>OY776079.1:4979476-7456715 GCA_963675205.1 Catocala nupta | reverse complement strand
ATACCTGTTAAGGAATTGTAAGCAATATGCATCACAAGTAGATTGATATTAGAGATAATGTTGTGTGTATTTTGTTAAATATTTTTTCAATTATAGCGATCGGTGAAAGCTAAGCGTCGATATGATGGTACAAACAATGTTGATAGAACGAATGATAAATGAATGAACGATTTGGGATAAAATGAATGAATGTAACTGTGTATAGAAATCTCAATAGATTACCCCTTTTCACTGACAGTTTTGATTATTTGTAGTATTTTTGATATTCGAAAGTTTAATCATCGAAAAGGTATATTGAATTACGAGTGCTATAATGTGTGAAATATTCCCAAAGCTTATTATTTATTAAGAGTTATTTATAAAATAATGTATAAATATTACATTAGAATGGAAGGGTTACGATAGCATTTGAACTCACACCATCAATATCAATTTAGTAATTATGCCATTGTAAAGTCCAAACAGTTTTATCATAATAAAACCTTTAATTATTGTTATTCAAAGCCAGTCAACGCTCGTGACATCAAATGTTATTCTATGAATAATCTGTTCAAAATTATTGAAATAAAACATTGAAACTCATTTGAATTTTTATTTTGAGACCTTCTAAAATGTTTGTTCATAATTTACTTACAGTTAATTTGGCTTTGGCAACACCGAAGTAGATCTACATGAAGGGCCTGCTTACAATGACGAGATATCATGTTATATCATTTTATTATTTATGACTACAATAGGTACACTATATTATACTGTGACCAACTGAACTGTACAATCCAATAGAGCACCTTTAATACATGCAAAAATATACAAATAGAAATCTGTTACATTTCATTTTACCAGCTGTTACAAAGTGCCAAGTAATGGGGCTCAAACCGAATGCCGTCAACCTGGGCATATTAGTAGACTATTTGCTGCTACTACGATTTCTTTATTTTGAACTTTTGAACACTGCCTGACCTGAAAATCGAAACCGGTATACTACAAACTTCTTAATATTTGTCTGTATAAAAAGACTGCCTCAGTGGTTTCTAAGTTCGCGTGCGATCGTGAGGTCTCGTATCGGGCAGTGTTGTTGGGATTTCAAGACATTTTGAATAGTTTCACGGGGTCTGATACTATACCAGGTAGACGGCGATAAGCTCACCTTCTATTACATGCGTGCTAACAACAATTCTAGCGAAATATAATTGTAAAATGCATCTGTCTACCACTTCAGGATGTACATATACATAAACCTCTCTGTCTATTGGTGAAAACCGCATTAAATCCGTTTAGTAGTTTTTAAGTGTATCGCGAACAGACGGATGCGGCGGTAGACTGTAATATGTAGTGACTAGTTGAAACACAAGCGCGGGTTTATTGCGGGTGGCCCAAGACCGGTCTGTCTGGCAAACCTTGGGTGAGGCCTATGTTCCGCAGTGGATGTCTTTCGGCTGAGATGGTGAGGTGAAACACAAATTAGAACGGTTCTTGTAGTAATGACTATTCAACTAACAGATAAGTTGGTCACAATATATCATCTAAATTAAGGGCTATTTTGTTATCACAAAAGAGAAGACAGTGGGACAATGGATCATCAAAATAGTTGAGCTATTTGCTAAGAAAAATAGCTAAGAATCGTACTTACTCGGAGTGTAGGTAACTCCGTTAAGATCTAGATACAAAAAATATATCTGCAGATAACACATTAGGTATATAGGTAAGTTCCTATCCACTTGAAAGAAGGATGCCTTATACGACGGATGTCCCACAAAAAATTTACTAGCGAATATTGTTGTATAAGATACTCGTCAACTTTTTGTAAATTAGGCAGAGTGTACAATACATATAGGCTCAGGATCTTAAATATTCGATACATGATTTTAATTTACTTAGGTTTATTTTGTAAAATGCTTTCTGAGATCATAAACAATCTTTGGCGTTCTGTTCTACGGGTAAGGTGGCACATTCACTTATCTCTAAAACATAAAATGCTGTCTGATTCCTTAGGGCTACAGTTAAACTTAGATATAGCCACCAGTCACAACTGATCAACCCTCCCGTCTTACAGAGAAAAGGAAGCACCAGGCAGTTAAAGGAAATAGTTTATAATAATTGTCGATTACTTATTTAATATTTGTGACTTACAATTCGTTTTCGTCTTCACGCAAAACTTGCTTCTAGTCTGAAAATACATGATTGATATTTTATACAATTTTATAAAACATTTAACTTAAGTAGGTATCTATTAGGTATATTTGGTTAGAATTTGTGCAGCTTTTATTATAGCTTTCTTAATGCGTGCGTTGTTCGTGAAAAAATATATAATAATCTATACCTAATTTTATTATTATTTCATAAAAATTACAATAATGACAAATATTGGACTGTTCTCATTGAGATATTCCCAGATTAAATTCGTCCTAAGTCTACCTAAATGGGCTAGCAAAATTAGGTAGGTGCTCTGATCTTTCTTCTGTAAGACGTCTAAATACTTAAATTTCTTTCATCCAAAACATTCGCTTGGTCCCATGCCAAGAGCTCACCAATTATGACAGGCTAGTTAAAATATTTTACAATATTTACATCCGATGTACGCTTAGCGCATTCGAAATAAAATTAAAATTCGCAATAACATAGTCACATAAATACTACCTACATTTTGTGCATTTGATAATAAATAATACAATCTAAAACATAGATCAATTCGTAATGTCAAAAGAGTATAAGGTAAATAATAAATAATTGTCATATCTGCCTATAAATAAATAGTTTCTAAAAGCTTTTCTTATATTAAACTGTACAATATAGTCATGTGCTTAAGCAGGTTAGTACTAAAATCTATGTCCTTTGTGCTAGGTTAACCATTGACAAAGTTCAACTAGGGCAATGGTTTTCTCAAAATTTCTTGTTAATATTACCTACTATGCATTAATAATCTGCTGAGTAACGGAAAACATTACGTAAATAATGTTTTACTGGTTCATCCGTAGCTACAGCAAGCATAAAATTGTAAAATAGATTTAATTTCGGATCTACTTATATAATAGATAATAATTTTCTATAAAAGTTTTAGAACTTCATGGACTTGGACTGTAAAAATATACGTTGAAACGAATTAACCAGAAAACGTATTCCACTCACTGTGAGAGTACATAAAATGTCACTTTTCTGATCACCATCTTGAACCGATCCATCTTACATTCGTGTAGATACAGCATCTCCGTTCTCTTTCCCATCATTTTGAACCGGTTCCTTAGTCTTTCGCTTTTTGAAGAAGGACGCGGCTGTACTGGATCTTATGCGGAAGGAGCCCGGCGTGCCGTTCGCTATGGACGTGCCTGAACCTTCGTTGGGTTGTTCCTGGATCTTCGGCGATTTGTCTCGTGGCCGCGATCGGTAGGAGAAACTTGCAGCTTGCAGTCGCGCTCCTATCAAAACAATATATATATTTTTTTATACAACTAAGGTGGCAAACAAGCATACGGCCCACCTAATGGTAAGTGCTCACCGTAGCCTATGGACGCCTGCAACACCAGAGGCATCACTTGCGCGTTGTCGATCCTTAGGAAAGGAAGAAGAGAAAAAGGAAGTGCGAAGGAGAAGGAGTGGGAAGGGGGTAAGGGGGTGATTGACAACATTCGGCGCAGTGGCAATGACGAAGCAACCACTTGCACCACTTATCCATCTATATAGTCAAACTACAAACAATATTTACTATAAGTAAATAGTTGCTCAGTCTGTGAATAATTAGAAAACTGAACATTCACTCGTTTGAAAGATCTTTTAAAATTTACCCTAAGTCGCCGTCTAATATAAAAGAGTTTCTGAAGCAGAAAATATTAACATTTATTCACCTAATCCCTTATGTTGTTTGTCCTTTGGCGGCGGTTGTTGTTGGTGTTGGTGTCCGCCGGTGGGCGTGTGCGGCGCGGACAGCGAGGAGGGCGCCGCCGTCGCCGCGTCCGCCGCCGCGCTGCGCCGCACCACCAGCGAGTGAGACGTGCGCCGCATCTCACCCAACTCCATCTCGTCGCAGTTACTAGCAGAAACACACATTTAAGTTTTGACTCTTGCCTCACTGGTTAGGACGGTTTATATAATGTATGTAATGTATTTTGTAAAATGGAACACAGGTCATGCAACAATAGTAGGTCTGGTTGCAGATAGTGCTGCCCTGAGAGTGGTTTAGGGTCCAAAATATAAAACCAAATGCCAGATTTTGGCATCTTTACCAGCTGTTCTATTTGCCACAAAAAGATCCAGATCTGCTCGCAGACTTTACGTTAGCTGGGCACTGGGCAGCCTGTTTTGATAGAGAATTTTCCACTTTAGGTAGATACTAACGGTCTATGCGCATGTCTGGTTCTGGCTCGCCGTAGCTCCGAGCGATGTCGGGGAGAGCCCGTCGGCGCCGTCTCTGCTCTCGACGACCGCATGCTGCCGCCGCGTTTAGCTGTTATAACATAGATACAAATACGTTAACTACTGTATAAAATATTGATATAATGAATAAAATTCGTCTTTACACTCTAAATATGCGTTGCCAGAATTTGTCGCTACAATAATTAAGATAAACAATCTATCGAATACCTACATTGTTAGCCAGCTAATACGCAGACGATAGGTAATGTATGAAGCTATTAAAAACATTTTTCTGGTTCTTCCTCTGTTCCTTTGGTGTATTTAGGTTAGGTTAAGTATTTTCTGGTTTTTAAACAATTCAATACAATAACGCGTTCCGGGTGCTGATGGGACTGCCGCGCCACTGCAGCGCTTCCGCGATGTTCGCGGCGGCTGGCGCAGATGGCTTTGCGGCCATCTTGCGTAAACGGTGCGCATCTATCATGCGCCGCACGCGCGACAGTCCCAACACCATCCTCCGCGCGCTGGCGGCCCGGTGGGACTCTCCGATGCTGGCTCATTGGATACGGCTGCACGCAGTCGTATAGTGATTTGCCACCATCATCGGGGAGTCCACCCGGACCGGCCACATTAAAAAGCAATTAATTAATTATTACTATCACTAGTTTGTAAGCTTGCAATTCTACTAACAAATATGGATGTATTCAAAATGTAAAGCCGAAATAAATCATTATTATTATTATTATATTATTATTATAAACAGTGAAAGCCTACATTTACATCTCTAGAATTTAGAGTTGAAAATTCTTGGAGTGAGCTCTAGACAATTCTAGCGTCAGAGCTATATACACCAAAGATCGACTACCAACTAAGTTAAGATATTACGGCTAACTTTGTACATAAGATCCCTGCATAGAAAGTCCCTAGCACGACACATATAGTGTTTACTCACGCATGTTGGCAGTGTCGAGTGGATGCGTGTAGATGCGCTTGCGCGCCTGCAGCATGGTGTAGACGAGCGACGCCAGCGAGCGCGGCGGCGCGGGCGGCACCACGGCGGGCGCGGGCGCGGCGGCCAGGTCCCCGCGCGCGCGCACCACCCACCACGTCTCCATCACACCCTTGCCCTTGACTTCTACTGGCCCACGCCGGTCAAGCGTGTACCCACAGCGCTCCAGTAGCTACAATTATGTCGATTTAGTATTGGCGTCAAGCATACATCCGAGTAAAGTTTAATGTTTAGCAATTTTAGAGAGTGCTAGCACTTTCTAAAATTGTTAAACATTAAACTTTGCTTTAAACTTTTAGCTTTTTGCATTAAACTTGCTGCTTAAGGAGACCTAAATCTATCAACTACTAATAATTGGTCTGAATGCAGGCTCCATTTACGGTAATCCAAATCAGTTTCTTTTTAAAAGGTATAGCATGTAGCACAGAAGCGCTGTATATTAGCTGAATCGCTGTCCACAATAGAATCCAAAGCTGTACTAGCCTGCTGAATAAGAGCGATAGAGGCGCTGTAATAAAAGATATAACTCTAATTTGGGCACAAATTAAACAGCTGATAACTGAATAACTGTACTTAATTGCGTTATATCAGCATTATTACAGGTAACAGTCTAGTCGCCCTAAGAGCTGAACATTGACTGATTATTAGAGTATGTGTTATCCTTTATACAGCACAATGGCCGTTTAATAAAGTCCTTGTTACCTATTTTTCAGCACAAAGTACACACCAGGATATTTTTAACGCTTCTATTGAGTTCAAGATTCACAAGTGCCAAAATTGTGAATAATTTTCATCCCACTCCTATAAAATTATATTATTTTGATATATTGTTTGTATGAACCATTTTGTGACGTGACGTTTGTGGTGAAATAGGCAAATATTGTATTCGCAGTGAAACCTTGCTTTTCCCTGCAATTTCTAATAGGAAGGAGAGTTCATTGTCAAATACTATATGAATATAAACGAAAATTTTCACGCACTCTTAAAATATCACTGTTTACTTAAAAATTAAAGTACAAAATAGGTTGATAATATATTATAAAAAAATAAATCTTTTAATTTTGTTATTTTAATTTGACAATAAGGTGTTTACGTATAAAATCAGTACATTTTCTATTCAAATCCACTTGTTATTTTCGTTGACTAAACAAAGATAATTTGTTCATATATTATGTTACATAGCTTAGAACCTACAATAGCAGATAAGCAATGTGCACTGTATTGATCACAATTAAACGGTATGGGCTGTTTTAATATTCACTCATGGTACATAAATCAGTAACGAGCTGATACAGGTAATTCTTGTGTAAAACAAGTCACCCACAGATTCATGTACAGCTTGATAGTGGGTAACATGTACGCAAATATTGTGGTTAATCTATCAGTGAATTACTAAACTCTCTGCAGGAATCTCTGTTTACAATTCTCAAGTATTCTGCATAAATTTTTCGGCGTATTGCGCCAGTTCTTCGTTTATATTTTCACATCACAATATCGTAATGCTGAAGGCGATTAACTGATAAGACCTACGGGGTGCTGAAAAATAAGTCTTATAGATCTTATTTAACTGCATTAGTAGATTAATTGCCGACGCTAGTACAAGTATTCAGCTCTAGCAGGGATCATGGGTTACATTTGATCTAATTTATAGCAGTTTGCTGTAGTTTAGCATAAGTTTACCAATAGTTATCATGTGGGCTATATAAGTGCTATTATAAGATTGCGTGTAACAAGCTGATTAACGGCCAGTTTCACCACTATCAAGTAAAAGTTATCTTATAGGTAAATCGCATGCTGTCTCACTCTTGTTAGCTTAAAGAAGAGAGATGGTGAGAATTTTATCTTATAGATAAATGCTACTTGGAGGTGGTGGAACAGGCCCTAACACTATTAAAGTTCAACTATGTGCAGCAAGACGCATTATATCATAGTTAATTGACGTCAAAGTAAAACTGATTGCATTATAGTAGCTCACATGTTCTTTCTTAATATGCAAGCGGTCTAAGGATACACTTGTGGCCTTCAATTCAGAATATAGCTGAACTTAAGTCCATAAAAATGCTGACTTACAGCTGACAGTTCTATTTATTGCTAAAAACTGTATAATAATGAACTGTATAACTATATTAACGCTTGCAACATTACAGTGTTGTCTCTGTGACGCATAATACCGTTATTATGCAGCCGAAAGTGTAATTTCTAGCTATTACAGTTCGAGTGTACTGTAATAAGCTGTTACCTTTTGTGACGTCCTATAATGCAGTTTTGTGTTTATTGGGATACTCTACTGTTAATACTGTTTAGACTTACGATAAGGTAGTTTAAAGCATCAATTAGCGGGGAACGAGACACAAAAAAACATTGTGTCTGGCCACCAATCCGTGAGTTGATCAAGAGATTTAAGAAAGATAAAAATAATTATAACATGCCTAACTTCACAAATTGTTTATAATCATAGTCCTTCTTAGTCCTTGTATCGTGATTACGTCGATCAAGAGATTCAGAAGGGAAAAAAGAATTATAACTTACGAAACCTTTTTATAATCATAGGTCTACGGCCTTCTATCATGTTTACTTTGATATTTTTATCGTATAGTGTTTTCCCTTACCTGCTTGGTATACTTGGTGACCTGAATCTTGTCCATGGCGCCGGTAGTCTCCATACGAGAGGCTTCGTTCACCGTATTGCCCCAAATGTCGTACACCGGCTTAAGTGCGCCAATTACGCCGCCCACTAGTGGACCACAGCTTATACCTGAATAACCACACGTTCACAGTTTTATTATACTTACGTACCTTTAATAGATACGATTTTTACAGATAATTATCTGCTATTTACATCTGCTACGTAGTGAGATATAGATATGAATTAAAATGTATAATATGTAAGCTATTCAAACGTACTGACAGTACTGTCTATAAGCGCATGCGCTCACATTTAATAATAATTACTTATCCATGTGAAGTATGTTATCGCGTTATACACAACTGTATTCGAATATATTTCGAATACATTATTCGCATAACTGGTTTATCACTATCAGTAAATTAGATTGTTAGGTAGCCTATACATTACACATTGTACAGAGAAGTGATGCTTACCCACTCTGAGTCGGAACTTGTTAAAACTGTGTTTGTTGATGTCCTCGAGCGCCTCCCTCAGAGCGAACGCGTAGTCCACCAGCGCGCACAGATGTTCGCAGTCGTCCTCACCTGACTGACAATACATTTTGACTAAATTTCAGATAAAATATTGTAATATTTACTACAATATTTTGCCTGCAGCTTTGCTCGTATTAACAAAGGTTGAATTTATTTCCGTATTCTGTACCCCTGCAAACGTGTATGCGAAATTTGTAACGACCAGTAGAGTACCTAGTTAATTGAAGCGTGAATGTGTAACAAACAGACAAACTCACATTTGCTTTAATATACAAGAAGTATACAAGAAACCTTTTGAGTATACAAGAAGTGAAATAACATTAGTAAGGATTAAAACAAAATATTATAAAGAAACAGCACACCCACATTAAGCCAGCTATACTTTTGGGCCCACGTAATCCTTGGTAAACCTATTGCCACTGTTTGTCAGATTCTGAGATTTCATAGTCCGCTTATGCCACGTGACGCACGAGGCGTATAAGCTATATAGAATTTTAGTTTAGAGTGTGTAAGAGTAATGGACATCTTTACCTTATTCTGATTAGGGTTGAGTCCTGATGCCGCCATGTATGTGGCAGCGATCGTCTTGATCTTCTCAATGCTCTTGAATCGCTGCTGCATTAACAACTTGTCGAAGTCAACTGTAAGATTAAAGATTATAAGATTCTTATTAATATTTCTGAATATAAATGTATTAAGCAAATATCTTTGGCCCAGACGCAACTGCGTTTCTATTATATCTGGCATTTCCGCAATTGATAGATTAAATAAATAATACTAGCGGTCGCATAGTGGTCGATGTAATGTATTTCTAATGCATATTTTATATAAATATTGCAATTCGCCCCTTCTTCTCCATATAAACTTTAACTTTGCCAAAATTCATAATCCACCGCCTGCACAATTTTCTTAAAAAGGAGTACAAAGTTTTTGCTTCACGTATAGATTATCTTATATATTGACATTAAACTTCAATATTCTTTTTTATTTTCCTATCGTTATACGTAGATAGTGTTTTACTATGTCAACGGCTTTCTATTAGGCGTGGTATTCGGTGCCAATTTAAATTTAGATTTTCAATTTCCTTAACGTTTTGGTTTTTAGCAGCCAACATGGCTGCTAAAAACCAAAACGTTGGGAGACGAACGTCTCAATGACATAAAGTATAAATAATTATTCAAAGTACCCGAACATACTTTAAATAATTTAAGAATGTTCGGGCGCTTTGAAATAATTATACATTATAGGTACTAATAATAGTGTATATATTTACGCAGACCGTGTTTAAATTCTCACCAAGAATGTAACACTATGTTAATTAGCTGCGGTTTAAACGCGTGGTATGCCTGCCATGACCGTCGCGTCGTCAAGGCCGGGGAGAGATTTCGGTCTAAGGAGGTGAGACTATTAATGTGTAATAGGTGAAAGCAACAGAATTTGTACCTAACGATTTAGTACTTAGCACGAGATGGATATTTTAAGATGAATATACGTCTTCTCTTTCACCGTCCTGCCTTGGCGGTACATATAGTAAGTTTGTTTTCAGCGGCACATAACGCACTTTTATTTCGTGACTTAAATAAATAAACGGTGTGATCCCGAATGACTTTATTTTTAGGAAACCCGCTGTTTCCTTCCTTCTTAAAATTAGATGAATTATATTGTGTGTATACTTATAAAATGTCATGGTACATTACAAATAATTTCGTTGAGCACCCGCATGCAGTCCACCGCTTTCTGCTCCGAATAGAATTCGTGGAAGTTGGGTATGCCTGCAAACATGACGCCCACTTCGCCTTGCCACTGGGAGTACAGCTCCTGTCAATAAACAATGTAAGTAAATAATAAAAACACAACAATAACAAAATGTTTTCTAAATTACCCTTGCCTTTCTATCAAACGACGAGCTGCACATGAACAGCATTTATATGCAATCGAGCGTTGAAGGGATTTGGGTAAAACTAAGCACACATATGTCTTAAGTATTTTGTGCCATTAATGTCGATCTCATAGTTAATGCGCCATCACTATCCTGGCTCCTGATCGTGGTGAAATTAGGAGAAAATACATAAAGAGCAAGATTTAAAAAATTGGTTTGTACCTAATAGGTACATCGTTAGTAACCCAAACATGTAGGTAGGCTTATCAGTTGCCACTTTTAAGTTGCACACTGACTAACACTGATATTTATGTGACTTGGCATTACCTTATTTATATGGCGTACGCATGTATCTGTCTACTGGTAGGAACCTACAAGTATTTAACAGCACAACGTGAGCTATTGAATAATCGAGATTATTATCGACACTCAAGTTCAGTTAAAAACATAATCGATGCCTGTAAGCAGAAACAAATATATCGACAAAGAAAGCAAAAAAACTTACATCACACCTGTCTTTGCTGAGGAAGTGATTGACGACGTGGTCCGGCAGGATGTGCTTCAGTAGGTGTCTGTTGGTCTTCTGCGTGTCTTCCATCTCGTCGAGGTCGGTCTCCGCCTGCAGTTTCCACACGAAGTCCAGCCGCGAAGTGCCTTCCACTAGCCGCGCATGGTAGATCACCACCACGAGGAACACCCCCATCAGGATCAACATCGGTACGTACGCGGGTAAGTTTCTGGAAGAGATGTTCTTGCAAATGGTTTATGAGACTGTTCATTAACAGGAATCGATACCTCGTTGGTCTACTGGCGTAAGCGCAACGCAATAATCAAATGTTCATGTAATTCTCGAATTATTTATCGGAATTAAGATCAATTTATTATTGGAAGAACATTCTATTCCACATATACTCTTAAAACAACATAAAAATTCAAAGTTATCAATCGTCTTTCGACTATTCGATTGTTATTCTCTGAACGATTGCCCGGTTGTTGTTATGTAAAAACGGTAATCAGATACCTGCATTTTCAATCAACATTACACGTGATCGGTTGATATTGATATTTGATCTCTTTTTTACTTTATGTGAACATTTTGTTCAGAAGAAGTGTCAATGTTCATTGCTATCAAACAGATATTTTCCGTTTTATGAGACAATCAGCAGAATAGATGACGGTTTTCGTAGTAGGTACAGAATGTTAATTATATAGCAGCGTAATGTAAACTCAGCTTTATACCAAAGTTAAGTTATTCGAAAGCATCCAGATAACAATCGATGATCGAAATATACAGGCTGATTGGTAAAAGACTGGACATATTGAAGGAGGGTATTCAGTACTCGATTCTGGACCCAAAACAAATTGGTATCTACTTAAAATTTTACCTAGTTATCCAATAAAAATTTAATGTGCGGTCACTCTTGCGCATATACCAAAGCTAAACAAAACCTCCGCCCCCGGCCCCCGCTGCCGCACCTCGCACTCTCCCGAATTTTCACCTCCGTCCGTCGTTTTCTTATCAAAGGTCATTAGCCTCGGTAGCAACTGTTTGCGACGCGCGTAGCGTCCACATTTTATGGATATTTCATACAAATTTTCATAAAGGTTTTCTTTGCAGGTTACACAGATTTAATTATTCTTTTTTTATACGTTACGTCTGACCATAAATTATCATGTACTTAATTATGTAAAAGGTTAAGCAGTCACCCTGTATACTAATATAATCCTTCAAATACCTAAAGAAAATTGTATCGCTTACGTTTGCACGAGTTTGTCGGCGTGATTATAGTAAATAGGCAGCAGTAGGCAGTACATGGCGACGTTGACAACGGCCATCATGGACTTGATCATGTAGTAGAGCTTCAGCACCGACGTCAGCGCCACCAGGCACAGCACCCACGTGAAAACCACGTACTCCGGGTGGTAGCACTCTCCTGGCACACAAAACGAAGCATTCATTTATAGATGGTGAACGCTGTGAATGATACTGAACTTGGAGAAAGTGTAAAAGAGATGTAGTTATTCAAAGGTTTTGCAATTCTGGGTATCTGAATTCCAACATTACAACTTCTTTTAAGTGGAGTATATGATAAGATAAGCCCTTTGTTAAAATTGTATCTGGATCTGTCAGTAAAATGCTATGTTCAATTAAAGTTAAGTTACTAATAACATGTTGTCAAATTTAGGCAAATATGGCTCAGTTTATCTTATATACAAATTTAGCTTTTGTATTTATGTTTGTAAATTTTTCTGTAATGTTATAAAGTTGGTAGTAGTATCCGTAGCTACCAGCGAGGTATCAAATGTTATGGATTTGATCCTTGAGTGGAACAAGAGTTATATATAGATACATATTTATTTAAGTAGGCTTGATAGCCATTGGTTACAAATTCACTTTTTTTTTATACCTCTCTCGCTCTACTAATAATTCCAGTATCGCGGGGAACTTTACAAACATTCAAATAAGGGACAAAAAGAACACCCAGACTCGGACTAACCATTTGGAGATCACACAAAGTTTTGTCCTGTGTGGGATTCGAAACCACACCGTTTCTGACTAAAAAGTCGCAAAAAAGGTTATACTTCTATGTTAAATGTTTATAGGCTCCGATATTCATTTACTATGAACCGGGACGGACAACTGTTTGCATTATAAAAATAATGGAAACACTGAAGGAATAAGCCGCTACTGTTGCTAAAATTGAATGCCTTTAAGCTGGTTAACCTTCAACGTGTACCCCAGAAATAGACATATACATATATATATATATATATATGAATATACGTACACTAAAACAATATATTATATATATATATATATATATATATATATATATATATATATTATTCTACACACAACACCATCTAGCCCAAACTAAGCAGAGCTTGTACTATGGGTACTAGACAATGGATAAACATACTTATATTTTTTTTTTGTAAATACTTACATATTATACATAGAAACACCCAGACTAAGACAAACATCCATGTTCATGCACACAAATATTTGTCTTGTGCGGGAATTGAACCCGCGACCTCAGGCGTGGCAGTCGGTTACACTAACCACTACGCCATCGAGGCCGACAAGCTTTGCTTTACTTCTAAAACATTCAGTTAAAAGCTAAAACAAACCTGGGTCGTAAGTGTCGATCACAGTCGTGTTACACTCTGCTATCGTCGTATTCTCAACGAACGAGTGGTTACATACGTACAATTTGAGTGTGCTGCAAAACAACAAAATATTTTTAATTCACGGTTATGCGAATGACACAAAAACTTTCATAAAATCATACAAGAAGCTTTCAAAGTCGTTACAAGAAAATTTCTTGCTTTATAAATGCTTTTCAAAGAACGTAAACACAATATACTTCTACATGACTATGTAGACTCATGTCTGTTTACTTACAAGTACCCCTTGTAAGTAAACAGACATGAGTCTACATAGAGTCTACATGCAGACATGTATAACAACTACATATGGCAAGCTATTTTGGGTGTTACGTGATATTGGGCGAGAGTCTCGTCATCTTTCTTTTAAAGTAAAAAATCTGGCAATCTATCCATATACCATTTTACGTAGCAACAATATAAGAGATATTGTATTTTTATCTTTAAGAAAGACAACTACGAACCCGCACTACGAATAATTCGTGTGTGGTGGGAGACTTTACAAATATTTAAACAACGAAACAGATATTTGTGGCCTACACAATTTTTTTCTCATGTGCACATCGAATCTGCTATACTTGATAAAGGTAAGGTGACCATTTAAGCCGCCACTACACCATTGACAGTCTAATAAAACAGCTGGGAAACTAAAATGTGGATGTAATAAATATCTGCTTAATCTTTTAGGATTATACAGACGTGAAACGGTACATGTTGAATGTTTAATTAATATATTTTGTACTTGTTTTCCCCGCGGTTTCACCCGTGTAAGTCCCGTTCCCTTGAGAATATCGGGATAAAAAGTAACCTATGTGTGAATCCAGGTCTCCAGCTATCTACATGCCAAGTTTCATCGCAATCGGTCCAGTAGATTTTGCGTGAAAGAGTAACAAACATCCATACATCCATACATCCATACAAACTGCCGCGTTTATAATATTAAGTAAGGATTAGTTACCTAGATATAGACATGGTCATTATGAAGCAGCAAATATGAATGTTCCTTCGTTGCCTGGTGCTGGAGAGGCAGGTGGATATCTTAGAGAGGCGCGGCAGTGTGCCCGGGAACTCCTCCAGCATCACCAGGAAAAAGGTGAGTGTCAGCGGGATCGTCATTACCGCGAGAACTATCATCAGCTTCCAGCAACTATAAAGAGACAACTAGTAAGTTAAGCGAAAAATACAAATTTTGTTTTTTTATATTACTAGCCATATATTTTGAATACCAATTAGGTACACACGGCTACACATCAAGTTAGACACCCTATATACGCATAACTACGCTACATACAAAATAGAGAATTGTCGGAAAGGGACAGTGCATAGTGGTGTCGATGTAATGGTAAGGATAGAGCGTAACAAAAATGTAACGCACTCTCTCGCACGATTCGCAGCGTTCAACTTCTAATAAAAGTCCAAACAGTCTAGGTTGATGCATCGCTGTGTGTAATAATTTAAGCTATTTATATATATATATATATATATAAAAGTGTTTTAAAATAATCAAGACGACAAAATCCAATACAATGACAATATTAGGTACTAAGTATTCTTGCTTGTGTTCTACTTCACTACTAATGTGAACTAACTTCTGTTAGTACATCAATAGTGCAATAAGTGGAGTTCGAATCCACGTCTTATCAGGCTACAGCATTGAGCTACCGCGCTGCTTTTCCATTTAACTTTACAGCCTGATTCCCAAATGGGAAATAAATATTGAGTCGCGTTATTAATGCTGCATCCGTATCATATAAAAGTTTGGTTTGCGTTATACGACGAAGTCAAATGAGTTGATTTAGCCAAAAATATCATTTCATTGTCAATTACATGACTCATTTTGTGTGACCGAAATGACATTATTTTATTCTTACCAGCAGTATCTGAGTTTATGAACTGTAAACCGAGATATAGGCCGAAATAGCGAAACAAGTTGTTTCACTTTCCCGAGATATTAAAGAAACTCTGTATTTTTGTGGGCGTTACACCGATCACAGTTATTACAGCGGTAGGGACTTTGGTAGGCTCTATTAAAAACCATTATCTAGTAGTAGCCTGGAAAGAACGATTTATTTAATAACATAATTCGATAAACTTACTTGTAATGCAAGATACATTGCACAATCACAATGAACAACCACAGCATATAGCAGCACATCACGTTGGACTTGAAGGTCCTCTCATCGAGTTGTCCATAGCGATCTTCTAATGAAGGTCTTCTGAACCGAAGTGACCATAAGTGCATGTTCCTGTCCCTCATGCGTCGGTTGGAATCCACTTCAATCAGATGGTTTATTAAGTCATCCTCCTATAATAAAGTGTTGCTTTAGTTTTAGATAATCGTGTATCGGAATCATATTGCAAATTAAAGATCTTACTTGCAATACGTTTTACTTGACAATTTTAAACATATTCAGTAAAATATAGCAGATGAATCTTGTGTGGTGGGTAGTTTTATATTTTCTGTCAACTTTTATTGATTGGTGTTTGTTCTTGCAATTAAACAAGGCATAGTTCACGTATAAAACTTATACGGGATTAAACAGTTTTGTTTTAAACTATCGGTCTCATTCGTAAAAAATATCTTACTAAAGGTTTAATTCGATGGGTAGATAAAATACTTAGTATGTCTAATAATAATAATGTAAAAAATCGTTACTCATTAATTTGCTATATACCTTTATTATATACAGCATCGTTATTCGGCAAGCTGGCATTCTTATGCATTATTAATTTAGGTTAAACAAAACTTTTTAGAATTTTACTTATAGCGACGTTATAACCCTCTTATGAGTTTTATGAATATAGTCCTATGATTCTACATACATACATACATACATAAATTCACGCCTGTTTCCCAGAGGGGTAGGTAGAGACTACGGATTTCCATTTGTTACGATCCTGACACACTTCTCTGGCTTCATTCACTTTCATAACATTCCTCATACACGCTCGCCGGTTTAAGGTGCTCTTAACCTGGCCTATGATTCTATGTGTACAAATCATGACTATCAGATAAAGATACGAACAAAATGATATTGCTTGACTCAGTATCACTCATAATTGTTTTCTTATTTTTCCGTATAAAAATGGTCACACTGTGCAAAGTTATGAATGCTACCAATTCATATACTAGTTGGACGAAAAGTGGACAGGCAAAAGAAGATTACATCATAACAGCAATTCTCGCAGTTACTTTAGCCTAGATTGATGCGTTATTTACACACGAAAAGGAACAGGATAATTATACTGCATGATTAAAACTAATTATAATCTATTTAACCATAAAATTAAGCAGTTTCTTAAGCAGCCCTTTCTTTACCAGCCACAACTATATTTATACTAGGAAAACTACTAGGTACTAGTAACTCTGTCTGTTTGTTGCATTTTCACAGTTAAACCAGTATTGATAAAATTTATTTTACCTATGTACGAGTATATGACGTTCAGGGTAAACAGTCAAAAGTGTCATAACAGCTGGTCCGGTTATCAGAAAAA
Source organism: Catocala nupta (assembly GCA_963675205.1). NCBI lineage: Eukaryota > Metazoa > Arthropoda > Insecta > Lepidoptera > Erebidae > Catocala > Catocala nupta. The sequence goes on along the minus strand of OY776079.1, from coordinate 7,439,655 downwards.
TTAAAAATTTTTAGTCTCTAAATGACGACTATATATTTTTTATGTTATAGAATATTTTAAATTTCAAAGTAATATATAATACATATTCTTAAAAAAAATAAACGTGTCCAGAGACATACGTCGATATCTGGCTATACTCATTTCTAAGAAGTTATAATTATAGCATTCCAGTATTATCTGTGGTTTGTAACAAAAGCAAGCGGTCACATTTTTGAACATAGAACATTAGTAAGAAAGAAGTAAAGAATGTGGTTAGACAGAGAGAAAGAAAGAAAGAATAAAACAAACAGTGATGGTTCCGTCGTCAAGAGGTAGGCTCACCTCCACGTCGGACAGTGGGGGCACGTCATCGAGGTCTAACTCGGTCTTCAGGTCGTCCCCCTGACGGCGCGCACGGACGACCCCTGCTGGCCCGTCGTAGTACTAGAATATGTATTTAATTGTTCAGAGCTCAGTCATCGCCATAAGCTGCTAAACATTTGGTAGATTTTCACTTGTTCTTTTTTATTTTTGCATTAAAAGTGGTTTTAATAAGACGTTTTCATTACAATTCATAGCTACAGAATAATAACAATACAAGATAAGATTTTTTTTTATTTACTGTTTCGGTGCCATACTCTTTGTATATTTATGATTCCCATATTTTTATTATATTTTAACTATGATTATTTCGTTGCTTTATTGAAATTCACTTGTGAAATAGTTTATGTTGATCGTGAGATAACAGATTATGTAGATATGATAAGACGTACGTGTTGAAAGGGCAGTTCTGGCGTCCAGTCGACGGCCATTTCATCCTCGACGATGCTCGCATGTCGCGGCGTATTCTCATATTGTTGTTGTTGTTGTTGCATCCGCAAACTGCTTACATACACAAGTTGATGTAAAATACATTTCGACAAGTTAGGGCACAGCGCTTAGATCTGCAATTTTCCAACTGGGCAGTATCTCGATTCAATTCAAATGACCTTCTTTGGGGAACCATTTTAATGACGTCAAGTCAATACTAATTTGTGATACAGATACTAAAGTTGGAAGGTCAATAACGCGTGTATGATATATAGTTCTTCTAGTTTTGTTTTACCAGGTGACATTGTTGAAATTAACCATTTGGTTTAACCTTAAAATAATAATAAAAATAACAATGTGCTCCAGACCGAATTTCTGTCACGGCGGCCAATCTTAACGGAGACTGACCATCTGCGCAGGAGATATTATAGTGCACAAGTGTGTGCACAGACACAAGTGCACTCTCTGTTACTTAACTCTCATGATCCGATGGGATGGATAATCCGACACGACCGGAGAGAGATCAGGCGCAGGACCAACGGCTTTACGTGCTTTCCGAGGCACGGGGGTGTCTAACACCGCCAACTTCCTAACTCCGGGCTGCTATTGAGATATCTGAATAGAAAACCTAATAACTTTGTTTTGGCCCAACCCGGGATTCGAACCCGAGACCTCATGCACAGCAGTCGCATTCACTACCGCTGCGCCACGGCGGCAGTTAATAGTCCCCTAAGTATTAAATATTTAATTATCGCCTGCTTTAACGGTAAAGGAAAACATCGTGAGAAAACCAGCATGCCTGAGAGTTTTCCATAATGTTCTCGAAAATATATGAACTCTGCCAACCGGCAGAAGAAGAGAAGACAAAGGTGTTCTGCTGTCCCAGAAAACCTCTGTCTTCTACTTTGTAGACGACATTCTTGCATATTTGAAGACATTCTTGGAAAACCAGTAAGGATTATGAAAGTACCTGTTTCTATCTTTGACTTTGGTGGGTTGTTCGGTAGTCTTGATGAGGTATGTGGTGAGGTTGTGTTCCCGCAGGTAGGGGTCGCGGTCGCCACCGTTGCCTGGCTCCACCTCGAACACTCCGTTGAGGCACTCCAGGGTAGCAGCCGAGATGTGGACACGACTGTGAAACAGGAAAATGATTTAATACCTTTTTATTACCTTTATTGTTATATAACTGTATAGATAGATATAAGTTCTGTTAATTGTTATGCATTACTTGTTGATATATTGTTTATAAATATACGTCACCCAATCGTGTTATTCTGCGTGAGTTCTAGTTGAGATATCATGAACTAAATAAATGCGTGAAAACAGACGCATCCACATACAGACATTTAAGTACAGCAGCCGCGGTATAAAATGCGATTGGTTGACATTAACTTGATTTAGAGAAAGCAGTTTTCCATAAGTAGCAGGGCAGCGCTACTCTATACAGCAATACAACATGAGATTCTTTTGCTTTTATCAGCTGAAGTGGAATTACTCCAGATCGAGTGAAATCAAACGATTTGCCAGGTATCTTTTAAAAACCTTTGCATGCGTCCAATATGTGCAATTGCGATGTTCCATTGATCTGGTGTGGTGTATTACATATTTTGTTTACCCGGGTAAACCGCCGCTTTCCATGTGGTTTGCTAGCGTGACGTCATGGGACCACAGGTCGAACTGCCATTTGAGAAGACCAAGCACGCCGCACAGCACTGTACCGCTGTGGATGCCGATGCGCATGTCAAGGTCCACCTATGTTTAAAATAAGACAGTTTCATGAGAAAAGATTACGCCACATTTAGAATTATAACAATGTTATGTGAAATAATATTGTCCTTCGGAGGGATTGAACTTGTATCTATGCCTTTTGGTTATTAAAGTGACCGCTTGCTTAATGGTCTGAACAGTTTATTGTTTCTTATCTATGGGTCTGAACTTGTAGTCTAATAATAACCATGACAGCATTACACATGTCATGCACGCTCTTGACATTCTACAAATATTGAAGCTATTATATAAGTAGCCTTTCTCTGTGGTCATATAGGATAAGGAAGAGATTATGTTTGGTTCCCAGCTTCGGTTTCCAAGCGGGCAAAGTGTTATAAGTTTTTCTATTTGGAATTTTTCAAATGTGTGTCTACCGAAGGTGCGATTATTGTAATCTATACGTACACAATGCTTTTATAATTATATGGTCAAGTTGACTGGTAAACCTACCCCGGAGCGAGGAGTGATAGACGATGGTATTGGTACCTGTGCATTGTACCGCACATCTCTGATGGCGCGGATCATGTGCAGGCCCATGTTGACGCAGCAGTGCGCGTGGTCCTCGCGCTTGTCGGGCAGGCCGCTCACGCAGAAGTAGCAGTCGCCGAGCAGCTTGATGCGGAGGCAGTCGTTCTCCTGCAACACGAGTAGCAGTTAGCTAGTAGAAAAATAGAAAGACGCCAATAAAATATTTATACTAGTAATAAACGATGTAAGAAGAAACATGTGTTGATTAAATAGCTTATAACTGTAGAAAAATAGAGAGGGAATCGGTATTGCATTTCCTTACTATTCAGAGAGGATTTGCTGATTACAATGAAGTGAAATAAAAGATCTAAGAAGATTAAGGAGAAGGAGATTGGTTATTGTAGATAAATCATCACTGTTATCTAACCGGTCGTAACTGTTTGAAGGAAATATGCAAGTTACAATGCATGACATAAACGATACAAGTTGCGAAAAGAGACTGGTTTCGATGTAACAAGAGAAGAAACTAGTCTTTTGATTAGTAGTAACGCAATTCTATGTAAATATTACCTGTCTGAGAAGATGTATTCATCGAAATTAAAGTTAGGAAATGATGAGTAACAAAAGAGCTCCTCTTTAAAATTATTTTAATTACTAGATGTGGCCGCGGTTTCACCCGCATTTATGATTACTGCGCCGCCCCCATGAGTCGTAGCGTGATGTTAGCCTATAGCCTTCCTCAATAAATGAGCTATCCAACACTAAAATAATTTATCCATTCGGATCAGTAGTTCTTGAGATTAGCGCGTTCAAGTAAACAAACTCTTCAGCTTTATTATATTAAGTATAGATAATACCGTATCTATATTTATTTATCAGATACTATATGTCGGCACAAGTCCATATAACCAAGTTATTCTTTAATCAACAACAACAAGTTTTAATTTTAACAAGTCGGCCTCGATGGCGTAGTGGTTAGTGTAACCAACTGCCAGGCCTGAGGTCGCGGGTTCGATTTCCGCACAAGTCAAACATTTGTGTGCATGAACATGGATGTTTGTCTTGGTCTGGGTGTTTCTATGTATAATATGCAAGTATTTACAAAAAAAAAAATTATGTATGTTTATCCATTCTCTAGTACCCATAGTACAAGCTCTGCTTAGTTTGGGCTAGATGGTGTTGTGTGTATGTGGTAGAATATTATTATTATTCTATTATAATACACCAATTTACAGCTAATTGGCTTATAATCAGGTCTCTATTTATTTACTAAGATTATTTTATAATTACCACATTGTTTATGCGAGTTTTACCAGGTATTGCTTAAAATAAGAGTTGTAATGGTTTGTTGTTGTTCGAAACGACAAATTATTACTCATTATAATTTAAACATTAATTTTGAAGTAATTAAGCAATTGCTAAATTCATAACTTGATTTTAAGCAATAACGAATTGATTTCTAGATATTTTTGTTGAGTTCAAAGTAATTCGAATGCTTTCAAGTTCAAGATTAAATTGAAGTGTCAAACAGTCGGTTATTAAAACATTTGAACTGAAATTAAAATGTTCTAAATATTAACAACGGTCTGTTGATTTTTGTAAAGAATTAACGTCATTAAATTAGCTATAAGGACAGTGTGTGTTAAAATAATAGTGTAATATTGTATTGACCGCCCAACGCTCGCTATCTTGAGCGCGTTTGGCGGTGTAAAGTCAAGCGTTCAATTACGAGTTCTCACGGAGGCAAGAGCTCTTCACAAATTGTAATCTAGTGAGTACTAAATATTGATCTTTACTGTGTTGCTTTACGTAGTTAAGATTAAGATTGTGCTTACGAATTACAAGTGATTATTATCGAAAGCGTGATTCATTATTTGCCACGAGTGATCCATCTATTGAGAATAGTGACGTCAGCTCAGCTGACGTCACAGCTTTTAAAAACCCTGCTGGACCTTATGCTCTGTTATATATTATCAATATATCTATGACTAGACTGAAGAGATTTGAGATTCACATGAAAGACTGGATACTATGTATGAAAATTAAATTAATCGCAGAGACGTTATTGTCCACATTTTAATTCCTTCTTAAAAGAGCTCTTTAACATTATAAATAATTCTTCGCTGTAACTTTTCTAGCTGCCAGCAGGGAATATGCTGATCAATATGGTCAATGCTAAAAAGACGTCTAAAAGTTGGCAGTAGGTACTGTTAGTTATAGTGGCAGTGGCACTCCGGCGGCAGCGGTTAGACTTTCAATTATGTCTGGCATTCAAACAATTGACAGTTTATTTAAATTAAGACGAGCCTCACCGATGCCAATTTGTCGAAGCTTGCGAACAGTTCGTTCAATAGCTTCACCAGCTCTTGAGCGCTGCATTTGCTTGACAGTTCTGAAAAATATAACACACATCTTATATAAGTTGCCTCATCTTAATATTAGTCACCATCTCATTCAATTGGTAATTGATTGCATTTTTGGAATTACAAGGTATCCTTAAGCTGTCAAGTTGCAGCGACACCCTGGCGGCGGGACACAATAGGCCTTCAATTATGTCTGCTATACCAAGAATTCAAAACCTAAAACTTTATGAGTAGTAAGAAAGTTCTTTTTGAACTTTTTATCCCGTAATCAATTATTTTTCATTTTTCATTATCACTCGCTTAATGCTTTCTGTCCCAAAACTATCTACGGTCTATATAATTTGATCTTACCCGTAAATCCTTTAATGTCAGCATAGAGTATGGAGACGTCTTTGTGCCTCTGTATGTAGAGGTTGTTGAACTGTTGCTCCTGAAACTCGCCCTTCACTTTGTTCACGTGAAGGTAGATCTCTTTCGCCAAAAAGTCTGGGATCACTGTGAAGAATATCTTCTTTGAGTTATCATTATGGGATTAGGATAATTCCATATATACCAAGCTGTACCAAGTTTATACGGATACGGTTCAAGCGTTTGTCTATGGATACAGATTTGAATGGAAAGTGCCATTTATTGGCCAAAAGAGTTTTTAGAATTGTTGCGCCACAATGTTGTTGTGATAAAATAAATTTTATCGCGCAAATAATTATTAAGCTACTAGCTTTTAACGGCTTCGCTTGCTCCGAAGCAATACTTTTTTCTGGATGAAAGGTACCATATGTCTTTTTTATGTACCCTTGACAACGTGTACATGCGAAATTTCATGATGATCGGTCCAGTAGTAAAGGTATTAAAGCGTAACTAACAAACGAATTTACATTCGCATTTATAATATTAGCTAGAATATTTGATTTACATAGCAGGCGTGAGCGAGATAATATGCTTTTGTATCTATTAATTTTAGTAAAGCAGCGATAGACTTTGACGCTGCTTTCGGAAGTTATGACTTTTCGAAATTATGTGCGTATTGATTGACCATTATCGCCTGCTCCGTGGCTCGGAGAGCACGTTAAGCCGTCGGTCCCGGCTGCCATGAACATCTATGGCAGTCGTTATTGAGAAGTCAGTGCCCTATAATATCCTGACACTGGTCTAGCCTTAGGGTATCGTTAGCCTTCGGGTTACGGAGGTCAGGTGGCAGCTGCTCCGTGTAAAAACTGATATCCAGTCAAATCCGGTTAAACCAGAAAAGCTGAGCTCAAGTGACTTGGGAATAATAAAGACTAGGGAGAAGATCTATTAATTTTGTATGCGTCCTTTAGTATTATCGTTTCTATTTGTACCAAGTAGTTGGTGGTAGGTGGTAGGTGTGTTTGTATTTATACTATTTGTTCACACTTGCTGATGGATGGTGTAGTGGTTTAAGTGGTCGCCTCGCCATTGCCACTGCGCCGAGTGTTGTGGGTTCGAATCCCACACGGGACAAATAATTGTGTGATCAACATATTGTTACGGCTAGTGCTCTCTGTCGGCACTGTGGGGAAGAGTCGGCGGTTTCTAATAATAATTTATTACAGCACCATCTATTGACATCTTACGGAACTACGTATTTGTCGGTACGAGTTCAGTGGAGAAAGCGCTGGCACATTCTCGAATCATCGCGCTGTTGCGTGCCGTGTGTGACATTTTCTGGAAAACTCCAGAAGCGCTTTACCCGCGTATAAATAGAGCGCACGCGCACCGCCGAGTCAGTTTACAATCGTAAGCGATCAAGTGTTCATCGAAGCGAACGGAAACAAAAAATACTACGGAGTTTGAAGCAGTTACAGTGAAAAAGTGCAGTATAGTGTTTGTTGTGTTTTAAATTTAATTGTGTGAGAGAATAAAACGTTTGAGTCGGTAATATTGTTTTGTATTTTTATCCGTCGAACCCAGTACGTAATAAATTGGTGTCAGAAGTGAGATAAGAATATGCCAGTACTACCGAAGGAGGAAGTGGAAGGGGTGCGTACCAGGAACCAGCGCCAGCAAGATGTGGACCAGAGGCGCTTTGGAGACGCCCAGGTAGACCACGTGACTCCGCGGCTGCAGCGGAACCATCTAGTGCAGTTCACTCGCCGGTAAACCCCGACCTCGCGACCCTAATGGCGTTCATGCACGAGCAGGCACGCCGCCAGGAGGAGCAGGCACGCCACCAGGAGGAGCAGGCACGCCACCAGGAGGAGCACGCACGCCGCCTCAAGGAACAGCTGCAACGCGATAAGGAAGAGGGCATGCGCCGCCAGGAGGAGCAGGCACGCCGCCAGGAAGAGCACGCACGCCGCTTCGAGGAACAGCTGCAATGCGATAAGGAAGAGGGCATGCGCCGCCAGGAGGAGCAGGCACGCCGCCAGGAGGAGCAGGCACGCCGCCAGGAGGAGCACGCACGCCACCTCGAGGAACAGCTGCATCGTGATAAGGAGGAGGGTATGCGCTGCCAGGAGGAGCAGGCACGCCGCCTTGAGGAACAGCTGCAACGCGACAAGGAGGAGGGTATGCGCCGCCAGGAGGAGCAGCTGATGATGTTAAAAGACCTCAGCGCAACGGTTGGCAAGGAGTTGAAGGAGATGAAAGAGCAAGTCTAACGCCACGAAAGTCGCATTGCTGAGTTGGAGAAAACGATACGTGAGCTCAAGGCTGGAGATGGGATCATGATATCTGCGGTTGTGGCGCCCTCACCACGAGGCTTTAAAGTCCCACCATTCGACGGCTCATCGTCATGGTCAGCCTATAAGATCCAGTTCAAGACCGTCATAAAATCTAACGGGTGGACGCGAGAACAGGCTCTGAATGCTCTCACCTTGGGGCTTCGCGACCAGGCCTTGACCGTCTTAGAGGCGCTTGGTCAAGACGTCACGTATGAGAAGCTGTTGGAGGCATTGGAAGCGAGATATGGCGACGCACACCTGAAACACGTGTTTCGCGCTCAGCTAGAAGACCAATCGCAACGTGTTGGTGAAACCTTGCAGCAGTGGGCCCTGGACATGAAGAAGCTGGTGAGAAAGGCGTACCAGTCCTCATCTGCGCTCATCGACGGAAATCTCGTTTAAACCTTCACCTACGGGATCCAAGACCTAGAGGTTAGGGCCGCAGTGAGACTCGGACACTTCAAAAACCTGAAGGACGCCCTAGCCCACGCTCTGGAAGTGGAAGTAGTGCGACGGGACGATCGCGCTCAACGTATCAAGGAAGTGTCGGCTTCACCCCGGTGCTATAGTTGCGGCAAAAGAGGCCACATCAGGTTGAGCTGCCCGAAGCGAAGGAGTCCACGTAGCAGAAACCAGTCGCTGGTAAGAGGAACACCTGATGTGCGTGTCGGACAACAACTACAGGACTTCGTAATACAGCATCGCAGTGGCAAGTCACAGTAATGCAGATATCCTGTCACGTAGACCGTATCCCGACCAGTGTAAGCACTGCGCCAGGCAAGGCGCAGAGGCCAAGCAGGAAGGACTAGTGAGGATGTTGAGGACGGATCGTAGCGAATATTGGAAGGTAACTCTCCAGATGACGCAACAAGAGGACAAAGACATAAGACCCATCCTGGAATGGAAGAAAACAGGTGCTTCGAGACCTCACTGGAGTGAAGTTGTGGCAATGAGCTCTATAACCAAGAGTTACTGAGCACAGTGGGAAAGTTTGGTTATCCAGGATGGAATTCTGTGCCGTAAATGGGTGAATGCTCTAGGTGACAAGTATCACCTGCAAATGGTCGTGCCAAAGCTCGAAGTACCGGAAATTTTACAACTATGTCATAATAGGAGTTAAGAGAACTCTGATTAAGATCCGGAACCGATTTTATTGGGTCTATTGTCGAAGAGACGTTGAGGAATGGTGCCGTAAATGCACGACTTGTTCCGCCGTGAAGGGACCACGCACTGGCAGCAGGATGAATGATGTATACGAGCACATCAGACAGACCGGTCAGCAGATGTCAGAGGATGTAGACCCGTTACGATTGGAAGGCGAACAATAAAGGAGGAGGAAGGATCGCTGGTGTGGTTACATAATCCGGTACGCAGCAAAGGAAAATCTCCTAAGTTGCAGGCAAAATGGGATGGACCCTATCGCATAGTACTAAGATTAATGACGTCACCTACCGGATCCAGAAAGGACCACGAGGTACACTAAAGATCGTTCATGTGGATCGATTGGCACGCTACTACGGATCCTACAATGTTCGGGACGAACATGTTTAAGAGGGGGGCAGTGTTACGGCTAAAGCCCTCTGTCGGCACTGTGGGGAAGAGTCGGCGGTTTCTAATAATAATTTATTACAGCACCATCTATTGACATCTTACGGAACTACGTATTTGTCGGTAGGAGTTGAGTGGAGAGAGTGCTGGCACATTCTCGAATCATCGCGCTGTTGCGTGCCGTGTGTGACATTTTCTGGAAAACTCCAGAAGCGCTTTACCCACGTATAAATAGAGTGACGCGCACCGCCGAGTCAGTTTACAATCGTAAGCGATCAAGTGTTCATCGAAGCGAACGGAAGCGAAAAATACTACGGAGTTTGAAGCAGTTACAGTGAAAAAGTGCAGTATAGTGTTTGTTGTGTTTTAAATTTAATTGTGTGAGACAATAAAACGTTTGAGTCGGTAATATTGTTTTGTATTCTTATCCGTCGAACCCAGCACGTAACAATATTATGCTTGTTACGGATGTTCCTTGTGTCCATTGTATGAATGTTTGTAAAAGAAAATGAACAGAAGATATATGTAATTCGACATAACGTATAAATATGGCCAAGCTTAAATAAGCCCATCTTACTTACCGCTTTGAAATAAATTCCACTGTCGTTTGCTCTCTCTCTTAGTCCGCTCCCTCGTGACCATGGAGCGACGGATCTCAAAGAACTCCTTGCGCTGTCCCCAGTCAGTTAGCGACTTGGCGTATATGCCCGCGTAGTTCACGGCTATGTAGAGGATAGCGTTACTGACCAGCACACGTATCGTACACGCTTTCGCCTGAATAAATATACAATAGGATTGTTAAGTTATGTAGTGGTTAATATTTTATAACAAGCAGCTACTCGGTTTAATCAGAACTCAAGCCATCGTAGTCATATGTATTGTGCTAAATCTAATCTAGTATTGCTACTTAAAAGTTAGCGTACGTCTTTGAATGATGAAAATGCATGATTATTAACGGCAAAAGTATAGAATAATTCTGAGTAGCATACAATACATTTGAATGGCACATCATAATGTGCCTGTGAATTTTCATGACGATCGATCGAGTAGATAAGGCATGAAAGCGTAACAGACAAATAAACTCACAATTGCATTTGTAATATTAGTTAGGTTAGTAATTTCACCTAATTTCAAATTTATTAAATTGTCAAAGAAATTATTTATGGTAGGTATACATATTTTGAGTTTCAGTTTATTTCGAGCACAGTTCCATAACTCAGTGTATTTTTGTAAAAAAAAGATAACAATTTGCCTTTCAATTCGAAGTGGTGCACACTCGAATGGCACATTATGATGTACTTCGTATAACGATCGAATAATCCAATCGCTAATTGATGATGGATTGCATCAGATATTGTTAATGACATTAATATACCTAATAAATATTCTAGTTAACGTCTGCAGCTTTACTTTGTAGTATGATAATAAAACATAGCCTATTTTACAAAGGGATAATTGAACTATCTATTAAGGTGCGGTCAAACAGCCGGCGTGCGCGGGGCGTGCGCGTGTCCCGCCGTGTTGTAATGTACTGAACTATATGAAAGCGTTCACACAGCGAGCGCTGGAGCGAGCGCGGGGCGGGCGCGGGACCGGCGCAGCGCGGCGCGGTGCGGGCGCGCGTTCGGCGCGCGTATTACGCATGCGTGGTATAAAGCTTTCAACACACTGTATCGCTATAAGCTAATTGAAAATAGTATGAAATGAAAATAACATACCGTGTCAATTGAAAATAATAACATTTTATTTGACATTTTTCATTAGTTACTACTATGAGATTTATACACAAATAAAGAAATATTACCTCCATAAAATATATATTAATATGAAATGTATACTTTTATTCTGTATGAAACATAGCATGTAACATTAATGGGTGGGCATGTGTGAGGGTCGTATTATACTGTCGGTTATATAGCAGTATCATGAATTAAAAAGAAGTATTATTTTTAATGTTTCCTGTTTTTTCCCCATGATCATCATTCACAACTGTGTAAATATCAGTAAATTTACTTATTTTGTACTTTGGAATTATTGGACTACAATGTATTTATGGAACAAAGGAACAGGGATGCAAAAGTTAGGTATGTGAGTGTCCAGATAACCCATTTGAACCAATATGGCGTACAGCCATACATTTATATATATGTATTAGATATTTACACTCATAGAATAAGAGTGTCGTGCGGTTGCCTTGTTGTTGCTGAACGGCAAACCTGATATCTTGTTAAATGAAAAATCCTTGATGATTTTGAATATGACTTTCTTGATTCACGGGTTTATCTTGATAATGACTTACTAAAAAGAGAATAATTCAAACAAATAAATGTACATGTATTGTAATGCGCTGACGCGGGTGCAGTATGTTGCTGACGCGGTAACTTATGAGGTTAATAAACCGAACATATTCCCGGCCCAGACAAAATGAGATGATGCGCATAATTTAACAAACATATATATTTAAGTTAAAATTTGATCAATAAACTCTATTTTATCTATATTTCTATTTCGGCCTTCATTACATAATATTATCATTAAAGATATTATTTCAGTAATCGCGGTCGCTGTGGGTTGGTAGCTTTATATTTATTGAACGCACACGCGTGACGTCACCAAAACGCGTCGAGCCGGCGCGGGCGGCAGGCACGCCGCCGGCCCGCCGCGTTTTGGTGACGTGACTCCCGCCCCGCTCACGCCATGCTCGGCGTGGTTTAACGCATGCGCAGTACGACCTAGAATACTATAATATAAAGCCGCTGTCACAGTCATCGAAGTGTATACACGTCGCGCTGACCTACTCAAAATCCAGGCAAGACTTTTAGTCCACAAACACATAATTATCACAGCGCGAGAGCCTAAGTGAGCGTGAGAAAGGACAGCGATAGAAAACCTAGTACCTATTTTAATTATTGATGTCGAGCGATTCAGACGTGGACGCGGCTCTGCTTATGTTTGCAATAGCTGATTTTAAAAAGCGCAAATGGATATGGATTCAGGATTGAATCAATCACGTCATATGTAAGGAAAATATCATACGCTGTGTCAAGAGTTATAAACACATGAGGACACATTTTATGACTATTTTAGGATATTTCAACATTGTTTTGAGCATATACATGGCTTAATAGAAGCGAAAATAAATAAACTTGACACAAATTGGAGACGCTATTGGTTCAAGAGAAAGGCTGGCAATTTGTCTGAGCTAAGACATTTTAATAATAATATTTACAATAAAAAAATAAGTTAATTCTAAATATAACAGCTTAACGCAAAAGGCTAGACACATCTTTGTAAGAACCTAATACAATATAGTATAGCCTCGATGATGTAGTGGTTAGTGTAACCGACTGCCTGAGGTCGCGGGTTCGATTCCCGCACAAGTCAAACATTTGTGTGTATGAACATGGATGTTTGACTTGGTCTGGTTGTTTCTATGTATAATATGTATGTATATACAAAAAAATATAGTATATATGTAAATATGTTTATCCATTGTCTAGTACCCATAGTACAAGCTCTCCTTAGTTTGGGCTAGATGGTGTTGTGTGTATGTGTAGAATTTTATATTATATTATAGTAGAATAATAAAATAATTACAAAATAGTACTCCAACTCGACATAGGCTTTAAACAAACAATATGCATTGAACTGTGTTCGCCTCCACATAAAGCATCATCAAGACTGTTTAGCAATAAATAAGAAAATAGTTCTTTATATATTTTTCTGATACTGTGATATTGTATGTCAACTGTTTGCACCTTTGAATTCCAGACGCGTAACCGAAACGCTCCATCTATAGAGCGACATATTTAAATATATAGGTATATATTTTATTATATTTGACATATTTTTATATTCATTTTTTTTGACATCAATGTGACGTATTCTGAATGTCAATTTCTATAAAGAAATATATGCTTATTTATGTAAATATGTATTCTATGGTTAGTATACTACAGAGTAGTTGTTATGGCTTTAAAATATTAGTAGGCATAACCAATTAACATTGGAAATAAATTTTATGGCATATAATAGATCTCGTAAAACATAAATAATATAAGAAGCTAAACTTATAATAACAAAGTATTTATAATCACCGAATAATAATATTGAATTAAAGAATGAAATTAATACTAAAATAGAGTTTATTAATACTTCACTCAATTCTATTAGAACACGGCAATCTCTTTACTCTACACAAAACTCAACTTCTCTTCAAACTCACTATTATTTGGCTAGCTACTATGATGGCTAGCAAGCATATGGCGCGCCTTATGGTAACTGGTCATGGAAACTTACGATCACTTGCAATAGCCTTGTGCAATAGTGATAACACATTGCTCGTGCCTATTATATGGAAAATAAATCTCATCTTTATTTCAATTGCTCTAGAAATATCTATGTGCCGATAGTCTAGTAGAAAGTCGTCGCTGGTTGTCGTAACGGCCATCAAGACGCGTACACATTTCTATGCCTGTGACCGCGGTTTTATATATAATGTCGTTCGTATCACGCATGCGTCAGCAAAGCGAAGCTTGACACCCGCCGGCGGCAGCGCGTGCCCGCCCCGCTGCCGCCGGCTGTGTGAACGCTCTCATACAATTCGGTACATTACAACACAGGCGGGACAAGCGCACGCCCCGCTCACGCCGGCTGTTTGACCGCGCCTTTAGTGAATAAAATTTAACGTTAGCAGTTCAAAAACAACCTCATTTAAAAAAATATTAGTATAGATAAGTAATTAATGCTGTAATGTTGTTATGAGCAAATAACTGAAGTGATTTTGATGAAATTTAATTTGGAAATGGATTGAGGTCTAAGCAGGAACACAGCTTATTTTTTATTATTAGCAAAAAATAACACAAGTTGCCACAGAGCAAGCAGTACTACGCCGCGCCTTTACTAGAGACGAAACTAATATAATACTAAGTACTACTAATTTGGTGGCGACGCATCTATAATAAGAAAATAGCGTGCTCCGTGCTCTGTGATTAATTAAATATAGCTAGGAACGTGCACAACTGCATTCAAATGACATTCGAACATACCGACAATAGAATACACAAGTGCCAACACTGCGTACATGACCATGCAAAGTAAGTATCAAAACTATTCGAATATTATTCGAATGCAACAGGGTAGTTGACTCATATTTTTTATTATTTAAGCCAAATAGTTATATTATCCAAACCTTTAAACACAAAGAGTTTTTTTACACGTGATTCAAATCTGGAGGGTAATTGTCAAAAGACAAAAAGGACGCACGTTACAAACAGTGACGTAACCGTTATTTAACCGCAGCTATGCGAATGAGATGGCGAGACATGGCTACTACAAACCCAATTTTTCTAATATCCAAATTTAAAATATTAATTACTCCATTCTTTTGCAACCAATTTTGATACTATTTGCACAAATAGATTGCCTTTGATTACTATTATCTCTTGTTTGTAAAATAATAACATTAAACAAAGGCAACTACCCTATTAAAACAAATATGCTGATAGAAAAAAGTATAAACTTGCATTAATCGTATAACAAACATGTCCGTTGGTTGTGTCCATGTTGTCTTTGATGTTGACGGCTGTGGCGAGCACGTGGGAGATGAAGGACAGCATCCCGATGGTAAGGCACCAGCAGAGAGAGAGGGGTAACATCGCGTACGGCACGAATACGATGAACAGCATGTACCAGACCTGGTTCTGGGCCTCTTGGAAGCCGAGACCCTTGCCGCTGAGTGCTGGAATGAAGAGTTCGTAATACTGAATTTTTTTAAAGAGTTGCACTTTGTTATCCCTTTGAAGGTAGAAAAGAGTGTGCTTACACCCACTTGTTGCCTGTTAAGTTTTAAGGTCCCATGGAGCGAGCAAGCATTTCCTAAGAGAAAAACCTTACAACGCTTTGTCTGAGACGTCATGATTGGATGGAAATATAAACTCAAACTTACGTCACAGTATCGAAAGGACTTTATTCTCATTATTCGTTTCTGCATTTTTATGACTATTTTAGGTTTATTTGAAATGTATAGTGCAATGTTAGAGAGATGCATAAATCATGACAATTTATATGTGGCAGATGGCTGGTATAAGAGGCTCATGTATATTATTTGACTATGCTCAGACAAGTACTACCCACTTATTGGTTTTGAGCAGTATTACTTTTACTGCGGTTGACCTGGGGAGTAAAATTTACTACACTTACGACCGAACCGCTGAATATACACTATTGTGGCTGGTGCAAGAGGATGATATATATGGAAGTAGTATGTAAGCACTGAAGGTAATCCATATCAGGTGATTCCATACCTTGAGCTATGAGCAATATCCAGGTGGCGGCGGCGGCCCAGTGCAGGTAGTTGTTGGCGAAGCAGCGCCACCAGCCCAGCAGACATACTCCTACGTTCAGCATTGCGAACGACGCCGTCCACATGATCTGATCCAGCTTGGAAGTCGCTGAGGAACCAAAGGTTTTATCAGATATTATTTTTCTGTCAGTGTTATTATAACATCAACCCTGTATATGAACTATCCCACTGGTACACAGGCCTAGTTTTAAAAGGTTCAGACTATAGTTGAGTATGCAGACCTAGTATGAGTTGGCAGACATCAAATTTGAAAACATAACGAAGCATTCTCAGATGCATGTTTTCTTAAGAAGTTTTATTCAGCCGTTACATTAAGAGATAAATAATTATATATTACGTGAATAACTTAAGAAAGTTTGAGATGCAACCTCAGGTTAGACCTTGGGACATCTGCGTGGCAGTTCTATGGTCTCTCTACGAGGCTGTTACTGTTAATTTTGTATTTTCCAACAACAGTATAACTATAGTACTGCCTAAAGGATTTTCTACTTATGTAAGGCCGCCGGTTTCACTATTGAAATCTGAATCTGATAGACTTTTAACATTAGTAGAGACGTTATACAGTATGTATAATAAACCCTGTCTGATCCTTAAAGGTGTTAGTAGTTTATTATAAGTATTTAAGTGACATCCTGTTATAGCAATCGATCAAAATAATTACCCCAGTAAATTTAATTTATTTAAAATAATATGTTGACAGATTACCCATGGCAACACTGAGAAAAGGTTCACCGATGCCGCGCCTATCTACCTACGCCTTAAAAAAATGCCGCCAAAGGTATGCCACGCTCCGCTCAAGTTTAGTGGAGTGTTGGTAGATTGTGCGAAATTTCAGTAAATGAAGGGTAAAAATGCTGACCAATACTATACTTAAAAATATTATGAAGACGTTTTACGATGATACAGATGTTTTTTATTATTTTTCTTAGCATGTTTGTTAACAGAGAAATAATGGATCGGATAGGGCTTTTTATACATACTGTATATTGTTCCTAGTTTCCGTAAAACCAGTTTACATTAATTATGTAACGTGAAAGTATAAAAGTAATTATAATAGCTGACCGACATGTAATAATTGAATACTTACTGTCTTGAGTAGTGATGTAGATAATCGCCAATAATATCTGAAAATATCGCCAATTACATCAGTAACATCTTATTAGTATTGTCTATATCTTGTGAAAGTGAGCTGCTGTTGATTAATAATTATAATATAATAATAAAATAAATAAATCAGCCTTATTTATACATTTTCATACAGCTGGAACAGGCCGTATTTTTTACAATTTACTGTTTATATAAGACTGCGTATTATTAAGGGAAAATTTAAACAAAACAGATAATCACGACAAGTAAATCTCATATCGTGAGAAGTAATAATGTCCTCCAGACCGATTTTCGGTCACGGCGGCCAATCTTAACGGAGACTGGCCATCTGCGCAGGAGATATTATAGTGCACAAGTATGTGCGCAAACACAAGTGCACTCTCTGTTCCCTTACCCTCATGATCAATGGGACGGATAATCCGACACGACCGGAGAGAGATCAGGCGCAGGACCAACGGCTTTACGTGCTTTCCGAGGCACGGGGTGTCTAACACCGCCAACTTCCTAACTCCGGGCTCGTATTGAGATTTCTTAACAGAAAAACCCAATACCTTTATGTTGGCCCGACCCGGGATTCGAACCCGAGACCTCATGCACAGCAGTCGCATTCACTACCGCTGTTATTTTAGTTTAAGTAAGTAAATAAATGCCTTATGGCAATTAGTTATTATTAACTAATAAATAATAAACTTGAAGTAAATATTTACCATAAGTTTATTTACTATCATAATGGTACAAAAAGGTTTACTGTGTTACGTTGTTTTCTAAAACATACATGGTTTATCTACATACATATTAGCATGAAGTATTCTATTCCACATTACTGAGTGATAGCACTTACTTTGAGTACTAAGTCGACGAGGTTGACGATAATGAGTGACTTTTGTCGCTGCCTCTGTGAATATCTTTGGTATGATATCTCAACTGCAGGGTTCTGCAATTATAGAAAAACATAAGTTTTTTTTTATAATACGATATATCATGCTAGTAAAAGTGCCTGAATCTGGAAGCTTTACAAATATTCAAATAAGTGATACAAAGTATACCTAAAGCATTAACTAGGGATTTGTGCATCACACAATTTTTATAACGTCTGGACAGAGGTGACTGTTTATACGAATACGTCATCAATGCAGTCAGAGAGTGGGCTAGATTTGTAGTCTAACGACTTATTTCTACTAAAAGCTATACATTTTATAAAGTGTAATTCCTCAACATTGCCAGTGACGTAGTGTGAATGACAGCCACCCTAAGTGGAAGAAAAATTTGCCGTCCTCTTATTTAGGTATTTCAATTTAAAAGACTATAAGATATAGTAATTCTTAAGAACTATTCAACAAGAACAACCCCTCTCTCTACGACTAGTCCAGTTTATGATATTGCGTTCCTATACACCAACCGTCAAGGTTATTTTAAGTGGAGACCTGTACCTTCCAGTGCCCGAGAGCACCTTCCGGGATTAGTTATAGACAGGTCTTAACCCCAAATCTAGATTTCTTCATCCTAACCTCAGAGATCAGGTTCTCGCAAGCGAGCTACCTCGTACCCAAGTGACACTACCTATTCTCCAGATAGGTACCGGAGCAATAAAGCCGCTCACCACTAGCAACTCTGGGAGCTGCTAATGAAAACCTCGCTAAAGCCGACAGAGAAGCCGCCTCCCATTACTCCAGTATGGTACCGGAGCTGTATAAGGCACGCTCACTTCCCGACGTACATCCATACGCCTACTCAAATAGGCCTACCAGCCGAGTGAGGCCTGAGTCACTCTAGCTATGACTCTTACTTGCTGAACAGGCAAGCGCCCGAGATGCGTTGTGGCAGCAACAAGAACAAAAACAGTAATCATTGTGTATTGTACAGTTCAAATATTTACAAGATATTATTATTATTTATTGTGAAATTTTGCCGCCGTCTAAAAGTGCCGCCCGTGGTGGGCCGCTCCTGCCGCCCCCACTACCTCCGCCACTGCCTTTATCTTTGACTTATTACAGTTATAGTATAGTGATGGCTGAAGGTGATGCCGCGTTCGATGCTCAAGTCAGTTTAGATAGATATATAGATTTGATAGTCTTGAATAACGCAGTAACTTGACGGAGTTTGAATATTTGTCGCCAAAAGACATGCTCTCTATTATGTGCGGAACATAGCTGGTTAAATTAACGTGTAACATGTCTACCCCTTTAGGGAGATTATATAGATGTGATGTTATAATAATAATTAATATCAGCCCTGGATAAAACTGTCCTACTTGCAGTCTGAGCTGGGTTAGCGCTGGCCTACTGCGAGTTGGTAGACATTATGGAGAACTCTTAGACATGCAGGTTTACCTTCGCCATTAAAGAGAGCCATAATTAACTATTTAATACGCACATGACTAGAAACCTCTTTGTCGCAGTCTAAGGGTCTCCCACTAGACTATCGCTGCTTTTATGCTTTGTAAAATATTTACCTTAAAACTATTAGTGATGGATGGAAAGTATATTCCTCGGTAGTAGCGAGGCGCTCGCAACATTTCCACTGTGTCCGCTGTAAAGCAAAAATCGAATTAAAATAAACATACAAAATACCTATCAAATAATCAAAATTAAAATAAAATTCTTAGCAAAAAAAGAAAAGAATAAGAAATTAGTACTCGTGACTGTTACTAAAACCACCAAATAAAAAAACAAGCGTCTCACACCAAAATCAATTAAAATCCAGTACGCATATAGGGCGATTATTTAGGACTGTATTATAAGAGAAGTCATCATAGCCATACGAACGTGTCAAACATAGTGTCAACCTAACTATGTTTGGAAAGTAGTAACTGTCATTAAATGATCTTGTACTGATTCTACGCCGTAGCGCTACGGCGTAGAATTTAGAATGTCTGTAGACACGCTACGAAACCTATAAACATGAACTAAATTTAATATAAGTAGAATTTAGATATTTTAGATAAACAACTGTTAAATTAATTAATGTTGAAAATTAATAAGCAGACAGAATTAAATACCAATAGCCTTTAAAATATTGTGTCGTTTTCTATTAAAATAAATACATTTTCAATTCGATGACTCAGTGGCGCGACAGTATTGAATGCTGTGTGAGAAGTCTTGGGTGCGATTCCTGTTCGATTTACGTGATAGATTCTACGACAGTTTAACTTTCCTTGGGACTTAACGAATGTCTAACCGTTACCACTATTACCTTTACTGCGTACGTAGGTGTCACAGAAAGCGGGTCGGATTAGTCCCAAAACAGTACTTTGACGAAAACTTATATTAACATTAAAATTAAAATAGAAAGGAAATAAAGAAAACAAATACCCATTATTATTTTACCCGGATCGTCTTTCGGAAACGGGCTGGCGAAGTTTGTGGAGCCATTTTCGCTGATGCGGTGCTGGGAACAAAGTACACAGTATGATTATAACATATTAGTTACACAAATCATTCTAATCTATATTTCTATATAAACCACACTAGAGAATAATTCCTGTAGAGACATTATAAAGATACAAAGTACACCTAAACTCAGAACATCTATTGATAAATTATTGTGCCGTGTGAGATCCGAACCTACAACACTCGGCGTACCGGCTGTGGCGAGGCAAAGGCTTGCCCACTGCGCTAGCAATATCACATATGTAATTGTATGGTTATTTAATTAATAATCTTGGTTTCAACAGGAGATGCCTCATTTCCTGTGGCAAAAGAGTGCGCTTATCAGGCCGATTAAAGCGTTAATGGGCTGTAAGGAAATATTTAGTAGCAGCTTGAGGTTCACATGACCTATTCATGTGGAGTTTATTTACCTGGTCATCTGGTGCAGAGCAACTGGCGCCATCCCCCGGCAACCTCTCACCATCCGGCGTGTGGCTGCGGCCGCAGCTTCGGGCGTTGTCACCGCAGCTCTGACACTGGAACAAAGACATCCCTTTATTAATTAACTTGTTAGTGTAAGCCTACCGAGACATAATGACAAGAAGCCGGTGTCTGGTTGCCAGCGTTCGTTCACTTAAGCCTAAGAGTTTATTAAGACTAAGTACACCGACTGGGTAAGGTTCAAAACTCGCCAGAGTGAAATGTATTGTTTAATATAACAATTTATATAAATCAAGCATAGCAACTGTGAATTAATGTGAATGTTAATCTACGGTGTTACAATTGTCCCTAAGCAATGATGAACCATCATGCGAGTCGTATGCTTGGTGGCCATTTTTGTAGCATAAAAAAGACAACAGCATAGTTCTTACCTATCACAATAAGACGCTACAATGCCATCAAGAATAAGAACACCACTCCACAAGAGAAAGAAATAAAACTCTAACGTCAGTCAAAGACGAAAATAGTACGCAGTATCTAGCCAAAACATATGTATTACAAGAATCAAAACGATGCGCGCCCCGAATAAGACAGGAATTATTCTAAAGCAGGGATAAAAAGTCTTTGTAATAAAAGCACAAGAATATGTATGTTGTACGCAGTGTCCAGTCAATGGACATGTGTCGTGAGAGTCAGTGTTGCGCTAATGGCTTCGATATGTACACGCATTAACTCCGCCGTTATCACCTTCTACCAATACTGATAACAGCGGAACACTGCCAGCTCTTTACTGCAACTATTTCATACGTACCGATAGCCATTTGTTACGAAACGTGGAGCTTTACTATTTTTCGACTGTTCCTACATATACTAGCGCAAGTGTAAAAACACAACTTTACAGAAGAGTGATTTAAATGTTCTAAAACTTGTAACTTTGACATAACTGACCTATATTATAGTAAAAATAATTGCTAATTAAAGTTTAATTTATTTTCAAACTTTAGGAAATATCGTCGCTTGTATTTGTGTAGTCTGTTTGCCATAATTTATTAAAGATTATTTTTCTGCTACTCTATAATTAATTGACGTCGTGAACGCTTCATGATTATTATTCGCTATTACTGTGACTAAACACAAACAAATACCCGATAAATAATCATATTGTTTGACGATTAATATGCAGTTATACCAATGTAGAACGTACGCGCTGTAATGTCACCGCGCGCATACTGGTGTACTGGTCACTTGCCCTCGCGTGTGACGTGGACGGCAGCTACCTACACTGGTGCAACTGACTTATATTAGTGTTGACAGTTGCTTGGCTAAAAATTTTGTTACATCAGTTTACAAGTCTGTATTTTAGAAACTAATTGATATTTTGAAATGTACTTTACAGGATATAAAATATAGGTTATTTTAAGGCTATTGATGTAAAAAAAGCTTTCGTCAAATTGCGAGTTGCAACTGTATACGTAGGACCCGTCGATTTGATGTTACGAATGAGAGCTTTAGTATGAAGGAATAAGGTTTTTAAAATGTTTTACGGTAATGTTTACTTTTTGTTATGTAAAAGGTTTTTAAACACATAAGTCAGTAATGCCTGTATTTTATTTTTCTTTATTAAAAGACTACGCCTGCACTGAGAACAGTTCCTGTGTCACAGTTAAGTTTACAAACATACAAGGGACCCAAAGAACACTCCGATTAGAAACCGATATTTGTGGATGACGTAATTTTTTGTCTCGTGTGTGGATCAAACCAACAACACTCAGCGCAGTTTCAATGGCGAGGCGGCTGCTTAAAACACTACATCATCCGTGCAATCAAAATTAATCTGTGTCTGAATTTATTGTAAAATAAAACCCGTTGTCTAATACATGTATTATTAAGTACTAGCGTTCGCCAAGTGGTCGAAATTACCACCATAATCGTTATTAAGATTTTATTGTCTATAACTATACCCTTATAATCACATTTCATTTAGTCACCTACTCCATATACATAGGTAACCATAGTCACGAAGATTTCTACGATATCAGCCGAACAATGCCGAAATACTACGAACGCGATTCGACTGCTTGTGTCAAATGCATGGTTGTGTGCGTGTAGTGTTTTTTCATTAATTTAATGTATTTAAACGATATTTTATAAAAATATTAGGATTCGCCACTCCTTCACCATATAAACTTTAACTGTGCCAAATTTCATAGGTACTCCTCCGACCGCGCAATCTTCGTAAAAAGGGGTACAAAGTTTTTGCTTCACGTATTAATATATATAGATTAAGTATATGTAAAATATATTTTAAAGAGTGGTGCTTCCTAATGCCAATTGAATTTAAGATAAATCACTTTAATTGCTAGCATTACTAAATAAAAAAAGTGTGAAACGTGTATGCAACTTATTTTATACGCCGTGTTATAAAAATATATGATTTAGCGATCTGTGCATTCAATATAACTTAGGCTATATCCGTCGATGTAATAAAAACAAGTGAATATGTTTTGTTATTTGTTTATTTTTAATTCAAATTTACGTTTAGGATTGATTGAAACGCCAGAACGATTGATTTGACGTCGTAGCCCTGTTACGGCGTTTCACCCGGTGAAAAGAGTTCTGTTCCTAAACTAAAATTATGTTTTTGAAGGTGTGTAAATTCTAGTAGTCCACATGCAGCCGGTGTGATGGACTACGGCCCGTCACTTCCAGAAGAAGCCGAATCTAAGGGTATACACTACCGATGTGCCACCGTGGCATTCTTACATAAATAAGAAAAATATGTTATCAAAGCAACACAGCAATTTTCTACGGATATCCATGGGGTATTAAATATGCGGGAACATTTTGAGTGTCACATGTAAATACGAATCAAAACAGATTCAAAAGCTGAACGATGTTATTCATCCCGCCGCCCTTACGGGAGCCAGTCGCAATTATATTCTGAATTTGTCAATCAAGTATGCAAAGTACTTTGTAAGTTTATGTAAAGTTTATTTTTGGGCACATGCACGGCACGTAATCTTGTTTTCAGTAAGTTAGAATTTTAGATGATACTTTGAAATTTTCGATGTAATACAATCTGACCCCTTTTTTAGGCATGAGGCAGTTTGCGGTCCAGCGTGATGACTAAGGTTCGATTCTTGAGCCGGTAAAAGTTATAGAAATGTTCTGTTAAAAAAATCTCGTTAACAGCGCAGTGTCTCGATATGTGCCCGAACAGCAATAGACTCGTCCTCTTGAACTTTCAAACTTAGCTGTCGAAATAGAGGCTTGAAACGTCCCTGCCTATCTCACGGGTGATATACAGACATGAGCATGTAATTAATGCACGGCAACATTTGAAGTCAATATATTTGTAAGATAATACATACTATTATTTTATATAATTATATGTACTTATATGTTACCAAATATTTTATGAAACTACCGATTTGAACATTTGGGTTATAATTTTATTTTAGGTTTTAATAGTCAGTAATGGATGGTATAATGAGTTAAACATCTTATACATATAAGTTGTAAAATATTGACATTATAATATTTACAATTGAATAGCAATTTAAAAGAGTGGTCGTGGCGAGTTTCTTGCAGGTATTTTCTCATAGAACAACCCTTTGCCTGAACCTAGCAAATAATCTAAATGTTAACAGATTTCTTTCAGAAATGTTCATATCATATTTAATTCAGAAACTAACTAACTCATAAACGTTGACGTTCATAAGTGTTATTTTGTGATCTAAATGTATGAATGACTTTTGACTTTGACTTTTTTTTACAACGCAACCTCGAATATTCGCCCAAAATTCTGTAAAAGGTATCAAAATTTCATCAAATAAAAGATTTTGTATACAAAATACTTCATAATTATGTTTTCTAATATTTGGGACTTACCTATTTTATAAAATGCCTTTAGCTTAGCTTTAAATATTACTACGCGATAGGTACGCGAAATAATAATTGTACATTCCTACAGTTATATAATTAGCAATGTTTATTGACAAACACCTGTTCGTCCATGTTTGTAAACTCGTTTACCTGCCCCGGCCCCGGTGCCCCAATACGTAATACTTTCTATTTTATTCGATCCACTGCCTGAAGGTGTGTTTATTCTTAGCTTCTTTTATTTCCAACATGGTGTAGTACTCTGTCGTTCGTAAGTTCACTCGTGTGTGCAATTACACAAACCCAATTGGGATTGATTCGCGGACTTCAATAGATGTGTTTGATTTCCGTGTTGATTAAGTAAGCGTTCACGTGATGATATTGATTAAATTTTTTTTGTTTATAATATGTATTTATAGTCCTTGAAATTAAACACTTTATACGGACGAACTAGATTACCCTTAAAGAGTAGGCAGAGGTAATACTTTTGACTGTACGGATGCCGTAGTGGTTTAAGTGCTCGCGTCGCCACTGCCGTCGCGCCGAGGGTTGTGGGTTCGGATCCCACACGGGACAAAACTTTGTGTGATCCACAAATGGTTGTTCCGAGTCTGAGTATTCTTTGTGACCGTTGTTTGCTTGTTTGTAAAGTCCCCCGCGACACAGGAATTATTCATCGAGAGGGCCAGGCTAATTTAAAAAAAAAGCAGTCAATTATAAATGCGAATGTGAATTTGTTAGTAACCCTTTCACGCCTTAACTACTCGACGTACGATCATCATGAAATTTCGCATACACGTTGTCAGGGGAACAGAAAAGGACAGCCTTTTATCTAGAGAAAAGTACCGTTTCTAAGGTACATTAATTTTTCTAAATAGTTTTTTTTAATTATTTTTCTCCTTAACTACTCGACCGACCATCATTAAGTTTTACATGCACGTTTTCAGAGGTACAAAAAAGAACATAGGGTATCTTTAATCCAGAAGAAAAGTACTATTCTCAAGAGATGGATATATACCAACAAAATTTACATTAACGCGAGCGGATTCGCCGGAAAATCTATAATACTATAAACATTCCAATGATTCAAGTGTTCCATAAATACCACATAGACACACGATAATATAAACAGCCTTTATATAACTATCTCTTAAACCTAAAACCCCTTGCCCTTGATAAACAAGTTTAGCTCTAACTTCACCGTAAAAGCTGCAATAATTCGGATCTCAGTCAGCATTCAATCTATTTACCCTTATACCGACATTCCGAGACTCTATAAAAATATTATCTAAAGTAATAGCGAGTTGGATTCCTCAGAGGAAACGGAGGGAACGAAGCGGAGTTCGCATTCACGTTAAAAGGAATCTAAATAATATTATGTGGAACATTTTGTAGGCCCTTTGAGATTTACTCGATTTGCGATGTGCGTTCAAGTTGTCGTGCGTAGATATTGTTATGAATTGTAATATAAGTTGAGGAATCATTGTATGGAAAGGTTTAATCAATACATGCTTAGTTTCATACCTTTCCCCGAAAGGGTGAGTAGAGATAAATCACATCCTTAAAACGTCCGGTATGACTTTAGGTCTCCTATAGATTTTCTCTGTGGACGGCTATTTAACTTTAAATTCGAATGGTCTTTTCACTACTTGATGGCACTTTCTTGTTAAATACTACTTCGGTGTGGCATTCGAATCCGAGACGAAATCTCATGAGGTTTCGTCTCGGATTCGAAGCTCGGGTCGGGCACCATTTTATTAAGTTTTTGTAAGGCTTTTCGCAGTAAAATATATTACCCAGTCAATAAGCTCGCTAATATGTAAAACCATGGAAATGGCGAAATTGCCGTGATTTACATCTACTGACCGTGTTAGGGACACCATGTCTATACTGTAAAGAGGAGAGATTTGATTTTGTTTTTAAGGATTTAACGCAAAAACGACTCAACTAATTTTAAAAATTCTTTTATCATTATAAAGCTATATTATCATTGAGCAACATAAACTATATTTTATTTAAAAAGGAGGTACTATTACATATTCTAACCTAACCTACTTATTTGTGTAGTCCTCGGTGGCGTAGTGGTTAGTGTAACCGACTGCCACGCCTGAGGTCGCGGTTTCAATTCCCGCACAAGTCAAACATTTGTGTGCATGAACATGGATGTTTGTCTTGGTCTGGGTGTTTCTATGTATAACATGTATGTATATACAAAAAAAAAGTATATAAGTATGTTTATCCATTGTCTAGTACCCATAGTACAAGCTCTGCTTAGTTTGGGCTAGATGTTGTTGTATGTGGTAGAATATTATATTATTATTATTATTATATGGGAGCAAAGCCGTGTGCAAAACCTAATATTAAATAAAAATACCGGTCAACAATACGTTATATTCTTCGACTTCGATTTCCTTAATTCCTAAGCGTACACGTATCTAAATATGGTATTTTAAATATTTTTCATATTAAACTGATTCATTAGTTTGTACTGCATCGAAATTCTTGGACACTGTTTCATAACAGGTATTCGATCAATATAATGGGGTTTTACCTGACTTTATCTAGACCATACACGTTATACGTGGTTCTGTGGTAATTCAATTATTGTGGGTTGATATTATTTATTTGTAATATATACAATTATACATACATAGACCCACAATTGTTCCAGTCACTCTCAAAAAGCCAAACGCCGTCTCAACATGGAGGGTTCGATCATCGGAACAAAATGTGTATGATTCACATACAGTTGTGCCGAGTCTGGGTGTCCTATGTGCCCGTTGTTTGAATGTTTTGAAATATAATATTACTAGCTGCACCCTGCGGTTGCACCCGCGTAAGTCCCAAAGCCGTGGGAATATCGGGATGAACAGTAGCCTATGTGTTAATCCAGGTCTCCAGCTATCTACATACCAGGTTTCATCGGTCCAGTCGTTTTTGCGTGAAAGAGTAACAAACATCCATACATCCATACAAACTTTGCGATTATAATATTATAGTAAGGATAAAGAGAACAGATTTAATTTTTGTTTGTTTGTTTATAAGGATTTAACTCAAAAACTACTCAACCGATATTAAAAATTCTTTCACTATTAGAAAGTTATATTATCACCGAGTAACATAGGCTATAGTTTATTTTAATAAGTACTGTTACTAAACTAACCTAAGGTACTTTTACGCGAGCGAAACCGCGGGTAGAAGCTGGTATTTTAAAAAGTCCCTCGTGATACAGGAATTTTTCCTAGTGCGGGAGTTGTATTTTTGTACAATGGAAAATAAAAGAGAATAATGTATTATAATTTATAACGTTCGCCTAAACGTATACAATATTATTTAGTTACATATTTAATACTCAATGCTTTTAGTGTACACATGTG
Organism: Catocala nupta; assembly: GCA_963675205.1. Classification (NCBI taxonomy): domain Eukaryota; kingdom Metazoa; phylum Arthropoda; class Insecta; order Lepidoptera; family Erebidae; genus Catocala; species Catocala nupta. The sequence continues at coordinate 7,411,497 of OY776079.1, read as the reverse complement.
TCTTCTCCCTAGCCTTTATTATTCCCAAGTCACTTGGGGTCGGCTTTTCTAGTCTAACCGGATTTGACTGGATATCAGTTTTTACACGGAGCGGCTGCCACCTGACCTCCGCAACCCGAAGGCTAACGATACCCTAAGGCTAGACCAGTGTCAGGATATTATAGGGCACTGACTTCCCAATAACGACTGCCATAGATGTTCATAGACGGCAACCGGGACCGACGGCTTAACGTGCTCTCCGAGCCACGGAGCAGGCGATAATTGTAAATCAATACGCACATAATTTCGAAAAGTCATATATCTTCCGAAAGTCAGAGGTGCGCGACGTGGGTGCGAACCCGAGACCCTCTGCATTGTAGTCTGTTGGTCTGCCCACTGAGCTATTGCGTGTACACATGTGTGTTAAAGTAAAATATGTTACCAATATTCAAAGAGCGTATTTTAATTCAAAGTTATTTAGTAAAACAGTCTGCATGTAGTTTGGGATGGAATACTTGAATATGTTTGTTAAAGTTTAATATGGTTTGGGACCTACCCTTATTCCCTGGCGGCCATGAATGCTGCTTATTGCAGAGTGTGGTAAAACCAAACATTTATATCAAGGATGCGTTCTGCTATATTTAAATATGGTCACTTATGTATGTAGAAGTTAAGTTGAAATCTGACACACAATGTAAACGATGAATGACTGCTGAATTACAAATATAATATTAGGGGTTAAAGTACGAAGTTGCCGATTTGTACTGAAAAATTGAAGCTCGTTTTTTCTAAGATGTACATACATATTTATTTATTCGAAATATTTACCCTCATTATCTATACATTACTGCCAGCTAAACGAAAGTTTATTTATGCCTTTACGATAGAACTCCGGGCATCTAGATTCGACAAACTGTGTGAAAGCATTTTGTGCTGACTGCTGGGAAGAGAAAATTTTATCACGTAGAAAATTGCCCAAGTTGCGATAAAAATGGTAGTCCGTTGGAGCAAGGTCTGGCGAGTACGGAGGATGAAGTATGGTTTCTAACTGTAGCTCCTGTAGAGTTACAATGGTTTCTCGTGCAGTGTGAGGTCTTGCATCATCATGGAGCAATAATGGTGAAGATCGATTCACGAGTCGGGGCTGTTTCACTGACAGTTCTGCCATCATTGTTCGAAGTTTGGCACAGTAAACATCTGCTGTTATTGCTTGACCAGACCTGAGAAAGCTATAGCGAATAACACCATAAAGAGACCACTAAAACAGTTAGCATTACCTTTATATTGGTAAGCTTTGCTTTAGGGCACTGTTACGGCGTTTGACCTGGGTCAGCCATTGCATTTTTCGGTTACGGTTATCGTAAAGAATCCACTTTTCGTCACATGTCACAATTCGATCCAATATTCCTTCATTTCTGTACCGATTTAACAAGGCAACACAAGTTTCAGCACGTATTTCTTTCTACAGATCAGTCAAATCATGAGGCAACCATTTTTCATATTTTTTTATCTTATTGATTTGATGCAAGTGAATATTGTAGGTAGGGTAACGTTAAACCATGCCGCTAATTCCTGGGTAGTTTGACTCGGATCGGCTTCCACCATCTCCTTCAATTCAGCGATATTAACCTGTGCGGTCTTCCACTTAGTTCGTTCTTCAAGTCGAAGTTTCCATTACGAGAGCGTTTGAACCAAAAACGCGCAATACGTTCATTAGCAGTCCCCTCTCCAAACGCAGCATTATTATTGCGATCCGTTTCTGCCGCGTTAGTTCCGCGTCGGAACTCGTATTCAAAAATGAGTCGGATTTTCAAAGTATCCGTCTTTCCCGTCTAAGCTGAATAAAAAAAAACAATAGAGAGCCAAAAATTTAATTTTTTAAACGAAGAGTCTTACTGGTATCATGTGAAAAAATGTTCACTCGAAAATCTCAAATCTTGAAGGTTTTATGTCAATTCAAAGTTTCTATTACTATACAACGGCAACTTCATACTTTAACCACTATTATTAACACGCTCATCCTTATTAAACATTATATTGCTATTCGTTCACTTCTATCATATAAATTTAATGTGTGAGCTCCCTCTACTTATTGTAGACAGTTTTTCATGCGATCTAAGTATGGTGAAGGGACGATTTAAAACATTAGAGAAAAGTAGATACATAGTGAAGTAATAAGAGGTGGTCATATTTTACGGTACATGTAATATTGGTTATAATTACCGTTAATTAGAATTATATATTTTTTTATATTGTCCAACTTTTCCTATGAATAAGTAATAAATTTAAAATTTAAAAAACCCCCAACCCACTATTCATTTGATACCCATATTGAAAAATTTTAATATGTGAAAATATGTTATTTTCTGGCGGCGGCCATCTTGGATTTGAAATTTATCATAGTGTATAGTATTCTACTAGTCAAGCCCTTTCATTTGATACCCATATTGAGGGAGTTGTGAAAAAATATGTAATCTGCCATTTTGTGGCGGCGGCCATCTTGGAACGATTTTTATCAAACGTAGCTAAGAACACTCCCGACTAATTCACCTTTCTAACAAAAAAAACAAAATTAAAATCGGTTCATCCGTTCGGGAGCTACGATGCCACAGACAGACACACACACACACACACACACACACACAGACACGTCAAACTTATAACACCCCGTCGTTTTTGCGTCGGGGGTTAAAATACACAATTCTAAATAAATCTCTATATTATTATATTTGCATGTCTATATCAGTAAATTAGCTCTTCAGTTTTTCTTGGTATGGTATACGTATCCGGACAAGTTAGAACGTGCTTCTGCAAATCGTATAGCTCATCGATATTTTGAAGACCATATTATGATTTCCAAAATATTTTCCAAAATTAACAATTAGAATTTCTTGTAAAGCTTTCCGTGCTAAACGTTAGTAACGCACTGTGCTATAGAGTACTAAATATGTCTCTCTATGATAAGGCAGGCTTATGTAGGCCTGACTTTATCTTGTCTATCTCGAGTGTATTGGGGTCAGGCTTTAGTAATCAGAGGCTGTAGCGGCTCACTGGTGGTGTTTACACTGATCTGTTAGTCTGTTTATGTTCGTGACATGACTGTGGAGGATGTGTTGGGGCTTTCTACGTTCTAACTGTGCTTAACTATGCCGGGTGTATTGTTAATACCAATGTTAGCGCTGGCTTAGTTGGATGTGGAATCCTTACTATAATATTTTATATACCAATGTGAGTTTGTTTATTTGTTACGCTATCACGGCTTAAATACTTGACCGATCGCCATGAAATTTCGTATAAACTTCACCAGGGGTACGGAACTAAACATAGGATACTTTTCATCCAAAAAAGATAGACATTTATTGATATAATCTAGATTAATACAAGCGAAGCCGCGGCCTAACTTTAGTACATTTATATTTTGATATTTATAATTTTGATATTTGATTTAATTTATTTAAAAGCACTGTTTATGCAATATTTTTATTGGATAATAGTTTTGATATTCAAACAGCATTATTTATTTGTACGTTTGTTTAATGTAATTACCCACATCTCATTTCTCTGTATTTTTTGTAACGCGCGACCTTAGATAATTATATTTTATTTTTTGTTAATGCATGCCGTTGCAGCCTATGATTAAGCAGTATATATAGTATCACTATTCATGTATTATCACAATGTTTTAGTGTATGCTTTGTTGTTTGTTCTTAAATAAATAAATACAATTTAATTCAGGTAAATATTAACTCGTGGCTTCCATTCTGCCAATAAGACACAAACCTATCCTTCATGTCCCATCTGTGTAGAAACAATATTGTCATAAAAAAAAGCGCAAACAATCAATTCGAGGCAAAAAAGAAAACATAATTATATAATAACACAATCTGACAACATTCTCTATCTCTCTCTAACTTTCGTATTTTTATTTTATCCTTCAATATTTATTGTAAAAATCTGACGTTAAAATTGATGATTATTTAGATGGAAAAGGTTCCCAGATGGCATAAACAACATTTTCATATGAATATAAAAACCAAATACGTTTTGACGCGAAATAACTAGAGCCATCAAACACTCTAGGGGATCAAAACTCTGGTGACGAAATAACAAAACGGAATCTACGGTTATTGGATCATAAGTCCCTCATCCATCGCGAGGCGAATAGATGAAGGATGTTCGAAACATTCTATAAACAACATGTGAAGACAAGAAAAGGTTGGACTACAAGAACAAATCGAGTAAAGGTGATTGCGAAGTTGGTCCCTTGTTATACGTGCCGGATACCGGACGGCTGGCACCGGGTTACCGGTCTCTAAATAAACTTTCACATGACCTAGTAAACCATTGGTTACAAGACAATTGAAAAACTAAACTTCTAAAACGTGTCATGGATAAGCGGCGACAATGAGTCCTTAGGTATAGTATCTCCATGATTGTAGTGTCATTCGACATAACTAATCATAAAACAAAGTTCCAATTACAATTTACTAATTATAAATACTTAAAGTAAGATTGCTAGTCTAGTCACTCAGTGGGATAGAAGACCAGGTATTGTGATGCGAGAGGCTTATGGCCTATACCCGATAATAGGCTATATAGGCTGATTAGGTAGTTAAATTATTATTTTATCGTTATTAACATCATTAATTGAAGTATACGCTAATTATTTAACTGAACAATCATTTTTTAAGGTTCCTAGCGACCACCTACTAAAAAACTTTGCAGGTAAAAAATACATTTAAAAGCTTTCATATACGATTGGACCACATGTGTCCGTGGTAAGCTGTTACCATAACTCATGCACGTTTGGAATTCCAAATACCGATACATTATTTGCTAGTTCATACACTTGGTCCGATCCGGTACCGGTTACGTTATTTGGAATGTGTGTATAGGCACTAAGTCCATTTCGTATAATAGAGGGAACTAGGGAACTAGTTTCCGTACGATGGTCGGCGGTTGGTAAAGTTGTGTATGGTGTGGTCAGCGGAACTAACTTTATGTTCGTCGGACACCTCGCCGTATTGTACTAGATTGCAATACAACATTGTATTGTTTCGGCGTTTAATAGTGACGTTACATAACGGATTCGAAATCTGTGACATCAATGTAAGTTTAAAAAACAATACAAAGTTTATGCTATTCGGATGCCAAGTTTATCGTATTTTAAATATGCAATGACAAAAGTTTATACTAGTTTCAAGGTTAAACCATTGTCTAGTTTCTGCCTGTGGACCGCAAACTGGAATAAAACATCAAGAAAGATGGATCCAATTACCGAAAATTCAAAATTATCACGAGCTTTAATATTTTTAACATAGGACATCATTGGCTTACGATCATACACAAAAATACTACTGGATAAAAATATTGCAAATGGTAAGCGTAAACGTAAATGTGACTGTTCTTGTAAAGTCTTTGTGAAGCTTTTTTGTCGTCTTTATTATGTCTATGATAAAAATAACTGTAGAAAAGAAAATATAAAATAGTAATTGGTAAAAGGTTCCCACACAATAGTTTTTATAGTTTGGGCTTGTCTGACTGTCTATTTATTCCAACATTATGCAAAAGTCACACAGCGAATTTTTATTCAACTTTAACGTTTGTTTTGCTCCCTGATGAGTCACATAACATAGTAATCGATTTTCTTTATCTATAAGGAGAAAGCAAAATGGTCAAAATCTAGGTTTGGTTCATCTGAATCCGTTTAGTTAAACCGAAGATAGAACTATTTTCACGTTACCCATTTACCTATTATTAAAATGTTAAACATTAACATAAAACTGGCTATTAAGAGAAAATATATAAGAAAATAGGTGTTAAATTCTGTTGAGCTGTACTGCAGAATATATTTCACAGTCGACTTAGCATTAGATAAGCCAAGTGAGTGACAATCCTCGGGGCGAAGGACCGGGTCTTGCCGCAATCAAGGCGGCGAGGTCCGAGCTCCGACAGGTCCTAGTGGCCAATTGGAAGGAACGACTTGTGCACCCCAGTGCCGGGCACGCCACGATCGTGGCGGTAAGTCCCGTTTTTGAGGAGTGGCTGGAGAGGCGGTATGGCGCCCTCACCTTCCGGCTGACACAGGTTCTAACTGGCCACGGTTGTTTTGGCCAGTTCCTGTGTCGTATACGCCGGCAAGAGACGCCCGGTTGTCACCACTGCGGCGACTGCCGTGACGTTGTTGAGGACACGGCGCTGCACACTTTGGCGGTTTGCCCCGCCTGGGCATCGCAGCGCCGTGATTTGATCGCGGCAGTCGGATCGGTTGCCCTCTCGCTTCCGGCCGTAGTTCAGTCTATGGTCCGGAGTGAGAGGTCATGGAACGCCGTCGCCTCCTTCTGTGAGGAAGTAATTTCCATCAAGGAGGCGGCGGAGCGGGAGAGGGAGCGTTTAAACCCTCTCCTTAACCGCAGAGCCGGGCGCCGGAGGGCGCGCGATGACCTCCAGCCACCCTGAGGTTTGACCTGGGGGTGGCGGGCTTTGTGGGCCTGCCCGCCATCCGTTCAGCACCAGGTCCGAGAGGCGGCGTGCGTGTTCCCACGCGCGCCTCTGTTTCGTGTCCGTCTCCCCCTTTAGGGGGAGACAGTAGAATTTTATTTTGAGTACCTATCTTGGGTAGGTCTTATTGCGTAGGGGCCTGCCGTTTCATACGGCGGGCCGGAACCTCGGCGGGGTCGCGACCGTATGCGAAAGTGATTCGCGCGGCCCCGTCGATAGTGGTTTTGTCGAGGAACACCGTGGTAGGTTTAGTCGGTATTCCGGGAGGTACATTATCTTTTTAACATCTTAGTTTACCCCGGCGAGTCCGACATAATCCCTCCGCCCGCCCCCGCGGAGGGATATGCGTCATTGCATTCCCCCACGTAAAAAAAAAAAAAAAAAAAAAAAAAAGTGAGTGACAATCGCTCCACTGAGCCTGGACGACATACTCACAAAACTACACTTGTGTGTGAACACGCGTTCATTTAGAACTAATTCTATTACAATCTTTTTTTTATAGAGGACGCCTCGATGAGGTAATAGTGTGGAACGTTGATATAAGCACATCTCTCAATAAATTAAACGAAGATGATTTTTAATGGGTGTTTGTCAAACTTTGGTCAGAGTATGGGTTGTCATACTGGCCTGAGTCTCTCCAAACAAGTGTCGATGCATATTTTTAGACGTGAAATACTGCAAGTTGGAGTACGCCCGGATTCCACGACGCAGCTGAATCTTATCAGAGAAGTTATATTTGTCAAACTTTCTCTATTGCAGTAGTTGAAAGTGCGTGGCGGGTTCCTTTCTTCCCAATTGTATAATTACAATGGCCTTTCACCAAGTAATGCCTAATTCGATATAATATGGTCGCAATTTTGTAGCAATGTTGTTAGTGAACAATTTAAAGTAGGTAGTAATTATAAAAAAAATTGACCTCACAAACCTATCTCATAGGACCAATTTGTGATATCTTGCCTTCCATTTTCGGGTAGTACGGGTTTTTTTAATTGGAGTAGAGAAGTATAAGCTACCGCGCGTGCCTTCTCTGCGTTATAAGCAGGAGTATATGTGTATGTAAATTCAGTGTTTTCTTTTCGAACATCTTTAACATTTTCATACTAGTTTTTCCCCGCGGTTTCACCCGCGTAAGTCCCGTTCCCGTGGGAACATCGGGATAAAAAGTATGTGTGAATCCAGGTCTCCAGCTATGTACATACCAAGTTTCATCGCAATCGGTCCAGTAGTTTTTGCGTGAAAGAGTAACAAATATCTATACATCCATTCAACCTTTCGCGTTTATAATATTAAGTAAGTATTCGCTAGCTGTGATTTTAGGGTCCACGTCATAGAGGGCGAGACAATTGCCGACTACTAAGCAAAAATTCAGCTTACTGCTGCTGAAAATATTTTCACACATACAATACGCAACAATACTTAGTGCAAAGCAGTCGAGTTTAAAGACAACCTCCGCATTTGTAATGAATCCTATATCTTATCTGGACTTTACAAACATATAAACAACGGACACAAAGAACATCCAGACTCGGAACAACCATTTGTGGATCACACAAAGTTTTGTCCCGTGTGGCGAGGCGACCACTTTAACGCCATCCGTGCAGTCACATTCACTACCACTGAACCATTTTATTGCAGTTTGTAAATTGTGCTACTTTAAGACATACAATGTACGCAGCTAGAACAGTCGAGTGTCCGGAAACAATAGATTTTCTATTGTGTCTGTTGCGTTTAAAGTTCGAGTGTCCGGAAACAATAGATTTTCTATTGTGTCTGTTGCGTTTAAAGTTCGAGTGTCCGGTAACAATAGATTTCCTATTGTGTCTGTTGCGTTTAAAGTTCGAGTGTCCAGAAACAATAGATTTTCTATTGTATCTATTGCGTTTAAAGTTCGACTGTCGTGAAACAATAGATTTTCTATTGTGTCTGTTGCGTTTAAAGTTCGAGTGTCCGAAAACAATAGATTTATGTTGTGTCTGTTGCGTTTAAGGTTCGAGTGTCCGTAAACAATAGATTTTCTATTGTATCTGCTGCGTAGTTTAAACTGTTATAGATGAGTGAAGTAATCATTCTTACTTGCGTAAGCAGGTATACAGGTTACACAACAAATCAATCAAATATGAAAGCTGGATGCGAGCCAGGAGTCAAAAGAATGTCGAGCATTTGATACTTATATAAAACAATCTGAAGGTAAATTGAATCAGACAAGGTAGATCAAGTTGGGTTATGTACAAACGTATCATTTTAGATGTAAATTTTCTTATAAGTCTAGATATGCTAGCATCATCTTCAAGGTTTATTACAATACTACATTTTGCCCGTGGCTACGCTCTTATTAATGTAGGTTAGGTTAGTAAGTGTCCTTTTTCTGGATAAAAGGTATCATATATCCAGTTCTGTTTCCCCTGACAACGTGTGTGCGAAATTTCATGATGATCGGTCGAGTAGTTAAAGCGTGAAAGTGTAACAAACAAACAAAGTTAAATTTTAGACGGATTTCTTTTTATAAATCTGCATTAAATTGTGCTTTTTAAATTATTATTTTTGTCCGCGTGCAAATTCCCACAGAAAAACATACCGGATAAATGTATCCAACGTGTTAATCTAGTACATAGTCTATCTGCATACAGACCTTTATTCAAATCTCTCAATCGGTTTACGTGTACTTACACATTTATAATATTAGTAAGATTAATATCATTATTTCCAAAAATATTGCTACGACAGTGATTAAATTAACAATGTATATTATCAAGTATTGAAATATATTGCCACTTGCGGACTAGACAGACGTTGTTATATCCGAAGAATGGATTGCACGCGCCACCGGGTTCAATATTGAATCTATACTATCCAGGAACTCACAACAAAAACACAAAAAACATCCAATAACACAACAATAACCATGTAAAAGAAGTTCAGTGACATACATATATAAATATAAGACAAATCCTAAATTTACATCAGTTCACGAGGATCTACCTTACTTCTTCATACGACACTTTAATACAGCCTCCCTTCTATTGTACCTGATGCGGATAATCTTGTATAAAGCTGTATTAATTTTATAATGGTACGAATAAATAATCAGGGTCCCTGACATATATGTAAAAATAGGAGATAAACACTTGGTGATCGTTTAAATACATAGATTCACGTTTGAATTACACAGTTCAGCTATTTTTAAAGCAATTTGGGCACATTACCAAACCCTGCTATTATTGACAATATACTTACAATATACCGACGGCAACTGACGATCAGACACAAACAAGCTCATGCTGTAGAACTAACGAGTTAGTCAGTCAGTACTTTTAGAATGAATGAAAAAAAAACAGTTAATTATAAACCTTAATCAGTGAGACAGGAAACGTTTTGATTACTCGGATAACGAATCGGACGGCGCCGAGAGTGAGTTTGAATCCCAAATGGGACACAAAAACTTGTGTGATCCACAAATAGTTGTTCCGAGCCTGTGTGTTTTTGTGTCCGTTTTTGTATGTTTGTAAAACATCCCGTAACAGAGAAATTACTGCTAGTGCAAGAGATGGCTTTTAAAAAAAGAAAAGTATGTATGTATCTCTACCCTACAAAAGAACGCATCCAAATAACTTTTATTCTGGCCTTCTAATGAAAATTTTCAAAACTCCTAAAGGAGTCTGCCCACTACTCTGTCTCATACCATGGCCGTGCTAGGAACGTGTCAGGCAAAAAAAATATTCTTTGTAAGGAAATGTATAATACTATGCCCACTAGACCGTTCCGTCACCGACCAGCAGTTGCTATAGCAGGGCGTATCGTGTTGCTTTTCGTGTCTGATACGTTCCTAGCACGGTCATGGTATAAGACGGTGTAGTGGGCAGACTCTTTAAAAAGAAACTGCCCTATCATCAGGGCGAGCAATCATTTTCAACTTCAATTTTCTTTTTTTAGGACTTTCAACACGCAATTGACGCCTTTGCAAGCAAATAAAGATGACGGTCATAAATTACCAATGCGGCAGATTATGTTTAAGAGTCAGCAGCACGAAAATAATTCTCTGCCTATGTAAGAAACCATAGGCTACAGTGACTGCTTCCATCGCACGGATCGATTGATAGTTTACCACCCTAACAAAACAAAATAATATATTTTTGTATAATATTGGTAAACATAACCTTTTATGTTCAAAGAGGTTAACGTAAGTATTTGTTTTTACTTAAAGTACACATGCTATTCAGCAGTATTTCACTTGAGGGTCAATGGCCGGTACTTTCAAGTTTATTGTCTGTGGAGAGCCCTAAAGATCTCTAGGGCTTGGTTAATGGAGTGTAGATTGAAGCGACACAGCTAGAATAGGAATCAACTAAATGTATGGCGGGATTAAACCCTCAAGTGGGATTGAGAATTGTGGGCATTCAATTATCTGTTTTAATTAAGTTCTACTTTTAAACGTAGAGGTCTACTAATAATAAGCCTTTGTTTATTGCTACTTCTACAGCCGGGGAGGAGAAAATCAATTCGAAGAATACTACGTAACATAGTAACAAGAAATACATTTTTAAATTGTTTTATTATATAAAACTAAAGAAGCTGAGTCTGTAAATTAAATATATTTAAGAAAACTAATCTAGTTCAAATTATTAAAGGTTTCTACATCAGAAACTGTATTACTACGTTATCTTTCTATCTGTTTGATTGTACTTCAGGCAAATACCAGTGAACGCATTTTAATGTAATCAGAGTTTGGTAGCTTGAGTTTCAACTTGCAATCCGAGCCGTGGCTCAGATTACAAGTCGAAACTCAAGCTATCGTTTTATAGCGTTTTATCTAATATCGTTCCATAAAACCGGATGGTGAATTGTGTGATCTGTATAAATGACGTCGTAGACGAATTGTACAGTCCACGTGGATGAATGTAAGCCCGTAATATGTTAGTTTATACCAAAAGTTTATTTCAAAAATATTTTATATATACTTTAGTTTTTAAATTATTTATTTTTATTTTTAAATGACTTCACACGCACTAGGTATACGAGGCATGCCTTTTAAGTTTGTCATTTGAAGAAAAACACAACTAGAACCTTAAAGTATTATTTATTGTTTTTGACCTCGAAGTTTTATACATTTTTCCATTCGCTCGAACCAGTTATTAAAACACTCATTCCACTCCAAAGTCGGTATGTCCAAAATGGCCGACTTTAGAGCGTCGAATGCTTCTTCACCGGACTGGAACCTTTGCCCACGAAGAGTTTTCTTAATTTTAGGAAATGTAAAAGAAATCGTTAGGGCTTAGGTCAGGACTGTATGGGGGATGGTCAAGAATTTCTACGTTTTCCTGCTTCAAATAATCAATTGTTTTACCAGCGGTATGTGAGCTTGCGTTGTCATGGTGTAGGATGATGCGTCGCTTTGGGTTAGATTTCCGAACTTCGGCGATGACTTGTGGCAAACAAACTGTGGTATACCACTCTGCATTAACCGTTCTACGATCTTCAAGCGCAATTGTTGCAACGTGACCGGTTTTCGCCATGAACGTAGCCACCATCTTCTTCGAAGTGCTTCGAGAGCGAACAACTTTAGTCGGCTTTGGCTCATCTCGGAAGACCCAGGTTGTGGATTGCTGTTTGGAATCAGGGTCGTATGCATAAATCCAAGATTCGTCACCTCTGATAATGTCGTAGACGTGATTTGACTCTCCTCGCTTGAACCTTTGGAGAGTTTTCTTACACCATCTGACGCGGGCCGCCTTATGATCATCGGAAAGCAAATGCGGGATCCATCGGTAAACTAGCTTTCTCACACCAAGCTCCTCATGCAAGATCTTTTGAATGGTTGTCCCTGAGATGCCTATTAACGCTTCTAACTCCCGATATGTCACATGACGATCTTCGAGTATAAGTTGTCTCACAGCAACGATGTTTTCTTCAGTAAAGGCGGATTTTGGACGTCCTTCACGAGATTTGTCACTAAGACTAGTATTTCCACGCTGGAATTCTAAATACCAGCGTTCGACAGTCCGTAGACAAGGGGCTTCATCATAAAACACAGATCTTACCTCCTCAAAATATTGAATCCGAGTTAGGCCTCTCCGAAAGTTGTAAAAAATTACAGCACGAACGTTTTTCTTCGAGAGATTCATTTTTATGCGCGACCTGACAGATTCAAAACAACGTTGTGACTAAATAGTTGCATCAATCCTAATTCTTTCAATTGTTTTGCCATTCTGAATTCAAACAAATTTGAAAATTGAGCATTTCTAAATTCAAAATTAGCGGGAAATATTTAAACGACAGAACTTAAAAGGCATGCCTCGTAATTCCTGTGTCGCGAGGGACTTTACAAACATTCAAACAACGGACACAAACAACATCCAGACTCAGAACAACCAATTGTGGGTCAAACAAAGGTTTGTTCCGTGTGGGTTTCGAACCCACAACACTCAGCGCGGCGACAGTGGCGAGGCGAGCACTTAAACCACTATATTATTATTATATTAGTATTAGTTTAGTTGATTAATAAAATTTATTATTGTAGGTCAAATATTGTGACACTATTTTGACAAATTATATTTAAAAACACATCAAACCATCATGTAACAACGTATAACTACACTTTTTATTAATCATTCAAAACCATCAGTTTGAATAAAATATGTTTCAAAAGCCAGTTTTTATAGTGTAACCCACAACTTTTAAATGTACCATTTAAATTTGTGGGTTAGCGGCAAGGGGAAGACCTCGGCAATTGGTCTCCGACTACCTCGATTGGTGACATTCTGGCGATACACCAGAAAAATACCGTCAATTGACAAGCCGTCATGAAGTATGCCAGGATTGCAGTAACCATAGCAGTCCGTAGTCACTACCTCACCGCGAATCAGGTGTAACAGAGTGTGACAATAGAATTTATTATTTTATGCTTAAGTCAAGATGAGCAATAATAAACATCAAGTTCAGGGTGAAGGGAATCACAAAAAACCAAAACGTAAAGTACATAATCAAAGTATATTTTATTTGATTTTGTTGATTATTTTAATAAACGTTGATTTAAGGGATCATCTCTGAATGGCCTACCAAACGAAAAATAATTATCAAAATCAATTCAGATTGGCGGAGTAAACGCGTAACAAACAGACAAAAAAACAACAGTCGAATTAACAACCACCTCCTTTTCGTAAAGTCAGTTAAAAAACAGTGTTCTGTTTTCAAATTATCTTAAAAGTTCAAAAACAGCAATTTGTTAGTGTAATTATGACGCATTAGTTTTGATGTTGATACATTCATTTAAAGACTGAGATTAATATTCATAATAACTAACATTAATTCTTGTCTACACTCTTTATCTAGGGATCATGCAGCTACGAAATTAAATATGTATGTCGGTTTTATGTACGATATTACTTCAAACGAGTACTTGATTTAAGAATATTATGCTTTAATCTTTATGAACATATAAATATAATTTCAATTTGTTAAAGTAGTTTGTATTCCATTTTATTCAAATTCTGCTTTTGAATTTGTACGTTTCGTAAGAAGGCTGAATAATCTTTGTACTTGTGCCTCGTACAAAATAATAAAACGATTGTCTACATCCAATCTTGTTCAGAAACCTAATTTTCTTGGAGGCACAAGAACATTGTACGGTGCTTATTTTCAGATACCAATAAAAATAATTATTTAATTGAATGGAACTAAATTGTTTTTTTATCGTTTATTTTTATTATGTTTACGGCCATTCGGATAAATTGCTTGATGTTTGTAGTTCGAATGAAAAATAGTTAAAGCACTATAAATTTTGAGAGAAGGTTTTGGAAACTATTTTAGATATAGGCATAGACTGGCGCTTATAACATACTTATATCCCCAAAGAATTAAGCAGAAGTACATATATCACATACACATTTCGCCAAATATGTTTTGAAATTTTGCTTCTAGAATAACGGCAGCGACACAGAGTTTGATCCTTCGCTCGAGAAGTATTTTTCGAAATATAAGAAAATATAAATTGTCTTTATTTAGGATTGTAGTTAGTTTTAAAAATACTTATTAAGTATTTTTATATCAAAAATACTTCATAAGTATTTTTGACATATACACTTAGTCAGCTTTCAGTAGATGACACACTTTACCAGTTTAGTATTTTGCAATCGACATCTAAAATCAAACCTATTCATCTACTATCTAATTTCGTGGAATAGTCGTAAGCTTTTAGGCCTCCACGAAATCCCGTTTCTCTGTATTGCAACCGATAATCAAGATATTATTATCTATACACAGGCTCTCCCAAAATAACTGCTGATATTAGACAGATTCAAAACACTTTATTTTTATACTTAGATCACAGAATACATATCATGCTTAGAGAGTATGAAAATAAAATGTGTGTTTAGCCACTGCTTTGCTGATAGTAGAGAATAAGACTGCTGTGAGGTTCTGGGCACAATTCTCGGGTTAGGGAAAGTGCTATTAGGATTTCAAGTCAAGGTTTTCTTAGCAGTACGAAGTCTGGAACTATCCCGATAGACTACCATAATCGCCATATATTATGTGAGATTTAAAGCAATCCCTGCCTCCCTTACCGTGATATAGACGTGAGTAAAATGCCCGACTAAACAGCATTTTCTACAGCTCCGCCATCGAACCAGTTAGCAGATTAATCGCATATACAATACAATAATTCGTACAGCAAATGTTACATAGTTCTTATATATTTTATACTAGCTGAGTTGCGTTAACGGAGTTGCGCAGGGCAACTCCGTCTGTTTCACATAAAATTAAAATCCCTTCAGTAGTTTTTGATCCATGCGTGCACATACAGACAGACAGACAGACAAACAATTTACTGATTGCATTTGTTGCATCAGTATCGATTATCAAGCACGCTCCAATAGTTATTTTGTGAATATATTCAATGTACAGAATCGGCCTCTCTACAATTTTATTATCAGAAATTGAGTCCTTAAGTAAGCAAAATCATATTTTTATTCTTAGTCATCGCAATAAAGAAAGAAATGTGTGAGCACAAAACTAAAGACACATTTATATTTGCAAATAGCTGTGAGTTAACATAATGTTTTCTTTGTGAAATGTTTAAGCGACATTGTTTTCGTCCTTGAATTTGCTTGTTTGTTCCCATTTCTACTACTTATAATTGATACTAATATATCCATAGATTTACTCTCGTCTCTGCAGGGGTGAAACACAAGTGTGTGCTGTTCGTTCTTGTATGTGTGAATGGGTGAGTGTGATTGTAGGCGTGTGAAATTAGACGATTTTAATTCTAGACTAGAACTTACTATTTTATTTAATTAACAGTGTGTGATTGGTACCATCCCTTGCTAATTATTTAGTATTGGTACTAATGCCTTGGCTCCCCAGGGAATGTACTACTCACGTCTGGAATTCGGGGTTTAGTAATGTGGTGGCTATGCTGACACATTATTCTAAGTACTACGTAGCGTCGCATGGTTTCTCACAAGTCATGCAGCCTCGTTACGTTAAGTCGTGACCATTGTAATTTCTCTGAAATAAATAACTTTATATTTGGTGGACATATGACCTATCATATGTCGGCCTCGATGGCGTAGTGGTCAGTGTAACCGACTGCCACTCCTGAGGTCGCGGGTTCGATTCCTGACATGGATGTTTGTCTTGGTCTGGGTGTTTGTATGTATAGGCATGTATTTACAAAAAAAAAGTATATATGTATGTTTATCCATTGTCTAGTACCCATAGTACAAGCTCTACTTAGTTTGGGCTAGATGGTGTTGTGTGTATGTGATAGAATATTATACTATTACTAGCTGTCCGGACAGACGTCGTCCTGTACAGGCGAAAAAAAAAAGAAGACTAAAACAAATCTAAACCATCCTCGAATCCGCTTGAACACACACAAAATAATTCATTCAAATCAGTCCAGCCGTTTAGGAGGAGTTCACTGTCAACACACGTACAGCAGAAATATATACAGTGTGAGTCTTTATAAAGTGCACATATTAAAAAGGGTGAAAATAAAAACAATTTTATCGACGGAAATGATGAAAAATGCTTAAAAAATCAAAAAAAAAAATTTTTTTTGGGCTTTTAATTTTTTCACTCTCGTCTTGGTACCCCATGCAAACAAAGTGTTACTACTTTTAAACTAAATGTGATATTAAAACAAAATAAATTAATAATAATCTCGAATAATAGGCCGAGCTAATAAAGCCATAATTTTTTGAAAAATAAATCTCGTAAATTAGTTATTAATGATTTTTTGAAGAAAATTTACTATTTTTCTACCAATTTTTGCAATAAATGTAAAATTTATCAAAAAAATGTCCCCTTTACTCTACTTTTTTCTTATTTTATGTTATTCTACATCGTATTAGTCCATAAAAAGTTTAAACTTTTTTTTAGATTTTTAAAACATTTTTCCCTCGATAAAATTGTTTATATTTTCACCTTTTTTATATGTGCACTTTATAAAGACTCACACTGTATATAAAGATTATTATTTCTCCCGAACACACAGACTATACAGGGCAAACACTAAAGTAACATAGTTGTAGGTTAGCATTCTTACCTCGTCTTTTCTTATGTTGGCCAACACACGTGTTATACCTCTAGTATTACAAGTAATAAGCTATATAAATGCCTTCCCCTCCAGTGGGCAATCACACCAAGTATGTGTATTGTATAAAATACTGTAAAGTAGCAATCGTTATGTTATTCTACAGATGTAAATCTTTATTGCCAGACTGTGAACACGACTACGAATTTTCTAACGGGAAAATCAAATAACACTAACTCGTTTCCAATCTAATCCGGCTCCACCTAACCTGTAGTATAGATAAGAGTGAACTTACAACTGAAACTGCATAGCAGTTAAAAATTTTAAATTCCAACATTAAAATGAACAGTCCAGAAATACATTCATTTATCTTTATTCCATTGTATCTTTAATAATCTAAATCTTTCTCGCCGCATCTTCATATTATTCTAGCGACTAGTAGACGTTGTATGTCCATAAATTTGGATAAATTTAGCGTCACCGGTACCAAAGGCCTATAAACGTCAAATAAATTGTCCCTGACTCTTCTTATCTGGTCGACAGACGTTTATTTCTCAGCGTAAGGCTTTTCTGCGAATAATAAATAAATATTTCGACAGTTAGCAACAGATAGCAGTCGTTATTTTGTAACTGCTTTCGTTTTGTGGTTGTACTGTGTCTATTTATCGTCTGTGGATAAATTCTTTGCTGATAATTTGTTTCTTAAAATAGTTTAGACCTTGGTCTGGTCCGAAAAACAAATAAAGCATCGGCGGTATTTCCACATAAGCCTAAAATCCGGGCTAGTCTTACTAAATTGCTTGATCAAGAAATAATATGTAGTAGTTTACTGTATTCAATCTAGAAATAGCGTGTTTAGGGTATGTTCTGGTGACCTCATTCTTTAATTTCAATTAAAATATAGTCCGAAATGGGATAAAGATGCAATTTACATTGGTAACTGCTAAAAACTGTTTTTTAGCTTGTTATAAATGTAACATTCTTATTATTTAGATCTATTCTTATTATTTTTATTTAATTAATATTTTGGTGCACATGTCTTTAAATACTTATTCTTGTAAATATAGTTTACTTACATATAATAATAATAAAAAGTTTATTTTAGTTGAAAAAAATATACAAGTTACACAAAAGTAGATGTGACACTGAAATCCGCAGTAGGATACCCTTTTTTTTTTTTTTTTTTTTTACGTGGGGGAATGCTATGACGCATATCCCTCCGCGGGGGCGGGCGGAGGGATTATGTCGGACTCGCCGGGGTAAAAGAAGATGGAAAAGAAATAATGTACCTCCCGGAATACCGACTAAACCTACCACGGTGTTCCTCGACAAAACCACTATCGGCGGGGCCGCGCGAATCGCTTTCGCATGCGGTCGCGACCCCGCCGAGGTTTCGGCCCGCCGTATGAAACGGCAGGCCACTACACAAAAGACCTACCCAAAATAGGCACTTCCGACATTATAAAACCCTACTGTCTCCCCCCTAGAGGGGAGACGGACTCGACACAGAGGCGCGCGTGGGAGCAGTAGGATACCCTGTGTTGCGAGATCCAGTCTCTTCCGACTGATATTCTGATAGTAATTGCATCAGATAGAAACAGTTATATTAATGCAACTTATACAAATTTATTATTCTACTTAATAATAATAGCTATATATGTGATAATTATGTGTTCTGTATGCTAGTGCGTGTTTGCAAGTGTATTTGTGTATGTGTGTGGATGAATGATTGTGTCTGAGGGTGTGTATGAGTGTAGGTGTGTTGGTTTGGGTGAGAGCGTGAGCTTGATGACAGTTTAATGTTGTAAATATTAAGTAAATAAAAATATTAATGTATTTTATAGCTATATATATATATAATATAATATCAATGAATCATAAAAAGTACCTATACTATAAGATTTTTACGTTTAAAACATAAGCTTAACTAAAACTAAGCCCGTGCATTGTTTTAGATGACAATAATGAAGATAGTTAAACCGTGAAAAACAGAATTATGCCAGAATTACATAGGTATATGCCTAAACTATTTTGTATTTATATTTTAGTTTTGTATATATTTATTTGTACTATTATGAAAGTAACAAGACTATGCATATATTACAGATATTTGTTATCTACGGAAGCTTTTAAACGGTCAATATTTTAATGATACATGCAGTTTTCACAGTTTCATTTGAGGACAACGCTGTGCTTCACCTAATTTTACCTAAAACCATACTTGGTGAAATATAAGCGTAATACACATCTTCCCACCCCTTCGGGGAGTACCAGTAACCTATAAAACATGTTTAACTGTCTCTTTTACAATAAACGCTATTATTTATTTATTTATTTTGGGAAATCAAACAGATATATACTTCTCTTAAAATCAATTATTTACAAAAAACAGTTGGTGGTTAGTATGTAACTCACAACGAAGACAAGAATACGGCCTCGATGGCGTAGTGGTTAGTGTAACCGACTGCCACGCCTGAGGTAGCGGGTTCGATTCCCGCACAAGTCAAACATTTGTGTGCGTGGACACGGATGTTTGTCTTGGTCTGGGTATTTCTATGTATAATATGGATGTATTTACAAAAAGAAGTATATTGTATATATATGTAGGTATGTTTATCCATTGTCTAGTATTTACCCATAGATAGTACAAGCTCTGCTTAGTTTGGGTTAGATAGTATTGTGTAAGAAGAAACACAAATGACAAAAGATAAATAATGCATGCAAGCAGAACTTTAGCAAGCAAAATGTAATAAGTTAAATACGGGAGGTACATAAATATACCAATTACATAAAATCAATGGCAGTAAAAAAACAATGCTCCTAATAATAATTGTGTAAAATAATGACATTGAAATGAAAATTCGAATTAATTATATAATACATTTAAATAAATACAAAGCTAACAACAAAAATTAAAATAATAAAAAACAAATAAGGTATAATTATGTAATTAATATCTATTATGCAACATTCAATAACAAATAATAATAATTTAAAATAATAATAATCTTTCCATTGATCACTATAATGTGTATAAAAATGAATGATTGATTTATGATTAATGTAAGTTATTAATTTTATCAATGCTGCGTTTCTATTATCATTATTATAACAACGCCCGAACGCTTCAAACCGTTCCAATTATAACAAGAGTCTCAGATAAAGATCCAGTTTTGACATCTTATGATTACTGTTCTTAATCCTCGCTGCTTCCTTGCTACCAATGATTTGATTGAAGCTTTCAGACTGTTTTCATAATCCACAGTGATTTTATATCTGAACGGATATTACTATGGGATTTTGGCACTTCTAACAACTTTTAAAAGTATTCACAGTCTTTATATATGTATATCTTCAAGCCACTCAAATGTAAATGCCTCTTTTACACACACACACACACACACACACACACTCTTGATCAATATGTACATTCAACACCATAGCATTGCATGACTTTTTACTTTATTGCTAGTTTTTTTATTTTATTGTGTCCTGTATTATTAATTTCATTTCTGTTATTCTTGTTTTCTTTTTTGTTAATTTCCACCATGCTTTCGGATGTGAGCGCTAATGGCCGCGTCACAGTTTAATACTATTGCAGCCATTAACGTACCTACTTATATTTTTGTACCAATATATTGGCAAATAAAAGTTATTATTATTGATATTATTTAAAAATATTTTTATTGTAATGTACATATGTATATATGTATTTATTGGCCTGCCTTGGTGGCGTAGTGGTATGTATACAATTCCTGTGTATGTTTGTTTATTCATCTATTTATATAATACTAGCTGTACGGACAGACGTTGCCCTGTACAGGCGAAACCAAATCTAAACCATCCTCGAATCCACTTGAACACACACAAAAAAATTCATTCAAATCGGTCCAGCCGTTTAGGAGGAGTTTACTGTCAACACACGTACAAAAGAATTATATATAAGTATAGAGATATAAAGCAATTGTCTCGCAAAAACTCGGAAATTACTCGACTGATGTGAATTTCTTTTTGTTTTCGCTTTCAATGCTGGTTCGTTTAGGAAAAAAAGAAAGTTAGGACGAACCTAATGGAACAGCTGATAAATCGAAAATCTCGCTATTGTTAATTTTGTATGGGAGTTGTCACTTCATATTACTTTGAATATATGACGTTCGTGGCGGAAGGTAGGCAGGATTGGTAATTGCTTGTAAGGAATAACAATCAAATCACTTTAAGGTGGTACGAAGTTTTCCAGGACATCATCATACTCTTTAAATATATATAATTATTTTGTACCAATTTCAACGACATAATTATTTTGTGTGTGTTTCCGTGGGTATTCGGGTGATTTTGAGTTGAGTTGATTCACAATTGGACCCGGTAAGTGACGTTGTGATCGGCTTCAAGTATTTTAAAATTTATTTAGCCAACATACCAACGTTTGAGTGGGACTCCATCTGTAAGGTTCGCTAGTAGGGTATATAAAGATTTTACGAAAAATATAAACAAACTTTAAAACACTGCAAATCAATAAATAAAAGTCTTCATTAAGCTCTTAATCGAATCAAACCAATGCAGTTTTGGTGCCAAGTAATTGAATTATCTTGCTGTCTGTTTGTTTGGCACCGACTTCGAATACGTTAAATGTAAAGACTAACTATAGACCAAGACATACGCTAAATACTTTCCCGCGAAGATTGGCGTGTTACCGTCGTGGAGTTTAATTAAATAACTGGTAAAGTAGGTCTTTAAAATAAATAATAACTATTTAAATCTGTTGAGAATTGCCATCCGTTAAAAATATGGAATGAAGAATGAAATACTTTTTTTTGTAAATTGGTTAAAAATTATGGCCTTGTTGTTTAAGTGATCGCTTTGCCACTTTCACTATGCCAAGTGTTGTGGATTCAATGCTCACACGAGACAAAAATTTGTAAGATCTACACATAATTCATCTGGTCTTAGAGACCATTGTCAAAATGTATATAAATAAAGTCTCCCAACGTCATAGGAAATATCGTTAGTGCGAAAGTAACTTGAAGAAGATATTTGCTACTTATATCGCTGACTGTACCAGCAGTGATAGCTCAGTGGGAGACCAACAGACTGCAATGCAGAGAGTCTCGGGTTCGAACCACGTCGCGCACCTCTGACTTTCGGAAGTTATATGACTTTTAGAAATTATATACGTATTGATTGACAATTATCGCCTGCTCCGTGCCTTGGAGAGCACGTTAAGCCGTCGGTCCCGGCTGCCATGAACATTTATGGCAATCGTTATTGGGAAGTCAGTGCCCTATAATATTCTGACACTGGTCTAGCCTTAGGGTATCGTTAGCCTTCGGGTTGCGGATGTCAGGTGGCAGCCGCTCCGTGTAAAAACTGATATCCAGTCAAATCCGGTTAGATCAGAAAAGCCGACCTCAAGTGACTTGGGAATAATAAAGGCTAGGGAGAAGAGAAGAAGAAGATCGCTGACTGTACCACAATAAGACTGATTAATCCCCTCCTTTGACTTTAAACAGACGTAAGTTAATGACCCTAGACCGAGAGGCATCACAAGACTTCAATATGAAACCTAAGTACCAATCCTCTTCAATAGAATTCAATGTCAGACCGATATATAAAGGTATTAGGTGGAGAGTACAATGTCGATAAAAACGGCCGTCATCAGTGTACACGGGCCTTATTAAATCGAACAGTAAATAGAACACCCTCTGTCTATTGAATCTTTGGTTATGGAATGGGGCCAAGTGTGGAACAACTGTGTAGGGTTGGCAATACGATCATCGGTTAGCAACGACCCTTGAAGCGATTGTTTTTCTTTTGTCGCAGTATGTAGTGAACTCGTATTTGGTCCAATTAACAACATAAGTAGCTGTTATTGTTATTGTATTAAACTGTGAAAGTATTTTGAATGAAAATTTGCTTGGCCTTTAGTTACGAGTTGTGATTAATATAACTATAATTTGTCACTGCAGTAAAAGGTGAGGAATTACTATAGTTGTGTGCATGAGGTCTCGGGTTCGAATCCCGCGTCGGGCCAACAAAAAGTCGGGTTTTCTGTTAAGAAATCTCAATAGCAGCCCGGAGTTGGAAGTTGGCGGTGTTAGACACCCCCGTGCCTCTAAAAGCACGTAAAGCGGTTGGTCCTGCGCCTGATCTCTCTCCGGTCGTGACGGATTACCGTCCCATCGGATCATGAGAGTTAGAGAACAGAGAGTGCACTTGTGTTTGCGCACACGCTTGTGCACTATAATATCTCCTGCGCAGATGGCCAGCCTCGCATAAGACTGGCCGCCGTGACCGAAATTCGGTCTGGAGGATATTATAATTATTTATTGTATGATAGAGTATTTCAAAATTTGTAAATGTTAATCAACTTATGTCGCTGCCGGTACATGCAAAGATAGTCAAACGCCTGTAATCCTGAAGGGGTAAGCAGAGGTGCATTATATAATATTTCGCCAGCTATGTTTTAGGTTTACCAGCACAGGTCCAGAGCGTCGAGCTGCTGAGACTTTTTTGACAGTAAACAAATATTTTTGCCCGATTCGGTAATCGAACCCGAGGTCTCATGCACGGCTGCTGTGCATAAGTCTTTGCATCAGTTCTCGGGTAACTCGAATTATTATTAGATTTATCTGCCACGAAATTCTCAGCAGCGGCATGAAAACCGGTTCTGTGTCCATCGGATCTGGCGAAATAAGGGTGGAAAGCCAGCCACACAAATAGCGGAGCCGGAGCGCTACCGATGGTGGTGTGGATGTAATTTTTTTAGACTTCTCTCGCACTAGGCGTAATTCCTGTATCGCGGAAGACTTCACAAATATTCAAACAACGTACCTACACAAAGATCATCCAGACTCGGAACAACCATTTGTAGATCACACAAATTTTTCGCACAATACCAATATTCCGCCACCGATACCGCTCCGCCTCTGCTGTGTGCGGCGGGTGGCGAGGTGTATACCTACACATCTGCCGATCCATTCCGATATAGATGCAAGACTATTATTATATACAAGGAAATCTATAAAAGTTTCTCAAACAGCTAAATAAGTCAATAGAACAAGGAGAAAGTTTACTTACTGGAAAATAAAATATAATTCCTAGGAAACTTCGTCAACCGTAAGGATAACTTAACGCTGTCCCTGATGAACTTCGTCAAACGCTCCGATTCGCCGAAATCTAGAGTAACGAGCAAAAATTACAAGGAACTATCTCTGTCTAATTCGATTTCAGTGGCTCGCCACTTATGTTAGATTAGTGCGTTTGTACAACTCCATTCGAAGATAGATCGAATTACATTTCGGCTCGTAATAAATATCGATTAGAGATTGTGTTTATTTACTCGCTCTATTTTTGAGGTATCGATTCCTACTATAATCGTATCGTTATTACAAAAATAAATGAAGTTGTCGGTTTAATATTAATGTGTGTGCACAAAATAGTAATTTTCTGTGGGTTAAATGTTATACTAACATATTTATGAACTAGCTTTTTCACGCGGCTTCGCTTGCGTAAAAGTAGGTTAGGTTTATATAGTAACAGTACTTCTTTTTTTAAATAAAATCGTCGATGTTACTCGGTGATAATATAGCTTTCTAATGGAGAAAGATTTTTTTCAATCGGTTGAGTAGTTTTTGAGTTAAATCGTTACAAACAAACAAAAATCAAATCTTTCCTCTTTATAATATAAGTATAGATGTGCTATTTACACTATCGTATATCCTTCTAATCTGACTAAACTTATTATTAATGTGATAGCTTGTGAAGATGTTACTCAATTACGTGTAAACCTTTAATCGGATTTGAATGTAACTACAGATCGGATAATCGGATGCATATTTACCTAAAGTTAATTTTTCAGCCCTGTATTAAACTGTCCCACTGCTGGGCACGGGCCTCTTCTCAGTGTGAGAAGGGTTCAGCTATAGTCCTCCACGCTGGCCTAGTGCGTGTTGGCAGACTTCACATATCTTCGAGAACATTATGGAGAACTCTCAGACATGCAGGTTTCCTCACGATGTTTTTCCTTCACAGTTAAAGCAAGCGATAATTAACTATTTAATACGCATATAACTTCGAAAAGTCAGAGATGCGTGCCTTGGGTTCGAACCCGAGACCTCTGCGTGGCAGTCCAACGGTTTCCCACTAGGCTATCGCTGCTTTGATTGATTTGCTTTGATTCCGAGAATATTTTTATTAAATATAAAATCCCTGGATTATCCGGCTTAACTAGTCGGATGTACCCATATTTACTTTATATTTTTTTTTACTGCCCATTCAAGTATGTGTGTATGTAGGGCGAGAAGGAAAAGGTGGTATGGTAAATAAAAAGCATACATTAATGTAAATATTTGTATTGAACTCAGTAATATTTATTTATTTTTTAACGATATCTTAAAAAATATTTATTTATTTGTACATACAAAAAATACATAGAAAAGAAATGAAAGATGTATTTGTCAATAAAAACCGCTACACCTGAACTTGAGGTAAATATACATACGATTATTCGATCTCGATATAACATAAGATATTTTTTATAGAATATTTTACGTTTCCCGTAGAGTTCACGTGGGCGAAGCTGGGGGTGGAAGTGGTACTTAATATATTGAGTAGATATAGTCGCAATCTCAAACTCTCACAGTTTTGTACTTTACTTCTCTTTCAATATCGCTCTCCTCAGATATCACGTAGTGCATTCCTTTGTCATACTGTCAACTCCGACGACTCCAATAAATAAACTTTGTCAACAGAAAAGTTTATCCACAGTTTTCTACTGGCAACGTATTTTATATAAGATTGTAATCCATTTGAAAATTCGGCCCAAAAACAAATATCTAATATATTTCGCAACATGTTTTGCTACACAAGCGATATTAATTTCGTTATTAGGTTTTACTGTTTGCAAAGAAAACAAAACTCTTTGTTTTCTCTTTCGTATCCAATTATTGGTAGATATTTGGTACTGAAAACTTTTCTATTTTCTTCACTTGACAAACGTTGAAATCCATTATTTAGGCCCCAGTTACATTCACCGTTTTGTACTATCATTAGGTACTTACATTACGATAGACCTCAAATTAGATATTAAATGTTTTAGTTTTCATTCAAATTATTTACAGTGAACTGATTCCAAGAAGCCTATTTTAAAATTCTCGTTAACTTGAAAAGCTTTTGTATCTACATAAATAATGAAAAAAATCTGTACTAAAATGTAACTGAAATCTCTGACTGGAGCAATAGGCATTACATTTGCCTTTTGAATTACCTTAAAAAAAGTAAACGACTATTAGTAGGGAAACGGTAAATAATGATGAATCACAAACAATAGTCCGCACAGAAGTTTATCATAATAGGATGGAAGTATTTCTTTTCCTCGCTTAAGGCACAGACAAGTGTATCTAGTGATAAGTGGATACCCCAGTTTATGAACATGACTGCATTTCACGTTCTTTGGTATCAATTATCCAATACCAAAGGAACATACCAAGCCTCTACCTACAGACAATCTTTAAATATTTTAAAAGCGGTTAATCTTAGCTTTTGATTTTATTACCTCGCTTCTCGAAATGAAGCAACTGACTCGACATCCTACAAAAGATCGTCGCGAGACAACATTGTATTGCGTCCCTTTAGCGAGCGAACAGGGTTTTAAGACTCATTAAGGAGGCGACGTCAGCAGAGAACTAGTAATTTTCATCCTTCATGCTTGCAGCACTGTATTATGCCTGGTTTTATAAGCGTTTATACACTATGTTTACCACTTCCCTTAGCGTGACGTATCCTTGTTTGCCTCTTTGCTAGCTAATATTATAAATGCGAATGTGAGTTTGTTTATTTGTTTGTTACGCTTTCACGCCTTAACTACTCGACCGATCATCATAAAATTTGGCATACACGTTATCAGGGGAATAGAAAACGACATAGGGTACCTTTCAGGCAGAAAAAAGTACTGTCACTAACCTAACCAAACCTACAATTACGCAAGCAAAGCCGCCGACAAAATCTAGTAATTTTATAAATAAATCCTTTGCGTTATACACAGCAGCTTTAGGCTCCATGCTATCAACGATTATTGACATTCCCAAAAACATTGAAGTCCTCCAACCTTCAATAGTCAAATGTGCAGAAGTCGGTCACTCTTATTCCTAACGAGTCACATAAAGCTAATGTACCATGTAAGAAACAAGTACACAGGTAATAAACAGCTTGTAGCACAAGAAAAGTGCTATTTTACAGCTGTCGAGACGAGAACAGCCACGGAACTAGCAGACGAACGATAAACAGTAATGGCGCCGGCCCGTCTCGATATTACCGTCTCCTACTATTTCCACGTACTGTTTAAATGGCTTTAAATACGACGTTTTAGTTAGCATTGTTTGTAATTCCCGGTACGATGAGCAGGAAAATAATCTTGCCATTATGCATTTATACAAAGTGTAGTTGGGTTAATAAAAATGTAGATTGTCCATAAGAAATGGGGACAAGGTATTGGTATTCAGATGTAACTCTTGTTGACATAAAACTTCTTTAATGGAACTGATGGTACATAGGAAGTATTCAGAATATATACTTTATAGTAAACAAGCATGCATGCATCTCCTATTGATTTATTATGGGGAGTGCTCCGAGAAATTGTTGGGAATGATCCCCATCGCCTCTTTTCAGTCTATTTTGTTTTCCTTTTATTGTTTCATAACACTAACATGGTTACTAGAAGCAAGCTGTTACAAAATAAAATGTAATAAACTATTTCAAATTCTCTATAAATCGAGCATTTTAGTATCTAAGGTAAGTTGGGATTTTAGATTTAGGTACTTGACAGTGCTTATAATAATAATAATATCAGCGCTGTATATGTTTGCACTGTCCTGCTGCTGGGTATGGATCCTTTGTCAGTGTGAGAAGGATTAAGTCACAGTCCACCATGCTGAACCAGAGCGGGGTGCAGACTTCACACATCTTCGAGAATATTACGGAAAACTCTCAGACATGCAGGTTTCTTCATGATATTCCTTCACCGGCTACTTTTTAATACGCATATAACTTATGACTTAAGAGGTATATGACGTGGTATAGAACTCGACACCTCTGTGTGGCAGTCCAGCGGTTTGCCCCGATCGCTGCTTCTCAAATCGTCGTTTGTTGTATATTGTATAGGTATTTAATATAATTACATCATAATCGTTACTAATATTAAATATGCTATCGCTGCTCTTTATGAATAACAGTAAAAATAAAGAAGCACCAAAGAAAAATGTTAAGCGAATACCAAGCACATTGTCATTAGTGTAATATTACTTCATATTTATGAAGTCTCACGTGTAAACACCTATAACTTTTATTTTATTACATATGTAATAAACAGGCTAATGTCACTCGACTTAATTAAAAAAGTTTCGTTGTCAGTAACAAAATATTCTAGCTGCTGGCAACCCTAGCTAAGTGTTGCCACTTAAATATGTACAAATATAACGAACATTTATGTCGAGGGTACAAATACCTATCGTATGATAAAGCTGTTACCCTTGGACATATTTTTAGCATAACATAAGATTATGCTTGTAGCATTTAGAAGAAGTAGGCAGCGATGTACAATATGGTTTTTTACTCAAACGACACATCGGAAAAGGTGAATATATCGTTACTGCGCGATATTTTATGGATTTGATGCACGGGTAAAATAATGTGTAGTCGCTGTTCTTTGTATTTAATGCTTCAATATCTGAATCAAGATAAGAAAATCACTGTGGCTCGACCGCTCGACTCGGTATCTAAACCTTGACTAAGAATATACAGGGAACACAATGTGTTGTCTGAAACAATAGAGGTATTATATATTAGTTATGTCTAAGTCCTACGTAACAGCGAGCCGAGTTTGTTGTTTATCTGACGAAACATGAATAAAACATATTTTAAGGATTATTCTTCATACATTTTACAACATTTATTAATAGTTTTTAGCTGTAAAGGTAAAAGGCGCATAAATTGCCACGGGGATAAAATCCGGGATCAAAACATACATCAAATGTGTTGATGCAGGATATATCCTTTCTAAGTGCCAAGTTTTGACAAAATCCGTTCAACGGTTCACGTCATTGAGTAACAAACAACGAAACAACTTCACGCTAATATTTTTATAAAATAGCTGAAAGAAGAAAAAATATACGTAGAATCTTTTGCTTTCACGCCTTAACTATTAAACCGATCATCATGTAATTTCACATACACTATGTTAGGGGCACAGAATAGGCATAGAGTGGTGCCAATTCTGTTGTCACAAAATTCTCTAATCTTAGCTAAAAATCTCTAAAATTTATTTTAGTCCTGTCACTTTTAGCGATTTCAGAATACGAAATGTGGTTTGACAGGAGTAAACTAAATTTTAGAGATTTTTAGCTAAGATTAGAGAATTTTGTGACAACAGAATTGGCACCAGTAGCTTATATCCAGAAAAAGTACTATTCCCGAGAAATAGAACATTAACAAAAGCTACATTTACGCGAGCGGAGCAGCGGGCATAATCCAGTTTTATATATAAAGAAGATGTGATATTATTGGGAATTTGAAAATATATTTTATTTATGGTTCATCATTTCCATATCATATAATGTCTAAATTTCGTAAATGTCTTGAATTATGCATATAAATAATGTGTCGCCGTCACCTCCTCAGAGCAGCGACGTATTTTAAAATCGCTGAGCACGTAAATTTAAAATATGATGAGAATGCATTGTATGACGTGACAATATTAAACATAACAAAATAAATTACGTATAAATGATATATATAGTTAAAGCTTGTATTAAAAATGGAATGCGTTTTTTTTTCTTTACCTTGAATGGAGGAAGAGGAGTAACAATAGTTGAAAGGATTTCTTTATTGACTGTAGTGGCAGACGAACTAATAATCCGCCTGATGGTAAGTGGTAACAACCGCCTTTGGACTTTAGTAATGTAATCAATTACCAGCTAAGCCGCTGTCTACTGTGATAGTAGTATTCTCTTTAAACTTTTTTTAAGAAGGACAAGTCAAAGCGCTTGGGAACGCTTGTGTAGGTTTTCTATTCAGATACATTTCTTTCACGTACGTACAGTACGTGAGAGAAATGATCGCTGCAGGCGTATCACGATTGACGTTAATATTTCCAGGTGAGATGAATTGATCACTCAATACTGCAGTCCTGCTGCAGTGGCACGTGGTACGATGGTATCAGACTGAAGATGGCAAAAAGTCAAACATTACTTCAGAGCACTAGCCGTGAAAGGCACACATACAGAGGGACTTGTCTCGTCGTAGCTCTAAATACTCTAACTAGCAGTAGCTCAAACGCCCTTCGGGAATATACGAACGAATTTTGTGCATGTATAAATGTTAAGCGAACGAAGTAGAATAATCAGACATTTGTTAAGTTCAAATTGCCCCACACGGTGATGAAAACATGATTTTATTTAACCGTTGCTATGTTGCTTTACTAGCTAGGTAGCACTGCGGTAGTAAATGCGAATGCGGTGCATGATACACTTTATTCGATTCGAAAAACGAACCAGTTTATAGCCTCATCTTAAATTTTCGGATCGTGTAAATCGTTAGATGCGACGAAACTGTCAATAAAAGCGCGGCGTTTGATACAGTCACCCTCAAAAGAATGAATACGGAAAAAAGAAACTATTAAAAAGTCTACATCCAATGTTCAGTATATTTATGAGTTTTCTAACTAAATATGTCGTGTCAATGACAAAAATATATCACAGTGGAGCCATGCCAGCATTCAGAGGCAAAATAATTAAAAAACATACCTTATTAAACTTCTCCTTCTTGTTGTGTCAACAGTCAACTCAAAAATATCAAATCTGCTTTGAATAAAAGGTGGCCATCTCAATAGCGGGTGGACTGGTCGCGTTAAGGTCTTCCTTGGTGCAGGTGATCGGGCACAAACGGCACACTAGTAGGTGTGACATCGACTGGACTGGATCACCGCAGTCGCATACAGTTTCACATTATAGACAAAATATGTGCAAATGGGGATTCAGGGATCCCAATCCCTGAATCCCCATTTGCACATATTTTGTCTACAGCGACCAACCTAAAGAGGATATATAACTAAAGTATAAAGCGCGCTTACTCAAGTGTGAACTGAAAGCAGCTAAGCCAAGGTAAAACTTGATAAAACTCCAATATAAAATCTAATTACTGGATTTTGCTCGCAACTTCGCTCCGAATCCTGATCCGAAAAACAAAAGCGAGTAGCCCTCGGGTTCAATTTTCTGATTGAGTAAACTGATAGGTGCCAAAAATCTGATAATAGCGCGGCGTATAGTATAATAACCCTCAAAAAGATGAATACGAAACTTAAATCTATTAAAAAGTCTACATTCAATATTCCAAAACATGATATTTACCGTATATTGTCTATTGTAAGCAAACATCTGTTTGAACACTTTGTCAACGTGGATGTTTCATAGATTCCCCTAACAATCTAAAACGTTGTATACAACTATAATGTTCAACGACATGGGTGTAAAAACCCAAAATTCAACCTCTTCGTCGTGTGACCTTTTTTTTTATTTTTTCGTCTGCTTTTTGTAATTTGTAATGTTCCACTGCTGGGCAAAAGCCTCTCCCTTGGACTTCCAAATCACTCTGTTGGTGGATATCCCCTGACCTTATGATCTTGTGACCCTATATCTCGGGGGTCTTTTCACCCACAGGGCTCATATGCAAACTCGACCGAGGGATGACCCCAAGATGTCTGTACACCAAGTTGCAAGTCAATCGGTCCAGTGGTTCCGGAGCTATGCCTGTCACTAACAAACTGTCACTAACAGACAGACACACAGACCCACATATTGTTTTCATTAACTTCTTCGAAGAAGACTCAGAGGTTAATAACGAAGTAAATATAATAGATGTACATACAAGATTATGACACATCGTAGACATGTTTTTAAGTGCAACTGTACTTAGCCTGCTTAACGTTTAAGTGCAAAATATGAGTGCAATACAGGCTGGCCCTATGAGGATACTGACTGCTCGGATGAGTGTTGTGGGTCGATGCCCGCTCAGTACAATAATTTGTGTGATCTGCAAATTATTGTTCTGAGACTGGGTATTTTTTGTGTCCGTTGTTTAAATGTTTGTAAAGTTCCTCGCAATACGGGGACCATTCCTCGAGCGAGAGATGCTTGTTAAAAAAAGTAAAACGTATAGCTTAATTGATTTATGCCTATGATTTATGCCCAGAGGGGTAACCAGAGACGGATGTTCACTTACTATGATCCCGGCATATCTCTGTCTTTTTTAAAAGATAAAGATAAAGACGTGAAGCTATGTATGTATGTTAATAATATCAGCCCTGTATTAAACTGTCCCACTGCTGGGCACGAGCCTCTTCTCACTGTGAGAAGGATTAGGCCATAGTCCACCACGCTGGCCTAGTGCGGGTTGGCAGACTTCACAATCACATATCATCGAGAACATTATGGAGAACACTCAGACATGCAGGTTTCCTCACGATGTTTTCCTTCACCGTTAAAGCAAGCGATAATTAATTATTTAATACGCATATAACTTTGAAAAGTCAGAGATGCGCGCCTTGGGTTCGAACTCGAGACCTCTGCGTGGCAGTCCAACGGTTTCCCACTAGGCTATCGCTGCTATGCAAAGGTATCGTTATATTTGGCTAATTATGAATTTAAATCCCATGTATAAGCGAGCGAGCCTATAGACTACTAGGTACTGTTCCAGTCTCCGTGTACTACCGCTACTGAGATTGTTTGGGAATCAAAACCGAAACAAAAAACACAGCAGGTGCATTCACTACCGTTGTGCCATTGACGCTGTTCAATATAATAAAAGGGACAATGTATGTGCATTTTTTAAAGTAAGAACAGTAATTTCAGCTCTGTATTTAAACTAGAGGTTCCCAGACTTTTTTTCTCCTAGACCACTTTCAAAATTTAGCTGGTTCCGGTGGACCCCCTCTGCATCTATATTTCTACCATATTACTCGACTAAAATTAAAAAAATTGAGCATGTCTATAAGGGAAGATTTCTTTTTTAGAAATTATTCTTACACCTCACGGGCGATCTGACTTTTATGTTTTTTTTACAAATTTTCGGTCTTCAGCGAGTATTTTTGTGGACCTCCGCTTACGAATTGTGAACCCCCATTTCTTTGTCACGCCACCGTAGACATCCGTCGAGTCTCCCGTGGACCTCTGGGGGTCCACCTGGACCACTTAGGGAACTACTGATTTAAACTGTCTCACTGCTGAGCTCAGTATGAAAATAATACAGAGATAGTCGCTTGGAGAACATTGTGTAGAACTCTTAGACATAGAGTTTTTCGTGATGCTTTCCTTCACCGTTAAAACGAGTGATAAATAACTATTTAATACGCATATAACATCGAAATGACAGAATGCCTGCTATAGGATGGAGCTCGAGTCCTCTGCGTAGCAGTCGAACTGTCACCCACTAGGCAATTGCTGTGATATACTTGTTTTTATACAGATGCTTAATGCTTTAAACGTTAAACATTTATAGCATTAAACCGTTTAAAACGGTTCACTGTATGTTGCAAAAAGAAAGAGGTAAGTCTGCAAATTACATTTAATTGTAGTCAGCTGCAGCTGACAAGTCAGTCGGCAAACACCGAGCTCTAAATGGAAATTGTGTAAACTTTCCAACATTTTATGCAAACGTTTGTTAAGACCTCACCGCGTAATTGCATTTTAGATTGTTAGTTTTAAGAGTATACGTAAAAACATAGTTCACACATCACTCGCGAACTACTACATAGAGCGTGAATAGCGCCTGGCTGTGCATCAAAATAATCGTGCTTTTCTCTTTAGTTATGTATAGTCTCACGCCTTCATGCCTTAAGGGGGAGGGACAGGCAATACATACATACGTAGATTCACGCCCAGAGGGGTAGGCAGAGACTATGGATTGACATTTTCTACGATCCTCACATACTTCTCTGGCTTCATTGACTTTCATCACATTCCTCATACACGCTTGCCGGTTTAAGGTGCTCTTAATCTGGCCTTTGTTCAAAACGTCTCCGATCTGATCAAGAAACGTTCGCCTAGGTCTTCCCCTTGCGACTGTTCCATTCACACTAGCCTTATAAACTTTCTTAGTCAGTCTTTTCTCGCCCTTTCTTTCTACATGCCTAAACCAGCTTAACATACACTTTTCTATTCTTGTCATTATATCCACTTTCATCCCGCATCTCTCGTCAATTACACTCTTTCTTGTTCTATCTTTCAGTGTCACACCACATATGTATCTCAGCGCTCTCATTTCTACAGCAGTTATTCTGTTTTCATGCTTCTTTTGCCATACCCAGCTTTCACTTCCATGCATAAGTGTAGGCACTAATAGTCCTCTATGAATAGCCAAACGTGCCTCTCCGGATACATTTCGATTGTTCATAAAAGCGCATAGAGCGCCATTCACTTTACAGGCAATATTCTCTAAACTCTAACTCTTAAGATACAGGTACAGGTATACAGGTCTGCGTAGCTAGTTTAGATGTTAGATCATTGTTGACCAACTTTTTGATCTTGATGTATAACGTGCTGTATTTATGTGCCTTTGTTTTGTGTCTTTTAAGTACTAATAAACAATTATTATTATGTTTCTCTTACCACAGGTATTTTCTAACATATTATATTATAAAATATCTGGCCCTTTGGGAGGCTTACACGGAGACATGGGTCCAACGTGAAGAGGCTCATCGAGAGTTTTAATTAAAGGTGGGATGGGATACCTATAGCGACACTATTACTACGTATTTATTCTAATATATGGGCTATGGACATGGGTGTTTGGTGGACCGGTATATTGGTAACTATGGATAAAAAACGGCGTTATTTTATTATTATTATTATATTATATCCAAATTTCACTAGCTATGGTTTAAAGTTCCACGTAATAAGTAGCGATATTTTTTTACCGAGATAGTTTCAGTCTAAGTACTACACAGACAGAAGATACCTTGACAAAAACACGCCAATAATGTTGTGTCCACTGTGATCTAGAAATCGAGTCCGAGACATCATCTACTACCTAGCTCTTTATCTAGCTTATCAAAATCGTTTTTGATATCCTATACCTCGTGTTTGTATAAGATATAAGAGATATCTAAAGCAGAATTGGGAAGATAGCTTAGTAGCTATCCTTACTAGTTTATAAATGCGATTGTGAGTTACTTTGTTTGCTTGTTTGTTACGCTTTCATGTCTTAACTACTCGACACTTTGTCAGGGGAACAGGAAAGGACATAGGATTCCATCCAGAAAAGTACTGTTTGCCTAACCTAATCTACATTTACACGAGCTAAACCGCGAGCAAAATTTGGTAATTAGACATTTTGGAGTTTTTTATTATATTTCTTACCGTCGGTTAGCTGTTTACGGCTCACAGTTGAGTAAGCGCGCCTTATATTTTAGTCATGTATCCTATTAAGTTTAATAAGGTGTATTTTTAAAATGATTTTCCCCCTAACGCTGGCCTTGACACCACTGTGATGTGTTTTTGTCGACACTAGAGATTTAGTTTCTTGCTTTAGCCGCATAAGAAGTCATAAAAAGATAGAACATTACTTACTAAATATATAAGTAATATAAAAGTTTCTGAAGATGTTTGTTATTCAACCACTTGTAAACGGATAAATTGTTTTAATTAAAACTTAGCACATATATAGACCACAACCTGGATTATTTTTGCCCAGTATGCGTTCTCATGGGAATCACATTGGCGAAGCCACGGGCAGAACAGTATGAATATATTTTTTGTTGGTTGCTATTCCTGATTAGTATGAATGTCATCGCATATTATAAAATAATGTAACCCGCTGCCTCTGTCTGTCTGTTCGCGATAAACTCAAAAACGACTGAACGGATTTTCATACGGTTTTCACCAATAGACAGAGTGACTCATGAGGAAGGTGAGGTCATGAGGTCATGATGTTAGGTGTATAATTTGTAAAGAATTTGTACTACCCGTGCGAAGCCGGGGCGGGTCGTAGTATTATATATTTAATAAAGATACGTATCATTAACAGCATACTGGTTAGCTCAAAAGTCCGAAAACCAATATCGCTCCGTTATTTAACGGACGAATGGTTACTTTGTATCATCCTAATATTAAGTTGTACGGTACTTAGCCATAACTGGATATTGGGATAAATTTCAGTTTATTACTTCTAGGCTGTCTAGAATGATAATATAATGTAATACTAGCTTTTGCCTTCGGTTTCGCTCGTGTAAAAGTACGTAGGTTAAGTTATGTTAGTAAAAGTACCATTTTTTAAATGAAATATTGCCTATGTTACTCGGCGATAATACAGCTTTAAAGTAGTGCAAATTTTTTTGAAATCGGTTTTTTTTAGTTAAATCCTTACAAACAAACATACAAACGAAAAAAACAAATCTTTTATTTTTATAATATTAGTATAGATATAAATTCTAAGACTATATTTAATACTGGTTGCGCCTCAGCGGCTGCGCGCGCGTCGGTGTGGGAGCGACCCTTTCCCCAGCGGCGGCATATATAAACACGGCCACGCCCTGGTTCGGGACTACGGGTTGGGAGCCTTCTGCGCTCACCCACAGTTCAGTCCGCGTAAAGTTGTCAAGGCCATCTGAGCCCAAAAACTAACACAAACACAAAAAAAAACTTCGCTGCTCTTCTGCCGGCCGCCGTATTTAAGTTAAGTGGTCCACTGTGCTCTTCCGCCGGACCACGTAACGAAGCTTATACTAGAACCACGCCCTTTTACCTTTGTATAGTAAATATTAATTAATGTAACTGTAAAAAACGTCTATTTGCAAACTATAGAGTTTACCTTGACTCCACTACCTTAAACTTCCCTGTTCGGGTACGTCCCTAAAAACGTGATCGACCAGCACTACATTACATGGTTTCTGGCTACATCTTCGCTTACGTAAATCCTACAGAATCGCAGCTAGAAAATCCTAACCTATGTGTTATTTCAAAGATATGGCCTATTTGTGTGACGAATTTCATCCAAATCAGTTTAAAGGTTTACGCGTGATGAGTAACAGACACCTATACGCGTGATGAGTAATATAATGAAGCTGAAGAGTATATTTGTTTCTTTTTTGGGTCTTTTACGCTAATCTATGTCATTACGAAACGCATTTCAAAAAATATTTTAGCTCTTGATATTGTTGACAAAGATATAAGAGAACTGCCTCTGTGGCGCAGCGGTAGTGAATGCGACTGCTGTGCATGAGGTCTCGGGTTCGAATCCCGGGTCGGGCCAACATAAAGGTATTGGGTTTTTCTGTAAAGAAATCTCAATACGAGCCCGGAGTTAGGAAGTTGGCGGTGTTAGACACCCCCGTGCCTCGGAAAGCACGTAAAGCCGTTGGTCCTGCGCCTGATCTTTCTCCGGTCGTGTCGGATTATCCGTCCCATCGGATCATGAGGATAAGGGAACAGAGAGTGCACTTGTGTTTGCGCACATACCTACTTGTGCACTATTATATCTCCTGCGCAGATGGCCATTCTCCGTTAAGATTGGCCACCGTGAACGAAAATCGGTCTGGAGGACATTTTTATTTTATGAGAGCACCGTGAGCGGTGCAGTAACCAAAAACGTGGGTAAAACCGCGGGATAGCTAGTTATAAGTTTCGTATAAGCAGTTTAAAGAACAATTGGGGTAACCCACTAGTTATTTAAAGTACTTCTACTACTTCTAAACTATAAGCACAAAAGATTTAATTACTATAATTAAACTTACACTACAGGTACCAAACATGACATATTTAAAATACCTGTCTCATACAGAGGTTCCATTTTCGCGCGTCCAGCATCCTAAAATAAAAAGGGGGTGTAAAGCACTTACATTAGACATGGTGGTCCAGT
Source organism: Catocala nupta (assembly GCA_963675205.1). Lineage (NCBI taxonomy): Eukaryota > Metazoa > Arthropoda > Insecta > Lepidoptera > Erebidae > Catocala > Catocala nupta. The sequence goes on along the minus strand of OY776079.1, from coordinate 7,373,588 downwards.
TCTCGTCGTCCTCACCGACCCCGGAAGGTAGTTCCACCATTGTCTCCAGCCAGTTACGACCTGCAAACAAAATATAATATTTAACAATATCCTCCAGACCGACTTTCTGTCATGGAGGCCGATCTTAAGACTACCTATAGGTACATATGCCCAAGAGATATTATCGTGTACAAATATATTATGAGCAAGCAAACAAAGAACAAGTTGCACTAGTTTTTTCACTATTATAGTTAGACGGGACGGTAATCCGATATGATCGGAGAGAGATGAGGAACAATTTAGTTTAGTTATTCGAGGTCGTAAGATCAAGTCCAGCTTTATAGATTAACGTGCCCTCATTTATATTTTTTTTGTATAGTAACCTTTGTCAATTATGTATGCTTGCAATGACTACTGTCGAAGTGATATTAAAGTACGACCTATCTTTTTTGCAGATTAGGCTGTATGTAACGCTAAGTACAGACTTTATACATAAAAACAATAAAGCAGCTTCTATAATTTATACTACAACATAATAATCTCTAAAATTAAAACATTATTTTTCAATTACATTTATAGTTTCACTCTTTATCCCCGAAGGGTTTGTTAAATGACACCCACATTTCGCCATCTTTGATTTTAAGTCCCACGTAATAAGTGGGGCGCTTATTGCCTTCTATTGCACAAGGTTCCAGACTCCATAATGCTACTAAGAATTTTCTAACAGAAAACTCCAATATCGTATTACCTGTCGCTTTCACGCTGTCATTGAGGCAGTGTATTTATAAGAGAAAATAAAAAAGAATAAATGTTAAACAATGTTGTTGTTAAACATTACATAACGTAGTTAATTTTATTACATTTGCAAATTTCATTCGACGGACTACATAAAATTAAAAATAAACAGTACAGTCACCTCTCTTAAAATGTCTGGTTGCTTATTACATTTTTGAAGAGGATGTCTACGCTGTGTATTTTTTAATTTCACTTTCTGTCGCTTATACAAAATATTTTGGTAAAGGTCAAGAGTATACCTATTACTTATATAAAACTAGCTTTTGCCCGCGGCTTTGCTCAGGATTTTTTTTTCTGGATTGAAGGTACCCTATGTTTTTTCTGTTCCCTTGACAACGCGTATGCGAAATTTTATAATGACGTAACAAACAAAGAAACTCATATTTCCATTTATATTTAGTTAGGATTAATACAACGTACCTTTGTGTTTAATTATAATAATATGGGAGATATAAAATAAATTAATATTATTATTAAAAACGCGCGCTAATCACTTGGTATCTGAAAAGGTAAAAAGAGAATGTTTGGAGTGATGCAGCAATTTTTTTTAATTACAGCAAATTTACCACTAAAAGTTCTTGAGTTATAAATGTAGTTAGCAAGAGTTCTTGAAAAAATAAATTGTAATTTTAGATGTCTGCTTCGTTCCTACTTTAGATATAATGAAGGACTTTAAACTGGTAACTAGACCTTTTAGAGACCTACCAGAAACAGGTGTCTATTATCGAGTGATCAAGGACTTTTTGACATGTATATTGATATTTTTAAGATTTTAACGCTTGTGTGATTTTATTTAAGTACATATTTCTGCTTGTATTGTCCCACTGCAGGGCCATGGCCTTCCACACGCTTTTCCATATCTCTACGTTATGTACTTGTATACACCAGTCTCTCTTTAAGCTGTCCAATTCATCCAGCCATCGTCACCTCGGTTTACTACGTTGCCGCTTAGAGCCATCTTTACTCCAACGCTCCTTCAGCTAACGTGTTTTGTCGTTTTGCGGCTTTCTGAGTGGCATCTGCTTTTGTAAATCCTTCTAAAATTATAAATGCGAAAGTTTGTGAGAATGAATGTATGTGTATGTTTGTTACTCTTTCAAGCAAAAACTACTAGACCGATTGCGATGAAACTTGGTATGTAAATAGTTGGAGACCTGGATTCACACATAGGCTACGTTTTATCCCGATATTCCTACGGAAATGGGACTTACTCGGGTGAAACCGCGGGGAAAAACTAGTAATTAATATACTTGTTCAGAGTTTGAAAATTCTTTGTATCCGTTGTTTGAACGTTTCTAAACTCCCCCGTGACGTGGAGAATTTTACTACCGCCACACTAGGGATTTTCCTTGCATTTATTTTTAAAGACAACAAAGAATACGTAGATGGGTGTATTTGTTTCGATTTTCCTTTTCATAAACAAACAACTTAAAGCATCCTCTAGAAGTGTAGAGAGTTTATGAGCACTATTTATTATGCATTATTCAATGTAACATCCCGATCAGAATTTAAATCAAACTATTAAAATATTTATTGAATATCAAGACAATGACAATGTTGTTAAATGCTGTATATAGGACTTTATGCATTTTTATATAGTTAGTTGTTAGTCGCGACTTTGCGGTATTTAAAAGTATCTTTTACATGGCACAGGCTGCCTTTTTGTTAAATTTTATCAAAATTGGGCCAGTGGTTTAGCTGTAAAAAAACCAAACGTAATAATTAGAAGCCAGAGTTATTTTTTACACAGAATGGTTAGTTTTCTCGCGGCTGATTTGTTAATTAATAAAAGCATTCGGTAATTAGTTAATTATATCGCTCGCTTTAACGGTGAAGGAAAACATCGCGAGGAAACCTGCATGTCTGAGAGTTCTCCATCATTTTCTTGAAGATGAAGAATTCTGTGCCAACCCGTACTGGGCCAGCGTGTTGGATAGCCTAACCCTTCTCAAACTGGGATGATATTATATTATATATAAACGTTACAGTACATATGTATAAAGATTGGAAGGTCCTGTGGCTGCCAACAATTGGTGATGGTACTAATAGGACAAATCATCCGGGGAAGTACCACTTTCGGACAGTAAACCGATGAAATATTACTCATATTTTCACTACGATTGTTTGCTGAGTAAGAATGGCTCACATAATAATATTTGCCTCTCCGATGTCCATTCATTCTTTATTATAATCCTTTTCTTTGTCTATATGTTTATATGTTCGTGTTTGTCTCTGCGAGCTTCAGGACTGAAGTGGGAGTTAGTTACTTATTAAATTTAAGGAGGAATAAGATTTTTCTTTAAAATTAAACTACTATATACAGATTTTATCGCGTTGTTTATTTAACACTTTATTACATAATTTAGAACACTGTTCTACTACTATACTACTATTAAAGTTTACTAATTTAAAGCTAATTAAATTACTTATTAAAACTATTTATATTTAAGTTTACACTTTCCCCGACATTTCGGTTGCTTTTCAGCAGCCATGGTCACAGGGAGACTAAGATGGTAGTTGTCTCAATCTTCCAGTGTAGTTATTTTAAAGTACCCGAACATATTTTAATCATTGGTGTCTCTTCTTTTATGTTAAGAAGAGAAATGTATGCTTTGATGATTTTGATCATTTTACATACAGGGTTATTAAACTACCAGGCAATAGCCGAGAGAAGTAGACATGTGTGTGGCAAAAAGACTAATGGGCTATTGCCTGTTTGCCACACACATGTCTTCTTCTCTCGGCTTTGGTGGCAACTGAGCAAAATTTAAATCATAAATATGTTGATTCATATAGGTCACAATGTTACACTTATGAACGTCAAAGTTACAGTTATTAATGTAAATTTACATTTACATTTACCCATTGCCATATTATATATCAAAGCATGGACGTAGAACCAATGAGAGGAACTGGCAAGAAACTTACGGCTACTCTTTTTAACCACCATGTTTAATATATTGTTTCTTTTACACATTAGTTCTGGAAGGAGTAACAATTGCACTGCTTACCACTCAACAAAAATTCAAGCAAAAAGCTATATTAAAAAGTTATTTCCGAATATTAGTTTATGGTAGAATAGGAGCATCTACTTACGCGTACACAGAATAAAAAGAACTCGAGACCATATTGCAGTCTGAACCTAAAGCATGTCGTAGGAACATCTAATTCTAAAGTTTCAACAATAGGGTAAAACTTGGTAATACGCCCCAGGTGACAAAACGCCCCACCACTCTAACACGTAAACTAACAAAATCACGGCGTTTGCTACTAGACGGGGGAGTAACCATCAGTCGTCGAGTTACATGGCCGACGTGCGCGCGTAGTTTATGACGCCCAGTTAAAAAATATTTCAAAACCTAGTTTCATTGGAGTGAAACAATTTGTGGTAAGTTTCCTAGAATTTCATATATATTGACAGTTTTAGATTTTATACTAAAATGAACTATACTACTTTAAAATAGATAAAATTACTAATCTTGTTTAATTTCGTTGAACGTTATAACCTTGAAACAAGTGCTTTGATCGCGGCGGGGCATATTAAAAATCAATCAATCATCTCGATGGCGTAGTGGTTAGTGTAACCGGCTGCCACGCCTGAGGTCGCGGGTTCGATTCCCGCACAAGTCAAACATTTGTGTGCATGAACATGGATGTTTGTCTTGGTCTGGGTGTTTCTATGTATAATATGTATGTATTTACAAAAAAAAAAAAAGTATATATGTATGTTTATCCATTGTCTAGTACCCATAGTACAAGCTCTGCTTAGTTTGGGCTAGATGTTGTTGTGTGTATGTGGTAGAATATTATTATTATTATTATATTATAAGCTAGTTATTTAAAACGCCCCAGTATTTGAATGTTAAACTACCTAGTTTATTTATTATAAAATACCTTTCATACGTGGTTTATAAATAATATTAGGCTAGTGAAGATAAAGTTAGTATTCTGAATCACGTTTTAATAAATAAATTAAGAAAAGTTATAGATTTTCTTAATTTATTTATTGCCAATTGCGCTTCTGTTACTATTTACGTCATTAACTTGTATATTGTAGTCATAATAATAAAAGTTTATTTATACTAAAATAAAATATATGGACAAGAATAAAATATAACGAGTCAGTCGCCTTATTTTGTGGAAATTTATAAATTTATTATTATGTTTTATTATATTTAATATAAATTTATTATTACGTATCTTATTGTTGCGATATAAGGGATCTTAGTAATTTAATACTATTATTATATTTATTATATATTAATTATTATATTTTGCGTGTTATTATTACAGATAATGTCACGAAAGTATCAACGAAGAAGAAGATCACAGAAGATTATTATAAGACCAAATCTACAGAAGACTTTTAAGTATATTTAATTTATATGTACTTAATTATTTAATTAGTGCCATATTGTTGCCAGTTTGATTTAAAAGTGAATACTTGCCAAAATAATTGTTAACAAATTTCCAAATATACAAACATATATGTTTAATATACCGGGGTATTTTATAATAGGTATGAGGCGTATTAGTCAACTAAGATATTGTAAAACTTGTTAAGCTATTGACAAATATCTAAATATTATTCTAGAATAAAGAGACTTTTTATATATTGTGAGTTTCATTAAAATAATTTTTTCTGAATAGTTGGGCCGTTTTTTTTTTTTTTTTACTTGCGGGAATGCAATTACGCATATCCCTCCGCGGGGGCGGGCGGAGGGATTATGTCGGACTCGCCGGGGTAAAATAAAGATGTTGAAAAGTTAATGTACCTCCCGGAATACCGACTACCACGGTGTTCCTCGACAAAACCACTATCGACGGAGCCGCGCGAATCACTTTCGCATACGGCCGTATGAAACGGCAGGCCACTACACGAACGACCTACCCAAAATAGGCACTACTTCACCTACTCATAGACGGACTCGACACAGAGGCGCGCGTGGGAACACGCACGCCGCCTCTCGGACCTGGTGCTGAATGGATGGCGGGCAGGCCCACAAAGCCCGCCACCCCCAGGTCAAACCTCAGAGTGGCTGGAAAGAAAGAAAGAAAGAAAGAAAGAAAAATGTTTTATTTGAACCTCCATACACACATAATTTAAAAGAAAACAATATTACATACAATTTAACGACGGTACATGGAGATCAAATTAGGCACTGCGTCAGCTATTGTTGCAGTATAGACTACAACGCTGGTATTCTCGCAGGCCTACTAAATAATAATTTATTATAAACCAATACATAATAAAATAAACATACAAAAAATTTAATAAAAATAATAAATATAACCTCATAACAATATATTTATATTATCTTCATATATTATGTAATATATATAGATATATGTATATATATAAACGTAAATAGTCTATATTCATTAGCGTAATATATAAAATTATGTTATACTACAAAATACAGCATGTGATACACAAAAAAAAATAAAAAAGTAAAAATAAACAAAAGCAATAACGAGAAAAACAAAGGAACAATATAATATTAATGAGTTTTCGAACGCAAATTAAACTAGTCACATCTGTCACGAATGTCAAAAAAGCGTCTACCAGAGTCGAATACAATGATAAAACATACATTACCGCTGCGTACGCGCAAATTAACAAAATATACACTATGTTACCACAATCATTATTAAATTTATTTATACAATATGTTTCGTAATAATGGGTACCATACGTGTAAGTAAAGTTGCTATACATATCTGTTATAAAGGTAAGTACGTAAAATTATAACAATGATTTTTGTTTGTTTATTAAAAACATCTTAAACTTATTACGGAATGTATGTAATGTTTTCAGATTTCGCATAGGCGGCGGAAGGTCATTCCAGCAATGGGTTGCGGCGTATCTGAAACTACCCCTGAAAGCCGTGGTTCTGTGACTCGATGTGACCAAAAGATGTGATGCCGCCCGTGTACTGTACTGATTGACATTACGAGACCACGTTAATTTTTTGTACAGGTACTCCGGTTTTTTGTATAGAACAATGCCAAAAAGTAAAATCATCTCGCGCCCTCCGGCGCCCGGTTCTGCGGTTGGGGAGAGGGTTTAAACGCTCCCTCTCCCGCTCCGCCACCTCCTTGATGGAAATCACTTCCTCACAGAAGGAGGCGACGGTGTTCCACGACCTCTCACTCCGGACCATAGACTCAACTACGGCCGGGAGCGAGAGGTTAACCGATCCGACTGCCGCGATCAATTCACGGCGCTGCGATGCCCAGGCGGGGCAAATCGCCAAAGTGTGCAGCGCCGTGTCCTCAACTACGTCGCGGCAGTCGCCGCAGTGGTGACAACCGGGCGTCTCTTGCCGGCGTATACGACACAGGAACTGGCCAAAACAACCGTGGCCAGTCAGAACCTGTGTCAGCCGGAAGGTGAGGGCGCCATGCCGCCTCTCCAGCCACTCCTCAAACACGGGACTTACCGCCACGATCGTGGTGTGCCCGGCACTGGGGTGCACAAGTCGTTCCTTCCAATTCGCCACTAGGACCTGGCGGAGCTCGGACCTTACCGCCTTTATTGCGGAAAGACCCGGTCCTTCGCCCCGAGCTAGCGCCTCCTGGCGCCAACGATAGAGCGTTGCCAGGAGCGCCGCTTCCAAGTCCCATGGCATCGATCCGGCGAGGAGGCTCGCAGCCTCGAACGAGATCGTGCGGTATCCTCTAATCAACCTGACGGCCATGGCGCGCTGTGGAGCACGAAGCGCCGAGATGTTGCGGGCCATCAGGTTGTCCGCCCAGACTGGGGCCCCATATAGGGCCATGGACCGCACGACCCCCTCGTAGAGCCTCCGGCAGGAGGTATTTGGCCCCCCAAGGTTGGGCAGTAGGCGCGAAAGCGCGCCTGTAGCGCCCCGAAGAATGGGGGCCAAACGACGGAAGTGGGCTATAAAGTCCCATCGGCTGTCGAGCAAGAGACCCAAGTACTTTAGGGTTGGCTCGACGCCGATGCGGACCCCTCCTACCATAATATGGGCCCCTGGAGGTGGCCGTTTCCGAGAGCCTTGAAAACAAACGGCCTCGGACTTGGACAGAGCCACCTCGAGGCCCAACCGCCGGATACGACGACTTGTGCGACCCCAGCGGTCGCCAGTATGGCCGCCGCCCGGTGCGACTTACCCCTCGCCGTGATAAGCGTGTCGTCGGCGTAACAAATGACGCCGACGCCACGGAGGAGCGCACCTCGCAGCACCCAGTCGTAACCGATGTTCCACAGGAGCGGACCCAGAACCGATCCCTGTGGAACACCGCACGACATCTCTCGCCGACTCCAACCGTCGTGACCCGGGTAGACGACTACCCTCTCTGAAAGATATGCCACGACTATGCGGCGGAGGTAGGTCGGCACTCGATGGAAAATGAGTGCCTCCCTAATGCAACTCCAGGGCAAGGTATTAAAGGCATTCGCGATGTCCAAAGACACCGCGAAGACGACCTCGCCCCGGGACACCGCATCCTCCGCCAGGCTCCTCACACGCTGGACAGCGTCAATGTTCAGTTTTACCTTAAGACTAGATAGGACAATGATTTTGACATTTAAGTATGTTATTTAAACTTGTTAAAGTACAAAGTACTTACTTTGTACTTTAACAAGTTTATAATATTATTTAAATATAGTAAGCCAAGCAAACATTAAACTAGATGCTAATCTGTTTAGGCCGGGAGCAAATCCTAGTTTAATTGAATGAATAAACTCGGTAATACATTTTAAACAAAACTCGTTAAAATCGAACGCCGTTCATTCATATTCATGCCATAGACTATAGGGCGGGGCATAGACAGGTAGGTTATTCTTCTAGTTCGCTGTGGCAATGATCATGCATATGCAAACAGCCGGCGAAGCGTTAGTTGGACAGGGCTATTCTTGTTAGAAGCATTCACACTTGAATCCAACTAGTGTTCGTCTGTGTATTGATTTTCTAGGCTTTGATTGTTTTCTTCTTTTTTTTTTACTGTGGTTTATTGTTGTGTATCTGCAAATCCAGTTTGACGCTTGCATATTTACAAAGGCGTAGGCTGAATTGTATTATAAACTTTATATGAGTTTCCATATAGAAAATAACAATTATATTTTGTCTAATCGAGGAATTTCATCTAGAATATTGGATCAACGATTTTGTTTTTTCGATTGTTGTGTTGTGTCTTTAAATAAGCGTTTATGACATTTCAAGGCATACGTTTGCCATGTTTGTAAGCATTCTTAAGATTCCAGGATTGATGCCCGAATTATCCGAAGTGTTGCTAGGAATTTGTGCTTAGAAATTTTTTAGAAGTAACAACCTTTGGAGTTATTTGTTAAAGTGCCTATAATGTCGGTGCAACAGCTTTATAAAGAACTCTTAAACATGCTGGTTTCCTCACGATGTTATCCTTAACTATTAAAGTGCAACAATCATTTACTATTAAACGCCAATGTTTTCAAACAGTCGAACTCAAAGCGCCGCATGGTAGTCTGAAGCTCACGCAATTCAGCTTTCTCTGATTAACGCATTAACCATTCGGACGCCAGCGCCCAGATACAATGCTTTTATACCTACAGTCAGATTAAAAAACATTGCTAATAAGTGTATGTCTCTTACGTAAGCTATAGTACAAAAAATAAACAATGAGACAATTACTTATCCCCCGTAGCTTTAATTTTGTAGTCAGGCAATTTAAAATAAAATATTATTTATAAGGTTTAAATTAACTTTTTCTGCTCACATAACTATTTATCATGTGCGCGTTACGACCTGTAAACATGAGTTTTCTGTTACACGCTAATTATACATATTTTGTATTTTAAATATATTTAAGTTTTCTATTCAGTTTTATAACATCAGCCCTTTATTAAACTGTCCCACGGATGGAGACAGTTATTTTTGTTAGTGTGAGAAGGCTTACGCAGTAGTTCTGTACCCTGGCCCAGTGCGGGTTGCGAAGCGAAAGCGAGCAATAATTTACTATTTAATACACACATAACTTTGAAAATTCAGAGATGCGCGCCTTGACATCGATCTCGAGAACTCTACGTGGCACCCAACCCTCTCGTACAGTCTAGTCTATTCAGTAAAGTAAACATAAATATAAAACAAACATAGACATAAATCAAGCTATTACAATTTAATGTAACGAACTTTATAGTTATCTCGTTGTGTAGTTTTTCGTTGATACCCATCAATGTTTACTTTTACGTTCGGTTTAGCTTTGGGTTCTCTAATCAAAACGTTAATTACACTCAGCAATTAACTGAAACGTACTATAATTTAAGTATTTTGTTTGTGTTATGGTTCATTGTAGTTCTCTTGTTTGTGTTCAAACGGCAGATCGTATAGTTTTCTGTTATAAACAATTTTATTGCAGTGGCTTTCGTAGAAAGTTTTATTGGGATTTTTATAGCAGCAAGGTGTGTGGAAATAATAATAATATTAATAATACCAGCCCTGTATTAATCTATTCCATTGATGGGCACGGGCCTATTGTCAGTCTGAAAAGGGTTAGGCTTAAATACTTAACTATTTAAAAAAGGTGCCCAGTAAATCCTAATAGATGCGTCCTCTATAACGCGGCATCTGAAGCATGATACGTAGCGAAAATATGGCGATGTTGCCAATTAAGTGCTTAAGGATGCCACGAATGAGCGGGCTCGCTCGGGAGAGTAATACTTTCTTAGAGGAAACCGGCGTAATGGTTGTAATACTGTAACTGTGTTTTACTCAGTAAATAAGAGTTCTTGAGACTAGAATAACTACCACACCCAAACCATGTTTCATCCCATCTCTAATATCTTTGTCATAAGGTAGGCAACGCGAGAGTGTTATCCTAGTATTGTAAACAATCATAGGCTAGATCTTGGTAGTTGCAGCTCATTTCTGTCTTCTTCTTTGAGGTTATATAGTCGTAATTCTATATAAATTTACAATGTTCTAGCCCGGCGCTTCTTGCTGAGACGGTAAAGCCAGAGGATTTTAGGTTACGAATCTATACACTATCCTTAATCCTAACTAATATTATAGATGCCAATGTGAGTTTGTTTGTTTATTTGTTTGTTACGGTTTCACGCCTTAACTACTGGACCGATCATCATTATACAGAAACAGGACTTTACAGAAAAGGACATTGGCTACCTTTCATCCAGAAAAAGTACTGTGCGCGAGGTATATAAATTTATCGATCTAATCTACATTAATGCGAGCAAAGCCACGTGCATAATCTTGTAATAATATAGTAATAATAATATTATATCACATACACACAACACCATCTAGGCCAAACTAAGCAGAGCTTGTACTATGGGTACTAGACAATGGGTAAACATACATTGCTACTTTTTTTTTAAATATGTAGGTATTTATTTATTTATTTTTACTTAGAAACTTCATGCACAGATCAATAGATACATTGGCGGACTTAATGCCAAGAGCATTATCTACCAGTCAACCATAGGGTAATGCAGAAATAAAAATAAGTAGTACGCATACACTAGCATTATAAATATACATGTATTTAAACTAAATAATAATACAAAAGTAATGATATAATATATACATACCTAAATATATCATATAATTTAAATAAAATATATACCAATACAATACCTCGAAGCCATGCTATTTAAGCATGGCTTGACGATATATACATACAAATATATAGACGCCTACATACATACATACATACATATGTAAAATATGACTGATGAGATGGAACAGATAAACTGTCAAGGAATACATATTATACATAGAAACACCCAAACCAAGACAAACATCCATGTCCATGCACACAAATATTTGACTTGTGCGGGAATCGAATCTATGACCTCAGACGTGGCAGTCGGTTACACTAACCACTACGCCATTGAGGCCGCCCGATATTATAATACAAACCGTTTAAAAAGAGTGCGTGTTTTGTCATTCTACGTATATGTGGTGAGTAATCTATGGCACCACGGCACCTTATTGCAACATTCAATACTTTAAAGGTATATTATTCCTAGAGGGACGTAGGTTATAAGGTTTATATTATATTAAATCCAGGCAAAGTAAGCCACTAGTCGTAATATAAATTTATACAATAGTGTCACAAAAAGGAGCTTGCAAGTCCCAAGCTGAGAGCCTTGGAATCTCAACTATAAACGAGTCTGCCCACTACACCGTCTCATACCATGACCGTGCTAGGAACGCATCAGACACGAAAAGCAACACGATACGCCCTGCTGTACGAACTGCTGGTCGGTGACGGAACGGTCTAGTGGGCAGTCTTATACATTTCCTTATAAAGAATATTTTTTTGCCTGACATGTTCCTAGCACGGTCATGGTATAAGACGGGGTAGTGGGCAGACTTCTTTATGAAGAATCATCTCGTCATTCGTTGCCGGTTGTTGTATGTGAGCGTTTGTTAGTTCTCTGAAAGCGCATCAATACTATCGACGTTTAAACCACGAGATATCTTCCAAGATTACACAAATAAGATTGATGTTCCTCTGAATCAGCGAAATATGTGATATGCAAATGTAATCTATTATTATTTACATACGTATGACGTAAAACAAATATGGGAGCGCTCGAATGTTATTATTTTATCGTATTCGTAACCTTCAATTATTTGCTGGCCTATATTTTAGCTAAAAGCTTCGACGCGCGGAGTTGATAATCACGATAGTTTACGCGAATGTTATACATTGAAATTAAACTACTTTATACCGATTTCATCGCGTTGATTATTTTTTCAAAAACACTATCCTAATCGTAAATGTCGGCCTCGATGGCGTGGTTAGTGTAACTGCTACGCCTGAGGTCGCGGGTTCAACTCCCGCACAAGTCAAACATTTGTGTGCAAGAACATGGATGTTTGTCTTAGTCTGGGTGTTTCTATGTATAATACTTGTGTATTTACAAAAAAAAGTATATATGCATGTTTATCTACTGTCTAGTACCCAGAGTACAAGCTCTGCTTAGTTTGGGCTAGATGGTGTTGTGTGTATGTGGTTTGACCTGAGGGTGATGGGCTTCGTGGGCCTGCCCGCCATCCGATCAGCACCGGGTCCGAGAAGCGGCGTGCGTATTCCCACGCACGCCTTTCTGTGGGTTAATAAGTGAATAAGTGCCTTTGGGTAGGTCTCTTCGTGTAGGTGCCTGCCGTTTCATACGGCGGGCCGAAACCTCAGCGGGGTCGCGACCGCACGTGCAAGTGATTTGCGCGGCCCCGTCGATAGCGGTTTTGTCGAGGAACAACGTGGTAGGTTTAGTCGGTATGCCGGGAGGTACACTACTATCATTCTTATTCCATCTTTCTCTTTTACCCCGGTGAGTCCGACATAACTCCTCCACCCGCCCCTGCGGAGGGGTGTGCGTCAATGAAATATATATATAAATAATCTGGTTTTTGTTTAAATAGTCCTATAGGAAAGCTTTACGGCCGACCGTGAAATCTCGACTTTTATTTGCTTGTCAGGTAAAATGGTTTTAGTAAGAACACTTTGCCTGTCATGGAAATCGAAGTCAGAATTTTTCTTTTCTGAGGAATGCCTAAAAAGTTAGCTTAAACGTTAGGTAACAACTTTTTGCCTAACGCTAGTTAGGTAATTCTCAGAAGCAGAACAGAGTCCTGAAATGCGCTCGGTATTCGGCAATAAGTTAAGCACTTATTACGTGTAGCTTGCGAAATGTGGATGTACAATGCTGCCAGACACTGCCAGGCACTGCGGTAGAGAACAGCGGAGGCAGGTGTCGGTTTCGATTTCCGTTTCAGACAAAGTGTTATTGGGTTTTTCTGTCCGCAAATCTTCTGTAGCATCACGGAGTTTTACCAGCATGAGGCGAGTGTTACCTGCGCTGCCGTAATAAAAGTTCAGAGATTTAAGTGAGTAATTCGGATTAAACAAATTTAAACTCTATTACAACAAAAACTCTATTGCGTAACACAGTTAAATTATTAGAATTTATAGTCACAAAATTAGAGTTGAAATTACATAAATTTAAAATTTTGAGTTAGGTCGCTATTTGCGATATACGAATAGATAACATGTTGGTGTAAGAATCCTTCCAGCATTTTATAAAACCAAACTGTGGGTTACGTTATTTTTACATTACTTTCGACAACATTTTTTGTAAATTTTATTGTTTGCAACCTCAATTTTGCAATCAGAGTTACCCGTGTAACTTAATTTCTTTAATTATTTACGCGCCCGGTCCTAAAACGTGCAGGTTTTAGTACAAACATTAAAAGGTAGGGACGTATCACGTGGTAGTGCGAATATTTTTAGATGGTTAATAATTATAGATGTTACACTTGAATTTGTATGATATAAGTCAGAGGTTACCAGACTTGTTTCTCATAGACCACTTTCAAAATTTAGCTGGTTCCTGTGGACCCCCTGCAGCTATAAATTTAATCCGTCAATCTCTACGGGCTGACCTATTTTTTTGTTTAGAAGAAATTCTCGGATCTTCAGCGAGTGGTATTCCTCAAAATATCCGTCGATCGACGCTTAAATAAGTAACAGTCACTGTGCTTCTTAAAATGACCCGTTGAGCCCCCTGGACTCTAGGGACCTGGACCACTTTCGGAAATAAGGACCTAAATAATAAATTTATGATATAAGATGTTATAATGATTGTAATGTGTTTTGTGCATTAATAAATAAAATAAAATCTATTTGAATTGGATCAATACATATTTTAAAATTGATATTTGTTTATTTGTTATAAGAAACAAATGAATAACATTACGAGATACACCAAATCGTTGTACAAGTTAAAACTTATATCTAACATTAAATACTTCCACACATAATATACATTTTTTTATTTTCAGCCTGTATTGTCCCACTGCAAGGCAAAGGCCTTCCTCTCACTTTTCCACATATCCCTGTTATGCGCTAGTTTGCACCAGTCTCTCCTGTAGCTAATTAATTCGACGTGCCATCGACGTTTTGGTCTTCCAAGTTGCCGCTTAGCATTATCTGGGATCCAATCTGTGCTGATTTTAGGCCAAAGCTCCTGCGGCATGCAGCAAACATGTCCAGCCCAATCCCAATTGAGTTTGGCGGCTTTCTGGGTGACGTTTGCGATTTGTGTTTCGGAGCGTATTGTGGAGTTTTTAATTCGGTCCGTTAACCGTACCCCAACACTCCATGACTTGATGACAAATCTCTAGCGCGGACCTTTGCTAACCATTTAAAGACCATGTTTGTGCACCATACGTGAGAATGGGGAGAATGCATATATCCATGAGCTTACGTTTATAACATAAGGGAATCTCTCCTTTCATGAGATTCTACATCGACCACGTCACGTCGTCACACGTCGAGTAATTCTTTTGTCTTGTCTCGACTGGAAAAAGGCTACCTGGCCCAGATATAAATATTCTTGGATATATGCAATCTCCTCACCCTCTACGTATAGCCGTATTTTGGTGCTATTAGTCATGATTTAATCTTTGACATGTTCAATCGGCGTCCAATCTCGAGGCTTGCCTTGTGCAGGTTGTCAAGCACGATACCCAGTTGCATATACGAGATGTATACAAATTATTATTACATCGGCTAACATGAGTACAATATAAGATTCATAACATAAATAATTAACTAGACATCCATCATCATCCACGACTAGGGTTGCCATCTCTAAAATATGGCAACCAGGACAAGACGCGTGAAAAATCCGGCTTTTAGAGTCCAGAACCCAGACATGTCAACAGGTTTTTTAAACATAGTCAGTGTAATAAAAAACAGTTGAAAATGTTATAAATCACCTTTTTATTTCCTTTCAGACCCTAAAATTAAATTTAGTTATCTTTTACATTTTTAAACCCGGACTACAAATGAAGCCCCGCCCGGACGCTCCCCGGATGCCCTCTAAACTAGGACAAATCCGGGGAAACCCGGACGGATGGCAACCCTATCCACGACACATATCCATCCATCTCGAAACAAATGGATCACACTCCGATTCTGAAGTCAAAAGCATATTCAACAAAGTCAGTGCTCGAGCAAGGGGCGAGTTGGCATGAGCTACTGTATGTGCATGACGATATTAGACATAAATAACCTATCTAAGCTTATAATTAATACGTGAAGGAATGCTATGTACCTCTTTTTAAGAAATAATGAAAAATTGTTTATTTGACACATACTACAAACAAATAATTACAAGTATAAAATATAAAGAAATAGGTATATACAAAAATAAACTTAAGCGGAACGAAAACAAAACCAAAATAAATATATACATATAAAGTAAATGTCAAAATATAACCAGTTCAGCATTGTGTCAGAAGAAAGCCTGAAAGCATATTGTGCGTATAGAGAAGACATAACAGTAGTATTTATTTAACAAAATAGAGAAGACAAGTAAAACATTTGTAAAATAGCATGTTTTTAATATATAACAGTAATAGATAATTAATACGCACGTAAGTTATATTACGAGTATGTTTCATTGCTGTTCATATATTTGGCTGCCCGACTTTTAAATTATACGTGTGACATTACGCGATTAATTGTACTTACAAATTAAAGTAACATAAAACAATTAAATGAGAGAGAAAATAAAGATCTCAAGCTTGAAAAGATACGACATAATGAGCTTTAAAATTTCCTTGAAATAAATTGAGTTTATTGTATAATCTTTTTTGAAGGATTTTATTTTCCGTATCTTTCTTTGTTATATAATGTAATCTTATCTTGATATATCTTTCAATAACAGATTCAATAGTATTATTTACATTTCATATTACATTGTTATTTGTTAATATGGCACTTTGAAGAATATAAGCTGTCTCCCAAAAATTATGATAAAGTTATTGTCAGCAACAATAACTTTTATCATAATTTTTGGGAGTGCTTGCTTGTGATCGTTGCTGTGCTATGACCGATATCCATTTTGCATATCGCACGGGATCTTGAGAAAAGCTGAAATCCAACATAAGTATGTAGATACATTTTGTAAATATCCCACTATAAGGATACAGTAAAAAATATAAAAAAAAATAAAGAATACTATTATGGTTTTTAATAAAAGAAGTCTAGTAATAAATAATTATACAATTGCATTATCATTTTAAACCAAATAAAATATATTTATTTTTAAAAAGCAACAGCGTCTCTATTAATATTAGAACAGTTTATTTGTCGCGGTCTTCTATTGTACAGGGGCTAGGCTATGTGACTCTTGTATATGACCACAACTTTCTGTTACACGCTGTATATGTACAGCTGACAAATGTGATTCTTATTTTTTTATTTCCTTTAAGGGTTTTTGTACCTACACATGTACATGCCAACCTTATTGTATCTTAAAACATGATTGCACGGAAAAACAAAATATGACAATTTACAGAGCTAAATATGTTTACATTTTGGTGAATGATATTAGCCAAACATGTAATTGTCAATTCATATACCTAATAATTTAGTTAGTGTAACCATGACGTTCATAAGTGTTACTATGTGACCTAAATGAAAAAATATATGTATTCGATATCGATTTAATTTTGGATTCTGATAAAATGTGTGAGATTTCTGCTCAGAACACATTTCTGCTTACTTCTCCAGAGATATAAAATCGAGGTTATATAACAAAATAAGGTTATACGTCGCTCTCTATTCTAATATTCTCTTTGAACTTTATTTTGTGGATTTACTTTATATCAGAGCTTTTCATACAATTGGCGAACATCGGCAAGATTATGTTGTCTTTGTATTTTAAAGTAGATTACCAATAAAATCATTCTAATAAAAATAAATTGTCAAACGCTCAGTAAGTTTCGACGCTAAGTATTAAAAGTTTGTCTGTGCACTTAAAAGTTAATAGTCTGGTTTGTAAAATTATAAAGTGTATTGGTTTATCTTGTATAAACTCTAGGTTTTGAACGCCGATCAATGTTGAAAATAACAAATCAGAATACTATTGTCAAACGTGTAAGACTGCGCCGAGCGAAATGTGCCAAAACAGTTAAGTTGATAAAATCAACACTTTTTGTTTAATACAAATATAAAATATACATTTACCATAACAATGAATGTGTTTACAATTACTCCGTGTAAAAAACTTAAAATAATTAATATTTTTGCCTACAAAATTACATAAATTTGCACGAAAAATGCAAAAACGTAAGCTCGTGTTACGTGATTTTTAGATTGTAACAAATATTTAAGTTATTGGTTGACAATAAAGATACATATTTATCAAAAAAGCATTTCAAATCCTCCATACAATTTTACTATGGCGGCCGCGCGCCGATTTGAATATCGAGCCCTGTCATTCAGTCCAACCGCGTCTTAGCGTAAGACTAAGTCTAAGTCTAAGTTTCAAAAAGTCTAGATTGAGGAATGACTATGTATTTAGATAAAACATCTTAGTTGCACAAAGTCTTTGTTGCAGAATGTATAGGCATAATTGAATAGGCGTAAATTCTTAGTGTCATAGAGTCTATTTAAACAAAATGGCTTGATAGGGATATGGACCACCAGAGATTTAAAAAAACACCTATAAAAATGGCAACCCTTACAATAGTAAGGGTTACCATTTTTATAGGTGTTTAACGAAATATCATTCCATTATTAGTGGAAGACCGTTGTTGGTGTGCCACGCAGAGGTCTCGAATTCGATCCCAGGGCACACATCTCTAACTTTTCGAAGTTACGTGCGTATTAAATAGTTAATTATCGCTTGCTTTAACGGTGAAGGAAAACATTGTAAGGGAATCTTCATGTCTGAGAGTTCTGTTAACATAATGTTCTCGAAGATATATGAAGTATGCAAACATGCACTGGCCCAGCGTGGTGGCATAGTCCAGCCATCTCACACTGAGAAAAGCAGAACCATGTCCAGCAGAGGGATAGTTTAATTCAGGACTGATAATATTAATTATATGCCGTATATTGAATCTAGCGCCTGGGAAATTATTTTCTTTCTTTTTATTTTACATTTAAATTATATTTGCATTTTCGACTTTAAAAATCACTATTTTAAAAGTAAAAGTTATAAAGACCTACCGCTATCGGGAACAGGGTGCAATTTACCGTTAGTTAGTAGTTCTCTAGAGAGGGCGAGGTTCCTCTCCTCACGATGCAATGACTGCCGCGTTAACCAGTAAGCCTTCTGCATTAAGGACTTAATCCAGGTCATGCAGAAAGAGTAACCCTTTTAACTTGAATGAGCCTCTTTAGATCCTTAGTTCCCAAAGTGGTCCAGGTGGACCCCTAAGGGTCCACGAGAGACTCGATGGGGGTCTAAGTAGGCGTGACAAAAAAATGGGGGTTCACAATTCGAAAGCCGGGTCCACGAAAATTTATTTGCTTTTGTCTTCACCTATCAATGTAGGCAGATAATGATGAATGACGGATATTTTGAGGAATACCACAGGTGAAGAAAGAATGAATTAAGTACTAAAAAATAAAATAACGTCAGCTCGTAGACAGGGGACCAATTTTTTAAATTGTAACTCACTTTCTTGTCCGAATATACCGATTTCACTTGGCGGATTAAATTTATAGCTGCAGGGGATCCATCTAAATTTTGAAAGTGGTCTTTGAGAAAAAGTCTGGGAACCTGTGCTTTAGATGGTGGCGAGACATTAACCATTAAGGAATTATTATTTTATTATAAAATAAGCATCCTTAATATCTTACGGTTACATATATACTTATCTTGTCATTATACAATCCAGACATTTTGCAATTATAACGTGTTGCATATCTAGGGATTATGTAATCAAGTCATTTAGCGATGAAGTAATTCTGCCTACCTGGATTTTTTAAAATAAATGTAATAATATGTTAATTAGCAATCTAGACATTTTGCCTTCTCAGTCATTCTGCAATCTAGTCATTTTGTTTACACAGATTTTTACTATCCAGACTATCTGACCCTAACCCGATTTCTTAGACATAAAGATTTCCTAACGCTGTTAACCTTGTCTTTAAAAAAACAACAAAACGTCTATCGACAGCTAATTACAACAACCAAAATAATTCCTTCCTTAAAACAACCATTATACCTAATGTAGGCCTTTCTTACACATTTCTAAAGCGATATAGGACCTGCATCCGACGAACTCCTCAATATCACATTAACAGTGACATTCATTAGGTACACGGAACAGTAAGACGAATCTGGTGGAGATGGTATTATAATAAACCATGTTTATAAATTGACCCATTGTTAAGCACATCTCCGAGAGAGAAGGATTCAGCACCATTCTGCTAGCAGATCTAATTCAGGTTGGTATACTTCACATAACTTCATCAAAGATAATTATTATTTATAAATAGGTATAAAGAAATGTCACTAAATCTACAGTATCAAATATTAATATATTAATTAATTCTCGAAAGAAAGACGTTGTAGCTAATTAATTAATGATTTAATTGATTGACATTGACAGTATTGTATTACAGATGAGATCCGAGAAAGTAGGTAGTACCTACCTTTACAAGAAAACGGCGTATGACTACTGTTACTGCGTTTCGCTCTGAATAGAAGCAACCAACGACATACAACTATATTTATCATCCTAATCCTAAATAATATTATACATGGTAATGTGAGTTTCTTTGTTGGTTTATATATGCCTTAACTACTCGATCGATCATCATGAAATTTCGCATACACGTTATCAGAGGTACAGAAAAGAACATACCTTTCATCCAGATAAAAAGTACTGTTCCCGAGGTATAGAAATTTATTGACATCTCGCCATCTCTCTTCTTTAACCTAACATGAGTAAGCATGCAATTTATCTTTCGGATTACTTTTACATGTTAGTTGTAGGACTGGCCATAAATTTACAATTTACAGTAGTACAGATAGTATAGGTGCGCAAATTCTTTCAGCAAAGATCGTATGGCCATCATTGTGCCACGCCCATGGCAGCGTTATACCACATCCGACGTCCTCACTTTTCTTAGTGCAGGTGAATGAGCGACGGACGCGAAACTTAGTTATCTAGAATGTTCTACTATTTATTTATTTATTTATTTATTTATTATAGCCACACCAACAGTATACATATACAACACTACTAAGCATATTACGTTGTAACAATGTTCTTATATGTAAACTTTTAACAGGCATGTACAGAATACACCAGAAGGGTTATGAACTAATTATAATACATTATAAAATTTATGACTAAGAAGCTAAGCGATTCAAAGTTAATAAAAACATAATAATTACACACTAAGTTAAAAATATATACTTACATATATAAATAACACAATAAATGGTTCTTAAAAATAATCTATTAATAGCTGGCAGTTTACGCAAATGATTTCAATATTTTGTCTTTGAAAACTGAAACAGAATCATGAAAAATATCTAAATGATCAATTTTACTGTTAGACATATTGTACAGGTTGCACGCACGCACCAGTGGTGAATTTAATAAGATGTTTGTTCTGGCAGAAGGTAAGTTGAAAGATCTGGTAATGGGATAACGAGGTGACTTCCTAGGAACTGAGAATGATAACTGCTGGAGCAAATCACTGCACAGCGTTTTGCCGTTAACAATTTTGTGCAAAAACAACATGTCATGCAACTTACGTCGATCGTTTAAAGACAACATTTTAAAATGCTTGAGTCTTTGGTCATAACTGCATCGATGTGATATGCCTTGTGAGATAAAGGCCAAATGTCGTGTAAACACTCTTTGTATGCGTTCTATACGTTGCGAGTGTACGGCATAAAAGGGACTCCAGATTGTACTCGCGTATTCAAGGTGAGTGCGAACGAGCGCATTGTACAGTATCATTCTAGTTCGCACCTCTCTAAAACCTTTGGTATTGCGCTTCAGGAAACCAAGCATCTGGGCCGCCTTACTCACAATTTTATCAATATGTGATATAAAACGTAGCTCACCGTCTACCGTGACCCCAAGATCCTTAATTGCAGGGACCGATTGTAGTTGAACTGTCCCAAGTTTGAACTTAGAATCCATTTGCTGTTTTTTTTTGGAGAATCTCAAGTGGAAACATTTGCCTACATTAAGCTGCATATCATTTAGTTTGCACCATTTCTCGACTCTATTTAAATCTTGTTGAATAAGAAGAATATCATCGGTTGAATTAAGAGGTCTATAGAATTTTAAATCGTCTGCAAACAGTAGGCATTTGCAATTCTGTATGACAGCTGTTATGTCATTGATGAAAATGGCAAATAATAAAGGTCCCAAATGGGATCCCTGGGGAACACCGGAGACAGCAATGTATGGATGCGAAACGTAGCCATTGACCATACTATCGAAGAATCGACTCGTTCCTCACTTCACAGACTAGGTATTCAGTAACAGTGACAATTTGATAGCTATTGAATATTTTTGCTATGGAATTTTTGTTCTGTGTGGAGTAACAAACGTTAAATGAAGATGCTGAGGTGGATGTGCGGTGTATTCAGGCTCGATAAGATCCGCAACGAGTACGTGCGAGGCAGCCTAGGAATAAGAAAAGATGTGGGAGAGTAGGCTTCGACGGTGTGGTCACGTAAAAAGAAGACCAGCAGACTACGTAGCACTGCAGATTGTCATCCCTGTTTAGAGATCCAGAGGCGGATCCAATGCGAGGTGGAAAGGCATAATGTTTAGAGATATGAGGGAATGCAAGCTGTCTGCTGCCGATGTCAAGAGCGAAGAGAGAGCTAAAATAAAGAAGGCAGATCCCATCTCCATGTGGGATACTTAGGAGGAAAGTGAGAGAGTGTAGTTACCACTTAAACCAGTCGTGCAGACAATTAACTGCTTTGGAATGAAATAGAATATGACGTCAGCACAATAATGTCTATCATTAAATTGTTTTAATTTTTTTTTGTTGTATCCATGTGCATTTCTATACTAAGCATAACGATAATCTATTTTAAATGTTCATATTAATTTAATACGTTCTTTGACTTCATTTTAATCGTTTTAACTAGTGAGTGTATTTTATAACCTGTAGTTTTCTGCATATCGCGTGGGTAATGTTGCAGACAGTGGTGGATTTGAATTCGACTCCCGGGTTCCTACGTGGTTTACAAATCAGCAATGTTGAGAAAAGAATCTTAGTAACATTGTTCTTGATTTTTTTCATACAGAGACAACTGCTGTACTACAACAATTCCTGTCTCGCGAGCATCTTTACAAACATTTAAATGACGGTCATGAGGAATAATTCTTGTATCGTGGTAGACTTTACAAATACTCTAAAAACGGACACAAAGAACATCCAGACTCGTTTGTGGATCGCCCAAAGTTTTGTCTTGTGTACGGATTGAACCTTCTGTCAGCGGCGAGGTGAATTTTTTATCCATTTCACAATCCCTGCAGCATTGTTCCTATGAGCTATTAAAAACCTCATGAAGCTTGGAATTACATCTACAACATAGCGAGTGAGCACACACGGCGCAGTGTTCTAAGCGTCCTCCTCGTCACTGTTGTTACTCAGAGTGTTACAGATTCAATCCTACACTAAACAAATAATTGTCAGAGTCACAAACATCAGTTCAGAGTATGGCTATTCTTCGGCAAATGTAAAAATATTTGTAAAGTCCACCGTTATACAGGCATTGTTCCTTGTTCATTATAACTTCAACTGCCGGATTGTTGAAGTTATAAAGAAGAAAACAATTTACGAAAATAAAAAGCCTTTACAAAATATTACAGACTTACTTAATAACAGTCTTATTACCCGTTGGCACTGGGATATCGATAAAATAAAAACAAAAGCTAAAACTACATTTGCCGGTTACTTGTTGTTTGCCGCTCCGCTGCTCACAGTCAATATTTTACTTTTATGTGACAAGACGTTATATTTACAGACTTAGAAACTTTGTCGGTTATTTGCCAAGGTCAAAAGTAAACTTCCATTTAGTGATTTTGGCGAAGAATAAACCTACTGGGTAGTACAAGTTATGGAGAAATAGCACAGCGGTATGCTCTATTAAAACTGAGATTCCGATCAAACTAGAATAGCTTCGCAAGCTATAGAGGAATGGCCACAGAGCGCAAAACTCTTTTCAGATATTTATGGGAATAGATTCTAAGGCTTTTGATCGTGTTAACCAAATTTATCATTCATTTTCTTATTTTAAAAAGACAACTTCCGCACTAAGAGTAGTTCTTGTATCGCGGGGGACTTTACGAACATTCAATCAACGGACAAATAGACCACCCAGACACGGAACAACAATTTGTAGATCATAATTTTTTTGTCCCGTGTGGGGTTCGAACCCAAAACAGTTAGTGCGGCGGCAGTGACGAGCCGGCCACTTAATCCACTACGTCCTCCGTATAGTCAAATTAGTTTTACATTAGAAAGCACAGCATATTGTAACTGTCTTTGTTGCATGACTATTCTTAACAGATCATGCTTGAAATCACAATGCACGCGAGTCTTTAAATTCGGTGCGGCCGTAAATTGACTACTGGTCCGGCACCGAAATAATATTGGCTCAGTTACTTTGATATATTTACGGGCTTGTCTGTTTATCCAATACCGAGATACGACCTCGTAAACCATGACTATAGCTTCATAATAATATTTTATCGCGGCCATAACAAATTACCGATATTAAAACGTTAACCAATGTGTCTGCCTTCCTAAATAAGTCAATCTGGACTTATTGGATAAATATGAGTGCGTGTGGTGATGTGGTTTATGTAGTGTTTAAGTGTTGTGGGTTTGAATCTCGTGCGTGATTAAAATTTGAGTTATCTACAAATTAGAGATTTGAAGTTCTTTGCTTGTGAATATGGCAAATAGTCTTGTTTTTTTTTCTGTGTGTACGTAAGTGGCAATCCTATATTATCATAAACTACCTTTTAAATATTACTAAATACTCGAATTAGTTTCAGCCCCTTACAGAACAGATTTGTAAAATATGTGAGGCCGTGATTTCTTGCCAGTTTTCTCATAGGTAAATGTTAATGTAAATTTCTATTAATAAATGTATAATAATAATAATAATAATAATGATTTATTCATCTCCACAAATTACATACATTTACAGTTAAAAGGTACACTGTGAAAGTTATATGGTTTACAATATTGTAGTTTGTGGGAGATCTGGAGTCTAAACTAAGCCAAGGCCTGTATTTTAGAACTCCAGGCCCACGATTTGTTTATATACAGTGACAATTTCAAGTGCATGATGTGTGAGTGAATACAATCAGTGTTTAAGTAAAAAGTCGTAGAATGTGTTTGTGTGTATGTGTGTGTGTGTGTGTGTGTGTGTGTGTGTGTGTGTGTGTGTGTGTGTGTGTGTGTGTGTGTGTGTGTATGTATGTATGATAGTACATGATTTACATAATATAAAATAAAGAGGTACATACATATTATAATATATTATAATGAGAAGTAATAATTGTGTTAATTTTATATTTAGTAGATAGGTATATGTTATTAAAAATAAATATATTATTGAAAAAAAAGAAGTACAGATAAACTTACTACACTAATACATCAAGGATGTTCTCAGTTTCAAAATAATCAAGATTTAATAGTAGTCTATTGACCTTATGCTTACTTTCCACTCTATTGCAATTCGCTATAGAAATTATTTTGTTTATTTTATTAAATAGCATCCCTCCTCGAAACATGAAGAATCGTTGTGCAAAAGTAGTATTTACCATAAAAGGCTCGCATATGGCGTAGTTCCTTCTAGAGAGCGCTATGTGTTTTTTCCTTTCCTCTGGTAGGCTGGAGTGCCTTAGAAGAACTGTTTGTTTTATGTATAGCTGGCGTGCAGTCAGCACACGGCTTTCTTTGAAAAGATTTAAGGTGGGATATAGACGCGGCTTTGATAAGCTGACCTTTAATAGCAGTCTTTGGGCTCTCTCCAAGGTTATCATTTTAGTCTTACAAGCACCACCCCATGTTGTGATGCAGTAACCCATTACAGATTGCACCAAGGATTCATAGACGATTTTCATCGTTTCTTTCTCTGCTACATCGCGTAGTTCTTTGAAGATGTAAGTAAGTTTACGGATTCTTTTGGACAGAGACTGGATGTGGTTTTCGAAAGTTAAATTTGCATCTATTTCAATGCCGAGGTATTTTAAACTCTGTGAGCGATTTATTTGAGTACAGTTACAATTCTGCATTGGAGGAAAATTACATTGATGTGCAGTTATATAATTTGAAAGGTGGGTTACCTCTACGCGATTTTGGATAGCGAATACAATGTATTTAGTTTTATCGTCATTTGGAGTCAGAAAGTTTGACGCTAGCCAGTGACATACTATATCGAATCCACTCTGTGCGAGATTAAAAAGTTCATTCCATGATTGAGCAAAGAAGGTAAGGGCAGTGTCGTCTGCATAATCTGTTATAGGGCAGTTTTTATTTTAAGGGAACAGAGTTCGTTTATGTAGCAGAGAAACAAAGTCGGGCCCAAAATACTAACCTGGGGCACGCCATATTCGACTGGTAGTTCGTCACTAATGCGCTCTCCAATCCTCACGCATTGGGTTCTGTTTTTTAAATAGTCGGATAATAATGCCAGCGGAATACCTCGAATCCCAAGCTCCTCCAGTTTGTGTATAAGTCGTGAAACAGAGACAGTGTCAAAAGCCTTCGCTAGGTCAAGAAATATAGTCAAACATTTGTCTTTTTTATCTAGTTTACTGACTAAAAAGTTAACAAAGTCCAATACTGCGTTATCAGTTGAGCGGCCAGATCTGAAACCATATTGCAAGTCCGATAGAAGATGATGATTTTCTAGGTACTTAGTTAATCTGTGGTTGATAACCCGCTCAAATACCTTCGATAAGGTTGTTAAAATAGCGATTGGTCTGTAGTTTGTGACACTGCCTCTGTCCCTCCCCTTATGTATAGGATGAACCACAGCTCTTTTCAGAGCGTTGGGGAAAACACCAGAGTCAAAACAACGATTGATTAAATTTGTTATAACTGGCACAACCGATTCACTGATTTCTTTCAGTACCCTAGATCTTATCTGATCCCAGCCATGAGCGCAGTCACTTTTCAGTTGCTGAATTGTTCTCTCAACTTCCGCATAATCGGTAGGTAGGAGAACAAAGGAATTTAATGGTGGTTGAGTAGCAGTTTTAAAACCAGGAAAATCTCTAGAAATCTTGTCTGATAGTTGTTTCCCAATATTTGAAAAATATTCATTGCATTCATTAACGGAATCTTTGGGTGTTTTGTCAGTTTTTAATAATTGCCGTGGTATCTGATTACTATTTCCGTTATTGGTAATTGTTTTTATAGTAGACCACAATTTCTTTGTATTATTTTTTGACATTAGTAATTGGTCTCTCTCGTATTGTTTTTTAAGTTTTTTTAGTAAAGCATTGCAGTGATTACGGTACCTTAAATATGTTATTTTCAATATTACACTTTCGTTGGTTTTTAGCTTCTTGTGCATTCTGTCTCTTGTACGAATACAGCGTAAGATGCCAGTAGTTATCCATGGTTTGATAATGAATTTATTTCTTGGAATTAGTCGTTTTATCGAATTATTAGTAATTAAATTTTGTATTATATAAATAAAATTATTTATTTATATAAATAAAATTATTTATTTATATAATATAAATTGGATTCTTGGTAAATTTGGTTAAAATTACAATTATATGATTCACATTTTAATTTATCGAAGTCAATTTTAAATGCTCTTTTAATTTATTTGGTTTATTTTTCATTGAGACAGTTTTTAAGCAAAATAATACAGCTTCATGGTCTGTAATACTCGTGCCTAAAGAGAATGTAAGCGCAATATGTTTCGTCTTTAGGATAACATGATCCAAACACGACTTACCTCTAGTTGGAGTGTTAATGGCAGGAAGAAGTCCATGAAACGCAATAGTATCCAAATAAGCAGCGATCTCGTGGCTCGTGCCTATAAGGTCAATGTTTATGTCACCAACAATGATAACATTTTCAAAGCTTGCCAAATTCTGTAATAAATTATGCAACGAACAAATAAAGTTATCAGTAGATTTGAAACTAGGTGGTCTGTAAATAGCTATTATTACAGTATTATTTTCTATTTTTATTGTCAAACAATTTGCTTCCGTTAAAGGTGGTTCCTCCACTTGACATTCTAGGTTGTTATTTGTGTAGACAACTATACCATCGTTTTGATTATAATTGTCGTTGGTTTTATGTGCGTTGTAACCTTGAAGTAATGGCAGTCTTATTACTCGTGATAGCCAACATTCTGAGAGCACTATAATGTCACAAGTCACATCTAGTCTTTTTAGCAGAACGGGCAACTCTTGGAAATTACAATTTAAACTACGAATATTCTGTTGTAGGACTTTTAGATAATATTTTGGTGATTTTTGATGTGAGGTGCATTTTTCGGGTTCACAAGTGACTGGCACTGCAATGTTGAAATTATCAATGCTTTGCATTAAATCATTAGCAGCATTGAATTTGAAACATAGTTGTTACCGGTGAAAATGATAGTTGTGAAACGTTGTAATAATATGTTGAATGTAGTTTAAATTGCGGAAGTATGTTTAAGATATTAATGCCATATGATGGCTTTAAGTTGACCAAAAATGGCATATAAGGTTTATGAAGTCTACTACGAATTATAGTGATAATGTAAACATAATTTTTTAGAGAATAATATAATGACTGCTTTAAGAATTTAACAATTGAATTGTATTTTAAGTAAGTAGATATTAAATGAATGTATGTTGCACTTGATATTATAAGACAAATAATATAGTGATATAGTATTAATATATATGTATATTTTGTGTAGGTCTGTGAATAGTCATTTTCTGTACGTGTTAGTGTAAAATATTGTTTTGTAGTCAGAGTGTGTGTTATTTTAAAATTATAAAGATAAAAAGTATTTATTTTTATACATAGTAATATAAACAAAAAATGGAATGAATGTAATTTTATAATAAGCTCGCGAATAGTGAAGTTTGAATACGAAAGGTATACTAGTCACAGACCTTTTAGTTTTGTTAAATCTTCTTCTCGGGTGATCAATATGGGTGCCTCACCTTCTTTCGGACGAAGATATACCTTTCCATAAGATGTCCAACATGTTGCGTACTTATGACTTTTGACATATTCACGGGATAAATAGTAGAGGCGCCTGCCGTAGGTGGTGAGAGACTCTGATATAAATATCGGTTTAGGATCTCCATTCAGCTTCAAGTGCGTCGTATTGAGCTTCTCTTTGTTATTTTTATTGAACATTTTCGATGCTTTAATTATTTTTTCTTTAAGCGAGGTCGAAGAGAGTTCCACTATTATAGGTGCAGTCTTATTCTTGTTCGGGGATATTTTGGGTCGGTATATGTTCCGAATATCAGTATCTTGCATTTCAATATCTAATACGCTACCTAAGCTTTTTACCATCCCGACAAGTGTAGATTTGTTTTCTGGCTTAATTTCTGGTACATTTCTTAGTTCTACACATGACGCCTTCGAGTTTCTTTTGACTTAATTTGTTCCTTAATAACGGTGTTTTCAGATTTAGCTTGCTGAAGTTGACACAATATATCGTCGTATTTATCTGACATGTACTGAATGGACTACTTAATTTCATTGTTCTGTTGGATCATCCTTTTCATTTCCTCATCAAATTTTAGCGCTTGATTTGCATGCTGTAATTGTAATTCGGCTAACATATCTCTTATTTCACATATTGCATTATCCCCGTATTTGCGTTTCTGGCGGCGAGTAATGTTCAGTTGATTTCCACAACCGGTGTCCGAGCCCACGTAGTCCGATGCCGTATCAGACTCTTGTGTTAGAGACATTTCATTCAATATTTTAGGCGGGGTTCGTTGCGTGGACATAATGTATGTAAAAAAAATTTTTTTTGAAGATTTGTAGTGAAAAAAAAGTTCAAATATGTAATAAAATCTTCGAAATATTAAGAAAATGTTCAAAAAGAAGAAATATAGGTCCAAAAAGTTCCAACTTAACGTAGAGGATTTGAACTCGAGTACACCACTACTGCCAGATTACACCGCTAGTTACGCCACTAGGCCACACTAACTATGTTGATTGAGCTCGAATAAGTGGTACAATTTGTAACGAGTGGTGTTTACGATATACGTTCAAGTCTTTGATTGTGATCGTGGGTACCTACGTAAGTCCGAAGTTCAACTTGCACTGATTTTGCACAATCACTCTCGTTATTTTTAAGATTGTTTTGTCACTCACTCGAATAATAGTTTATATAAAGTTTTGATTTTAACACTGGTTATAGATATGTATTTTGTTGACACAACTATGTAATTATTATATGGTATAAAGTGCTTTTTACGACATTTGCGAATAAATACACGGGAGCACTCAAAACACGACCGTTCACAACGGTGTCCGGGCGGGGGGGATGTTCATAACTTTGTGACCTATATAAATAAACATTTGATTTTGATGTTTTAAAGATAGTTTAAGGCGAAGGGATAGTCTCTTCTCGTCTTAGAAACAGGTGTAAGTCGATATATGTTTTAATGTTTCTTAAAGTCACTAATGACGAAACTCTAGTTATAATACACAAAGAGAACGCCTGCTCTCATTATAAAAATAAATAGGAAGAAGAATATTTTTATAAATAGCAAGTAGAAGAACTATTTAATTAAAAGTATATATAAGCCTAGTAGTGGGAGTCTGTCAGACTGCCATGAAGAAGTTCCGAGTTCGATCCCAAAGCGCCTAAGTCTGACTTGTCAAAGTAATGTGCGTAGTTAATTATAGTTCGCTTTAACGGTTAAGGAAAACATCGTGAGGAAACCTGCATGCCTGAAAGGTCTCCATAATGTTCTCGTAGATATGTTAGGTCTGCCAACCCACACTGGGCCAGGGTGGTGGACTATGGCCTAACCCTTATCACACTGAGAATACTATACATAGAATATTACGACCAACTACCAAAAACGTAGCAGGGAAAATGTGTACCTAATACACCCGAATGCCGAATTTATTGATGATCAACATTAAAATGCCATGGTATTGAATTAGTTAAGTTACCTTTACGACAGAAATCTTTCATGAGCTTGTTGACAACGGATTTTGAGAAATTCAAAGCAATAACCACCAGATAGCCTGAGCTACCCTTAGTATACACATTTAAAGCGCAGCAAGACCTACTTAGACTGGACATTTACTCAACGGAAATAAAGTCAGACGTCATATGTTTGTTTACTAAATATACGCTCCATATAAAGTTTATCGTTGTGTTGCTATTTTGGTCCATTTCTAAACTATTTTTGTTTATTGACGTAACGAAAGCCGCCACATTTCAAGTAACACATAACATGCACGCAACGATGATTATTTATTATTATACACTAGCCTTCGCATGTGACTTCACCCGCATGTATCCCACAGCAACGCATTACGTGCTGAAACTTTTTCTATGTGTTAATCCCTAGATTAACACATTAAATACATTTCAGCCCGTAATAATAATATCAGCCCTGTATTAAACTGTCCCACTGCTGGGCACGGGCCTCTTCTAACTGTGAGAAGGGTTAGGCCGTAGTCCACCACGCTGGCATAGTGCGGATTGGCAGACTTCACATATCTTCGAAAACATTATGGAGAACTCTCAGACATGCAGGTTTCCTCACGATGTTTTCCTTCACCATTAAAGCAAGCGATAATTAACTATTTAATACGCATATAACTTCGAAAAGTAAGAGATGCGCGCCTTGGGTTCGAACTCGAGACGTCTGCGTGACAGTCCAACGGTTTCACACTAGGCTAACCTAACCTAAAATTTTGCCAGATTCTGTTACTTTCTGCCTACCACTCAGTAAAACAAGCGTATGTCTATGAATGTATTGATGTGTAACAGAGAGATCGTATCCTCATAATATAGTCTTTTTCATTTAAATCTATACAATGGTTGCCACGTGGTTGAGTAACTTATTTTTTATTAATAGATTTTCATCCTAATCCTTCCTTCCTAACTTCGTAATTAATATTATAAATGCAAATGTGTGTTTGTTTCTTTGTTTACTTGTTTGTTACGCTTTCACGTGTTTACTATTCGACCGATCATCATGAAATTTACACGTTGCCAGGGATATACAAAAGGCCGTTGGGTAACTTTCACCCAGTAATATAAATATAATACTTGTACTAATCTAATCTAATCTACGTTAAACCGAGCGATGCCACGGGCAATATCTAGTTTATAATACTTATAAGAAGGATTGAAAGAATAATACTGATCAAGTCAGGAAATAAATCCCAAGCGAACAAACACAGGATGCAGCTCAAAAAGTTTTATGATATAAACAATCTGTAAGTCATTTTTATTTTAAAGACTTTTACAATTTTATTTACAACATGTAACACACGACATGCCAACTCGACGAATATAAAATATTTAATTTCTTTCTTTTTTCTTTCGTGATAATTTCAGTACAACATGCCATAGCTAGAGACATAGGTATTGTTGTAAGTTTTAAATTAGATGTGATTTTGCCTGTTTGCAATCCTGGATTGGACCTTGGTTATGGCTTTATGGTTTTTTTAGTTAAGGAATTTTTAGGTAGTAGCAGCGCAAAGATGGCGATGGCGTAGTGGTTATTGTAACCGACTGCCACGCCTGAGGTCGCGGGTTCGATTCCCGCACAAGACAAATATTTGTGTGCATGAACATGGATGTTTGTCTTGGTCTGGGTGTTTCTATGTATAATATGTATGTATTTACAAAAAAAGAAAAGTATATATGTATGTTTATTCTTTGTCTAGTACCCATAGTACAAGGTCTGCTTAGTTTGGGCTAGATGGTGTTGTGTGTATGTGGTAGAATATTATTAAAGCCCGAATTGTGCCATTAAGAAGGTTTGCTCTCCATAGTCAATTGCCTATTGTTTTCATATATACCTACAAAGATCTTATATATACTGGGAGTAAGGGACCGTGTACCGAAAACTGAAATAGTAGATTCAGACCATTATTCTGAGTTAAAAATCGTTGGAATCTTCTTTAGCAAAATCTCAATTTTCTGCAATTCTTCATTTTTCTGACTGTGTATCATAAGTTTATAACAATTATGTTATGAACTTATGATATAGCATTAT
The DNA here is from genome assembly GCA_963675205.1 of Catocala nupta. Lineage (NCBI taxonomy): Eukaryota > Metazoa > Arthropoda > Insecta > Lepidoptera > Erebidae > Catocala > Catocala nupta. The sequence goes on along the minus strand of OY776079.1, from coordinate 7,340,808 downwards.
GCATTAGCATAAACCATCTATTTTAATAAATAAAAATCAAATAATACCATATTTCAAAGCACAGCAATGTAATTAAATAGTCGTGATTTATACAGATCAGAGAGATTGCGTAATAATGTTAATTAATATAAATATTAATCTTGCGTTTTTTTGATTAATAGAAGTTTGCGTCGAGATAAGTACCTATAGAAAGACGTCTTGCTAAAGAATCCGGTACGCCGTCCCTTACACCCAGTATAATACAGAGTGAGGCTATGCTAGAAGGCGTAAAATATAATAATGATGTCACAAATATTCTAGTTATTATAGCTACCCAATTTGGATATGTCTGCCTACCTCTATAATATACGGGCGCAATACTATACTATCTTTCCCCACTGACTTCGTTCCAATGTCGTTCAATAAAAAATAACAATTAAAGATATTACGATGGGTAGTAAAACTTTTATAATTTGCCCTTGACTCTTACAATTAATTAACAAGAGTAGCCTACTGTTTGTTGTCGAATTTATTGTTAGTGACGTGTAATGGTGTATTAATTGCCTATAAATGTACCACACGGATGCCGTAGTGGTTGAAGTGGACGGCTTGCCACTTCCACTGCGTCGAGTGTTGTGGGTTCGAATCCCACACGGGACAAAACTGTGAGATCCACAAATGGTTGTTCAGAGTCTGGAATTTTTTTTATGTCCGTTGTTTGAATGTTTGTAAAGTCCCTCGCGATACAGGCTTTAATCCTAGTGCGGCAGTTGTCTTTAAAAACACCATCGTTATGGGGTTCCTAAACATAATTGAAAAAGTGAAAAGCTAGCTTTAAATTGTAATACATTATTCAAAAGCAGAATACCTATTTGTACTCTATTCACTCCTTTCTATAGGTACTTATAATAATAATATAATATCAGCCCTGCATTAAACTGTCCTACTGCTGGGCACGGGCCCCTGTTTAATGTGAGAAGGGTTAGCCCATAGTCCTCACGCTGGCCCGCAGCGAGTTAGCAGACTTGACATATCTTCGAGAATTTTATGGTGTAGCATTAAACTGTCCTACTGCTGGGCATGGGCCCCTTTTTAATGTGAGAAGGGTTAGCCCATAGTCCTCACGCTGGCCCGCAGCGAGTTAGCAGACTTAACATATCTTCGAGAACATTATGGAGAAATCTCAGACATGCAGTTTTCCTCACGTTGTTTTCTTTTACCATTAAAGCGAACGATTATAAACTATTTGTTACACACATAATTTCGTAAAGTCAAAGGTTGAGATCGAGACCTCTGTGTGGCAGTCCAAGTCTCCCACTAGGCTATCGCTGCTTCTCTCTGAACTTGTCTGTGGTTATAAATAAAATGCAAAGTATGCAGAGAAAATATTATAAATCTTAGTAACAATGCACTATATTTTTATATTATTGAATAGAGCTCGATACATGAAATGATTATAGTCAAAACTCAGCCGCTCTTTTCTATAGCCTATTCTTAAACATGTTTGATATTTTAATATTTTTATTATTAATTACTCTTAGTGCGGAAGTTATCTTACAAAAAAATGCTTTCTTTTGGAACACTCGGTTTATTTTGTGTTCAATTTTTATTTAAACTTATCCCAATTATTTTAGTGATTGCATATATATATATATATATATATATATATATATATATATATATATATATATATATATATATATATATATAATAAAGTAAATTAGCTAGTAGAATCCTAGTCCTTACTAATATTATAATATAAATGCGAATGTAAGTTTGTCTGTTTTTTACGCTTTCATGCCTTAACTACTTGATCGATCATCATGAAACACGTTGTCAGGCGGACAGAAAATTACATAGAATACCTTTTTTCCAGAAAGAAATACTGTTACTAACCTAATCTAACCTACATTTAAGTGAGCGTCGCCGGCTAAATCTAATTAGTCCATCATAAAACGCAATATCAATCGATCGACAATTGGATTTATACAGTCAATAATACAAAGCATCGTAATAATATCGTAATATGTAATTACCAAACACATTAAATCTACATTCACATTATAAGTAGTATCATAACAATTTGTACTAATGTGCTCAGTAATTAAGAACGCCTAATCAATAGCTAGCCAGCTGACATCTTAACCACAATTATGAGATATGTATCAAACATGTCGGCTGTGCAAATAGTAATCAACGCGAGTCTATTGTCTACGAGTCCGCCATTTTGAATTCGTGACAAATGACATATCGTTTGAAATAGGAACACATTAATGTAAAGGACGGTCGTCAATAATCGCGATGAATTCTTTTTTTACTATTATTCGGTATTTGAATTCGGTGTGAATAATGTTGGAGCATATAGACATTGCACTATTGCTGTGATTTGTTACGGAATTTAATATTTATTTTTATGGCATGATTTTCAGTCTGAATGGAATCCAAAAAAAATAATGTGTAAGTCCTAGTGACATAATATACAGAAAATTAGTAGGTAGATATGTTACAAGCATGTCAAGCATAGTACACGACTCAATTGGGTAAATTTTCTATTGTTTTTATAACAAAATCAATTAAAAAAATACCTTGCAAAATAGTCAATGCACATTTTTTCGACATATAACTATTTCATATACGTAACTCTCTATTGTGCTACTTACTTATGGAAATTTTATCAACAGGTACAGTTATTAATAATTAATGGGTCAAATTTGCATTTACAGCCAGAGCCATCTCTCGGCACTGTGGGGAAACGTCCAGCTTTCCTGACAATTTATACAGCGCCGTCTATTGTCGTCTTATTGAACTAAGTAGGTTGTCAGTATGCGAAGCGTAGAGAGAGAGCTAGAACTTTTTCGAATCTTCGTACTGGTAATATTGTTTAAATTCTTGTAATAATTGTCGGCTTCGATGGCGTAGTGGTTAGTGTAACCGACTGCCACGCCTGAGGTCGCGGGTTCGATTCCCGCACAAGTCAAACATTTGTGTGCATGAACATGGATGTTTGTCTTAGTCGGGGTATTTCTATGTATAATATGTATGTATTTACAAAAACAAAAGTATATATGTATGTTTATCCATTGTCTAGTACCCGTAGTACAAGCTCTGCTTAGTTTGGGCTAGACGGTGTTGTGTGTATGTGGTAGAATATTATAGAATATTATTATTCCTCGAACCCAGCACGTAACAATAAGTAAAGTATAGAATGTTTCAGTCAAAGTCTTTACTAATATACCATTGCTATTGTACATCAAATTGCTATTAGATAATAATATAAAGGAAATAGCCCAACTAGATTGTTTACATTTCTTAATAAACATAAGCGATAATATAAATATAATATGCATATAAAAGCTCAGATACCCATGTTGACTTGCTATCAAGTCAACTAGCAGTTGCTATTTACTTTAGGTATATATACATAGGTCTAAGCAAAGACATTAGAGATGGAAGACATATAAATTATGTGGTAAACAAACACATAGTCTCTGATAGCGGTTACTAACAAAGCATTACTTATAGTTCTATGGTTATATACGATTATAATTCGTTTTGGTAATTATTTACAGGTAAGAAGTATATATTGAAATTAAACTACTATATACGGATTTTATCGCGTTATATAGTATAGTATGTATAGTAATATATATAGATATATATGTATATATATGTATAGTAGATAAAATCCGTATATAGTAGTTTAATTTCAATGAATAACATTCGCGTAAACAGAAGACAATATTAAGAAGTATATATTTTTTTCTTGATTTGGTTTAAACGTAACGTAGAGTACGTAGGTAATAAAATATTAAAGCGGTTAAGACGTGTTGTCTTATTAAACTATGAGTCTTCTTCGAAGATGTTAATGAAAACACTATGTGGGTCTGTGTGTCTGTCTGTTAATGGCAGACTTGTAACTTAGTGTGCAGATACCTTTGGGCCTTTGGGTCATACCTCAGTCGACTTTGAATATGAGCCCTGTGGGTCAAGAGACCCCCGAGATATAGGGGTCATTTCTTTTCATTACTCTTACATTTAAGACGAAGAGGTTAAAACTCGGGGTTTCACACGCATCTCGTTTTAATTATAGCTATGCCCACGGTTTCATCCGCGTTTATGGTTACCGCGCTGCCCCCGTGGGTTGTAGCGTAATGTTATAAAGCCTATAGCCTTTCTCGATAAATATATTCAACACTTAAATAATTTTTCAATTTGAACCAGTAGTTCCTGAGATTATCGCGTTCAACCAAACAAACAAACAAACAAACTCTTCAGCTTTATAATATTAGTAGGTATAGATAATCTTTATCAAAATTATAAAGAGGAAAGATTTATTTATTTGTCATCGGTAAACTCTGAAACTACAGAATCGTTTTTAATAATTATTTTACCATAAGAATGCTACTTTATCCAGAAGTGATATAGGATACATAACATCACGGTACGAGTCACGGGAACGGACCAGTAATCATAAACGTGGTTGAAACCGCGGGGACATTTAATATTAAGTATGTGTACAAATTGCGAATGTCTTAAAAGATTTATTGCCTACGGTATTAATGTGCAGAATTGCAAACGAACCATATTCGAATATATTGTCAATACCTATCGTGATAACACTTTACATAACTACGTGCCAAATAGATTTCACGTTATACCCAGCTGTATTCGAAATTAATTCGAACGTCTTTCGAATGGCATCATTATCATTACTACTCTACGGACACTGTCGGTATATGAAATACCTATTTCACCAGACCAATATTATATACCTATCTTTTCTGTAAAATAGCGAGAAGGTGTATCGAAATGGTTTATGTGAATGAGCGAATGCACTTTGTTTTATGTACGATATAAAGAACGTGGATACCAAATGTTGCAATCCAACATGTTTCAGTTTATTGAACTTTATATTGCTCACGTGCATTGACAAAAAATATAATTTGATTTCATTGAAATTGAACTACTTTTACGGATTTTATCGCGTTATTCATTTGAAAAACACTTTCCTTGCTGATATTATAAATGCGAATTTGTGTTTATTTATTTGTTCGTCGCGTTGTCGCTTCCAAGCCTTAATGACAAGACCGATCATCAAAAAATTTTGCATACACGTTGTCAGGGATAAATAATGACAAAGGGATAATGACATACCTTTTATTACAAAAAATTATTTGTCGAGGTATAGGAAATTGACATAACCTACATTAAAAAAACAAAAACTAGCTATGATAAATTTTTTATACTACTACTATGAAACTGTATTAAGTAGTTTAATTACACTGTATAAAATTCGGGCGTGGCGCAGCGGTAGTGAATGCGACTGCTGAGTATGAGGTCTCGGGTTCGAAACCCGGGTCGGATCAACAAAAAGTTATTGGGTTTTTCTGACAAGAAATCTCAATACGAGCCCGGAGTTAGGAAATTGGCGGTGTTAGACACCCCCGTGCCTCGGAAAGCACGTAAAGCCGTTGGTCCTGCGCCTGATCTCTCTCCGGTCGTGTCGGATTATTCGTCCCATCGGATCATGAGAGTTAGGGAACAGAGAGTGCACTTGTGTTTGCGCACACACTTGTGCACTATAATATCTCCTGCGTCGATGGCCAGTCTCCGTTAAGATAGGCCGCCGTGACCGAATTTCAGGATGACATTATCTATTATAAAATTCGGGCAACGTAAGAAAGTATTATATTTTGTTTGTTTTTATTTACTAATATTTATAGTGTCTGCTTCATTGGAGCATAATTCGTTTTTTCTGTCAAGAGTTTTCTGATTCTGCAACGACGCCCGGTAGATTTGGCAATAGACTGACTCGTCCTATATTAAATAATTGCTAAATTCTTAGTGAACATAATGATCATGATCTTTTCCCACCGGGCGATATCCAATGGGTCGCCCAAGATACCACCAGATGAAATAGGCAAATACCTGTAAGAGATTAATGGGGCAAACTCATCTCTTACAGATCTTTGCCTATTTCATCTTGGATTGGTTTGACTTGGCACAAAATAGATAGGAACTACGAACGTACTTTAATATCGGAGGCTAAGTTTTACATTGGATTACTAAATAAGTTAGTAGTAAATCCCTACCTGGCAAAATGTAGTTATAATAATCCTGTGCCTACCTTCTCAAGGATATCTGCGTGGAAATATGTATGTAGTATCTACAATTATCTTGAAATAACTCGTCTAACTTTAAACAACATTCAAAGCACGTGTGGCAATATTTTACACAAATGTCTCATTATCGTCTACTGTGTGTTTACGTTGTATAAGACTCATGTTATGTTATGGTATTAAAGGGCATGCCAATCTGCTTATTAGATTATAAAACGGGCTTGCTCTTGCCAAAATCATCACCCGATGATAAGCGATATTGTGTTTTGCTTATACAGCAAGCTTATCAAACAAAACCTGACATAATATATATTTATGTAAAATACAGTTTACATACATTGCAAATAGAGTCACTCCTGTCATCTTTAAAGGTTTAGCCAGAGGGGTAACTACATTTTGCGAGTTATGTTTATAGGCTCCACGGAGGTACAGTCGGCCCAAAATGTGGCCTACTACCCTACGGTTGAGGTTAATTTGAACGTCATGAAACAACAAGGTCGATTTTCCCTTGCAATAATATTATGACAGTGACCATTCCTCTCTTTATCATGTGTCAAGTCATAACAGTCAACCTTAGTGATAATTAGATATCACAGAAACTTTTGTCATAACTGGTAGAACACTTTCTTGGTCGACTGTACTGTATCATCCACCGGTCAGACCGCATTGAGTAAGTAGGCATTCGAAGCTTTAAAGAAATACCGTACACTTGAAACTCAGCGTCAGCGTTACTATAAGTAATTATTAAATAGTGTAATTGACGCAAGTCGTTCTATTTAATGTAAAATAAATAAAGGTAACTCCAATTCTCGTAAAAATGGTCAAAATAAAGTTCTGATCTAGTCTTAATGTCATAAAGTTCCTCCGTAATTAGGATAAATGTCAAATGGGAACTTCAATTGCGATTCAATTCACATATGACATTAGACTAGATCGGGATTGCATTTTAAACATATTTTTATACCAGATTCACCCTTCTGTGTTGCAAGCTTCCATAAGCTACAATAACGGCTTACTATCGTAACCTTAGAGTGAGTAGTGCGAGTTTGTTTTACGTTAACGCGACCGACACGTTTATGACGTTCGGCGCTCCGATTGGCGCGCTCCAAGTTCTTAACCAATCAGAGAGCCAAACGCGGCAAACGTTTCCATCGTGTTAACGTAAAATTAACTCGTACTAGGCTCCTAGGTGCAGCTTACGTTTATTTGTTGTTGTAGTAGTACAAAATATATAGAAAAATATGCATTGTACTCACCCTGTTTACGGTTGTCGGGCGAAGGCATGATGAGCTGATACGCCCTTCAGTTTAGATCTGAAACAAGTCAACATAGGTTAAAATAATTAAACAGATTATTGACATAAAGCCCGGTCATCAAAGCGGAGATAGGCGGGAAAGACCGTATTCTCAAATCTCTTCTCCACCTATCGGGACACAGTTTAAACAGGAGATGTCTGCTATTTCTTTCGATTGCAGTGGAGAAGAAAAATATGAGCACGGTGTACATCTAGTATCTGTATATTAATACGTGAAGCAAAAACTTTGTACCCCTTTTTACGAAAATTGCGCGGTCCGAGGAGTATGAAATTTGGCACAGTTAAAGTTTATATGGAGAAGGAGGAGCGAATCCTAATATTTTTATGAAATATGCATTAGAAATACTTTAAATTAATGGAAAAATACTACACGCAGACATCCATGCATTTGACACACGCAGTCGAATCGCGTTCGTAGTATTTCGGCATTGTTTGTCTGACGTCGTACAATTCTTTGTTACTATGGTTACATATACCTTATTTATATGTAATAAAGAGAAAAAAAACAAAGTAGCAAGCTTAGGAATTTTGGTCGAATTTTGACCACTAGGCGACCGCTAGTTAATATATATTTTTAAATACTACCGCACCGCCTTCAGCTTTCCTATTACCTTCTAGTATTGGCCAACTTAATAATAATATAAATACGTCCCGCTTTAGTTGACATATCTTTCCACTTTGGCTGAGTCACACTTTATCCACTACGCTCATCCTCTCTCCACACATCTCCGTTCAGTTGTACACAGTTTGTACCTTGCTTATTGCAACACTGGAAAGCAACTTTCATTTGAGCTAAATGTAATTACAATGCGAGGTCAGGTGGCAGTCGTCAGCCGCTTCGAGGAAATCTGATATTCCGCTGTGTCTGGGTAGATTAAATAAAACAAGACATTAATGCGCTAGAGCGCTATTGTACTAAGAATGAAATAATATCTTAATATTATTACTAGATTCACAAAATAATATTGTTGAAGAGAAAATTCTTTAAGTGCATGGTGGGAGAAAATTGGTTACAGTTAGCCGCTACGTTTTACATGACTGATATCGTGTTGTATGATGGGTGATTCAGCGAGTGGGAGTTTGAGAGAGTAAATATTTGGAGAGTAGGAGTTTTAGACAGTGGAGGTTTGGGAGAGTGGGAGTTTGTGAGAGCGGAGGTTTGGGAGCACTAGAAACTGGAATATTGGATAAATACGAAATTAAATGAATGGCAGTTTTAGAGATTGGAAGATTGAAAAAATAGGCAAGTAAGACCCGAGCAAATCTGTTTAATATGTAATAACCATGTCAGTTACAACAAATAAGAACGATTCAAGACGAACAAGCAGAATACTATGTTTGCCCTCTATTAACGATGGCTCAAAATGGGTTTTATACTTCTGCCTAGCCTTTCGGTATTACAAAGGCGTAATGAAATGGTACATTATCTCCAGCGTTTATTTTAATCATGTGTTAAATATAACGCGATACTTAAACACGACTCAGTTCCAGTTACACACAACAAGACAGCGTGAGCGCAGTTTTAAATAAATCTTTCTCGTATGTCATTCTGGCAACTGGCCATTTAGTACGAGAGATCATAATTATCGCTCTTGCGGATATGTCTGCGTGGTCTTAAGAGATGAATTAATATTACTTAGCACTGAAATACAACACATTAAACTGTTTATTTCTGCTACATTTCTGACATATGACTGTCTTGCTTTCGCGGATGATTTAAGCGAATGTTTTCCTTGCAGATTGTATATAGAATTAGATTTTCGACTGCCTCGGTGACGCAGCAATATTCTATACGACTGTTGTGTATGAAATTTCGTGTCGATTTTCTGGCCGGACTTACGGAAAGTTATTAAGTTTTACGTCAAGAAATGCTCAATACCTGTCCGGAGTTAGGATATTCACGCGTTTGTCCTGCGCCTGATCTATTTCTGTTCGTGTCGGACTGCCGTCCCACAAAACTATGAACAGTGAGGAATAGAGAGTGCGCTTATGTTTGCACACACACTTGTACACTATAATATTATTACGTCCAGCACAAGTCTCCGGTATAGTTCACCGCCGAAATTCAATATGGTGGACATTAATATTATTTGTTACATAGTGTCCGATTTTATATTTGTATCGCTTAAGACAAACAACAATAAAAAGCTCTGGTTATCTTCATAATTTTGTAAATATGTATGAAAATGTTTCAATCAATGTCGGAAAATTATATATTTGAACGATTGTAAGTTTTCTTGAACATACCCTTATAATCTTTCATGCTAAGTATATTGAAATATGCCTGCTATCTGTGCCCTTTCTTGCTGTGTATATCTTAAGGTACGCTTGCTTAATTTCATAATGATGTTCATAACGTGGAGTATAAGAAGCAACACACCACAAATGAGATGAGCTTCACGTCATAATGATTCCTCAGCGTCTGATTACGGGCTGTTATCACGCGAACACCGGCGTCTAGACTCCAACATAAGACATTACGTCACTAAATTACCCACTACCTTCATTTTATAAAATGTCAAGGACTTAATACATCAGTAGATACCTACTTCTTATGATTGTAGTTAAATGGTATTTGTTGTTCACAATATTCAAAACTGTCATCTGCAGATTTGCCTACAATTATGATTGGTGCTTTGCGATCGTAGCTTGTAGCGTGATGTTATATAGCTTCTTCCTTCAATCCTGGGTCCTTTAAGCGGTGCGTGAAAAAGCACCTTCTCAGGCCGTCAAAGTAGAGACCTCAACATCACCTCGGCTGCTATAAGGACGATGTCGAGGCCACTGCTCTTAGACCACACGACTGCTTACCGGCGGAGTGTGGTCATTTTGACGAGCAAAATAAAAAAATAAAAAAATATAGCTGTCAAAATGTTGGTATGACACACATCTACAAGATAGGAAATTAGGCATGACACTGTACATATACAATAAGAAAAGCCTCCCAACCGGCAAACCTACAAAGATATGTCTAAGTATAACTCAGTTCGTATATAAATTCTTCAGTACGTAGACACAAGTACATATTTCTACGATAGAATAGCAAATATCTTCGACTACAGAATCAAATGGAATGTTCACATACATATATCTTATAGCAGAGTTACGTAGCTCAACAAAATAGTTTTATTATAACATTCATGGTTATATTTTTTATATATCAGTGGTATAAATGATATCTTGTGGAAACGCGTGAATGCTTTATTTTTAATATATCCCATGGTTTGAGTCCGTAATTATTTTGCCTGTAAAATATTACTAGCAATTTGGGTTTCAAATTACTGATGCTGTTGTTATCCCCCGAGCAAAAAGTAAAATACTTGAGTAAAGATGCACAACCATCAACCTCTTATTTTATACGAATATTATACTATTTGTATATCTTAAGTAAACTTACATAAAATTAGAGTATTTTGAGAAAGTTTATGAATGAGAACGAGATAGGTGTAAAAACCCAAGATTCAACCTCTTCGTCTTCATGTGACCTTCTTTTCTTTTCATATTTTTCTAATGTCCCACTGCTGGGCAAAAGCCTCACCCTTGGACTTCCAAATTACTCTGTTGGTGGATATCCCCTGACCTTATGACCTTGTGACCTCTATATCTCGGGGGTCTTTTGACCTACAGGGCCCATATTCAAACTCGACCGAGGGATGATCCCAAAGTCTTGGTCTGTACACCAAGTTACTAGTCAATCGGTCCGGTGGTTCCGGAGCTATGCCTGACACTAACAGACAGACATATGGGGCTATATGTCTGTCTGTTAGTGTATTCATTAACCTCTTCGACGAAGACTCAGAGGTTAATAAACATGCAATGTTCCCAGCAATATACCCATACTGTGCAATGCAATGACTTTTATGTGTGGTGTGGCCGACGGCATTAAAATATTGTTAAGATCGTTGAAAATATTGTGATCGTTGCGTTCTGTTGTTTTGTATTGTACGCAAGCTGCGTTTTACGTATTGGCTTAGAGCGTATGACTTGTGAATCTCGAGATAACGTATCTCATCATTATTCCAATAACGATCGTATGTCAAAATTGGATTTAATGACACATTGATAACATCTTTTTACATTCTGAATTTCAGGGAATGACTTTCTGTAAATAATTATGCATATTTATTGTCATAATAAGATTACCTACTATTGTTAAGCTGTAACGAAGTTCGGTTATCGATAAAATAAATTATGACATAACTATTGGGATTGATTATATTATTTAGAGACATCTAAAACCTTCATAATAATTTTGTATACCTGTTTTTGTATACCCGTAATAGCAAAAATATTTTCCACTTGGGATTTAACTTAAAAGAAAGCAAAGTTTACATTGAAACCGGAGGTACAGTGCATAGTATAATTTAAGTATGAAGGAGCAGGCGAAGTCGTAGCGAAAAGCTAGTACAGTTTAAAATCTGAATATACAGGGTGTCCAAGAACCTGGCGTCCAACTGGATTCCCACGATGCCCCAAGTTCTAACAGTACTCAGAAAAATATTTTAAAAAATCCACCCCATGTACTTACAGAATTATACTGATTTCAAAAAAAAAGGGGAAATGAGCACCCTGTGACATACTTTTGAATGCTGTGACTGCTAATGCTGATAATTTCGATATTTCTTGGAGGTTTTGTAATCTAGGGTATTGCTGTGTCTAAATAGAATGTAAAAATAAAGTACTTATTGTACCATTTTAAAATAAAATATTATTTTAACTAAAGGTGATATGGAAAACTATTGAATTTCGCAACTTTGACCGACTGTAGTGTAAAAAAAATGTACCAAAATAGTATGGCAAGTGACGTCAAATTTTGACGCGTTTATTCCTCTTTTTAAAAAGGTATAATACTTACACATTAATTTGAAAAAAAAAAATTTTGATAATATTTTTACTCAACAACCCAATTTTTACGATGTCTTACAGAATTCTTAGAAAGAAAAATTTACGACGAATTGAATCTAACCTCTAAAGAATTACTGTTGTATGCTCATAAAAATAACAACAGGCCTCTCAAAAAACAGGTTAGACCGTAAGGGACGGTATGTGCATGCATCTCACCATAGTGATTCGTTATTACAACAGGAGGGAGCAAGACAGAAACTATCTTTGCGATTTGCTGGTTCTTCTTTATGGTACCCCATTATTCAGGTAAGAGTGAGGGAGAAAAAGGTTAGAGGTGCGAGTGAGATAGATAGTGACGCTATCTGGGATCGTGGTATCGTATCCGAGGGCTACGCGATATCCCGACCATCGAGTTTTCATTAATGTGCACAGATCACTATGTGACGGGCGGTTCCCCAATCAAGTAGCTGGTGAAGGACGACCCGTAAATGACTTCATACGCGATGAAGTTTTAGAGGCGGTGTCGGCAAATCCAAGCATCTCTGTGCGAGGAATAGAAGCTGATACGGGGATACCGAAGAGCACAGCACACAGTATTCTCCAAAAAGAAGAATATCATCCGTACCACGTACAGCGAGTGCAAAGTCTTTTACCTCGAGACTATCCGAGCCGAGTCGCGTTTTGTGAAACAATCCTGCAAAAACATCGAGAAGACGAAAACTTTATCGACAAAATTTTGTGGTCAGATGAATCTACATTTAAGAAGGATGGCTACATGAACCTACACAACTTGCACGAGTGGCATGTGGAAAATCCGCACTTGATGCGAGAAGATAGATCCCAGTACCGGTTCAAAGTGAACATGTGGACCGGTATTCTCTGTGGGAATATTATTGGTCCATTTGAGATGCCCGAGAATTTGACTGGCGAATCATATTTAAATTTTCTTCAAAATGATTTGCCAAACTTACTAGAAGAGACCCCACCAGATATGTGGTTCCAACACGACGGCTGTCCAGCACATTTTCGCGTATCCGTTAGAGAGTTTTTGGACGAGCAATACCCGAACAGGTGGATTGGGCGATCAGGAACAATCCCGTGGCCAGCCCGCTCACCTGACTTAAATCCGCTGGATTTTTTTTTCTGGGGAACTATGAAGGAGCTCGTTTATGCGAAGCCCATTAATGACATCGCTGACCTTCGTGAGAAGATAACACAAGCAGTGCAGGTGATACGTCAAAAAAGTTACTCGCGAAACATAAAGCGGTCCTTTTTAAGGAGAGTGAGAGCTTGTATTGCCGCGGGTGGTCAACATTTTGAACATTTATTGTAATAAAATATCTTTAAACTAACATTCTTTGCTTTTATTCTACTGGGAACCCATCTACCTGTGTGTATTTCCTTCTTGCTCACTCTTGGAACCGAAGTAAATAATAGTAGTAACATAACAGTTTCTAAGATAAGAAAGGGTCCGACAGTTACCGTTAGTAGGTAGGCACTTCGTAAAAATTGGGTTGTTGAGTAAAAATATTATCAAAATTTTTTTTTTCAAATTAATGTGTAAGTATTATACCTTTTTAAAAAGAGGAATAAACGCGTCAAAATTTGACGTCACTTGCCATACTATTTTGGTACATTTTTTTTACACTACAGTCGGTCAAAGTTGCGAAATTCAATAGTTTTCCATATCACCTTTAGTTAAAATAATATTTTATTTTAAAATGGTACAATAAGTACTTTATTTTTACATTCTATTTAGACACAGCAATACCCTAGATTACAAAACCTCCAAGAAATATCGAAATTATCAGCATTAGCAGTCACAGCATTCAAAAGTATGTCACAGGGTGCTCATTTCCCCTTTTTTTTTGAAATCAGTATAATTCTGTAAGTACATGGGGTGGATTTTTTAAAATATTTTTCTGAGTACTGTTAGAACTTGGGGCATCGTGGGAATCCAGTTGGACGCCAGGTTCTTGGACACCCTGTATAGGTATAAATTATACGCTAGAAGGAATATATTTATTATCATTAGGTCTTGAATAGTTAATACACTTGACTAAACTTCGTCAAATCAGTGCTCCGTAATATGTATTGAAATGTGATTTCGCTGTGAAATTATGTAGGTTTTCACGAGCTGTTTGCACTGTTCGTAGACGACACGACACGAATGTAATAACATCTACATATCTATACTAATATTATAAAGCTGAAGAGTATGTTTGTTTATTTGTTTGGTTGAAGGCGCTAATCTCAGGAGTTACTAGTCCGAATTAAAAAATTCTTTCAGTGTTGGATAGCCCATTTATTGAGGAAGGCTATAGGCTACATAACATCACGCTACGACTAATAGGAGCGGCAATGGAAAATGTTTTAAAACGAGGAAAATTCTCTTATGTGAAGCAGCTCAGTTATAATATATAGATGGCTATATCTAAAAGGAACAGGCAGAGGAGTATTGTAACTCATGACTGAACAGATGGCGTTTTGGTTTAAGTTGTCGCCTCGCCTTTGCCAATGCGCCAAGTGGTTTGATCTCCACACCGGACAAAACATTGTGTGGTCCGCAAATGGTTGTTTCGAGTCTGGGTGTTTTTTGTGTCCGTTGTTTGAATGTTTGTAAAATCCCCTGCGACACAGGAATCATTCCTAGTGGGGGAGTTGGCTCTAAAAAAAATAAACTTCTTTAGAGAGTAACATACTAAAAGATTCAAATCATAGGCATATCTCACACCGTACTAATAATATAGCATAAAAGGAAGGTTGCTCATGCTTATAGTACAGGTGCTCCTTTTTTAAGCATCAGCCGCACACATGTACCAACAGTAATGTATTATATTAAATAGTGTAGTCCAAACCAACGGATTTTATAATATTTTTTTGATGAAATAAACATTTATTATTTTTATAATTATATTACTTAAATCACGGAATGGACGAGAAAAGACTGACTAAGAAAGTTTATAAGGCTAGTGTGAATGGAATAGTCGCAAAGGGAAGACCTAGGCGAACGTTTCTTAATCAGATCGGAGACGTTCTGGATAAGGGCCAGGTTAAAAGCACCTTAAGCCGGCGAGCGCGTATGAGGAATGTTATGAAAGTGGATCAAGCCAGAGAAGTGTGTCAGTATCGTAGGCAATGGAAATCCGTAGTCTATGCCTACCCGTCTGGGAAACAGGCGTGAGTCTATGTATGTACTTAAATCACACGAAAAAGTGTCCTCACTTAGAAGAATGAGCTGGAACAGTAAATAAAAATCGATGGTGTACAATTTTCAATGAGTGAGTGTGATAATACTATATTTATAGTTTCGATGTCGCCATTTTGTATCAAATGACAACGTCCTTCTTAAGGTAACCATATTTTTCATTTCCTAATAAAATTTTATGTTAATAAATATAGGCTTCAAAATTCTGATTTGAATCATATGGGGTTAGTCGCCTCGAATGAAGCAAGTTTCAAGTTAAGCTGGTCTAAGATGACGATCAATCAGATGTACTTGTACTCAAAGGAGTAATAGGTAAAATGAACGTTGCATGACTTATGTAATAGGAAAAAGGAATAAACGCATTCATTTCTTAGCAGGGACGCGTAAATAATTAAAATTTTGGCGGCCGCGATGGCGTAGTGGTTAGTGTAACCGACTGCCACACCTAAGGTCGTGGGTTCGATTGCCGCACAAACATTTGTGTGCATGGACATGGATGTTTGTCTTGGTCTGGGTGTTTCTATTTATAATTTGTATGTATTTAACTCTTTAAAAATTTTATATAACTATAAATATCGGACTTCCACACAAAAAATATATAGCGACATAAAGATAATGAACATAAAACAAACTTACACATACTATACATGCATACAAATACGAAAAATATTAAATAAAGACATTCACATAATTTTGTCATTTACAAAAAAACAAGAAGCCCAAAAAATCAAGCTACGTACCTCTAACTACCGAGTAACACGTCCACCCAGAACTAACTACGGCAAAAAAAGCATATAATATGAAGGAGTTAAATTGTACGATGCGCTGCCCTTGATAATAAAAGAATCTGCTAGCATGACTGTTTATAAATAAGGCTTAAATCATATATCTTTGACAAAACATTAAAAAAAATCATAATCAAAATCAAAAAGAATAAAACCTATACATATATATAAACACTATATAACACTAAACATCAAACGTTGACAACGTTCGAGCGTTTAGATAAAATTTGTTTGAATATACCCACTTTGTAGCATTTAATTAATAACTTTCATGTTACGTTCTTTTGTTGTTTACTTTAGTTAGTAATAATTAATTATGATTCTGTACACTCATTTAAGCTTATGTTCTGAAAAATTGTTTCTCAGTAAGTGAATCATTGTGAATTCTTATGAGGAAATAAAAAATCTTAAACCGTATTTACAAAAAGAAAGTATATATGTATGTATGTTTATCCATTGTCTAGTACCCATAGTACAAGCTCTGCTTAGTTTGGGCCAGATGGTGTTGTGTGTAGGTATGCATGTGATATTATTGTAATATGTTAAAAATAAATACCTATATTTAGATACCTTTTCAATATGTTAGCCACAAGATCCACTATACGATTTTGCATGTATAAAATGTCACATCGACTTACAATAACATACTGAAGACTAAACTTCACCTTACTTTATCATAGTGGAGATTATATAGTATCATAAACTTTCACTAGCAATACACACATACGTTACTTGGAACTACTTGGAAGTCAGTCCAAATTTTCCTTCAATTATATTAATTATCGCGGCGATACTCGATAGCAACAAGTAAGATGACGATACAATTAACGCGAACATTGCGATAGGCAAGCGACAATTAGTCGTGTCAAGACACGACGGGTGGCGGTCGCGAGCCCATTTCACGATTAGACGCGCGCCGGGGGGCGACGCGAAGGCTTTTCTTATATTACACTTAATATACACTTATTGTGTCGAATTAAAAACTATATCAATATCTCACTGTTATCAAGACTACCTCATTGGTTATAATATAAACTAGCGGTCGCCTAGTGATCGAAATTCGACCATAATTTATTTAAATTTTAAGTTTAATAGTTATTAAGGTTTTATTGTCTAAAACTATACCCTTATAATCACATTTAATTTAAATTTCGATCTATACAGGTTAATTTACCTATATTTTTCAAACAAATTATTATTTACTTAACTGACATATATAATTATCTATTGCTATGTAACCATAATTACGGTGAATAAGTACTTCATCAGCCGAACAATGTCGAAATACTACGAACGCGATTCGACTGCGTGTGTCGAATATATGGTTGTGTGCGTGTAGTGTTTTTCATTAATTTAATGTATTTCTAATGCATATTTTAAATAAATATTAGGATTCGCCCCTCCTTCTCCATATAAACTTTAACTGTGCCAAATTACATACTCCTCCGTCCGCGCAATTTTCGTAAAAAGGGGTACAAAGTTTTTGCTTCACGTATTAATATATAGCTATAATAATATCAGCCCTGAATTAAACTGTCTCGCTGCTGGACACGGGCATCTCTTCCATGTGAAAAGGGTTAGGCCATACTCTTCCTAAGGTCTTACTGGTTTTCATTGCATAATTTACTGCTGATGATGCATGCCTAAAGCTTTAAGTCTCGTATCCGGCAAAGTGTTGTTGTGTTTGAAGTAGCACGGAAACTACAATTGTGCCTATAAGCGATAAGGTCACACCTAATTACGTGGGAGAATGTCAAACAACCGATAACGATGATTCTAGAATTTTGTGTATCTGTTGCAATATGACGAAACTGTGTTAATGGAAATTGAAGCGGTTTTAAAAAATTAGTAATTATGGCCAAAGTTGGCTTACTTATCTATAACACAGATAATATAATACTATAATAGTATCTATACTAATATTATAAAGCTGAAAAGTTTGTTTGTTTGTTTGGTTGAACGCGCTAATCTCAGGAACTATTGGTTCGTATTAAAAAATTCTGATTGGGATTGTGTTCCGATAAGTTATTTGAGATGATGCCCTCAGCTACTTTTTATCATCGCATCGCTCGCCAACGGCAGGGATGTCATCTTACACCTTAACACCTAATTGGTGCCGCACCAAGCACTTCCAAAGGAATTTTCCCCTGCGGACGCTCAGTTTGTAGAATGACCTCTCTGCCCAGGTTTTCCCACAAGACTACAGTACTGTTCTTCAAAAAGGGAGTTAAAGGTTTTGCAAGGTCGGCAACGTGCAAGTGATGACTTTGGTATTGCAGGCGTCCATAGGCTACGGTGACCATTTACCATCAGGTGGGCCGTATACTTGTTAGCTAATTTAGTAGTATAAAAAAATCTCTTTCAGTGTTTGATAGCCCATTTATTGAGGAAGGCTATAGGCTATATAACATCACGCTACGACCAATAGGAACGGAGCAACAATGAAAATTGTTGCAAGAACAGGGAAAATTCTCTTATATGAAGCAGACGAAGTTGCGCGGGTCACCTAGTTAGATATAGATTTGTTGTGTATAGTCTAATTTACGCAAAAGCTATGATTTTTTTTTTTTTGCTTCAGACACAACGATCCATAATTTAGTTAGTAAGTACACTTAAAAATAATGTTAGTAGGAAATTAGATAATAATCAGAGAGAAATATACATTACACAATACTATTATAACTTAGTGGCACATAAAATAAAATAAAAATATCATAATGCAATCATATCAGTCCTATATACAAACAGCACCGCTCCAGAGAACGGGCCTCTTCTAAATGTAAAAAAAGATAGGCCGGTCTACTAATTTCGCCCTGTGCAGGTTTGCCGACATATCACATATCTTCGAGAACATTATATAGAACCTCAGGCGTTGAAGGAAAACATCGTGGAGAAATCTGCATGATTCGCACGATGTTTTCCTTCAACGTTAAGACAAGCGATAATTAACTATTTGATATGCACATAAGTTCAAAAAACTGTCTCTCTACGTGGGAGTCCAACGGTCTCCCACTTGACTTTCGCTGCTTTGCCACATTAAACACTCGATAAACATTACTTTATATTTTGATCACGAACGGCATCCGAAACATTAATTTTAATAAACGTCAATGAAAAAGTCATTATTCTACTGATTTATCGCTAATACTGCATTGTCCCTGATTAAAACATAATCAGATTATTTCATAACACATTTGTTCAACAGTAATCCTGCACGTGTCATTCGCGTATATATCTCAATTCGTCATCCTGACAATACAGGATACATACATTATGTAACACAATAATTTATACACACAGACAATATGATTGAACATAATATTTGATATATTACAGTGTTATTTATTTCCCTATTGTGTCATCCGACAAACAACAGCTGCATATACATGTGTATGTATTTATAAAAGGCACGAGGTAATCCCCCTCTTAAAATGGTTAACAACCCGGGTAAGTACCGTCGTCCTACTGAAGATTGCGGCCATTAAACTTGTGTTGAGTTTTAAAGTCAAGAACGAAGCAAGAGTTGTAATCAGAACAAACCTTCTTTAAAAAATTTGATGTTTTTACTTTGATTTGCAAAGCTGCTGATGCAAATTTTGACGCAATTTATTTACTTATTAGCTTCAAGACCGCCAGTGGTTATAACAACAATACATGACTTTATATACAAAGTTGTACATTTTTGTTGGTTGTTTAACCTTTGAAGGCAGCCACTGCATGCACTAATTGAGCTAAAGAGCAGTAGAGTAGAAACCAAAATGTGTTACATTATGACCATAATATATTTATTCTTAGATATAAATTTGGTTTGGGAATTTTGTTCGGTTTGGGCGGTAGTATAGCCTTTTGGGGACGTCTTACGGGAACATTCAAATTAACCCTACTCAACAGTTGTTTTCGCTCAAGGATGTAAAGGATCAGTAAGTTAAACCTTTGTATCCTTAAATGAAATTGTGTCGTTTACATCGATTGCGTGGCAACTGTATTTTGCAAATTCGGCAATAAGAGAGTGATGTTTCTCATGAACTATGATGAAACATTCATAGCCTAAGGTATGGGCCATAAAATATTAATTAATTTATAAAATATACACTTAAGTATATCTATATTCTAGTTAATGGTTGCAAAAGGGACCTGAACGTTGCCAAAAATATTGTAATCGATATGCCTCCAGCGTAAAAGGCACAATTTAATACTCTACATTACTCATCGCAGAAACATAACACAAGGTTGTGTTTGGTTGCCATCTTCTGTAGATTCAGGCAAACAGATTTAGAAAAATCACTATGTCGATTCAGGCTAGCGCTTTGTCCAGCTTAAACCAGTTTGTCCGAATTCGATCAAGGATTCCACTGTATTTGACTAGTTTAAACCAGTTCGCGTATGAGTGCAGGACACTTTTATCCGAAATGTTTTGAGGGATTTTATCTCTATTTATTTTGATTACCGTGTCCACTCATTGATAAGGTCGGATAAACCCAGAACCACTAATGCTTAAAAGTCCGAAACGTCGCGCTTAAGTGTAGATAAAAGTTGTAAACAAAATAATACGCAACACTTTTTATGCGACGCGGAAAGCAAACGCGCGTGTAGTCCTACGAATGGTAATCTTTATGCAGTTTGCTAGAAGTCTTAATTGGTGTACATTTGATGGGTGTTAATGTGAATGAACAGTTTTAGATTTTCCATTCATACATTTTACGATATTTTATTGAATCATTCGAGAGATGTCGACACAAAAACGACAACACTCGCCACGGACTCGGTTTTCAGTATTCCGCAGTATTTTCTTTTTTTGCAGTTTTGGTGGTAGACTAACCAGTGGCTCACCAATGGTAAGCAGTAACCGTCGCTCATGGACATGGTCTTGTTTACTTGACATCACAGAAGCAATTCCAAGGAAATAACAACTATCGACCATATGGGCTGCCTGACGAACTAAACTAAACGCAATAGTACATATACTGTAGCATACCGATATAGTAGACCAAGAGTTGGTTAGAGCACGAATGGGCAGGCTCGACGGAAGAAGTAAAATATCCACTTAAACTTCACGTGGACATTTAACTATTTTTATGATCTTAAAAATGTTTTTAACAAATTATTTGGTGGTCGATGGATTGATATATAGCTCATAGACGCTTGGGACATCAGAGATATAAATTTAAATATAGTGGTATCAAGAGAAATCTCTTACAAAACTTGCAATATACTGTAAAGTATAAGTATTACTGCAAAATAAATCACTTTTACCTTCTTACCCATACTCCAAACTAGAAAATGCCTCTCGGATCAGTTTCAAATTCTCATAACTTGGAGCGACGTGACAAATTCTCAAAATCACAAATAACTTCATCGATATTCACGTCACGATCGACTTTCTTACGAAGTCAAACCTAATTTAAAATTTTCAAATGTTATGACGAATGGAAGACGAATATTTTCGTCTATACATACTGCATTCTATTTTAGAGTTTGTTGTTGAATGATACTGTCAATAACTTTGAATAGCAAATAAATAATAGTTGTATGTAATAGTTGTGTAACTTGTCAGTAGAAATGCAAAATGTATAGTATGATAAGTTGCTGTCGAAGAAATATCACTTTAAAAGTAAACGTTTTCATATTTGTGATATGTTGCACTAGAACTATGCACGAGCTTTTGCCTGCAACTTTGCTCGTGTATCCTTTGAGAACTCATACCGCGATAAAAAGTATGTGTATCAATCCAGGACATGGTCTATTGACGTCATGTTTTATCTGAATCGGTTCAACCGTGAATGAGTAACAGACATCGTAACATCTTTAAAATAGTTGTCGTGACTTTCTTGCAGGTTTCTTCACATAGGCTTAAAACCCTTTGCCTGAACCTAGCATCTAACTGTTTGTTCTCAAATTATTTATTTCCTTTACTATAGTAACTTAGATTTATTACATGTTTAAACTCGCCAAACGTAATTGTTTAACGGCAAGATGCGCTCTTAATTCTATTACTTAACCTACGTTATACACAATAAACAAAAAAATAAAAACACAATAAAATATATAAAACGAAAAACGAAAGGTAACCAACTAACTAAACTAACAATAAATATCATTATTCTAATTTAAGTCAGTGGTACAATATCTTTTTTATTTTTTTGCTCTTAAATATGACCACACTCCGCCTGATGGTAAGCAGTTGTGTGGTCTAAGAGCAGTGGCCTCCACATCGTCCTCATAGCAGCCGAGGCGATGTTGAGGTCTCTACTTTGACGGCCTGAGAAGGTGCTTTTTCACGCCCCGCTTAAAGGACCCAGGATTAAAGGAAGAAGGAAACACGTGCCTTGGCAGAGAATTTCATGCCTTGATCGTTCGGCAGAGGTATGAGGACCCAAACTTGTTGGTACGCACTCTAGTCAACTCCACCGTGTAAAGATGGCATCTGAGCCCAGCACGCGTTGTTCTGGATAGGAAAGGGGAGGGCGGGATAAGGTGGAATAACTCTTCAGAGCACTCCCCGTGGTATATTCTGTAGAAACATGCCAAAGAGGCAATATCCCTACGGAGTTGCAGAGGTTCCAGTGAACTCGTGACCTCTAGATCTCTGATGATACGGACAGCCCGCCGCTGTAACCTGTCAAGAGCGTCTAGCAAGTACTGTGCGGCACCATCCCAAAGATGAGAACAGTACTCCACGCAAAGGCGCACTTGTGCCTTATACAATAGGCACAGCTGCCTAGGCGCGAAGAACCGCACCACCACTGTTCAGAACTCCGAGTTTTCGTGAAGTTTGCTTAGTGACGCTCTCGATGTAGGTTTTGGGATTAAGGGAGCGGCAAAGATCCATACCTAAGAAGACGTCCGAGATATCGCCCATGCACGGTACTGTCATCCGCATAACAATGTATGTTGCCGAGATTCAACATATGATTGATATGCAGAAGAAAGAGCGTAGGGGATAAGACGGAACCCTGAGGCACTCCTGCGTTAACCTGCATAAATTTGGAAGCACGACCGTCGCAACGGCCCGAATACGACGCTTCTGCAGGAAACTTGCAATCCAGGTGCACAGTTGAGAGGGCAAGCCATAGGCCGGAAGCTTGGAAAGAAGAGACCGGTGCCAGACTCTATCGAAAGCATTGGCTATGTCTAGGCTGACAGCCAAAGACTCGCCGTGCTTGTCCATAGCCTCACCCCAGAGGTGCGTGACGAACGCTAGAATATCACCCGTTGATCGTTTAGCCCGAAAGCCGTATTGGCGATCATTGATCAACGAGTGTTCCTCCAGTTAGCGGACAATTTGGGTGTTTATAATCCGCTCGAACACCTTAGAGAGCACCGAGGTGATAGCTATGGGTTGATAGTTGCCTGGCTCGGAACGGTCCCCCTTTTTGGGAATCGGTTAAACGTTCGCCTCCTTCCAAGCCTCAGGCACAGTGACTGCGGTGTAAGACGTCCGGTATAGGCGCGTAAGTGTGGGAGACAACACCGCTGCACATATTTTGAGGACCACAGCTGGGATGCCGTCAGGTCCACTGGCTTTCCGAACATCGAGAGATATTGCATTAATATACCACAAATTCAAATTCCATTTAACAGTGTGTCCTTTGATCAATTTCAATTTAGCTTCAGTAATGTAAACTCACTAATCTATATATTTTAACGTTCATAAGTGTTAATTTGTGATCTAAATTAAAAAATGATTTTGATTTTAAATTTGACTTCACAGACCTATAATAGGTATTCATTATAGTCTCTTTAGTCGTGTTATATAAGTTTGGGTGCGATTATGAGGCCTTCGAATTCAGAGTCAGTCAGATCAGCTCTTCTTTCAGAACGTTATTATTTGCAAGCACGCATTCTAGAAACATGCCCGATTAACGGTAATAGACTTTTATAAAGGCCAAAGTCAAAAGCTTTTATTTCCATAAAAATGTGTAAACATATCTGCATTTTTCATTTGCAGTTTTGAAAACGACTACTCCCACACTGGGATTAAATGCTGTGTCGCGAGGGATTTTAAAAACATTTAAACAACGGACACAAAGAACATCCAGACTCGGAACAACCATTTGTGGATCACACAAAGTTTTGTCCCGTGTGGGATTCGAACCCACAACCCTCGGCGCAGAGGCAGTGGCGAGGCGGCCACTGTAATCATTACGTCATCCAAGCAAGCCACTCTTTTCATGTGGTTGCGAGATGCAGTTAAATCTAAATTTAGACAGAACAAAATGTAGATTTAATACAATTTTGCCTACTTCTTTGCGACTCGATGGCGTAGTAGTTAGTGTAACCGACTGTCACGCCTGAGGTCGCGGGTTCAATTACCGCACAAGTCTAACATTTGTGTGCATGAACTTGGATGTTTGTCTTGGTCTGGGTGTTTCTATGTATAATATGTATGTATTTACAAGCTCTGCTTAGTTTGGGCTAGATGGTGTTGTATATATGTGATAGAATACTATTATATACTGGTGTAAGCCAACGTATATATACACATTCATATCAGCTGCATTCTCAACCTCCTTACCACGTGAAAAAACACAAGCGTGTTGAAATTTTACGTGCAAACTATAAAAATTCAAAACGTGAGTTATATAAAGATAACCAGTCCGTACATAACGGCCCTCTTGTTATTAGATAAGAGTAATTAGAAGCGATTCTTAGTAAGACCACTATCTGTAATGTAAGACATCCTGTGTTACTGTCATTCAGCTGTAAGCTTTTAGTTAGTAATTAAGTTAGTCTTGACCTGCTCTTCAAGCGGAACACACCTGGTGTTTCTTTTTAAAAAGCCTTCGGCCTCCGCCCACAACCTAACTCGTGCCGATGTGAAATTTAATATTTGTTGGTTTATGTGCGAGCTTTCACATGACATCAACAAGACTTCAAATATATAGGTACCTGAAATTTAGGTTTACGATGTTATATACTAAGATCTCTGAGCCGTCAGACCTATATCAATTTAGTAAAGCTGAAATTTCTACAATTAAAATATACTTAACCTAACTTAATATTATATATGCTAATATGTGTTTTTTTGATACACTTTCAGGCCTTATCTTCTCGACCGATGATTATGAAATTTTGCACGCAGTCATGGGTACAAAAATGGACATAGGAGGATAGAAAGGGTTTTCTCAAAGAAAAGTACTGTTCTCGATAGAATGTTGACATAACCTACATTTATGCGACTAGAGTGCGTACGAACAAGTTAGGGTCCTCATACCTCTGCCGAACGATCAAGGCATGGAATTCTCTGCCAAGGCACGTGTTTCCTTCTTCCTTCAATCCTGGGCCCTTTAAGCGAGGCGTGAAAAAGCACCTTCTCAGGCCGTCAAAGTAGAGACCTCAACATCGCCTCGGCTTCGGCTGCTATGAGGACGATGTGGAGGCCACTGCTCTTAGACCACACGACTGCTTACCATTAGGTGGAGTGTGGTCATATTGACGAGCAAAATAAAATAAAAAATGAAAAAACCGCAGACAGAATCTATTAATATCATAAAACTATATAAGAAGAATTTGTTTGTTGATTTTTCGTTTGAACGCGAAAATCTTAAGGTCGTATTTATAAATTATTTTTGCATTTGATAGCCCAATTCTTAAGAAATGTTATAAGCTATATAATATCACGCTATGATCTACTAGAGCGAAGCAGTAATCATAAACGTGGATGAAACTAGGTCTTTAACTATGAAATTTCTGTTTATTTCTTACAACTAATTTCGTGGACACTGTACAAAATACAATGGTTATTTTAAAAATGCATTAAAGTTTTTAGACTATCGCGATTTGTACACATACTTAATACCGTACTTAATAATATATAATTAAACCGACTTGCATCGATCGTGGTCAACCCGTGACCACGATCGATGCAAGTCGGTCGAAACGACGGACAATCAATAGGTATTTATTACCTTTTAAATACTTTATAGCGAGTAAGACCCGTTGTCTAACATTATATTAAGTATGTGTACAAATCGCGATAGTCTAAAAATATTATATTACCCTATGTTCTTGTCTGTTTCCCTGACAGCGTTTCATGATGATCGGTTGCGTAGTTAAGGCATGAAATCGTAACAAACAAACAAACAAATAAATAAACAAAAATAACTCACATTCACGTTTAAAAATTAGTGAAGGTATTCATGAAAATGTTTTGATATTACAAAAATACGCGTAAACTTTTAAACGGATATGATTAAAACTTAGAATCCAAGTCCTAAATAAACTGTGTGGGCAAAGGTTTTGGTAGAAACTCGTATCATATAATACGATCATCTTTAACAATGAGAGTCCGTCACTGACCCGTGCACTTATGTTTAGTCCACGATCTCCGTCGCTCTGATGTCATTACGTTGAACGCAACAACGTTACAATTCTGGGTAACAGAATCAACGCTTGGAAGCGAGCTGAACTAAATCGAGTAAGGTATTTAACGGGTGCAAGTAGACATGTTGTATAAGACTGTGGAGATGTTTTGTGAGCTTAATGGATGGCGTAAGAATGTAGCAATGAATGGTGAGATCCCAGGTTCCAATCCCAGTTAGGTAAAGTGTTTTTGACTTATTCTGTCAGGATTTCAGTAGTGGTGGTAGTAGAGTGGCTCTGGTCTGGTCTGGTAGGCGGTAAAAGGCTGGTGCTCAAAGACTCTAAGTTTGTTAGCTCTACATATAACATAGCCGACAAATTGTGAATAAAGACACGGGATAAGTATTAAAAAAAAACGTTTTTAAAAATAAAGTGACGTAAGCCCTTGAAACTAAATAACTTTTTACGAATTTAAGCGCGGTTTACTTTAACATTAATGTTTAAATAATTATTAAAAAAAAGTTTATTTTATTGCGCAATGACAGTGTAGTAAGGGGACTTCGAAACAGACATTATTTTAACTGCAATGTATGGTTGCAAATACTGGCTGGCAATAACAGCCATATATGTACGTTAACAGGTTATCCAAAGAATTATATTTAGAATGGCCGCTTCGTTCAAATCTTTTTGCGGTCTTGTAGATAATATAGCAGCCATATATTTGTACAAAATTTTCCTATTTAGCAGACCCTTCAACAAAAGAAAAACATAAGCAATCTGATGCTTATATTTGTCTTTGATTGAAAGATCTAACCGACATTTCGGTTGCTATCTGACGTAATGACTAAGCAGTAATGTAATGTTTATAAAAACCGCTACAAATTCGATAAAGAAGTTTTATTTCAACGTGTAACACTCGCATAAGAGCTCCTTACGCTCTTGTTCCCTAGATATATCGACATTATGAGTCACCTCAGCGTATAATATTTTCTTTTGCCATCAATATTCGATACCGTTCCTATCACTTCATATAAAAATGCTAATAAAGTAGATTTTCCTATCAGTTTTCCAGGAATAAAATCCTTTTGAAATAAATACGTGTAAGAAGAAGAAAATAAATTACCTTGTCTAGAATTTACTAAGAGAGTTTCTTACCGGTGAGTAAAAACTAGTAAGTTATTTTCGAACAAGTATATGTAAACAATTTTGAAAGTCTTTTTGACCCCGTCGCATGAGTTTGCGTTTGTTTACGTGCGATCATGAGGTCCGAAGTAGGACAAAAATATTTTCGTGGATCACATTGAAAATAAACTACCTTATACGGATTCTGGAGACGCTTTTTTTAAATATACTGCTTTATCCATGTAACATAACATTAGTAGTTTTTATTCACTGCTCTACTGCAGGGTAATGACCTCTTCTCAGTGAAGCATTAAGCCATAGTCAATCACATTGCCTTAGTGCTGATTAAGAAACTTCACAGATACTTTCGAGAACATTATAGAAAATTAATAAATGCAAATCTGCTTATAGCGATGTTTCCTATCACCGTTAAAACGAGCGCCACTAGTTTTTTTAGTGTTTATTATACTCGAGACCACTGCATGACATTACAAGAACTTCTCAACAAGTCCATTGCCACTATACGAAACGCTCAAATAATTGGTACGCCAACTAATATTATAAATACAAATGTCAGTTTATTTGTTACGCTTTACCGCCTTAACTACTCAACAGATCTTAATAAAACTTCACAGACACGTTGTCAGAGGAACAGAAAACGACATAGGGTACGTACTAACCAGAAAAACGTACAATTTCCGAGCAAGTGAAGGCGTAGTACACTAATAAAATAAATACCATTTCCATCCAATTATTGTTTACATCGAAGCAATTCTTATAACCGTCCATTAGGCAACATAACCTATATCTCACAGCTGGTTAAGTTGTCAACTAAGCTATCGGCGCGGCGCTAATGGCGGTGGTCGTTATGCTGGGAGACTGGCAGACGGCGCAAATAGCCGCCGGTGACATCACCGCTCTAATATGTTAAGGGTGAACCTCGCTATTAAAATACCTTGGATTTGTCGACTGATAAAAAACATAGTCATTTGGAAGTCGTGTTAAAACTACCTCGGTAGCGCAGCGCTTGTGTATGCGAGTAGTAAATGAACCTCCAGGTTTGTTTTACAAGGTTAGGCAAAGTATTATTAATTTGTCTATTCAGAAATTCTCAGTTACAGCACGTAGTCTAGAACTATGCCTGGTACGGCAAAAGGCTCGCATCTTATCTTATGGGACCTAAAACGAAAACTAGTGAAATATATAATAAATAAATATCATATTATGTATAATAATCGCTACCTACCTCTTGGGGATATGGGCGTGAGAATATTTATGTATGTAGAACGAAAATATTGCAAAGACTTTAGTGTTTTTAAATTTTGATTTATTTAAATGCCAGACATAATTAAAAATTATTGTGTTCGGCCACCGGTGTGCCAATTAAAAACATGTATAATTAACTTACATATCTGTTAAACACACACATATCATCATTATACTCACATAGTATAACGATATTTTCTTTCGACTTTCACTCCGTAGAGAGTTCGTAGAATGTCTACGCCGTAGAGCACCTACATAGGTATACGCTACGAGCAATTACGGTTACGTCAGCAGCTACTTGTTTGAGTTTCATTTACATAAACATACTACTGTGTTTACCCCTTCGGGGATACATAGGCTTCAGTCAGTATAAAAGTATTAGGCCTACTTTGATCCTAATTGGAACGGGGTCTCCCAACATAGGTAATGTTTACTTAAAAGAAGTACCTTGTCTACTGATTTTAAAATACCATAAAAGAAAATGAAAATTATTTTAATTAACTTTCCGTAAAATATAAATGAGCAGAGGTTAAGGAAACACTTCAGTACCTATTTCTCCTCTGTTTCTCATTAAATTTCCTGTTTCTTTTTTAGTTGTTATTGACGAGGCTGTACCTCGTCAGTTAACGATAAACAAATTGGAAGCAGTTACTTTCTTTCTACCTTGCAGTCTATATATTAAGCACTAGCTTTTACCCGCGACTTTGTTTGCGTTGAATTTGAATGTAGATTTTGCATTTACAAAAAAATATAATTATGTTTATCCATTGTACAAGCTCTGCTTAGTTTGGGCTAGGTGGTGTTGTGTGTATGTGTAGAATATTATATTATATTATTATATATTTACGATTTGTAGGCATCGTATATTATTAAATATACAATGCATATTATAAAGTATTCACGAGATTTTAAATTAGTCTTCCAGCTATATGTACATCTGTAAAAACGGGCGAACAATTTTATGCAGTAGTTTTCCGCAATGCGCGCACAAACATACAAACAAAAAATCAGACGAAAATTCTAAAATAATTGTTTTGGCTTCTATAGTAAATTATATAAATACACATTCATTTTTCATAAATATCTCCTACGTATAGACATCGACCAGTTACAATTTAATACATGCATAGATATCGTGCACTTAACATTTAATACATGCATAGAGGAAGGAGGGCAGAATATTAAAACTATATATTCCTTTTTAAATTAAATGAATCACCTCCATATCAATGACATGTTGCGAATTAGCAGCATTCATTGTTATGCGGACGACAGCACGAGCGATGCTCGTTATACCGGTCGCGCTAATATCTCTCGGGAAAACGTAATTGAGAGCCGAAACAAACTTGTGTCTGAAATTGAGACCTCTATGAAGAAAGTCTCGGATTGGGGCAGACTTCATTTGGTCTGATTTAATCCCACAAAGACACAAGTCTGCGCGTTCACCGCAAAAAGCTACCGATGGTCGTATCTCCTCGTTTTGAGAACATGCCCATAACTGCCTCAGCCGCATTCAACATTCGCATTCAATAGAGAGCCACTCGAATCTTCGACTACCAGGATGTTTCATATCGCCTAGACTCCTTGGCGCTGCGTAGAGATGTAGCCTCGCTATGCATCTTCTATCGCTTTTACTATGGGGAGTGCCCCGAGGAATTGTTCGGACTGATCCCTGCCGCTTCTTTTCGCCATCGTACTACGCGACAGCATTTTCATTCCCATCATTTAGATGGTTGGCAGTCCACAACTGTGCGTTTCTCCAGGAATTTTCTGCTTCGCACAACAAAACTGTGGAATGAGCTATCTCTTGCGGTATTTCCGGACCAATACGACCTTCAACACTTCAAGAAAAGAGCGTACTCCTTTTTAAAAGGCCGGCAACGCACTTGTATCTCCTCTGATGTTGCGGATATCCATTGGTGACGGTGCGGTATCGCTTACCATCAGGCGATCCGTCTGCTCGGTTGCCCCCTAATCCATAAAAAACACGGTCGCATTTCGACCTCTGGGCGACCTCTAGTTATATAAATTCAAGACGATTATTTGAGCGATATTCAAATTATCATAAACGTCGAACCGAGTCATAGTTATCAATGTACAATCAGATTTATTTGTGTCTAATTTTAGATACTTGATTGAACACAGCATAATCATAATCTGACTATGAATTATGAATACTTAATATAATATTACACAACGGGTTGAAATCGTGGTTGTATTTGTTTAAAGGTAATTATACCTATTTATTTTCTGATGTTTCGACCAACTCACTTCAGACGTTTCAATCCGTGACGAGAGAGACTTATCGGCGATGTCCAACTGTTCAATGCACGACTCTAAAGCTTGAAACATCGTCGTAAGGTTGCCAGTCTTTTGGTTTTCTATCGGATACATTTCGGAGAATATGCAGAGGAACTGCATAATTTGATTTCTCCTTCCCCTTTTTGCCATCGGACGACCAGATAAACAGACCAGCGGCACAGGTACCTACTTGGTGGATATGCCACATTTACGCACAAAGCGCTTTGCTTCCACTTTTATAATGCGTACCGCAAAGGAGTGGAACTCTCTACGTAAGTATGTGTTTCTCGATGAGTATAATCTGGGTGTCTTCAAGTCGCGAGTGAATAGGTATCTTTTAGGCAAACGAGTTCCATCGTCGACTGCATCTTCACTTAAGGTCAGGTAAGATCGCGGTCAAACGCAAGTCTATTTCAAATTAATTTTTTTTTATATTTTCAATTTGCTCTTTGTTATTTGGTGCCCAGTCTGTGGTGATTTTTGCCCACTTCTCATTAATGAATCCCTAAATAAATTTTAACAAAATTTGGTACGTGGTTACCTCCAAAAGTAGTGTTAACCTCAAATTATTAATCTGAGTCTGGGTATACATTGTCTGTTAATTTTACTTACATATTGTAACGTGCGTTATACGAGTATGTGCGTGTTTAAAAGATATGTAATAAAAAAGTCGCACAAAGGTTTTCTATTTTGTTTGCGTTATTTTGGTTCATATAAAGCCATCCTTATTATATTATCTTTAATAACATTATAAATGCAAAAACAGGGTATAATGGCGTTCGAATGCACGGATGGCGTAGCGGTGTAAGTAGTCGTCTCGCTACTACCTCTGCGCCGAGTGTTGTTGGTTCGAATCCCACGCGGGACAAACATTTGCGTGATCCATAAATGGTTGTTTCGAGTCTGGATGTTCTTTGTGTCCGTTGTTCGAATGTTTGTAAAGTCCTTAGCGACACTGGAATTATATGTACATAGTAGGAAAGTAACCATTTAAAAAAAATGCACTGGAAAACGAGACTGGTTATTCAAGTGGAATACATCTTTGGAACTATATGAGTGAAGCCGCGGGAATAAGCTAGTATACACGTATTTTCTTACGTTCTCATAGAGAAAACTAGTTGCTATTAATTTTATCTCAAATCCAGAAAAGCCGATCCCAAGTGACTTGGGAATAATAAAGGCTAGGGCGAAGGAATTATCCACGAAACCTCTGGATAACCATCTCAATTTTATTCCACCGCCATTATGAAGCCTATAAAAAACATATTCCAAGTGAGCACACATAAAACTCATATGGGCATAAAAGTGAGGAAGTAAATAATGTGGACAAGCACTTTATGGGCCCTAGTGCTGAGCTATGACGTCATAAGTCATGAGTATTGTGTGCCACCGCAAAAGGTTATTGTTACTGCGGTGGATTACTGAGAACTGGCGCTCTTGTAATCCTAGTAAAGGTTTCAATGCTCTTAGAATGTGTGAAGCAATATAAAACTAATCGTATCCATGTTATTATTTTAGACATTACTCATTATTGTTCATATTGAAAATAGTTAAGGAACATTTATATATTTAAAAAAAAAAAAAATTATACTGCTAGCTTTTACTCCCGGCTTCGCACGCGTAAATGTAGGTTAAGTTATAAGTAACAGTACTTTTTCTTAGATGGAAAGAACCCTATGTCCTTTTCTGTTCCCCTGACAACGTGTATGCGAAATTTCATGATTATCGGTCGAGTAGTTAAGGCGTGAAAGCGTAACAAACAAACAAAGAAACACACTCGCATTTGTAATTTTATAGTTAGAAATGGCCCTCGATGGCGTAGTGGTTAGTGTAACCGACTGCCACGCCTGAGGTCGCGAGTTCGATTCCCGCACATGTCAAACATTTTTTTGCATGAACATGGTTGTTTGTCTTGGTCTAGATGTTTCTATGTAAGTATTTACAAAAACAAATATATATGTATGTTTATCCATTGTCTAGTACCCATAGTACAAGCTCTGCTTAGTTTGGTCTAGATGGTGTTGTGTGTATGTGATAGAATATTATTATTTAATATTATTATATTATATAGTTAAGACTAGTTTCTGACTACGACTTCGTCTGTGTCCACGAGAACGTATCTATACTAATATTATAAAAATGAAGAGTTTGTTTGTTTGTTTGCTTGAACGCGCTAACCTCAGGAACTACTGGTCCGAATTGAAAAATTCTTTTAGTGTTGGCTAGCCTATTTATCGAGGAAGGCTATAGGCTATATACATCACGCTATAACCCACGAGAGCGGCGCAGTAATCATAAACGCGAGTGAATCCGTGGGCACATCTAGTAGCGTAATAAAAAGTATCCTAAGTTTTAATTTAGGATATGATGTATCTATGTCTCGAGTTTCATCCGAATCTTTTAACGTTATACGCCTTATCAAGTAACTAACGTCCAGACATCTTGACAAAGTTAAAAATTCATAGTACTCTAGTTTCTGCCCGTGGTTACGCTCGCATAAATCCCACAGGATCTCGCACATCACGTTACAAATCTACTATGTTGTTAAAACAAAATATAGTCTATCTATTTGCTAAGTTTCATCCAAATCAGTTACATGATTGAGTCTTATTATGGATTATTCCACTTTATGTTTTCTTAAATCACCTGATTTATAGTATATTGGTGGTGCCAATTCTGTTGTCACAAAATTCTCTTATCTTAGCTAAAAATCTCTAAAATTTAGTTTAGTCCTATCAAACGACATTTCGTATTCTGAAATCGCCAAAAGTGACAGGACTAAAATAAATTTTAGAGATTCTTTTAAGATATATATATATTATACCATAAATCAGGTGATTTAAGGAAACATAATAAACAAATTTTAATCATGTGGAATTTGATCACTCCGGTGATTTGAAGAAACATAATAAATAAATTGAAATCATGTGGCATTTGATCACCCAGGTAATTGGTTGGTAGGTGATTTTAGAACACAAAAATGTGGAATTTGATCACCCAGGTGATATCACCTGGGTGATCAAAGTGGAATAATCCCTTATTATATTAGTGTTATTTCGTCACAAAGTTTTATCTTTATAATTATGTCAGTATGATATCTACAGGCTGTAGATTTTTTTCTTATGTTATAGCAGGCAAACGAAGAGACGGGTCGCTTGATGGTAAGCCGCCCATGGATACTCGCAACACCAGAGGAGTCACGACAGCGGCCTTTTAAATTTATCACCCCTTCCCCAGAAGAGGGAGAGGGGGCATTTAGACCTCCGGTACCCTCGCCCCCTCGCCGAATCACAACGCAAGCGCTATTTCACGCCGGCATACAGTCTAGTGGTCTCCCACGAGGCTGTATGTCTGTATATATGTATGTATGTCTGCAATTCAATCATACTGCAAACGCTGAACAACTTTTGATAAAGACTGGCCCGTGGTTACACGATACATATCAAAAATCATTTAAGATTTTTGGCAATATAATTATTATAAAGAGGAAATATTTGATTTTTGTTTGTTTGTTTGTAAGGATTTAACTCAAAAATTACTAAACCGATTTTAAAAACTCTTGCACCACTCGAAAGCTATATTATCACCGAAAAACATAGGCTATACTTTATTTTAAAAAGTACTGTTACTAACATAACCTAAACTAATTTATTTATATGCGAGCGAAGCCGCGGGCAAAAGCTAGTCCTTTACAAAGGTGGTTAGTAAAAGGCGATAACTAATGTCACTGCTGTACGTAAGGCCTGAAAATGATATCAGGTTTTCTAGCAATTATTTTTAATAGGAGTTTTTATACTCTTGAACTTATTGTTGTCAACCAGATGAACAGTATTTAAATTGATAGTAGGTTTCCATTCGTGGTGAAGGAAAACTAACAACAATAACAAAATAGTTACGAGAAATTTTGCACGTCTGGTAGATCTACATAATGTTTTTGGCGTAGTGGTTAGTGTAACCGACTGCCACGTCTGAGGTGTCATATTTTATATAAGCGTTACGTTATATAAGACCCGGAGACTTGTGCGCAGACACATTCGGGTGACGAACTCGCTGCGTTATGGATCAAATCAGAGATAATCACAGTCAACCTTTATTGTTTTATTTCTCTTGTACTTGCCTATCATTAGTATACTTACGAAGTATAATACCACGCCTATATTTTGTTGCTTCATCATGTCAAAAGCGGAGTTGCCGTCCTACTCTCCGACATACTTATATACTTATTTTTTAAACACATACATATTATACATAGAAACACCCAGACCAAGACAAACGTCCATGTTCATGCACGATCATCGAAATATGACAAAATTATACAGACAGCATGTCCCAATTTGTCCAAAAATGTCTCTGTATAAAGTCGTTGAACTTACACACAGTCCCTACATCGTATTCTCTCATTGAATCAGTATTGAAGCGTAAGTACGAGTTATGGAGCGTGTAATGTTTCGGAACCAAACACAAATACTTATTCCATTTAGCGGCGAAATAAGAGCACTTACACCGAGGGCACACTGTCGGCTTGTATTGAGTGCTGTGACGTAGGTCACGCTCGTGTGTCACTAGGCTATAGATCTGTTGGCAAAAGTAACGGTTCACGGGTTGAAAGTCAACTGAGGGAGTGAGGACAGTATTTAATAATAATAATATACTAATGATAAACAGACTATCTTATTATTTCCATCTATATTCTCATGGCGATATCCCGAAAGGGCTAAGCAGAGGTGTACTATATCCACAATTACGCTTTTATTAATTGCTACGTAATACTCATCGTAATAAGACTGCCTCAGTGATGCAGTGGTAGTAAATATGACTGCTATGTATGAGGTCTCGCGTTCGATGCCCGGGTCGAACAAAGCCTTGTTAGGTTTCTCTGTCAGGAAATTCTTCGCCGCAGCATGGAGTCTGGTAATATACCCGACCTAATAAAAGCCATAGTTACGACTCTAATTTACTTGTGCCTGCTCCTTCGGGAACATAAGCGTTCAGCTATGTTTTAAAAACGTCAATTAATTACATAAGCTTAATGGAGACGAGCAGTTTTTAGATAGCTAAGTATTTATACACACCGTTCTTCTAGCTTCACTTATATTCATTACATTTTTCATGCACAGAACAAATATTTCATCTGAAAGATATAATCCAAAGCTTTCAAATTAAATAATATACGTTATTATTTAAAAGAAACTTTTACATTAGAAAAGGATCAAAGCTCTGGAAAATATATACACTTACATATATATGTAGATATACATGTCTAAATTGTCATCCAAGGTCCGTACTAATTGTCACGTACGAATGTCACGTCAGTTGGGGTCCAGTTGGAACACGCCGGGCGTAAAGCTAAAGGTTTTTATTTTGGTGTGACGTAACACGTGACATGTTTGAGACATTTTTATACGAAGCGGAAAGGCTATAAATAAATAGTCCAATTTCTTCGCCGGTGAAGGAAAGTAGAATATATTATTTTAGCTGTTACAGTATAACATTTATATATATATTTATACATATACAAGCAGCGATAGCTCAGTGGGGAGACCAACAGACTGCAATGCAGAGGTTCTCGGGTTCGAACCCACGTCGTGCACCTCTGACTTTCGGAAGTTATATGACTTTTCGAAATTATGTGCGTATTGATTGACAATTATCGCCTGCTCCGTGCCTCGGAGAGCACGTTAAGCCGTCGGTCCCGGCTGCCATGAACATCTATGGTAGTCGTTATTGGGAAGTCAGTGCCCTATAACATCCTGACACTAGTCTAGCCTTAGGGTATCGTTAGCCTTCGGGTTGCGGAGGTCAGGTGGCAGCCGCTCCGTGTAAAAACTGATATCCAGTCAAATCCAGTTAGACTAGAAAAGCCGACCCCAAGTGACTTGGGAATAATAAAGGCTAGGGAGAAGAGTATAACATTTACAACGATAAAACAAAAAAATGTATATACACGTATCACATCTGTATCTCCGAAGGAGCAGGCAGAGGTGTAGGTATTATATATGTAAATGATATCTTTAATATCTCTTGCACAATAACAGAACCGTGCGTCATAAAAATCTGACTGTTGTGTTTCTTGTTTGTGAATAACTCATTGTTAAATACAATTGCGCCGTTTTTCAAACATCCGCATTGAATATCTTGGTAAAACTCTTTTAACTGATAGCTGTTTCCGTCTGCCAATCACGAGTGTTTTTCATAGATAATTCTATGTATTTGTTTACATGAAATAGTCTATCTCTCTGTTTTTTCAGGTCAATCTCATTAAAAAAGACAAGCGGACAAACAGACAAACTTCATCGTGATTCTATAAGCGTTTCGTTTATAATGTTTATGGTACATTAAAAAGTGAAGAACTACTTTTTGTCTCCAACTTTAAAGGCGCGATTCCATTAGGCAACTCTTGCATGCAAGTATGACGTCACATCTGCGTACAAGATGCTTGCATTAAAACATGTTTTCTAGAGCGCAAATTGCATGCAGGTTTTACTTGCATACAAGTGGAGATGTTCAACAATTGAGTAGTCCAACGTGGGAGGAAGACATGCTCCTCAATAAAAAAATAATAATAATAGTGCAAGTTGTTTTCATGTAAACGCAATCGAAATGTTAACCGCGTTTGGCTTTATGATTGGTTAAGAGCTTCGAGCGGGTCAATCGGAGCGCCGAACGTCATAAATGTGTCGATCACGTTAACGTAAAACAAACTCACACTAGGCATTCAGATTGTTATGTAGGTATAACTGCTGAAGAGTATATCAGCAATAATATATGATGATTGTTGTTACTCATGTTTCGAACATTACCTGAAAACACTGAAAGATTTATTTACACATTACACCAAGCAATAATAGCTCGGTCGTGCAGCAGTTATGTTTGTGAGTGCTATTCATGAGGTTTCGGGTTCGATTTCAGGGTCTGGCAAAGTGTAACAGGCATTTTTGTAAAGAAAATCGTGCGCCTACCAAACTGACATTATTTTTCGATAATTTGTACAGTGATAGATATCATGTGCGTTTACGTCACTCGTTCAAAATTCGAAACGTGTAACTCTATGATGTAAACGCAATGTGTAACCTCACTTTTCGTAGTGTTGATACTTTTCTTTGTGATTTAAGTGCGGTGTGGATACAATTATAATTTAAAACTTATGCTAGCATAATGAATTGGGTATAAAATAGTGTATTCAAGTAAAAATAAAATACCAATAAAATACTAAGAATAAAAAATACTGATCGGGGCAAAATTATATTTAGATGTCCATCAAAATCCATTCTCTTTAGCTCACGATGTTATTTATAACTTCATGATATGACAACGCCTTATTGCCATACGCTATAGGTATACTTCAACTTCTCTTTTCTTCTCTACCTCTCCAGGCAACAAGCGTAACTGTTTGTATAGGTATATAAAAGTGCCTATTTTCCAATTACCATTAGTGCCTAGTCAGGAAGCTTAGTAGTACCAGTGCGTGGATCATTTTGTACTGTCAACAACGCGATCGTGCTGGGTCACTCATAAAGGGGACTATTAACCCTCAATTACCGCCCACCCAGCATTATCTGGAAAACAATTTATTTAACAACAGCGAACAAAGGGTCAATAGGTAATTGCGGAAAGTTACCGTTTTATAACTTTCTGGTTGGATTAATTATATATACAATACGCACGCCTATATGAATAATCAATGGAAGTAGCTTCTAAAATACAGGCTCGGCCTAGTTTAGGTGCTAGAGATGGCTTTTTTTAAATATTGTTCCATACAAAAATGGACTTTGACCTCGACAAAATGTATGGAACAGCTGATTTTCTTTTCGCGATTTCGTTTGTGTCCAGGTACAGAAGTTGTTCATAATAACAAGTATAATCATCCCCTCAGAGGATTTCACTATACTAAGAAATACCCAGTATAAATAATAGCCTACAGCACAATCCGGATACAGACATTTTTTGTAGCAGACCGATTACCATTAAAGCAGACATGCTACAGTACTTAAATAAAAGGTATGAATGACATTGTTTAATGTATTGTATTGTAAATAATAATAATGATTTTCTAATAATTCTACAATAACTGCATATTAATAATTTAATTGACTGTTTAACTTTGTATTACGTATTGTTATTTAATAATATTGTATTAAATGTAATATGTTCAATGATTATAATGTTTTAGTTATGTATAACTTCAGAGCAGCGATAGCTCAGTGGGGAGACCAACAGACTGCAATGCAGAGAGTCTCGGGGTCGAACCCACGTCGCGCACCTCTGAGTTTCGGAAGTTATATGACTTTTTGAAATTATGTGCGTATTGATTCCACGTAAATAGTTATCGGGCACATGCAAATGAATGCACTCCCGCACCGATGGATTATCAACTTTATTGTTTAGCAATAAGTAATAATGAATGAGGTACATTAATTCTCTTAGTAGCAAGATATTGAGACTAACCATTCTTGTCACAAACTTTCGCAATAGGCATACTTCCTGTGTCGCGGGGAACTTTACAAACTTCAAACAATGCGGCACAACCAGACTCGGAACCGGAGGTTAGTGACCGATTTCCATCAGTTAGGTTGCTTGTTTGTATAAATTGTTAAAGAAAATCAAATAAAACGAGATGGGTATAAAAACCCAGGATTCAATCTCTTCGTCTTCATGTGACCTTTTTTTATTTATTTTATCGTCATCTTTTTGTAATGTCCTGCTGGGCAAAAGCCTACCCTTGGACTTCCAAATCACTCTGTTGGTGGATATCCCCTGACCTTGACTTTCTGGCCCCTAAATCTCGGGGGTCTTTGACCCATATTATACTCGACCGAGGGATGACCCGAAGGTTTCTGTACACCAAGTTACAAGCCTAATAGTCACTAACAAACTATCACTAACAGACAGACACACAGACCCATATTATAGTGTTTTCATTAACCTCTTCGAAGAAGACTCAGAGGTTAATAAATGAGGATCTACCATCTTAATTTTTATTGAAATTGTATCTTGATGGTTTCCGTACAAATGGGCTTTTAATTTCTTTTCTTTTTAGGACAACTCTTGTACTAGAAATAATTTCTGTGTTGCAGGAGACTTAACAAACTTTCAAACAACGGACACAAAGAACAGCCAGACTCGGAACTACCATTTATGGATCACGCAAATTTTTGTCCCGCGTGGGATTCGAACCCACAACACTCGGCGCAGAAGCAGTAGCGAGACGAATACTTACACCGCTACGCCATCCGTGCATTCGAACGCCATTATACCCTGTTTTTGCATTTATAATGTTATTAAGAATAATATAATAAGGATGGCTTTATATGAACCAAAATAATGCAAACAAAATAGAAAACCTTTGTGCGACTTTTTTATTACATATCTTTTAAACACGCACATACTCGTATAACGCACGTTACAATATGTAAGTAAAATTAACAGACAATGTATACCCAGACTCAGATCAATAATTTGAGGTTAACACTAGTTTTGGAGGTAACCACGTACCAAATTTTGTTAAAATTTATTTAGCGGTTCATGAATGAGAAGTGCGCAAAAGTCACCACAGACTGGCGACCACAAAATTCACTA
Organism: Catocala nupta; assembly: GCA_963675205.1. NCBI lineage: Eukaryota > Metazoa > Arthropoda > Insecta > Lepidoptera > Erebidae > Catocala > Catocala nupta. The sequence goes on along the minus strand of OY776079.1, from coordinate 7,299,990 downwards.
CGCCATCAGTGCACTCAATATGTTCAGATTAGTTTTGTTAAATATATCTTAGAATTAGTAAAAGTACATGTTAGTGAAAACTTGGCTGTATTCTATACATTCTATACTAATATTAGAAAGCTGAAGAGTTTGTTTGTTTGTTTGGTTGAACGCGCTAATCTCAGTAACTACTGGTTCAAATTGAAAAATTATTTTATTGTTAGATAGCTTATTTATTGAGGAAGGTTATAGGTTATATAACATCACGCTACGACCCACAGGGGTGGCGCAGTAATCATAAACGCGGATGAAACCGCGGGCACATCGAGTAAGTAACCTAATATAATGTAATTGTTTCTTTAGTCAATATTTTTTTAATTATTGTAGTATAGGCAGAGGTGTAATTCATACTTCGCTAGCTATGGCTTCTGGTTTTACGTATTATAGTAACCCTGAGAATGGCATAGTGGTTTAAAGGGTCGTTTTGCCAATGCCATTGCGCTAAGTGTTGTGGGTTCGATCACGAAATATATAATTACCAAATTTTGTCCGCGGCTGCGCCCGCGTATATCTAGTTTAGGTTAGATTAAGTCAGTACAGTACTTTGTTTCTGGATGAAACGTACCCTTTGTTCTTTTCTGTGCGCCTGACAACGTGTATGCGAAATTTAATGATGATCGATCGAGTAGTTAAGGCGTGAAAGTGTAACAAACAAACATACAAACTCATATTAGAAATAATTATAATGGTGTAGGATTCCGTGGGTTCGTTCCTCACACGGGACAATTTTTTTTTTTGTGTTCTTAGTGTCCGTTGTTTGAATGTTTGTAAAATCACACGCGACACAGGAATAAGTATTATTAGTACCTATCTCATGTTCCATTGAAGACTTAGTAGAAATTGAATACACTAATCTGGTGTATGATTTAGTAACTAAATCATTAAATTGAAAAGCTATTAAACCTTTCATCAAAATTCTTCTGATTACGTCTATTTGTGGCCACTAATAGACGTTGTTTTAAGTATTTAAAGTACCATAATAGATATATTAGTTAGAAGCTAAACGGACGCAACACATGGCGATGTGATTAATGAGCTGACGAGCCACGCGAGATAATATCGTCGTCAATCATGATTGAGGGCGCCTCACTCACTCATCTCTAACACACCCACTTTATAATATTGTCACAATTCATGCCACTCTACTGCACGCTCTTTAATATGAGTATATTACGATTCGATTACCTTTAACGTAAGCGTAGCATTTTTGGTTATGAAATGTCTTTGACATGACGTTTTAGCCTTGATGGCGTAGTGGTTAGTGTAACCGAGTACCACGCCTGAGGTCGCGGGTTCGATTCCCGCACAAGTCAAACATGTGTGCATGGACATGGATGTTTGTCTTGGTTTGGGTGTTTCTATGTATAATGTGTATGTATTTACAAAAAAAATAAGGTTAAAAGTATGTGTATCCATTGTCTAGTACCCATAGTACAAGCTCTGCTTAGTTTGGGCTAGATGGTGTTGTGTGTATGTGATAGAATATTATTATTATTATAATAACGTTTTGCTTTTTTACAGATCTGTCTGTAAATAAGTCTGTATCTGGACAGACACAGGTTGTGAGGTCTTGGGTACTTTTTCTATGTATTAGGGTCAGAGAAAGTACTATTTAGTTTTTCTGTTCAGAAATTCTTAGCACGGAGTCGTTTAAGCTATTATTGCTTAACCGAGCACTGTTCTGCAGTACGTCGTAAAACAATAATAGCTTAAATGAATCCATGCTACTACTACGAATTTCTCACTCTCATCAGTCTCCCGACTGTTTAGCCACCACCCAGAAGACTAGAATCCAATCCCAAGTCACAGACTTCATACTTTTCAGTTACTATAATAGTTAATTATTACTCGTTATAACGATGAATGAAAACATCGTAAGAAAACCTGCATGCCTGAGAGTCTTTTTTTAATGTGCCAAGATATGTGAAGGCTTCCAGCCCGCACTAAAGTCAAAGTCCAAAATCATTTATTCACTTATGTCACAAAGTAACACTTATGAACGTCAAAGGGGTTAGTGAGTTTATTACATTTACTGAATTTACATTTATGTTAGTTGCAAGGTTCCGGCAAAATGTTAAGCCTATGAGAAGACACCTGCATGACCTCAAGACTCTTTTAAATCGCTATCAAATTATAATTTCAGTATTTTACAACTCATTTATATACCAGGTGTTGCAGTCACTACGCCATATATCACTGTCTATATAAAACTAAATTCTAGAAATAAAGGAAAGGTTAATAATATTATGTAAAAAGCATTTCAGGTTTGAAATAATATTTATCAGTAGTAATTAAAAAAGCCGACTCCAAGTGACTTGGGAATAATAAAGGCTAGGGAGAAGAAGATTTGTAATAGACAGTATAGTATGGCATGAGGACGCATACACTTACACTTTGTGACATATGAAAAGATTAGGCTAGCGTGATGGACTACGGCCTAGCCTGTCGCATGTTGAGAAGAGGCTCGTCCTTCAGCAGTGTGACTGTTGATATACAGGACTGATATTGTTATGTAAAGATAGATCTATGCTAGGCGACTCGAGTCGAACATGTACGAAGCCGTTCCCTTGCTCTGTATACTGTTGATGTAATATAATATTAACAATGTACCACTTGTTATGTAAATATAACAACTGATCATAAAAAAATATTACAAAGAAGCTAAAATATAGTTAAACTACGATAAATAATGTAATAATGAGAATAGAAGAGGAAAGATGTTCGGCACATTATACGTCACGACGACTTCATAAAAACTTCATAGAAGGAAAGAGAGAAAAGGCTGTCCCAGAAGAGCATTCACTGACCAAATACAGGCGAAGATCATGTCTTATAAGGAAGTCAAGGTCTTGACCGCAGAGAGAGATAGATGGCGTATACTCCACCGACAGGAGAAAAGCTCTTTAATATAAAAAGAAATAAGAACTTAACGTCAAGTTCAATTTCATCAACTACATAATTAAGCTTAACCCTTTGACTCCACGTTAAAAAGTCAAAATCTCGGCGCCAAACTATTATTTCATCCTTTAATTAGTCATGTAGTCGTGACTGTGGCATGCTGGACACATTTTGCTATGTCATATATACCTACTTGACTGTGGCGGTCAAAACTTTAAGTAGTCAACAAGAACCTCTAAATAATTTGCAATTCAAACCACCACTAAACTTTCTCATTGAACTAAACGTAGCTCTAAACACAGTACATGTTGTATATGGTCTAAAGTTAACAACACAATCTGTAGATTACGTTCAACAGGCTATTTTGATAGTAATCCGATGTCTGGGACCGCCATTAGTTTATCTAAAAAACAGCTTATCAGTCGTTCGTAATTAGCTGGGCCCAAACGTGAGTGACAAACATGTCCGGTTCGTTACACCGACTATCGATTGCGAAGGACAATACGAGCCTCACATTTTTAGTTCAGTACAAATGCTTGTTAGTATACATAAATATAAATCTGGATTGAATCTGAGACCTCATATACAACATTCACTATCAAACATATCCTAACTAATATTATAAATGCAAATGTGTTTGTTTGATTGTTAAGCTTTCATGCCTTAACTACTGGACCGATCATCACGAAATTTCGAATACACGTTGTTAGTCGAACAGAATAGTACTAATGACAACATGTAGGTATGAGAAATGGTACTCCCTTTCTTCTCCTAAAATTGTTCGTCCGAAACTCATTATCCATAACACGTTTGCTATAAACTTCAGTAACCGTAATGTTCAAAAATTCGGAATTTTGTTTTACATAATTATCTTTACTTCTAAAACTATTTTTTGGTGATATATATATAAATTTAGAGCATATTGTATTTAGGGATTTCAATTTCATGGCATTTGATGTTAAGTAACATCCATCCAGATCGGGCAAGTTATCATTCGGACAAATAATGATTAGGAGCACTTTAGATTATGGATAAAAAAGTTAGAGAACACAATAGAGAACCATGTGAAATTTCGTGATGATCGGTTGAGTAGTTAAGGCGTGAAAGTTATCGTTATGTAACGATAACCTTTACTATCTTCTTCATATGTAAGGGGCAATATCTGAATCATGACTGCATGGATAACGTAGTGATTGAAGTGATTGCCTCACTGTGTGATGGGTTTTGTATCCCACAAAGGACAAATATTAGTTACGAGCCCGTTCGCCCCTCAAGGTTCGCCAACTAGTAGGTATTTGTTTGGTTTCTTCTTAAAATCCACCCAAAAATAGGAGCCCCGCGAAGTGGGCCTCCGTCTTTCTATGAAAAGGGCGTAAATCAAGGGGCGTACGAGCGCGTAGCCTAAATATTTGTGTGAATGATTTCTTTTTGTTTAAAAGATACCTCCAGCACTCGCTCTATGAATAATAACTGAATCGCGAGGGATTTTACAGACATTCAAACAACATACACAAAGAACATCTAAACTGGGCACCACTATTTGTGCATCGATTCCCGCACAAATCAAACATTTGTGTGCATGAACATAGATGTTTGTCTTGGTCTGGGTGTTTCTATGTATAAAATGTATGTATTTACAAAAAGTAGGATATATGTATGTTTATCCATTGTCTAGTAACCATAGCACAAGCTCCGCTAGATGGTGTTGTATGTAAGTAATAGAATATTATTATTATTCTCTTTATTGACTCATTTTTCAATAATAACTATATTTTTAAATATATAATTATTAAAAAAACACATTTAGAAATATAAAAACTATGAAGACCCACCGGCATCGGGAACTGGGTTCCAGCTACCGGTGGTTTGGTTAGGGCTCCAGCGAGAGGAACCTCCTCACGATGCGTGCCGTGTCAAGCAATACGGCCTTCTGCAACAGAGCCTTAATCCAGCTGTCTAACGCTAGCCTCTTCAGATGGTGATCGAGGCTCTTGGCAATCAATCCATGGACTAATACGACTATCGGTACAATGGTCGCTGAATCCACATCTCCTACATGTCGACAATCTCGTGCGCCAGATCCAGATATTTAACTTGTTTATCTTTTTCAGCTTTCACAAGATTCCAGATTTTCATTATTATTATTATTATTATTTTGCCCGACACGGGACAAAAATTTGTGTATAGAACAAACAACACACGGCGTGGCAGCATTGAAAAGGCGGCCACGTTAACCACTACGCACTAAGAGCTGGCAAGTAGAGGTCGATAAAAAAATAATTGGAAAGGCTACTTAGCCGATTCTATAAATTATTTCTAAATAATAAGTTATACTTTCCTCCGAATCACATAATATGTAACGTTGCCCCATTTAATAATTAGTTACCAAGTGAACGAAGCTGCAAGCTCTAGACACTAGTAGATATAAAAAAACAAGGAATATTTAAATTAAAAATTCAAGAAACATTTATTTCAAACAGTTGTTTGAACATGTTTTCCTGTTATCGTACTATAGTGAAAAGAAAATAAATCGATTAAATACTTGCACCTGACAACTTGTACGTCATAAGATACCATTAGGGCTGCCAAGTTTAAAAAATTATACTCCTCGCAAATCGTGTTTGGAATTTCAAACCTTTATCGTTTATGTTGCTCAAAAATACCTCGGAAAATTTAAGTTTTTGGCCAGCTTTCAGGTGAAGCTGATTCCACCGATTACCCAGTAGATTAAGCGGCCATCACGCTACCAGGATTATGTATACTATGGGTATCGATTTATAAACGGCGTATAAAGATATGGATGTTTTCTTTTTGTCTCATGTTGTCTGTCATTTGTCACAAATTATATTACCGGAAAAAGATTATTTTAGACCGCGACTTCACTCGCTCGGGTACAGAACTTTTATCTGAATGAAATATAATACTCTGTGTTTTCTCCTTTTCTGTTTCCCTAATCTACCCTATAATCACCATAGCAAAGTATGTGTATATTAATAAACTTGGCGGATACAGGAATGTGTTCTCCGGCAAGTCACATTTCCGGGAAACTCATCTAGGACCACAAGATTGACTACAAACATAAGCTGAAATATATATCCACCATCATGGCGCTCTCCGCAAACCACTAACAGACTTACGGCTTAAGCGATTAACCTCATAAATAAATATCTAAAAGATATTGAGACACAGACATATTTTTTTAATGTAATTATTAAAATAATATATGTTCATTTAAATAATGTTAAATAAAAAAAGTAAATATTATTAGTCAGAATAAATTGTGTATGTATGTTTTTTGTGTTTTTGTTTTCTGTATTTTATACTATTTTATATTGCATTGTTGTAAAGCTAGATTATTTTTATTAGTGTAGTCATTTTAATATTTTTTTACGGAGAGGTTGTGTCGGTGTCACCTGGGGAATGATATCCCGGTAATACCGACTAAACCTAAAACGGTGTTCCTCGACATAGCCGGCAAGGCCGCGCGAATCGCTTTCACATGCAATCGCGACCCCGCCGAGGTTACGGCCCTTCGAATGAAACGGCAGGCCACTACACGAAAAGACCTATTCTTCAGGCACTTCTATATTTTAGCTCTACTGTCCCCTTGAGGGGAGACAACACACGACACAGAGGCGCAAGTGGGAACACGCACGCCGCCTCTTGGACCTGGTGCTGATCGGGTGGCGGGCAGGCCCACGAAGCCGACTACCCCCAGGTTAAACCTCAGGGTGGCTGGAGGTCATATCGCGCCCTCCAGCGCCTGATTCGGCGGTTGGGGAAAGGTGTTAAGCACACCCTCTTCCGCTGCGCTGCCTTCTTGATGGCAATTACGTCCTTACAGGAGGCGACGACGCTCGACGACCTCTCACTCTGGACCATGGCCAGAACCACGATCCGGAGCGACAGGGCAACAACAATATATGTTAACTTACATTAACACATACACGTTTTGGTGTATATAATACTGTAAGCTTATGTTGTTGAATTAATAAATACCGTGGGATCAACAAGGTAGTCACAAATAATATTATAATTCACCTCTCTAATATTATCTCTAAAAAACCTAACCATGTATAACTGATTACCAGATTTCCTATATGCCAATAGATTCGTCATCAGCAAAAAGGGTAAGGACAGTAAAAGTAGGCTAAGTAAAAGCGAAGCTACAACTAGCGACACAGCGGATGAATACAGAACTAATTATGACATTAATGACAGTAGCTGATCCTGCTATCTGGGTGCTGGTTTTAACGAAAAAACTACAATAACAACTATTAGACCACACCCGCCCGGCAAGGTCATATATCCTGGTTACAAAATCCTCTCTTTGCGTTGAAAGTACTCCACAGCTTATTGTTCCATAATCGTAGTTGATACCTGGTGGGGTTTACATTTTACCTTAAGGCAGAGATCGGAGAAACACTAACTCCATTGCAGTAGTCATATCGGTTCTGTCATTGAACCAAGTGTTGTAGATTTGATCCGCACAAGGTATACAAAACTGTGTGTACCTTAAATAAGTCAGTTTAAAGATAATTTATTCTTAGAAGATCATCTATTTAAGAATATTACATTAAAAAAATATACCTAAGTTTACAATCAGAGTGTACTAAAACAAAACAGATTGTGGGTGAATAAATAAATTTTACACTTCACAGTCGGTAGGTACCATTTTAACAAGACACGAGTATAACGTACACGAATATATACGAAGCTAAAGTTACTAGACTGGCTTGACTTTTAAAGATTTTTTAGATTTGGCATCTTTAATATCTTATGGCAATTTATCGTAAAGCTGCGCACTTTCAAACGTAATATTTATTTTTCCGTAATTTGTTGTGGGTGGGCGTGGTATTAGGTTTTTTTTTTTTTTTTTTTTCTTATTTTAGTTCGAATGCTTCTTTTTTTATTAAATGTTAAATGAGTGTGTATGTCTTTATTGAGTATTTTTCGTATTAGTAAGCATGAATAATATTGATAGGTTTTAGTTATGTTTAATAGTCTGGTTTCTTTATACATTACTACTGTCGGTGTCAGGAAATTGTAGTGGAATAATGATTTTATTAATTTATTTTGTGCTATTTGTATAATATTAAGGTATTTCTTAGCAGCTGATCCCCATATTTCTATTAGATAGTCAATAGGTGGCTTCACTGAGGAGTTGTAAGTAGTTGTGGCGAATATGTCGTTATTTGTATCAGTTGTTTTCATTTTATACTGTCCTTCATGCAATAAATTAGTGAGAACTTTTCCTTTGTAACTAAAAATATATTAAATAGGTTTGACAACCCTACGTTCACCATAGTTCTCAACGTTCGCATAGCATTGTTCACTAATACGTCACGTTACTTTATGTATCTAAATATTAATAGAAATGTACTTACATTGTTATAAAATACTTCTCAGATAGGTTTATAAAAGTATTTCATAACAATGTAATAATATCAGACCTGTTTATAACTGTTTCATTGCTGGGTACGGGTCTCTACTCAATAAATGCCTCACCGTAGTCCACCATACTGGTCCAGATTGACAGACTTCACATACCTACCTACGAGAATGTTAAGGAGAAATTTTAGATATCCTGGTATCCGCTCGTTGTTTTCTTTCCCGATTAAAGCAATCGATAATTAACTATTATGACTGAAAAGTCGGCATGTCATTGGATCGAGCTTGAGACCTTGGCGTGTCAGACTGGCAGCCTAACACTAGGTCATTGTTGTTCTATATATTTAATATGTAATTACACAATTTACAAGAACTATGTAAAGTACCTATGATGTCATGTTAGCTTAGATATTATTTTTAACAAAATGACTGCACTTCTAGTAATCCGGGAGTCTTAACGCTTCTAGGAAAAGTGTATAATTCCTAATATTTTCAGGAAATAAATAAACCTCTATTCAATTAAACATAACATGCTGCATCCATACTTAAATAATTATTATATATTAAAAAATTACTTTTCTGTTGGTTATTTTTTTACATCTAAAGATCTAAAACTTTATTTTGAACAGATTTATACGAGAATTTGCTTTCTGATTACGATAGAATTTGGTTTGGAGATACTTTTGATAACAACCTGATAAACTATGTTTAACTTGAACGAAATCACCAAACTAGTTGCATAAAATATATCACTTTATAAGATATTTTTAGTGCCTTTTATCTCAAATTTTTATGGCCCGCCAGATTTTAAAAGGAGCTACAACGCGCAACGCTTACCAATAAGATCAACGACTTATTCACATATAAATTGTGTTAAGGGTTGAAATTTACTCCGTTAACAATTTTTCAAAAGCAGTATTGCTGTGAAAAGGCAAACAAAACAAACCGTTATATTAATTTTATAATATTAATATGGATGAAACATTTTTATCAGCTTTATTCGTATAAACCGGACAATCTATAAATACCCTGAATTACTCATCACAGTAAGTATACATTATAGTATATGTATTAACAACACAAATAATACATATAATACTTATTTACGATCCATAAATAAAATATCACCGATACTTAAAGTACTGGTTTCTTATTTTAACTCGGCCATAATAGAAATGTTTTTTTTTATACTAATATAATAAATCTGAAGTTAGATATTTTTTTGTTTGAACGCGCTTATAATAATAGTATAATAATAATAATATAACCCTTCTGGGACAGTCGTTATCTTATCATGAGACTAACGCGATATCGGAGGGCACAGTACCTACTTACACTAACTTTTAAACTATCACCTTCGCCTTGTGATATAAACAAAAAATGTATCACCAGGTTAAATACAAGCGCACAAACCGCAGGGCAGCTTGTGGCGAGCTGAATGTGAGTGGCGACACTGCGGTTCTGAATGCCTCAAAGAGTCAGTTGGGATCTCGTCCCCGGCTTGCCATTACTGGTTGGCTGGAGTGGAACTTCAAGAGCGCCCATAGGACTCTCAACTCTGGCTTGCCTTGGTCGGCCGGTCAGAGGGAGGCCGCTAGAGCTATATGCTTAGGGGTGGAAGTGTTATTTTCAAGGTCATAACTACGGGGAAACCCGCTCCGGGTCTCCGTTGTCACGAGACCCGTGATGGTGAAACCGGCGCCGCACCGCTCGACACGCCTAGCCACTCGCACCGATGTTGCCCTCTGCTGCTGGCTTGTATGCCTATAGTGGCTATTCAGGGGGCCCATCTAGTGAGTCGGCGAGTCACCGTCTGCCCATTGCAATGATGCTATTAGAGTATTCAGGGCAGACGCCGTTTTTCATCCATAGTTAGCAATATATATCGGTCCATCAAACACCCATACCTATAGTCTATATATTAGAATCCATACGTAGCAATAGTCCTACGCCTGCTACGGCTAGTGCCGTTGTTGGTGTTCCATCCCACCTTTGATCAAAACTCTCGAAGGGCCTCTTCACGTTGGACCCATGTCTCCGTGTAAGCCTCCCAAAGGGCCAGGTATTTTCTAATATAATATGTTAGAAAGTACCTGTGATAAGAGAAACATAATTTATTTCAGACTAATATCCATTGTGTTAGTATTACATAAAAACTTACAAGCTAGTGTTAGTAATTATTAATAAGACACAATTAACATAATATAATAAAAAACATAAATAAAATTACACAACAGGCTTATGAAGCCGCAACCAATAACAAACAATGGGGCTATCGCACCTGTCCATGATATTATTGGTGCTGCCGCGCACCCTATGCATGATGGAGGCGCATCGTTTTCGCATAATTGCATAGAAATTATCTACTGCCGCCTCGGTAAACATGCCTGACGCACTACAATAGCGCGGCAGCCCCATCAACATCCTAAACGCGTTGTTGTACTGTACGCGCAGGGCGCTGTATGTCCTCTGCGTGTAGTTAACCCATAGGCTGCACGTGTAGAAGGATTGGCAGAACGCTGTAAAAAACGTCGCCTTTACTTGTTTTGTACATAGTGCAAATCTACGGGCCAACATATTGCAACGGACAGCCAGCGCCCTACGCTCACGCTCGATGTCTAAGTCATCTCTAAGGTCCTCGGGGACCCAGTGCCGCAGATATTTAAAACTAGTGACTCGTTTCACTGGATTACCGTAAAGCTTAAAGCTTAGCTTCCTAGCCTTAAATATAAGTAATTCACTTTTTGCAACATTATATCTGAGGCCATGAGCCTCCGCATACCTTTCACATATTTCGAGTAGTCTCATCATAGCGCTAATTGATGGGCTTAGTAATACTTAGCTAATCGTCGGAGCTACGGGTCGGATGTGAAAATATATTTGCATTTGATAGCCTTATTCTTGAGGAAGATTATTATATACCATCACGTTACGAGCCACGAGAGTAGAATAGTAATTTTAAGTGGGGGCGCAGCTTATATTAAGGTAGCACGCTACGGACTAGACATTATATTTTTCTAGCACGCTATTTTATACGCTATGTTATAAGTTAAAACGCGTTGCGTTGGCACGGTTATAGCGTCACAGAATATGGTAGCGTGGAGCCGTCGAGAATATAACCTTGAAATCTGCTACTTTAACTGTGGGCCGTGTAAAATATATAATCTTATAAGTAATAGGCAAAATAAATTCAATAAACTTTCCATCATACTTTCGAGGCATAGGACTGTCTATTATTGATTGACTGTGACTACTGACTAATAATAACGATAGGTTCTATAAGTAATAATAAAGTAATTATAGTCGTATTTAAAAGTTCATTAATACGTAACTCGCATGAGCAGGCCGGAATAGCATAGTAACGTAAACGACGATAATACGTCATACAGCGAGTGGTAGCACGCGGCAAATCGGCGACTGACTACTTAGCGGAGATACGCTATCTAGCGCGCTAGACGTCGCTCGCCGCTCGCGCTAGCGTGTCATCGCGCAGCGCGCTGGTCGTTATACCACGCTATGCATAACAGACTAGGCATATATAGCCCGACGCTATTTCTAACACCGAGATTGAAACGATGTAGCACGTGCTATGTGTTGAGTAAATATAGCGTGCTATGTTATGACGCTATATGCTATATTAACCACCACTAGCGCAGCTACTAAATATAAGATACTAGACGTGCCCACGGTTACTCTCGCGTTTATAGTTACTGCGCCGCCCCTGTGGGTTGTAGCGTGATGTTATATAGCCTATAGCCTTCCTCGATAAATAGCCTATCCAACACTACCTATACGATTTTTCAATAAAAACCAGTGTTTCCTGAGATTAGCGTGTTTAACCAAACAAACAAACTCTTCAGCTTTATAATATTAGTATAGATATGTAATAATTCATTATGTCTGTAAATAAAGAATGTAATGTATGTATATTAAAGAAGCAGAATCATAGGAAGCAAAAGGAAAAAGAAATGTGCTTATCTCTCCAAGAAGCAAGCTTCTTTCTTCATTTAGTAATTAGAATATGTACCTGATTAATTAGAGTTTTTGAACCTATAAACATTCGTATATTGATGATTGCGTGATTACTTAACTTAGCTGCATATAATGTTTTACATATTTAAAGTCTAGTCCGTAGGCTTTAAAATGGTATAATTTGCATCAATATCGGTTCAGCAGTGTAGCCGAAGTACAAAAATTAATTTACACTCACTCTCACACTTATAGCCTTTATTAGGTCCCACGTAATAGGTGACGAGCCTACTGTCTGACCCGGGAATCGAACCCGAGACCTCATGAACTGCACTCGCATTAACTACCACCTCACACAACCAACGCAGTCCTTAACTTAGGGCTTATAGATAGGCAGTTAGTATACTTAAATCAAATATAGAGATATTTTGTATTATAAAATCGAATGTGACGTTGTTTGTTTGTTACGCTTTCACGCCTTAACTACTCAACCGATCAACATGAAATTTCGCATACACATAGTCAGGGTTACAGGGTTATAGCAGCGATAGCTCAGTGGGGACACCAATAGACTGCAATGCAGAGGGTCTCGGGTTCGAACCCACGTCGCGCACCTCTGACTTTCGGAAGTTATAATATCACTTTTCGAGATTATGTGCGTATTGATTGTCAATTATCGCCTGCACCGTGCCTCGGAGAGCACGTTAAGCCATCGGTCCCGGCTGCCATGAACATCTATGGCAGTTGTTATTGGGAAGACAGAGTCCTCTAAATATCCTGTCACTGATCTAGCCTTAGGGTATCGTTAGCCTTCAGGTTGCGGAGGTCAGGTGGCAGTCGCTCCGTGTAAAAACTGATATCCAGTCAAATCTGGTTAGACTAGAAAACCGACCCCAAGTGACTTGGGAATAATAAAGGCTAGGGAGAAGAAGTAGTCAGGGTTACAGAAAAGGATATAGGATGGAGAAATGCAGGGAAAAGTACCGTTTCCGGGGAAGAAATATTTACTATACAAAAATATTTATTTATTTATTTATTTATTTATTTATTTAAAACAAACATAAATGCTATCTTTACAGGTACTTAACCTAATGCAATAGCCTATGTAATTCTATATTAAAAAACAAACAAAAACAAGAGTTTAACGCAAGCATAGCCACGGGCATAATCTAGTATATAATAGGATATATTCCTTATCAAATAACTTGTCACAGAAAATGTTCCTAAACAAAATAACGACCAATTAGCTTCATAGGACATTAATTGGCTAGCAAGTAACTATGTACTTGTTAAACCATGTATTTCATATAGAATACCCGTAACATGATATAATAGGGGATGGGTGGTTGACTGATATTTTTTACTATTTAAGTCATATAATTACATTATCAAAACTCTAATATATAAATAACTAGCGACCCGCCCCTGCTTCGCACGGGTAGTATAAAATCTTAACTAATTATAAACTTAAACCTTCCTCATTAATCATTAATCACTCTGTCTATTGGTGAAAACTGCATGAAAATCCGTTCAGTAGTTTTTGAGTTTATCGCGAACAGACAGACGCGGCAGGGGACTTTGTTTTATATTTATAATCTGCAGTGATTTTTGAGATCGGCTCGAAAACAAAATAGGTACGGTACAAGCGTTTTAAATCTGTAATTGTTAAATGACAGAAAAGGATGCACAATAAAAGCTGTGACGTAATTGCTTTTTAAATGCAGCTGTCCGAGGGAGATAGCGAAATATCCCCACTAGAACCCCACTTTTTCTTCTATCAAAATTTAAAATATTATTACTACCTTCTTTTGCAAACAATTTTTAATGCAGTTTGCGCAAAAAGATGTTATTTGCCCTTCTGTGTAAAATAATGTATATAAGTACCCTATTCCAAAGGCATAGGTATGGTATATTTTATAAAAGATTGTTTAAATATGGTTTTTATTTATCATTTTATATTGTACCAGCTTTTTCCGCGACTTTGGACGCGTGCAATTACGTTTTTATCTGTCTATATTTATCTTCTTTTCATGCAAGAAGGAACGAATCTACAATAATTTAAACAAGAAAGAAAGCATTTGAAATATACACCAGATTTAAGACCAACTGATATTAGACCTCCAACACCACACAGTGAAAGCCATATGTAATTTCCTGCAGTCGATTTTGCGTTATGCGCATACAGACAGACAGACAAGATTCTAAAAATAATTGTTGTTGCACTCTTCGTTTGTTTTGAAATGTCCCTATGTATAAACAACGACCAGTGATAATTTTATTATTTGTATAGATTATAGTTGTATCCACGGATTAAGCCTAGTGTGATACTTAAAACGTTCGTTATCATCAAAAACAGATTTTACTAATAAAATAAATAAGAAAATTCGTGAGAATAAAAATATTAGAAATCGTACATCAATTTTTTGTCCCGGTTTAACACATAGTTTACATACTTAAAGAGACGCATACCAGGGTACAAAGCCTTCCATACGTCTTTGAGATACTCAAGGGACAGTCCGCGAGCAAAAGCTAGCTTGTCTTATATTTTTCAAAACAACCACATACTTAGGTTTAAATAAGTTTTACCCGCTGTCAAGCCGTCCTGTGCATGCAAGACACATACAGAATACATAATATTCTGTTATTTAAGCGGAAAATTCATAGTTCATTTTGAACATGGCAACACCTGTCCTATAAACAAGCCCCGCGTATATAAATTTCGTAAATAAATAATAATCAGTGTGATAACAGTGTTTATACTAATAAAATCGAACAGTAGTAGTGTAATAACCAACATATATCGTTAGTGACTCATACAAATTAAGACAAACAGTTCAGAACAGTGAGAAATAAATAGTGATCTTGAACCCTAAAACTTGATAAATAAACAAAATCTCCACACCTGGACTGTGAAGTGATGTGACTTACTAATAAAGCAGTAACAATTACGTTAGTACAGTATTATAATGTTACGTAGCGTAATATTTCAAGAAAAATTGGTAAATAGAAGCGGTTATACTAATTATTCTATTTGAAAAGTGGACTTTGCACCTTTGCTGGCGCCTCTAGTAGTCAGTAGCTGAAATAAAGCTGACGTTATTGACATTTCCTGACACTAGTATTAGGGTTGCAACAGCTTAAAAATAGAATAATATTACGAATATTGGTAATAGCGCCATCTACCAGGCAATAGAAAGACTTATGTGACAAAACGAAATGTTGCCAGTTTATAAAGATTAATTAAGTATAAAAGTGATGATACCATAATAAAAAAATAAAATAAAAATATACTAATTTAGTAAAAATACTATTTGTGAGTATACATTACTGCAAATAATTTCATTGAATAACAGTCATTTGAGAATCAAATTCAACATGATCATGATGAATCATTGATACTAATAGTCATAGTATTAACATCCTGAGCTCACGCTACGCCTTTGTAGCAGACTTAGCTTACGCGACCTAGCTTGCGCCACACTTTGTGAGCATAATAATAGTTAGAAAGAGAATATAACTTACAACATGGAGAATATAACTTACAACATGGAGAATATAACTGTACGTAATAAATTGATTAGATCACATTCTCAAGGGAACTTATCGCCCTCAACTAGTAAAGATTTATTGAATTCGACTATGTTTGATTCTACTGTGATGAGTGTCCAAAGCGATACGCAAAACTACAATCAGTCATATTCAGAGGACCTTAGGCGAGAAATAAATGAAATAAAAGAAAAACTAAATAGTGCTGATAATGAAATTGAAATTCTAAACTGTGAAAACACTAAACTGAAACAGTTTATACAAGAACAACAACGTCAAATAGAACTACTGAAAAAAATTACCTGCTCTACTCCGCAGCGGAAAAATAACTCATCTCCTATCTCGAGGAGAATACTAAGCATGAAAGTAAATACTCCCCGCCATTCTCCTCTACGGCTAGCTAAAAGTACCTGTATAAGTAGCCCCAGCACTCATAAAACACAGCAGGAAAATTCGGAATGTAATTTGGATACTCGGTCAGAAAGTCGACATTGTTACGCTGAGAATACAATGTGCAGTAAAACACGCTGTGTTATAAGTTCGAAAAGCCCACCTGTTATGACTTCTAACAACAAATGCAGAGTAATTATCCTGGGTGATGGACAAGGTCGGGGACTACGAAGCATACTACAAAACCTGCTTGGCTCCGCTTACGACGTGATTTCCTACCTAAAACCAGGTGCTGAAATGAGTAAGATCTTAGAATACTCGAAGAACGAAATAAGCACATTGACGAAAACCGACTATGTGATTATATTGGGCGGGTGCTGCGATAAAAACCCGTATAATATTGACATAAATCTACATCGCTGGTTGTCGTCAACTGCTAATACAAATGTTATAATAAGTGAAGTACCCAGTAACAGATTTCTGAATGAATCAAAAATTAACTATTTGCTACGATTTATCTGTCGGCAATATAAAAATGTATTGTTCATGGATATGAATTACACTAGATTTTCACCAAGTAGACGCAATTACGTACTAAATCTTGCGAGGTCTCTATTGAAAGAAATATTATGTATTCATTATCATTTCAAAGCATTGCAATATGAAAAAATGTGTCAAATGTGTCAAATTAAAAATAAAAAGTCTTTTGTAAGTAAATATGTGCAGGTAAACCTAG
This sequence comes from Catocala nupta, assembly GCA_963675205.1. Classification (NCBI taxonomy): domain Eukaryota; kingdom Metazoa; phylum Arthropoda; class Insecta; order Lepidoptera; family Erebidae; genus Catocala; species Catocala nupta. The sequence goes on along the minus strand of OY776079.1, from coordinate 7,283,021 downwards.
ATTCTGACCAAAACTTAATAGATATACTTAATACAGGCGATTTAAATGAACCAATTAATGAGCAAAGTGTATCGGAAAGTAGCAAAGTCGAAAACCCAAACCAGAATAATTTATTTCGTTTATAAATTTGTGGCTATCTTACATCAAAATACTAACGGATTGCTTAATAAATCTGATATGATTTCTGTTTGCGTTAACGAATTAGCTACCCAGAACAATCCTGTTGACATACTATGTATCACTGAACACAACATGACGGATGGTGACGAAGTGTATCTAAAAATTCCAAATTATAAACTTTCATCTTATTATATGAGAGATAGCAGACACGGAGGCTCCTGTATATTAATTAGAAATAATTTGAAGTATAGAATTCTAAATGAAATCGTAAAACTTTCAATTGGCAACACATTAGAATGCTCTGCAATCGAGCTATTAGATCATAAAATAAATATTCTTTGTATTTATAGGCCACCAAACAACTCTGCAGGCGCTATTGATAGCTTTTTCATAACGCTAAATAAAATATTAAATAACTTATGCACAAATGGAAAAAAGATAGTTATATGCGGAGACTTCAACATTGACACCTTGAAGCATACAAAACTTTCTATTGAATTCACAGAACTCTTAGCAAGATATAATTTGAAATTAGAATTCAAGCAAGTTACACGATTTGCTAGTAAAACTTGCATAGATAACATAGCACATAACATAAGAGCTTGCAAAGGCACTATGAGGGAATTAGCGCTATCAGATCATAATGCACAAATCATAAAGGTACCAGTCAAAAAGACCTGTACCATAAAATATTGGTATATTTTAAAACGGGATTACTCCCAAGACAATAGAACAATATTTTTAAAATATTTGAGACAACTAACAAATAGTGACGTCTATAGCTGTTCTGATGCGAACACTGCCTACAACACATTCTCTTATAACTTCACTATGTTGTACGATCTCTGTTTTCCTCAAATGAAATCCAAGATACATAACAAACCTAGACCGCAATGGATTTCACGTGGCTTAAAAATATGCAGCAAGCGTAAATGCCAACTCCTGTGGCAATATAGGAATAATCCCAATCCAACCACTAAAACTGCCTTCAAAACATATGCAAAGAGGTATAAAAATATTATCAGACTGACTAAAAAATCCCAAAACGATTACTTTATTAAAACTGCTATAAATAAGAACAAAGCTACTTGGAAAGTTATAAATGATATCAAATCTAAATATCCAAATGAAGGCGTAAATCAATTAATTTCAAATGGCCAAATCGTAAACAATCCCCAAGACATCGCAAATTTATTTAATAAATTCTTTCTTGACATCAATATTAATAATTCTAGTGAACCTCAAAAATCTTCCAACAAACTGACATATAATTCTAATTCAATATTTATGCAACCGACAATTCCGAATGACATTCATAAAATAATAATTAATCTAAAAAATAAAACCAGTGTCGGCTATGATAACATTACGACAAACATTGTTAAAGATGCAGCCCATATTATATCTGAACCACTTAGCTTCATTGTGAATTTATGTATAGAAGAAGGCACTTTCCCGGACAAACTAAAAATATCTGTTATAAAGCCAATATTTAAAAAAGAAGACAAAGCTGACATGAGTAACTATAGGCCCATAGCATTAATACCCGTCTTCGCAAAAATTTTTGAAAAGGCGATGTTCAACTGCCTGTATAATTTCTTTGAGTCAAATAACATTTTTGCACCTAATCAATATGGCTTTCGGAAAAACAAATCCATCAATTTGGCAGTATACAACTTTTTACATAAGGTAATGACCAATTTGGATAAAGGGCTACCAGCTCTTGCACTATACATGGACATGTCGAAAGCTTTCGACCGTGTTGACCACGAAATCCTTTTGAGAAAGCTGTATGCATACGGTGTAAGAGGAAATGTGTATAAACTCATAGACTCATACCTTAGCAACAGACAACAGTTTACAGAAGTTAGGAGGTTTAATCTAAGTAATAAAACAGAAGAAATATATGTTTCTGAATCTGGAACTACTAAATTTGGCGTTCCTCAAGGGAGTATTATGGGCCCTCTGCTCTTTCTTGTTTATATCAATGACATGCCTTCGGTAACTAATCATGACATCACACTATTTGCTGATGATAGCACCGTTTTATTCGTTAATGATAATTTAATCGACTTAGAATCTGACATTAACAAAACAATAGTAGTAATTATAGAATGGCTTAAAATTAATAATTTAATGATTAACATTGACAAAACAAAAATAATGAATTTTAAAATACGAACTCGACGTACGGATGACTTAAAAATACATTATCTAGACAGGGACATAGACGAAATTGAATCAACAAAATTTCTAGGGTTACATATTGACAACAAGCTTAATTGGAAATTTCATATCGATCATGTTTGCAAAAAGCTGGGACAATTCTCATATGCACTACACAGATTGAGCAAAATAGCAAAGCAGTCTACCTTACTAACAGCTTACCACGGCTACGTTAGCTCCATTCTCAGATACGGCGTAATATTCTGGGGCAATAGTACAGACAAGGAGCGCGCTTTTATTGGTCAAAAACGATGTATTAGAGCTATATTTAAATTATGTCAAACTGATTCCTGCAAGCCATTTTTTACAAAGATGAAGATTTTAACTTTCCCATGTGTCTATATATTTGAGGTCGCAGTGTTTGTCAAAAATAATATTGACATGTACAATTATTACACCCGTGAACGACGCAAGGACAAATTACGCACAGTAGCTAGCAAGACTCATATAATGCATGAGAGCATCTTTTGTACAGCTTCTCGTATTTTTAATAATATTCCGGGGCCCATCCGAATGATTGCAAAATTAGAAAAATTTAAAAAGACTCTCCATGATCTGCTAGTACACAAGTGCTATTACTCTATAAAAGACTTCTTATCAGATAAATCTCTGCTACAATATACGAGTAATCCCACTCAGTCGTGATGCGTTCAGTGACCTATTGACATGTACCTTAATTAATTAACTATTTTGTATATATAATTCTTAATAATTTATAAAAAAAACAAATATGTAAATTTCATTTCCATAACTTCCATGATTATGATATGTACTGACTATTGTATGCCCTACGGGCGGGACATAGCTGTTCACAATTCATTATGTACCTGCCACCTGTATTATGTACCTACCTATGATCCACAATAAAAATTGAAATTGAAATTGAATTGAAATTGAATTGAAAAATTGTAAATTGTGTAAGACCACGACACGCCTGACCAGTGCACTCACACACTCCAACACTCTCAATGACGGAATAGGTTAAATTATTTGACATCATTTATTCGAATATAGAAATATAAGTTTTTATTGCACGCATGGCAACGGGTAAGCAGCCCGCGCTACCATCTCCGTGTTATGTTTTGGGTTCAATTTAGTAATTAACATTTTTGAAGTGAAAACTTCTTTAGGCGCGTTGAGCACTTTTTGGGTGAACAAAAATTATGGAACTCGCGTCATCGTCACCGAACGCTTTCCATGAGCTATATGTATACAGTGTATATATGTGTATTTTTTGGGTGAACAAAAAGCGTGAAGCTCGCTTCATCGTCACCGCACGCTAGTTACTTAGTTTTCACTTCTATCGGCAGTCCCCAAAGAGTGACCAAGTCTTTTTTTTTTAATTATATTTGAATACAGTGCGGTACTAACTTTGCATGGACAAGCACGTAGCGCATATATTTATGTATACAACACTACTCTTACACAAATACATACATACATATATGTGCTACGTCATACAAGCAGCGATAGGCTAGTGGGAGACCGTTGGACTGCCATGCAGAGGACTCGTGTTCGATCCCAAGGTGCACATCTTTGACAGTCTCAATTTCTCTCGCTCGTTTTAACGTTGAAGTAAAACATCTTAAGGAAACCTGCATATTTCAGAGTTCTTCATAATGTTCTTGAACATATATGAAGTCTGCCAACCCGCACCGGGCCAGCGTGGTGGACTATGGCCTAATCCTTCTCACACTAAGAAGAGGTCCATGCCCAACAGTGGAACAGTTTAATATAGGACTAATATTATTTATATATTTAGTGTAGTAACGTTAAAATATAATTACCGTGAGATTGTGCGTATGGCTAATTTGAATCTTATACTGCACAATAAACAAATGATTGTTCTGATTATGAGTGTACTTTGGATCCGTCGATTATACATATGTATGTATAATCTTCTAGGTACAGTGCATGATCCTTAGTGCGAGAGTTGAGTTTAGCTTTAGTTGAGTATAACAAAAAAAAAAAAAATTATAAAAATAAATTTATTTCTTTACAAACAGGGTTTTACATTAAATCGTCTTGGACCCCCTTTTAAGCAGTAATTTGCTTGTATGGTGGTACAGCTCTTCCTTTCATTAGCATTTGTAAGTGGACGAACATTCAAACATGTATTAGAAAACATGCAATTTTATATCTATGTAAAATAAAAGTGCGTGTGTGTGTGTGTGTATTTTACATATTTTATTTGAAAGAAATCTAATTTATACCTTTCTCATCTCATCTGCCATTTCCACCTGTGATCTACAGTTCGCTCGCAACGTAATTATTGCTATATTATGCAATATTGTCTTTGTTACACTTAACAGATAAAAAATAGACTCGATTCCTACTTTAATTGTGGAAACTGCTGTACCTATAACGTATAGGCCGAACAAACGCACCGGAAAATAGTTAATATTAGGTATCTTTTTTGTACAAATACATAGTTTCTTATAACTTTTTAATAATACTTATTTAACAGGCGTGCACATAATTATGTTATCTTTAGTATCTATAGAATCCTGACTAAATCGAGCGATAAATATGCTGACAGCTGTTGCAAAAAATTGTCATTATAATCCAATGTACTATCTTAAATGTACGAAAAATTATAAAAAAGTGTATTTTTATTTTATCGCGCTTAAATTCTAGTCAATTGAGTATCGACTTGTAGACCAAACATAAAAAAGCATATATAAATATTTCATCAATCCATTGTTCTATTTAGTTATATACACATATGTGATCATTGTGTGGTATATGGTATGAGCATGTGACATGCCTATAAATATGTAATATATTATGATAAAATATTTTCCTTGACGAATCCAAGTTGCACAGCAACCACGACGCTAGTTTAACATGCTGCGACCAATTTACTTATAGCAATTGATAAAAGCTGCTTTAAGTATACATTTTAATTAAAAGAATCCAGAATAATAATATCAAAACTATACTTAAATTTATAACCAGCTAAAACCTTAAATACTGATAAAACAAGCACTTACCTATAAGTTACATTTATCAGACATCTCCCGCGCTAATTGAAAACAAACAAAAAACTGTGACGAAAATTCCAAATTTAAATCACTTGACTATAGAACTGAGGCACATCACTGAATTAAAAACAAAAACACAGACACAGAATTTCACTAAGAGTATATCGAAAACTTTCCAAATGTGTACGATAGGTGGCGCAGTGGTCGACACGTGCATCCTGTCCCGTTGCCGACGCAACACTGACGAAGGCACACTCCATTGGCTGAGACCAGAGCTTATTCAAAGCGCGTACTGATAAGAGAACAACTATTAATACAATATATATTTTCCTATTATTATCATACTTAAATATTCGTACTGTTTTCCTTGATACGATTGCGTGCTTTTAACGTATGCCATAGCTGAATTTCAACTATGTAACTTTAAAACTTTGAACATAGAATGTGGAATAAGCGGGTTGGTTGTTTGTTTTAGTTTTGGCAAATTAATATATTAAATAATATCAGCGCTGTTTATAAACTATTGTACTTCTGGAGATGGGACTATGAATGACATGGAGATATACCTGGTTGACACTATACTATAGCTAAATCTGGGATCGCATACTGAATAGGAAAAAATGTTAAATTAGGTATTTATTTTTATAACTGTATATTAATGCACGGGCAAAAGATCGCCTGACCCCTGCCGCTGCAGCGAGCGTAGTTGGAATCGCATACATTTAGTTTATTGTAATTAGGTATACCTTTTTAACGAAATTACTTTAAAATGTATATAATTATATAAAAATATATGATAAAAATTTTTTTTGCCGTTAGTCTACTAAGCCTTAGTATACGAGATATAATTAAAAATCCATTGTGACTAGCCACCGGTGTGCCGTTGCGGCTTAAAGGATGAATAGGTAGTTGGAAAATATACGTGTGTGACAATTCTAAGTGATGTGTGAAGTGTGTCATGCTCTTGACCTGCACTATACACATCCTGCATTGTCTATAGTTGAGGCAAATTCAATGTGCAATGTTTAATAACAATGTGTGGTTAATGGATATATTATACTTAAATAATAGCTTGTTGCATTATATACCTATATATACACTTAAGTATCCTGCTTTATCGAATGGCGTAGTAGTTTAACTGCACCAAGTATTGTGGGTTTAATCAAAATCGACATCCACAAATCGGGTAAAACAAATTTGGGTGTATTTTGTCCCCCACGATACCTGCAGAAAATATTGCTAGTGGGGGGGGGGGTTGCCTTTTTAAAACAAACTTTAAAAAAAAACACTAACGCACAGATTAGGATATAACTGAGCTAAAAGATACACTATATCCTAAATGAATGCATAGGATGCTTTTTATACTGGCCTGCTTCGTCGTGGTATCAACGAGGCCGATTGCGGTCAGCAGCTCACACTAATTAGCATTTACATATTATCTAACCATTAAAACTGAAAATATTAATTAATCAGTTAACATTCAATTATATAAGAGTCAATATTATACATAATTTAACCACAAGAGTGTTTAAAATTCTTGTTGAATCATGTTTATTATATACATAGTCTGGACATTAATACCTACAGTCACAATTACAAAAAAAAAACAATATTACATTTGAATTTGGAATCTGTCATTCTTATATAAATATTCATTGTGTTTTCTCATTTTCGCGCCAATTGGTGTTAAATATTTTTGTGATATTAAGATGAGGTGGGGTGTAGAGAACCGTAATGCTGTGATAGCATTACACAAAGTAGGTGAGGAGAAAAATGAAATTTTTAAACTCTCCGTCCGCTTTGTATTAGTTGAATGTTTGCGTACCTGTTTGTGACGAAAATACGTATGAAAAAGGCGATCAAAGCAGTGAAAAATTCGAAGAAATGCTGTCCGAAAGCAAATGATTTTATCTCGGGAAATGAATATAGCACCTAGAACTATGTCGAGTATTTTCAAAAGTGACTTATGACTTACAGCCTATAAGAGACACACTGGCCATTTTTTAATTTATAAATGAATAGGGTGGTAAAATCAAAACAACTTCTTAAGCGATACGCAAGGCAGGTCACAGAAAAATTGTATTTACTGACGAGATTTTTTTTACTGTTGAGCAATGTTTTAACAAGCAGAATAACTGAGTTTATGCTCAAAGCTCTATTGAAGCTTACCAATTAGTCAGCAGAGTGCAACGTCGACATTATCCGACTTTAGTGATGGTTTAGTGGAGTGTTAGCTAACAAGGAGTTACTGAGCCATAGTTTTGTGAAAAATCAAAAAGGTGTCATAACAATATTTATGGTAAGACCCCTAGTCTTATTATATATAATGTAATACCTATTAAATACTATATTCTAGATGATTTAAAGTCTTTCCTATGAAGATAACTATGTTAGGTAGTCGAAACATTGCCTTACACCATATAAAAAAATAACTTATCGTGAAAATCACTCTTTTTGAAAGCTTTTATGTACTTTCACCTGTTCTGATATATACATACATAGTCTCTATATCATAGTCAACTTGTACAAACCTGCATACAAGTTACAACTTGTATGGGGTAGTTTGAACTTGTACATATTTTTATTCAAGTGACCTGCAAATTCAATGCGCAAGCGTTAGTTTCGAAATTCGAACGAGTGACGTGTACGCACATGATATCTATCGCTGTACAAATTATCGAAACATAATGACTCTTAGGTGGACGCAAGATTTTCTTAACAAAAATGCCTGTAACATTTTGCCAGACCCTGGAATCGAACCCGTAACCCCATGAATAGCACTCACAAACATAACTGCTGCACGACCGAGCTATTATTGCTTGGTGTAATGTGTAAATAAATATTTCAGTGTTTTCAGGTAATGTTCAAAACATGAGTAACAACAATCATCATATATTATTGCTGATATACTCTTCAGCAGTTATACCTACATAACAATCTGAATGCCTAGTGTGAGTTTGTTTTACGTTAACGTGATCGACACGTTTATAACGTTCGGCGCTCCGATTGACCCGCTCCAAGTCCTTAACCAATCATAAAGCCAAAAGCGGTAAACATATCGATCGCGTTTACATAAAAACAACTTGCACTAGGCATCATGTACATAAGACGAGCCTGCCTGCACAGATTACTTACTTTCGATTACTCATTATAAAAACAAAAAGCCACGCAAACTTCCTTATAATGTCTTCCTTCACTATAATCATCTTTTAAACGAACGTTACTCCTTGCGTGCCTTACTTAAATAAAGTAATTGTATTTCCGTAAGAACAGTAAATAAATCACACAAAAATATACCTACATAATATTGGACATATAGAATAATGATACCAGCCCTGTATATGAACTGTCCTACTGTCTCAATTTGAGGAGCTTTAGGCCATAATCCACCACGCTGGCATAGAGCGGGTTGGCAGACTTGACACACCTTCGAAAATATTGTGGAGCAGACGTGCATGTTTCTTTACTTTGTTCATTGCAAAACACTATCATAATTATATTATTCATAATTTTGGAACTATTACTCTTAAACTTTACTAATATTTAAGCTATTTATATTATTAAACTATCTAGCTTCAGGCTTACACTTTCGCCGGCGATTCTGTTGCTTTTCAGCAGCCATAATCACGGAGAGACATTTAATAATTAAATTATTTAAATAATAATAATTCTTTATTTGTAACAGCAAGGTGAATACAAACATTATGCAGCCCTGATTCCCAAACTAGCGTGAGCTGTATGTTGGGAGTCAGTTCCTTCCCAAAGACAATTTAAATCAAAATAGTTACAAGCTGTTTAGTAGATACAATTTGTTTTCTTTTTCTTTTAGTTAGGTACAATAATAATAATACGTGTTTTGATAATGTATGGTGCGCGCATGTGTGTGTTTATGCATGAATATGTGAAAAAAGTGTATTTATGATTGTATGATTGTGCGCGCTTTCGTGTGAATGTGTGTGTGTGTATGTGTGTGTTTGTATGATGTTTGAGCCGGAGTTGCAACTTTCATTTCATTTCAAAATTTGTAGTAAATTTTCTACATCATCGTATCCTAAATGTTTAAATTTAATTATCATTCAATGAAAAACCCAATATTAAAACATGTTTACAGAATATACTACTCTGCCTAACTTGTCGAGAATTCCAGTCTTGATGTGTTATATAATATTACTTTACGTGTATACTAGTAATATGTATATTTTCCTATACCTATTGCTATTTTCGCTATATCTGCTCATTTACATTTAGTCTCGCAATGTCCCTAAGTTATTATTAAATTTGTGTATGATTACGAAATTGTCCTCTAGGAAATCCAGTATTACTTACATCATACATATAATATAACGCTAGTGAATCACCAAGGGGTAGGCAGAGGCATATTGCAACCTTCTTACGTTATAGGGTGCGAGCTTATTGCACTGCTTAGGATACATTTATAGACGGCGTGCAGTTATTGAAAACATGTTTTGTATACAATTATATATTTTCTTTTTATAGAACCTAAGGTGGCAAACAAGCATGCAGCTCCACCTGATGGTAAATGGTCACCGTAGTCTATGGACGCCTGCAACACCAGCGGCATCACTTGCGCGTTGCCGACCCTAAAAATGACACACAATATTTAGGATTGTAATAAAGAAAACTTTTTAAACGCTAGTGCATTTCTGTAAGATTTTGCGGTCAACGCCGCGTATCAAAAAATTCTTGGAATGTTGAGCAAAGTATAAAATGCGCGTACAAATTGTAAGCATAATAAGATGTGTCTAAAGTCAATTTAATTCCGTCTGATACATTGCAAGTAAGCTTATACCAAAACTAAACAATAAGATTATAAGCAACGTCAATTCAGATGTTTATATTGAGGAGCCACTTTCACATTGATATAATATTGATATATTTCACTACAAATTTCAAAACTGTTTCCCTACGAAATAAGCGAGTGTGTTTCCCTTCAAAATCTGAAGTGACTCCTCAATCCATACGGACATAATATTTTAATATTTTTTGAGTGATAAAGCTAGTCGTTGCTACTTTACTGGTACAAATGAGGTTCTGGGAAAATACCGCTCTCTTACAGGCAAAGTATAAACAAATATACTGTATAATATTGTCTTCTGTTTACGCGAATGTTATTCATTGAAATTAAATTCGGGGAAAGTGTAAACCTAAATACAAATAGTTTTAATAATTTCATTAGCTTATAAATTAGTAAAATTCAATAGTAGTAGTAGTAGTGTAACAGTTTTCTAAATTATGTAATAAGTACAGTGTTACATAAACAACGCGATAAAATCTATATATAGTAGTTTAATTTCAATACTTATACTGTTCTATACAGTAACTATCTAAAAAAAAAGCCTTCTTACAAGTTACCCTGTTACTGCGTTTCACTCGGTGAATAATAATTCCGAACACACATCTACCTCTCCTATTAATTTCCATTCATCCCAATTTCCACCATTTCCTTATGATTTTATAGTGCTTAGTGTGTAAACGGATAGAGGTATGAGTTTCCTTGTATTTGCATAACACATGAATCACAAATAAACATTTACGTGACACATAAATGTGACACGACTTTGACACAGTTTGATCATGTATTGTGCAAGTTAGTAAGTACTTACGGGAAAATTTAAATAGGATTACTAATATAATAATGTTCTCCAGCGGCCAGCACGAAGTTCCGTTGTGGAGCGCGATCTTAATAGAGTCTAACCAAATCTACGCAGGAGACATTACAGTGCACAAATGACCCACAAGTGTACCCTGTATTCCCTCACATCTATAGTGGATGGCACTCTGACACGAACGGAGTGGAATAAACGCAGAATCAACGGCTTTACGTGCTTCCTGAGGCACGGGGGTTCACAACATTACCAAACTTATAACTATGCTATTGAGTTGAAATTAAACTACTATTTACGGATTTTATCACGTTGTTTATTTATTACTGTATTACAAAATTTTGAAAATATTGCACTACTACTACTATTGATTTTATTTTACTAATTTATAAGCTAATAAAATTATTTAAACTATTAAATCTTTTCCCGAAGTTTCGGTTGCTTTTCAGCAGCCATGGTCACGGGGAGACAGATACAGAAAAATGAAATAACTTTTGTTGGTACGATCCGAGAGATGAATCGGAGACCTTATGAACAGCAGTTATAGTTACTACCGCTGCGCCACACTTAATATCAATAAGCTGCTTAACAATGGGTCCTCTATTCTTCTATAGCTATTCCTTAAAAAAAAATACTGAGTAATTAATATATCATAACATAGCATTCATAAGGGGCTACCGTAGCTTAGACTCTTGTAAAACCAGAGACAATACTCGTTGATCATCAACTCTGCATAATACTTAAAATTTAAAAATAAAATATATATTGGTATATGCTTGCCTAGCTTATTGCATGTATCCCCGAAAAGTGCCAAGGGTGCCTTAGACCTTCAAATTCTTAATAGGTGCACGGCATCTTGGGCCAAGTAAACAGCAACATACTGGTCGTCTATTACAGTAGACCTAAAACTATTGCTATAAGATAAGTAAAACCATTGCTGCGAAATGTGCATGCGTGCTACACGCACGTGTCGCAGCAATGCTTTTTCTTATCTTGTCATATAGACACAGTCTCAAGTCTATACTCGTATCTCCAAAGGGGTATCCTTTCTTGCACCCCTATAGGCGTAAGAATGTGTAGCTATGTAAAATAGTCAATAAAAAATTCTTCATCCGATAAACAGGAATGAAAGAAACAGGAAAACCTGTAATAAAATAGAAAGTTGATATCAAATGTGTTTTCACAAGAATATTACCTCATAATTCACTTCTTAACAGCTTTCATTGCCAGGAGAAAATGTTCACATACCTTTTTTTAAAATCGATCATCCATAATGGTGCACATTCGGCGCACTCGGCGTTCTTTATGTGTTTATTAAAGAGGAAAGTTTCTACGATGCTTTCAGGCAGTTATGGTGCAGAATTATATATACATAATTTAGTTTATTTAAAATGAACGATTGTTTAAAGAAGAAATTGTCTACACGAATGTTCCGAGTCTCGGTATAGCTTGTGTCTGTTAATTGTTTGCTTGTAAAGTAACATAGGGCTTGACCCTAGAGAGGAATCAGAGTATTTCCATTCTTTTTTTAGCTTATAGCGACTCAAAGCAAGCCTTTTACGCTCTCGTGACAATTATCAATATCTGTGTATGTATAATATATTAATTCGTTGCTTTATTGCAACATTACGTAATCACGCTAACTGACGATTGAACAGTTAAATACGACGGCTAAGTAGATTTTTGGACAAGTCATTCAGGAAAACATCCTCACTAGCACAGAATTTATAAATATACCCTTTTGCTATAAACTAGTACTGAGCTTCCCGACAAGCACTGTGCTTGTCGAGAAGCTTACTTTATATTTTTTAGAAAAAGTATACTTATGTATTTTGTTGCCACTACAAGACAAACCACTCTTTCTCACTATATCTCGTCATATTCTTCTGAACCTTTCACGTTGTCACAGCCGGCCACTTGGGATCCACCTTATAACTGCTTTGCCAAAAGCTCTTCTTCCATCAGACAGACATTGTTTGCATTTTCCATTTCATTCCAGACGTGGAATAGCCATACGGCTGATTTAATAATATAATCAATCAAATGCAGTATCTTTAGATTTTATTGATAATTAATTTTGATTATTAATTCATCAGGTCTTATTTTACTTAAAATGTTACGCAAACTTCGAACTTTCGCAAATTTTCGACTGTAAATCAGGATTTGGCTCACTTCTAAACCACTTATAGTCATCAACTTGAAATTTCAGATTTCAATTGAATTTCTATCAACTTGAGATTCCAGATTTCATTTCGATAGACATGCCAAATTTCTAATTAATAGCATGAGTGGTTGCTAAGATTAGTATAAGTGACAGACAGACAGATACACACACGAAGATGTACCACAATAGCTACGGTTTTATCATTGTGGTAAGTAATCCTTAAAATATAATTATAAGTTGCAGTAAATAGAATGATATCGAATTAAATACTAAGAGCTATATCTTACCCGCGGCTTCGCTTGTATTAATCTAGATCCTTAGTTCCCAAAGTGGCCCAGGGGTCCACGGGAGACACGACGGGGGTCTACGTTGGCGTGACAAAAAAATGAGGGCTCACAATTCGTAAGCCAGGGGATCCACGAAATTTTTTTGCTTTAGATATAAAAGAACTAAAATGTTGGCTTGACTTCTCCTATCAATGTAGGCAGATAATATTTTAAGAAGCTCAGCTACTGTTACTTGTTTAAAAGTCAGTCGACGGATATTTTGAGGAATACCACAAGCTGAAGAACGGAGAATTTCAAAAAATACAGAACGGTCAGCCAGTAGAGATATGATTATTTTTTTAAATTTTAATCCATTTTAACTTTTTGGTCTGAATATACCGATTTTACTAGGCGGATTAAATTTCTAGCTGCAGGGGGTCCACCGAAATCAGCTAAATTTTGAAAGTGACCCATGACATAAAAGTCTGGGAACCTCTGATGTAGATTATGTCAATAAATTGCTATCCCTTAGGAACATGAACTTATTTTCCGGATGTTAGGTACCCTACTTTTCAATATCCCTGACAACGTGCAAACGAATTTTTATAATGATCGGTCGAATAGTAAAGGCATGAAAGCGTCGAAAAAACTCACATTTGCATTTATAATATTATACTTAGGATATGTACGCCACTAGAACTACTCTGTACTGAGTATTAGCATATTATATAAAAGGGAATCAGGTGGACTGTTGGTTTCAACTTCAACTGAAAATCCTAGGGTTGTATTCTAATATATATATGTATATTCTATTACAACACCATCTAGCCCAAACTAAGCAGAGCTTGTACTATGGGTACTAGATAATGGATAAACATATATATATATATACTTTTATTTTTTGTAAATACATACATAATATACATAGAAACACCCAGACTAAGACAAACATCCATGTTCATGCGCACAAATGTTTGACATGTGCGGGAATCGAACCCGCGACCTCAAGCGTGGCAGTCAGTAACACTAACCACTACGCCATCGAGGCCACCTGTATGTTGTTCAGGAGTCAAGCTCCTCTTGGCAAAAAAATGTTAGATACGCCAATAGTAGATACTTAATGTCACATTCCTCCTTTACTTCCGTGATCCACCCGTGACAGACACGGAGTGACGGACGCAATAATGCTTTTAAAGAGGTTTCGTTTTTCTTCAGTAAATAAATGGTTCGTAGGCTTCCGTGCCTTCTGTCCTACCGTACGGGCTTACAAACAATTTATTTTAATTACATATAGTGCCGAGATTTACTTTTACTATACCGTCTTTCCTTGTGGCATATCCTGATGATACCAAATCTCACGTAAGTTTAGTTAATATCAGGCAAACTGTATAAAAGCTGTGGCAAAATTAAAGCTTAGAAAAAATGCGAATGATCTCAAGGTTCATTTTGATTGCTTAGTCCAGCGTTATTTCGCGCTAGCGCATTCTTAGCAAAGCGTTATTAGGATGTTCCGTGATGGAATTTTCAATAGCAATTTGGGCTTTCGATAAGAGGATTAAAGTGATATACAGGTAATACGTGGCTGTAATGTTTTCAACTGGCTATGATTGGCCGGTTAGCATAAAAATTTTGAATTCGTAGGCCATTCCAAAAAAAATGCTTTAGGTAGCTATGAGCAAAATATTGACGTGTCTAATAATTACCTTGTGTCTGCGGTTTCACTCGCGTAAACGTTGGTAGGTTAGGTTATGTTAGTAAAAATATGGGCACGCCACAATAGTAGCGGTAAGACCCGTTTTTTGAGGAGTGGCTAGAGAGACGGCATGGCGCCTTCATCTTCCGGCTGACACAGGTAATGATTGGCCACGGTTGCTTCCGGCAAGAGATGCCCAGTTGTCACCACTGCGACGACTGCCGCGACTTTGTTGAAGACTCGGCGCTGCACACTTTGGCGGACTGCCCCGCCTGGGCATCGCAGCGCCATGACTTGATCGCGGCAGTCGGTATGGTTGCCCTCTCACTCCCGGCCGTGGTTCAGTCCATGGTCCGGAGTGAGAGGTCGTGGAACGCCGTCGCTTTCTTCTGTGAGGAAGTAATTTCCATCAAGGAGGCGGTGGAGCGAGAGAGGGAGCGCTTAAACCCTCTCCTCAACCGCAGAACCGGTCGCCGGAAAGCGCGAAATGACCTCCAGCCACCCTGAGGTTTGATCTGGGGGTGGCGGACTTCGTGGGCCTGCCCGCCATCCTATCAGCACCAGGTCTGAGAGGCGGCGTGCGTGTTCCCACGCGCGCCTCTGTGTCGTGTCCGTCTCCCCTTTAGAGGGAGGACAGTAGGGATTTTAAAAGTAGTGGTGACCAAAGGGTATGTCTTATCGTGTAGTGGCCTGCCGTTTCATACGGTGGGCCGAAACATCGGCGAAGTCGCGACTGTATGTTAAAATGATTCACGCGGCCCCGCCGATTGCAGTTTTGTCGAGGAACCGTGGTAGGTTTAGTCGGTATTACAGGGCGGTCCATTCTTATCAATATTACCATCTCTCTTTTACCCCGGTGAGTCCGACATAGCCCCTCCGCCCGTCCCCCCGGAGGGGTAAGCGTCAAAGCATACCAACACGTAAAAAAAAAGAAAAAAAAGTTAGTAAAAATATATATTTTTTAAATTAAATATGTTTAAACCTAAAGATGAAAGAATTTTTGAATCGGTTCAATAGTTTTCGAGTTAAATCCTTAAAAACAAACAAATAAGCAAATCTTTCCTCTTTATAATATTAATATAATATGCTACATACTAGCCGACGATAACTGGCCATCACATTACATATGTACATTGCAATAATAATGGCCGTTTAGAAGCCACTGAGATTTGTATTTAGTTTGAACGTGTGTTATCCGCATTTAACCTCACTATTGGACCATTGTGTGTAAATCCAAAATATGTAACAGGTTATTACATTCAATATTGCACGCCTTTAGTATGCTTTGGTGTGTTCATCCAAAACACGCAAGCAAGCGCGTAAAACGGGTATGTTCCTATATAATCATCATCATCATCTAAGCCGCAAAACGTCATCTACTGGAGGTATAGATAATTAACTCTTCTCCAAAGGTTTCTACACAGACCGATCTTGGCCACCCGTACCGACCCGACCCTTACCAGGCTATATCTTTTTCTATATAGCCTGGTAAAGATCGTGGAAAGCGTTTAGATACGGGTGGCCAAGATCGGTCAGTGTAGAAACCTTTGGAGAAGGCTATTTAAATATAACTTCAGCAGAAGACATTTTGGGGCTCAGATGATGATGATGATGAAATAGGAACATACCTATTTTACGCGGGACCTAAACTATTGGACTACAATAATTTCGCCCTGCATAAGCATCTTAAGACACATGCGTTCTACAGCTGCAGCAATCAGAGCTCCAGTTCAGCATTTGCCTGGGCCCAAGAACCAGGCACTGTTCTTCCACTGGAGCATGTCATAGTGACGTACGGAAGCCAATAAATATAAAGAAACATACATAGTTATATATGATTCAGAATTATGTACATACTATTAGCGTGAGTAGACATAAAATACATAGATGTCTTTAGCATACATACCATGATTATGTAACAAATAAACAAGACTCATGACACGCCATTATCCTTTAATGTCACACGAATATATCATTTTGTTGAAAATATGTAATTAAAGTGTAAATTACACATCAGTTCGTATATCTTTGACCTATTATTTATCATGTCCGTGATCGCGATATGTATCGATAATGGGCATTTTATCGATGCATATCATCGATGTTGAGTGCTCTCGTGGCATTGTCAGCTCTCTCTGTACTTGGACTGTTTTAATTATTAGGATTTGCAGTAAAGATTTACTGCTTTGTGGTGGATATGTGAAAATATTATGTATATGAAATTAACCATCAACCGAGTATTCAACTCGCAACAGCAAATATCATTTAAAGTAAACCTTTATGTGAAAACTGCATCTAATTTAGGCAGTAATTAATTATAACTTATATTATATTATGTAAATGCGAATGTGAGTTTGTTTGTTGGTTACGCTTCCACGCCTTAACTGCTCTACCGATCATCAAGACATTTTCCATACTTGTTGTCAGGGGTAAAAAAAAGTACCTGGGGTACATTTCATCCAGAAAAAGTACTATTCTAATACTTTCTTTCAGGATTTAATGATAAAAAATAATATGCTTGTAATACAATTGATTATCTCTTTGGCTTCGTGGCATGCTTGACTTAATATGTTTGAACGTGATCCATTGTTGGGTTAAATTAAAATGGTTTTATGTAAGGAAGGTAAGGCCATAGTCTACCACGCTGGCCCAGTGCGGGTTGGCAGACTTTAATAACGTAATGGAGAACTCATAGACATGCAGGTTTCCTCCCGATGTTTTACTTCACCGTTAAAGCGAGCGATAATTAACTATTTATTACGCACATAACTTGGAAGTGTCAAAAGTGCCTTGGGATCTAAATTGAGACTTCTGCGTGGCAATCCAACGGTTTCCCAGTAGACTATCGCTGTTTCTCTCTTACATACGTACTTAAAAACGCAAGCGTTGTCGCCAGAATCAGCTGGTCATTAAATAAAAATAGAATAAAACACTTTGTAAAAACACAAAAGTACAAGTATTAAAAATTAGTTTTACCAAGGGATAGAAAAATTTAAATAACCTAAATTTACGCGAATGGACCCGCAGGCATAATCTAATATATTATATTTTGGTAAAAGAAGAAGTTGGGATTGAATTAAAGCATTTCCCCACACACCTATAAGAACCGTCGTGTAAGAATTCTTGCTATTTCTCTGGCACGTCTGCTCTTAAATACCGGTTATTCTACATAATAAAATGTAATATCAGACATGCTTTTTCTTATTATCATCATCATTTGACAATACTTATCCTCTTAACCAATTAGAGGGGCTTCATCATCTTAATTTTATTAAAGAATTATTGTCTAGCTTGTGTCATATAGATTATAGATAATGTAACCTTATGAATAAAACAACAAAACATTTAATCAAATGCCAATAAATATTATAAATTCGAATGTGAGTTTGTTTATTAATTTGTTTGTAACGCTTTAACGTGTTAACTACTCAACTGATCATGACACTTCGCATAGGTACACGTTGTCGGTGGAACAAAAAAGGTCATAGGGTACCTTTAATTTAGAAACAAGTGAGAAACGGCAAAGAATTGCCGTAAATCTTAGAGTTCGAAAACATGGTTCAAGTAATATGCAAAGGTCACGTGACCTTGAGGTCAAAGGTCAAATGTCATATTCATTTCGGGGGAATATCGACTATGCTGAGTCGAATGGCGTTGACCACGAGTCTCTAGCTCTTACGGTTCTTGATTTGAAAGTTGTATAACAGACAGACGGACACAGCTGTTGTATAAGAGTTTTTCGAACTCTAAAAAGTACAGTTACTAACCTTACCTAACCTAAATTTACGCGAGCGAAGCCGCGGGCAAAATCTAGTAGGTACTTTATATCTTTGCTCCTTAAACGCAGTCTTTAGTAGCGCAGTTAGAATTCCCTCCTTAAATACTCAAGTGCATCTTCTCGATCAAAGCACCCCGACATTAGAAATGCTTAGTGTGAACGCTCAGACAGATTATACGGATTACACACACGACAAGTGACACTCACACGCTCACCCGTTCATATGTTCACTCATTCAGAGATGAATGATTAAGCATTTGTAGCTGTGCTATTCCGTTTGAAGCTGTTTATATATTGAGACCAAAGATTGAAATAATAGATTAAAACCCTATGTCTTCTGTTAGTTTCTGCTTATCTGACGACGTGTATGCGAAATTTCATGATGATCGCTCGATTAGTTGAGGCGTGCAAGCGTAACAAATAAACAAATTCGTATTCGCATTTACAATATCAGTTAGGACGTAACTAATAAAAAAATAACGATCTTGTTCTCTTTTTTTATATACAGGTGTCCGGTAATTAATAGATAACCTGGAAATGTCTTATAGTGGAACTGATGGCCGTTCAGAAAAAAATATGAAAAAAAGTCTATCCTAACTACTACCTGAGATATGTGTTTTTTTTTAATTACCATTTATTACTTTCTTGTATACTACGACCATAAATGAATCGGTTTTTGTTGTTTTATTATTAAACACTAATTATGCTAATATATAGACAGTCAAAAGTATGCTATGCTAATATAGCTTGCACTTTTTAATATATATATACTTTTTATTTTTTTATTCCCATTTTTCATTTTTTTCTGAACGGCCTTCTACTATAAGACATTTCAAGGTTATCCATTAATTACCGGACACCCTGTATATTGTGGCTTGCGTTTGACCGCGATCTCACCTGATGTTAAGTGAACAGTTAGAAGATGCCTATCCACTCGCGACTTAAAGTCACCAAAATTGTACTCATCGGTACAAGTATAATGTATATATTTTAAACTGTTATGAAATCGCTTCATTTAATTTACCGCTAGACGGAAATTATCAACTGACCCACAAAGGTGTTTATAATATATCGCGAGGGACTTTACAAACATTATATCAGTGGACATAAAGAACACCTACATATCGTACCAACTGTTTGTATGACAAACCAAAATACATATGGTATATTGGTTCCATACAGACATCGAGGTACCAACACTGATCAGTATGCCAGAAAGTTATTCTAGTTATTGCTTATCCGGATAAAATAATATATATAATATATAATATCCGATAGATATAGATAATCCGGGTATAATAAAATACTATTAGACCTTTATTAAACTGTCCCACTGCTGGGCACGGGCCTCTTATCTGTGTTAGAAGTGCTAGGCCATAGTCCACCAAGCTGGTTGGCAGACTTCACATATAATCAATAACATCATAGAGAAAGCTCAGACATGCAAGTTTCCTCACGATCTTTTTCTTGACTATTAAAGAGAGCGATAATTAACAATTTAATACGCACATAACTCCAAAAAGTCAGAGATGCCTTGGCATTGAACCCGTGACTTTAGCGTAGGAGTCCAATGGTCACCCACAAGGCTATCGCTTATCCGGACGGTATTATAAAAACCTTAAATATCGCACTCCCTTATGTTTTTTTTTTACTTGGGTTAATTCTCCTGATGCATACCTCCTCGCTACAAGGGGAGGCGAAAGGGTTATGTCGGGCTCTCCCAAGACTTCGGGCCTACTGACTAAAATATCGCAACCCCTGTCCTATATGCCGTATTGCCATACTACCGCTAGACTGTCATATAGAAACAGATATACATATATACATCATAATATTACTCTGTCTACACATTATTCACATGACTATCTATTTGCCAGCCATATTAAGACCCATATCCATCAATAAAAAGCATTCGATAACATCCGACAGTCGATCCACGATCTGACGTATTAAATTACATTGAAGAGCACAATCGACGTGGGAATTGTCCCACGTCGATTTTGTGCTCTTCAATGTAACTTAGAAAAGGTGTACTGTCATATAGCTTCGTCCTATTTAAATGTCGTTATGTATGTTGTCACAAAAACTCTTAATATGACAGCTTCAGAAAATGTATCCATTACTTATTTAGTCTTAAGTTTACGCGAGCGTGTAACGTTGAAATTAAACTAACTACTAACAGTGGGTAATGAAACGAAACATTGGGGCCATGGAGTTGGCCATGGGT
Organism: Catocala nupta; assembly: GCA_963675205.1. Lineage (NCBI taxonomy): Eukaryota > Metazoa > Arthropoda > Insecta > Lepidoptera > Erebidae > Catocala > Catocala nupta. The sequence goes on along the minus strand of OY776079.1, from coordinate 7,261,939 downwards.
TCAAGCGCTAGGTCTGTTCATAGAGATCTCTAAGCGGCTAATCCACGCGTCGAGTGACCAGGAGACTGGCATTTTTTTCGCGACAGAAATTAGCATTGCTATTCAACGTGACAATGGTCAGAAGACTTTAATAATAATTTAATTGCAATAAAAAAGATGCTTGTTAGGAGGGGAATCACTTATTAGCTAGCATGGAAAGGTGATTGAGCAATATTTGATCGAAACCGGACTGCGAAGGAAATGTTTCTCTCCAACCTACAATATGACTTGTCCTTCTTTATAGGTACGTATTTAAAATAAGCATTTTATCTTCGTCTGTGCTGATGATTTCCTTTATTCTACAAGAGACGGTATACAAAATATTGGACAATAATATTTTAGTCAGACTGCCGTATGATGTAAATCCTGGAGTTGAATCCGGGCCAGTAGCAGTAACAGTGTCTAGAAATATAGAATACCTCCGATATACGACAAAAAGCTCCCATTACATGGGCACCAAAACTGCTTAGCACTGTGGAAAAAAAATGAACGGTGGTTACCTATCTCTTACCACCAGGTGTTACGTCGTTTATACTGGAGGCAATAAAAAAGATTATTACTTATTCCTACCTGAAAACAAGAATTGATCAACTTATGAAGTAAACAATTTGATCAATCTCAATCAGTTAGATATAAATAATAGTGAGAAGTTCGAGTCTTGTTTTCTAGAGAGTTGTTATTGCGAGCTCGGAGGTGAACAACACTATGTTTGTCAGCTTTAAACTTAACCTTTTGTGTGCTTACAATTATTATATATAGCGAATGGTGTATCTATCTGTTTGTTTGTATGTCTTCGCTTTTAATATGAACATTGATTCACTATAAACAGAGTTAACTAATTTTAGAGTAAATAGCTCTCTGCCTAGAGTATTCCCTGAATTTAACAAATTATATGTTGACAGTCGTTTTGATTTCTTTGCTACTGGTAAAAATTCTGCTAGATCCTGTTTAACCAAGTTTTTTGTTGATAATTTATAAATGTTGGATACTGGCTCAATCTTATAAATCCATCTGTTTCTTTTGTAACTAAATATGCTTAAGCTGTCATATAATCAAGTTGTAAACTAATTGTGGAAGCTTGTTATTGACATTTATTTATTGTATCTGTTAGCTACTAGCTTGTATGTAGCTGTAAGCTCACCTGATTAAATAAAATAAAAAAAAACTTTTTGCATGTTGCAACATCGTGAGGAAACTTACATGTCTGAGAGATCTCCATATAGGTAATTATGAAGTCTGCCAACCGATACTGGGCCAACGCGGTAGACTAGGCATTATAACCTAGACCTGAGAGGCCCGTGCCTAGCAATTTGACAGTTTATATAGGGAGGATATAATTATTTAAAAAAAGGGAAGACAGGTTTTAGCTGGGTTGGTTCACTTATTTTCCCTTGCGCATTATTGCGGAAGGTTACGAGTATTTTAAAGATCTTCTTTAGCCTAATCTCGTTGGCGCAGCGCCAATGAATACTGCCATCATAACGCAACAAAAATACTGAAGTTAGATAATGTACTAAATATTTTATAGTACTATACCGCTTCTTCATATCTATTTTTGTAAATGTTCAACAAAACGCACACTTGCATTCGAATTAAAATCGAACGTATAAACAACACTAGAAATTATGCGCATTATTAAAATCCAATTTCTGAGACGCAGATCATCACAAAAAATTACTAACAGACGATCAAACACATTTTAACTACTAGGATTAGCTGACTGAATTAACAACAGCCAATAAAATCGCTAGACACAAATACGATTTTGACAGTCGTTGATTAACCTTTAAGAAACCGGCGGAAAGACACAAAACGATTTGACATTTCTATAAACTATCAAAGACCGCCAATATTCCATAAACACGTCACGCTGCGGAATAGACCCTTTAGTTACCCGCAGCTGTAGGTACATTTTAGTTCCGACTCTATTCTCTAGGTAGGGTCTATCTCCGGTCCCAGATGTCGTTGACGTAAAAAAGGGCGCGAAAAGAAAAGGAAATGAGTTCTGATTACGAATGAATCCGGCGAAAATCCGTAGTCTTAATAGTATTGCTTTCTTAAGAAACTTTGTGTGTGAGTACGAATATGCTGTTTTTTTAGTTTGCGAAAACACAAGGGAGATGTATTGAGACTTTGTATGAAGGAGATAGTTTATTTATTTATATTAACTAACAGTTATTCTTCACATGTGAGAAACGATTTTGATTCTTAACTAATTATATTAGTATGAGGTTATTCAAAAAGGGCGTATAAAGGTTTTTACAATGTCGGCAACGCGCAAGTGATACCTCTGGTGTTGCAGTCGTACTAATTCTGTTCATGCTAAGCCAATGATGAACAGTTCCCTTTAAATCAATTATGGTCGAATTTCGACCACTTGGCGCTATAATAATTCAGGCTGTCTAGGTGGAGCAGCAGTGGTACATGTTAAGCAGCAACAGCAGTAAATACTGCTGCCATATATCTTTGTAGCAAATGGAAATCCGTAGTCTTTGCCTACCCCTCTGGGAAACAGGCGTGAATCCTTAAAATATATATCCTTGTACATGGCAGCTGCTTTTACTACCGTAGGTCTTGGGTTCGATACTCAGGTTAAACAAAGTGTGATTGGGTTTTCTGTCATTACATTTTTTGTAGAAGCATGGAGTCTGGAACTATGTTCGGTAAACAGTAATAGGTCGCCACCTGTTACGCCGGACTTAAACACATAGTTGACGAAATGTAGGTGTAATACACCCATATATCACCTATATTCCCGAAATGGTGGGCCTCTGCCTACCCTTTCAGGGATTTAAGCCTCTGCTTGAGACTATGTATGTATACCTATTATATAATAATTAGGCAAACAATACATGATAGTTAAAACAGTAATCTGAGTGCCTAGTGTGAGTTTGTTTTACGATCGACATGTTTATGACGCTCGGCGCTCCGATTGGTCCGCTCTCAGCTCTTAACCAAGCAGAGAGCCAAACCCGGTGAACGTTTCTATCGATTTAAAGTAAAAGCAACTCACACTAGTGCCTAGTGTGAGTTGAAGAAGAAGTCAAAACAATATAAGATATTAAAATTAAAATGTATCATCTGCAAAATTATAAGCAGAAATGTAGTATTTCCAAATTTCATAATATTCAATTTCACTATTCTAAATTCTCAGTAAATAAAACTGGCCTTTTCGGAAACCAAAGCCACCCAAAACGTGCCACAATGCACCGAACTAGTAGTAAAAAAATAAAGTTTAAAAACTATATTTTACCCGACTACGTTAAAAAGGGGGCAAAAAGGAACGAATTTAAAATTTATATAGCCTATGTCATCCGGGCCATTATTTTTTTTATTCATTATTGACACCTCATTCATTAAAATCGGTTCAGTACATTAGGCGCTACGGCGGAACATACAAACATACATACCCAGACTGCCAAAATCTTTACCCTTACTTTTGGCTTCGCCGTAGTCGGGTAAAAAAGGTTTAATGTTCCATGATTAACCTAAATTAGAAAAAAAGGCACGTAAATTATCCAACAGATGTTAGTGTTAAAGTTTTTGGCATTGCCATCACTTTCATATTAGCAAACTTTTTGCCATTATGACAAAACTTTTTTAACAATAATAGTAGAAATCTACAAGAAGTTATAACTTCATAATTCTTTGTCAAAGATAATTTTAATTTGGTTTTAGTATGCCTTTTTGAAGTTATCTCTATTACAGATTAAAGTTTAGCATGTTTTCTTTAAATACATTTAACAAAGTGGTCTGTGACAAATTACTTAGTTTTGTATTACTAATACCCAATATACGAGTTTACAGAAACAACGTTCGCTTTATAAGAAGTATCTAGACCCTTAAAAAATAAAATATTTCTTAGTTGCCTTATTTAGAAAAATATAGATACTGAGAGCTAGATACAAACATAGAGACCCATATTTATGTGGTCTTTCTTAATTTCTTTTTCATCTCTGTTTTAAGAACAAATATAGTCTGAACGCAGTAACTACATGGTTTTATAATGAATTGTTTGTTTAACAAATAACCCCAGTCAGAAAATAGATTAGTAATACGACATGAAATTTGCTCATACTAATTTCTAAACATTACGCCTCGATGGCGTAGTGGTTAGTGTAACCGACTGCCACGCCTGAGGTCGCGGGTTCGATTCCCGCACAAGACAAATATTTGTGTGCATGAACATGGATGTTTGTCTTGGTCTGGGTGTTTCTATGTATAATATGTATGTATTTACAAAAAAAAAGTATATATGTAAGTTTATCCATTGTCTAGTACCCACAGTACAAGCTCTGCTTAGTTTGGACTAGATAGTGTTGTGTGTATGTGGTAGAATATTATTATATTATATTATCAGCATTCTGCCAAATTCTAACTAATATTATAAATGAGTATGGGAATTTGTTATTTTGTTTATGATTATTGCACCTCTAAACTAACCGACCGATCATTATAAAATTTCGTAAAGACGTTGTTAAGGGTAGAGATAAGGATAAAGTGTACCTTCATCCAGGAAAAATTCATTATCTAATTTCAATATTCAATATTTAATCACAAAGTAAGCTCGCCCAAATTTCATAAATATCTAAAAAGACGATCCTTCGTAACGATCGCTGAGAATCTCATTTCGGAGAATGGTTCTTTCATGTTTGGGCTAAAATATTTTGTTCAACGTTAGGTTAACTTATATAATATGTGCTCATTACACGCCGAATCTCTGAGACCTTTATCACTAATATGGCAAACAAGCCAGTGGTCTGTCTGAAGGTAAGTCGTTATTGTAGCTTTATGAACATAACAGCGGAGGACAAAATATGTAAGTAAATAAAGTAGAGATTTCCTAACTGCAAAGACAGTCATGTTATCGAAGATAGCCAGATTTGTTAATAAATCTTGTCCGAATAGCGAAGCAATTATTTATCAATCTATATATATATTGCAGGTCGTGGGTAGTATGGAAGTCCCTAAATAGACTTCGCACCCAGGTTGGCCGCTATAGAACGAACTTGTGTAGGTGGAGATTCAGAGACCCCGGCCTTGCTCAGTGTGACTATGGTGGAGCTGGAGAAAACAATAGCACATTTGTTTGTATGCCCTTCTTGCCCGAGCACTTGCACAATATCAGAACATTGTGCGGCTACTCCTACCGCAATTAGAGCGGCCGAATATTATGCAAATAATCTATAGTTCAAACTAGAACCATTGACACGAAGAATAAGAGCAGAAGTCAAATTAATTATTCTATAAATTTTGCCTGTCTGTATACGCACATCGCGCAAAAATTACTGCACAAAATTAAATACAATTTTTACAGTTGTGTTGCTAGAGGTGTAATTTAAAATCCTGTGCATATTTCATCTTAATACGCCGCCTAGAAGTCGAGTATTATGTGTGTAGAGCAGCTATCTTTTGCATGCAAAGACGGAAAAATATAGATCGGTACCTATTTCCCAACTTCACGCATACGAAATTGCGGGCAAAATCATAACAAATACATACATACATACATAGATTCACGTCTGTTTCCCAGAGGGGTAAGCAGAGACTACGGATTTCCATTTGCTACGATCCTGACACACTTCTCTGGCTTCATTCACTTTCATAACATTCCTTATACACGTTCGCCAGTTTAAGGTGCTCTTCAGAATGTCCCCGATCTGATCAAGAAACGATCGCCCAGGTCTTCCCCTTGTGACTGTTCCATTCACACTAGCCTTATAAATTTTCTTAGTCAGTCTTTTCTCGTCCATTCTTTCTACATGGCCAAACCAGCTTAACATACCCTTTTCTATTCTCGTCAATATATCCACTTTTATGCCGCATCTGTCTCTAATCACACTATTCCTTATTCTATCTTTCAGAGTGACACCACATATATATGTCTTTCAGCGCTCTCATTTCTACAGCACCTATTCTGCTCCCATGCTTCTTTTGCCATACCCAGCTTTCACTACCATGCATAAGTGTAGGCACTAATAGTCCTCTATGAACAGCCAAACGTGCCTTTTCGGATATTTCGACTGTTCATTATAGAGATTTTTTCATTGCTATCGTTGCGTAAGTATGCACTAATGTTCACGTGCTGCTTAAGTTGTAGGTACTCTTTTCTGTTGCCAAATTGCCATGATATTATTCCTAGCTAGGCCATGTAAACTATATCTCAGCCAAGCGTCCTTGTACACTTAACATCAAGCCGTGTGACGTATAATGAGGCAGATTTTAAAACCGTTTTGCTCAGCTTTATTCCATTTAATCACTTTTTGCCCGCAGGTGTACCGTTTAATTAGGCCTCGTAGTATCTATCATCCTGTATTATCTAAATCCCCGAAGGGGTAGGCAGAGATGTATGTATACGTTTTTCACTAGTTATATTTTTAGGTTTCACGTTAAGGCCTCGGTATGAGCTGGGCCCCTATAGCACGGAGTTTCGAAATAGCTGTGAGAAATAGCTGAACTATATACCTACTGTTTATTGAGAATTACGTAAAGTTAAGCTAAGGAATCTTTATTGCCATACAAAATATTAGTAATTGATAAATATTTTGTATGGAAATAAAGATTTTCGGACACATCAGTTTAAATATTAGAGCATATTTTATTAAATAAAAAGGTAATTAAAAATATATTTTATGAAAGAAGCCAGTTTGTAGAGTACTCTTGAGATTAAGGTAAAAAAAAACAAACTTAAGAAACGAACTTATTCTTCCCTTACTTGAGACCTCACGATTGCACACATACGAAGCAGTAACATCATATTACCAAAATATAAAACAATCTATCTATACTAATATTATAAAGCTGAAGAGTTTGTTTGTTTGTTTGATTAAACGCGCTAATCTCAGGAACTACTGGTTCGAATTGAAAAATTATTTTATTGTTGGGTAGCTTATTTATCGAGGAAGGTTATAGACAATATACATCACGCTAAGACCCACGGTGGCGGCGCAGTAACCATAAACGCGGGTGAAACCACGGGCACATTTAGTAACTAATAAGAAAAATACTTACATACTTAAATCATTTACCAATGGTCTATGCCCTCAACGGTTACGTCTACAAACTGCTAAATAAAGTTTCACTGCCTTTAGCTGCAAATCTTCTACAAACAGGTTTTAATTAAAAGAAAAGAATATACCCTTGCTCCGAGCACCGTGCTCATTAAAACGTACAGCGAACCACCGACGTACCCTTACTAGAATAGACACCGCGAATTTATTGTGACATAATATTATATTTAACAAGTTAGACAAATAAAAAATAAAACGTAGCAAAACGATTGGAAAATAACAGAATATGCTACTTTTTACGCAGTGGCAATGAATGAGGTCACGGATTTGAATTACAGAGAGGCAAAATTGAAAGAGGACGGATAAATATTGATGTATGTAATAAATGTCGGCCTCGATGACGTATTGGTTAGTGTAACCAACTGCCACGCCTGAGGTCGCGGGTTCGATTCCTGCACAAGTCAAACAATTGTGTGCATGAACATGGATGTTTGTCTTGGTCTGGGTGTTTCTATGTATAATATGTAAGTATTTACAAGAAAATATATATGTATGTTTATCCATTGTCTAGTACCCATAGTACAAGCTCTGCTTAGTGTGGGCTAAATGGTGTTGTGCGTATATGGTAGAATATTATAAACAAAAAAGAAAAAATATCTCTACGAAACACTCTCAAAAATAAAATTGATAAAATTTGTTTAAAATATTTACCAAATAATATCAGATTTTATTCTGCAATGATAATATCATATTTTTGTAAAGTCAACTCATATACACATTTTTTAATCTAATTCCCGCACTTGTTTTAGGTCCTATGTAAAGGTGATTTTATATACTTTAAAACAAAGGACACATTTTTTTGGTCACGTGTGGAGATCGAACTTAACACTGCACAAGCTTAAGCTCAAGCAACAAGCAGATTCAAGCTAATCACTTAATCAACTGTGCCAGCGGGGTTGGCAATTACTAACACACATTCTAGAAGTCCCTTCCAGCACGTTACTACATCACTTATCAGCTCTGAGCGCGGGTAGAAAACGATTTAGATGTTTTCCCCAGAGTATTTACATTAGCAATACCAGCCCAAACATTGAAGCCGGAGATATAGCGAGAAAGATCGAATTCTATCACTTATTCAACACCGCAATCTGGAAATAAAAATGATTATTTTTGATCCCAAGCTTTTACTTTCCAGAGAAAATACACGAAAAATCTTTAGAGAGAATATTTGGGCAAGTTTGTGAAGTAAGTAAGGAAATGTACGATATTAAATAATTATGGTCTAGTGACCAATCCTAACCAATATTATAAATGCGATTATGAGTTTGTTTGTTGTTTGTTGCCGCTTACACGCTTTAACTACTCGACCGATCATTATTATTCGCTAACCCTCTATTAACCCTTTTAGTTAAAAACCATTATTGCAGCAGCCCAACAGACACGCCACGATCGTGGCGGTAAGTCCCGTGTTTAAGGAGTGGCTGGAGATGTGGCATGGCGCCCTCACCTTCCGGCTGACACAGGTATTGACTGGCCACGGTTGTTTTGGCCAGTTCCTGTGTCGTATACGCCGGCAAGAGACACCCACGGCCTGGTGCGGCGACTGCCGCGACATTGTTGAGGACACGGCGCTGCACACTTTGGCGGTTTGCCCCGCCTGGGCATCTCAGCGCCGTGCGTTGATCGCAGCAGTCGGATCGGTTGCCCTCTCGCTCCCGGCCGTAGTTCAGTATATGGTCCGGAGTGAGAGGTCGTGGAACGCCGTCGCCTCCTTCTGTGAGGAAGTGATTTCCATCAGGGAGGCGGCGGAGCAGGAGAGGGAGCGATTAAACCCTCTCCCCAACCGCAGAGCCGGACGCCGGAGGGCGCGAGATGACCTCCAGCCACCCTGTGGTTTGAACTGGAGGTGGTGGGTTTTGTGGGCCTGCCCGCCATGCGTTCAGTACCAGGTCCGAGAGGCGGCGTGCGAGTTCCCACGCGCGCCTCTGTGTCGAGTCCGTCTCCCCTCTAGGGGAGAGACAGTAGGGTTTAAATGAGAGGTACCTATATTAGGTAGCTCTTATCGTGTAGTGGCCTGCCGTTTCATACGGCGGGCCGAAACCTCGACGGGGTCGCGACCGTATGTGAAAGTGATTCGCGCGGCCCCGTCGATAGCGGTTTTGTCGAGGAACACCGTGGTAGGTTTAGTCGGTACTCCGGGAGGTACAATATCTTTTCAACATCTTTATTTTACCCCGGTGAGGCCGACATAACCCCTCCGCCCGTCCCCGCGGAGGAATATGCGCCAAAGCATTCCCCCACGTAAAAAAAAAACTTATGAAGCTAGTTATTAAAGGTGTCTCGGGTTCGAACCCACGTCGCGCACCTCTGTTTTTCGAAATTATGTGCGTATTAATTGACAATTATCGCCTGCTCCGTGCCTCGGAGAGCACGCTAAGCCGTCGGTTCGGGCTGCCATGAACATCTATGGCAATCGTTATTGGGAAGTCAGTGCCCTATAATATCCTGACACTGATCTAGCCTTAGGGTATCATTAGCCTTCGGGTTGCGGAGGTCAGGTGGCAGCCGCTCCGTGTAAAAACTGATATCCAGTCAAATCCGGTTAGACCAGAAAAGCCGACCCCAAGTCATTTGGGAATAATAAAGGCTAGAGAGAAGAAGAAGAAGCTAGTTATTAAATGTAGACTGTTTATTAAGCATTTCAGGGCAAACATTTGAAAGTAGCGCTTTAGTACGATATGTTATGCAACTCCTCACTACGGGGAATTACACACTTTGATAAATAATAGGCAAACACAAACATTTGCGTCACGAGTATAATTTTCAGTTCAGTATGTTGGAGAAACGATAAAAGCCAAACAGTTAAACTTTGCTTGTTTGTGAAATTTAATCTTAGAAACTACTGAACCGATTCTAAAAATTATTTAACTTATAGAAAAGTACACTATCCGCAAGAATAACCTATGTTACTCTTATACTCTAACCAAAAAAAAACAATAATATTTTGTAATTGTTAATAATTATAATAATTAAGTATTAATTAATAATTATTATTAGCGGTAAGTGGTCGAAATTCGACCATAATTTATTTATATTTTAAATTTGATCGTTATTAAAGTTTTATTGTCTATAATTTAATACCCTTATAATCACATTTCATTTAGTCACCTACTCCACATACATATGATGTATATGTAACCATAGTTACGAAGCATTCTACGAAGTCAACCGAACAATGCCGAAATACTACGAACGCGATTTGACTGCTTGTGTCAAATGCATAGTAGTGTGCGTGTTTTTTCATTAATTTAATGTATTTCTAATGTATTTTTTATAAAAATAATAGGATTCGCCCCTCCTTCTCCCAAAAAATTATCAATATTTTTTTTAAATTGTTAATGATTATAATAATTATTAATTAATACTTATTATTAATTATTATTTCAGTGGTCGCCTTACTATTGCCACTGCGCCGCAAAAATTTGTGTGATCCACACATCGTTGTCCCATGTCTGGGTGTTATTTGTGTCCGTTGTTGAAATGTTTTTAATGTCGCCGGCGGAACACCATTTATTTCTAGTACGGAAGTACTAACTTAATAAAATAATATATTGTGGAAAGAAAGAAATAAATCATTTATTATTATTTTAGTTTTCGATACATACATATTGTAAAACAATAGCCCCCGCCGCGTCTGTTGGTGATAAACTCAAAAAAACCACATAAAAATCCGTCCAGTAAGAACGGATTTTTATGTGGTTTTCAACAATAGACAGAGAGATTCGTGAGAAAGATTTAGGTGTATAATTTGTTAAGGTTTTGTCCTACCTAAGGTTTACATATAAAAGCCCTAGAAGTTAAATAACATATTTCTAAGAGTAAGCAACACTTTCAGTGTCTGTTATAAGAAATGACGGTGATCTCTTAACATCTACGGCACATATAGTAAAGCTAAGATACACTCAGCAACTCTTGTAACTCGTTCACAATGTGGGAGTGTGTAGCGACGCAAATTTCCCGCGGGATCGATATGTACTTCTTTCTTTCTACCTTATATGTCGCACTTTGACATAAGTTAGGTAGACAATGATTTTCTAGAGGTAGTATGCGTCTTTCAGTTGTTAAATATACTGTTTTATTTGCATCTTTAGGGTAGTAATTCTACTAAATTATTTGAGCCACATAACCTTAAAGTTGTAAAAAATCGACAGCAATTCATAAAGTTTTTTTATAATAAAGAGAATATTTTATTTACTTGTACACACGGCTACACGTCAAGTTAGACACCCTATATAAGCATAACTACGCTGCATACAAAATAGAGGTTTGTCGGAAAGGGACAGTGCATAGTGGTATCGATGAAATAGTAAGGATAGAGCGTAAACAAAAATATAACGCACTCTCTCGCACGATTCGTAGCGTTCAACTTCTAATAGTTCAAAATCCAAACAGTCTATGTTGATGTGTCGCTGTGTTTACAAAACCAATTATCGTAACTAGCAGCCGCCTAGTGGTCGAAATTCGACCATAATTGATCGTTATTATGGTTTTATTCTCTATAACTTTACCCTTATAATCACATTTCATTTAGATTTCGCCTTGGCTATACAGGTTAAATTTACCTATCTTTTTCAAACAAATTATAATTTACTCGACTATATTCATTCATTGACGATATTCCTAAGCTCGCTACTTTGTTTTCTTTTTACCTTATTACATATAAATAATATAAAATAGTATAGGTAACCATAGTTACAAAGAATTGTATGACGTCAGACGAACACCGCCGAAATACTACGAACGCGATTCGACAGCGTGTGTCAAATGCATGGTTGTGTGCGTGTAGAGTTTTTTCATTAATTTAATGTGTTTCTTATGCATATTTTATAAAATATTAGGATTCGCCCCTCCTTCTCCATGTAAACTTTAACTGTGCTAAATTAAATACTCCTCCATCCGCGCAATTTTCGTAAAAAGGGGTACAAAGTTTTTGCTTCACGTATTAATATATAGATATAAACTTAACTAATATCAAAAAACCTAACTATTTATTAGTAAAAAAAAATAAAATGGAATATATTTATATAAAAATATACTTTATATAAGTAAAAAAACAAAATCTTCTACAATTTTTAGCTTTCTAGCACTCTTTCGCCATATACCTAAACTCTACTTTGCCAGATTTCTTATTCCTTCGTTCTCGTAATATACTGTGTCCTATTGAGTCGGAACGGCAAACCGGCGGCCACGCACAATAGATTTTTAATTATGTCTAGCATTCCAAGACTAGATAGGTTAAAATCATTTCTCCACAAATTAATATTACATGGATCCTTGGTTTTACTGAGTGATTGTTACATTGATACTGTAACCTATATAAGTTTGCTTTATTTTAAATATTTACTAGATTATGCCTGCGGCTTCGCTCGCGTAAATGTATGTTAGGTTAGGTTAACAACAGTGTTTTTTTCTGGCTGGAAGGTACCCAATGTCCTTTTCTGCACCGGTGACCACGTGAATACAAATTTAATGATGATCGATTCAGTAGTTAAGACGTGAATGCGTAACAAACAAACAAAAAAAGTCTAAGTCTTGTCTTCAGTTTACGCGAATGTTATTCATTGAAATTAAAACGCCTTAACTACTGAATCGATCATCATTAAATTTGTATTCACGTGGTCTCCAAAATTTAATAGTAGTATAGTAGTGTAACAGTTTCTAAATTATGTAATAAAGTGTCAAATAAACAACGCGATAAAATCCATATATACTTAGTAGTTTAATTTCAAAGTCTAAGTCAGCAAAATGTGAGTGTTATACACCTCTGTGTAATCCTTACCTACATAAGGATAAACGCCCTATTTCTTACGGTAAAACATACATCCTAACTAATATTATAAATCCGGATTTCAGTTTGTTCATTTGATTGTTACATTTTCACGCTTTGACTACTTATCAGATAATGACATAGGGTATATTTCATCCAGAAAATGTACTGTTATTAACATTTTTTTTTACATCGCGGAATGCATTGACGCATACCCCTCCGTGGGGGCCTGCGGAGAGGTTATGTCGGAAAAAGATATCCCGGTAATACCGACTAAACCTACCACGGTGTTCCTCGACATTACCAGAGTCGGCGGGGCAGCGCATCACTTCCACATGCAATCGCGACCTCGCCGAGGTTTCCGCCCGCCGTATAAAACGGCAGACCACTACTCTATAAAAACACTCCTTCTACTGTCTTTAACGACGAATACAAAACAACATAGTGGCGCGCGTGGGAACACGTACGAAGCCCACCACTCCCAGGTCAAACCTCTAGGTTGGAGGTCATCTCGCTGTTATTAATATAACCACCAAATATGGCAGCAAACTGCTGTAAATAAATTAGCCTTTCATTCTCGATAATTACCTGTAATATCCATATATGCGACAAATGACGCATTACGTTACTAGAATAATAAATAATTAATAATAATAATAATATTCTATCACATACACACAACACCATCTAACCCAAACTAAGCAGAGCTTGTACTATGGATACTAGACAATGGATAAATATACATATACCTATACTTTTTTTTGTAAATACATACACATAGAGATTTTTAGTTGTGTGAGACAGAACTATGACTAGTTCCAGCGACCCACTCACCATTCAAGGCTCGCTGCCTTGCCTGTTGGCACACCGTGGTAGGTTTAGTCGGTAGCACCCGGAACATTCGGGTGAGCCCGACATAACCTCTCCGCTCCCTTTGCCGCGGAGAGGTATGCGTCAATACATTCCTCCACATTAAAAATAATAGGCAGAGCTATGACTTTTTTTATTGTATATATATTGCTTGCTCCACAGTGCATCCAAGCTAATATTATAAATGTAAATGTGAGATCATTTGTTTATTCGTTTTTTATACTTTCACGCCTTAACTACTAGACCGATCACAACAAAATTTCGCATTTATGTTGTCAGGGGTACAGAAAAGGACATAAGATACCTTTCATTCAGAGAAAACGTACTTTTACTTACCTAATCTACATTTACTTGAGCGAAGTCGCAGTTAAAATCTGGTAGTACATAGTATAGTATATAGTAGTACATAAAGAGAAGGTGGCAGACTGTCTTCTCTTCAGGAATACGCAGCCGCCGTTTATATATTTTAGTCTTTGACACGTTCAACCGTATTCCAGTCACGCAGCTCGCTTTGACCACCTCGATGGCGTAGTGGTTAGTGTAACCGACTGCCACGCCTAAGGTCGTGGGTTCGATTCCCGCACAAGTCAAACATTTGTGTGCATGAACATGGATGTTTGTCTTGGTCTGGATGTTTCTATGTATAATATGTATTTATTTACAAAGAAAAAAGTATATATGTATGTTTATCCATTGTCTAGTACCCATAGTACAAGCTCTGCTTAGTTTGGGCCAGATGGTGTTGTGTGTATGTGGTAGAATATTATATTATATTAAGAATAGCACCCGATTGCGCTACCAAAGACGAAAATATCACGGTATTGTCGTCGAATCATGACTCGCTAGACTCTTTTTAACGATGACTATGCCTCATTGTGCAGGCCTTGCTTGATAAGCACTTTTCAAATGGAGAAAATGGAAGTTTGGGGTAAGCGAGTTTCCCAGACTCCTGCTTTAATAGGTAAAACTAATTCTATGATTATTTAAAGTTAAAAAAATACACGCCATACTAAAGGGCACCTGTGATACCCGATACATTCTTATTTGGGGCCACGGCAATATTCTTTTTTTTTTATAGGACTTCTTCCGCACTTTGAGTATTTCGTATGTCGCTTTACAAACATTTAAACAACGAACACAAAGTACACCCAGCTTCGCAACAACCATTTGTGGATCACACAAAATTTTGTGTTGTGTGGGATTCGAACCCACAACAATCGGCGGAGTGGCAGTGGCGAGGGGACCACTTAAACCACAACGTCATGCGTGCAGTCAGTGCAGTTGGCCGAGCTCGTAAATTGACGACATATAATATTTCTATCTAAGATTTACTTTGACATTTGTATGTTACGGCGCATTTCAGAGGAGCACGTGTTTAGAACTGGAGTGTGTAACAGGCTATCCAATATTTGTTACTAGTTTTTGCACGCGGCTTTGCTCTGGAACTGTATTATTTTCTGGATGAAAGATACCCTATATCGTTTTGGGTCCCTGACAACATGTGAAATTTCATGATGATCGGTCGAGTAGTTAAGGCGGAAAAGCATAACAAACAAATAAACTCACATTCGCATTTATAATATATTATTTTTCCCGTTTCCGTGGAGATATCAAGATAAAAAGTAGCTTATGTGTGAATCCAGGTCTCCAGCTACATACCAAGTTTCATCGCAATCGGTCCAGCAGTTTTTGCATGAAAGAGTAACAAACATCCATACATCCATACAAACTTTCGCGTTTATAATAATAGTAAGGAAGTTAGGATTAGCTTTTGCTCGCGGCTTCGCTCGCGTAAAAGTAGGTTAGGATATGTTGGTAACAGTAGGTACTTTTTTAAAGTATAATATGAATAGCCTATGTTACTTGGTGATAAAATAACTTTCCAATTGTGAAAGAATTAAAAAATGGGTTGAGTAGTTTTTGAGTTAAATCCTTAAAAACATACAAACAAAAATCAAATCTTTCCTTATTTAGTAGACACTATCTTAAATTTATGACGCTATGGTTATAAAACTCAGTCGTAGGTGGTCAGTTTATCTATTTTAGACACATTTCCAGAAGTTGAACATGAAACACATGTATATAACGACTAGCTGTGCCCGCGGTTTCACCCGCGTTTATGATAACTACACCGCCCTGTTGGTCGTAGCGTGATGTTATATAGCCTATAACCTTCCTCGATAAATAGGCTATCCAACCGTAAAATAATTTTCACTTCGAACCAGTAGTTCCCGAGATTAGCGTGTTCAACCAAACAAACAAACTCTTGAGTTTTATAATTTAACTAACTCTGCTCGCTATTTCACCAACGTTTATGGTTAGTGCGCCGCCACAATGCGTCGCAGGTTGATATTATAAAGTTTATAACCTTCCTCAATAAATAGTCTATACAGTACAAAAGGAATTTTTAAAATTGGTATAGTAGTTCCAAATATTAACCCGTTTAAACAAATAAACTCTTCAGCTTTATTATATAGTACAGATAGAAAAGCGAGTGACGTAACGGTAAGTGAAACCTAGCCGAAACGTCAAGCTTTTCAAAAAGATATTTGAATATCAAGCATGATCGCAATAATACCCATTTTTCGTTAATTAAGCATGCAACGTGAATATTTTGGTCGTAGCGTGATGTTATATAGCCTTATAGCCTTCCTCGATAAATGGGCTATCCAAATCTAAACGAATTTTCAATTCGTACCAGTAGTTCCTGAGATTAGTGCGTTCAACCAAACAAACAAACTCTTTAGCTTTATAATATTAAGTATAGATAATTATTTTCTTATACGTCTAAAGTAGCAAACGCACATAAGAACCATCTCGAGGTAAGCGGGTATCGTAGTAAATGATAACTGGTAAGCAAACATATCAAGGCAAGCAGTAATCTTAGCCTATGACCACCTACAATAACAGAAAAACCGCTTACCAAGGGAGGAAGGATTTAAAAATGGTTCGGACCGATGTTTTTTTATTGCCATTGGTGGCAGACGAGCAAGTGGCCCACCTGATGAGAACTGGTAATCGCTGCTCATGGACTTCAGCAATGTCAGGACACAGCAAAGCCGCTGCCTACCGTGAAAGAAGAACTCTCTTCAAACCTCGTTTGAAGAATGACATATAATAGCGCTCGAGAAACACCGAAGCAGGCAGTTCATTCCAGAGCTTGCTCGTTGCTCGTCATGTTGGCATTTGGGTCAGATTATAACTTTACGAGCTAGAACGGTGACCATATTTAAATGTCGTATTATACGCGTAGTTGATCGCATCTGTGATATTAAACTTTGGTTTCGGAATATCTCCATTAAAATATAGTTCATCAGACACCAAAACAACAGTGATAGCCTAATGCCCAATGGCAACCGTTGGACTGCCACGCAGAAGTCTCGAGTTCGATCCCAAGGCGCAAATTATGTGCGTATTGAATAGTTAATTATTGCTTTAACGATAAAGAAAACATCGTGAGGAAATCTACATGTCTGAGAGTTCTCCATAATGTTCTTGAAGATATGTAAAGTCTTTCAACTTACACTGGGCTAGCATGGTGTACTATGGCCTAACCCTTCTCACACTGAGAAGAGGCCCATGCCTAACTGCCGGACTGTTTAATATACATATATAGGGCTGACATTATACAGGGTGTCCGGTAATTAATGGATAACCTTGAAATGTCTTATAGTAGAATTGAAGGCCGTTCAGAAAAAAAGAAAAAATAATAATAAAAGAATAAAAAGAATATATATTAAAAAGTGCAAGCTATATTAGCATAGCATACTTTTGACTATCTATATATTAGCATAATTAGTGTTTAATAATAAAACAACAAAAATCCGATGGATTTCATTCATTTATGGTCGTAGTATACAAGAAAGTTATACATAGTAATTAAAAAAAAAACATATATCTCAGGTAGTAGTTAGGATAGATTTTTCCATATTTTTTTCTGAACGGCCATCAGTTTCACTATAAGACATTTCCATATTATCTATTAATTACCGGACATCCTGTATATGGCTCACCATAAGCATGAAAGCCTCAATGATAAATGCTTAGAAAGAAAGAAGAAAGTAAAAACGTACTATACAGTTAGACAGGAAAAGCCAGTGGGACACTAGGACAAAAGTAAATGATAATTTAAAATACAATAGTATTAATGGCATTATTAACTAAAATAACTTTTACATCAAGCGAACATAAAATAAATGAAAGCAAAAAAATACACAAATAGGAAATTTTAAAAAATATATGCAAATAAACAAATAAAAAATAAAAATACTAAACTCTTGGCTCGATTCAAGTCATTATGTCTATTTGTCAATATAAAACCTACGCTTTCGTGTCAAACCTACACGAATCTAGACAATAGAAGCTTGTTTACATAAATCATAAGGTTCATTACTCCGCCGACTATAAATCATTGTATTTTTATTGTCTTTGCGCCGTCTACGTCTGGACACCCGACGATCACTATCTCATGTCAAGATATCCAGAAAAACAAGGACAGCGAATATGATTGTAGACGTCGAACGTCCAATTACTGCCGTTATTTATTATCTTTGAATCGATTACGCATAATTGGATAGCGCGAAGTAGCGATGCGCGATTGTCATCGATAAAAAATCAAATTATTCTAAATTTGTACGATAGGAACATTGGTTTATTTGTTACCGATTGTTACTCGATTAACGACCGATTCACATCTTGATTACGTGGACGTTATTTGTGTCCCGTTTCTATTTCGTTATTGATGATATGGATGAAACTTTTTGTTTTAACTTGTTGCACTAAGATTCGAGCCAATATTCAACTGTACATTATTTTGTGTATTGTTATATTTGAATAATGATCCGATACCAATAATTATTGAATACATTTGTCTTACTAGTACATTCAAATAATTCGAATTTTTATCGATAATTGCACACCATTAGTCCAAAGTATGATAGCGGCCAATGGGTTCATATTTCTTTATAACAATATAATAACATTTTCTACGCATGATTTAGTGTAATCCTCTTTTTTATACATTTAAGCTGCATACAAGCCAACTGCCTACCTAATGGTAAGCGTAAATATGTGCCAATGGCCGCTTGCTTTACTCAAAGAAACAATTGACTGCACGTATTTATAGCCTCGAGTCAGGAACTCGAATCCCGAGTCAAAGCTAATGAACCTTTAAAGCTCGAGCTCTAAAAGATCGCGTGTCTTAAAAGCTCGAGCCTTAAGGGTTCGCGTTTTAAATGCTCAAGAGCCCTAAAGAGTAGGCTTCGGTCGAAGTTCGAGCTTCGTTTATTTAGCAATCTACCGTACTCCGTTCCATCATATTATTTAAAACAAAGTATAAGCAACCAAATACTAAAGACCTCACAGATGAAGTAGATACATGCATAAATAACTATGTCTATCGAGCCACATATGTACTTTTGTGGTGGAAAAACAAAAAGAAACGTCAATGGCTCTGTTAACGTTGGCCCAAACTGCATTTGGTTTATACTGGCGACTAGCGTTCCTAGTGAACAAGCTTTTTCGAAGACCAGTAAAAAATTACTAACAAAAGAAACAGGCTGCACAACAAAAACATCCAAGCATCGATGTGCTTATCTTCGTGATCAAATCTTACAAAAATAAGTATTGATCCAATTTCACATCGTGATCTTTATCTTTAAATATATTTCTGTAACTTGGATTAATTATTTAACTTCTAAAAATAAATCAATCCCTTGGCTTAAATGTATTTACTAACATTTTATTTGGCCCGCTATACTACTATAATAAGCCTTAACGGCAGAACTTGAGCTTCGACTCGAACCTTGTGTATAGGGCTCGAGTCGCGACTCGAGCTTTGGATATAAGGCTCGAGGCTAAAGCTCGAGTCTGCTAATACTTCCTACCCTCGATCCTTCAATAAGTTTAAGGTTCGGAGGCTTGAGCTTTTTAACAACACTATTAGTGGTTTAAAGGGTCGCCTAGAACCTGCCACAGCGCCTAGTGTTGTGGGTTCGAATCCTACACGGGACAGACAAAAATGTGTGTGATCCACAAATCGTTGTTCCGAAGCTGGATGTTCTTTGTGTCCGTTGTTTGAATGTTTGTAAAATCCCCGCGACAAAGGATTTATTCCTGAAGCGGGATTTTCTTAAAAAAAATTATGAATATTGCAGTGGCCCCAAATAATAATGTATCTGGTATAATAGGTGCCCTTTAGTATGGTGTGTATTTTTTTAACTTTAAATAAACACAGAATTAATTTTACACAAGTCAGGGCAACTCGAAATTCGCCCTCCCCAAACCTGCATACAGCCAACCTTCATTTCCTTCATTTGAAAAGTGCTTATCGGGTAAGGCCTTCTTAAAAAGGCATAGTAATCGTTAAAAAGAACCTAACAAGTCTTGATTCGACGACAATACCGTGATATTTTCGTCTTTGGCAGCGCAATCGGGTGCTATTCTTAATGACCCGCACAAAGCGAGCTGCGTGACTGGAATAGGATTGAACGTGTCAAAGACTAAAATATATAAACGGCGGTTGTGTATCCCCGAAGAGAAGACAGTCTGCCACCTTCTCTTTATGTACTACTAAATACTATACTATGTACTACTAGATTTTAACTGCGGCTTCGCTCAAGTAAATGTAAGTTAGGTTAGTAGTACTTTTTCCCTGAATGTAAGGTATCCTATGTCCTTTTCTGTACTACTGACAACATTAATGCGAAATTTTTTGATGATAAATCGAGTAATTTAGGCGTAAAGGCGTAATAAACAAATAAACAACAAACAAATTCACATTCTCATTTATAATATTAGTTACTAGGTATGATTATGATGTACTATGAAGTGAACTTATCGCCGCATATTAACAAAATGGCCGGACATGCATTTTGTGCTGCTACTTTGAAATTAATTATTGACAGCCTAACAAGGTACGCTAAAGGAAAAATAATGTAGTCCAATCCAGATACTACAAATTTTCAGGAACGCCATGACGTAGTCAAGCGCAACATTAAAAGGTCATAACCTGCTTAAAACACCATTGCACCAATTATATAAAAAATTAAAATTATACTGTCACGCGGACCGAGTCCGCGTTGGCGCTGGAGTGGGAGCACATCTTCCTCCCCCTCTCGCGGCCGATATACAGGGTGCCGGTAACCTGGAAATGTCTTATAGTGGAACTGATGGCCTGTACTGATGGACTGTATAAGCCGACCGCGCCCTGTTGCCCTCCCGCTCTGCTGCTGTCTAAGTTAAGTTGTCTTTCGAGCTATCGAGACCACGTAGCGAGCCTTCAAGACCCACGCCCTTTTCTTTTTTTAACGCTAAGTTGTTATTTACTGCCTAAAAATACTGTTTGTTCTATACTGTTGTTTACGGAAATACAAACCCTTTAATTGTGTGGTATAATTTTTAACTATCTCCACTAAATAGATTCCCAGGTCAACAACGCAGGATTGACCAAATATAACATTACAATACTTTACTTTTCGATATTTAAGAATTTAATATGTAGTAAACTTTGAAATTAAACACTTTATACGGATTTTGTCGCGTTGTTTATTTTACTTTATAACACTGTTATTACTAGACTAAGATGGTAGTTGTCCTAACGTTCTCAAGAATATGGCTGCTGTAAAGCAACCGAAACGTCGGGGCAAAGTGTAAACTCAAATATAAATATAAATAGTTTTAATTAAAAATATATAGCTTAAATAGTAGTAAAGTTCAATAATAGCAGTGTTAGAGTTTTTCAAAATTATGTAATAACAGTGTTATAAAGTAAAATAAACAACGCGACAAAATCCGTATAAAGTGTTTAATTTCAATGTATAACATTCGCGTAAACATAAGACAATATTATGTAGTAAACTTTCACATGCCACTTGTGGCATAATAGAAGGACCGTGTACCAATCTGATCACCTAATTGTACTCTATTTTATGTAAAATAAATTTCATTTCATTTCATTATCATCATTTTAAACATTCTATAATTTCGATTGACTGCGCAAATCTCTCAAACTCTGGAGCCATCAAAGGTGAGATGTAACCTGTGGCGAAAAAATATCTCTACCTACACCTTTCGTGTCACCTACTGAGAGCCTTCCACCTGGACATCAATTGCCATGGTCGGTCTGGAAGTCGCTAAATAGACTCCGAACCCAGGTCGGTCGGTGCAAAGAAAACATGTTTAGGTGGAAACTCTCAGAGGGTATCGATCTGGCTTGCGCGTGCGGTGCAAAACAAACGATGTCCCACCTTACATCTTGCCCTACGTGCCCGAGAACTTGCACGCGTCGTGGCTGAAATGGTCATGGCCTTTGCCATTGCGCTGAATGTTATAGGTTCGATCTAAATAAAGAAAAATAAATTTTCATTAACATACTGTTTTTACAAGACTGATGGCCAGACCCACAAATAACAAGTAATAATTATCTAAAAGATAAATCGCATGCTGTCTCACTCTTGTTAGGTTAAAGAAGAGAGATAGCGAGAATTTTATCTTATAGATAAATGCTATTTGGAGGTAGTAGGACAAGCCCTGAGTGTTGTTTGTGTCTATAGTTAAAATGTTTGTTAATACCCCCGCAATGCAAGATTTATTCCAAGTGCCAGGGTTACCTTACTAAAATAAATGAAAGTGTACGATTGCCACACCGGTTTAAATAATGGTGTGGTCCACAAAAGATTTTTCGAGTCTGGATGTTCTTTTTAAAGTTCGATAAATCTCTTATACAACAGCTTTGTCCGTCCGTCTGTCTGTTATATAACTTTCAACTTAAAAACCGTAAGAGCTAGAGACTCGCGGTCAACGCCATTCGACTCAGCATAGTCGATATACCCCTAAAATTACTATGACCTCTGACCTCAAGGTCACGTGGTATCACGTGACCTTTGCATATTACTTGAACCATTATTTCGAATCTAAGATTTACGGCAATTCATTGCCGTTTCTCACTTGTTATCCGTTGTTTAAATGATTGTAAGGTCCCTGCCACACAGGATTTATTCCTAACTAGCTTGCCCGCGCAATTACGTCTGTTTCACTTAAGAGAATTTGCCCCGGTTCTGCCACATTTTTCATTTATGCTCTGCTCTATAGCCTTTCTCGATAAAAGGGCTATCCAAAACTGAAAGAATTTTTCAATTCGAATTAGTAGTTACTGAGATTAGCGCGTTCAACCAAACAAACAAATAAACAAACAAACTCTTGAGCTTTATAATATTAGTATAGATGCGAGAGTTGCCTTATTTATATATTCGTTAAATATCCCAAATTATATATACAACCTTCAGGCTCGCTCTATCGTTACATGAAACGTCTGTCGTATGACATTTCTCATCGCTGACGTCATCGCTGATAATCTGTGCCAGCTTTAACTTTATCACTTAAGCTTCCCATACCGGATGATTAATAGTCGCGATAGTAATGAGAAAGATTTTGGTGTACGTCATATTTATAATATACCTAACTAGCTAAATTCGGCCACGGTTCCCGGTGGCTCAATCTGATATTTTTAACGTCCTGTTACTTTTATACTTTTTATTCGCTACTTTTTATAATAAACGTTTTTAAACTTTCGGGATTTGCACTCGTACATGATGCATTTCGGTCGAAACGTCGGGCGATCAATAGATATCATATATAACTTTTTACACAATCTCGGGATAAAAGGTCTACAAAAATACATTTTTATTGAAATGCAACATGGTATAAAAAATTCAAGTGAATCTATCCACCATTTTCCAGTTTAGTCGACACAAACAAACGTAAGATGATGAAAATATGATGTATGGTAATGCTACTGGCATTATGAACAAGTAAATTTCCTTTCATTAAAGTTTAATGCATTTTTTTGTTGATTATGATGGTAACTCGCCACCCACCACAGTTACTGTGGGATAAGATCGCTGGACTCTCACACAAAGACGTAAAATTCAATCCAACAGTACGATGGCCATCTGAAGCCACGTGCAACAGCAATATATAATTTTTGTTTGTTTCTTTTTTTTGTAATTATTATTTGTTTTTATTCTTAAACACATTGTGCCCACCTAAAAGCTGTAAAGCAATAAAGATTTCTTTTATTCTTTCTTCTTTCTTTCTTTCAATAGGCTCTCCGGAAGGCGTATGCGAAAGATTCGACTGCGCCTTCAGGAACATAAGCGTGACACTACAGTCACATTTCACCTACTTTGATTTTATGTCCCACATAATAGAAGTATGCCTTTTTATACAGACCTTGGGTATTGCCGTCTACTGTACCCAGTTCCAGACTTGAAACTGCTACTGAAAATTTCTTGGCAGGACCTAACAAAGCTCTACCCAACCTAGGACCAGAACCCGAGACCTCACTAATAAAAATACATAGGTAATATGGGACAGCCTCGCAGACGTAGTGTATGCGACTGCTAAGTGGCTGCCATGAGTGGGGATCAAACCCGAGACCTCATGCTACAGTCGCATACAGTTTACGAAGCTGTTCTACTTTATGTATTTTTATTAGTCCATTAGTCGCTGGCGGTGTTATTATGATAAGGCAAGCCTCGGTGACGTTCAATGTCACCGAGAGCTAAGTACCCTTGTACTAGGATTAACGATAGAGTTTCCTCAGAGTTAGTACGATGAATCATGTCGAGATTCCGTTTCTAAGAATTTGTAAAACATCATTTATCATTACGTAAAATGTTGTACAATATTATAGTTATGTAGCATTTGCCCGCGACGTCGTCTCGGTTTTCATTGGATTATGGATGATAATGCACCGTATCTTCCTAGTTTTACTGAATATATTCAGATAATTTATTTTAATTTTTAAAAGACAACTCTCGTACAATCGTACAACGAACACAAAGAACAACGTCGTAACAACCATTTATGGATCACACAAACATGCAACCATGAAAACCATATCAAAATCAGTTGCAGCTTTTACATGATACGGGACAAAAACCAACAGACAAAATTACCGTGACGGTACGCTACAATGATAAGAATAGAAATTAAAATTAATGAATAGTTACTTACATAATTGATAATGATTTAATTTTCACATAGTAGGTGCGATATGGACTCGTCCTGTTCACCACAGGCTCTGCAGATCGAATTGTGAGCCAATCTCAATCTGCACAGGAAGTCGTTGGTGCCAAAATGGCCAGTGAACGCTCCTGTGAGCAGGCGTAGGTATTTGGCTTTTGTTATACCCGCAGAACTTCCGGGTGAAGCCTGTGGCTCTGTTTGCAATGAATTTCTTGGAGTGATCCAGACACCTCAGAGCCTTGCAATCTAGCCTGTGTTTGTCATTGCCATGTGCATTCAAAGCTGCCTTGACGGTGCTCTCAGAGAGTCCCACGAATGGCTCGGGGCCCACAAACAGTTGCTCCGAGCCCTTTCTGGCTAATTCATCAGCCTCCTCATTGCCCTGCACCCCTGCATGCCCCGTAACCCACACCAGTCTGACTGTGTTCTTCCTGCCAAGTTTGTTTAGGGCCTTAACACAGTTCAGGACCAGTCTGGAGTCTACCCTACACGAGTCCAGAGCCTTGAGAGCAGCTTGACTGTCACTGAGAATATACACAGTCCTGTCAGTGACATTACTGTTGATTTGGCTAAAACTAACTCATAAACATGTCCAGATACCAGTTGCATCTAACATTATATGGCCTCATTTCGAACTCGACAGATTTTTAACTTATCAGATTTGCAACTCGACAGACTGTCATGACATTATGTACAATCGAATACACATTTATCATACCTGCCAAAATTTGGGTGGCTTCGATCTTAGCCCCCTCCTCTATATTCTCACTTCGTATTTACTTACTCAAAGCTAATATTCAAGATCCAAATACGAAATGACGACAAGCAATAAATTAAGGTAGACTGGGATGATACGTTACCGTGATGTATGTTCTACTGGATCAAACAAGAGCTGACCGAACACGCGTGACCCAGTTAATTTTGTTATGTAGTCATACATTCAATAACTTATTATATACTTGTAATTTGCTCGCAAATTAAATACGGCTTGAAGCGTCGGTATTCGGTAATAAAGTACATTTTATAGCGTAGAATCCTAGATTATCCTAACTAATGTATATCTTACTAGTTTTCCCCGCGGTTTCACCCGCGTAAGTCCCGTTCCCGTGGGAATATCGGGATAAAAAGTAGCCTATGTGTGAATCCAGGTCTCCAGCTATCTATATACCAAGTTTCATCGCGATTGGTTTAGTAGCTTTTGCGTGAAAGAGTAACAAACATCCATAAATCCATACATCCTCACAAACTTTCACATATAGAATATTAGTAAGGATATCTATGCTTATCCTAGATAATGCGAATGTGAGTTTGTTACGCATTCTCGCTATAACTACTCGACCGATCATCATGAAATTGCGCATACATGTTGTTCGGGGTACAGAGAAGGACGTCGAGTACCTTTAAAAGCCATTACAACTATAAGTTTCGTTAGTTCGCTTTTACCGTAAAATAACACGGATGGCGCCCTCGGCATTATGCCATGCTGAGTCTTGTCGATTCGATCCCCACACAAAACAAATACTTGTGTGATCCACGGATTGTTGGCCGACTCTGGGTGCTCTTTGTGTCCGTCATTACAATATTTATAAAGACACGGTGTTTTTAGAAAAATGATAATTTTAAATGTGTTCAAATACTTTAAGCTCTCTTTTCACAGTAACCAGTTTACTACGATATTTCCAATATTCTCGTACACAAATTCTCGTACTTATCGTAATAGGTCTTGGGAGCCATAAAACGCTGGTCGGAACATCCGAAGCTTGAACAGATCTGTTTAAAATTTCGCTGCGACTTAATACTTTATATACTTTTACATTTGAATACCTATTAATCTAAGACAAATTTATAGTAACTGAAGTTAAATCCGTCCTATTTCTTCCCTTATTTTTTCTGTTTCACTTGTGTATTGTCGATGAGCTCACCAATACATAGTTGCGCACTAAGTACACGCTTAAATATTAATCATAGTCAAGTCAAAAATTGTTTGGTACTTGACTTTGATTTTATTATTTGTGTGATTCACAAATAATTGTTCTAAATCTAGATGTCCCTTGCAAACGTCAATTATATATTTGTAAAGTCCCAAGCGAGGATAAACCCATACACCAGACGACGTCAACCAGAACCAGAAGAGAAGAAGCCAGAAGAGTACCAGACGTAATCAATTAAAAAGAAAATAATACGCTTTATGATTACGTCGTTCTTATTACTAACATGTATGTTGCTGTATATGTATAATGAATGGACTTGTTATGTGTATCTACATATATATGTGTTATTCCCATTGAATAATAAAATAACAATAAAATAGTTAACATAACGTCATACGATACGCAGTTTAATGACGAAACTAAATTCTTAGAAAGCTTCGAGTTACGTATATAAATGTTGTTTTCACTGAAAGTCATCGTCATTTATAACTCGGGTCATTTGGTAACTACCACGGTTGGCAATTCAATCTGGAGGACTCTATACAAAACTTGGAGCCGCTTAAGCGTCGTTGGAGAGAGGATGACATTTGCCACGTATTATTTCTGCCCACACGTTAGGAATATTATGACATAGTTGACAAAGTTACTTTTAGAAAACAATACAAAAGTAATTGGCTGCATTATTCTTAGTAAAGTAGACAGCTTTCTCTTGAACGTAACATTCACATATCAGCGGCTATCTAATAGCACTATTAAAATTGTACTGGGTAGAACATACGCCTTACAGACAAAATGGTGAATACTTCAAACGAATGTACACAGACTCACACCTATATGCCCGAAGTGTATACACAATACGCCTCGACTATAGCCACATTATTAACCCATTCGCTGTCCCGTGATAGACGCAATAGAAAATCTATTGTTATGTATCATAATATATGATTCATCGGACAGAGGTCCTGTTAAGATCCCACGACATAACGGGCGAAACTATTGTCGTTATTCAGATTCTGCCAATTAGAAATGTTTGCTACCCAACCCAACCTTTTGCACGACCCGGGTATTGCTGCGTCACCGAGGCTTGCAAACATTTAAAGAAGATGCAAGATCTTACTTATACACCTCACATGTACGTATGACAAGATTTTCTTCATCAAAAACCGCAAAATAAGGCCTCATTTACGGACACGCGGGGCGTCGCGCGTTGCGATGGGCTACGCGGCCCGCACTGAATTCAAATATATAGCGTTGTATGAGTGCGTTTACGGATAAGCGACTTTAAACGCGTTTGCTTGAAATGGAGCGTTTTTTGTGGCGGAGTCCACGGATGGCATCAGCGCCTCTCATGCGGTGTTAACGCGCCGGCGGCGCACGTAGCGGCAATTCTCGGTGACGCAATGCCCGCGGCGGAACCTTCAGCCAGTCTTATTTGGAAATGGCACAACGCAGACATAAGTCACTGCCGCAATGGAGTGCGATACGATAGAAGTTTTTAAGAAGAGAATTCTATCTTAAAAGGTGAATTATTTAATATAAGAAATGCGCCGCAGCGATGCGACGACGCAGCGATAGCCACCGCGTACTTCGCTATACGCTTGAGGATTCGCCGTGGGTGCAGTGGCAAGCAGCGCCACTCTGCACGCCTCGCATCTTTATAAACAACATCGTATATTGCCCTATGTTTGTGTTTACACGTGCGATGATAAGTGCCACTTCACGCGCCGCCGCACCGTCAACAGAAAAAACGCTCGACGCGCCGCGAGACGCCACGCCACATGGGACGCCCGACGCCCCGCGTCCCCGTAAATGAGGCCTTAGAATTACACCTCATTACTAGGAAAACGCACTCTTATGACGACTGTTTTTCTTTCCTTCTTTCCTGGTGTTCGTTAGTCACTCCTGTGTTTGCCTGCTTGTTTGTCTGTATACATCGTAATATCTTTATTCATACCCAACTTACGTCAAACGTGTAATTAAGAGGAAATACGGTTAGCGTTTCATCAATACAAACGTATTGTTCAGATTCCTCGCTAAATAACGACACAAGAACAAAAAGAAATTTACAAAAATTATATATAATAAATTTAAACCATTAAATGACGAACTAAGGAATGGGTAGATGTAGAGTCAACTACGTAAGTCGCTGAACATTTTTTAGATTTTGAATTCTTATATAATTTAAAAGTAACCATCGTTATCATGTTTTTACACCAGTAATAGTTAAAGGATGGGATATTTGAGGGTAGTTAATTAGTATGTTATTATATTTAGAAATTTTTAGGTCATAAACTAACGTTAGAAATTATTTTAATGTTAAGCTACTTATGTCGCTGACTGTACAATAAACAATAATGATGACTACTTTTGCCGAAAAGTTATTTAGGATTACTTATACCTAAATAAGAGGACAGCAAAATTTTATATCGCCCCGGGCGGCAAAGTTTTCTTCCGACCCAGGCGGCTGACACCCACGGAACACCACTGTCTGCCAGCCAGCAGTGGATCAGCGTAGTGGACTATGGCCTATTTTTTCTCACATTGAGAAGAGGCACGTGCCTCTAACACGTGTCCGGCAGTGCGACAATTAATATACAGGTCTAAAATTGTGTTATTATATTTCTTATTTGACTGCATAGATGGCGTAATTTAAGTGGTCGCTTTGCCTTTTGCGGTTCGATTCCCACACGAGGCAAAATTTGTCTGATCTACACATAGTTTTTCTTAGTCTGGGTGTCCTTCATGTCTGTTGTAAAATAGTACCCTGCGATACAAGAGTAATTTAAAGTGCGGAAAATGTGTTTAAAATAAAATAAATATCTACTCTAGCCAGTTTTCTATGTTCTCTTTACATAATTCAATTACTATAAATAGGCCCTGGAAAACTTAAAAAATACGAAATGTGCTAGGTATTACTAATGTTTTCGGAACCCAGCAAACAAATTTATCGAAACTAATCAAATAAATAAATACATGCAGTCATAGTCTAAATCCTTCTAATGTTATATATGAAACAAATATTTAACAGTGTTCATTTTTGATACTTTTATTAATATAGTAGTAGATATAGTTATCGCTTTTGCCCACTGTTGGGGTCTACCTGCGACAGTAACAGATAAGTTAAAAACCTATTTTTAAATATTATGATTTATTTATTTATTTATTTATTTATTTATTTATGGCACCCCAACGACTTATTCACTAATACACTTTTCATTAAATTACTTTACATATACTTTTTATACTGGAGTGAACCAGTCACTTACAGGAGTGCACAGCACTTTCATTGAACTTACTCACTAAAAACTACAATATGCATACAATATTAAAATAATAAAGCTCAACTTAAATTAACTCTTACAAAACTAAACACATTGGATTTATTGTAAATGAAATTAAAACTAAAGCACGGTTAATATTCAATCTAAACACAAAACACAAAAAGGAAAAAATAAAGAAAAAAAACACATTTAACAACTTAAAGAATAAAAAATAAAATGGTAGGGTTACTCCTTTAACATAGAATATATTGTCATTTACTGTTTAGGCTGACAGGTTGACAGTAGTTTGCGAAACTGTGATAGAGTGTTGGAGAAGATGTCAATGTCATTTGAACGAGTGTGATTTTCGTTAAATGCTCTCATCAGTCGATTCATTGGCGCAAAATGACCGAGGTTAGTTCGAGCTGGGCGAGGATAGAACAAATTTAATTTTCGATCGGCTCTGGGGATGCTCTCACGTGGCACCGATATATAGACTTCTTTGGTCAGTCTCGGGACTTGTATGAAGCCGTTTATAATTTTGTACAGTAAAGTTAAATCGTGAACTAGCCTACGATGTTCTAGGGATATCATATTGAAGTGGCTAAGTCTCTCCCTGTAATCCGTATCATATGAAAGGGTGTTGGATTTATACCGTAGATAACGCGTGAAATTTTTTTGAATGCGCTCTATACGATTCACATGTGTTCTATAAGCAGGATTCCAGACCGGCGACGCGTAGTCTAAAACACTGCGTACATACGTATTGTACAGCACATTGAGAGCTTGGGTGGAGTTAAAATCATGACAAATTCTTTTTACAAATCCCAGTGTTTTTCCAGATTTAACGACGATATTGTCAATATGTGGTATAAACGTGAGCTTACAGTCTAAGAGCACTCCCAGATCTCGTATTGTGTTGACTTTTTGCAGAAGTTTTCTATTGAGGATATATGACGACTCAAGCGCTTTATGTTTTTTAGTAAATGTTATATGGTAACATTTTTCAGGATTAAGAATCATTCTGTTAATAATACACCAGGAATATACCGAGTCTAGGTCGTTTTGGAGCAGAGATATGTCTGTATCTGATTCAATCACCTTGTATAATTTTACATCATCTGCATAGATGGAACAAGAGCTGTGTTTAATGCAATTTACTATATCATTGACAAATATAATAAACAAAATTGGCCCTAAGTGGGATCCTTGTGGGACTCCAGATGTGGAAAAGTAGAGCGTGGATTGATGACCACTAACAACAACTCTTTGTTTCCTTTTGGAGAGATAGGACTTGAACCACTGCAAAAGTTGGCCAAATATACCAAGATTTGCGAGCTTCTGCAATAACAGTCTATGATCCACTTTATCGAATGCGCTGCTAAAATCTGTGTAGATAGAGTCTACCTGTTTATGTGAGTCTACGGATTGGCTGAGATCGTTGACATACAGAACCAAATTCGTTACAGTTGATTTATTTGCGCAGAATCCATGTTGTTGTGGAGCTAACTGTACTTTCGAGTGAGACGTTAAAATAGGACACAGAAGAGACTCAAACACTTTCGAGAAGACTGACAATATGGATATAGGACGATAGTTTTTAATATTGTTTGCCTCACCTTTCTTATATATTGGTACCACATGTGCTAATTTCCATTCGGAGGGATATTGGGATGATTTCATGGAATAATTGAAGATAATTTTAAGTGGGAGGCATAAAGTGACTGCGCATCTTTTTATAAACAGTGGCGGTAGACCATCTGGACCAGCTCCTTTACAACTATCCAATCTCTTAAGTACCTTAAGCACATCCGTTTCAGTAAAGGAAACACTGCCCAAACCATTTTGTGGGTATTGATGTGATTCTTCAGGAGGATCTGAACTTACGTCGCCCGACTGGATAAAAGTAGAGGAAAAGAAGCTCGCAAAGAGGTTGCTAATATCGTCCCCAGATGTAGCTAAGTTACCTTCTAGCTTCATTTCCATAGGTATTCCACTAGAGCCGGATCTTTTAGCTTTAACAAAGGACCAGAACAGCTTTGGATTGTGTCTGATTCCTTCCTCCATGTTTTTAAGGTAATTCCTGTAGCTAGTTTTGATTAACTCACTCGATCTTTGTCCTAACATTTTATATTCGTAATTATCTCTAGGATTTTTATATTTATGGAATCGCTTTCTAAGTTTTTCCTTTTCGTTCAAGATATTTATAAGTGATTTAGGAAACCATGTAGGATATTTATTTCGAGCCATTTTTGTTTTTGGTACCGTTACACTAATAATATTATTCAGTGTCTTATAAAACATGTCCACCATAGCATTAACATCCTCACACTGCGAAAATCTGTCAATCCATTTAACTTGTTTTATTCTCTCATTTATCAACACATAGTTCGCCTTACGAAAATTAAATTTAGACGAGAGTTTACATTTAAGCAAAGCAGGTGACTTATTTGTAACAGTAACACATAATGGTGGATGATAAGGATCTACAGTAGATAGGGGTTTGGTGCTTTCATGAACAAATACTCCTTGAAAGTTACACAAAACTAAATCAAGACATTTACCATGATGGTTTTTTACCGAGTTGAATTGTTCAAGGTTATTTAGAGATAAACAATCTATAAGAGAATAACCCAAGGAATTATTATAATTATTTGGGGACATACTTGTCGACTGCGATGTATTACAATCCAGCTCCCAGCTGATGAATCCGAGGTTGAAGTCGCCAATTACAAGTGTTGGATTGCCCGTTGCGTCGATTATAGAGGTGATTTTATCTAGGTAGGAATTTAGAGTTTGTATCTGTACAGGCGGTGGTAGGTATACGGCACATATATTCATGCATAACGACCTTTTGCCCTCAGTTATTATTAATTTAAGCCACAGGTTTTCTGATTCAGTCTCCCATTGCGTCATGCGAGTAGAACCAATGGTCTTCAATACGGCAATCAGTACGCCTCCACCCCTTTTATTTCCTAAGGCAGTTGAGTTTCGGTCTCTTCGGTAAATGGTATATCTCGAGTCAAATATTTCGCCATCCTTTATGCCATCGTCGAGCCATGTTTCTGTAGCAATAATCACATCGTATTGGTAGTTATGAACACTTAGCATAATGTTTGTCAGTTTTGTTTTCATTCCTCTGAAATTCTGATAATAGATATTGAATGTTGATACAAATCCAAGGTACTGTGTTAGTGGTTTATTAACGACACCCTGCACGCATTTATTACAGCTGCTCTACAGCTTCAAGGCTGCGCACTTGCTTGGCTTGTGTGCCATCAGCTTTCCGGACTAGAATTCGGCCATCGCGCACCCACACATACTTGTACCCTTTGTTGCGGGCAGCTTTCCTAGTGGCCGCATGTATCTGCTTATTTAAAGGAGAGAGGTGCTCCGATACAAATATGGCTTTTTTCTGTCCACCGTAGCCTAAAACATGGGAGTTTAACTTGTCCTCTGGGTGCATTTTGTTGTACGTCATAACCGATGTTAACAATTCGTCACGTGATTTTGTACTATTCAGCTTAACGATGACGGCTCGCGGATTGGTGCTTTGTGAGTCCAACTTTCTGACCCGGACGGCCGAAATAATATCGTGTTCTTTCAAACTACTTGAGGTTGTCCTGCCTAACTGCATTACAGTACTGACCAAATTTTCTGATTTGTTTTCAGGTACGCCGTTAAGTTCAATATTTTGTTGGCGAGTATTCTGTTCCAGGAGGTTGACTCTTATGGCTAATTCTGACACGTTGTGCTTAAGTAACTCATTTTCCTTCTGGATATGTTTGTTGGATTCCTTAAAGTCTTGAAGTTCCTTTTTTGCTTTGTCGAACTCATCGCTCATGAATTGAACAGAAGCCTCGAGTTTGCGAATGAGGCTTAAAGCCTCCTTCATTTCACTCAGTTCTTCAGCGATGCTAGCTTTTATGGATGTCGATGTCTCTGTCATCATTACTGCTCTAATTTCGTGGCGGATGGTGTCGAGCAATTCATCAGTTGACGGGCGCTGAGCATCAGGTGAATTGTCCATGCGAGGACGTTTTTGACGGGCTGTCACATTTGATATATCCGATGTATCAGAAGATGCTTTGTGTATATTTGGTTCTGATTGAACAACATGAAGATTGCTCGTATCGGCGGTTTTTGGAGGAGTACGCCCAATCTGAGGCATTATTTAATTTTTTCTTCTCAATATATGTATTTTAAAAATATAAATAATAATATTTGTGTCCAGAAAATATGAATTTATTATGCACGTATTGAAAAATGTATGTTAAGAAGGAAGAATAAAAAATAAGAAGTCACAAAAAGACCCTTTAGTCTTAGGATCGAACCCGCATCTACAACCACGCCAATCTATCTAACGACATAGGCGGCTATCGTAGCGGTTATCAAGGTATTTGAAAATGGTAAATGTATGTTAGATGTAAGCTCTTTAACGCAATGTGAAGTCCGCTGTTAATGAGTTCAAAGTCCAGTTCTTTGTTTATCGGCGCAGTGACAATCCATAATTTCACTTAAAACTTCGTGGGTATATTTAAAATTTAACAGTTTTGTCGTGCACTTTTTTTTGTTTTTTACACTGGTTTACACAATAACACAGTAGTATTTTATATGGTTT
Source organism: Catocala nupta (assembly GCA_963675205.1). Classification (NCBI taxonomy): domain Eukaryota; kingdom Metazoa; phylum Arthropoda; class Insecta; order Lepidoptera; family Erebidae; genus Catocala; species Catocala nupta. The sequence continues at coordinate 7,227,353 of OY776079.1, read as the reverse complement.
GATAGAGCGTCAATCACTGAATGTTTTTATATATTTTGTTATAGAGTTAGACACTTTTTAATCACTTTTTTAGATTTTATTGATTTATGATGAATATATTTCCTCTTAAATTTAATGTCAATTATGATACATTAAAATCTGTACAGAATTTCGACATATAAAGCCAACAAGGAAATCTATTGTTAATTATTATTCACACAAAATGGAGCAATGTTTTTTACATGTTTAAAATGTACATATGTATATGGTAACATATTAATAATAAACACTTTAAAAGGTAAAATTAATAGTTAATGTGTCCTGTTTACAATAATGTCGCTTTCACATGTATCGTAAAATAAAATAATATATCGTAAAATAAAAAAATAAAATACATTAGCCGTATGACTGATGTACTGAATAAAACACTACACCATCCGCGCAGTTCAAAACTTCTTTTAGACCTATTGCAATCCTACTCGTTTTTGCTAAGATCTTTGAGGCAATTCTAAGTGATCGCATTGATAGCCAAATCTGTCACCAACTACATAACAGTCAGCATGGGTTTCGCAGCGCTCGCTCCACCTCCACTAACTTGGTCGTGCATGTAGACTATGTCTGCTCGCAAATGGATAGGTGTTAGCAAGTCGATGCGGCTTACATCGATTTTAAAAAGCCTTCGATTTGGTGGACAATGATATACTGTTGAAAAAGTTGGCGTTTATTGGATTCACGCCAAAGCTCCTCAATTTTTTTCCTGTTACCTAAATAATCGTCGTCAATATGTGCGGTTAAGTGGATACGATTCTGAACACTACTTTACAAGGTCAGGAGTAAGTCAGGATAGTACCTTGGGAGCTTTGCTATTCGTGGTATATAGATATTGATGCGGTATCCATATGGAGCCACGACAACCACCTTCCGTTCATAATCTCAATTTAAAATAATAACATTTTCACGAAAATCACAGCCCATTATTATTAATTATAATTGGACGCTCCTTTGCATAGAAATTATGAGATAAGGAATTTAGGATTAGTATTAGATTGTAAATAAGACTTCCACATGCACATTACCAAAATTTGCAAGTCACACAAAACGTTAGGGTTTGTCATAAGGAATGCATCACAGTTCGATAACATAGGGGTTGCAAAAGTATTATACAATGCTTATGTGCGCAGTAAACTCGAGTATGGTGCTGTTATTTGGAATCCTCATGAGGAAAAATATACTCTAATGATCGAAAAATGCCGCGTAAATTTGCTCGATGGATATACAGGAAACAGTACGGATACTATCAGACAGAACAGAACGTTGGGACAACTACCATCAGTCTCCCCGTGAACATGGCTGCTGTAAAGCAACCGAAACGTCGGGGCTAAGTGTAAACTTAAATATAAATAGTTTTAATTAAAATATATAGCTTAAATAGTAGTAAAGTTCAATAATAGTAGTGTTAGAGTTTTCAAAATTATGTAATAACAATGTTATAAAGTAAAATAAACAACGCGACAAAATCCGTATAAAGTGTTTAATTTCAACCCATCTCGATTAATTTCAAGGTCTTTCTAACCTCTACAGTTGACTGCGTGGATGGCGTAATGGTTTAAATGGTTGCCTCGCCGTTGCCATTGCGTCAAGTGTTGTGGGTTTGATCCCCGACCGGGACAAATTGGTGTAATCCACAAATAGTTCTTTCGAGTCTGGGTGTTGTTTATGTCTGTTGTTTTAATGTTTGTAGTCTCCGGCAACACAGGACTTATTCCTAGAGCAGGAGTTGTATTTTATAAAAGGAAAACAAAAGGTACATAACTATCTCCACACGGCGACACATCAACCTAAACTGTTTGGATTTTGAACTATTAGAAGTTGAAAACTGCGAATCGTGCGAGAGAGTGCGTTATATTTTTGTTACGCTCTATCCTTACCATTACATCTACACCACTATTCACTGTTCCTTTCCGACAATTCTCTATTTTGTATGTAGCGTAGTTATGCGTATATTGTCTAACTTGATGTGTAGCCGTATGTACATATACATCAGATACACTTTGTAGGTATTTTATTAGGTAGGTACTTAACTCTAATAAAAAAAAAAATTATGTAAGAAGTGAAACATGACTTCATTACAGATTTAAATAATATATATGTACTATAATTATTTCATTAAAAACTAAACAAAGCTAGGGACAATTAAACAACAAAATTTGCTTAACTTTGAAAATATTAGTTATTGTATTTGTTTATTGCCGTAGTCCCTATATATAACTATATACAAAGATGGAATTATCTATTGTACACTGCAATAATAAAAAATAATATAAAACAAAAAAGCATAAAACATGCAATGAATGGCTTTAAAATCAATATCTTCCAGTCAACCTATAACATATAACAACTAATTCATTCAACCCATACCATATGTTTGATCCTAAGCTCGAGGTCCAGGTCAGGCAAAGCCTACCACTTTACGGATACACAGGCGTAACACCATGTAAACCAAAGTTTAATAGTATTCATAAACTATTAATAAACCTATAAAACTCTGTACTAAGAATACTGTATGGGGTTTCCCATAGCGTCGACAATGTAGAACGTTTTCCATACATATTGATTAGCTCATCGAAGTTTGCGTACAAGAGGCTCTCATAAAAATTAAAGACACGCCCTTCAACGTAATCCTTAGTTATTAAAACTCGTCCTAAGTTTATTAAGTATGCCACTACAGAAAGGTTACGGGATCTTCTTCTCCCTAGGCTTTATTATTCCCAACTCACTTGGGGTAGGCTTTTCTAGTCTTACCGGATTTTACTGGATATCAGTTATTATACTTTTAGCAATTTTGATGTCTGTTTATTTTTAGAACACGTTTTGCTAATTGCGCGGACGGAGGAGTATGAAATTTGGCACAGTTAAAGTTTATATAGAGATGGAGTAGTGAATCCTATTATTTTTATAAAATATGCATTAGAAATACATTAAATTAATGAAAAACACTACACGCACACAACCATGCATTCGTCACACGCAGTCGAATCGCGTTCGTAATATTTCGGCATTGTTCGTCTGACGTCGTACGATTCTTCGTAACTATGGTAACATATACCTTATTTATATGTAATATAGAAAAAGAAAATAAAGTAGCAAGCTTAGAAATATCGTCAATAAAAAGTATAGTTAAGTAAATAATAATTTGTTTGAAAAATATAGGTAAATTAACTTGTATAGCCTTGATGAAATCTAAATGAAATGTTATAATAAAAGTAAAGTTATAGGCAATAAAACCTTAATAATTATCAAACTCAAAATTTAATCAATTATGGTCGAATTTCGACCAGGGGCGACCGCAAGTGTTTTTTTTTTTTTTAATTATAGTCACTTTATTTGCTGTACAAAGGTTAATACAATGGTCTTACAATATATTCAAATTGGAACTCTTTGTTCTGCCTTATAGACATGCAAGCATTAATAAAAAAAGACACATACAGTTTACTTTACAATAATAATTAATAAGGTAGATATAGTTAATTAACAAGCTTTCTTAAGACAGTATAAATAGTAACTAATAGTGTTCATCAACAAATCAACAAATTATAGGCGCCATGCAAAATATACTTTTATGCATTAGGGCCGTACTGGCTTTTCTTATACGGAGCCTATTACAAGTAATGTTTCGCCTGTTTCGTATAACTTTATCCCCTAGCTTTTCGAATAGAAAGAAAATAACCTAACCCTTTTTGAGAAACCTATATACCTTTTTGAGAGAAAAATAAACAATATTATTACTAAAAAAAAAAAAAAACTGGATTAAACCTTACAAAGACAGCTGTTTCATATATGTACAAGCAGGGCAGTTATTGTTATAACTAGGTTATTGTTTTCTAGAACGCCAATTCTATAATTTGAATATACCTTTGCCGATCACTTCAGTAATAAAACGGATTACGTATACACATGTCAACAGTAGGCTATATAGTTGCAAACACATTTTAGATTTAACCATATTAATGTGGAACCAAAACAATCAATAAAGACATTAAATGTTTAAAACTATACAAGCCGGTTAACGCATTAGGACCATATCTATACATACTATCTTTATATAATTATGTATAAAAATCTTCCGTGTGTGTGTTTGTAATTAAACTCCTCCTAAACGGCTGGCCAGATTTGGATAAAAAAAGTGGCCTCTGTCGGGGCAGTTAGTAATATTATAAATCTGAAGAGCTTGTTTGTTTGGTTGAACTCGCTAATCTCAGAAACTACTAAATCGAATAAAAAAATCTTTTAGTGTAGGATAACCCATTTATCGAGGAAGGCTATAGTCTATATAACATCACGCTACGACCAATAGGAGCGGCGCATCAATGGAAAATGTTGCAAAAACGGGACAAATTTTCTTATGTGCGCGGGTCAGCTATATAAGATATGACTCGAATATAGGAACACCTGCTTTTCTGAATTTTGCAATAAATTTACTAGTCAACAGTTTGACTAGTAAACTTTTATTTACATCATGCATGCAATTAGATCATGAAAAATCAATATACTTTCGTGCAATGCGATTGTTGTTAAAGTTAATGTCATGCAAACAACTTCATCATTTAAATGCAACACGAAACTACATATATAGTGTCACAAACACAATTATATCTAATATAAGTTTGTAAAGATGTTTGTGTCTATGGTGTTCAAAGATTTGTAAATCACGCGTAAACTTTTGAACGGATTTGGATGAAAGTTCGGAACGTAGATAGACCGTGTCTTATATTAGTTCCAGTACTGCGTTCCCGTATATAAAATCCTTATCCAAGATCTCATTTTAATAACAGTTTAGTTTAGTGTAGTATTAATAGTAAATGATAACCAATAGTAAAATTATATGAGATGAGGTGGTGATATAACACACGATATATAGGTAAAGGTACTTTTCGTTGCGGCCAGAAGCTAACATATAATGATTCAATAGACATTTAAAAACAAAATAGAAACAAGTAATTCGAAATTCAATTGATATTAAAAAGAAAAACAATCAAAACGATAAATTCATTGCGAAGAATTGAGGCGCTCATAGCCAGTTGCACTCTCCACTCACTGATCGGTAAACGATTAGCGAGGTTAAGCAACATTGGTGCGGTCGGTCTATAGATGGGTGACTGCTTAGTGGTATTTCATCTGAGCGTCTCCGTGCTTCGGAGAGCACGTTAAAAGCCGGTCCCGGTTGTTGTCAAATTGACAGCAGTCGTTAAGCCATGTCAGAAGCCGACGGGCGGCTTGAACAGCTTGAAAACAGGTTGGCCACTAACCACACGAAAAAGAAAGAAAAAAGAAAAAGATTGCCAAGAAATCAGTGAACATAGGTAAAATAAAAATACACATACGCTTCAAATATAGAACTTCAAATTGTAATGACGTTTAAAAATCTTAAATTTGGTAGCAGAGTCCATACTTTAACTTATCAGTATGACGTTGTAAGTAATAGACTTACGGGGCTTTTCAACACACATTTTTACATACAGGAGCCGAACGAATCCACAGTACAGCTATGGTACCAAGTCATCCTACACCCACAAGAAATTCGTAATCTTTGACCACAAGTGATGTCTCACACTTTCACATAAACAAAAATAAACGTGTATTGCTGACCCGCTGACTAAAACAATATATCGTCATCATATAAAGCGTCATCTAAACGAGGTAAGAAAAACATAGCATCAATTGTCCTGTTGTGAAATTGATATGTAGGTATTAGTAAGTTGTTTTGTTTTAATAGCTATTACGAATTTATGCATTCTAGTAAACATTGGGTGAAGGAAACATATTCCTTACTTCTTCACTAATATTATAAACTCGAAAGTAACTGTCTGTCTGTTACCTATTCACGGCTAAACCACTCCACCGATTTGGATGAAATTTGATACAGAGGTAGTTTAAAACCTGGCAATGAACATAGGCTCGGCTTTTTATTTATGTAGGTAAACCGCGGGCGGAGGCGCGCGCACAAGCTAGTCCTAACTAATATTATATAGCGAATGTGAGTTTCTTTGTTACGCTTTCACGACTTAATTACTCGATCGATCATCATGAAATTTCGCAAACACGTTGTCAGGGGAACAGAAAAGAATATTGGGTACCTTTTATCCAAAAACAAAATACTGTTACTAATCTGAACTAACCTATACGCGAGCGAGGCCGCGAGCAAAATCTAGTTAATTATATTAATGTCCGCCAGACCGAATTTCGGGCACGACAGCCTATCTTCATTATCTTAGAGACAGTCATAAAGGCTGGCCATTTGCGCAGAAGATAATATAGTGCACAAGTGTATGTACAATTAGTCTCACACCTGTATCTCCCATGGGGTTTCACCAGCTTTAGTTTTAGGTATAACTTAAGTACCGTACCGTAACGTAACGTAACGTAAGTACGCCCAGCAAATGGCAAGCTTATGCCTTTTACCAAGTAGGTACAGTTCTAGAGACCGCAGAGAATTTCTGAACAGAAAAATATTTACTTCGATCCGAAAATCAAATCCGAGGCTTCATGTTGATGCTGACGACTGTTGTAGTCGTGATGGCTCAAGTGGTCGCCTCGTATTACAGCGTCGAGTTTTGTAGTTTTGATCCCCACACGGCCCAAAAAAATTGTGTGTCCCACAAATATTTGTACCGAATCTGAGTGTTATTGGTTTTGTTACCTACAATGTTTGTAAAATCCTCCGTAATACAGGATTTATTCCTAAAGCAAGCAAAGCGTATGAAAATAAGAAAACTAAAGATGCGTGCCTATGGACCCCTGAGAATTTCTGGATAAAATAGCTCGACCCGAGAATCAAATCTGAAGCCTCATGCACAACTGTCGCATTAATTTCTACGGTTTTAAATTATAACTTAGGACCTAAAACCATAACTAGCGATATGTGGATATAATACATCTCTGCTTACCCCTTCATCAATATAATAGTGTAAGTTATATTTGTAACTAGCTGTTACCCGTGACTTCATCCGCGTGGAATTTAACAAAAAAGTGTTTGATAAGTCCGCAGAGATTTTTTTCTAAAGTAATAATTAGTTTCTCTTTATAACATCAGCTATGCCTAACATCAGCCAGTGAAAATCCCGCCAAAATCGGCCAAGCCATTTCAGAGATTAGCCGAAACAAACAGAAAGACAAAAAAATTAAAAGCTACCGTATACCTATACTTTCATACACATTTAGTGAAAAGCTGTTATTTTGTTATTAAAAACAAACACTTCAATTGTATTTATTTGTTTAGATACATTAGAAATAATATAACAACTTCTATAAAGATCAGTAAAAACTTAACTCCTCTTAACCTCGCCATTGCGTAAAATCCACCTTTTTAACGAAATGTTTTCCCGAAGACTCTCAGAGCTACCCTAAGTTTTAACTGAGTCAATGTTACGCGCAAAGATTGCTCTGTAAAAAGTAAATAGGAACTCTGACTTAGTTAAAACTTGGACTTGGATATGGATCTTAAGTTAGAATGTTATTTTCTTCTACAAGCCACTTCTGTAAAGCTGCTCGCAATAGAAGCAAGCCTTTTAAAAATGATGACTTGTAGTTTTCTTTAAAGATTTGTGATTTCGGTCAGTCTGGGGCTGACGCTGTTAACGATCCTTTTTGTGACTCCGTATTCGATTCCAAGGTCACATAAATGCTTTTAATAAGTAATTCGCAGTAGCACTACGAAATTTGAAACTGATTATCGATAGCATTCAACAGCACAGACGCAATCGACAAAGACGAAATATCAGTAAAATAAACATGTTCCTAACGTGATATTTTCTTGAAATTGTAATTAGACAATGTCATCTATGACAAAACTAATAAATTGGCTCATAGATAAAGCTAAACGAAACGACACGAAAGTATGAAATAAATTCAAATATTCACATATCTTATTATACATTTATAAGAAGCGTAAATTTATTCTCGTGTTTTTCTTCATTCTCTTAATAGTAAAAGTTTTTTAAGATGCGGGAAGACTCGTCTAGAAATGATTTTCTACTCTTTATTAGTAAATAAACCCTACTTTCTCCTAAAAGACTACTTAATAAACAATAGTTAAACCAAATCAATACACATGGCGCTGTTATAAGTTTTAATGAAAACAATGTCGTACAGTTATCAGCTCGGACTCGCTCCGGCGCGAACACATTAACTAACTTTTAGATTGTCTACAACTTCGCCCGCGTCCAAATAGATTGCTTTATTGGATACTCATTCGTGTTATGTATAGCTACTATAAGCTATCTTAATTAATCATGCTTATAAAGTAATTAACAGTGTAATTAACTGTGAAACACGAATGATTAAATTATGAATGAATGAATGAATGATTTATTTATTTGCAGAATGTGGCATAAAGTTCTTAGTTACATTACATAATATTGTCCTTGCCACATTTAGCCAATTTCGGCATACAAATTTTATGTTTTAATTTTATATATCATGCATAAAGCTTAACACATTATGGCTGTAGTCAGAAACATTAAATATTATAATTCACAGATAGAAATAGAGTTTATTAGAAATGACTTACAATATATTTATGCTACATTATGTTCGGGAATTTTAAAATTACTACACTTTAGAACATTGAAACGACCACCATCTTAGTGTCCCCCTGAAAAGCAACCAAAACGTCGGGAAAAATGTAAAATTAAATCTAAATTGTAAAGTCTAAATTTCCCCGTAACACAGGAATTTCCTAGCTCGGGAGACATTGCTCACATTGTATACCTCAGATGTATCCGACCGATTTCATTTATTTATATATGATGATGTATACAGCTCTGAACCCTTTTTGTTGCTAATAAACTATTATTATTATCATTTATTATTATTACTTAAATAGAAGTACAGAAGAACAGTAACTAGTAAAAGTGTTTAACAATAGTAGTTTAAAGTTTCAAAATTATATGTATAATAATAGAGTCTTATAAAATATAAACAACGCGATAAAATCCGTATAAAGGTGTTTAATTTTAATTTTCCTACCGTAAACGTAAGACAATTTAATGTACGTTTTGTTGGATTAATTACTAAGTAGCACAAATAAGGAAAGTATTAAGTAATCTTTTCACGGATGCTGGTTGTCCGTTCGGTGCCTACAGGAAGATTTGTCACGCACTATGCGTAAACAAAACAATATGTCATTTATAAATGTTTGTGCAGAGACCTGATGATACCAAATAATAATATTATATACATATTTTTTTGTTACTCCTTACATTAATGCTTGTATATTGATTCGTGACCCAGAGATTGCTAGCTTTTGCTTTTCATGTATATTGAACGAAATAAAGCAAAATATTTTTGTGACGTGCCGTACGTGATCGCTTTCTTTTTACTCCGTCTCTTTAAACCTATAAATAAATAGCGATTTGCTAAATAAATGCACTTTGCACCGCAGAGAGAGCTAGAGTCGTTCAGTAACGTCTCTCTCGGTCTTCTATAGTATGAAAGTTTCTACAAGTAAAGTTGACAATGCAAGGAAAATAAGAACGGACACCTAAGAGAACTGCTCTCCATACGATGTACACGTCAGCTATTTAACACCTTTGTAACATAAAAGATGTTATGAATAAATACTCTTAGAATTTTTGTCAATAAGATCATTTGCAAAGTTCAAATGAGAGTTGAAAAACTTCATATTCAGTCCAAAGATAAAACTAGAATCTCTTAAGAATAAAAGAGCTGAAAGGATTTAAAATATTCGGAGTCACTCAATACTATCAGCAAAACTTTCGACATTAGAATACGTAACAAATAAAATATGAAATCACAAAAGAAACGCAGCCATTCGGATCATAGTAATCTAAAATCAGTGAAGCGTGGAGACTGAAGATTTTGATATATACTCGGTATTGTTCTCACACATCACTCTCATCATATATTTTAGTTAGGTCTCATCTTTTAGGGCATATCGGGTTGTGTTATTGATGAGTTAGTAGGGCTGTCGAGTTAAGTTGCGCGTAAATGTAAGTTATTTTTATTATCTAAGTAACCGACAGTTATAAGGCATGTCTAATGGTAGGCAAGTTCAAAGCATTGCAATCAAAAAGGCATCGTGAAAGCAACGAATATATAGCATTTTATTTGTACTAGTGTTCGCCCACTGGTCGAAATTCAAATACAATCATTATTAAAAGTTTGACACATAATAAACATATACCAAAATTAAAAATATATCCTTATTTTTTTATTGATTCCGTTAGAGCTCGTCAGTAGCTACTAAACAAAAAAGAATCGAGGTGAAATTGGTATTAAACTATTTTGTCTTTGCCTATTTATATAGAGATTATATATCTTTTGTATTTACATAGAGACCAACAGAATGCAATGCAGAGGGTCTTAGGTTCGAACCCACGTCGCGCACCTCTGACTTTCGGAAGTTATATGACCTTTCGAAATTATATGCCTATTGATTGACAATTATCGTCTGCTCCGTGCCTCGGAGAGCACATTAAGCCGTCGGTCCCGGCTGACATGAACATCTATGGCAGTCGTTATTGGGCAGTCAGTGTCCTATAATATCCTGACACTGATCTAGCCTTAGGGTATCGTTAGCCTTCGGGTTGCGGAGGTAAGGTGGCAGCCGCTCCGTGTAAAAATTGATAACCAGTCAAATCCGGTTAAACTAGAAAAGCCGACCCCAAGTGATTTGGGAATATAAAGGCTAGGGAGAAGACTTCTATGTTTTACCGAAGGTAGAGATGTAACTGTATCAAACCCCAATTCTCCAGTTGCGCTTTGAAAATTACTACGTCATAAAGGGCAAGACTACTGAGTTTATTTCCAGACTGTCAATCTTAACGGTGTTACTGAGAATAGCCTAACAGAATACTCCAGTTCGTCCGACCCGCAAACCTATATTTTAGGACCAACGAGCTTTTTATTTGTTGGTCTATTGTATTTTTAAACTATAATACGTAATGAATTTATTTTAAAATATAGGAAAGAAATTTATACAGACATTAAGCGTGGATCCTGTATATTTAGCATCCTGAGAGGACGTTGGCGACAAACTATGCAAGACCCGATAATTTTTTAGTATTACTATAGTAGCAACTACTAATATTTGCCAGCCCTATCATTAACCCTAGCCAATAAAAAGAGAGATCGACAGATAATATATCTAGAAAAAAATGTAGTTAATACACTTGAAACTGACACGGCCACCTTAATCCAATTGTTAAAACACCGTGAAAAGTATCATTGGGTTATTATAAATAGTCATGGCTCAATGAATAAGGCTTGATTTACGATCGACAGTTCGACTCTCACCTATTGCACGACCGATGTGAGCCCATTCTTCACGCTAGCTTGTGCTAAGGAGTAAGCATACTAGTAATTAGTCGACCAAATTTCAGCGAACCTTTTAAGTATAAAATATGGCACATAAATAGTAAATAATAATATTTAAAAACATCGCTAACTACGAGATATAAAATTAAGACCTACTTCACAATAATCAGCCCGTTTCATTTCACTACCACAAATTCAATCTTCGGTATTCAAACTTCTTTCAACCACTTTATATATTGTCAAAATTAACCAGCCAGTGGGTGTACTTACGAACGAAAAAATAAAAACAACGCACAACTCCGATTTAAGCTAATCTTATCAACGGAATATCAATAACACTTCACAAAATAGCACCGTACGCAAAAATATTAAACCCATAACATGGGGGATACTACCATCAATCATGTAAGGCTTACTCAGTACACACATCGATGCCACGGAGGTTGATAACCTACCAAACTGCGAAGTAATAACCAGATAGAAAATATGTAAAGCTCTATGGCTGTATATTCGACGCTTTTAAAAAGAATTTTATTCCAATTTCAAAACGTCCAGTCGACACTCTTTTGCTTTTATTGTTCATACAGTCGTACGACTGTTTTAAAAGTAAATTCGACACACAAGTGGAATAACATCGTAACGTGAAAATATGGATTTGGAACGTTCATAAATTATAATCTATGGCGAAGACAAGTATATTAAAGAAAAGGATTTTGCTTAAAATGGAGCCTACTTTAGATACGATCTTTTCTAGGAAAGTAGGCTTCAATTCAACTATAAAAAGTATTTCTGGCGATATCGACTCAACATGTTGAAACTATGTGGTCAGAAATCCTAATCCGAAATCCTATCCAAGAGAAAATACGATCTTCTCTAAAATCCTTCTATCTACGGTATTTCTGGTGATTTACGATATATCGCCTGAAATACTGTTTATTTAGATAGTTGAATTAAATTTTTATTGCTGACATAGTGGATAACTGACACAGCGGCCTGGACCGTAGCAACTGAATGTAGATTTAAAAAAATATCGTATTAATCAAGCCCACAATATCAAGTGCACGCCAGGCATCTGTGTAGTCAGAGTAAATACCTAAAGCCAACAAACACTTACCTGAAATCTTTGTTTTTTCACATACAGTGTTATTCAACGTGTGTGGAAAACTGAAGCACCGTCAAAGTAGTGCTTTGATGACGCGACGTTTTGAATAAAACTTTATTTGGTGCTTTGAAACGACATAATAGAAATTGTTTATTTTATTTTGAGTGTTAGTTGTTTGTCAGCACTTGCAGTTGCAGTTTCTAGTTCTGTTTAAAGTTGTATTTATTGAGTTATCGTGTTAGGTATTTAATTTAATTTTATTTTGTTCCATACTAATATTATAAAGCTGAAGAGTTTGTTTGGTTGAACGCGCTAATCTCAGGAACTACTGGTTCGAATTGAAAAATATTTTAGTGTTAGATAGCTCATTTATCGAGGAAAGAATTAGGCTATATAACATCATGCGTCACACATCACGTCCCACGGGGGCAGCGTATTAATCGTAAACGTTTGTGATGACTAGCACAGCTAGTCGTTTTATATTTGTATAGGATAAAACAGAAATGTGTGTGCGTATTCTAGGCTCGTAAAGTATCAGTGTTAAATAATAAATGAGCTATTCTATATTTTTCTTCGCATGTTCAACCCAACACATTATTAAAAGATTAAGATTAAATAAAAATTTCAAAGGACTTGCCTATGTTGTGAGAAATTCACTGTTTAATTTTTCAAGTCCGTAGACTTAATATTTCCAACATAACTTTTACTTCTAAACTAAACGTTTTTAAACTTAACCCTTAACCATCCACATACATAAAGCATGTAATGCAAGAAGCATAAGTTCTCTTTTAATCATTTATTTAGTATTATGTATATAATAGTACAAGATAGAAATCTTCTCGCCAAGCTACACAGCTAGTTGGATCGTTGCATTTTAAATCCCTAAAACTAAATATTATGTAAGTGCGTCTATATCGCACATGATGTGCTACGTGGAAGCACTAAGACAAAAGCAAATTCTATGAATCTACTGCACAGCAGGAATGGATCTCACTGATAGTAAAGTCACCTTTGCCGAGCAGTAGGCCGTTTAGTTTCGTACCTACTTTTTCAGAGAAACAGGCGTGAGGTTATGCATGTATATGTAGACTATTAAACTTTGATTTCAAAAGGTAAGTCGTGGTGAGTACTTTATTTGATCAAGGGTTTATAGTTACTTTCGTAGTACAATCATAATTATGAATACAAGCGATCGTGCGATTCAGAGATCGAAGCTAGACAAGAATATTAATTATTTGAAAAGCAAACTGTCAGTACTCTTTTTAAAAAGAAAATTATAAATTATATTACTTTATACGGCATTTAACGCTATTTATATTATATGTATTATTATTGTTACATAATTTTGAAATTCCTTAGTAGATGTTGAGGAGCTACGATAACCATTTAAAATTAAAAAATACAAACTTTTCACGGGATCACTCCCCGTGAACATGGCTGCTGAAAAGCAACCGAAATGTCGGGGAAAGTGTAAACTTTAATAATTTTAATAATTTAAATAGCTTAAATATTAGTAAACAGTAACTGGTAACAGTGTTTAACAGGAATAATTTCAAAATTATGTAATAATAGTGTTTTAAAAATAAACAACGCGATAATATCCGTATATAGTTGTTTAATTTCAATGTATAACATTCGCATAAACGTAAAACAATATTATACACTCCTGCGTTCTCATTTGGCGATATGCAGGCGTAATTTCTATGTATGCATTACAACAAACAGCTCAAACGACATTAAAGAACAATAAATTAAAGATATTAATGTCCAACTATACAAATATTATATCTACATCGTAACTAAACGTGGCTCGTCGCTCCAATAAGGCTGTGACACTGTCGTCGCCGCTTTTAATCTGATAAAGAGGTTTCACTTACTAATATTACGTTAAACGTCACTTATCGAGACAAAGCTTCGTATATTCTAACTTGGATAGAATATAAGCTCAGTTTATATGAAGTTTATCTTGCGATATAGATAGTACGAATGGCGTAGTGGTTTAATTGGTCGCATCGCCACTGAACCCGCGCCAGGAATTTTGGATTCGATGCCCACACGAGACAAAGATTTGTGTGATCAGAAAATGTCTGTCCTGAATCTTGGAGATGTCCTTCTTTATAATATTTTTCATATATCTCGTTGCGCGCCATTTGTACCGTATAGGTGCATAAGCGCCATCCCCTCCTCTTCACTAGTTTTTTTTACACTACAAGTTCTATCTTACATTGGATACCAGAGTTCACTTAAACACTACATATGGAAATCTACTTTAGTACTTAATCTACTTCACTTTAACTATAACTCATGTAAGTGTAAATGTTCAACTAATTTGATAAATTAATAAATTTCATTTCATTCAAATTTCATTACATTTCACTTTATTAACCTGGCGTTCAAAGGGATATATATACATATTTTTGGGTCTATATCCCCAGAAGGAGACCATTACACCACACATATTTATGTCAGTTTTAATTTTTTAGGTGTCAAGTAATTGCGACGAGCATCGCCGTCTACCGGTCACGGTTCCAGATATGTACGTTGCTAATACTTAGAACTCCTATACCAATAAACCCAATAACACTGTCGGAACTGGGAATCAAACTCGTGGCATAATCCATAGCAATAGCATTCATAGTCATACAATAAATATTCTATCACATACACACAACACCATCTAGCCTAAACTAAGCAAAGCTTGTACTATGGGTACTAGACAATGGATAAACATACATACATATATATAGCTTTTTTTGTAAATACGTTCATATTATACATAGAAAGCGACCGCGTGGCAGTCGGTTTTACTAACCACTTCGCCATCGAGTCTATATAGGTAGTATGTGTATGTATAGACCACTTTTCTTACCTACATCATTTGGTAAAGTTCATGAAACAATCATTAAGGTACTGTTTTTAGACTGTGTTCGTTCTTTTATAAAGAAAAAATACAATAAATATTACATATTCTAACTACTCTAACTAATATTATAAATGCGAATGTGTGTTTGTTCGTTTGTTACGCTTTCACGCCTTAACTACTCGAGCAATAATAATGCAATTTCGCATACACAGTTGTCAGGTGTACAGAATAGAACCTATGATATCTTTCATCCAGAAAAAAAGTACTGTTCCCGAAGGATAGCAATTTATTGACAGAGTCTAGATTAACACGAGCGAAACCGTGGGCAAAATCTATATAATATAATAATATCAGCCTTGTACTAAATTGTCCCACTGCTGGGCACGGGCCTCTTCTCACTGTGAGAAGGGTTGGGCTGGCCCAGTGCGGGTTGGCAGACTTCACATATCTTTGAGAACATTATTTAGAACTCTCAGACATGCAGGTTTCCTCACGATGTTTTCCTTCACCGTTAAAGTAAGCGATAATTAACTATTTAATACGCACATAACTTCGAAAAGTCGGATATGGGCGACTTGGGATCGAACTCAAGATCACTAGGCTATCGCTGCTGGAAAAATACTGATTCTAATTATGTGAAATTACAAACTTGATGCTATCTATAAAATAACTTCAACCCTTAAAACTTAAAATAGTCTTCAGTCGGTCGAGTAAACTCGTCGCTAATCTATAAAATCGAATTTGTTGAAGCAAAGGTGGTTCACCCGATATCGAATGTTATTTGTTCGGGTGAACGAGATACAAAGGTGACATTCGCAATTCTTAACACGAAGGTTGTCTCGTTATTTGTTTAAAATTAGTTGCTGTGTGCTTAACAAGCGATAACTTAGTGGAAGATGGTGGATAGCCACGCAGAAGCCTCGATTCCTTCTTCGATTCCTAAGCACACATCTCTGACATTTCTAAGTTATGTGCGTATCTAATAGTTAATTACTTACCGGTTTAACGGTGAAGAATAACATCGTGAGGCAACCTGCTTGTCATATAGTTTTTCATAATATTCTCGAAGATATGAGAAGTCTGCCAACCCGTACTGGACAAACGTGGAGAACTATAGCCAAACCGTTCTCACACTGAAGAGACGACCATGTCCAGCAATGAGAAAGTTTATATACAGAGCTGATATTATTACTATATATCTACCTCATCGGTACCGTAATATAATTATGCGCTAATTACGTGTGAGCTTATATACAGGATGTCCGGTAATTAATGGATAACCTTGAAATGTCTTATAGTAGAATTGAAGGCCGTTCAGAAAAAAAAATAAAAAAAAATATATATTAAAAAGTGCAAGCTATTATAGCATAGCATACTTTTGACTGTCTATCTATTAGCATAATTAGTGTTTAATAATAAAACAACAAAAAACCGATGGATTTCATTCATTTATGGTCGTAGTATACAAGAAAGTTATACATGGTAATTAAAAAAAAATACATAGCTCAGGTAGTAGCTAGGATAGATTTTTTTCATATTTTTTTCTGAACGGCCATCAGTTCCTCTATAAGACATTTCCAGGTTATCCATTAATTACCGGACACCCTGTATATGTGAATACCGTAAAATAACTTCTTACTTCAAGATTGAGATACACACATCTTAGTCACCCTGTGACCATGGCTGTTAAAAAGCAGTCAGAACTATTATCACTACATATTATAAAACAAAGTACCTCGCCGCGTCTGTCTCTGTCTGTTCGCGATAAACTCAAAAACTACTGAACGGATTTTCATGCGGTTTTCACCATTATACAAAGTGATTCATGAGGAAGGTTTAGGTTTATAATTTGTTTAGGTTTTATACTACCCGTGCGAAATTGGGGCGGGTACTAGTTTACCTTCGTAAAGCAATGGATGGGGTTCATTATACGTTTATTTTTCTATGTTTACGCCTTCTTTATTCGTGTAACCTGTAACGCAAGGGACTTTATAAACTTTCAAACTACAGACATAAAGAATACTCAAACTAGGAAGTTCTATTTGTAGGTCATAAGATCACACAAATGTTTGTCCCGTATAGGGATCCAAGCCACAATACTCGCAGTCGTAGTGACGAGGTGACTACTTAAACCACAATACTGTTAAACGATCGAACCCACTACAGTCGATGCAGTGATAATGTCCAGGTGATAAGTGGTCACCTGGACATTATCACTTCCTCGACTGTAGTGGGTACGCCATCTGCAATCATTATAATAAACTATACAAACGCCACGATGAGAAGAGACCGGACGGAATGTCATTGTTGCCTTGGAAGATGGGCAGGCCTTTAGTGTGGGACGCAACGTGCGTTGACACCCTTGCGCCATCACATCTTCCAAGCACTGCGGGATGTGCCGGCGCTGCTGCTGCAACCGCGGAAACCCTCAAACGGCGCAAATATAGTAATTTAGTCGGAAATTACATTTTTGCGCCGTTTGGGGTGGAAACCCTAGGTTCATGGGGTCCGAGCGCTCGTATTTTGTACAGGGAGATCGCAAAACGCCTGATTGACGTTTCGCGTGATCAGAAGGCTGGTCTCTTCTTGGCCCAAAGAAGCAGCATTGCCATTCAACGTGGCAATGCTGCCAGTCTTCTGGGCACGTTACCAGTTGAAAGCGATGCTGAAGAATTCTACGATGCCTAAACCATTTTTGCAAATATTTAGTGGTATAATTATTTGTGTTTTTGTAATTATGTTATCTTTTTAATGCGTTTGTAAATATATATTAGATTAATTAATTATTTATAATAAAAATACTAGCTTCAAAAATATCAAATAAATTACAAAATATAATTTTGAAAAAACTATACAACCGTTTAAAGTCATTATTCTTCTAAAATAACCGCAACAAAAGCCGTAGAAACTAGATTCATATCAATGTCTTACAACCATCCAAACGTAAGACAACAAAGCGTTAATATTATATATTCTAAACAGCTCTAAACATATTTGGCAACCCTCTCTTCTCACTAAACATTGTGTGGGTTTACCTTGAAGATAAAATGTATATAAAGCCATTATTCTATTACGTTAAGCCTAATAAGTAAGACTAGGCACTAAGGTGTACCTGTATTGTCTCCCAGATACTGTCCCGACCGTAATTAACTAAATCTAGCTCAACTTAGAAACGTTACGGGCAATAAAACTGTTTTATGTTTACATTTAATTGAGATAATAAAGACTGGACGATCATATGTTAGGGTTAATTAAATTATGAAGTTTGAATAGGCATGTTTCATTGGATTGTTAATTTGAGAGCCTTTGCCAGTGGTCGATGACGATATCTTAAAACGATCGGGATAGGAGTCACTTTTTAGGTGTTACACACCGGGATGTGTATCGATATAGGTAACTCTATATACCTAAATATCTATATATATACAACGTGGCACAAAAATAATGTCATAGTGAGAATTAGCTACAATTTTGTTAGAAATTAAGAAATCTAGTGTCTCAACTGATTCATATGAAATTTTGGTAGGTTTGAGAATAGGTCGTAAAGTATCTTTCATACCGCTAGGTGATTAGGGTATCTATATCCACGCGAGTGACGCCGCGAGTAAAAGCTATTAGCTATATATAAATATATCTCTTTATAGAACATAATCTCTAGTGCCTCAAGTTCTTAGGCATCACTACGGCGTATTGCAATGAATAATAAGAAAGTTCACGTGCGCTTTCGTGGTCAAGATTATTAACGTACATTAGGACTATAATGTTTTATAAATATAAGTATTTTATTTGTTTGTTTTTTGGACCAACTCCTTGTGCGAACTAGGTATAATTTCTATGTCGCAAGGACTTTACAAACATTCAAACAAAGGATGCAAGGAGCACGCAGATTCTGACCTGTTATTTGTGGATTACACAAATGTATGTCCTGCCCGATTCTTAGTAAACCAACATTATTTAATAGACAAACAAAATCGTTGTATTTTTAAATCTATTTCATAAAATGTTACTAACAAATTCGAATTCGATTATATTTTGCACGTATAGATGTTTGATTTTAAGCCATGAATGGTTTGTATGAATTTATTAAAATCAGCAACCATCGTGTAATTATTGCCAGTCGAAGCAATGAGACTAAAAAATCTAAATATACAATAACTGTCTCACACAGAGACTGGACGATTACTTTAATAGCTCCTTATCAAATATTTTACATGAACCTAAAAAGTCCGTAAATATATTAATAAAGTGATTTATTAATATATTTACGGACTTCTTAGGTTCTTGTTTCTTTAATACCTTTAAATACAACTAGTACCCTTAGGTCTTGCCCAGCTCGAGCAGAATACTTGGTTAGGGGCAGCGTGGAAGAGTGCAAGACACAATTTAGTTTTGAATGTGTACGTCCGTATGATATAATAAAAGTATTTAAGTCGCTCAATAAAAAAAAATCAGCCGACTTCTGGGGTATTTCTGTAAAATTAGTTGCAAGTATTATTGTTAATATAGCGCCACACCTAGCCGCAATATTCAACGGATGCATTGATGTGGGCATTTTTCCAAATTTAATGAAATGTAGTAAAATAATACCTAAATTTATTTAAAAATGGATGCAAAAGTGACCCTAGAAATTTTAGGCCAATTTCAATATTACCTGCTATTAGTAAAATATTTGAGAAGATTATATTACAGCAATTAGATAGCCACTTTAGTGTAAATAATTTATTTCATGCAGATCAATATGGTTTTGGAAAAGACCGTTCTACGATAGATGCGGGTGTTACGCTGTTAAGACATATATTCAGTGCCTGGGAAAATTCGCAAGATGTCATTGGCGTATTCTGTGATCTCTCTAAAGCCTTGGACTGCGTTGACCATCATACGCTGTTGCGAAAACTCGGGCATTATGGCATCAGAGATACTGCACTTGACTTAGTTGGCACTAAATACGTTGATATCAACGTAAGTAGATCTTCTGGATTACCAGTCACGATGGGCGTGCCACAGGGCTCAATTTTAGGACCCTTTCTGTTTATAATTTACGTAAATGATTTGCCGTTCTTCGTGCAGGATTTGTGTGACATTGTTTTATTTGCAGATGACACATCTCTTATTTTTAAGGTAGACAGAAGAGCTACAAATTTAAATACTGTTAATGATTCGCTCGCGCACATCCTGAACTGGTTTTACGTCGAATAATTTACTACCAAACTCTAAAAAAACAAAATGTATCAAGTTTACATTGCCAAATGTAAAGAGTCCTAACATAAATATAAATAATGAAATTATTACTTTCGTACAATCAACAGTTTTTCTAGGTTTGACTATAGATCATAAAGTTCAGTGGGGCGCTCATATATCGTGTCTTGCAAGGAAACTTAGCTCAGCCGCATATGCAGTTCGGAAAGTAAGACAGCTTTCTGATGTAGATACTTCGAGACTAGTATACTTCAGTTACTTTCACAGTGTCATGTCCTATGGTATATTTTTGTGGGGCAAGGCAGCTGATGTCGAGACAATTTTTATTCTTCAAAAGCGTGCAATACGTAGCATTTATAATTTAGGACCACGAGTTTCCCTGAAAGATCGATTTAAAGAAATAGGCATACTTACTGTTGCGTCGCGATATATATTTGCTAACATTATGTTTATTTAACATAATATTCACTTATATAATAAAAATAGTGATATCCATAACGTAAACACTAGAAGTAAGCATAAGTTAGTAGGCCCATATTATCGTTTACATAAAGTTCACAATACATTTGCGGGACTCGGTATATGATTTTTAATAAACTACCTAATAATATAATAAATATACCATTACTTAAATTTAAAAGCGCCGTTAAAATACAACTTATTCGGAAGGGTTATTATTCAGTCAACGACTACTTAAATGACAAAAACTCATGGAACTTATTGCTTGTTGCATACAGGATTTAAAGATCTGTATTACTTTTAACTCAATTTAGTAATGTAGAGGTACCTCGTGATTATTTGTGATGTTAACAAGTAACTTGTTTCTTAATTTGATTATTATTGAAGAATATAAATGCACAACCGCATTTAGTCACGGACTGCCTTTGCATTGTCACAAAGTGTAAGTGTATGCGCCATCATGCCATCCTACTGCCTATTTTAGATTTATATTAAAACATATACCTTAGCCCAAATTATTTAATATCTATAATATTATTAAGTTATTATTGTTTTTATCTTTAGTTTTTTTATAGTCTGTAATATATAGCATAATGGCTGCAACACCTTGTTAATCTGAGTTGTAAAATACTGAAATTATATTTAATTGGCGATTTAAAAGAGTGGCCGTGAGTTTCTTGCAGGTTTCTTCTCATAGGCTCAACCCTTTGCCTGAACCTACCAACTAAATTTTTTTTTTTTTTAACGTGGCGGAATGCCTTGACTCATACCTCTCCGCGGGGCGACGGAGAGGTTATGTCGGACTCACCGGGGAAAGATGGTGAGTTACATCCCGGTAATACCGACTAAACCTACCACGGTGTTCCTCGACATAACCGCAATCGGCGGAGCCGCGCGAATCGCTTTCACATGCAATCACGACCCCGCCGAGGTTTCGGCCTGCCGTATGAAACGGCAGGCCACTACACAAATAGACAACCACTATTTTACTGTCCCCCTGAGAGCGGGACGGACACACGACACAGAGGCGCGCGTGGGAACACGCACGCCGCCTCTCGGACCTGGTGCTGATCGGGTGGCGAGCAGGCCCATGAAGCCCACCATTCCCGGGTCAATCCTCAGGGTAGCTGGAGGTCGTCTCGTGCCCTCCGGCGCCCGGCTCTGCGGTTGGGGAGAGGGTTTAAGCGTTTCCTCTCCTGCTCCGCCGCCTCCTTGATGGAAATCACTTCCTCACAGAAGGAGGCGACAGCGCTCCACGACCTCTCACTCCGAACCATAGACTGAACTACGGCCGGGAGCGAGAGGGCAACCGATCCGACTGCCGCGATCAACTCACGGCACTGCGATGCCCAGGCGGGGTAATCCGTCAAAGTGTGCAGCGCCGTGTCCACAACAACGTCGTGGCAGTCGCCGCAGTGGTGACAACCGGGCGTCTCTTGCCGGCCTATGCGACACAGGAACTGGCCAAAACAACCGTGGCCAGTCAGTACCTGTGTCAGCCGGAAGGTGGGGGTGCCATGCCGCCTCTCCAGCCATTCCTCAAACACGGGACTTACCGCCACAATCGTGGCGTGCCCGAATCTAGCAACTAACCTAAATGTAGCTTCAGTAACTTAGTAAACTCACTAACCCATATATTTTGACGTTCATAAGTGTTACTTTGTGACCTAAATTAATAAATTATTTTTGACTTGACTTTGACTTTGATTGCAGTAGTAAACGACCAGACACTAAACACAAATTAAATTTAAATAAAATAATTAATTGATGTTGATTATAAATACTTAAAACGTAAAGTTATAAATATATTATTTAGTTATTGCTCGATAAAAAAGTTAAATTAAAATATTGGTTGCCCTCTCGCTCCCGGCCGTAGTTCAGTCTATGGTCCGGAGTGAGAGGTCGTGGAACGCCGTCGCCTCCTTCTGCGAGGAAGTAATTTCCATCAAGGAGGCGGCGGAGCGGGAGAGGGAGCTTTTAAACCCTCTCCCCGACCGCAGAGCCGGGCGCCGGAGGGCGCGCGATGACCTCCAGCCACCCTGAGGTTTGACCTGGGGGTGGCGGGCTTTGTGGGCCTGCCCGCCATCCGTTCAGCACCAGGTCCGAGAGGCGGCGTGCGTGTTCCCACGCGCGCCTCTGTGTCGAGTCCGTCTGAGGAACACCGTGGTAGGTTTAGTCGGTATTCCGGGAGGTACATTATTTCTTTTCCATCTTCTTTTACCCCGGCGAGTCCGACATAATCCCTCCGCCCGCCCCCGCGGAGGGATATGCGTCATTGCATTCCCCCAAGTAAAAAAAAAAAAAAAAAAATTGAAAGTAAACAAAAGATACAAAATTATATTTACAAAAATACCTTAATTTCATAGGTAAAATTGGGTAAAAACGTATTATTTCGCTGCTAGATCGGCTAAGTCGTAGACAATAAAATGTATTTATTGGAACATAGAGAATGTCAGTAATGCAATAAATACGTCCAACAATCCAATATTGCTTTCGTTCTTTCTGTTGTCTTTGGCCCACGTCGGGGTAAAAGCATTTAATATAACACCTAATATCGCTCAACATCGTCTTAGGTAATATGTACATATGTATATCGTACATATATAGTTTTATGGCAGCAGTCTCGAAGGGGTAGGCAGAGTTGCCTTAATTTCACGTTTTACCAGCCATGCTTGTAGAGCATACGTAATAGGCAGCAAGTCTACCGGGCATAAAATTCTCCTAATATTGTCTCACGTTTATGCGAATGTTATACATTGAACTTATACAATATGTCTGGGTTCGGACTGTACAAACTTTAGGGGGTAATAGTTTGCTCTATTTTATCACTAAAATCATCCTACAGGTGGGGCCTAAACCTAACGGTCTCTGAATAGCAGCCATTTTTGTATTTTGGTTGACTTTTTCGTGACGTTCATACTAAAAGTTATGTAACTTTGGAATTTAATGTCCGATTATCGTAAAACAAAAACTTGCCATAACGGAAAAGTATTAGCAATGAGATAAATAACTCAAATAATTTTAATAATTGCTATATCATACTAAAATAAATGCTAAAAGATCAACTTCACGTCAAAATTTAAAAAGATTTTCATGTTTATTACAAAAAACACCCCTGAGAGTTACCTCTTTTTATGCATGTGTCTCACAGATGGTAAGCTTACCTAAATAATGATACCAAAAACTCGATTCTATGACAACTGGTTTAAGAGATATTGTTGCTTGAACGCAGCCCTTCCGTGCGTAAGATATGAATGAGCATTGATGATGATAATGATTCCATGGGGAAGCAGGTAGAAAAATGGTTTATTGCGTAATGGTTATTGAAGTAAGAAAGGGACAAAATACGATGTGAATACATAAAAAAGAAGCATTCGTCAGATAAAACTCGACCAGTTTAATTTTTACCAGTCCGTTTCTTCTGGTTATTGTGACTACACATAATTTGCTCCTGTGCGTATTGTTATTCACTTACAAGTGTCGTGACGTTCTAATTATTCGTTATAGGAACTCGTGCTCGTGAATACTCTAGTAGAAACATTGCTGATATGCATTTTGTTTACGGATTTTGCAATGGAAATGCAAGAGCTGCTATCCGAATCGACCAATACCGAATCATCAGACATTCAGTGCAATTCACGCTAGATTAGCTGAATATGGAATAAGGAGGCCTCAAGACGTAACCCATCTGTACCTGTGCATAGTGAAGAAGCGGTGTTGAATTTAATCTTCAGTGATCCAAGACTCAGTATCCGTCGTATTTCAACGCGTTTAGGCAAATTACGATGGACAGTCTGGATGATTTTGAAGAAAGAAGGACTACATCCATATCATTTAAGACGTGTGCAGGATATAAGAGAGCCAGACAATGCTGCAGGATCAGTATTCTGCTTGTGGGTAACTCAGAATATGCGACGTACACCAGCATTTTTAAAACGCATAATGTGGACAGATGAGGCGTCATTCACAAGAAGAGGAATTACAAATTTTAGAAAACTACACATGTGGATGGCTCAAAATCCATATGCTGTTAGACCATCAACATTTCAGCATGAATTTTCTGTAAATGTGTGGGCAGCTATGATCGATGATCAATCGATTGGCCCTATCGAACTCCCAAGAAATTTAAATGGCCCAAAATTTTAGAGTTTCTGACCAATGAATTTTTGAAGCGTTATTAGAATTACCATTGTCATATCGACGACACATGTGGCTTCAGTTAGATGGAGCTCCTCCACACTTTACCCGAGCGGTAAGGGCACACCTAGACCAATATCATCCACAGTGGATTGGCCGCGGCGGTCCTGTAGCCTGGCCACAGCTTTCACCAGACTTAACGCCACTGGACTTTTATCTCTGGGGTTGGATGAAACAGAAAGTTTATTTTGAGCAAGTCAACACCAGAGAAGAGTTGTTGGAGCGTATTTGCGTTGCTGCTGCCGAAATTAAGGCTGATCCGAGCCAGTTGAGACGGTCAACACAGCAGGTAGTGATCCGGGCTACTGCGTGCCTTCAAAGTGGTGGGGAACATTTTGAACAATTATTGTAAATCTACTTTTGTTATTAAATAATTAATACTTGTTATTTTGTTTATCTTTGCTAATCACTGTAAATATCTAAAGAAAAACAAAATCGTTATGAATTCACTACCTGCATAAGCCTACGTTCCAACAACAATATATCTTAAACCAATTGTCATAGAATTGAATTTTTGGTATCATTATTTAGGTAAACTTACCATCTGTGAGACACGTGCATAAAAAGAGGTAGTTCTCAGGGGTGTTTTTTGTAATAACCTTGAAATACTAAAAAAACAATATTAATTTTGACGTAAAGTTGATCTTTTAGCATTTATTTTAATATGATACAGCAATTATTAAAATTATTTGAATTATTTATCTCATTGCTAATACTTTTCCGTTATGGGAAGTTTTTGTTTTACGATAATCGGACATTAAATTCCATAGTTACATAACTTTTAGTATGGACGCTAAAAAAAAGTCAACCAAAATACAAAAATGGCTGCCATTCAGAGGCCATTGGGTTTAGATCCCACCTGTAGAATGATTTTAGTGATAAAATAGAGCAAACTATCACCCCCTAAAGTTTGTACAGTCCGAACCCAGACATATTGTATAAATTATTAAAATTACGCAGCCATGTTCTCAGGGAGGTGAGCATAGCAGCTGAAACGCAACCGAAAAGTCAGAGAAAGTGTAAGCTTAAAGTAAATAGTTTAATATTTTAAATAGCTTAAAGAGAAGTAAACAGTAACCAGTAACAGTGTTTAACAATAGAACATCTTAGATTAACACAAAGGATATTGTTAATACCACAGGCAGAACACAGAAGCTAGTTTTATATAAAACGTGAATCCCACGGATAAGCATACTCGGATAAGTGGCTTATATGTTATTTCAAGACATGGCCTATCTATGAGACAGGTTTTATTTAAATCCGTTCAATGGTTTACGCGTGAGTGAGTAATAAACATCCAAATACTGAAACCTCTTCATAATCTCTCACATGAATAGTATTACTAGATTTCATCCAACTTCTTACTTGCAAAACGCCTGGTCGGCGCTTCGCGTGATCAGGAGGCTGGTTTCTTTCTTAGCTTAAAGAATCAGCATTGCCATTCAACATGGCAATACTGTCAGTCTTTTTACCACGTTACCAGTTGACAGCGATGCTGACTAATTCTACAACGCGGCTACGCCTAAATCAGATTTGTAAATATTTTGTATTTTTGACTTTTTTAATACATGTGTAAATATATTAGCTTAATTAGTGAAGTAAAAATGAATAATGTATGTATAAAATATTGTATAGAACCTTTAATAAAGACAAAACAAATACTCGTAAATTGATATTTCCATCAGTAAAGTACACACATCAAGTTAGACACCCTATCAATATATGCATAACTATGCTACATACAAAATAGAGAATTGTCAGAAAGGGACAGTGCATAGTGGTGTCGATGTAATGGTAAAGATAGAGCGTAACAAAAATATAACGCACTCTCTCGCACGATTCGCAGCGTTCAACTTCTAATAATTCAAAGTCCAAACAGTCTAGGTTGATGCGTCGCTGTGTACGCCTTTATTTTAAAAAGGTATTTTCGAAAAATTGCAGTAAATTGTCGCTGTGTTTTCATGGTGGCTACACCAAGTTGCCCATTTTACCAACTGAACGGCAACGATTAAGTGTGCTTTGTGTTAAATAAGTCCTAAAAACGGTCACAAAATTTCTTTTTTTCTGCGACTAGTCGGGTGCATGCACTGCTGGCATTCTGTGTATCAGCGAAAGATGAACCGCTATGAATTGCAGCTTTCCTTGCGTAAATGTAGGTTATGTCAATAAATTTATATCCGTCAGCACCAGTACTTTTTTTCTCGATCAAAGGTACCGTATGTCTTTTTCTGTACCAGTGTCAACGTGTATGCGATATTGCATGATGATCAGTCGAGTCGTTAAGGCGTGAAAGTGTAACAGACAAAGAAACTCACATTCGCATCTATAATATTAGTTAGTTTAAGAATTAAGATTCCGTGGTTATAAAGCAGCCAAATATAACGTTTGTATACAACGTAAGATTTTCAGTTGCGAGGCCGTTCGCCCCTCAAGATTCGCTCCCTAATAGGTATTTGTTAGGTTTTTTCTTGCATCCACCCAAAAATAGGCTTCGTCTTTCTATGAAAGGGGCGAAAGTCAAGGGGCGTGGTCCGCGTACGGCTCGTAGGCAGATTTTCGAATATAAAAGTTAATTCTGCTCAGTTTTCTGTTCTTTTAGTATTTCCTCTTTGATGACAAAAAGAAAATTCTGCAATATCTGCTCGTCTTTCTACAATATTAGTTAGTATATATAATTTATTGTTATTTTGCTATAAAGTATATGAATAAATCAAAATGCTCGATATTGGTAAGTTTGTATGAGGATTGCCACTTCGGATTACCAATGTTAGATGGTACTAAGTTCACCGGGTCATTAAGTTAATGATAATTTCAATGCCCTTTTAACTTAAGTAAGTGCATTTCGCGCCAATAGTGACATCAACTCCAAGGTATCCATTACCATTACCTACAAAAGTGTCTACAAGTACCGAATCGATAAACCATTCTAAGTAAAGTCCATGCGGTTACAAATTATAGGACGTCCCAGCGGAATGCACCACTCGACAAGTAATTAAAGACAGAATGCCACCGCCTAATGGACGAAACCCACAGCCTGCATCACACCAACATAATGAGAAACGTGTCACGTAACGCTTTGTGTTATTACAGGGGTCGAGTTCAACTGGTGGTTGTGGTCTCACTGTTTTATAGGTATCAATGCAGACGTACCCGCTTTTAATCAGGACAGTAATGGTTGCAGATAATGTTGTTCGTTTCCATTAAATTACGAGCTATTTGTTGATGTTTTTATGGGGAAAGTGGATTGTTGCCTATAGTACACGTTATTATTCTGTTTTAGTTTTCGCCCGTTGAGCTTTAATAAAGTAAACAAGCCTCATGTAAAGATAACTTGGCAGTCGAGATTAACATAGATGCTCTTCGAGATAGCTTCAGTGATAATTCCTTTGTTGCGCGACGCTTTACAAATAATAAAACAACACACAAAAAGAACACTCAGACTCGATACAACTACTTGGGTAACGCATTCTTTTATGCGTAGGCATCGAACTACAGCATTTGGCACTCTAATAGTGGTAAGACACACTGGCACTTAATGCATAGCACTATTTGTGGAATCCAATCTAAAAAATGGCTGAAATCAGCTCCAATAAAAAAAAATCTGACCGAGCCGAACCCACCACACGATTGATAGTTACAATGACAGTTACATTTAAATCACTTAACCGACGAGATAGTTAGATATGTCACTCTCAACTACTGGACTATTAGATATGACCTTGTAAACCAATATACACACAAGAAAGGCTTAACATAATGTAATAAAAGCAAGCTATTCCTATGTAAATGTTTTGTGCTTATAACCCTTTGTGAGATCCTAACGCGCGATTTAACACGGAATATGGACCGACGACGCTGTTATGTCGAATACTTATTACTGCCCGCGACTTTGCCTGCGTTTATCCTACAGGAAAGTTCTTGTATGTCGGGATAAAAAGTACCAATAATTTGATGTGTTAATCTAGGATATGGTCTATCTGTATGTCAAGTCTCATCCAAATTCGTTCAACGGTTTACGCTTTAGTGAGTACTATGCGTTTTTTCATCTTAATAAACATTCACATTTATATTTATACTAGGTATTACTGCGTGCGACTCTCTCTGCACTCTATATCGAAAACTAGATTTGAATAAAGGAAACGTCATTTAGAGCTGTGAGTCTTCGTTAAATTTCTCGTATCATTTCTATATACCTAGCATAATGCAAAAACAACTTACATAAAAAAAATACTTTAGATATTCTAATAATTCGTTACCCCACTTTGAAATCAAACTCAGAAACTCACGCTCAAATAAGCTAACACCACTGGACTCTTAATCAAGTCAGACAGTTGCAAGTTTTGTAAGACTATGATGAACAAACACACGTACAATTTTTGAAACATATTAGTTCGGTATCCTCATTGTGAAAGGCTACAACATCCTTCACACTACTATAAAATTCAGGAATATGGCTCCTAGTAGGCGATTTCATTTGCCTTTTTACATAATATTACCCCACGTTTACTTTTGAATTATAAACCTTTGTTGTTAAAACGAGCCCTTCAATCTTGTATTCAATGTTTCCAGAAGGTCCACTAAATTCGTCAAATGGTCAAATGGTCTGTAAATTTACTAGCTCTCCTTTAATCGTCGAATGTCTTGTCATGCATTTTCATAGTTCTTTTACGCGTCCGTTTAGACGGCTTTTGAATTATTTTAATGTTGCTGGTAGCAGACGAACTAGTAGTCCATCTGATGTTAAGAGCAGGCACTCCAAATTTTATGCTATTTCGTATATATATTGTGAAACAGTCATAGATACTAGTAAAGTAAAACTTTAGCGTACGATTATTTAGGTCTTTGTCTGTCTACTGGTAAGAGAGATACATGATTGGAAGATATCAGCTCGATAACATTTTCATTTGAAAATCATACCTTTTGCAAATCATTTTAAAAATACGTTGAATAAATCTTTGCTGTTCTTTCTGAAGTAACCACTAGCCATAAAAGAAACCTACGTATTATCGTATGATAAGACATTTTTTCTCTATGACAATTATTACTTTAGTTATAAACGGTATAAGATTTTCGACTTATTTCATGCTTGAACTCTGTCACAGCATGCACGCGATATTCAACTTTATTATTGACGTTCTAGCGTTTACTACAATCCGGCGCATTGGCCTGTTAGTACCGCGCTGCGCGCTGTTCGGAGAGGACCTGTATCGCGTGCACGCCCTTTCCGTAGGTACATTTACGATTTGTTTCGTTTAATAAAGAATTATTATAATATAGAAAAGAAAATAGGTAATAAAATAAATAAGAGACCTTATGTTCAAAAAAGGAAAAAAGCTGGCCGATAGAAGAATGTTGCTGGAATCATGAGAGACGCAAAGGCGTATTACAAGTATTTTAAATAAGTAGGTACATTTATAAAATACTAGCTGACCCGGCAAACGTTGTCGTGCAATAAACATTTTTTGAACAAAAGATTTAAAAAATGTTAGGGTTGGACAACCCTTATCACTAAGGGTATGAAAAATAGATAGTAGCCGATTCTCAGACCTACTAAATATGCATATAAAATTTCATAAAAATCGGTCAAGCCGTTTCGGAGGAGTAGGTATGGTAACGAACATTGTGACACCAGAATTTTATATATAAGAAGATTATTAAAAGTTTGTTTTATACAAAAGATGTTCGTAGTAACGAGTATCAGAGGTTGACAGTATACCCTTGCATATTTAAGAACCGGGACCGACGGCTTTACGTGCTCTCCAAAGCACGGTAGTGGTCTGATGTCAAGCGGTCATCCATCCAAGGAGTGGCCTACGTTAACGTTGCTTGACCTTGCTGATCTTTTATGAACGGCAAGTCAGGTTACGCTATGGGCGCTACGTGTAAAATTATATAACGCTAAAATATGTTCTAGGTAAATTAAATTAAAACAAACGTTATTGAATTTAATTTAGGTACCTAATATTTCGTTAAAGTATTGGGAACTGGAAACTATGGAGTCAATTTCATCGATGCAAATTTTTGAGACATAATTATGTTTATGTTTTCAACATGGCAATATTTTAGTATCATGAAATTTTGTATATTTTTTGCTGGGAATAAAACGCCAACAAAGTAAGTGCCACGCGTAGCTCAGTCGATCAGGTACCTACTAAGCATAATAATATAACGCATAATCGAGATTTTGCATGACGGGCGAAGTATACCAACTTAAACGTTTAATTGATATAATATGTGGCACGCCACATATTATTATTAGCTTTAAATGTATACTTACAACTTTAGTGGCTTTAATACTTTGTTCGACTGAGTCTGGTTGTTTCGTTTCTAGGTGTTGTTTGCAAGTGTTCGTTAATCGTATGTTTGTAAAGTCACCCGCGATACAGGCTTTATTCCTAGTGCGGGCGGTCTTTATTTAATGAAAATGAATAAACATATTATTATGTAGATAAATAAAATAAAGTCGACATTCTGAAACAAGATTTCAGCCTATGGCACAAAACATGTCGTTGATTTACTAACCAAACTATTCATAATTCTGCTTTTCGCGTATTATTTTATTCAATGTAATATCATAATTTAAATAACTGTTCATAACAAGATTTTTTACTATCATTAAATAAATAAAGTTGTCTCCATCCCTTCTATATTCTCACGACGCTCGCGCAGCGATAGAACATTCACCTAGCAGTGCGTAACTCGCCACCGCGGGTTGCGAGGTGAGGTGGGGACCAGGGGGCGCCGGCGGGGAAAAAGGCGGAGCTTACGCAAAAAATAATTCGTAGTGCCTGGTCTTAAGCGATAATCCCTATTAATGGTTGTGCTATTTTGATATCACATATATACTGCACGGATGCCGTAGTTGTTTGGGTTAGTCAGCCGTCCGCGACGCGGTTTAAGTCTATGTGTGTAATTATGCATGCCAATGTTATGTTATGATTATAGTAAGAAATCTCATATTAAAGTAGTTACACACTTACCTTGGCTAACACCGGCTCCATTAATAATAATAATTGAATGATTCACAAGAATACGCAATTATTTTTTACTTTTTAGTGCATTTTTTCTTTTAGAATATTATTTTTTGAAGTCGGTTTTCTATGTTGTTAAAATTTTTGTTTATTAAAATACAAGAAAATACTTGAGCAGTTAGCGTACAACCAAGTTACTATATACCATCTATATAGAGGGCAAACAAGCAAACGGCATGCCTAATTGTAAGCAACATAGGTGTGCTTGCAACACCAAGGAAATCACTATCGCGTTGCTACCTAAGACATAAGAGATAGACGATAACAACATACTTAATGTTGCTATCTCTTTCGAAGATGGAGGCAAGGATACAGATAGCACTTCAACGATCAAGCCGATCCAGATCTAATATAAAATGTATGGAATCGAATCCAATCAACCGAATGTATTTATTTGTTAGGAATATAATTCTCTACATGTAGATCATAAAATATGTACACACAGCGACACATCAATCTAGACTGTTTGGATTTTGAACTATTAGAAGTTGAACGCTGCGAATCGTGCGAGAGAGTGCGTTATATTTTTGTAACGCCCTATCCTTACCATTACATTGACACCACTATGCAATGTCTCTTTCCGACAATTCTCTATTTTGTATGTAGCGTAGTTATGCGTATATAGGGTGTCTAACTTGATGTGTAGTCGTGTGTACCTACTACAAACGACATTAGGCTCGTCGACCATCGCTTCGAGATTTAAAACGTTGCTAATGAAAAGTAAATATGAAACACCCCTTTCAGCGATATATCAATGCAAGTCTACATATCGCGACTGTCTCTAAAATATCGCGAATTAATATTTAGTCACCTCAAACCGAATAGTTCTGAATTCTTTGATCAATGATCTTATAATCGACTAACACTTAACTTTGACGTTTTACCAGTAAAATATGGAATGCAACTATAAAGGAACTGAAGAGTGACATTTGTTTACTACATAGATATTAAACAAATCTTTGTTTTCAGTCTTAATAACTAGTATATCATGAACACAAAGGCGTATTAAAAAAGCAAACGCCATAGAACGTTAATTAAAATATCAAATACAATAAATGAAGAGAGATATTATGTCATTGTAAAACGCCATGATTGTTCAATATTGAAAACAATTGTAACATTAATTAATACAGTTTTCTATATTCAATACGCCTGTTATGAATAAAACAGTTCTAATTCAGCACCTAAACAATTCTAATTTCGATTAATTTACAGCTAGGTCCATGTCTTTAATACTTTGGCAACACATAACAATTAGCATAGTCATCTCTGCTTTACAGAACTTATGGGAATATCGGCAATCAAACTTGTATTTTCAAGAGCTATGAGCTAGACCTCCAGTTCATAATTGTAACGCCAAACACGTAATATCATTGTAGCTCAAATGTCTTTAAATATTCATTGGTAGTCTACTCTGCGTAGCTCAGATTATTTAAAAGCTTATTGTAATGTATAATATCAAAATTATTACGTAAATGGTGTA
The DNA here is from genome assembly GCA_963675205.1 of Catocala nupta. Taxonomy (NCBI): domain Eukaryota; kingdom Metazoa; phylum Arthropoda; class Insecta; order Lepidoptera; family Erebidae; genus Catocala; species Catocala nupta. Next base: position 7,193,709 of record OY776079.1, on the reverse strand, counting down.
TTAAACTAAGCGATGTTATCTAACAAAATTAGTAAAGCTTACTTTTGTAACTTTGGATGGCGCGCAGCGTATGACGTTGCGGGTAAACAGATGCCTAGCCGCTGCTGCTGTGATAAGTGTTGTGGGATCGAATCCCACACGGGCTAATCATTTGTGTGATCTACAAATAACTGTTCTGAGTCTCAGTTATACTTTGTGTAGGTATGTCAATAATATTGAGCCACAAGTTAATTTTTTTTAAATCTTTTTTATTACTAAGTTAGGAACTATTATCTAAGAGGTAGTTAAAGATTAGTTTTTGTCTCTAAGAGGTAGTTAAAGATTAGGTTGACAATAAAGATACATATTTATCAAAAAAGCACTTCAAATCCTCCATACAATTTTACTACAGCAGGCGGCCTCGCGCCGATTTGAATATCGAGCTCTGTCATTCAGTCCAACCGCGTCTTACGCTCGAAGCAGTCTTAAGCTTTGCATTAACAGCACCTATATAGACAGTTGCAAAGTCATCATAGAAAAACAACTCAATATTGCACTATTCCGTAAATTGAACGAATACTTGGCGCATATTATCTGTGTTGTACCCAAAGGCTGTGCAAACTAATCCTTGATAACAAGAGGACGCTAGGCAATGGGCTAGCCCAGCGTTATAATGCTCGAATGGCCTGACCGTAGAAGAACGATGTGTGGGTACTTCGATAACAAGAATTATGTTCTGTTGCTAACAGTATCAATTTAGTTGCTTAAGTAAGGCATTGTTATAAATTTAGTTTAGCTCAGTACCTACCCAGTCCCGTGGTATAAGATTCTCAGTGTAAGCATCCTTTAAATAGCTTTACCTACTAATTTAAATATTATAATCAGACTATTTTTATAATATAGATATACCTATAGGTAAATTGTTAGACTGGCAACATTAGCCGCTTTATTATTAGATTGAGTTGTTTTAATCTATATTAATTTTTGTTTGGTTGAATACGCTTAACTCAGGCACTACTGGTTCTCGTGGCGGTAAGTCCCGTGTTTGAGGAGTGGCTGGAAAGGCGGCATGGCGCCCTCTCCTTCCGGCTGACACAGGTTCTGACTGGCCACGGTTGTTTTGGCCGGTTCCTGTGTCGTATACGCCGGCAAGACACGCCCGGTTGTCATCACTGCGGCGACTGCCGCGACGTTGTTGAGGACACGGCGCTGCACACTTTGGCGATTTGCCCCGCCTGGGCATCGCAGCGCCGTGAATTGATCGCGGCAGTCGGATCGGTTAACCTCTCGCTCCCGGCCGTAGTTGAGTCTATGGTCCGGAGTGAGAGGTCGTGGAACGCCGTCGCCTCCTTTTGTGAGGAAGTGATTTCCATCAAGGAGGTGGCGGAGCGGGAGAGGGAGCGTTTAAACCCTCTCCCCAACCGCAGAACCGGGCGCCGGAGGGCGCGAGATGACCTCCAGCCACCCTGAGGTTTGACCTGGGGGTGGCGGGCTTTGTGGGCCTGCCCGCCATCCGTTCAGCACCAGGTCCGAGAGGCGGCGTGCGTGTTCCCACGCGCGCCTCTGTGTCGAGTCCGTCTCCCCCCTAGGGGGGAGACAGTAGGGTTTTTCATGAAGTAAGTACCTTTGGGTAGGTCTTTTGTGTAGTGGCCTGCCGTTTCATACGGCGGGCCGTAACCTTGGCGGAGTCGCGACCGCATGCGAAAGCGATTCGCGCGGCCCCGTCGATAGTGGTTTTGTCGAGGAACACCGTGGTAGGTTTAGTCGGTATTCCGGGAGGTACATTGTCTTTTAACATCTTTCTTTTACCCCGGCGAGTCCGACATAATCCCTCCGCCCGCCCCCGCGGAGGGATATGCGTCATAGCATTCCCCCACGTTAAAAAAAAAAAAAAAAAAAAAAGGCACTACTGGTTCAAATTGAAAATTATTTTATTGTTAGATAACCTACTTATCGAGGAAGGCTATAGGCTATAAAACATCACGCTACGACTAATAGGAGCGGAGCATCAATGAAAAATGTTGCAAAATCGGAGAATTATTTTTTATGTACTGCAGACGAAGTTGCGCGGGTACAGATATACAGGGTGTCCAAGAACCTGGCGTCCAACTGGATTCCCACGATGCCCCAAGTTCTAACAGTACTCAGAAAAATATTTTAAAAAATCCACCCCATGTACTTACAGAATTATACTGATTTCAAAAAAAAAGGGGAAATGAGCACCCTGTGACATACTTTTGAATGCTGTGACTGCTAATGCTGATAATTTCGATATTTCTTGGAGGTTTTGTAATCTAGGGTATTGCTGTGTCTAAATAGAATGTAAAAATAAAGTACTTATTGTACCATTTTAAAATAAAATATTATTTTAACTAAAGGTGATATGGAAAACTATTGAATTTCGCAACTTTGACCGACTGTAGTGTAAAAAAAATGTACCAAAATAGTATGGCAAGTGACGTCAAATTTTGACGCGTTTATTCCTCTTTTTAAAAAGGTATAATACTTACACATTAATTTGAAAAAAAAAATTTTGATAATATTTTTACTCAACAACCCAATTTTTACGAAGTGCCTACCTACTAACGGTAACTGTCGGACCCTTTCTTATCTTAGAAACTGTTATGTTACTACTATTATTTACTTCGGTTCCAAGAGTGAGCAAGAAGGAAATACACACAGGTAGATGGGTTCCCAGTAGAATAAAAGCAAAGAATGTTAGTTTAAAGATATTTTATTACAATAAATGTTCAAAATGTTGACCACCCGCGGCAATACAAGCTCTCACTCTCCTTAAAAAGGACCGCTTTATGTTTCGCGAGTAACTTTTTTGACGTATCACCTGCACTGCTTGTGTTATCTTCTCACGAAGGTCAGCGATGTCATTAATGGGCTTCGCATAAACGAGCTCCTTCATAGTTCCCCAGAAAAAAAAATCCAGCGGATTTAAGTCAGGTGAGCGGGCTGGCCACGGGATTGTTCCTGATCGCCCAATCCACCTGTTCGGGTATTGCTCGTCCAAAAACTCTCTAACGGATACGCGAAAATGTGCTGGACAGCCGTCGTGTTGGAACCACATATCTGGTGGGGTCTCTTCTAGTAAGTTTGGCAAATCATTTTGAAGAAAATTTAAATATGATTCGCCAGTCAAATTCTCGGGCATCTCAAATGGACCAATAATATTCCCACAGAGAATACCGGTCCACATGTTCACTTTGAACCGGTACTGGGATCTATCTTCTCGCATCAAGTGCGGATTTTCCACATGCCACTCGTGCAAGTTGTGTAGGTTCATGTAGCCATCCTTCTTAAATGTAGATTCATCTGACCACAAAATTTTGTCGATAAAGTTTTCGTCTTCTCGATGTTTTTGCAGGATTGTTTCACAAAACGCGACTCGGCTCGGATAGTCTCGAGGTAAAAGACTTTGCACTCGCTGTACGTGGTACGGATGATATTCTTCTTTTTGGAGAATACTGTGTGCTGTGCTCTTCGGTATCCCCGTATCAGCTTCTATTCCTCGCACAGAGATGCTTGGATTTGCCGACACCGCCTCTAAAACTTCATCGCGTATGAAGTCATTTACGGGTCGTCCTTCACCAGCTACTTGATTGGGGAACCGCCCGTCACATAGTGATCTGTGCACATTAATGAAAACTCGATGGTCGGGATATCGCGTAGCCCTCGGATACCTTTCTCTGTAAAGTCTCGCTGCAGCTCGTCCATTACCTCTACATTCTCCATAAATGTAGTGCATATTTGCGTATTCTTGCGGAGTGTAGGTCGCCATGGTAGCACACACAAAACACAAACTGTCCAAACACAGGCAAAGGTCGTCGTAAAGAGTTCGTTTCAAAGTCCAGAGCACAAAGAGTAATCGAGTCCAATAAACAAAGCTTTAAATCGTAGTACGTGATCAATGGTAACAATAAGAGAGAGGTGCGTAGTAACGGCAGGAGGCAGTGACGCGTACTGACCGTACTGTTATCCTAAATAGCACGATCCCAGATAGCGTCACTATCTATCTCACTCGCACCTCTAACCTTTTTCTCCCTCACTCTTACCTGAATAATGGGGTACCATAAAGAAGAACCAGCAAATCGCAAAGATAGTTTCTGTCTTGCTCCCTCCTGTTGTAATAACGAATCACTATGGTGAGATGCATGCACATACCGTCCCTTACGGTCTAACCTGTTTTTTGAGAGGCCTGTTGTTATTTTTATGAGCATACAACAGTAATTCTTTAGAGGTTAGATTCAATTCGTCGTAAATGTTTCTTTCTAAGAATTCTGTAAGACATCGTAAAAATTGGGTTGTTGAGTAAAAATATTATCAAAATTTTTTTTTTTCAAATTAATGTGTAAGTATTATACCTTTTTAAAAAGAGGAATAAACGCGTCAAAATTTGACGTCACTTGCCATACTATTTTGGTACATTTTTTTTACACTACAGTCGGTCAAAGTTGCGAAATTCAATAGTTTTCCATATCACCTTTAGTTAAAATAATATTTTATTTTAAAATGGTACAATAAGTACTTTATTTTTACATTCTATTTAGACACAGCAATACCCTAGATTACAAAACCTCCAAGAAATATCGAAATTATCAGCATTAGCAGTCACAGCATTCAAAAGTATGTCACAGGGTGCTCATTTCCCCTTTTTTTTTTAAATCAGTATAATTCTGTAAGTACATGGGGTGGATTTTTTAAAATATTTTTCTGAGTACTGTTAGAACTTGGGGCATCGTGGGAATCCAGTTGGACGCCAGGTTCTTGGACACCCTGTATAATCTGTAATACTGGTTAAAGCGGGAAAGCCGTGACTTGCAAATTAAAATTAATTGATAATAATATAAATATTCTTGCGGATTCATAATAAACCCAGTTTTGTAATAGACATATTATTTTTATTTTTCTGGCTTATAAACCGTGATCTTTCATGAGTTAGATTGCCGTCACAAGCGAGGTGTCATTTAATTTTTTCTTGAGTAACTTTGTTATATCGTCTTATCGTTTCCGCGAATGTTAAACATTGAAATTAAACTATTTATTACGGATTTGAACACTGGATAAAAACCAGCATTATAATGCTCGAATGGTCTGACCGTAATACAAATGTGTGCGTATCTGATAACAAGAATTATGTTATGTTAGTAACGGGATCAATGTAGTTGCTTAAGTAAGGTCGTAAATTCAGTTTAGTCACTGCCTACCTAATCCAGTGGTATAAGATTTTGGTCTAGCAAGAGATTCTCAGTTTGATTTCTGACTCAGTCAACGTATAATTGAATTTTCTTTTGATTAAGTTTGTTATATAATATCGTCTTATCGCGCTAACGTGAAAGCTACACATTGAAATTAAACTATTTATTAAGGATGTTGAAATTGATAAGTGTTCAACACTGGACAAAAATTCTTTTACCCACAAAGAGTTTAAACCCTCGTATTCACAAGGCAACATTGGCGCGCGACATTGTTGCTCACAGGAACGCGGAAATTTATTTAGCAACGTTGACGGCCCACGCATGACCAGTCGCCAGCAACATGTAACCAGAGGAACTAGTGTTGATTTCAGCGACTTTTTCTCGGCTCCAGTTGACAATAATTGATGCTAAACTGCATGTTGCAAGGACACAAACAACAAGGTGCGCGGCAGCTGGCAACATCGCGCGTTGTTGCGCAACGTTTTCGATGTTGTTGAACGTCACGTGTTGTGCGTCAATTGTTGCCTAATGGATACGAGGCTGAAGTGTTCTGTGTGTACGTTGTTTAACACGTGGTTGCTTCGCCACTGCCGGCGTACCGTGTTGTGGGTTCAATCCCTACATGGGACAAAAATTTGTGTGTTCCAGGAATAGGTGTTCTTTTTATCCGTTGTTTCAATGTTCGTAAAGACACCGGAACACAATAATAAATTCCTAGAGCTAAAATGAAAAAGAAATCTCTAAAGATAAAAAAGAATGTCTCAAATAAGAATTTATAAGCGGATTTTTTCCAAAGTTTTGTGCTATCAGCACTAGATGGAATCTTACCAGAAGTATATCAGGCTTCAAGTAAAATATGGCCTATACCTATCGATCGGGACAATTTCGTTAGTAATACTTCTTCCTTATCTAGACCCTAATGTATTTGCTTTCGTAAATTCATGAATAATGGAGACCTAACTTTTTCAATTGTAGATAACATCTTATTGGTAACCTCATACTGAAAAGATTTTAAATTAAAAGCTACTGCTTTAAGATGTGTGAATTTTTGCCAGCCCATACTGGGTCAGCGAGGTGGACTTTGGCTAACCCTTCTCAAACCGAGAACAGGCCCCTGCCCAGTACTGGGACGGTTTATGTACAGATTACTAGACACATTAATACTTAACTAAATTCCAGTATCTTTAAAGAGACTTCATACAACATTGTACTAATGACACGCTTATGTATGTTTGCAGTAAATCGTAAAATACTGGGTTCCGTTCTTGTGACGGGCTTAGTGTTTTTGAAACTGACTTACTGATTATTCAATCTAAAAACGTGCTCTATAGACGTAGATATTGAGTAGGACTTAAAATATAGATGGCGAAGTAATTTTCTGTCCTCTATAGTCTATGTATAGAGGACAGACAATTATTTTGATGAAGAAAGTAACTCTGGCATTCTGTATATTTCTTGCGTTTCCATTACACTGACATACTAAATCGCTCAAACGATTCTTCAACCCCCAGAAATACGAAACATACTACATAAATAAGTAACACGTTATTTTTAAGGCTTAGAATAGTATAGGTACTTTCTACTATCAGTTCATAGCTCAGATAATTGTCGATATAATCAAAGTATTTAAAAGTAGCTGGCCACAGGTAGCTTATTCAATTAAGTGCACGGATGACGTGTGGATTCGATCCGCACACTTGACAAACAGTTGTGTGACCCTCAAATAGTTGTTCCAAGTTTGACCGTTCTTTGTGTCCGTTCTTTGAATGTTTGTAAAGTCTCCCGTAACACTGAAATTATTCCTAGTACAGGAGATTCCATTTTTCTTTTCTTATACTGAAGACTGGCTACAATTGTCTTATTACAAGTTTAACAAATATAATAAAAAAGTAAATAAACCGACTTCAAAAATAACACAAAGGGCACTAAAATGAGAAAAATAACTAATTATCAATTAATCAACCTATTTCCATATTATGTTTTATTTATACAATTCCAATTTAACAATTATTTTAAGAAACTATTTCTTATTAATTTAAATAAAATAGCATTTATTACTATCGATCTGATAAAAGTCGGTGCCATATTTTGTTTTGATCATTAATTTCGATAAAATTTATTTTATAACAAACAAAAAAGAATTTTCAGAAACGGTACACGGGCAACATAAATACAAATTAAAAAAGATACCGACGAATTGAGAACCTCGTCTTTTCCTAAAGTCGGTTAAAAAGAGAATACCTATCCCATCTTAAGCCTTAAAAATAGCTGCTACATAAACGTAAACAGAATACTTGTTCATTGTAAAGCTACATAACGCGCAGATAAAACCTTTGACAAATAGCGGTTGTTTATAAGTCAAGGGCGCTTTCACACCTCGGAGGACAAATTAACCCGCACTCCAGTTAACTTGTCTGACCTGATTGTGACTTATGCATATTACTTAAACTTACATGTATGGAAGAACATTGTAGAAATTCTAAAATATCGCTTATTTTAAATTATTTTAAAATAATTATCTCCAATTGAATTAGGAACAGACGGACACCATTTTCTTAACAAAAATTTGACGTTTAAATATGGCGGGTACCTAAGTACCTATATGTAAGTGAATAAAGTATTTTAATAATTAAGATTACGTATTTTACCGATAGAAAATGGTTGACTTTACCACGTATAGGTGCTGATAGATTTGAGCATGCACTTGTAATGAGCATTCTAGCAAATGTAACATTACAGAAACATAAACGAGATCGTTTAACCGAACATTCTAGCGAGCGTTCTAGCGATCATTCAAGCGAAAGGACAGTAAATTTGCGTCGAGCTTTTTGCTAAGCATGAGCAAGACATCTAAGTGAAGAATATTATTTTGACGAGAATTGACAAGAGCGTTCGCTAAAATGATGCTCTGTCCGTTGTACAGTCTGACAATTTAAAAACGGCAAGGCTCGATGTTCTATTACAAGTGAATGCTCAAATCTATCAGCAACTTATGAATGCCTCAATTTCTTTTTCACACATTTATTGAAATGGGCCGAAGTTTCATACGCTATTTGCCTTATTAATTTGCTTGTATCATTAAACTCATAATTTAATACCCAAACCAAATGATTAGGTATAGTTAAATAGTGCTGTTCCAGGGTTGAAAAATCATGATTGGTTTATCTATTTAGAAATAATCAGATCATTAGTTGCTGTTAAAACTATTTATTACAAGACTAGATTTTACCCGCGGCTTCGCTCTTGTAAATCTAGGTTAGGTTAGTAAAAGTACTTTTTAGAGTGCGAAAACCTCTTAGTTATACAACATGTTTGTCCGTCTGTCTGTTATGCAACTTTCAACTCAAGAAACGTAAATACTAGAGACTCGCGGCCAATGCCATTCGACTCAGGATAGTTGATATACCCCCGAAATGACTAGGTATGATCTGTGACCTCTGACCTCAAGGTCACGTGGTATCACGTGATCTTTGCATATTAATTGAACCATTTTTCAAACTCTAAGATTTATGACAATTCAATACCGTTTCTCACTTGTTTCTGGATAATCCACAAACAGTAATTTTGTCCTTTTCCGTACTCCTGACAAAGTGTATGCGGTATTTTATAATGAATGGCCGAGTAGTTAGGGCGTGGAAGCGTAACAAACATATAAACAAACTCACATTCGCATTTATAATATTCTATTCTATTCTATCACATGTACACACAACACCATCTAGCCCAAACTAAGCAGAGCTTGTACTATGGTTACTAGGCAATGGATAAACATACATATATACTTTATTTTGTAAATACATACATATTATACATAGAAACACCCAGACCAAGACAATCATCCGTGTTCATGCACACAACAAATGTTTGACTTGTGCGGGAATCAAACCCGCACAATAAATATTAATTAGGATAACATCTTGTTTAGGGCCCTATTGTTCCGTAACATAAGTTAGCACTTACGTGCTTGCGGTCGTGAGGTCCCATTTTTATTCCCAAGTCATGCAAAGTATATAGCAAATTCTCAAATGTTTCCACTAAACAGTAAAAGGTTCGTCCCCTATTGTGTAAATGCTAAAAAATTTGATAGAAACGGTGTGTCTTATATTTCGTCTGCCTTCCTCTTTAAGTTAATACAAGAACGAGTCTATCGTATGTCGATATCTAACAGTTTGAATGAAAATGTAAATGTTAATATTTCATACAGACATTACATGATAAAGATCAAAGAAATATAGTTTGACGGGCGTATATACATACTATTAGAGTCTGTCTGTCCGTCTTCACTTCTGTCTTAACCTTCAGATGACAGGAACTCTAAACAGCGTGTCCACAACCATGATATTAACATTAACGATGAACTGTTAACAAAACAATTAAAGACGAATCAATCGCTTAATTTTTTGCCGATTATAAAAACACTAATTAATTAAAAGATCAATTTGCATGACCAATGTTTTTGTAACGTTTTACAGTTATCCTTTTACGATGTAGAAGTAAGTTCTGAAACAATTCTAAGTACAGGCAAATTTGAATCTTAACTCTTTTACTTTGAGTCTATTGTAGAATAAAACATATATTTCCGCGTAGATTCTAGCTGATGTAATATGGCGAACGGGAAATATAAATCTTCAAATAATAACCCTTAAAATAAAGATGCCATTTATACTTTTACGAGCCATTAAAATGCATGCGTGTTGTCATAGTAAAAATATGTTACATGTGGACAGAAATAAAAATACTTTTACTACAGGTAAATAAAGTGGATATTTAATATTTCAGTCTGGTAATACATCGCAATTTAGGACGGATGGGTATTCTTTTACTTGAATACCCAACTATTGTTCACTTGGGAGTAATATAAGGCTGGGGCGAATAGTTTGGAACGCGTTAGATAATTGTATTGGGCTTTACTTAAGAATTTTGTTTTCCTACATATAATTTGGTGTTTTTTATGAAAAATACAAAATTTTACTATATTTAAATAATTTTCTTTTAGAACACACTGTGCATGTTGCACAGTATGTTCTGAGAAATAATATTAATTATTAATCAATGACATATATTATTGATCAGTTTTTAATTATGTATGGTATTCTAATACTATTTTTATAATTTTCAAACAGTTTACTATATGGTCACGGGTTTGAATCCCACCCACTACCCAACTGACGTAAACCTACTCCTAATAAACACAACGAGATCGTTATTTTTTTATACAAAACAGTATCTTCACAGATAAAGACCCAACATACAGTTATACATAGTTAAAATACAAAGCACATTTCCATACAACTCCTGAAAATATCCTGACTTAACCAACTCGGGAAGACAGCGTCACAAATGGCCCACAGTAAACAGTTGTGAGTAAACAAAGGATAAAATTGCGATTATAAAACGAGTTAAAATTCATATATAATAAAGAGTTTGTCGTGAACAAATCGCGTGTACCGATAACACAGCGATTGTACTATTATACTGTACTACATTTTATTACTGCATACTTATTCATGTTTTTATGTTCAATAAAAATATGTTACAACTAAATCTTGATAAAACAACGTGTGTGGTTTATTTGAACCGCTTAGTATTAGCGAACTGTATGTTAGATCAGTACATGCATCCATTAGCGGGCCAGGCATTTGTTTGGTAAATACATACATATAAAATCTTACACCTGTTTCCTAAAGGAGATAGACAGGGTCTACGGTTTTCTTTTTATATTGACTTTCATTTCTTCGCGTGGTACTCTTACATATACATATGGTTATATGGTTCCATCCGAATAAATCCTACAATAACGCATATAAACTAATATTATAAGGCTGAAGAGTTTGTTTGTTTGGTTGAACGCGCTAATTTCAGGAACTACTGGTTCAAATTGGAAAATTATTTTAATGTTGGATAGCCCATTTATCGAGGAAGGCTGTATAACATCACGCTACGACCAATAGGAGCAGAGCATTTATGAAAAATGTTGTAAAAACGGGCCAAATTCTCTTATCTGAAGCAGACGAAGTTAGCGGCCCTTGTTTGAATGTTTCTAACATCATAACACTGGAATTATGGCCAGGCCAGAAATAAGTTCCTTTTATTAAAAATGGCTTAAAAGAAATTCATCAGTTCATGTGTGATCGAGTAACAAACACACACACAGTTCACACCCGCACACTCACTATGACATCAATAGCCTTTATACAGACACACTTAAATATTCTGTGCTGTTATCCAGAATTAGATAATAGAAGAACCTAATTACATACCATATAACTTGGATATTAAATCCAGGACATCGCAATCAAACTTATCCCAATATATCTATAGAATAATCTAACAAACATATTATATGTAGGTATTATAATTGGTAGGTTTTGTTCAGTACGGACGATACAGTATTATCGCATTCGTTATCTATACAAGATAACTGAACACACTGGTTGAAAGCTTTACTGGGTACCTCGACCACGCACGTTTGCATGTAAATACTACATATGTATGTACGTGTATATAGCTTCACGAACTTTGTAAATAGGTATGCATAATCAGGATGATTATGACTAATAATCATTATTGAATCTATTATTATGACCACTAAGACGGCAAAAAAGCACATTGCTAGCAATGTTAAAATGCTACAAAAAAGTTGATTAATCGAAAGTTATATGATGCATTCGAATGTTGATCAATTTGTTGTCACTTTTACTAAATCGAATCTTAATCGAAAGGAGCGCGGCTGCAACGGCGATGATTCGTTGCAGCCACGCCGCGGGTTGTGGATCCGAATCCCATATAGAAAAATATTTGTGTCATCCATGAATAATTAGTCTGTTGAAATTAAACTACTATATACGGACTTTATCACGTTGTTTATTTAACATTGTATCTATTACATAATGTTCGGGTACTTTGAAATAATTACACTGGAACATTGAGACAACTACCATCTTAATCTCCCCGTGACGATGGCTGCTGAAAAGCAACCGAAACGTTGGGGAAAGTGTAAACCTAAATATAAATAGTTTTAATAATTTTATTAGCATAAAAATTAGTAAAATTCAATAGTAGTAGTAGTGTAACAGTTTTCAAAATTATGTAATAGATACAGTGTTAAATAAACAATGCGATAAAATCCGTATATAGTAGTTTAATTTCAATGAATAACATTCGCGTAAACAGAAGACAATATTATAATTAGTCTGTGTCTGGGTGGCTTTGTGTCTATCAATTGTATGTTTCTTGTATTGCAAGTCCACACAGGGATTGATAACCAAAGTACGCGTCTAATTGCAAACACTCAATTTTGGAATCTTAATCTGTTCATGGCATTATTTGACGACACAATACGATTAAGACCAATCGTGAACCCCCAGATTGGATCCCAGTTCGGACAAAGTACTGTTGAGATTTTCTACTATGTAATTCTCGGTACCTACTGCGTGCTAACTGTAACATAGCTTAATAAAGGTAGCAAAATTTTGATCTGATATATGTACCTCTGCTTACCTCTTCGAAAATATACAGTTAGTCAGTGTGTATGTTCATAAAATAGAATATTCACAGAAACAGCTACTTATATTTTCCAACTACTTTCAGCCACTTCGTCACTTCGAGAGCGTCCTACGCATTATGGCGTCAAGCTGTAAAAATATCGGTGACTCATTGATAATAATTGTTCCGAAATGTTATACAGTGATTTGCACTATAGCACCTGTATACCTACTCATATGTGTTAACAACAATATACATGGGTACATGCATCCTTGACAATGCAAAATAGGTACCGTATTAAATACATAAGATACGGTACCACACTGCGCTCCAAAACACAAATCGTGGATGTGTGCCATAAAGTTGCAAAACTAAAATAAGACTGGGCTGGACATGTCTGCCACATGTAGGATGATCTATGGGCTAAAATCACCACCTTGTGGGTCCCAAATCGAAAACGACCTCGCGGCAGATCAAAAGTCAGATGGAGTTATGATTTGCAGGTTTACAATAAAGACTGGCAAGTTGTAGCTCAAGAAAGAGAGAAGTGGAAAGAGGGTAGGGAGGCTTTTGTCCTGCAGTGGGACAATTTAGGCTACAAATAAAATGTTAATAACGGTACCTATTTTACATAATATTGTCTTCTGTTTACGCGAATGTTATTCATTGAAATTAAACTACTATATACGGATTTTATCGCGTTGTTTATTTAACACTGTATTACATAATTTTGAAACTGTTACACTAGTACTACTATTGAATTGAACAAATTTTTAATCTAATATATTTTTAAACTATTTATATTTAGGTTTACCCTTTCCCCGAGTTTTCGGTTGCTTTTCAGCAGCCATGGTCACGGGGGGTTAAATAGTTTTAATAATTTCATTAGCTTAAAAATTAGTAAAAAATAATAGTAGTAGTAGTGTATAACAGTTTCTAAATTATGTAATACAGTGTTAAATAAACAACGAAATAAAATCCGTATAAATGAGTTTAATTTCTATTTTACATTGTCAAGGACGCATGTATACTAATAAGTATTAGAATATTTATTTATTTATTTATTTTATTTAATATAATTCGAAAGAAATTATGTACATTTCGCGACACAGTTTCACGCGACCTAAGTACCGAAATTGTCATTTAATTGGTCCTTCATAATAATGGGCATGAACATCCATAGGGTTTTCTATAAGCCGTCGCCTCTGTACTCCTTACACAAAATCTATGAAAAGATCATTCTTTAGTTAAGAGTTCTTTGGTTATTTAAAAGCGATCTTAAACTTTTTACCTTTTTAGACTGACAGGACTTATATAACCAGCTAAACAAGTTCCAGTGCCGTCATCAAACGTTATATTATAGCCGGTATATGACGGCGCTATTCCTATTTAGTAAACTGTAGGTGAAAATAGTTTCTACATAAGTGAACAAGTAAACTTCGTCAGTCACTCTAACAACTAACAACATTACGTCCCGTAAACCATAATTAGATCGGAGGCGAAGGAAACTGCCACGGTTTGACTTGTTTCGAATACGGAACATGAATTATACGAATTTATGCGATTCAAATTGCAGCCACACAGTACGAGACATCCTTACTAATATTATATATGTGAATGATAGTTTGTTTGTTTATTACGCTTTCACGTCTTAACTACTCGACCGATAATCATGAATTTTCGCATACACGTTGTCAAGGGAACAGAAAGGTATATAGGGTACCTTACATACAGATACTGTTACAAACCTATCCTGCAATTACGCAAGCAAAGCCACGGAAAATCTAGTTACTAATATAACTTTATATAGGTACATATTATCATTAGAGTTCGAAAAACTGTTATACAACAGCTTTGTCCGTCTGTCTGTTATACAACTTTTAACTCAAGAACCGTAAGAGCTAGAGACTCGCGGTCAACGCCATTCGACTCAGCATAGTCGATATACCCCCGAAATGATTGTGAGCTTTGACCTCTGACCTCAAGGTCACGTGGTACCACGTGGCCTTTGCATATTACCTGAACCATTTTTGCGAATTCTAAGATTTACGGCAATTCGTTACCGTTTTTCACTTGTTTTTTTAATGTAACTTATTTTGGTACAAATTACTGATATTCTTGTTAACACGACTCCAGCTAAGGTGATATGCTTTTGTTGTAAGTCGATTCCTCTCGATAGTGCGCTATCGATAGGCAAGATTTGAATCCCACGACGATGTCTTGATTGCAAGTCTAATAGGTACCTTATGAAATATTATTAAAATAATAGTCAATTTATACTTATGACATTGTTCGCATCGCTCTATCAAAATACGAGTATATATACGATTAATAATAGTACAAAAAAATTAATGTAAAAAAGCGTGGGGTGTTTTCTATTTTGATAACCCACCCCACGCTTTTTACATTAAAATAATTAAATTATTTTCTACTTTCTTTAATAAAGCGTGTTTTTTAGTTTTCTAAATTATTGTATTGTCATCGGTCCTCGATAAGTGTGCAGTTTCAAATCGATCCGTGGTTTTGAAAGGGGTGAAAATCACGTTGAAAGATTCCGTTACATAAGATTCATAGATACATACCAAGCTAATAAAAGCGTGTTGAAAACGACAACTCCCGGACTATGAACAATCGCTGTGTCGCGGGAGTGTAATTTTAAATACAAATAATATTAATTAGAAAAATTATATAGCTTAAATAGTAGTAAAATTCAATAATAGTAGTGTTAGAGTTTTCAAAATTATGTAATAACAGTGTTTAAAGTAAAATAAACAACGCGATAAAATCCGTATAAAGTGTTTAATTTCAATGTATAACATTCGCGTAAACATAAGACAATATTACACCCGGTCTCAAAAAAATTACTATTTGTATCTCGCCCTTTTGTGCCGTGTAAGGATTGAACCCAGAACACTCAGCATAGTGGAAATGGCCACGCGACCACTTAAAGCATTGGCCAGCCGTGCTTGTGTGTTAATCGTTTACATATTTATACTAAGCTTATCTCCTCTGTTTACTTTATTATTAAAGTAGCAAACTGCTTTAAATAAATAATGGATAATCTCTGTTTGGTATGTAATCCTTTTAAGAAAAATCGGTGATGTCATTTAAATATAAATATGACTGAGATGGTGTAATGGTTTAAATGGTCGCCTCGCTACAGCCACTGCGCCGAGTGTTGTGGGTTCGACTCTGGATGTTGTAAAGTCCACCGCGATACAGGAATTATACATAGTGCGAAAGACGTCATTTAAAAAAAGTACTGTTACTACTTCTACGCGAGCAAGGCCGCAGGCAAAAGCTAGTTGAGTATATGTACAGGCGTATATATGGGCCTATATGAGCGTCAACACTTTTACCATTTCAGTTTGAGAGATAAAATTAATTTTACGGTCCAGTATCCATTAAAAGGTGTAGATAATGCTAGAATATCACATTAGTACCTAATTCATTAGTGACAACAGCAGCGATAGTCTAGTGGGAAACAGTTGGACTGCCACGCAGAGGTCTCGGGTTCGATCCCAAGGCGCGCATCTCGGACTTTTCGAACTTATGTGCGTATTAAATAGTTAATTATCGGTGATGAAAAACATCATGAGGAAACCTGCATGTCTAATGGCCACTCCTACAACTAACAAGTTAAAGTTATCCGAAAGATAAATCGCATGCTGTCTAACTCATATTAGGTTAAAGAAGAGAAATGGCGAGACTTCTATCTTATAAATAAATGCTATCTGGAGGTGGTAGAACATGCCCTAAGAGTTCTCAATAATGCTCTCAGATATGTAAAGTATGCCAACCCGCACTGGGCCAGCATGGTGGACTATGGCCTAACCCTTCACACAGTGAGAAGAGGCCCGTGCCCAGCAGTGGGACTGTTTAATACAGGGTTGATATTATTATAATGCATTAGTTACATATGGCGTCCTGTTACACACATTTATAGTGTCACGCGTATATCCATGAGGGGGTTGGCATTGGTGTATTACAAACACATTTCGCCAAGAAAGATTTTAGTTCCCACATCATAGGGGATCGAGCGTATTGCCGTCCTCTGTGCGCCAAATACGGTCTTAGGTCCTACGTAATAAGGGCTAGTCTATTGCTCTGCATTGGATACATTCCTAATCTCCGTGCTGCTAATGGGAATCTTCCAGTAACATGTCCTTTAACCCGGGGTCCAACCCGAGACCTCATGCTCAAAGATCGAGTTTATTACCGTTGTGTCGCTGAGACGGTTATATGTACAAGTCTCGCCTATTTCCCGAAAGAGTAAGCACGAGACTATGGAAACAGTCTTATCGCATGCTTAATAAAACAGCGACTTAACTCCCAATTTGGGAGTGTGGCAATTCGAACTTTAATCTATTTGTTGTAAATTATTGCAACAGAGTTCAAATTAGTTTGATCCAAAATACTCAGATAGGTCTCTGTTTTATTAAGAATGTGTTATTTTTAGTCTATAAGCTACCAGCTCCACCTGATTAAAACCTGATATACTGAAACCTCTGGAAACTCGCAATATTAATAGCTCAGATAATATAATACTATATTAGTCATTAGCATGCTGTCGTATCTTTATTTTTCTTATTGCATGTGGTGGCATGTGAATTAGCGTCCAGTGACGTAACTGTAGCGTGGCAGAGCGGGCAAAGAGCCACGAGGTCGACGAAGTCTGAGAGTACGTGAGCATAGGAGGATCATAACATTTATAACAAAAATTTGCATCCGATGAACTTGGAGCGGGCCGCAGATGGTATAGTTACGTCACTACAAGCGGCCTACTTAATGGTAAACAACAACCATAACATAGCCAGTTGCACTCACTGATCGGTAAACGATTAGCGAGGTTAAGCAGCGGTCAGTCTATAGATTGGTAACCGCATGGTATTTCATCTATCTATATATATCATCTCCGTGCTTCGGAGGACACGTAAAAAGTCGGTCCCGGTTGTTGTCAAATTGATAGCAGTCGTTAAGCCATGTCAGAGTCTTACGGGCGGCTTGAACAACTCTTGACAACAGGTTGGCCACTAACCACACGAAAAAGAAGAAGACCGGTAATTGAAATGCTTTGGTTTCTTAACGGCTAAAAACCAATTCTAAGGGGGAAAAACCAAGTCGCTGCCAACCGAGAATCATAGGTGGCATACAAGGTACTCGTAGATGGAGTTCCTAACTTAAATCTCGATTGCCTTTTTATCTCTCAAACACAGAAACATTTGTACAGACAATTTTTGTTACTTATCTTATTTAAGTAAACTTAAAATAAAATTCATTTAGTTATTGCTTTCAGACTAAATTCTAGAGAATATAGTGTGTCTATATTATATTTTTGTATTAAAATATAGATGATATTTTTTTTTTATAAAATACGCAGCAATACACTATAATAGTTTACGTCATAAGACAAGTAAGCAAAAATTGACTAAGGCGCCGAACACATTGCCCTGGCGTTTGTCGTTCTGTGGTCGAGTCCTAAACAGTTTCTCTTTGACCGCCGCGCTCTGACTACTTTTATGTGTGTACGATTCAAAGACACCGCATACATTACAGTGAACGCGGGACGCAGAACTCGGAACTCTGGCCGCTGTCCGCCCGCAGTGTGGCCGGCGCCTTATATATTTACTTTTTAATTAGAGTTTTATAATAAACTAAATAAAGCACTACAACCCATTCATGAGAATTACGTCAAAGAAAATGGCGCATATTTTAAAAGCTTATCTAGTAAAAGACTTTTATAGGATTATTCCCTAGAGCCGTCCGTCGCTGCAAAACTTACGCAAGTACATGAAAAATAACAACAATAAATTGCAGTACACTGTATAACTAATGGCTGCGGAATAATTAATTTTATTTTACAAGTTGCTACATATATATACACACATAGTCTCACGCCTCTGTCCCTGAAGGGATAGGCAGAGGTGTAGTCCACCCACATTTAGCACACCATGGTTCAACTACCATGTCCACCTTACCTAAATTGCTAGTAAATAAAATAAAGCAACTATCTTGTAAAAGTTATTCGATATATAAATTACATGCACTCTTGTTAGGTTAAAATTTTGTTAACCAATTTTGCGAAATACATTCACAAATATGAAACGGAAGATGAACGCCAGCTAAGAGAAAATACGCGTAGAAAATATTTTCCGTGTAGAAATATACCTAAATTGAACATAGTCAAGCACAGCAGTTATAACAGTGCTATTAAAATGTTTAATAAGTTACCCGTTGGATTAAAGAGCTTGCTATATGAAAGTAGTTTTAAAATCAAGCTCAAGACGTTTCTGCTGGAAGGTGTTTATATTCTCTGGATGACATGCAAAACTGTATTTACCGTGAAGTGGAACAATAATAATAATTATAATTATTACAATAATTTTTATTTTCATAAAATAATTCATTACAAATAATTAAAATTTTTACTAATTTTATATTTTCATTGACATTGTTATTTTACAAAGTGCTTTTTTTTTTGGATTATAATTAATTATAGACCACTGACTATTCTCTTGACATATATGTTTAATGGTGTATGGGTGTATGTGTTATGTTTAATGTCATGGAATTGGAATAATTATAATAATATGTTACTGTATAAATATTTGTATTACTATGCAATCAAACACAATGTGAAAATTATTTATGAATAAAGTTTGAATTTGAATTTGAATTTGAAAGAAGAGAGATGGTGAAATATTATCTCATAGATAAATGCTATTTGAAGGTTGTATAACAGATTCCAAGCCTCCTTAATCAGACCCAAAACTTTATGCACAACAGTTGCACTCCCAGCCGTGCCAATGATTTAGCGAAGGCGAAACATCATAAAATCATATTGAGCTCTCCTTAAAGCTGTAGGCACGCTACTCACCCGGTAAGTATTGCTCATAGCTAATATTTTATTACCATGTTGAACATGTCGTTCCCATCGGTTTACGAGCGCCACGCGACCATTACTGTTATAAAACAACTAGCACAGAATGTCTTTGTTCTGATCTTTAACCGCTCCCTACTAAAGTTTACGACGTAACTAAGTGTTGCTCCATTCGTCACAACGAGAATTACAGTTTCTAGAATCAAGGAGATCCGCGCGAACTATAGTTTGGTCATATTTGTGGTTATAAATATGCTAGTTTTAGTATCAATACCATCCTAACTTATATTATATTTTATTGTTATATACACTACATAACATAACCAACAGAATCATTTAAAACTAAGTCATTTTATCATTAGATTAAAAATTATAAGACGCAAATCAGTAAAATATGTGAGTTTATTCATTGAAACTAAACTTATTTATACGGATTTTATCGCGTTGTTTATTTAACACTTTATTACATCATTTTAAAACTGTTACACTACTACTTATTACTATTGAATTTTAAAATTTTTTAAGCTAATAAAATTATTAAATCTATTTATATTTAGGTTTACACTTTCCCCGACGATTCGGTTGCTTTTCAGTAGCCATGGTAACGGGGTGAAAAGCAACCGAAACGTCGGGAAAGTGTAAACCTAAATCTAAATTGTTTTAATAGTTTTAATAATTTTATAAGCTTAAAGATTAGTAAAATTCAATAGTAGAAGTAGTGTAACAGTTTCAAAATTATTTAATACAGTGTTAATAAACAACGCGATAAAATCCGTATAAAAGAGTTTAATTTCAATGAATAACATTCGCGTAAACAGAAGACAATAATATGAGTTTATTTGTTTGTTATGCTATACTCTTAAGTACTACTACCTATCCTACCTATATCCTTAAATCGTGCAAACACGTTGTCAAGGGTATAGAAAAGGATATAGGGTACCTTTCATCAAGAACGAGATGGGTGTAAAAACCCAGGATTCAACCTCTTCGTCTGTGACCATATTTTTTTTTCGTACGCTGTTTGTAATGTTCCACTGACTGGGCAAAAGCCTCTCCCTTGGACTTCCAAATCACTGTTGGTGGATATCCCCTGACCTTGTGACCCCTATATCTCGGAGATATTTTGACCCACAGGGCCCATATTCAAACTCGTCCGAGGGATGACTCCAGGTGTCTGCACACCAAGTTACAAGTCAATTGGTCCAGTGGTTCCGGAGCTATGCCTGTCACTAACAGACAGACACACAGACCCACATAGTGTTTTGATTAACCTCTTCGAAGAAGACTCAGAGGTTATTAAAGTATTTAATGTTCCAGAGGGACAGAAATTTATAGAAAATCTACAATAACGCGAGCGAAGCCACGTGCAAAATTTAGGTCATAATAAAACTAACTTGTACTTTTATATATAAAAATTCAGCTTTGGTATGTTTGTCTCCGAAACTGGAAAAGTAGTCAATTCCCTTGAAACTTTTACACGACGCTGCATTCCTATATTAGAATGTTTTCCTACTTTATTTTCTATCCTGAAGTCCTAAAGGGGTTGGGAAAACTCAAATCCTCCGATCCAGTCTATTCTAGAAATGTCGATGGACTTGCCTCACATTCGGGCAAGTAATAGTTTTCCAAAACATTACCGACACATCTTACGTAAATTACGTATACTGCAGAAACTGTAGAACGATGGGTTGAAAGAAACCAAAGTTACTTATAAAACTAACTTTAATAGATAAAAAGAAATTACAATTACAATGAGTAAAACCTATTCGATGTAGGAATATGGAATGTCAATTTTCTTAACTAGAATTATTAACATTAACTTGCTGTGTCAGCGACAGGTGCCCTATGATGTCATCGGCGGTGCTCTGACTGCTGCGTCGACCATTCGAAGCTATTCAAGTAAATTACGACAATTGCTGCGTCGCGTCGTCGATATTCATTACGGTTCAGTACTTAACACTTATTCATATCAATGTACACAATGTCCAGTATTGTTCTTATCAATAGCAACACATACTAATTGTGTTTTTGAATAAACCAGTTTACCAATCTCACTAGCTGTAACGAATGTGTCGATAAGTGATTGCTCAGTTTCTTGCCAGCGTCATTACGTCGTACGGTACTTAGTCTTGACGGCTCTCAACGTGATACAGGTAATTCATGTTAAATTAGTAGTATTGAATGTTGACAAATCATTATTTCTACTGCTAATGCACTGCATATATTCTCGAAAGCAGATTAAAACATAATTTCTTCTCATTTTTGTATTTTGAACACGTAATCCCAAGGGAATTTGAGATAGAAATAAGATTGAAATACATGGCAGTCCAATGTGTAAGGATTTCATCCCCACGCATTACACTGCAGACGTGAACTCATAACGCAAACATTTTGCATTATTTGCCAGAATAGTAGTAATTCTAAACTTAAAGTTGACTTTAAGAAAAAGAAAGATTGGCTTGTCTTCTGTAGTTACTCATACCAATAGTACAGATAAATAAATATGTCCTAGGTGAGATATGCCTACTCCTTCTGTTCTTTCCTCTCGTCCAAATTGCTAGCAAAAACATATTCTCACTACAGGGGGACTGCTCATATGTTGTAATGGTTTAAAGTGATCATATCACCACGGCCACTACGTGGAGATTTATGGCTTCGAAACACTCATACCACAAAGAAAAACGTGTGGTTCACAGGTGTTCCAAGTCTGGGCATTATTTATATAATTAATACGTGAAGCAAAAACTTTGTACCCGTTTTTACAAAAATTACGCGGTTGGAGGAGTATGGAATTTGGCACAGTTAAAGTTTATATGGAGAAGGAGGAGCGAATCCTAATATTATTAAAAATTTAAAAATATGCATTAAAAATACATTAAATTAATGGAAAAACACTACACGCACACAACCATGCATTAGAAACAAGCAGTCGAATCGCGTTCGTAGTACCTATTTCGGCATTGTTCGGTTGACTTCGTAGAATGCTTCGTATCTATGGTTACATACATGTATGTGGAGTAGGTGACTAAATGAAATGTGTTTGTGTAGTTAAATTACACCCAAGCAAGACACATGAATTTCAGGGTGGGAATAGTCCATATTAACAAATAAAAAAATATCGTCACTTGGTCAACGTAGACACGTTACTTCACACTGCAATCTATACCCACTTTTTTAACATGCCCAACAGAATCTTTACATTTTTGTATATCACGGTAATAATATAGACGACAGCCACGAACTCCATTTGTTTAAATAAACCAAGTTTTCACGTAAAAGACGACATTGATGTTGCATGTGGCGAAAATTTACGGCTCCGTGAGGACACACTCGTGGAAATTAGTTTACTGGACACATTCAGCTCGGAACACGACCCAGCGAGGCGGGAAAATGTACTAACTTTAGAACTACGCACCGAACTAAATGTTTAAGCATTTAGGTCGGTTCTAGAACATTATATTCATATTCTATGCTATGAATATTTAGAATTACTACAACATATAATTATATTCTCACGACTATATTTCCGAAGGTGTAAGCTAAGGTATATAACACCTGCATTTCGTCAGTTAAGGTTTTTTAGGTTCCACGTTATAATTCGAGAGCAAGCCTAGTACGATTTACCAGGAACCAGGATTGGACAAAAACAGTTTTTCTTTTTTTTTTTTGTAACAAACGGTTCAAATTATTAGTGTCATATTTTCAAGTATTCTTTTTGTCTTCTTTCTTTTTCTTTTTGGTTTAGGCCATTAATTACAAATCAAATAGGCCTATATTAATTCATTTCTAGGCTAGGTATTTTCAAATTCACCATAGTAACTCCAATATTTATATTATTTTATATTTAAATAAGGGGAATACCCACTAGTCCATTAAATTACTTTCTTTCGACGGCCGACATAGAGACTTTCCTAGCGGGACTTTACCGGCGGTGAATTACCTATGAATTCTATAAATAGAAGTGCCTTTTTTCTAATTTTTCCTTTCATTATTAATTCTGTGACTGATAACATCTTTATTAAAATGTCCACTCCAGGACGCAAACAACATGCAATTTGGGAACAATTCACATTGAATCCTAAAGAAAATACCACATTGAAGACCAATTAGTTGGACTTGTGAAAAGAAGGGAGGCACACTTCCAGCAATGTAGCACCACCGGTTCTGACGCAAATCTTGATGCGGTCGAGGACTTTGTGGTGGAGGAGCTGTTGATGTTGAGTGATGCTGGTACTTCCCGATCTTCAGATAATTCTTCAGCCAGTTCTGCCACACCTACACCTGTTACTACTCTTCAATCTAAAAATGCCAGTACCAGCAGCAGTGCGAGTGTGAACATTTCAATTAAATTTACTATTGCCACAAGTCAAGAAGATAAGAAGAAAATTGATTTACAATTATCTCCATATATGTTTGCTACCAACACGCCTTTTAACCACATAGAACACCCACAGTTCCTTAAAATAATGGAAATTTTACGCCCAGGATATAAACCTCCAAACCACAAACAAATGGCTGGTAATCTACTCGACGAAGTTTAAAACTAGACTCAAGAAAGCGTAAAAAATGAGTTGAAAAGCAAAGTTGTCAATCTGTCAATTGATGGTTGGAGTAACGTTAGACAGGACTCGATAATCTGTGTCTGTGTCACAGATGTGTTGACAAACTCAACTCATTTAATTGATACAATAGATACAGGCACCGAAAGCCATACAGCCGACTACTTGGTTAAAGGAAACTTTCATCTGCACGGTGCGAAGCGTAGTGACAGACAATGCAGCAAATATGAGTTGTATAACACGCGATTTGGCTGAACAGGAAGAACTAGCTTCTCACAAGGATATACTTACATACGGGTGTTCATCATACCTGTCAAACCTTCTAGCGAAGTATTGAACGCAAAAGATATTACTGAGAAAGTTAAATCGATAATGCGGTACTTCAAATACACTCACTTTGCATCTGCCAAATACAAAGAAGCTGGTGGAAAAGCAATTGTTATACCACAACAGGTACGGTGGAACACAATGGCTGACTTATTAAAAGCTTTTTTGGAAAATTGGCATATAATGTCAGTCACATGCTTAAATAATGCAACTGCTATAGATTTGTCAATTTCATTAAAAGTAAATGACATGGCGCTGAAGCCTGAAATGACATTGGTTATATTATTAATTATCATCAATTTTATTTATAATTATTACATTCTTTCTTTATTATTATTAATTTTATAAACATGACATTGGTTGGTTATTATTAATTTTATTTATAACTGTTACTGTTATTGCTTAATATATTTTATTTGTTTTAAATTTTGTTTTTATTATTAATTTTATCATATAAATTGACATGATCTGAATTTATACAATTACTATAATATTTTAAATTATTGTCATTATTTGCAAATTATCCTACCTAATCTCATTTTTGTTTTGTTTATTGTGATAAAATTTTGTTCCTATACGAATTATTTTATATTATGTTATATTATTTTATGTATAAACATTCAAACACAATTGTAAATTGTTAATGAATAAATGAAATGAAATGCATAAGTCCAGGTTCTCTACAAAAAACTGGAAAATATTGCAGTTACACTTGACATCTCCCAGAAGACATCCTGCTACATATATTGACGAAGTGACTGAAGCATGGATAGAGCTTAAAAATATATTTGAGGGTGAGAATGTACGACTGCGTGAGACCGAATATTCACTGGATGATTTAAGTAAGTTCTATGCCCGGCTTGAAATGGCAATGGCTCCAGCTCATTTTGCAGCAAACTTACTACATTCTAAGTAAAGGGGCGAAAAATTCACCAGTGAAAATATTTCTGAAGCTTTATCATTTATAGGAGTTACCACAAAGAGGCAATGCCGTATGTTGTAAAAATACAGGGCAATGACAGATCCCTTTCATAACTTTATATTTGTAGGTCATGTAGTAAATCAGGTCAGACCTGTCGAATGGTGGCTGTCATTAAAAAAACAAATTAATGGCCAAACAATTGACTTAGTGATTCAGCTTCACACTGCTGTAGCTGCAAGTGCTGTAATCAAAATACCTACTGTTTTTAACATTTGGATTTATTCATTCTGACGTACGAAATAAACTGGGTACCGAGAAAACTGCAAAACTTGTTACAGTTTTTAAATACCTAAATAAGAAAAAGTAATTGTTGTCTTGTCATATTGTCTGACTCTCACTGACCTGACCGACACAATTTTGATTTTATAATAACTAGTTTTTATTGTTTATTAATTGAAATTGTTATCTTTATAACTTTGATTGATTAGAACTGAATATTTTAATGTACTTATGTTTTAAAAATACGTGTTGTCTTGTTCTATAAATGCATGCACCAAATATTGTTTGTTAATTAATAGTACTTTGATCTTTGTTTGATTGAATTAATCACTTGTCATAAAAGTAATATGTTTTATTTAATTACAATGCCAAAAGAATTACATAAGTACAAAATAATAAATAGAATAAATAGCATAGACTCAACTGGTTTTATGTCAAGCTATTTAGACTAACTAAATATTAATTTTATTTTCATTTATTTCCATTCATTCGCTATGAAAATTAGTTTTATTGTTTGTTTTTTTCTTAATGTTTTATACATTGTTTAAAACTTGTTTTAATCTTTGTTTTTAAACACGTGATAAAAAACACTGTTTTAATTCCAACTGTTTTAAACACTGATTTGAACATGTGTTTTAAAACAACTTGTTTTAATCATGCCAACCCTGCCAGGAACAGTTCCAAACTTCGTCCTACTGCTAAAAATTTCTTAACAAGAACCGACCTGAGAATCGAACACAAGACCTCTTGCACAACATTCATAAACATGTTCGCTGCGCCATTGAGGTGTCATTGGAGTCAATGCGTTATTATGAACAGATACTACTGAGAGAACAGTAGACTCATTCTGGGCAAGTCGTGATAAGGTAAATCTTGCGTGGAGCATTTATTTTACTTTACACCGAATGAGGTAGGTAAAAGCAAGCCCGTATGCTATGTTTATGTTTCATATATTTTTGACGCTGCTAACCAACAAAGAGCGTGTTTTTAATTATGATTATTTTGTATTCATTCATAACAAGCCAATTTTGATGTCACCGTAGTAGTAGTAAGTAGTATTTGTGTTGATATTTGTTTTAACAAATTAATTAAACTATGTTTACTAAGCACCTACCTGTTTATTTCTGTTTATAGTTTTTAGATTTTACAGGTATAGTATGTAACAAGTTCGAAAATCTAAATAGTTAAATACACAATTTGCTCGCGAATTCCTCCTCGTTGTAATGTGTCGGTTTGTATTGAAAGGAATAAAATAGGTACATATATTGTGGCTTGGATTAAGTTAAACGCACTATGAATATACAGGGTGATTTTGAAATCGTGTAATTCCTTTTAACCACGCATTCTACTGGTGATATAGAATAACCCTGACCATATTTTTATTTAATTAGATTTATTTTTTTTGAAAAATTTTTATTCCATTTTTTTCGTGAAATGGTGTCAGATAGTCATATGTTAACCAACCGAGGCAATTTTAATTTTTTACTAATTAAAATAAAAAAGCATATTAATAATTAATGTCGTAAATAATAACGGGCGGTCCTTTTTATTGCCCCTTATTATTTACGACATCAGTTATTGTTATGTTATTATTTTTAAATTAGTAAAATATTAAGATTGTGTCAGGTGGTTAAAATATGACTATTTGAAATCATTTCATGAAAAAAATCTGTACTCTAATTTTGCCGGAACCATTATTCTAATTAAGAAAAAATATGGTCAGGGTTATTCTATATCACCAGTAGAATGCGTGGTTAAAAGGAATTACACGATTTCAAAATCACCCTGTATACCATAACAAAATAAAAATAATATAATATTAATAATAATAATATCAGCCCTGTATTAAACTGTCCCACTGCTGGGCACGGGCCTCTTCTCAATGTGAGAAGGGTTAGGCCATAGTCCACCACGCTGGCCTAGAGCGGGTTGGCA
Organism: Catocala nupta; assembly: GCA_963675205.1. NCBI lineage: Eukaryota > Metazoa > Arthropoda > Insecta > Lepidoptera > Erebidae > Catocala > Catocala nupta. The sequence goes on along the minus strand of OY776079.1, from coordinate 7,166,136 downwards.
GACTTCACATATATTTGAGAAAAAAACGGACAAAATATTTAGATCGCTTTTTATAGTTAATCTCAATTATTTAATCAAAATTATCTGCAATATACTGATATAAACTCGTTACTGTGTATAAGTAGGAATATGTGTCCTACTACGTTTGATCGTACAAAATTATGTTCGCTAAATTCTGAAACTGCAAAGCAAATCTAAGAGTCTGCAGATTCTAGCTATGTTTGTGGGTAAGTTTGTAGGTAAATTTGTAGGTAAGTTCGTAGGTAATGTATAGGACTCCCCTATTATTTAACCAACGACGAAATCAGAATAGATAACGTATTCAACGAGTATGTTTATGTTCACCAAATTCTCGGCAACCATTGAAAGTACTTATTTATAAAATTATTGAAGCTAACGTATGTACCCGCAGTCCTACACAATCTAAGTATATTTTAATACTTTGAGTCGAGGTTGGTTTTGGCGTTATAGAAATGTCAAGCTATACCCTCAATCTAGACACGATAAACAAGGCAACAAGATTTTAGCGCCGAAAACATTATCAAAACTTGCTAGACGGAACTCCCGTGTCGTGGACAACAAAACACTTGTAACTATCACATATATGTACATAGCACACAATCAAAAGATAAGCTTGTAACTTTTCCACGGAACTCACAAAAATTCTATAAACTTACCTTGAACCGTATTAGTTTCAGCTGATGTCAACACATACACTCACAAACAAGAAACACATTGTATAGAAGTTAGCTGCACTATGTTAAACATCACTGCACTATGGTTTACGTAATTTGTGAATGCTAAACGTTAACGCGACCGTTAGCGTTCGATATCAGCAGGTTACTAAAGATTTGTATTGTTTCGCCTGATAGCAAGTTGTTTGGTTACCACATTCGGGTTAGGTGGCTTTTAAGGATTATGTTTGATTTATAGTAGCACGGTGGCACTGTGACGGTGTATGCGGCAACTGTGCGCGAGGTCTTGGGATCGATTTAAGGATCGGGCAGTGCTATTGGGGTCTTTGGCAAGAATTTGCGGTAGCAAGTTAGCATGCTATATGCTCTGTGGTAATTAAAACCATATCTGGTGAAATGTGTGTACCTACTTCTCTGTATACCGCTGCGGGGACGGTGCTAAAGGGCGTCAGACAATGTATGGATAAAATTTAAAAGAGTAAACCACGATATTGTAGAATTATATATATAATTTTTATAATTAAAGACTACAGGTGGAACAGTCGCAATGACAGTGGGACACATATATTTACTCGTATCAGGTCAGCATTTCATTTAAAAATTATAGGTACATATAATAATATCAGCCCTGTATTAAACTGTCCCACCGCTGGGCACGGGCCTCTTCTCACTGTGAGAAGGGTTAGGCCATAGTCCACCACGCTGGCCTAGTGCGGGTTGGCAGACTTCACATATCTTCGAGAACATTATGGAGAACTCTCAGATATGCAGGTTTCCTCACGATGTTTTCCTTCACCGTTAAAGCATATAACTTCGAAAAGTCAGAGATGCGCGCCTTGGGTTCGAACTCGAGACCTCTGCGTGGCAGTCCAACGTTTTCTCTGCCCCTGCGAATACCTTATTCTGAAACCTTTGGCACATTACTGAACCTTCTAATAGTTTCGGCGATTAATTAGTTACACACATTCTAGGGTCACAGAAGTAAGGAGAGGTGTTTTCTTAACTTTCTAAGTTTGGTAGCCTTGTGCACTCAACCGGACTCCCCTAAAGTTGCCAAGCCTATCAACATCGGATGACTAACACACCGTATATTTATATAAGGACACACAAAAATCATTTACCGAGCATAGGTACTTCAAGGCTTGGCTGTAACTGAGACTTTTCTAACAAAAAACCAATAACACAACCTTACTAATCGACCTCGTGGTCAGACACAAACATAAAGGGATTAAATATAATAACCATCAAAAATACTAATTGCACAGCAGAATATGTTTACTAAAATATATCTTAACGAGCAACCATACGCCTCAAATCACTGCATTCCGTCTCGGAAGGGTTAGGTTATGTTAGGTTCCTTCTTAAACCCACTCAAAAATAGTAGCCTCGCGAAGCGGGGCTCTGTCTAATTGGTTTGATCTCTTTAAATATATTTTGCTGTGCAATTAGTATTTTTGGTAAGCATATTTTGCTGTGCAATTAGTATTTTTGGTGGAACAAAGGCAAATAATTGAGGAATAGTTAAATAATACCCATATATAAACACAAACCACTAACATTCAATTATGTGGAGCAAACCAACGCCGCCAAATTAATGCCAAAATATATTTTATCATTATATTTAGGTATATAACCTTACCTATAAAATAGATTTTCTCTAATTTAGTGATTTCTTTAGTTTTCAGTGGCTTTCTTATCTTGAAAATTCATTTTGTTTGGAGAAAAGATTATTAGGTACACAACATGTATTATTAAAAATCTACATGAATTTATTTTATACAATCTGTGTTAAAAGTTTGTTCATTTAGCGTCTTCTTATTCGTTGCTACAATTGCATGGTCTATATAATAAAAATCATCGCGTCTAAAGAAAAATTGAAGACTTCAAATAAAATAAGTAAAATTTAAAACAAACTATACAAATAAGTATAAATCAAGAATGAAAACGAATATGTCATCTATACTAATATTATAAAGCTGAAGAGTTTGTTTGTTTGTTTGGTTGAACGCGCTAATCTTAGGAACTACTGGTTCGAATTAAAAAAATCTTTTAGTGTTGGAGAGCCTATTTATCGAGGAAAGCTGTAGGCTATATAACATCACGCTACGAGCCACGGGGGCGGCGCAGTAACCATAAACGCAAGTGAAACCGTGGGCACAATTAGTTAAAGAACATATCTATTGATTAAATATTTGTATGAACCACAGAACATTATGAACTCATAATGTTAAGGATTTTCTTCATACAAAACTGCAATTTCATAGGTACAAACCCAATAATAACAAATTAAATAAGCTAGAACAAAGTATGTTTATTTTCTTAATATTGTCTTACGTTAAATTAAACTGAACGTTTGGCGTGTATAAAGAAATAGGTAAGTAGGTAAACAGGAACTAGTAAAAGTGTTTAACAATAGTCGTTTAATGCTTAAAAATTATGTAGTAATAGTGTTTTATAAAAATAAACAACGCGATAAAATCCGTAAGAATAAATTTGTTTAATTTAATTGCTTATTTTCTTGACAATAATGGGCATTATTTTCTTAAAACACTTTCTAAGTAGCCCTTAGGCAAAGAAATGTAATCAAATTAAGGTACCACGAGAATGCTCATAAATTATTTAACATATTTTAACACAAAACAGCGCTATTTCACAGCCCATTCACGTAATTAATCTTGTCTTCGTATTGTAAGTACAATAATTAGCTCTAATTACTCTTCGGCGAAGTTGATCCATTTATTTTTTTATATTCAGCGTCATGATAAAGGTCTTATTAACTGCTCAAACTCCGCTGACGCCGATCGGCGTCCGATCGGCGCGGTGCGGCGTCTTAAGATTTGTAGCATAGAGTAGTATAAGTATAATAGATTTGTAGTTTGTAGCGCAAATAGGTAATGCTAACGTAAACAATACACAATCAAGTGTGCTCGACGCCCTATCGCGTCACCGGGGTTTGACAGGTACAAATCTGAAGTCGCCGATCGGCGTCAGCGGGGATTGAGGGGGTAATAGACAAGTAGGTATTGTTTATCTTGTATTGGAATCCCGTTTACTAGTGAGGTACATAATAATAGATAGGTACCTTAGTATATAACAATACTTTTTAATGTATTATCAATTCGTATTTAATAATTTAAACATACCTAAGTAGGTTTATCTTCAAAGAGCTAGTAGAGAGAGGTGTACGCAGAATAGGTACCTACATTACACCCCCTTTATGGTCCCACGTTTTAGGGATCAAAATCATATAGCAAATTTAAAAAAACGGACTTGTACAAGCACAGTTTTAAACTCCTGCTACTAACAATTTTTAGACACAAAACCAGATAACACGATGCGATTTGAATCCGACTCTCATGCATGTCTCATTCACAACCGTAACCTACACCTAGGCAGCCAATGTGAAATGATACCTAATTAATTACTTTTAAGACGACTGCGTGTTAATGGAGTTGTTATTATTATTGTGTCTCAGGAGCTTATCGAACAGAGATTTTTTAAGACACACCCTAGCTGATTTCTTTATATTAAATATACCTAGCTATGAAATCGCCATTAATGATCTACATTTCATTTCGTGGATTCAGTACAAAATGCAATGTTTTTTTTTAAATACATTAATATTTTGAGAATGGACTATATTTATGATTAATTACATGTAATAGATACATGTTATTTATTAATCATAAAATTATTTTATACAATTTGTATTTAACGATATATAGCTCAGTACCTGCCCGTATTCATAGTTTTAATTAGCCATAATGTCAATTTGATGCCCTAGACGGGGGTCTAGGCCATCAAATTGACATTATATTACACTAGGATTCCCTGTGTCGTGGGATCTAGTTTCTTACAGTCCAAGACATTATATTTTTATTGACATTTATATTTAAATCAAACTTATGATATTTATACATTTTGATTGATGAAGAAAAAATTTAAAGTATAGAATTTAAAGTAAAATGTTTGCATCTACGTGTGTGTGTGCTTGAGCGTGTACGTGTGCGTGTGCGCTCATGTGTGTATTTAATTGTTGAAAGTAGGGTAAAATAAGGTTAAAATAATTTCGTAGGCCTGGCTAGCCCTACGAATAAGTCTTGGTTTCGGTACTGTAATGGTCCATTAGGCCAGGTCACACAAAATTATTCATTAATTTTTAGAAAATCTTCAGTCTGTGAGTAGTCCCTATCTAGTATATATCTTGAGGAATTGTTCGGACTGATCCCTGCCGCCTCTTTTCGCCATCGTCCTACGCGACAGAATTTCCATCCCATCATTAAGATGGTTGGCAGTCCACAACTGTGCGTTTTCCCAGAATTTTTCTGACTCGCATAATTAAACTGTGGAATGAACTGTCGTCTGCGGTATTTCCGGACTAATACGACCTACAAACCTTCAAGAAAAGAGCGTATCTACTCCTTTTTAAAAGGCCGGCAACGCATTTGTATCTCCTCTGGTATTGCGGGTGACCATTTGGCTTACCATCAGGCGACCCGTCTGCTAGTTTGCCTTACATCTCACAAAAAAAAAGAAACAAGCGAATTTTTTATTTTATATTGACAAGCCTTTTTGGTCAGGAAAGCTATACCTAACATCGTATTTATTTTTTGATAAACATAGAGTCCCAAGAAACGAAATGTCTTTGTGCCGATAGATGTTTTACACTTTGCTTTGTTCCATTTTAGTATTATTTTACTACGTGAGGGCGTAAGATTATTTATACTAATTTTGTGAAAGCGTAGGGTAGTTGCGCTAATGAACAATTGCCTTACAGTAAGTACTTTGGCTTCTCGATAAAGGGTTTCGGTGGCATATTTATACGGCCGCCCGTAGAATTTTTTAAGTAACATATTGCACGTTGTGCTCTTTCTATCTTACATAAGCAAATTAGTTTTAGCAGCCGCACCCCAGGTGACAATACAATACCCAAGTACCGATTGACACAAGAAGAAGCATGCCATTTTCATTAGCTTATCAGTTGCTATCTTTGATAAATGTCGAAATATATATACTTACCTAATAGTTTTCTTACTCTAACACAGAGTACGTCTACCTACATATTTAGACCACGTTAGTCTGTAATCTAAGTGAACACCTAGGTATTTAATATCATCTGTATGTTGAACTGTTGGACAATTGCAACTAGAAGGATCAGAACAAGAGTGCAGTTTTAAAACAGTTGGTTCTGTAGGATTTGTTTGCTTAGATATACTAAAATAAACAGTTTTGGTTTTGGCCACATTGAGGGTAAGGAGATTATTACTTAGCCAATGTACAATAGTCTGCAACCCATTCGTGGCAAGACATTGTACCTCCCTCCAAATTCGAATTGGCCATTTATAAAATATTGATGAAACCACAACGTTACCGATTTTCTTTAAACAAAGCGGAAACTTCATATTTATACCTTTGTCTTAACCTTATTACTATATACTTAATATAATTTTATTGTAGGTATACATACTAGCTGATGGATGAATCTGAACCATGCTCTTTACTGTAATTTAACGTTTAAGAGCACCTCTCATTTTACGTTATTACAAGGCTGTTTTGTGACACCTTTACTAATAAGCAAAGGAAGACAGAAGCAAGATTAGTAATATTTTATTGAAAATTTGTCAAATATAGCTTTTAAATATTCTTTGAAACAATTATTTTCAACATATTGGATTACAAAGTTAGGTATTAAGTGATCCTTTGCAGAGATCTTAAGCGGGCAGAGAATCTGTTCTTAAGAGGAAAATATCTATGCAATATTTAAATTCTATTTGGAACTTTACGTTTTAGTAAAAACCAATACTTTTAGCAGCAAGTATTTTATACCTAGTGCGTTTTTATCGCTGCACTTTGAAACGTATCGTGGCGCCGCCTATATATGGCAGTTTTATTCTAAGTAGATACTTATCGTAAAAATGTGCTGAGTCGCGTCTATTGCCTACATATCTACTAAAATGCAGTTTGAATACATAGACAGATATAGACTTTTTTGGCATCTCTTAAACTCACGCCTGTATAGGTATGCCTTAAAGGGTACGCGGAGGCATGATAGACAGCCATTTTACCAACTATAAAAAAAAGAATTGTTGAATTTCTATCAATATAGTGTACTGATTCATGATTGTTGTAGTGAATATATATAACCAATCAAATGTATGTAACTTAGAAATACTAAATTAAAATGTATTAAAAACAAAAACAAAAGTTACTAACATTAAGGCAATTACAATATACCAAGTATTTTTTAAACTCCATTGCTTTCGACATTTTCCTACCAGCAAGACGGAACTGGCTGACGCGTGCATGGAGCACCGATAACCACGATCAGCTGCATTTTTACCTTCAGCCATCAATAAAGGACCTAACCACAGGCATTCAAATACGTTTCGGTATCTTTTAGGTTTAGTTAAAATGAAACCACATCATAAACTTTCAATGTATAATTGATATAAACATTATAAATAGAAGCTTCTCACACAGCGCACGACGGACAGGTACCGACGACTATGGTAACTACATGTGACACATTGATACAATGAACAGACAGACATGTATTACTCGCAATATCCGGAACATTAATTATTTTATATAACTTTCATAGTTTACGAAAACTATATCCTTTCGCTTTGACTCGCAATATTTAAAGTTCTTAGCTTTCGCTAGCGTAGTTTAGAAAAACTTTGTCCGTCCGTCTGTCTGTTATACAACTTTCAAATCAAAAACCGTTAGAGCTAGAGACTCGTGGTCAACGCCATTCGACTCAGCATAGTCGATATACCCCGAAATAACTATGACCTTTGACCTCTGACCTCAAGGTCACGTGATACTATATTTCCATTTCTCACTTGTTAGCTTTTGCTAGTTTGGTTTCCAGCAAGTATTTGTTAAAAAATATGTAATTATAATTCTAATAACTGAATAGTTTTCGTAAACTATTAGGCTAATATTAGGGACTATATATTGTTCATATGGAAAATTACATCGAACTAGCTAAAATTAATATTACCACATCTCTTTAGAAAAATCATTTGTTTTGGTTTTCCGAAGATTTTGCCTATATCGTTAATGACAATTTGAAAATTAAAACTAATGAAGATGTCGATGAACAATTTATTCATTGGAACCAATAAACCGAAATAGTTATCAAAATGCGAAGTGCCATAATTGATAATGTTTTTTCTTAAATTAAATTTTGTAAGATGTAGTAGGTTCTAGTATGTTGTAGGATCGAATTCTACACCCGACTTAAAGCTAACATTCCCGTCAATAGGCTGTAGATTAAAATTAAAATAAGTATTATTTGAAATACAAAGGGATGTGATGAAATTAAATGTAGTTCGATTTCTAACAAGTTGATTAACGCCAGTTTAGAATCCAAATAGCTTTATATCTTAAGGGTAACTGCACTTTGATGCGGTAAAGGAGATCATCGTAAACTTTTCTACCGATATATACTATATCGATACAGACAACGTAAGTCGATACACAGTTGCGAAATTTTTATTTGATCTTTCAATGTTAGTTTTTTTTATAGCAGTTATAATAAAAAGATAGTTTATTTAATCATAGTTTTATAATACAGAACAATAGTTACCATTTTCATTGATGAAATACTTTTACAAAATTTTTGAATGTTCAGGTACTTATGTTGCTGGCTGAGTCCGCACATATTGAGAAAAAGCAGTTGCGTAACTAGACGCGACTACCGATATGATTAAAATCGTTTCTGTTTAGTCAACCACAGCATAGATACTGGTTTCTGACAAGCTTGTAAAACTTGCCATATTGTCATCTGCTAGCCCTCATTATGTAGTTGGACACGTTTACGATTCGCTCACCAGTGCATTTTACAATAGGTATTCAGTAACCCGTGTTTAGAAAACTTTGCTCATCGCAATTTATATTAATAAGTAGGTATGTACTGTAATTCATAAATTAACAATACTTTACCGTTCATCAGTTTGTATTAAAGCTATCTGGACGATACCGCTTATAGACTCCAATACTCTACCAACTTCTAAAAATAAAATAAAACTCAGATCATGAGAACTATCCTTTTAGTAAACTTCTTATAGAGTTGTATATATAATAAAACAACAGCATTACTTTATCAAATGAATTCAAATACAACAAGTTTGATAAACACAATCAATATTGACCTTTTGTAATATAACAATAAGACAGAAAATTCAATCATAATGTCTACAGTACTTCTAACAATAAATTATTTGATCAGCAGCTAACATATTGTGCGCGTTATGCTATCACGAAGACGTAATTTGTAAGAATGAGCAAAGTTATAACCAAAACTGATTTTAGAATGTGCGTACTGGCTTGTAACATTTTTATATAACAAGTCAGAGGCGTAAGGGGTTGTGATTATTGGGACTTAGACCGTCCATATTTACACCACCGTAATAACTGTGCAATTCCAAATAAATTTGAATTGTCTTGGTACTGCTAAAAAATTTAATCAGTAATATGTTGGCAGATTTACTTAAGATAATTATCTCTTAATATGCCTTCGTCTAATGGTCTATCATAAAGGAAAATGTTACAGATCAGTGAGCACAAACCTTTAGGGAAGATATATTTCTTTTAAACAGAGATTTCTTATGACTAGTAATGAAACAACAGCCAAGGCGAGCAAACAGTTCGCTTAATTAATATTATAAAGGCATAATATTAAATTAGGACTCACAAGCACCGAAATGACATGAAATAGATAATCACTGAACACGGGACCATTTATATAATATATTTACATAATCAATACTACATATAATCTTTGATTAGACATCACAAAATAAAACATAATATAAGGCCAATTTCATAAATAGGGCAGTAAAATGGTCCAATGCACATTTATACTTAATAATTAATATTATATAAAAGCATTCTAGTAACATAATTAAGAGTACATTTAACATTCAACTTTATATAATAAACATACATGATTATGCGACAGTTGTGAAATCTAACAAAAATGGTGCTAAGCATTGCATCACAGCGTAGGATGCTAGGCGACCTACAGTGAACTAACGCTAGGCGAATAGACACCAATGCCTACATTTAGACACTTAAGGCCCGATCCCACTAGAGTTATTCGGGCGTGAGAGGAAAACTTTAGAGGAACATGCACGTCTCACAAACACCAGTGAGTACGAGCCTTTAAGGCATTAATGTATATTCGTCAAAGTGTGACCAATTTAGTTAGAATTTCACGTTTTTTTATACAATAAGTGGCGCTTAAATATAATAATATAACGAATATATAAAAAGGCATCTGAAGCTTACATACTAGGCAAATATATAATTATATGAATAACAGGCAGTGTTACGTCAATATTGGCAAACATTTAATATCTGATTATAGTTTTGTTAATTCCTATAGGTATTGGCATACGATGACATATTTTATGTATTATAGGTGTAACTTTGATACATCAACATCATGATTTTAAATTCGTGCAAATAAGAAAGATAAGTACACGAGTGTTTTTGTCTACGGTCGCTATGAAATACACAGTATTGCTATCTAGCGACGAGTCCACCATAGACTTCTCTCTACGATCGCTATTGTTAATACTGTGTATGCATATAAAATGCTTAAAATTTGGTAGAATCCTTGTTGTTCCCTCGAGCTAAGCTAGAAGCTTGTGTTATGATTGGGTCCGTGTTGGTTACTACCAACGAACAAAGAGAGAATTGCGGTCGAGAGGTCGTGGGTTCGTTCTCTCGACCGCAATTCTATTAACTTACCTATTGGGCTTAGTTGAATCGTAGATACGTCGCAAGAAAATAGACTTCGTATCAAGTCGGCCCAATACTATAACAACCGGTTCTTGAGAGGCTAATCAACGACGTGTCAAAATTAAAACCAAATCAAGTGTTTTTATTGGCTGTCCGATCACAGCAGTTAACGTGCGTTTACCAGTTATTAACAACTTTTTGTGTTATCTGCCTTTTAGAAAAGGGTAATGTCAAACAAATACGACAATAAACGTGAACCACACAAATTAGAACTCACCCCATTGCATACAATATTACTTTTAGTATACGCCATTGACGTCACATGTCAAAAATGGTTTAATTGGAAGTGCTAAAAATCTCTGTCAGTAAAATTCTTACACAATTATAGTAAGTGAAAACGCAAAGTGCTTTATGCCATGTAGCCAGTAGCTGCAGAACTCAACTTGCAATGTATGATGGTAAAGGGTTAAACCAAATCGATCTTTACATTTAGATTTCCATATAAAAGTAGTTTTGAAACAAACTCTAAAACGATCTCATTACTATTACCACAATTTTAGATACAAACGTATACTAACAGCAATATTGCAACACAACCAATATAACACAACTTTTATAAGGATAAGGATTTCTTTGAAGGAGTAATAAAGTCCTGTTCGTGTATTATTTCAATACCTTACTTACTATAAACTCACGAACTTTGCCGAGAGAACGTTTCTAAACATTGTCTACTACATTTCCTACTGAACACGTCGATCAGGCGAGACCAAGCCACGTAATACTTACAGCTTTACAAGACACTGACGCGTTTAATAATAATATTGTATAAAACTTGATAAAAGCTAAACACTACCGACTTTGTTACTACAAGTCTTATTATAAACGGATACAACATCTCCCTTTAAACACGGTAATGGAAGTCGATTTAAATAATAGAACAGTTATCTTTTAATCGATTCAACAACTGATTCTCCGATTTAATTATCGAGATTTGATTTGTCTGATTCCAGTCAAGAATCTCCGTTTAACAACGAGCGTAGGTTTGCAATGCACGTTGTTATTGAACTAGCAATCGCGAACTTGAAAGAATAGAAGTATGACTTTGAATCTGTTTATTAAATCCTAGATATTTTAGTCGAGTTTAACATCTTGCTAATTCATCGATTTCGATCGATTTCAGATGTGTAATATGACTAACTACATTCTCTCAAAACGCGACAAAGATGGCTACTACTCCTTTGACAAACGAGAGTTGAATCCGCTTTGGCCTAACAAAACACTAGCTACTCGTTCTAAAACGAAATCAACATTAAGCTATAAATTATTTTTAATAAGCCATCACTGACAATTGCAATTTCAGATTTCGAAGTCGGTTTAGTCAACTAACTCAGTAATTAGTCGATTAGATCCGACTAATGATTAGTTCAAACTAATTCGATATTATTGAATAATAGATTATTTTCAATCGAATAATAGACTATCTGTCGTCGACACTTGTAATGCACGCCTCTTTGAACTTTGGTTATAATTGTCAAATCTTTGATTTATTCTTATGTATAAATAATAAAATCTGACTCCGTTTAAATCTGTGTAAATATCTATTACAAAAATGAGATTCAGTATTAGTCTCGAAATATACAAGATAATTTAAAATATAAATATTTATAAAAGCTCCTTAAAATATATTGCATGTAGGTATAAATAAAATCGGTTTTGTTGCTACATGTCATGCGGATATCTTAAAGCGATGTTGACCTTCAAATCACTAAACACCTTTATAAGTACGGCTATAAATACCTTTGCAGAGATTGTAGCAAAGCGAAACATCCATCATCAAACATTTATTACCAATAACTACACCACTTACAACCAGCCCTTCCTCATTATGTAACATGAAATGTTCATATGCCTGATATGTGAAACTTATTAACATTTAAGTACGTATATGATATTTATTTCCAAGACGAAATTATTGATATTAAAATGGATTATTGAATCTATTTTTGTATACTGTATGAAAACCTTTCCAAAAATCTTCCTCTACTACATACTTATTCTAAATCCGTTATCCTTTCATAAAAAACGTTTCCAAATTGTTTTAATATTTGCCTAAATAAAATTTAATCTCAAACAAATTTATATCACAAACACAAAAAAGACAACGAGAATATGCTTTTAAAATATTAATTTAAATCACACCATCAAAATACAGCTTGAAGCTTGATATTACTTTCGCCATTTTGAAACATTCAACATATTGAACACAAATGGACGAAACATTTCGCAATATTCATTTTGAATTCTATATTGTCTACTATTTGTCGATACAAATAGCTTAATGGATTCCACAACATTTGCGACTTTACTTAGATTTTTGGTCCATCATTATTTTGGTACCAATGCTAAAAAGATATAAATTATGTAACAAACTGCCACAAAAAATATTACCGACATCACAATTCAGTCGATAGTCAAAACGTAATTTATTCTTATAGAACTCCTTTTACCGTTTTAAAACATAAATAATATTGTCCTCTCAAATTAGATTTCAGAGTATATTCAGAATATATTAACATCTACCACATTTATAAGGCATACCACTAAACTTGGAGACGCAAGTACAAATGGATCGCCGATATTAAAACAGAAAACTGCACATACAATAAACTCTATACGCAATAGATTAAAATCTCTTTGAAGCCTATATTCTCGGACTAAAGCCTTTTTTAGCCAAATTAATCAACTAATAGAAAGAAAGAGTAACACAACCGAACATTTTTAAGTGATATGTACCACGCAGATACATTATTAAAAAATTGAGATGGCGTTGTTCGTCTTACTATAGCAAATTAATTAATTTAGTATATAAAATTATATTTTTATACTAAAACATAAAAACATCAGCATAATATTCAAACACAGCAATTATTATATTAACATGCATATATTCTGAATATACTCAGCATTCTCAAATTCTGAGTTGCTATTTTTGAGAGGATTCAATAAACGTTACAGTCCTAGATAATATGTAATAATTACATACCAAACCACGGTGCAAACGCCTCTATTTTTGTTTTTTATATCAAAAATTTAGTACGTACCAGTAATCTATAACTCTGACCATATATCTGAGTCGACGACTTTCAACTGCATCGGAGTTAACAAAACTTGTGGTTTCCTATAACTACATTCACAAAAGGGGCACGAGTAAATTCAAGAATGGAAGAAAATATTCATAACTGACTTTAGTCACATAACATTGATAATGAAAAGGCTGTCTTAGCGCGCATTGATGTGAACGTACGTATGGCAGAATCAAATCAGCTAAACGTAGTGGTTGAGATTCGGTAGACTTGACCTTGTTTTCGCGTTTGTCAGCCAGTCTCCTGTATCTTTTTTACCTGCTGTGAGTGACAATTCAGTCAATGGCATTCTTTGAAATTAATAATCATCACATTCTCATTTTACAGGTCTACAATCACAACCATGGCCTAGCAGGATCATACGATTGGATAACGACATCCTTGCTTTCTAGTCAGAGCTGGATTTAAATGACAAAATGAAGGATATTTTTAAAGACTAAAATATCCAGCTCTCTTGTAATTTTAATGATGTTCCGTGTGGAGGCTTATTTTTTTAAATTCGATCCTGTTTCTAGTTCTGAATTTTGCTTAGACCAGAAGCTATGCTGGTTGGTACAGAATTATTTTCATGAAGCCTTTCTTACAGAGGATGCCAACGACATTGTACGCATGGACATTAGTAGACTTAGGACTTATTCTTATAATGTAAACAAAAATTGAAATTGGTTAAAAATTTGTGCCCCCTTTGTACCAAAGAAAAGTCTTGTACAAAATGCATTAGTGGTACGTAGTTTACACGTGTGCGGGTGGAGGGTCCTCATCCATGTCCCCCACTACGTGCTTGCCCATCTCCGTGATGTCCTGATGGTCGCCGTGAGCTGCCAGGTCGAAGTCAGAGCCTGATAATGAGGCGATGTGGTTCCAGTTCTGTTCGGTTGTATTGTCGGCTGTTTCACCTGTAGGTACGCATTTTTGTTAGCATTGTCATATGAGTTCGACTGGTTTTCCCTTTTTGGAATTTGTGAGGTGTCAATACGAAGTGTTATAATGATTAAATATTTCATATAATTATTTTTTGTATCTTTTGAGGATTAAGGCAGCTAGATCCTCCCGCACACCTATAGTTTCAGAGACTGGATCTACCCAGAAGCAATGGAGCTTCATACAACAGATGATCACAGTCAAGTTCACTTCTGTTCTATTCCTGCGGTGAGAGAAGTTTCGAACTTTCCTCGAGGTTGTATAAAAACATACCGATGCTAAAAACATATAAGATCCAATTAAGATTGAAGCGCGTTTCGTGAGTGTAAGAGACACCTCTTTCGCTCACGAAACGCGATGCCCGTCAGGATAGGATCCTGTAAACAGGTTGAGGAATCGTGCCTTGCAGGCCGCGGCCCGACGGTTGATGCCGGAACTTTCAAAATATAACTGGCACTGCAAACGTTGTTAGCGTAATTCAAACTATAATTGCGTAGAGCGCCCTCTCTTGACGCTAGCTGGAATTTCTTCACATATGTACAATCCATCACAAAACATTTTACTGCCAAAATCAGAGACATTTAACGATACTAAGTTATCGTTCAGCTCCTTACTAAAGATATACTTAATAAAATCATTGACATGACATTCGTCAGTTTCAATGATTTTTTATCATACATTTGGCATAGTTAATTTTGATGAAATTAAATTATTTTATATGCCACTTAATTTAATAACACTTCGTATCACCTTTAGATAAAGTAATAAATTAAAATTACATTAACTATTATCATAACAGCTTTAAAAGCATATCATGCGCCAACCCACGCTCAAAACTTGCTTGGCACAGGCGTTGCTTTTTAACTAAATACATTAGGTGTTTATGTTGTGAGTTATCATCCAGTGTGTGGAATTTGTATATGGAATATCGACGACGGAGCAGTGGCAAAGACATTGAAATACCATATATTTTTTAATATCAAACTGTACTACTTTATTTTAATCCAATGCGCGTATTAAGACTCCATGATGAACAGCTATTTATTTCCAGATTATTTGACCTACTTGCGTTATGGTTGGCAAATAAAAGTCGAAACGTCAGGAAAATAAAACAAAGCAAACTTATTCATAAGTTTGTTGTTTAAAAAAGCTATCTATAAGTCTAAAAAGTTTGTGTTATTGATGTTTGGAATCAGTAAAAAGAGTCGTTTGCAATAGTATTCGAAGCATGTTATATATGTTTAAAATATGTAGTATTTATGATATTGAGATACATAACATGGAGTTAATCAATTATTTTGTAATAAATATCTTTTAAAGAATAAGAAAGGTTCCATATCTTTTAAGTACCTAGTAGCTCTATGTTCATAGACATTATTTACAATCTTCATCAAGTCTGTATAAATATAATTCCATATATGAAACCAATCTTTAGACTGGTTTCGGTAATATTAGGACGTATTTAATACGATTAAAAAATACTTGGTCCTTCAAGTAGTTTGCTTTTTACTCACACACGTCAATATTATATAAATTAAATATAAAATTATGTTTTAGTATTAGTTTATTCTAAAAGCTGCAATAAGCCGCCAAAATACTTTATATTAAGCTTCAATCCATATCAAACCCATGAGTTGTTATGTGAGTGATTCTAGGTGATTGTGTTGTGTCAAAGCCAACACGTGTTATGCATTCAAATGTGTGAAAATCAAAGTGCATTTTATAGCCCGACTGAGATTACCCTTCGTAAACGTTGAATTAAAATAAAATATAAATTCATATAACCCGTTCGCAGTTCCACCTACCAGGTCCCTTTGTGAATCCAAACTGAGAAGCCACTCAAACACACAAGAAAAATATCAAAATCGGTCTTGCCATTTAGGAATTAGTGACAAACAAACGTAGAGGCGATTTATAAATATGTATATCTATACAAACACAGCTTTTACCTCTCAGGACGTTTTAGGACATCTCACAAACTACTATGTCACGTAGAAACAATGGATAATAAATATTTGTAGAACAGACAAAGTTTTATACTGTGTGGGAATTTAATCGCGATGCAATAGAGATATAGTTATTAATCTTATTAATTTATTTTTAAACGCATCTATAAGTGACTTAGATGTCGTGTCGAAATCCTCCTCGGAGCGACATCTATTATTAGTGGATGGTAAGCTTTAAAATGCACTTTGATTTTCTTTATTAACAACTGCGTTAATGTTATGTAATTGTTTTTTCAATATACAGAATAGTTTATGATTTTAGAGCCATAACGTACCAAAACAGTCGATACCTTTTGATCTTTTGATCAGAGCCGATGTTTTACTAAGATTTATGTTGCTCCTTCATACCTACCTTAACACACATATAGTCTCACTCAGATTCCGTACTGATATTAAGAATATTTTACACCATAAAACCCCAGTAATCAACCCGGAAAGCCAACAAGGCATCTCATAATATTGTCTTCTGTTTACGCGAATGTTATTCATTGAAATTAAACTACTATAATTATACGGATTTCATCGCGTTGTTTATTTAACACTGTATTACATAATTTTGAAACTGTTACTTTACTACTACTATTGAATTTTACCAATTTATAAGCTAATGAAATTATTAAAACTATTAAATCTATTTATGTTTAGATTTACACTTTCCCCGACTTCTCGGTTGCTTTTCAGCAGCCATGGTCACGGGGAGAAAGCAACCGAAATTTCGGGGAAAGTGTAAACCTAAATATAAATAGTTTTAATAGTTTTATTAGCTTATAAATTAGTAAAAGTCAATAGTAGTAGTAGAGTAACAGTTTCAAAATTATGTAATACAGTGTTAAATAAACAACGCGATAAAATCCGTATAGAGTAGTTTAATTTCAAAGGCATCTCATGCATAGCAATCATATTCACTACCGCTGTGCCACCGAGGCAATGGCCTTTACAAGTTAAAATTTACCTACAAAGCCATCTTACACGATACTAAGCGCCATCTATCCCAAAGCCATAAAACTAAGGTGCACATAGAAGCCAACTTAAACTCAAGTTCAACGGAGCATACCGCTTTAACAACTACACGAGTAATTTAGGCAAATGCACATTTAAAGTGTGGATTAGTCCTCGAAAATACGTATATTTTAAATTTATCTTAGACTAGCCAAGCAAGACAAGCCCAGACAAAAACGCGAAGGCTACTACTCCACTGTGGACATTCTCTATCTATCCTGACACACTTAGTACTTTAACTCATCAACGGCTAATTAATGACGATATACGATAAAGCTCCAAAACCACAAAGACACATCTGTATATTAATAACCACGGACATTAAATGTAAGTAGATAACGCAAGTTTAAGCAACTGCTCTGAACTGAACATCGTTACATGAAAATATAGTCGTCGTTTAAGTAAATACTAACAGCCTTACTCATAAACCAATCTCAAATATTGAAGAGCTAATAGAAAAGAAAACTTAATAGCTTATCATTAAATCTATTAAGTAGCGACTATTCAGAATAAAAACGAATTAAAAACCTTTTAACTTGTAACCCAAAAACTACAAAACCGACTTTAACAACTCTTTTAATTTTTAGTAAGCTACATTATTAAGCATGATAAATGAGCAGCGATAGCTCAGTGGGGAGACCAACAGACTGCAATGCAGAGGGTCTCGGGATAGAACCTACATCGCGCACCTCTGAATTTCGGAAGTTATATGACTTTTCGAAATTATGTGCGTATTGATTGACAATTATCGCCTGCTCCGTACCTCACAGAGCACGTTAAGCCGTCGGTCCCGGCTGCCGTGAACATCTATGGCTGTCTTTATTGGGAAGTCTCAGTGCCGTATAATATCCTGACACTGGTATCGGGTATATATTAGAGTATCGTTAGCCTTCGGGTTGCGTAGGTCAGGTGGAAGTCGCTCCGTGTAAAAACTGATATCCAGTCAAATCCGGTTAGACTAGAAAAGCCGACCCCAAGTGACTTGGAAATAATAAAGGCTAGGGAGAAGAAGATTCAGAATAAAAACGCCTGTAATCATTTCTCAGTGTTGAATGTTAGCTGAACAATACTTGCTTAGAAATACAACTGCGGGAATAAACTAAAGAATAAATCTTGTATTTTTTTATACAACTATGGTGGCAAACAAGCCTACGGCCCACCTGATGGTAAGTGGTCACCGTAGCCTATGGACGCCTGCGCGCCAGAGGCATCACTTGCGCGTTTTGCGCGCCGACCCTTTAGGAAAAGAAGTGGGAAGGAGAAGGAGCTGGAAAAGGGAAAGAGGGTGATTGGGTCTCAGGCACTCTCACTCACTGAACGAAACACAACAGTAGGAATACTGATATTTCACGTCAATATTCTGTGAGAGGGTCGTTCTTCCCCGGTCGAGCCAGCACATTCATGCTGAAATCAGCGAGGCTCTATTGTTGTATTGCGAGATCTTAAAGAATATTCAAACAACGGTCTCAAATAATACCCAGACTCGGAACAAACATTTGAAGATCACAGAAATGTTTGTCCCGTGGGAATCGAACGGACAACAATCGCCGGAATGGCAATGGCGACGCTATCACTTCGCATTCCTTAAATCTGACAGGGTCCTTCATCAAAAGTTAATTGTTGGTCAAGGACTTGATAACTAATAAGACGAAAGGTATTAGTTTAGAGCTATTTTTATAAATAGGGCTGCAAGAATGTTTTGAGAAGTAATAATAAACATAAAAATATGGTTCAAATCATGATACACTTTGATGAACTTGCGATATCTATTTAGTTGTGTTAATAACCGTTATCCACGCATGCTGTTAGGTGATTATTGTAAAAAGTTCACTCACACATTGTCGAATACCGGCGACAAACCTGCATTGCTTATACCTACAGTTACTTAGTATGAAGCTTGCTTCAATCACAAATTATAATTATTAATGGAAAAGTGTTATAAGAACTTCAAAAGAATACCTTTTTAATTTTTATGTGGTAACCCTTACAATTATCAGTCAGAGTTGCCATATCAAAATTCAAAAGAATATTTTAAATATTAATATGGGGCAACCCTGACAGATATACACCAAAGTTGCCACATTTAATATATATTTTATTTTACTGTTGAAGTTCTTAATAACACTAAGACTGCATTGAACGTGTATGATACATAATAATACATCAGTTCGTCGTCACGGCGAGGGACAATGATAACGGTATACATACAGGGTAACATTGACCCTCCATTATAAAAGCTGTAAGCTGGGAATATATTATAAGCAAATATCGGGATATGTAAGCGTAATTGACCTTTACCAATTTTGCACTACATGACTTGTATAATATAATATTAACAATATAACCCTTGTTTATGAATAGTCCCACTAGTGGGCATGGACCTATTCCCTGAATGAGATCTTACTCAACCACACTGGTCAAGTCTTGCCAGCTTGCCGGCTTGTCATGCCTTCACGAACATTATTGAGTATATTCTCAGGCATGTAGGTTTCTTTACGGTGTTTTCCTTCACCGCATTTTATAATATACAGGTTTACTGGATTGAGTAATACTTGATAACACAACTCGGTTGCTTCTATAGTGTATTCAACTTATCGCGAGACAAAATATAAACATACCAAGAAAATCAGCTTCTTTCAGATGCCTCTGTTGCAAAACATTGCGTTTATATAAAATATGATAGAGAAATATATTAGATATAGTTTATATTTACTTTCAATTAAATATGTAAAAGAGCTTTCTTCTTTTTTCTCTTTTTAAAAAGGCATCTTCAACTTTCGCTCTTTGTATAATTAATGTCGCGAGAAACTATACAAAAATTCAAACAAAGGACAGACATAAGCCTAGGCTCGGACACCCAAAACAACTACAACAACAACGACTAAGTCGTTTTGTATTTTGTCGGGTTAGAGTCGCCATTTTTGTATGTTTACATTTTGTCTCTAACATTGTTGAATAGACTATAGTAGGTACTGTGAGGGTGATATCGACACATGTAACATTCACTTATCTCAATTCCTAAATGATTTTAGCATTCACTAAGGTTCCCATACACTGTTTGTGAATGCAAGATACAAACAAACTACAAAACACTGTCCAAACCCATTTCCATACATTAGGAACTCCTTGTTACTACTCAAGTCAGTTTAAAAAATATATATATTGTGACGTCACATCGTCAGAGTATCAAACACACAAAACACAGTCTTCATACGGAGTTAGTTCACTGGCGTACGACAAAACAATTCTAAATTAAATACTAAACAAGTTTTTAATGACAATAAAATTCAGGCGTTACCATCTCGCCCCGTATACCAAATACTACAGTTAACACACTTTCATAGTCTAAGGCTTTTTTCTACTGGTCGGATACTATCATTTGCGAAACTATCGATTGATATCGATTGTAAAGACTATCAACAGTAATCCATAACTTAAAATGCTATCGATAGCTTTAATATCGAAAGTATCGATAGCTTTACTATAGATAATATCAATAGCTTATCGATATCGATAGCTTTACTATGGGTAATATCAATAGCTTATCGATATCGATAGCTTTATTATCGAGAATATTGATAGCTGTACTGTCGATATCGAAAGCTTTACCATCGATATCGATACTATCGATACTATCGATCCATATTTAAGTACACTAACGGCATTTAACGCCGTGACCCGTAACTATAACTCCAGTGAAGTAACCCCGCTGTTAGTTAAAAAGAAACAGGTAAGGAAGCTCGTGCGTGCGTACCGTAACCTCTAGTTAAACAGGCGTCGAGAGACCTTCAGCGCGGGTGGAGGGGCGCGCGCGCATGCCGTCCGTGATGAACGTGTTGATCACGTACGCCTCGCGCCGGATGCGGTCCCGGAGCTCGCCCGACATGTCCGGGATTGCCCACCGGATGATGATCATTACTAGTGCCACCACGTTCTGTAAAATACGTATTATCATGAAGAGTTAGGCACAGATGTATCACAAACACATTTCAAGCTGTTTCCGCAATTTACATAACAGGTATAGTCTGTTTCAAATACGAAGTCCCTTTTGACATTTCATAGCACGTAACTCTGCACATTTCATATAAATTACTAAAATAAACAATGATTACTTATGATACTAAAGACTATTTAAAAATAATTAGAATCTATACAAAACATGATCTAATTGTTTCACAAACATAATCAACTAATAATTTCTATTGATATTAGTCTTAAATAATTTAAACATCAAAATAAAATAACATTTTACTACAATACCATGGCTAGAGTATTTTTTTTACTTTCAGTCATAGTGACGCGACAATATGAATCGGATAAAATCGAACTAATTCGAGGTAAAAACACAATTGTCCGAGAAATACTTTTGTAAATTTGTATTTGGTATTAATTATTATTACGTTGCAACGTACCTTAAATCCCATTCTGCAAACCCTTAATATATTTTCTTTATCAAAAAATGGAATTGACGATGCGATATTGGACGTATGGTTTAAATATCCCCGTTTTAAAAGAGTAGTCGTCTTGAAAATCATAATCTGTTATACCACATTTATTTCACTATTATACTAAGTATGAAGTATGTATGTGATACTAGGCATTAATCAATAAGTCCAGTTTGTTTTTTACAATTAAACACGTTATATATAACTGTGACTTTTCTATTCTTTCGGCATATCAAACTAAGACGGACTCCTTTTTTGTTTTTCTGTCTCTATCATATTTGTTTCGATTCTAAACCCACGATTACAGTTTGTTTGGATAGTTAATCGATAATCGATTTCGTGATGTGTCGATTGAAACGGTCTCTTCACTATCGTTATTAAACGGTCGTCTGTCAAATGGGACTTCGTATTTGAAACGCACTATAGTGATTCTCTGTTTAACATACTTAAAACCAGATACTATGTGACAACGGACAAAGAAATATGCGTCGAATCTATACATTTTCATCGTAAGAAACAACAAATTTATTTAAACCTACGATCGGTTCTAGAGGTAAACTTATACCACTTCAACAAAGCAGTGTAAATGCATGTTTAAAGCAGTAATGTATGTTTTTAAAGTCCCAATTATTCGAATAGATTCGAATGAAAATTGATTTATCAATTAAGTGCAATTACCGAAAACAATAATCAAGTGAACACATATACCTGAGATAAGAATCATTAGCTGTAATAGGTATAATAAAAATTTACATATTTTACACATAATGTGATAAATCTATGTCCAGAAGTGGACTATTATAGCCTGATAATGATGATGTTGCTGATAAATTTAGGGACACCTTGTCTGAGTCCTTTTTCTCCTTTAGTTTTTATTCGACGACCACAACGAAATCGACATTCGGATTAAGGTACGCCAATCGCGGTGACATTCAAATTTAATGTGGAACTCTTACAAGTTAAAAAACGATCACGAATAAATCGATACCCGTATGCAAAAATATTCGATGGTGTTTCTATAGCCACTTTATAGTGGAAATGTTTTCTTACCTCAAACACGACGACAAACGCAAGTCTTGCACCGATGATGTGCCAGTACCAGTTGCTGTGCTGATAGTTGTCGTCACCGTAGTACCAGTAGCCAGGGAAACTGACAATAACACACACATATATCAATTAAATAGTTGCTAAG
The DNA here is from genome assembly GCA_963675205.1 of Catocala nupta. Classification (NCBI taxonomy): domain Eukaryota; kingdom Metazoa; phylum Arthropoda; class Insecta; order Lepidoptera; family Erebidae; genus Catocala; species Catocala nupta. The sequence goes on along the minus strand of OY776079.1, from coordinate 7,142,982 downwards.
ACACACGGATATCCCAATCTAACTATTGCATTAGAAGACAGTTGATAATAACGAACTCCTCCGAAGGTGAATCCTGACTTAATATTATAAGTACGAATGTGAGTTTGTTCGTTACGCTTTCACACCTGAAATAATTGACGGATCATCGTGAAATTTCACATGCACGTTGTTAAGGGTACAGAAAAGGTCATAGGGGGTACCCTATATGAAGGATACTTCATCCTCAAAAAATACTATTTCAGAACAGTACTTTTACAACAGCACGTTGTTAAGGATACGAAAAAGGACATATGTAGGGTACTTTTCATCTAGGCGAAGTAGTGTTTCCAAAAGGTGGAAAATTTACATAACCCACATTTAGGCTAGTGGAGACGCGGGCAAAATCTAATAATATATAATTTAGAATCGAAGAGTACACTACGGCTCATAATAAGAAAACAGTTTGACGAAAGATATGATCTCTTATCTGTATAATAGATTAGTAAAGAAATTATTTTCTCATATCCAAATCTCCTAGACTTGCTTAATCCTTCCAAGATAATAATCGCTGCACAATTAACTAAGTCCTACATTGTTTCATTTTCTTTATTGTTTTAAAAAGATATCTCGCGCATTAGTAGTATTTCCTATGTCGCGGAGAACTTTACAAACATTCGAACAACGGACGCAAAGAACCAGAAATTTATGTTCCGTGTGGGATTCGAACGACACTCGGTGTGACTACACTGGCAAGGCGACCACTTAAACCACTTCACCGTGCAGTCAGACACATTTTTATAGATTTCAACCTAAATAATAAACATATAAAGTCGACATTTACCTGCACATAGTCTCGTTGTAACCCGTACTGTTCGGGGGATGTTGCAGCACAGTAATATTGAAGTCAGTAAGCGTGTGATTCACATAATTGTGTAGAGTGCCGTTACCGGCCGTCGCTTGGTACACCAGCCGAGGTATGAAGTCCGATGTAAACGCTATTATGAAGCCCTGGTGATCAAAATATATCATATATTGAATCGAATTAGGCGTCACTTGGCGGCAATCCATTGTATTAAAATTATCAGGAAGAGAGGAACTCGCCATGCACCCTCCGGACCGTTTGGCAACGAATGAGCGCTCATTCGTAGTTGTGAGTACACTGGGGTCCCAAGTCGTGGCTGTCGCCATCCAGAGGAACTCGGTATTGTCAACCTTTTTCTATTGCAATAGCTGGCGTGGGCAATCCGAGGGTACGTGGTGGGTTCCCCTCTTCCCAATAACTTTATTACATATATTATGTTTTATATCTCAATACTGTAAGTTACACTGTAAAATGTACCGTGCTGCCTCTATAGTTTCTGAATTTGTTCTATACATGGCCTTGACAGTGCACTTGCGTTTTCTCCTGCAGGCCTTGTTTTGGATCACGCCATCTTAACGGGCACTGTCTGTCTCCGCATGAGATATTATAGTGCAAGTGCACTCTCTGTTACCTAAATCTCATAATCCGGTAATAATACCTTAGCACGGGCCATCCTAACTAATATAATAAATGCGAATGTGAGAGTACTTATCATCCAGAAAAAAAGTACTGTTCCAGAGGGATTGCAATTGATGGACAAATGTAGATCAAAGTCAAGAATAAAATAAATCAGAATCAGGGTACAGAAAAGTAACTATCATCCAGAAAAAAGATACCTACTGTTCCGTAGGTATAGCAATTTATTGACAAATTAGTTATATTTATTACACGTTACAGTTACAAAGAAGTTGAACGCTGCCAATCGTGCGAGAAAGTGCGTTAAATTTTTGTTATTTTGTCTCATTCGCGCTAAACGGGACGCGACACTCTACCTTACCATTACATCGACACCACTATGCACTGTCCCTTTCCGAGAATTCTCTATTTTGTATGTAGCGTAGTTATGCGTATAAAGGGTGTTGTGGGCTAACTTGATGTGTAGAGCCGTGTGTACATGACACGTAATTACAGATACATATTTATTATGCCTGTTCAGCGCATTCGTTACAATTTTTATGGTAATGATAATGATGAATGGTTGGTCATTATAAGTCGAACAAGCCGATTTTTGAATACGTTGAACGAATTTACACTTTTTATATCTGAGGGCCTACGGTTATAGAAAGGTTTAATGGTTTTGCCGTAGTTCGTACGAATTCTCAGCATAACGAGATAACTAGCGCAGCCCAGTCATTCGGCCATGCAACCTTTTTTCTCGTTTAGTGAATTCTGTTTGTGTGATCGTTTTTGTTAACCGCTTTACGTATAAATATACAACTGGTGTATGTGTATAATTGTTTAATTGTCATTAGGTTTGTTTCACTATAGATTTTTTCAGTTCTTGTCCGATAATGGTAGTTAAATAGCATTTTAATCATTTTATTTTGAATAACTTGTAGTTCAGTTATATAAAATAAATCAAAAAATCCAATAACTGTTTGATAGCCAACAACAAAAATAACAGCAATGGCATTCACTGCCGTTACGAATAAAACAAGAAGTCATAGAATAATAGATGGCCTACTTACGTTAGTAATAATACTGAGCTTGCCAATAGAGTCGAGTATCCGGTACCAGACGCCGATGTCGCTGACGCGTTGCGGGACGGGCCGGCGGTAGCACGTCAGGAACTTCTTGGCGTCCAGCCGCATCTCCAACACGTTGTTGATCAGGGCGAACATCGGGGCTAGGGGGAACGCCGCCACGAATATCGTCACAAAACCGTATTGGAGAACTGGAACAATAACAGTTAGAGAAACAACTACTTGGACTATACGACATTTTTCTTTTTCTTGGTCAGATTCAAAAAAAATAATTTCCATAAGTATGTGCAATTTAAGATATATTAATAAAATATTAAATATTTTTATTATAAAGCAAATAATCAGCTACTTAAACATATAAATAACAATAAAATAGCATTGAGTAAGCCATTAAAATAGCGTAATAGCTTTGGTTAATATTTTAATTTAAAAAAGGACTAACGAACCTTCTAGAATCATAAACATTCGTGCTGGGTTAAATGTTAAGGGTTTTGGCTATTACTAAAAATAAAAGTGTTTAGTTTTGGAAGCAGAAACGGGCTATTAGGATATTATGATTTAGTCAATTTTGAATTATTCAAGTTGTAGTTCACTCCTTCCTTCGTACTTTAACTGTGTAAGTAGTCGTACGCTACTGCCAATACACTGAGTGCTGCGGGTTCGTTACCCAAGCGGGACAAAAAACATTTTTTTATACACCTCTCGCACGATGAATTACTGGGGTGCGGCGGAATTTACAAATATTTAAACAACTGGCACAAAGAACAACAATTTGCGGATCACACAAGTTTTTGTCCGTATGGGGAAACCCATTCAGTGCAACGGCAGTGGCGACGCGAGCATTTAAACCGCTACGCCATTCGTGCGTGTGCTTGTAACACTCTCCTACAGCTTGCATACGAAACGTATATGTTACTCATTGAAATTAAACTACTATATACGAATTTTATCGCTTTGTTTATTTAGCATTTAATTTCAATGAATGACATTCGCGTAAACAGCAGACAATATTTTACGTATATGTTACGTTTCTACTACGGCTCCTGTGCGTAATCCCTAACATTGAATAATGCCTGACGTTTTTCAACTCACCCATTTCCAAGTATTCAGGAAACAGCCCCATATTCCCGAAGTCCACCAACTTGAAATCTTTCACCATCTGAAGTGGGCTTGTTAATCTGTGGATAATATAATGCATTAGTATTACAATACATCGGGCAAAAGACATTTAAAGTACTCTTTGGGTGTTACATTCGATTCGGAGATTTTTTCAAACGACCAAAGCATTTCTATTAAACTTTTACATTTACATATACAGTGTGTCCCAGAAGTCGACGTCAAGCCAAAATCAGGTAACACGCTAAGTTATAATAGCTAGGCTAAATATATGAAAAAATATCTAAGCATTTTAAAATTTATACATTTAGTTTTTGAATAATTTTTTATGTTATGTAATCTCGAATAATGCTTTTTAAAGCTCTCGATTTTTTCGATTATTCGAAAATAAAAAACAAAAAAAAATTCAAAAATTAATATCTATAGTAACATGAGTGGAAAGACCGCCACAGAAGGTAGAATTTTTTGATGTTTTTAAATGCCTTTTATTTTTAAAATACGTTACTTAGATTTTATTTATATTTTTCTAATAGCTTTTATAACTTAGCCTGTTACCTGACTCCGGCTTGACGTCGCTTTTTGGGACAACCTGTATGTTCTGATATCATATGGCTTGCTTGATTGACAAAATCGCTCGGCTCTTTGCGAGGTCCAATCGGCTTTAAGCGCTCACCAGCGATTACACCATATATCCTGTTGCGAATGGCAACGTATTATATTTGAGGTTTGAAATGTAATTAATTTATTAGAGCTTTATTTAAAAAACCGGTCAAATGCGAACCAGACTCGCACACGAAGGGTTCCATACTATCGAACAAGATAAATTCGCCATCTTGGTTCTTTATTATTTGTTGTTATAGCGTCAATAAATAAGATTTACGACAATGAATTGCCGTAAATCTCAAAGTTCGAAAAAATGGTTCAAATACCTAATATGCAAAGGCCACGTGATACCACGTGACAGAGGTTAAAGGTCATAGTCATTTCGGGGCTTTATCGATTACGCTGAGTCGAATGGCGTTGACCGCGAGTCTCTAGCTCTTACAGTTCTTGAGTTGAAAGTTGTATAACAGACAGACGGACGGACAAAGCTGTTGTATAAGAGTTTATTCAAACTCTAAAATACGCATTATGTTCAAATTTAGAACAGTGCCTATTATGGTTTATGGGATATAAGACAGACAGATGGATGGAAAGTCAGCGGAGGCTTACATATAGGGTCCCATTGGCACACTTCGGGCACGGAATCCTAAAGATGTAAACAATCATATTCCACTTAATAAAACACTGAGCAGCGATAGCATAGTAGGAGACCGGTGGACGCCACGCAAAGGTCTGGAGTCCAATCCCAAGGCATGCACGTCTGAGTTTTCGAAGTTTTGTGCGTATTAAATAATTAATTGTCGCTCGCTTTACGGTGAAGGAAAACATAATGAGAAAACCTGCTTGTCTGGGCGTTCTACATAATGTTCTTGAAAATCTTCGAAGTCCACCACGTGATGGACTACGGCCTAACCCTTCCCAAACAGAGAAGAGGCCTGGGCCCAGCAGTGGGATAGTTTGATACAGGGCTAATATTATCATATTATGATACACTTAGTCTTAAGAGTACCAAAATATGTTTTTACATCGACGTATTATTACATATTATCTTTCGTTTTGTTGGCTTATCTATAGTTAGTAATACTTACCTTTTATTTCTTCCAATAGTGCGTATGACATTCCACCACTTGAGGAGATACGGCATCATCATCTCAACGATGGTGTTGATGAACTGCTTGCCCACCATGATGATGGCTAGCTGGATGGACAGCTCCAGCAGACACCCTCCGGGAGCACACTGCCAAGTGAATGCACTTCTTTATACTAATGTCCTCCAGACTGGAACTTACTTTATACGGGACAGCCTTTTGTGATTAGGGGAGTACGATTATTGGCATTAGCCATTGAAAGGTGAGGGAGTCTTTGCTTTGGTTAGTTTTGTTAACATGGAAGGTGAGGTGACGGATGTGAATGGCGTAATAAATACGTAAGGAATATTTATTCAATTACCATTCGTCTACTTTTTGTTACATCATTAGATTGCATTTGAACAAACGAACATACTGTTACGTGCTGGGTTCGAGGGATAAGAATGTAAAACAATATTACCGACTAAAACGTTTTATTCTAGCACACAATTAAATTTAAAACACAACAATCACACACAGTGTAGTGTAACTTTTTCACTGTAACTGCTTCAAACTCCGTAGTATTTTTGCTTCCGTTCGCTTCGATGAATACTTGACCGCTTACGATTGTAAACTGACTCGGCGAGCGCTGGCCTTCCCCATTTAAAAGCGGTTAAAGCGTTTTCGGAGCTTTCTAGAAACGTCATACACGGTATGTAACAGTACGAAGATTCGATTTAAGAAGGTATACCGGCAATTTATAGTTCCCGGCAGCCAATCGCGTCTGTGACTTAAGTGACACTGAGGAATCACAAGTGTACTCTTTGACCCCTTACTCTCATAGCCGGATATACAATCCGATAGGACCAAGAGAGATCCGAGGCAGAATCAACAGCTTCGCGTGCGCAGCAAGGCACAACTTCATCCACATAAAGTACTATTCCCAAGAGATAGAAAATTTATATTTAAGCGAGCGAAGGCAAACTAAAGTTTAACATCAATACTAATATTATAAAGCTGAAGAGTTGTGTTTGTTTGTTTGGTTGAATGCGCTAATCTCAGGAACTACTGATTCAAATTGAACAATTATTTTATTGTTGGATAGCTTACTTATCGAGGAAGGTTATAGGCTATATAACATCACGCTAAGACCCACGAGGGCGACGCAGTAATCAACGGGTGAAACGGCGGGCACATATAGTTTCGTATACATGTCAGGGGTACATAACAAGACAGACGGTACATTTCATCCAGAAAAAGTACTATTCCCAAGAGATAGAAAATTGACATACCCTACATTAAACGAGCGAAGGCAAAATATAGTTTTACATCAAGTGATATTCCCTTACCTCCTCTTGCCTATGTCCGAAGAATCTCACATAAGCGCCGGGTCTGCCCACAAACTTGCCTTTAAAGAAGGCGATGTAGAATATCGACGCGTAGTAGTTGACGAACTGTAGGAGGTATATCTTGAGCGTGAGGGAGTCGTCGAACTCCGTCTGTGTGCGGAGTAACTCCTTTTCCGTCAGCCATTCGGCTAAGTACTGATATATCTGTGTACAAACAATTTATTGTTTAATACTACATTTGAAGGAATTCAGTGGTTTATGTGGTCGACAACGACCGACGATGCGACAACGAGTGTTGTTTCGAATCCAATAAAAAAATTGTGCGTGCCACAAATAGTTGCTCTGTATAAGTCTATGGTACTGTATGGGTTGTTTGAAGTGAGCAACTGACGGCCTGTCACAGGTGTGAGCGAGGCCGATGCTCTGCTCTTCTCCAACCCACCATTTACGTGACGCATTATTAATGCTCTTAATCCCCACGTAAGTAAACGTGATCGGGTTGTAAGTGATCAGCCCGTCGTCGTGTATATAACCGTATTTATATAATACTTACATAATTAAACATGCAGATGAAGACCAAGTTGATGCAGGCAGCCGTGGCGGTAGTGAACATGATCGGGTTGTAGGTGATGAGCACGTTGTCGTTCTCGCGCAGCATGCTGGCGCCGAGCAGCGACATGCGGTACAGCACGACGCCGAGCACGGTGGCGAGCGCCAGCAGTACCAGCAGTGCTACCAGGCTGAACGACATGAGCGTGGCGGGGAGGCGCATGCGCCAGAATGGGACCATCGGCTCGCGTTCGCCGGTTACCACGTTTAGCTGTGAATATAAAGAAAATTTAGATTCGTTTTTTTAATGTAATGTTTACTGTCTTTAATTTTAAGTATAACATTAGTTTAGAAGAATCCATGTAACTAACATTTTTGTATGGGTTTACGTTGCCTGAATAAACAAATTATTGTTATTATTAAAGTGGCTTTTGGGCTGTTTCGAGTGGCAACGTCGCAAATAAGTGTAATATTTTGATGATCTTGAAGGATACATTCAAAATCCTCAACATTTATTCGGGATACGCAATAAAAATTTGAATTGATTTGATTTGGGCTCTATTTTAATAATGTTTTTAATACACCTTATAGACTAAAGTAACAGTGTATCATAGTTGAAATATAATTATATTTGTAATCCTTTTAATCTTAACTAATATTGTGAACTATAAATGTGAATGTGAGTTTGTTTGTTTGTTATGCTTTCACGCCGTAACTACTCAACCGAACATCATGAAATTTCACATACACATTGTCAAGGATACGGAATAGGACATAGGATACCTTTCATATAGGAAAAAGTACTGTTACTAACCTAACATAACCTGCATTTACGTGAACGAAACCGCGGGTCAAAATGTGGCGATTTATACAAAAACACTAACAACCGTTTCGGCTTTACACGGGTAGTACCAAATCTTAAATAATTATACAATTCTCTCCTCATGTGTCTATTGGTGAAAACCGCTTGAAAATCCGTTCAGTAGTTTTTGAGATGATCGCGAACAGACAGACGCGGTGGAGGATTTCGTTTTATAATATGTAGTGATTATATGAACATCGACAGTGTAAATACAAATATAAATAATATTGAACAAGTGAGAGTAGTGCCGAAATCCGCAGCTGAGCACACACCAGTCAACCCGTGATCACGATCGATGCAAGTCGGTCGAAATGTAGGGCAATCAATAGGTATTTATTACTTTTTAAATAATTTACCGCGTGTAACACCCGTTAGGTACTTAGCATTATAATAAGTATGTGTACAAATTGCGAAAGTCTAAGAAACATTTATTAATAAGATGGGTGTAAAAACCCAGTATTCAACATTTTCGTCTTAAATGTAAAAGTAATGAAAAGAAATGACCCTTATATCTCAGGGGTCTTTTGATCTACAGGGCCCATATTCGACCAAAGTATGACTTCAAGGTGTCTGTACACCAAGTTACAAGTCAGTAAGGTGAGCGGGCGCGGCGGCCTGGCCCCGCACCGCGGGCCGGCGCTGACTGCACCACCTGGGCTCCAGCCGGACCTCGCCCCGAAGCCTTTTATTGTAACACGACCTGAGATACTTCTTCTTCTTCTCCCTAGCCTTTATTATTCCCAACTCACTTACGGTCGGCTTTTTTAGTCCAATCGGATTTGACTGGATATTTGCACGGCGCAGGCAATAATTGTTAACTTCCGAAAGTCAGAGGTGCGCGACGTGAGTTCGAACCCGAGACCCTCTGCATTGCAGTCCGTTAGTCTCCCCACTGAGCTATCGCTGCTACCGACCTGAGATACTTCTTATTGTGTAAAATTTTCCACGTACTTTGTAATAACTTCCGTCTTTTTGAATTAAAAGATCGTGTAATTGCGAATTACAGTATTTAATTTATCTCCACAACTTAGACTTAGACGTGACCCCCTAAGAACTACGTTACAATAAATACGTATGTGGGTTTGTTTATTTGTTTGTTGTTGTCACGCCTTAAGTCAACCAATCCTCGTGAAATTTTGCATATACGTTGTCAGGGGTAGTAAGACCTGAAAGCGTAACAAACGAACAAACAAACATTAGCATTTATAATATTAATTAGATTCTATCTATGATACAATTTACTTTAGTCTGTAAAATATATTAAAAACATTTTGGCTGGTCATAGTTAAGTCACGTTAGTCGTGTACCTGTGTTCGTTTGATGTGTGCCAGCCGTGCGAGGTACTGCGGCCGCGGGTGTTCCTCGTACACGTCGAAGCCTGTGAGATCCCATCGATGCGTCATCTCAGCTGAGTAGCGTTTCCATAACTCCAGGAAGCAAGCCGCTGTTGGATATATAAATGGTAACATAAAAATAAACAATTGCTATAGTGCTTAATACATACAGTTATAATAATATAATAATAATATCAGTCCTGTATATAAGCAGTCCCACTTCTGGGCGTGGGCCTCATCTCAGTGTGAGAAGGGTTAGGCCATAGCCTACCACGCTGGCCCAGTACGGGTTAACAGACTTCACATAGCTTCGAGAACATTATGAAGAACTCTCAGACGTGCCGGTTTCCTCACGATGATTTCCTTCACCTTTAAGGAGTCTGCCCACTACACCGTCTCATACCATGACCGTGCTAGGATCGTATCAGGTACGAAAGCAACACGATACGCCCTGCTATAGGAACTGCTGGTCGATGACGGAACGGTCTAATGGGCATAGTCTTATACATGTCCTTACAAAGAATATTTTTTTTCCTGACATGTTTCTAGCACGGTCGTGGTATGAGACGGGGTAGTGGGCAGACTCCTTTAAAGGGAGCGATAATATAAAATTAAACATTAGTACAGCCCGATGCAAACTTAATGGCGGCTCTGAACATCGTACGAGTCATTGCGCAGAACCAGAACCCAATATTTAGGTGTCAGCGGGACGTAGTGGCGCGGGCGGCAGGGCGCCTCCCCGCACTCGCCCTTCGCGTCTTGTATGTAGTGTGTGAGTTATATCCGTCGAATGTACCTGCACACACTTGCACTCGCAGCTAACTTCCGAGCCGCCATTAAGTTTGCATTCAACTATACCCATAACTTCCAAAAGACTAGAAAACAAACTCGAGACCTCTGCGAGGCAGTCCAACGGTCACCCTGTAAGATTGACTAAAATCTTGCTTATTAATAATGCTTGGACGGGGCTCCCAATATATGCAATGAAATTTTAAGGTTGTCCGTATGTATACTGACCCCAGAAGCTCATGAAAATGGCGAAGAACACAGTGGTGGGGTTGTCGAAGAGGTACGTAATGCGAGACTGCAGGCACGTCGCGTTCAAATCCCAGTAGTCGCAGAAGTAATCGCACTGCGGACACATCTTTACCGACGACTTATAGTTGCATACTTCTTCACTGCAAACAAACATTACAATGTTACCATAATCCGTAAAATATAGCTTAAACCCTGTGACATATGTCTTTCAAATCACGTGCATAAGTTTCGTATTCCATAACGGTATAATGTACGCATTCAATATTATAATATCGGCCCTGTATTTAAGTGTCCGACTGCTAGACAAAGGCCTCTTCTCAGTGTGAGATGAGTAAGGCCATTACGCTGTTCCAGTGCGGTTTGGCAGACTTAACATATGTTGGAGAACATTATGGAGAATGGTTTCCTCAATATGTTTAACATCAACGTTAAAGCGAGCGATAATTAAGTTACGCTCATAACTTCTAAAAGTCAGAGGAGGATCGAACTCAAGGTCTTTACGTCGTAGTCCAACGGTAATATTATCGCTGCTTCAATATCATACTATATTAGTAGAACTACACGAATAGTTATGTTCATTGCGTGCTCTTTACCATAAACTATCAAGTATCGATCATGCAAAATATAACTCGAAATGTAGATTTGATTATTATTTGGTTGAAAATATAAGCACCTAACCATATTTTGAACTAAGTTGCTCTCACCGTACTTAATCGCACAAAAAATGTCTGAATGAAAAACTGCACAATTAAGAATATTGAGTGTATTAATACTGAATTTACAATTCAGGGTGCTTAGAGCGAGTTGCTTTTACGTTAACGCGATCAAAACGTTTACCGCGTTTGGCTCTCTGATTGGTTAAGAGCTTGGAGCGGGCCAATCGGAGCGCCGAACGTCATACGCGTGTCGATCACGTTAACGTAAAACAAACTGGTACTAGGCACTCGGGTGTCATATTGACGTTGTGTATCAGGTGACAACTAAACGTCCAGAATGGCGACCATTTTTGAACGGAGTATCTATGATTTAATTCTTGATTCCTACTTCATCTATTCCAATTTGTCTAAGACCAAGCTTAGATACATATATAAAGCCATCTAGCTACAGTACCTGGGTGTGTTAGAATATACGCTGGCAGCCGAGTATATAACGCAAATGAGGCCGACTATCGACGCTGGAATCAGCATGTGTGTGTAGAAACCGAGCCACGCGAAGTAAAGTCCTGCAACAAGAATATATTATTACTAGATGACTCGCTAAGTGTGTCACAAGTGTGTCAGGATCGTAGCAAATGGAAATCCGTAGTCTCTGCCTACCCCCCTGAGAAACAGGCGTGAATCTATGTATGTATGTAAATGACACGCGCACCTTCGTCTGCTTCATATAAAAGAATTTTCTCCGTCTTTGCAACATTTTTCATTGCTGCTCCGCTCAGCCGTTTGGTCGTAGCGTGATATTATATAGCCTATAGCCTTCGTCGATAAATGGGCTATCCAATACTAAAAGAATTTTCAAATCGAACCTGTAGTTCCTGAGATTAGCGCGTTCAAACAAACAAACTCTTCAGCTTTATGATATAAGTATAGATAAATAATAATTTAAACATAGAAGACGATACCCTAATGCAAAAACGTCAAACGAAGACTTCACATATCTTCGAGAAATTAATGGAGAACTCGCAACAATGCAGGCTTCTTTACCTTCAGCGTTAAAACTATTAATCCTAACTAATATTAGAAACGCGAATGTGTGTTTGATTGTTTGCTTCACTCTCATGCCTGAACTACTCATCCGTTCGTCATGAATTTTCACATTCACATTGACAGGAGTACCGGAAAGGCATTGGGTACCTTTTATCCAGAAAAAAAGTACTGTTCCTAAGGATTAGAAATTTGTCGACAAAATCTAGATTAACACACGCGAAGCCGCGGACAAAATCTAGTATTATACATGCGTGTGAGTTTGTTTGTTACACTTTCACGCCTTAACTACTCGACCGATCATCTTAAAATTTCGCACACACCTTTTCAGAGGTGTTTTTTATCTAATAAATGACCACTACTATTGCCAAGCAAAGCCACAGACAGAACCTAGTAATAAATAACTAACAATTTTTATACACGCACAACTTCAAAAGGTCAAAATTGCGTGGATCGACCTCGAGACCAGCACAGCAGTCACATTCACAACCGCTGCGCCACGGAGGCAGTTAAATTATAGAGACAGTGAAGTCCACATTAATACATACCTATTTTGACGCCGAAGTAGTCTTTCACGTAGTCAAGTGGCTGGTACTTCAGGCACTTAGAGACGGCCGCCCATTCCGTGTATAATAAGTGACGCATAGAACCCGGCGTTTTGAGATCACCCTGTAACCATTACATTTCCTTTATTTGTTTCTTCTATACTAGTAACCTAACCCTTCTCACACTGTGAAGAGGCCTGTGCCACGGTAATGTTATTTACCAGTATTTTAAGTCAGCCCTGTCCTTCAAATAATTACCTACAGCCGAGCGATACGTAAACACGCAAAAGGGCTGCCCGCCTACAACATTTTAATTTCATCTACCTACTTGAGTTTCTTTCTAGTTTAGTGATTGTAAATATGTATTAACATTTTTATTTAAGTCTCATATAAAAATGAAATTCGTTGTGAATGAAATAGGATGAGTTCAATAAAAATCATGATGCCTTTTTTTATTAGTAGATTTATTAAAAGCACCTTTATAAATTTGAGACTGAAAAATATTTGCGCCTCGACTGAGTTGTACCTACAAAAAGTTTTATTGTTAAATTTAATAGTATAAAAAAGTTTAATTAAAAATACTTTTGTTTGCAATTGAACTTTGCCATAATTATTATGTAAGTACTTCTACTTATTTCAATCAAATATTCACAAATCGCATGCTTACTGCTTACAAACCATCACATCGTCCGTTCATCACTGCGGCGCATTTGCGACTGGTTGTGTACCGAGTGTATACCGACCTCGAGGCGCGTAGGTACGACTCGCGTTCCGACCGCTTGTATGAAGATAGAATACTGATAGATAACATCACCGTGCCTGTGCTCAGCAGTGGGGCAGTTCAATACAGGACTGATATTATAATTACAAAGAGGCAAGATTTGTCTGTTTGTTTGTAATCGATACATTTAGAAACAACTGATTTAATCTATATTTTACCATTAGAAAGCTGCTTTATTCTGAAGTTGCATAGCCTATATAGCTATGAGCTAGGGGAGCAGAGCAGTAATCATAAACTTGGGTGAAACCCTGGAACAGCTGGAATATGATGACGTCAGTCTTCGTAGAATCGTACTCGTGGCGCTTATGTCCACGGCCGATTGCGAGGGCCAGGAAACAGAGAAATATTTACTAGCAGCTCGAAGTATAAAATGTGTCCGATAGAAATAAATAGATATTACAACTGAGAAAAAAAACATCGAATAAAAAAATTAAAAAAGAGATTGACCTACACAGCCTAACGTCCTGGTATCTATATAGGATTTTAAATTGGGAGCTATATTTAATTAATAGAAATAGATACTAACATCGTGTAGTGGGTAGGCAGCGATGTAAGTACCATTGTTGATCAGTCGAGCGATGCCGAACGCGAAGTCATCGTTGGTATCTGTGAACTTCTTCCTGTCAAGGATGAATTGCACGATCCTAGAGCGGATCGACGGCGTCCAGAAACAATCCGCATTCGTATCAAATCTGTAACCAACCACAGATAACGACTATAACTAGGGACGAATGGCAGATGAATATCGTCGTAAATACTTATTGCTTTCATAATATTGTCTTCTGTTTACGCGAATGTTATTCATTGAAATTAAACTCATTTATACGGATTTTATTGCGTTGTTTATTTAACACTGTATTATATATTACTTAACTTAAACTTATTATATAACTTAAATATAAATAGTTTTAATAGTTTTTATACTAGTCGAGGCGGCACATCGGCGGCCAGACACAATAGATTTTAATTATGTCTGGTATTGTAAGACTTGACATATTATATTCCCCCGTGACACAGAAATTAGACCTAGCTTTCTTTTTTTTTATACAACTAAGCTGGCAAACAAGCATACCACCTGATGGTAAGTGGTCACCGTAGCCTATGGACGCCTGCAATATCAGAGGCATCACTTGCGCGTTGCCGACCCATTAGGAAAAAAAGGGAGTGGGAAGGAGGAGGTGCGGGAAGGGGGGAAGAAGGTGATTGGGCCTCCGGCACTCTCACTCACCAAACGAAAACCAACAGTAGGAACACTACTATTTCACGTCGATATTCTGTGAGAGGGTAGTACTTTCCCGGTCGAGCCGGCCCATTCATGCTGAAATTAACGAGGCTCTACTACTCATAAAATATACGCGCCTGTTGACTTTAGCCTGTCAAGTCTTGGAATGCCAGACAATTACAAACCCATTATGTCTGACAGCTGCTAAAACGCTGCAACTCAGAGGGTTAAAAAGTTACTTACAAGTCTTCCTTATCCTTTGAGTAAATAGCGGTGAGTCGGTGCTTTCTCTCAGGAAACATCTTGGTATCCAGCCTGATGCCAGACATGAGACGATCCCAGCCCGCGTTTATGCGGTCTATCAGACTGTCAGTCTTCTCGTTAACGTCTTTCAATGCTGTGAACTGAACACCAAACATTACATTACTATATTATAGAATATATTAAGGAATAAATGAACTCATGAGGTAACGAGCGAGCGATTATATTAGCTTCTACCATTCATCGCAGGCCTAACACGGGTGGAAGCGCGACAAAAGTTATGTCAGGTGTAACTGTCAAAGCTGTCATTCTTTATTATACAAATTTTGTACAATTGTTAGTACCTATTAAATTGTTTACGGATTTTATCGCAGATTATCTGGAAAAGACAATTTTAGAAAAATATTAAACTTTTTATTTTTACACTTTTGCCGACGTTTTGGTTCGCCTTTCAGCATCATGAGGAGAATAAAACCGGTTTGTGGAAAGTGGATCAACACGAAAATGCTGTTACTACACATTTATACAGACAATAGTTAGGATACGTTTGAACTTTGACGCATGTCAACTGTTGGAATTGGCTGACTGAATTTAAATTTATCTACGTAATTAGGTTCAGGCAAAAGCTCTGACCATTGCTTCATATAAAAATTTGTATCTATTGATATTATATGAATTACTATATTTAATTGATAATGAGACGACACAACTTGTCGAAATCGTGGACTCAAGTCGCAAGTCTTAATCAATTCTCTTTCGCCGTTCATAATTTACATTCTTACTTCGAGTTAGAATTAATGATGAAACTCAATGCTTTTACCAACATACATATTTTAACAAGTTCAAAATTGCATTTGTCGCCCGCAAAACGCCTCCCTCCCACGGTATATTATTTTATTGCATTTTCGGACCAGGTGTCTTAAATCTTAGCCGTGCGATTAGAGCAACCGATTCCAATATTTGTATTTTTGTATGAAAATATCAAATAATGAATTATGAAAAGTTGTTATTAAGGTATAGCAAGTCAGAGGTAAAAGGTTATTAGTATTTTTTAAATGGTTATTTAGAAAAAAGATCCTATCGATTTTTGGGTTATGTTCTGTATATGTAAGATTATGGTATTTCTTTCATAGCTTCAGTCACTTTCCACCATGCAATGTAGTGAAAATGTAACAGAAAATGATCCATACCTGGTTTTTTGTTATTCAGGCTATGTATTAATTAGAGAGGCATGTAATTAATAACGATGATCATTACAATTGCTGAAGCGATGATAAGCGACATCAGCATATTACATGAGTATGTGTTATTCATATTTTCGATCATGATTCTTGCAGATGAATCGGTCAGCATTATACGTAGGCTCAAATAAACATATGAAACGTTTTGTTCATTGATAAGACATTGTCATATCTCAAATTCTCTCTTTCTCGTATTCTTTCTCAAGTGACACTGCGATGTAACAAAAATGCACAAACCCACGCCATCTTTATTCTGAAGTTCCATTTTTGTCTTACCATTGAATAAAAATAAGAGGCGCGCAACATATACTATGACACTATAATATATGTTTCTATTATCTATTGTAAAATACTGTGTATGTTGTGTACTGCAATGCTGGTCAATAGAATTATATCCAAATAGCATACATGAAAGATTTAGGTACACATAAAATATATAGATTATATTTGGCGTTATTCGGCATTAGTCTATTGTGATAATATAATTAGGAAGAGAGGAACCCGCCACTTACCCTCGGATTGCGCACCATTATTATTGCAATAGAAAAAGGTTGACAATACCGAACTCCTTTGGTTAGGGCCAGCCGCATCGTAGGACCCGGGCGTATTTCAACTTGCAGTACTTAATCCGCTTCGAACACAATTTATGCATCGACACGTGTTTAACTACAGCGCGAGGCATATTCAAGACCATAACGAATGAGAACGTTGCCAAACGGTCTAACGCAAGTTGGAGTACGCTCGGGTCCCACGACGTGGCTGACCCCATCCAGAGGAGTTCGGTATTGTCATCCTAATTCTATTGCAATAGTTGGGGTGGGAAATCTGAGGGTGCGTGGCGGGTTCCTCTCTTCCCAATAATTGTATATACATATATATTATTAACCTGTTACATATAGGTTAATATAGAATACCAATATTAAATTTTGTATAATCATGTAGGTATACATAATACAAACTATGATCGGGTAGCTCTCGTACGTCACAGTCACGTAGGTACGATGTACTATCGACTTGAGCGACGGTTGACCATTTCAGCAAAATTTTCGCTTACACATGTTGACCTTAAGTGAATTAAGTGAAAGAAAAACCCTTAAGAAAACACTTGTAAAAAAACTCAAACAAAAAGGTCGTAGTTGTGGCCTGCTATGCGATTTTAACCTTAGGAGTGGTCATCCGTCGCTCAAGTCGATAGTACAATTAGATGCGCAGCTCATCTCCATCCGTTTGGGATGTGTACTAATTACATTATCTAGTGTATTTAAGTCATTATAAAAATAATTTTATATATACATTTTATTTAGACCCGTACTACACCAAACTAAAGTACCTATGGCAGATTATTAAATCGGCGCTCTGTATGATATTATATATGCAAAAGTATGTCCTCAAGCAATTTAACCAGTATATTATATATATATATATATATATATATATATATCGCCCGCATCAATGCCACAACCTAACAATTGCTTCACAACAGAACGTTCCGAACGCTTCCGAACGTTAGTATTAGTCACTATTTTACATCATACACATATTTAGCTGGGCACTCAGTTACCTCATAGCAATTACTACGAACACCATCAAATGTATATACATACATATAGTTAAACGCCTATCTCCCCCGAAGGAGCAAATTACCCAATTAATGCGTATATTCGAAATACATATATTCGAATCCGTGAACAACACATTAAGTAAGTACGCGTGCTGCGTCCTTCACCATTCAATATAAGTACCACATTGTGCACAATTGTATTCGAAAGCAGTTATTGGCATTACTAGTCCATACTAGCGATGTGAGCACTCTCCGTTCCATAACTAATCCTGTTTATGATATAGCATCCCCTCTTCAGCAACCGTGAAGTCACAAAAGAGGACTGGGCCATGCAGAGGTCGAAAGCACCTTCAGACAGGTCTTGATTCGGATCCTGTAAGGCGAGCTACCTCGTGCCTAGGTAACCACCTATTACCCCGAAAGGCAATACAGGCGCTCACCACTCGCAACTCAGAGAGTAGCTAACGAAAACCCAGTAATATGGCGATTAATCGAATGTGTTGACAATACTCTACCAAGATGCGTGCGCTTCCTTGACATGAGTTCGATATCGCATTGCAAGCAGTTTCCTTAACCACACAAGATGCCTTAATAGATCATAACGCTCGAAGATTTTTGATACATACTATTCCAAACCTTGGCGTGGCTTAAGCGCGCTTTGTTTTAAGCAGTGAGACTTTATATTAGAACTGAATATATAATATTTTCTTAAAGACCTAAACGACTGTCACGCCTGAGGTCGCGGGTTCGATCCCCGCACAAGTCAAACATTTGTGTGCATAGACATGGATTTTGTCTTGGTCTGGGTGTTTCTATGTATAAAACGTATATAAAAAGGTATATATGTATGTTTATCCATTGTCTAGTACATAGTACAAGCTCTGCTTAGTTTGGGCTAGATGGTGTTGTGTGTAAGTGATAGAATAGAATATATTCATACACAGCAACCATCAATTAACAACAGTTCGTCTGGTAAACGAACATAAAGTAAAAATCACTGTTATTAATATAAGCGTACCTATGTTATAGCGATGTGTACAATTGTATTCGGAAGACATTCGAATGTATTAAAAGCGTTTATTGTCTTGTGGTTACTTCGTAGTGACAACGTTGTATACAAGTGTCATATTTAGAGGTATTTTAATTTTCAATATGTTTTAATACTTTCTATAAATTAAGGTAAAAGTGTATCATAGATGAAATATAGATATTAGTATTCCTAATACCCCGTAAACATTTGGTCAAAAATGTTAGATACGTATATGCAAAGTAAAAGGAATACAAATATATATTTCATTCCATTCCTAATTCTATAGAGTGTTAAAGTGATTTTGAAAATAAACCTCTGATTAATTTATTATTAATTCCATTTAAAAACCTTAAAATATGACACTTATTTTCGATGTTGCCACTCAGAATAGGCCACAAGATGTAAAAGTTCTTAACGACACTGTACCAATTTGCACGGGCTGTGTCCTTGACCACGTAATGTAGATACCGCGTTGCACATTATTGTGTCGTGCACAATTGTATTCGAATATCATTCGAAAGCAATTGTGATGTGTACAATTGCTTTCGAATTATATTTAAATACTTGTATGTTTTGAATTGTTAACGATGTTTCAAGTTAGAATAGCATGCGACATTGGATTAACATTTAAAACAATTAGCAGTCCAGCCCCTATTTCAACAATTATATAACTTATTATTATTAAATTTATTTATTTCAGACATTAATATAAAATACATTATAACATAGTCCTTAACCTGCACTCAAATTAACTACGCTTTAGGTGATCCTTCTCCACCCAAATTAAATTCCTAAATTAAGAGAAAAAATAATTTTTTTTTATTAAGTACACCTAATTTACGTATCCATTGATCAGCCTCTGTATTTTTATACAACGTCAACACTTATTCAATATTGGCAACAAATGTGTTAGTGTTAGTATACTTGCTTCTTATCGCTGTTATACTTGCCACATATGCTTGCATGCTTGCTTGCTCACATCCAATAGTTGTTATATTATATATATATATATATATATATATATATAAAAAATAAAATACAACCATATTGTAATATTAAAATTATTTAATATTTAGTAAATAACCGATTAGGGAAAATTCACAACATTTAACTATAAAAAAATTAACGAACTGTTCTTTATTCTTATATTTGTATAAGAAGAAAACAACAATTTCATTGTTTTCTTCGGAAAACGGTGTGTTTAAGTTTATACAAATTGATTAACTGGAACACAGTTTTTTGGCCCAACATACATATTTGTCACAGTAAAATAAATGTTGTATAGGGATGGTAATAGTATATCGATATGTCAGATAAAAGATATCGATAGACTCCACTCCTGCGACATTACTTACTTATAACATCACAAGCCAGTGGTTCTGCCGTTGTGTAATTACTATTGAAATGACGAATGGATAGCTGGCTGCAGCTTTAAAATGTTTGAACAAAATTCTACTTTGTTATGATATGTTTTAGTTCATATTGCAATGAAAAAGCAGTCAGATCCCTCAAAGAAACAACATTTTCATTATTCAGACACAGGCATTCTTTCAAGCATTGCCAGCTTACCGTTTGACTAGCATAAAATACCTATACTGTACGACAAGACACAGTACACCAATGCCCAAGCGCCCAGAAATAGCCAAGCCATGCTTTACCTTATGCATACCTGAGAAAACAACATTGTTGCGTTATTGAGTATTGCATTCGCTCGTGGTGTTCTCTTTATCTTACTGCATTCCTACGAACATATATCAATGTTATGGACTGTGCTGGGGCATTCAGGAGGAACGCCAGGGACAATACTTATGCGTGAGACCAAGTGACGTACAATGACTTTATCGATAAACTAAGCGACTATCAATAAAGTCTGTAAAACATACTTATTACTCTACTTTAGAGCAACTACTCTAAAGATGACTTTGAAGTTTCATTTACGGTCGGAGCGGTCTACGGTAATGTAGGGTTAGCGAAAAGTGTACATATGAAACTTAATTTAAAATGTATTGACTTTTTGAAACGTTGCTATTGGTTTTAAAGTAGTTTTTATAATGCATTTAATTGCAAGTTTAATTTATAGTATTATAGATTAATGATAGACTGCATTAAATCTATGGGGCTAATGGAAAAGTGCTACATTAAAACAGAAACACGACATAAACAAACAAATAACTAGCCGGCTTAAATAAAGAGCGAATATTTGAATGACTGTTTAAAAGAAAAGTTTCGTTGTGTTATAAAATGACAAAATGTCCGATTATAAAAAAAATACTATAATAAATTTATATAAAATCAACTTTGGAATATTTTCTTGCACAGATAATTAATCATTACTTTGTAATGCAGCAATTGCAATAATTATATTCTCTTTAAAATATCTTGATGGTCGATTTCATAATATTTATATCAATCAGTCGTAATATCTCTCTTAGTAGTTTTTATGGAAATCTAATAAACATTCCTCAAGATATTCGTTGTTAAGAACATTGTATACACGTTACTATAACACCTACACACTACACAGACACTTAACATTCCTGACCACAAGATGAACAATGATACACGAAAAACCCCATAAAATTTACAGAAATATCACAATACATAACTAAGTATGTGTTTACAAATAAATGTCGTTCTTATATAGGCATAGGTACTGAGCAATACCTTTCTCATAGCACTATTTTATACAACTGTTGCCACGATGTTATTCTGCATAAATACTGTATATTGACGCTTAAGAATGAGACCTTATAAATACTTATAACCTAATAAATTCTATAAATGTTAGAACCTTAAAAATCTAAGGCGGCTGGAAATAGCGCGACCTTTTCCTTTATTATATATACTATAGTTACTTTATTATGAACCACTTGGCCTAATGATTTCAGTCAGATTTATTGCCTACTTAAGTACCTATATCAAAGTAAAATAATAAATGGAATAGGTGACAGACATGCAGAAAATATATACTAATATTATAAACAGGAAAGATTTTTATTTAAAGTTAATAAATAATATTGTCTTCTGTTTACGCGAATGTTATTCATTGAAATTAAACTACTATATACGGATTTTACCGCGTTGTTTATTTAACACTCTATTACATAATTTAGAAACTGTTACACTACTATACTACTATTAAACTTTACTAATTTTAAGCTAATTAAATTATTAATACTATTTGTATTTAAGTTTTCACTTTCCCCGACGTTTCGGTTGCTTTTCAGCAGCCATGGTCACGGGGACAGTCCCTGTGACCATGGCTGCGTTAATAAACTCAGAAAAACTGTACCGATTTCAAAAATACACTATTAGAAAGCTACTTTAGCCAGAAATAACATAGGCAATATAACATCACGTTAAGAGCCAGGGAAGTAAAGCAGTAATCATAAACATGGATGAAACCGCGCGGGACAGCTAATCAATGTAAACGGAACGCAACAATTAGTCAAGCGATGAAGAAAGACTAGGCAACACAACCTACACTAATACTACAAGGTTCAATTGTTTGTTTAAAGACGTCATCGTATCAACATTACCATATCTAGACACAAAGAAAAGTAATGTCTGGACATCGGCGTCCGAACGTCGACCAAAATGTCCGTTCACACAGACCGGCTCGGAGAGGAGAGCTCACGTTTAAAACAGAGTTTTGAATAATTGTAATAAGGTCTATTTTTACATTTCACACGCGCGTTCTAGAATTCTGAATAACAAAAGAAGTGAAATGTAAAAATAAACCTTATTACAATTATTCAAAACTCTGTTTTAAACGTGATCAAAATCTGCTCTCCTCTCCGAGCCGGTCTCTATGAACTGACCTTTAGGAATTCATCTCAGACACTACCAGACTGATTCATTATATTGAATATAATGAATCAGTAAGACAGATAAATAGACTATCTAAAATAAGGTATTGAGGACGGATATTTTATCACACAAAGACTAAGAAGCGCAGCAGTAAGGATATATCAATATTTTTGATGGGGAAATACGACGATGGTCCAATGCCTTATCCATTTTAACTTGGTATAGGTACCTAGTACCAAGGCATCGGTATATTAAGTACGAAGGCATTTTTATAGGTATAGGTTACTTAGGTAGACAGAGGGTAAAATGAAAATGACGACAAAATATAAAAATAAGTCTGCCTTTTAGATTAGCAAAAAATATTAGACACGTATTTTTCTTATGTAATACTAACTAATAACAACTTTCTTTTCGTGTGGTTAATGGCCAACCTGTTGTCAAGAGTTGTTCAAGCCCCCAAGGCCTCTGACATGGCTTAACGACTGCTGTCAATTTGGCAACAACCGGGACCGACTTTTTACGTGCCCTCCGAAGCACGGAGACGCTCAGACGAAATACCACTAAGCGTTCATCCATCTATAGACTGACCGCACCCAACGTTGCTTAACCTCGCTAATCGTTTACGCGCTACAAGAAGAAGAAGAAAGAACTAATAACAACGAAGATACAACGCTTTTAAATATTGTGTTACGTCACTTGTGGGTAGGTATAAATTTTCCAAAAGCGTGACGTCACAAACTCCAATTCCCGAACTTTAATGCGTTATATCTTAGGACATTGTTATCGTTTTGCTAAAACGAAGAATAGGTCTCCAATATTTTTTGATAACTAATAGGTTGACTAATTAGAATCACTTATCCCTGTCATCATGCCTATTATCGTCGTATTCCGATAAACACATACATACATACATATAACAGACAAGCTCATGCAAACAATTTCTGGTCACAATGGTATCAAATCATCCTTAAGCGATAATACAACAGTAATAATAAATATATCCAACATCCACAATATATAGAACAGCTATATAAGAACAACATTTAAACGTAAGATCACATCACTTCTACCTCGAAGCGAAAGCCCTTGGGAATCTATTACCATATAAAGCCATACACGAGTCCTGCGTATAAGGGAATTTATTAGTTATTTTATGTTATATACAATATATGTGTGTACCTTCATTGGCATCCGTAGTTTTAAAATCTCGCTGTAATCTCTCAAGACGGACACTGGGGCGTGGATCTGTAAAATAAAAAGAACATGTTAATTTTATTTTCTGCTTTTTATAGACACCGCAATAAGAGTTCTGTGTCGCGGAGAACTTTACAAAAGAACACACAGTCCCGTGCAGGGTTCGAACCCAGAACACTTGGCGCAGCAGCAATGGCGAGACGATTACTTAAACCCTAACGCCATAGGTACAGTCACCAATTACAATTATTACATACATTTTTGAAAACCTTTATAATCCTCTGATACAGCAATATTGGTTCAATAATTGACACCAATTTTCCTGTGGGAAAATAATAATACATTTATGAACTAGCTATGCCTCGCAGTTTTACCCGCTATATAACCTATCTCAATAAATAGGCTGTACAATGCATTAAGATTTTTAATTAACTGGTACCAGAGATTAGCGAGTTCAATCAAACAATCAATTTAGCTTTATAATATTATCAGTATTGATGATATATAAATAATTTAATACACAATAATATCATTATTAAAGAAAAAAAAGAAAAAATCATATTGCACTGTTATCGGCGATCAGCAGGCTAACAGTTCCCCTATACATTTCAAGTTCCAAGTTAATTACCAACCAAAAATGCTATTCCTAAGTAAATCTTTGTATAGCAAGACTTGTCCCTACACCCTATATAATACTTATACAGGGAGTCCGGTAATGAATGGATAACCTTGAAATGTCTGGTGGTCGTCTAGAAAAATATTAAAAAAAAATCTATCCTAACTACTACCTAAAATATGTTTTTTTTTTATCACCTTATTTAATTTTCTTGTACACTACGACCATAAATGAATGAATTCCATCGGTTTTTGTTGTTTTATTATTAAACACCAATTATGCTAATAGATAGACAGTCAAAAGTACGACTAACCATTGCACTTTTTTTTTTTTAATTTAGAATTTATTCATTAATTACCGGACAACCTGTATATAACCAAACCAATTCAATACACGTGAGTAATTATAATGGTAACGCTATACATGTAAAATAATACTTCTTTAGGGATTGTATATTCTGTTAACACGGATCCAACACGCCAATAGAGGTCCTTGGAGACGTTTAATTAAGCGGGATAGTCGACCACAATGAGACTACAGCTAAACCTAATCGACGATACTCTAAGTATAAGTATTTCTGTTCTTTGTTCTGAAATACAACCTTCGCACTTGGTATAATGCCTGTGTGCCACTTTACAAGCATTGAAACAACAAACAGGATACACACGAAAACACCCATTCCATGCGCGTAAACGAGACAGCGCTTTACAGAGTGTACAGCGTTATCTCATTCACACACATGCAATGACAATGCTTTACGAAATTTTAGTAGGGCTATACTGCTATCTCTAAATTTCCGATCTAAATTAATACTAACAGAATAAATACGAAATTAACTTGACTGCAAGGATAGAGTTGTTCAAATGGTCGCTTCGCTACTGACACTGCGCTGTGTGTTGTCGTTTTGACCTCCAACACGGAACAAAAACATTATGCGATCCACTAATAGTTCTTTGTGAGCTTGTTTGAATGTTTGTTAAGTTCCTGTGACACAAGCATTATTTCTAGTGCGAGCGTTCTTTTATAAAACAAAAACAACTAATCAGATTGTTACGCCTTTACGCCTAAACCGCTGAACTGGTTTTGATGCAATCTATAATGTCCTCCAGACCGAATTTCGGTCACAGCGGCCAATCTTAATAGAGAATGGCCATCTGCGCAGAAGATATTATAGTGCACAAGTACGTGCGAATACACAAGTGCACTCTCTGTTCCTTAACCCTCATGATCCGATGGGACGGATAAACCGACACGACCGGAAAGAGATCAGGCGCAGGACCAACGGCTTTACGCACTTTCTGAGACACGGGGGTGTCTAACACCGCCAACTTCCTAACTCCGAACCCGTATTGAGATTTCTTAACAGAAAAACCCAATACCATTTTGTTAGCCCGACCCGGGATTCGAACCCGAGACCTCATGCACAGCAGTCGCATTCACTACCGCTGCGCCACGGAGGCAGCAACTCAACTGCGGGTAACAACTCCACAAAAACAACATTACCTTAACAAAATTCAGTCCATACAATTCGTCCGGTGCCTCCCTCTCCAACTGTAGACCCTGCTTCTCGAGATTCTCTTCGAAGATCTGGCGGTGTCGTATAGCCTCCACTGTGTTGGCATAGTCATTGTCTTTCTCCCACACCAGGACGTAGTCGATAGTTCGGACGCCATCTTTGAATGTCAGCGAGGGATTGTTCAGTATACCGCCCATCACTATCCTGTTGTGACGTAATAGTTATTAAGATTTTGTTTTAACTACTAAATTATTTAAAATATGTGCCAAATGGGTAGATGATACTATAGAACTACGGCGTCAAACTACGAGGGTCCGTTTTTAAGTTCGCGGAATGGAGGGTATGGAAGGTGGTGGGGGTGCTTGTTTAGTCACTAACGTGTTTAGCAACTAATAATTAGTATATATACCGAGTATTATCATAATGAGGTCATTAGTCTTTGAACTATCGTCCCTCAAGCAACTCAATCTGGAAGAAATTGTGAAGTATGGAGAAAATCGAGTTCCGCGCCGTTATAAAGTTCCTTACCAAGCAAGGAAAAAATGTTCAAACCATTTTGGAAGAGATGTCATCTGTATACGGGGACTCTTGTCCAGGAAAAACCATGGTATACAAGTGGCACAACCTCTTTAAGCAAGGCAGGGAATCAATTGAAGACGATTCCCGGCCTGGGCGGTCTGTTGAGGTCACCACTCCAGATCTTATCGAAAAAATCGAAAAATTAATATTGGAGGATGCACGTTTGAAGAAAAACAAATCGCAGAGATGGTTGGAGTATCTGAAACGACCATTTTCAAGGTTCTCCATGATCATCTCGGCATGACAAAAGTCAGTGCAAGATGGGTGCCTAGAATGCTCACACCGCCTCAAAAACAGAAGCGCGTCGAGTGTTCGCATGCGTTTTTGAGCCAGTGTAATGAAGACAAGGATGGTTTTTTGGAGCGAATTGTTACTGGGGATGAAACTTGGGTTCATCACTATGAACCTGAGTCTAAACAAGACTCCATGCAGTGGCATAAAAAGGGTGCACCACCGCCTAAGAAATTCAAGGTGTCGCAATCGGCGGGAAAGCTCATGGCGACAGTTTTTTGGGACACAGAAGGAATTTTGTTGGTTGATTACAAAGAAAAAGGTGTTTCCATAACCGGAGAACACTACGCTTCAATTTTAGAGCAGTTAAAAGAGGCAATCAGAGAAAAAAGAAGAGGAAAATTGACCAAAGGTGTCCTGCTCTTGCACGACAATGCTCCTGTTCACAAGAGTCGAGTTGCGTTGGCTGCTTTGCACAAGGTGGGCTTCGATATCATTGATCACCCACCTTATAGCCCAGACTTGGCTCCCAGCGACTATTATCTCTTTCCAAATCTGAAAAAAGAGCTTCGAGGAAAGAAATTTTCAACCGATGAAGAAGTGAAGGATGCAGTTTCGGCGTATTTTTCAGAGAAAGACAATACATTTTTTTATGAAGGTATTATAAGTTAATTCATAGATCTGAGAAATGTATTAGGGTTTCAGGTGAATATATTGAAAATGAAAAATAATTTTGTAATATTATTTCATCCCCTTCTATTCCATTCCGCGAACTTAAAAACGCACCCTCGTAGATTACAGGTCGAAAGTTATATAATATTGGGCAACGCCAAGGTCTACATCTAAAAGACGCTAGAAGCGTTCAACACCTTACTTCTTTCAACTAATCGTAAAAATTTGCTCATAAAGATTAAAGCTACCTTTAAAATAGCATAAATAAGTGTTGCAGTCGTTTATAGGGATCCAACTTTTATAGTTTTTACTAACAAACAATAAAAGTACAGGTAATGTAGTTGAATTGTCTAATGTACATATTTTTGCTTGAATATCGGTATGGATCCGGAGTAATGACAAGGTACTCAATGTGTATTAACTAGTACAATGTGTGTACCAGGAAGTGTGGTAATAATAGTCATAACGTACCTATATCTAGCAAATTTTCTCGCGACGCGTGAATTGCATTGTCTTGGAGACAAATAATAAAAAATACCCTGCATACCTAGAAGTGCATTAAACTTTTCATATAGTGTTCACATACACCGTATAATTACAATTTATTCCACTTCCTTCCTCAAAGTGCACATACACATGTTTATTTAAATGAAGTGCAACCCTTTTTAAAACAAATGACGAAGGAAAGTGTATTTACCGTGCTGATTCACATGATGACAGTAAAAAAAATTATAACTTTATGACTTCACGTGTCAAATATAGTTTTAAATTTAGAACCACATGCCAAACATTATTATGTTAACGGTAACCAAACCCATGCGACCCACACCTCACAAGATGATAACATTTAAATACAATTAAGACGTGCACTCATTTTCGAACAAGAACATGACAAACACATTTTTGAACCTAAATCAGGTGGTCAAGTCCGCGAAAACCATCACGAACCTAAAACCAATAACATTTAACTTATATCTACCCACATTGTATAAACGAACATATACAGAGAAAACGTCTAAAAGCGGCCGTGAGCCTCTTGCCAAGTATCTTCTCGTAGGCACAACCCTATGCCCGAACTTAGCAATCAAGCCAAATTTAGTAATCTCACTAACCAATTTACTTTGACGTTCATAAGTGTTACTTTGTGACATAAATGAATTAATGGTTTTGACAAGTGTTGTCGAAAATAGCCATAACCAATTAATCATAAAAGATTCAATATCTCATCAGGTATGTTAGTGTGCAGTTACTTTTATAGGAGATATAAACTAAGGCATAGCTTAGATAGTTTTAATCACACTTTTAATAAGAATAAACATTACAATGCATAATAGTATAATATGCAAATATCGCGCAATAAATGAGTAATGTGGCCTATTCGATTACGTGATGTTCGCATTCGTGGCGTTCGGCGATAGTGTACAGTTTACGATGTATTCGTATTATTCGCATTGCTTATATTGTTGTTACGTATTTATGTGGAGCGGGGGAAACGCACATGCAGTCAAACCGCGAGTCAGTTGCATACTGATTTATTAGATTTATTTTTCTAACGATGTCTCGCACGCGCGTCACACACGCAGGTGCACGCGTCGCACGCACACTACAATATATAACAATCCCTTCCCCAAATAGCTTAAAAAAATTGCTTATAGTTAACAGGTAGAACACGTCGCTTTGATCTGCAATTCTGTGAGTCGGTTCGTATATTGCTCGCATTATCTCCATCTGAACAATGAGGGGCTGGTAACTCTGGTGTAGAAGGTGACGGTGAGATTGACGGCTCCACACTCATACTTTCTTCCTCTCCACGCTGATCATCTTCAACGGGTTGTATGGTATCCGCGTTCGTGCCCGCCAACGCATCGCCGTTTGTAGATCGCGACTGCGACGATGGACTGCTATCATCACTTTCTATATCTCCATGCCATTGATTACCATCAAAGTGCATCTTTGAATCATCTCCAGCTTGAAAACGTCTTATTTGATTGATGTGTCGAACTACTGTGCACCTTAGTTCGGGAACGTATACCGAATACATGACATTTCCTATCTCTTGTTTGATTGTCCCTTGGACCCAACGGAATCTATCATTTCCACAAAATCGCTTTACCCAAACGACGTCATCTACTTTAAATGTTGGTCTTATTATCCCTCCCTTGTTTTTACTCTGTAAAGACTGATTTTTCCTAACTGTCATTGAAAAATCCGTGGATGTCGGAGCGACTTGATATGGATTAACTAAGTCCAGCCGCGAGCGTAGAGGGCGACCATAAATTATTTCTGCAGGAGATTTACCTGTGGTACTATTTTTGGAGTTTCTATAATCAAATAAAAATTTTGAAATCTTTTCTGGTAGTGGTATTTTATTATTAGTTTGTAATATTATGCTTTTTAGACCTTTTTTAATTATTTTCACATAACTTTCGGCTTGCCCGTTACTTGACGGATGATACGCCGGCGATAAAACAATACCGTTTAGACGGCAAAAATTCTCAAACTCTCCAGACGTAAAAGAAGTACCATTGTCCGTTACCAAGGTGTTTGGTACTCCTACTTTAGACATAAAGTCGCATAACTTACTTATAACTGTCTTTGAACCATGCGATGTCGCACTAACTGAGTAACAATCAACCCACTTGGAAAATGCGTCTACTATAACTAAAAACATTTGATTATGTAGCGGACCCAGAAAATCTAAATGGATTCTATAGAAAGCATGCGGCGGGTAGGGCCACGGCGAAATAGGCACGCGCTGTGGCGAGGGCCGCAGTTGCGCACAGACCTCACACGCGGCTGCCAATCGTTCGAGTGCTGCATCGATTCCCGGGAACCAAAACCTTTCACGAGCGGCGGCTTTCATTTTTACCACACCGAAATGAGAATTGTGTAATTCTCTTAACACCTTATCTCTTAGCGAATGCGGAATTACTACTTTATGGCCGCGCATTAAACATTCGTTTTCCAAAGCTAATTGAAACCGACAATCAAAATAAGCAAGTAAATCGTGGTCATGGACTTTACGCGGCCAACCATGTAAAACATATCTTTTAACGGTTTTTAAAATCTCGTCGCGTTCAGTCTCGCTACGTAATTGGTTTAGCGTAATGGGTAAACTTCCTTCGACAACAAAATTAACGTAAGCAGCACGCTCTTCACAGGTGCGGTCCTTCCCCCGCGCTTCCTGCCCCGCTTGCTTATCATTCATGAACGTCGCTCGAGATAAAAAGTCTGCACTGTTATCACCGCTACGAATATATTCGATTGAATAATTATAAGCCGATAAAAATAATGCATAGCGTTGTAGCCTATTCGCTGATACTTCAGGGATACCACGATGCGGACCGAAAATTGTTATTAATGGTTTATGGTCTGTGCGCAATACGAATGGTGTAATACGACCATATAAGTACTGGTGAAATCTTCTCACACCATAAATAATGGCTGTAGCCTCCTTTTGTAACTGCGAATAGTTCTTTTCCGCTGCTGTGAGTGTCCTTGAAGCGAAAGCGATAGGCCTCTCGCGGTTATTGCCACGCGATAATTGTGACAAAATAGCGCCTAAACCTTTTGGCGAAGCATCTACAGTTAGTATCAGTTTCGCGTTAGGATCAAAATGGGCTAGCAACTGATCAGACACAAGCAGTCTTTTAATTCGTTTAAACGCGTCATCATGAACGGAGGTCCATTCCCATTTTTTATTTTTATGTAATATTTCATATAATGAGCTTAGTATCGACGACGCGTTTGGCACGAAATTCCTATAATAGTTAACTAACCCTAAAAATGATTGCAACTGCGCGGTATTTGTTGGTTTTATGGCTTTTAATATAGACTGAATCTTATCTGGCGATTTACGTATACCATTTTTATCAATAATATGACCAAGGTAGGATATTTCATTTTTAAAATATTCACATTTATCCTGCTGAACAGTTAACCCTGCGTCTTCTAGCCGTTTTAAAACCACAGTTAACCTGTTTTTATGCTGGTTAATATTATTCCCTGTTATAAGAATATCGTCTAAGAATATTATTACCCCGTCTAGGCCTGCTAACACACATTCCATAGCGCGTTGGAAAATGGCGGGCGCGCTGGCGAGACCAAACACTAGCCTGGTGTATTTAAAAAGGCCACGGTGTGTGTTTATACACGTTAGGGCTTGTGAGTCGTCGGTTAATAAAAATTGGTTGTAGGCTCGAGACAGATCAAGTTTAGTGAACTGCTCACCCCCGTGTAATTTAGCGAACAATTCCTTTATAGTTGGAAGTGGATATTTTTCAATTATTAATTGCTTATTTATTGTAACTGAATAGTCTGCACAGATCCTAACCCCACCATCCTTTTTTAATACTGGGACTATAGGCGAAGCGCATTCGGAATATTCTATAGGCTCTAAAATTCCAAGAGAAACTAGACGATTTAACTCCGCCTCAATTTTATCTTTTAAGGCAAAGGCGACCGGCCTTGCTTTGAAAAATAACAGCTTCGCATCAGGTTTTAGCTTTAATGATACCTTATATTTGTTGAAAGATCCTAATTTACTAGAGAATAATTTGGGAAATAGTACATTAATCTCCGTAAACGAGCTGTCGTGAGGCTTATCAATATAATTAACGGGTGCAGACGACACAAACTCTAATTTAAAGGCTTGTAAAAAATCACGGCCTAACAGCGACGGGCCGCCGCCGCGCACTACATAACACTTTAGAGCACGCGTGTTACTCATATACGACACGTCTAATACAATGAATCCTAAAGTAAATAACTTGCTTCCCGTATAACTGAATAACTTGATAACGGTGTCGGACAATGGCACTTCCTTAAAATGAGAATGGTATGTATGTTCTGAGATGACGCTAACCGCTGAGCCACTATCAATCTCAAACTCCAAAAATATACCATTAACCTGGACTCTCTCGGTCATTGGTCTACCCTTTACGCATTTAATATTATGTATATGTAACTCACCATCGTCTCCAACATCCGCCACACCTTTAGAGACATAGTTAACCTTGGAATTAGCCGCACACATTCTACCTAAATGACCCTTTCGGTTACATTTTTTGCACTTATAACTTTTAAAACGGCACTGATTGGACTTATGATTGGTATAACCGCACACACTACACTTTTCACTTTTGGAAATACTGAACACGGCATCGGGGGCCGCGTGGCCGGCGTCGCTCGCGCCCGCCACCTCGCCGCTCCCGGAGCACGTGGCCGTTGCTGCCTTACGTGCCGCGCGCACATTCTCAGCCAGTTCCACGGCCTTTGCCAATGTCAGCGCCTGCAAATCCTTTGCGAACAACTTCTCGCACTCAGGACCTGCCGCCATCCCTATTACGAATTTGTCTAGGAGGGCGTCTTCCAGATTTTTAAACCCACAGTGCGCAGCCAATCCCCTAATCCTTGCTGCCCAATGAGTATGACTTTCGCCTAGATGCTGCGTAGCTCCGTAGAAATTGTACCTCTCCGCGAAGCCAAGCCGTTTCGGTGTGAAATGGCTATCTAACAGTTTGATGATGCTGTCATATTCCACATCCTCAATCTTCTGCGGCAGCGCCAGGTCACTCGCTAGCTTATAGCTCGACTCGCTCAATGAACTTAAAAGTATTGCCTTCCGCTTGAGCTTAGCTTTGTCTGACGCATCATTAACGTCGTTTGCTATAAACCACTGAGTGAGACGTGATTTGTAAGTATCCCACTCACTTGTGAGGTGATCAAAGGTCGTGATAGTACCTAAAGCTCCACTAGAAAACATTTTGTAAATACTCGTCGCCACTGTTACGTATTTATGTGGAGCGGGGGAAACGCACATGCAGTCAAACCGCGAGTCAGTTGCATACTGATTTATTAGATTTATTTTTCTAACGATGTCTCGCACGCGCGTCACACACGCAGGTGCACGCGTCGCACGCACACTACAATATATAACAATTGTGTTAATTACAAAGTCAATTACCGTTAGTATTACATTGCACTAATGCATATGAACTGAAAAATCACGAGTATTGGAGTAAGTGACGTATGCATTCGTGGCATTCGGCGTTCGTATAATTACGAGGTATTCGTAAAGTTCGCGGTGTTAATTTACGTAATGTGTTCGAAAGTGCGCACACACCTTTAAAAGTACAATGAGTGGATATGTGCCAAATGACTACTTTGTATGATGAAGGTGTGACCAGATTACTCACGAGCAATGGTTGACTGGTGGTTCGCCATTGCCATTTGAGCGAATTTGTGTGTCGTCACACCCACACTCCTCAGCTGGACGGGTTGACGCTTCGCTACCGTTGTCCCTGAAAATTATTCTACACTTGGGAACAGATGCCAGTGTGGCATTAATTTACACCTTGCTGATCAAAACTAATTAGTTGATTGCCAATTGAGTACTAGACTTCCAATTTCTTTCTTATATTAAATTAAAATGTCGTTGAAAATTATGTTTTATTATAATGGTAAAATATTGTTCTTAAGTAACTATTGGAAAAAATGCATTGTATTTAATTCATAAGGTACACCTTATTCAATAAGGCTTTACTTAATTCAACTCGAAGTTATTTTGTTTAGCTGTATGTTTATATGTTCTACCTAGGTTCTACTAACATGGAATGCGAAAGATTAGTAATTTAATTTTAATATATTGTCAAACATTATTCAGATTCGATGTATTTTTATAGCAGCACAAAATCCACATGCAAGCATATATTATCTATAGTGGACGTCTACAATTATCGCCTTTTTATTTTTCTACTTAGCCAAATGAACTACTGAATAAATGGAACTTTATCATATCAAAATATTTAAAAGGTATGATAAATCCTATATTAATTATGATTCAAAGGTTTTAACTTTTACTGTACTACGTTACCTTTCTCTATGGGGATATATGAGCGAGACTATGCATGTATGTTTATAAAATTTAAGAGAAATACGGTTATCAAAACATTAAAGATTTTTTTTTGTAAAATCCCCACTATGCTGTCGCGGTGCGCCCGACCGAAATATCAATGTGCAAAAGAGATAACTACAGCTTGCATTGATTATACCTCTGAAATCGTGATCTCGTATATCCCTGTTTTTCCTCCATAATTAAACCATTTAATATTATCTTTATGAACAGAATATTTAAGAACGCTTTTGGCTATATCTGCTGTATGGTTTTCTGTATTGCCTTAGTTTTATTAAATTAGTTTGCTGGACGTTCATCAACAGCCTTACAACCAGGCTAATTTTGTAATTTTACGTTTCCAGCTTGTAACATAGGTAGAACATGGTTGTGATAAATATGGATTGTATTTAATGTTTCTGTAGCTCCAGTGTCAATAATCAGGGAGTAAACAAGGCAATACGTTCGTTTAGACTAAACGCTGTCCATATTTCCTCTTGATAGATTGAATTCACATGACCAACAAGCGCATCAATTGCCAATAATAATTAGGGTTGCCACCCGTACTTTATAATTAAATATTTTGCTCTATTCCGAGTAAACGCACGTTATACTTTATGAAGGCAATAAAGTACGTTAAAACAAGTGTTTTAACGTACTTAATTGCCTTCATAGAATAAAGTTATTCTACCTATTTTACTTATACAGGTTTAATTTAATTGTCTTCTTAGGCGCCGAACACATTGCCCCGGCGGTCTGCGTTCTGCGGTCGAGTTCCTCTTTGATAATATACAATTTCTCTTTGACCGCCGCGGTCTGACTGCTTTTATGTGTGTACGATTCAAAGACGATACTATACATCACAGTGAACGCGGAACGTAGAACTCGGAACTCTGACCGCTGACCGCCCGCAGTGTGGCCGGCGCCTAAATGAAAAAAAGAAACGCAATAGAGCTGTCGTAAATTTTATAAACATCTAATCATTTATTAATTTTCATATAGATGCAATTGTAAAGACGCGATTCAGACGTTCCTTGATAATAAATATATGATAGATGTTGCTAGAAGCAAAAACAAATTACGTGGTAACAAAATAACAGGTTTTATAAATAATACCTCATTTTTAGATACCGTACAAAATTTTGTTACCTCAGGAAGTAAGCAATAAACTTTTTTTTTTAATTTGACATCCCTAATGCTAGTTCTTTGGCGACGCTTAGTTTGATTCTAATAAGTAATGGTTGCCAAGACAGCCATTGTAAACGAAACGATATAAGTATTTGCCTTATTGATTATTTTCTTATTACACAGTCAATATAGATGTAAATAGATCTCTCTTATGATTACCTTATTCTATAAAAAGACAGAAAAACCGTTGCCTTCAGACAAATAAGTAAATGAGGATGTCACACTAAGCAAATTGTTTATAGCTACCTATATAAATATATATATATAATTATGGTATCTCACCTGTATCCCCTAGAGGTTGGCAGAGTTATATTACGTCTACATGCCGCCAACTATGCTTTTTAGATCCTACGTAACAATGGCATACTCCTACTCCGTGCATATAAGAAAACGGCATGCATTTTCCTTTAAAAGGTTATAATAACAGACAAATGACAACAGAATCAAACTAAAGTAAAATATGTTACGCCAAAACGTTTCTTTTTTATACTGTGTGTATTAAATTGGACTGCATTCAACGCCAGCCCTATTTTACTAAATTATCTAATTATTTTAGACTCTTTCACTCCTCTGCTGCGGCTCTTCCACAAAATGTTTAGTGCAGGCACGAAATATTACTTATTATCTTGCCTTATAAGTATGATACCAAATTTTATTTATTTTACTGTTAAACTAAGACAAAGGCAAGCTCCAGAGTGTACATTTAATCCTATTTATTTCCGTAGTAATGTCTCCTGCCAAAGCAAAGATTAAGTTAAAAAAGGTCTCTTTCAATAGATTTTATTGTGTATTGTCTATATTTGGCTCTTTTGGATGTCAAGGTTGCCGAACACTGGGCTAGCCGATTGCCGTTTGCCGGGCACAGCCGCATACTACGTGCACATTATAAAACGGCATGCTAAGCTTTAAAAGATTATATTAACAGGCAAATGGCAACAAAATCATATTAAAATAAAATATGTAATGCCAAAACGTTTCCTTTTTATAGTAATGCATACTGTCTGTGTATTAAAATTGGTCTGCATTTAGGGTAAATAATCTATTTCTTTCGGACTAGATAATAAATAACGGCATATACCTATATAAAGGCGCTATTGCCGAACCTACTATACAATAAATATCAAAATGGTCCACTACCCATTTAAATTTTATACAAAGATAAATTAAGTAGGTATATAACATGCAAGACATACTATTCAGTATAGCATGATAGCGGAGAGAATAATATATAAATACTATTTCCACTAATAGAGTTGCATGCAACCGATAACCTTCCTCCATTTTTATTTAACTATCTATCATCCATTATTACTTAAAGTATATCAGCATATATACATATAGCTCAACATAACTGAATACAAAGTTCAACGACCCAAAACAAAAAACAATACAAAATTACGTCATAAGCACTTAGCACATGAATAAAAGCTAGTTATATAATATATAGCACTGAATGAACTAATATACTCGTATTATACAGGCCGAACTAAAGGAAGCTATTAAAACAATACATGAATTTAAATCGGCTTTGAACTATTCAAACAACAAATAACAATATTTTAATAGCCCTATAAAACTGCAATACCTATTTTTAAAAGCTTAATTATAAAATATTATTGCATATACCTAGTTAATTGAATATTTCAAACATTACTACATACAGATTATATATACATTTTAAATTAAACTTCTTAGATATTAATATTTTAGACCTTCGGGTTTTATTAGAAAAAGTATGTAAAGTCATGTAAAGCAAAATAATATATTTATCAAAGTATCTACTTGAAGAAAGACAAAGGATGACAGAAAAATACTTGGGAGTCATAAGGAAAAAATTATTCTAATGAGTTAAACACAATGCGGATTTCCAAGCGATCTTTGAACATCGTTAATACAATAATTATGTTTGTTGTTTTGTCTAATAGCGTCGCCCTACGATAAGATATTAGGTACTCATATTACATGTTTTAAGAAAGAAGTTTATATCTAAATGGAATTAAACGGGGCTAAACTATGTCAACAGTGACGGCCCAAGCAACATGGTCTGCCGTAATAAATAATAATAACTTATATTTTCTCTGTCAGAATATAAGAGGTGATCTGAGATATTCGTGCCGTCCAAAAGGATTATTTTTGTTTAAAAGGACAAACAACTACATAATATATATGGCAACGCATAAAAACAGTACAAAAAACAAACGGGACATTTTTTTCGAACAAAATGAACGCTTCCAACGCTCTACTAAAGCGATTAGGCATAGAGTCCAAAGAATCGTCGAAATTACATTATTAACTTCAACTACATTTTTACTGTCAAATGAGAAATATACAAATATATAATAAGCTGTATCGAAATCCTTCGTTTATGTATTCTACAAGTTTACTAGCAATTTGGTCTACAAAATACTAGTATTTCTGGAAACCCAGCCAGACAAGCTACTTGTTTTAGAAGTGGGTTCCTGACATAGATATCACGCGGATCCCAACTGAAACAAATCTGGAGAAAACCGGACACAATTGAAAACAACTGCATTCTCACTTATAAGTGCAGACACCTCGTCTGTGTATTAAAACACAATTTAATCAAATCCAAACCACAATCAGTGCGTCTGTTATGCGGTTATTCTCGACATCCGTTCCGATTATTTTGTGTTAACTGTTTAATCAATATTGTTGTTAATACGGGCGTGCTTTAAACAAGGTCGTGTCGTTATTGTAAACGTATTTTACATATATAGGTTATAATTATAGAATCAAACATTTGCCGTTTGATAAGCCCATGTCGCGTTTCTGGAAATAGAACTAATTTCGAATTCTTTGGGGAATATAATGACATTCTGTTAATTAGGTTCTATATTAATTAAAAACTATACAATTATTCCATTTCTTGTTAATTACAAAAATATTATTAGACTGTCATATTAACATTTTAATTAAGTTGAGTCTCAATTATATTAATCTATGGTTTGTAGGATCAGACTGGATTCCAAAAACATGTTAAATACTACGAGTACTAAAGAGGATAGATATCCAATCTCAAAGTATGTACTGGCTATATAACGAAAGCATAGTGTAAACCGAACTATTATACCAGTTTCATTGTTAATTATGCAACTGTAGCTAAGTCAGCCTCCAAAACATTGCGTTCTTCGCTTTCACGCCTTAATGAAACGACAGGCCAAAAATAACAAATTTTATTACATTCATCATACTGGTTCTAGAAAGTTATTTACTTCTTCTGTACACTCTCAAAGCATGTTCAAATTAGCCAACATAAAAAACCTTCAAACAAAAGTAATAGCGCTGTTGAAGCGGCAATTACGTCGACCTCCAAGCGGTAATAAACGAATTCAACTAGTAAACAGAGATCAACGCTTAAATCTTTAAAAAGCATGTTTTATCTAAGGACTTAACAAATGGGCTTATGCTATTAGGCAACTATATCCAGACAATCCGCGCAAATCCCTCTGTCATCGCCAAAAACGTAACAGCATCTACAAAGACTTTTTCAGGGATTAAGCCGGGGACACAAATCGCTTGACGTCTTTACATTTGTCATATTACACTTTATTTGTATTCATAATTGAGGAGACATGTACTATTATTAAACATGACTAATATAAAGACGTCTGTCGGCGGTTCGTTTACAATACGGTGCACGTGTGACATTGACAGTGGGTTTACCGACTTACCGGTCAGTGTTCATATCCTGTGACAAGTTGTCCTGGTAAGTGCTGAGCACGGACATCGCCTGGATCTCCCCGATCTTCTCCTCTCTCTCCCTCTCCGTCTAACCCAAACATTAAACGAATCAGTCACTCGCCGGCAACCAATTTCCACCAAAAACTTTAAGTGAAAATACATCTTAGATTCTGGCACATAGAATTGCTTTTGCAACTACAATTGGAACCGCATTAAATATTCAACAAAACAAAAGTGTTTGTAGGTCTTAACACACTGACGTAGCAGATAACGATATATTAAAACTCATTGACATACATTAAATTTCTTGCACCTCACATTATACTTGTTGGTTTTGAACAAAGCCAAATCGTATACTGAATAACATGTCGCTTCAAGAAAACACCTCGCGATCATTGTGTTCACACAAAAACTGCACGAACAGTAACATTACAGAGACGTAACCTGAGCACTGACCTTGCTTATTCACTGTGCTACGTAGACTTAGACTGATTCATCTGTGTTTGATCAAGTCAATTTTATAACGAGCTAACTAGCGTACATGTTCTTATATTCAAAATACTGATAACATAACTGACGCACATCTTAGTGTTACTACAGACATTATTAAAATTCTATACAATGTATTAAAACAAATGGTCAGTTAACGACTGTATCGGAATCTATTCGAAGTTAAATGTGAACAAATGTTGGTTAAAACACAAATTGGAATAAGCTCAGTGCACACTGTGCGCGGTGCGATTTTGCGTCGATTATTTGTTTGGCTGTTCACTGGATAAAGCGCTGAAGCCTTACATAATATTAGGATTGCGGCCAAGACTATCGCAAGGTCAATGTCAAGTTAAAATTTACAATCCATATGTAATATACATAGATACCTATATCATTGCAGTTTGCAAAAGGTGGACTCAGTGCTTTAGGCATTGGGTCTGCGTTTTGAAAACTGTGTGTAGGAAGTTTTTAATTATATAAATAAATTATTTTCAATGTCGATAACTATTCCAATATAAAAGCTTTTCTGATGTCATTCGTCAAATATTATATAATTTTAACCACACTGTATTTCTTCGTAAAAACGAGTAAGTAAAGAAAAGTACAGATGATGATGATAACATCTATGAAATCAAAAAAATTGCTTTTCATTAAGGTAAATTGAAAGAGCAGCGATAGCTCAGTGGGGAGACCAACAGACTGCAATGCAGAGACTCTGACTTTCGGAAGTTATGACTTTTCGAAATTATGTGCGTATTGATTGACAATTATCGCCTGCTCCGTGCCTCGGAGAGCACGTTAAGCCGTCGGTCCCGGCTGCCATGAACAGCTATGGCAGTCGTTATTGGGGAAGTCGACACAAAAGATCTCACTGGGTCGAAGTGTCGCCGGTCTGTACTGACTGGCCCCCACACAAGATAAGATAAAGTAAATTAAGCTTTCATTCTATCATTGTGCATTTTGTCATAAAATTTGATTGAATGTCAACGAAAAATTTTAGATTTACATCCGATTTCTGAAAGGCAGTTGAGAACAAATATTACTGGACGGCGGAACGCATGCCAATTGCTACGATTGGCAGACGAAGTGATTTAATTTGCTGTTGCCGATCGCAGCAATTGGCATGAATTTATCCGCAGTCAAC
This sequence comes from Catocala nupta, assembly GCA_963675205.1. Classification (NCBI taxonomy): domain Eukaryota; kingdom Metazoa; phylum Arthropoda; class Insecta; order Lepidoptera; family Erebidae; genus Catocala; species Catocala nupta. The sequence continues at coordinate 7,102,143 of OY776079.1, read as the reverse complement.
AAATGTTTGTGTTAATTTGCATTTCAGAAACCGGGAGCACGAATAAATTAGTTAAACAAATCACTTGACATGAGTGTGATATGTCATTGATTTATTAAGCCTTGCAGAAGCTGGGCGCTACTGTTGCAAAAACAATATGTTTGTTCTTTTCTTGTTAGTTTATCTTCATAACACCGTGTGTGAAATACGAAACAATGTATTAAAATGTACATATTTATCGACTCATATGATTGAGCATAATTTTTTTATTGCATTTGTGAGTAAAATCGTTAAGTTCCAGTAAAACGGCACGAAATCTTTTCCATTTGCATAATTTGGCCTTATTTCCAGGAAACAGAGTAGGTACCTTTTTTCAAACATTATATTCAAATACTTCGGAGTATGTATCGTAACTAATATTATAAATGCGAATATGAGTTTGTTTGTTTCGCTTTCACGCCTTAACTACTCGACCGATCATCATGAAATTTTGCATAAACGTTGTCAGGGGTAGAGAAAAGGACAATTGTTTTCATCCAGCAGAAGTATTGTTCCCGAGAAATAGAAAATTTACATAATCTTTACACGAGCGAAACCGCTGCCAAATCTAGTTATGATTTAATTGAAGTGTGGTACCACAATCATTGCGAAGCCCTCTTCTGCTACTTCCTAGTTTATTCAGACGATAATAGATCCATCTATGTGCCCACTTACAAAGGGACGGGCGTTCCGACGAGAATTATATTTAAAAATTAACGTCCCCTCCTGCGGGTCACATTTTACTTTTTCTTTTGCTTGCTTCAACGAATTGCTGGCATTTTTATAGCAGACCGGCTGTACCAGTCCACTTGAGATCTCTCAATCTCGTAGATTCGAACCATACTCTTATAAACTACCAGTTTGAACCCAGTCCTAGTGCAAACATTTAGTTCAGCTGATTACTAGAAATACTAGCAATTTGCCACCCGATAGGCTAGAGATAGTTTGAAAAAGTAAACAATCAACACGCTGCCAGTAAAACCAAAACTCTCAATAAGCTAACCATTCAAACCATTTAACTTTGCATACACTTCAGAATGTCCATTTTTATTTAAATTTTAAGGCGCCATCGTATCTACCCTCATAATTATAAATTAATAATACTTGACATAATTTTAATTCATGCCTTTAGTCACCATGCATCTTATTGTCGTTTCATGCACCGAGTGATGCATGAAAATGCCAGTCCCTAATTATATACGGTCTAATAAACATTTCGAAGTTATTCCTGTACTCGCCTGGAGAGGGTTAACTCGTTTTGAAGTACTAATTATAAATACCTACCTACCTATAATTTATATAAAGATGTTATGAATATTACACTGACATTTCTTCATTGTTTAAAAACACAACGCCTCGAATAGGCTCGAATATTTATTATGGTTACATCCATTGAATTTAGGAATTTACGCACACACGTACCTAAAAAACACTGCGAGCGCGTAAATGTGTGTTAGAGAATAAAATATTTCAGTAATTATACACACTGAGAAGAGGCCCGTGCCCAGCATATGACAGATTAAAACAGGGCTGATATTATATATCTTACATCGCATATTTTAGTGATCTTATCTTATCTTATCTTGTGTGGGGGCCAGTCAGTACAGACCGGCGACCCTTCGACCCAGTGGGATCTTTTGTGTCGACTTCCCCAATAACGACTGCCATAGATGTTCATGGTAGCCGGGACGAATGGCTTAACGTGCTCTCCGAGGCACGGAGCAGGCGATAATTGTCAATCGTATTGATTGACAATTATCGCAACAACATTTCAAAAAGTCATATAACTTCCGAAAGTCAGAGGTGCGCGACGTGGGTTCCAACTCGAGACCCTCTGCATTGCAAAAAATAAAAATGTGTTATTAACTTATTAGACATACACTGTCTGTTGGTCTCCCCGCTGAGCTATCGCTGCTCTATGTATTTTAGTGATAAAAATCAATGTATGTCTAATAACACATTTTTATTTTTTACGTAGCAATAATTGCCTTAATAATTATGATTATTACGTAAAGTAGGCTATTCGGCCAATCGCAGCAGTGTGAGTGTAGATATGTATCAGCGGCATAGGTCCGGCCGATATGAGAGGACATCTTCTAGTTTATAAAGTCTGTGAATACCTACGTCTATGGTTACTTAATTATAATATACTATAGTTTGCCCACGGCTTTGCTCGCGTAAATGTAGGTCAGGTTAGGTTAGTAACGGACCTTTTTTTTCGCATGAAAGGTATCCTATGTCTTTTTCTGTTCACCTGACAACGTCTATGCAAAATTTTATGATGATCGGTTAAGTAGTTAAGACGTGAAAGCGTTACAAACAAACCAACACACACATACGCATTTATATTGATTCGTATATCTAAATATCTTTAATATTTTATTTTTTAATCTGAAATAAAGCTTTAGGATTGATGATATACTTTTACCGCCGTTCCCGCCAAATTTAACCATATGTGTCGCAGATGAAATAATCGTAAGTGTGGCAAAAACTTTATGTTGAAATAACCAGCACTTATCTTTATTAGCTAAACTACTAAACACCTTGGAGATTAGCGTGACAAATGGAACGGGCATCAAATGTAGGTACGCATTTTGCATATTTACGTTATATGTAATACACCTACTTATTGGTTTTCATTATGTTATTTAATACGACTGTAGAGCAAATTCATTATAATTCTATTAAGAGAAGAAAATGAGAAGCATTAAGGCACTATTTACCTGTATAACCATTTTTCTTATCAATCATTAGATTTAAAATTGCAATCGCCAGCATTGAACTAATGTGTAGGTAATAGGTACGTATTACTGGAGACATCTCAACAAAATTGTTTCTAACTCGCGTTGCGTTCTCTTACTCTATGAAGCCTGGCTCCATTCAAATTTTGATATATTTTTCATATAAATTGGGTCAAAAATTAACTGTCCGTATGATAAACAGCTCGTTTCTAGATAGAGGAACCGGATAAATGCATTAAGCGATTATTGCGACGACACGTTTTGTTTCAAAATGTTAATATTTAAAACATGCTATCATGTATAATAGGCTACTGCTTAATTAAAATTACATTTAATCGTGTCGTTTCAGTAATCGCCTGGCTCAGACTAAGTGAGTTAGAGAGTATGCACTCTAACTTGTGTTACAATATTTTATGTCAATTCAAGTAGGACGTATGACTTAATTACTCAATGATTGGTAGCAGAGATGTACTTTTACGGAATAAACCAATCGGACTTATTTGTAAGTATGTCAAAATAATTCGAATGTTGAGTAAATCGTTCTTCGAATACATTAATTTTATAATCTTTGTGTATGCGCACGTAAACTAATGCACATTATAAAACTAACCAATGCTGGTACAACAATGAACAATCATCCTTACGATTAGTTAAGTCATCAAATTGTTATTCGAATATAAGTTCGTTATTCGAATAAACAGTTACAACGCGCATAAACTAACACGCGAATGCAACATCGATAGATTTGAAAAGTCTATGAATCCATACACTTTGTCGTCCCATACAAAGCGGATGGATATTGTTTTAAGTGAGAACTGCCACACCTTATCAATATAACCGAGTACATAAGTATCCTCGTATTTGTTTTTATAATCTCTCATATCCTAATTAGGTTCATAATAATTCAATAATTCCTAATTAGTGTACATAAAGAATGTATATTGAGGAAATGACGCAAGCGAGTTAGTTCGTTTAGTGATTGTTGCAAGTAAAAGCCGTAATCTATGCCTAACAGGTTTGTTTAAGGGGTTGAGAGAGGTCAATTATTATTATTAGAGCCTCATTCTGCCAGCTATATTTTAAAGCCTCAAGACTTTTACAGAGACTATGATATAAAAAAAATTCATGCCAACTTTCTGATTTGTTTAATGTCTATTTAACAACTAAGCAAAAGAATAGATATTACGTATTTCTTTTCTTTTTACCATGCTGTGATCAATTTAAAAATACTTATTGGATAAATATTTGTTAACCTGTCAGGACTTGATAACCAAACATAATTAAAAATCTATTGTGTCTGGCCCCGGTGTGCCACTGGGTCTTGAAAGATTAATACAAAATGTATTCTACCTAACTACCTGGTAGTCTCAGTATTTCTTTAACAGAGGTATATTCATATTTAGACTTCTAACAAGAATCTAACCAGAAAAGCATGAGTCAATTTATACTTTGAAGAGCCTCTATTTTTAGAACACAACAATTGTTTTAAGGCAGTTCCATGTTCGAGTGTATTCATTTTAATTATTTGCAATTATAGACATACATTTGGACACCTAAGAAAGAGAAAATATATTATCATAGTTTGTAACTTTCAATACCAATAAAAAATTTTAAATACTGTCGTTGAAGTACCTGAAGTTTATAAATACATTCATGTTTCAAATTCCTTCAGAAACAGATCAGACATCCATGAGCAAGAAAATATAATTCAGATAAGATTGACAACCAGCTGGCTACTCCAGCTAGATTACGACGATACGGAAGTGCTCCTCAAGTTCATAGAGTAAAAATACACTTTATAAACACACACCCTTTAATTCAAATTCACACACACACACACAGACACGCACGAACACATTCTGCATAATATTGTCTTCTGTTTACGCGAATGTTATTTATTGAAATTAAACTACTATATACGGATTTTATCGCGTTGCTTATTTAACACTCTATTACATAATTTAGAAACTGTTACACTACTATACTATACTATTAAACTTTACTAATTTTAAGCTAATTAAATTATTAAACTATCAAATCTATTTGTTTTTAAGTTTACACTTTCCCCGATGTTTCGGTTGCTTTTTGCATATTATGTAGAATTTCATTATAGTAATTATATTATTATTTAGATATAAAGTACCTTTGTTTATGTCCTACCGACATCAATAAAACTACGTCATCCACTGCGTTAGCGTAAAACTTTTTGACTGAGCACTGTCTCCCAAAATACAGGCTACAGCCTAGTTAGAGACACAGGACCAGTACCGTTTGTAAAAATTAAACAACACTATTTTGTAATTACTTTGTTGGTAACTCATTTTTAGTTCAAATAAACATTTTTATTTTATTTATTATTATTTTCACAGTTGTGATGTAGCAATACCTATTTAATATTGAGTGTCTGGCACCCCATAGCTAAAGTAGCCATTACTACTCTGCTGGAGTCCATACACAACATAAAAACTTCTTTATCTTCATATTTGTGTGTGTGTATTAAACATGTATGTGTATTAAAATGAAAATGTTACAAAATTTTATTCTATATCCACTAATGCAAGAATTTTAGTTGATAAAGATTTTCAAGCAACTTAATGTTATACCATAGCCTCTGTTATATTGCCAATAAGAATCTTATGTATGGGTTTTGAGCACACATTAAGATTATTAACTAAATTGTCATATAATTAAGGCTAATTAACAACCCAGCCTTTATTGTTATCAAATCAGAGTTCATATCATTATGTTAGTGACCATTTGTAATCTTATCAGTAGGACTTTATATATATTTAATAAAATAATAGAACTACTTATAATAAATAATTAAAACTGATAATCTTAAACTTAATTCTCTGTAAAACTCAAAAGTGTTCAAAGTTAATTCATGTAATAGCCTTGCATACAATAATGTACATAAGGAGTTAAAAGCAAAGTTTTGGTAAAACCTTAACATTGATTTAACTATTACACTGTTATTTTAAGTTATAGGAAGCCCCACACATTAGTAAAATTTTTATTAATTATATTATCTAAGTTCAAAAAGTATAAGTTAGACTAAGGCACAATACAGTCAGCCAACAATTAAACAAATTACCTCGTGAAATGTCCCTTCACTTCCTGCATCTCCAAAGAGTTGTTGGAATGCGAGTTCATTCCGCTGTGCATCTGATAAGAAAGATTCAGTCTCCCCAGCGTCTGATTTTTTGTGATGCAGCTTCACACCTCCCGTGTAAATAGGAGTCGTTATCTTCGGCGTAAACAGATTATCCTCGACCTTTTCAAGCAGAGGTATTGGCACATCCTCTTCAAGTGATGGATCTCCGTCAGACATCACATAAAAATAATACACTGAATAAGGTACACACGTCTATCACTTTTACGAAACGTTCATATCCGACTTCGTCTTCCCTCCTTGGTGTTAGTCATCAATGCTACTGTACTATAAATCGGCAGATTTGGTCTCGTCTGTATTTTTCCCACGTTAATGAGATAACGATATTTTTAATAAATATTGATGACACGTACTTCCGTTTGACGAGGTTACCTATAAAATCACTATTTGTATTTATTCTATACCTAAGTAATCTTTAAGTTTCGGAAGGAAGACAAGGCACCGAACACCGAAACAAACTAAGAAGAAAGATTTCTCTCAGTGGCAAGTCTAAGGTTGCCAATGACATATGATTTTCTTTCATACCTCTATACAAAGATGAGATAACATGCTTTATATTTTCTTAGGGTGCAAGAGAGAAAGAAAATTGTAATGCTTAAAATATTGTTTAAATCTGTCAGCTGTAAATGTCATTTTTGACAAATAAGGAAATAGTATGATGGCAGATGGTCCTCGTAACCTCTTAACGTATCATAAGGTTGGTTACACACGAAGCAACTTTCACCGCTGGCGATACCAGTGTTGGTGTGTGGACTGTGGACGTAAATAGTAGAATTGCGATTTAATCATAATAGGTATTTCTTTTTAACGCATTACAGCCGGCAGGCATAAGCCAGGTCCGTAGCTGGTAACCGTTAGGGTTTTTTTTTTTATAAGCTCCCGTCATCACAGGGTTTTGTGCTTATTCCCCTGACATGGGGATCAGGGACCTTATTTACGTTCTTTATTTAATAACAAGCTTATGTTTAATCTTATTTCTAGTAACACTATTTATTATTACAAACACACATTGTTATCACAGTTGATTTCAGTCTTATCTTACATATATATATATTTTATATCTTATTCTAATTTAAGTTTATTTATTGCTGCAGTGAGTTTGTGTTTGTTGTGTTTTGTTTCTTTTGTTTACTTTGCTTGCTACTAACTTGCAGTAGTCTATAAACGACTTTCTTCTTGTTTTGTCCGTTAGCATATTGTAGAAGTTGTTAACGTGGATATTGCAGTCTAGGATATTTTCCAGGTCGTACCTGGGCTTTCCGTACAAGGGACACTCAGCCAAACCGTTAGGGTTACATTGAAACATGGAGACTGATTCAACTGAGAATGTATTTACAATTTTTAAGCTATCTTATATCCCATTTATTGTGCATGGTAACGCTAGCACTAATGTGTACAATAGTCATTTACACCAATCAGTGACTAGTAAACAAAAAATCTAACATTTACGAGAGAGTTCTTGGAAATCCTTGCGTGTGTGCATGCGGCGCGGAGGTCCTTACGCGTGTGTGCGTGCGTATAAAAATAGTGCCACGTATAAAAACAGAGAGAGACTTGCGACGGATCTCAGGTCAGCCTTACAATCCGCGCTTCGAGAGTCGAAGCTCGACGCCGCGACCCCAAGGAGGCCTTTACAGCTCCCTGGCCTCATCCTGGCAATGATCGAGAGAAAGAGGAAACTGCGTCTGCAATGGCAGCGTTCCCGATGTCCGACCATGAAGTCCCAGCTGAACGCACTGGCTGCGAAGATCTCTGCTGCGTTGGCAACAAACGCGGTGGAGTCCTGGCAATGCACCATCGAACAAGCTAGTGAAGACTGGTCGAGCATACACCGCCTGTGCCACCAACTCTCCGGGAAGCCATCTCCGATTAGACCCCTACTAGCCGGTGACGGAACCCCTCGTTACCGTGCCAAGAACCGAGCGGAGATATTCGCCGACTCCCTAGAAGCGCAGTTCCAGCCCAACCCTGCTCTCTAGATGCAGCATGTAGCAGAGGTCGAGAGGAAGCTGAAGTCTTACTTCGACCAGCCGATAGCCCTAACAGAGGATCCCATCGTCGTCTCTCCAGGCCAAGTCTAACGGATGATTTGCCGAACGCCCCTCCGGAAAGCCTCCGGACCTGACCGGGTAGCCAACGAAGCTCTGCGTCACCTACCTCTGCAAGCAATCGCGACGCTGACGCGCTTCTTCAATGGCATCCTCCGTTACGGACACTTTCCTTCCGCATGGCGACTAGGCAGAGTCATCATGCTCCCAAAGCCGGGGAAGAACCCCATCACGTTCGTCTCGACAACATCGAAGCTGTTCGAGAAGCTGCTACTGCTGCACATGACGCCACGGTGAAATACCTCGGCGTGACCATCGACCGCGCCCTCTCCATGAAGTCAACAACGTAGTCGTCCAAACGCGCACCGCGCGCGCCCTTCTGTGACCCGTGCTATCGTCCCGACTGCCGCTCCACGCAAAGCTCGGCGTGTACAAGGCGTACATCCGCAGCCGACTCACCTACGCTGCCCCGGCCTGGTCCGCGCTCACCTCTGAGACGAACCGCTACCGGTTGCATGCGCAGCAATCGCTCGCGCTCCGCACCATCGCCGACGCCCCTCGCTTCGTGTGGAACAAGACGATCTCCAGAGACCTGTGCATGGAGAGCATGGATGACTTCCTGAGACGCCTGAGCACCAACCTGTTCGTGCGCGCCGAGGGATAGCACGCTCTCCATCTGCGGGAGCTTGCGCCTTACCATCGGTGACCGCTGGACAGGATGGCCCTGCCGCGAGACCTCGTCTCCGTGGCAACCCCCACTGGATCTACACCAACGCTCCTCCTGATGCTGGATGACGGGCGCTCCCCGGGAAACATTTCCCGAGGAGCTTGACCTCGCCAAGGGCAGGAGGAACCCATCGGACACGACCCGAGCGCTACTGGCACGCTGGTCGTTCGCAGGGACTCACCTGTGCGGGCTGAACCTCGCTAGGTGCGCAACCCACCGGCTCTGACGATCTGGACTGACCAACGGGCCTGCACGGGCCCACCCTAGTGACTCGCCTGTATTAGCAGGCAGCGACGCCCCCATCCAGACAGGCCCACGGCCTGGTCTGGTTACCCCAAAACCCCGTAGGGATCTACGAGAAGAACCCCTGATGATGATGAAACAGAGGGAAGTTTCGCGCGTCGCCAGTTTGTAATTTGGTATCGTCACGACTAGACTTATGATGCTCCGTTCGATCGCCTTCGCGCGTCGCTTCATTTTGGCGCGGCTAGACGTATGATGCTCCGTTCAATTCCAGGTTCCTCATAAACTTATATGTTGTTTGTGCAAATATACATACGCCACATCTTCAATAAATATTGATGAGCAAGTGAAAACTCAGCGACCACATTTTGATGAGAACTTATTGCCCAATTCTAATAATACAGAAAGCCAATTGCTTCCACTGTCTCAGTGAATGACACTTTACTACAGTCATTTTAACCCATGATATGTTATTGGATAATAAAATATTTTACATTTCTATTATGTTGAACATAGATACATTTAAACATTATTTTAACAATGTAGCTATATTCGCATCACACGTTTATGGTAGCATCTTGCTTAAGGCTTGCTTGCAATGCACAATGGTGTAAATCTTTATAAGACTCGTCTTACTTACCACCAGAAAACCCAATGTAGCTGATATACGTTTGTGAGTTGTTATCGCCTTTCTTATGCATACATCTGATAGAAGGCTCTAACATAGATAACAGTTCTTCATATGATAGTCCAAGGCAAATATAAATAATTTTGAATATCGGTCCTCGGACCCGGTAGTGCCAGTCTGCCAATAACTTTACATAAAACTATTTCAATCTTTAAAGCAATAATTTCTTAGGCCAACTTCCTAATACTATCCTAACTAATATTATAAATGCGAAAGTGAAATTGTTTGTTATGCTTGTGCGTTTTAACTTCTTGACCAATCATAATGAAATTTCGCATTATAAGTTCTCCGGCCTACAAAAAAATACATAGGGTGCCTTTTATCCACAATAAAATAATGGTACTTAGCTAACCTAATCTAACTTTTGTATGCGAGCGAAGCCGAGGTCAAAATCCAATCATAATGTCTTTTTTTATGTTGGCCATATATGGAAACAGCTGCTAGCGACTCGTTGCTTTACTAAATACATCACAGAGAACCTAGCACATTAGTATAAGCAAGATTTTATCAACTGGTACTAAATGAACATTTACTAATCGCTATAATATGGACATACAAGGTAAAAAACGTTAGCGAGTCACCGACGCCGACGTTACCGTCAATTAAAATCGGTGTCATGTGTACCTAACTTTAGACTATTTTGATTAGTATAACAATTTTGTAGCTGCATAGCCGTTTATATATAAAACCGTTTTTAATATTTTAGAAATAAACTAATATACATAATTATGCTCATCTTAATTATAATTATTATAAACTCAACTGAACTAGTCTGACTTTTACTTTGTTAGGTATGGCAACAATTTATGCCACGCCGCTCAGCAACTGTCATGTCAATTCGCGTCGCCGAAAAACGAAAGGCGATAGGTTGCCGGTGAAATAAATTTTATTAAATTTATCAGATACGACCGAATTATACTTATGTGAAATATTGTAGACAGATTAATTAAATAAAATTTAAAATGACGGTGGAGGTGCAAGTAAAATCGAGGCTCCCGCAGCTCTCGTCTGACAAACAACTAACATTTATAAAATTAGCTGTTTTATCAATGGCAGCGATATTATGTGAGTATTTTCAATACAAAACCGTATCTACAAAAGTCCTGCAGACATAACAGTGAAGTTTCTATCAGTAATTTAAGTATTTGATGCGTTCCTGTTATGACTTACGTGGTCATTCTGAGCGATAAGCAATGGCGATGAAATGTGCTTCGTTTAGAAAAACAAACCGGTTAGCCAAATATATTGTTGATAAGACTATTTTCGTCAATTTCTAGATGCTAGATTATCGTACAAAATGTTATTTGTAAGATAAAGACACCTGTTATAAACATGCCGGTCGTGGAATCTTTGGACTTAATGATGTGGGTATAATCGAATAAATAAATGCTCACGACGCGTTATATGTACATTTCCAAGTATCTAAATAAGTACCAAGATTGTATACATTCTATATAAAGTATTAAATCTTTTTTACAGCGTTTGCTACGCGCCTGTTTTCCGTACTTCGTTTCGAGAGTGTGATCCACGAATTCGATCCGTACTTCAACTACAGAACAACACGGTACCTCACTGAAGAAGGCTTCTATAACTTCCATAACTGGTTTGATGATAGAGCATGGTACCCTCTGGGACGTATTATTGGTGGTAAGTTTTGTTATAACTTTACATTTTAATTTGACTTACAACCCTTGCGGTCTGGAACATAACATTCAGGCATAAAATAGGTAATGCTTGTTGTAATGCTATAAAAGTGATTTGAATATTGACACAATTGACAATAATCATAGTTTGAGAGACTAGAACTATAGATATTTAGTTGACAACAAACAACATGCATTGTTTTCTTACTGCATCATTTCTTGAACTAATATTAGTGTTTGTAAAATACAAACATCTTTTTTAATTGTATTTAGTTCTAAATAATCAACATCATAAACAAAACATAAGTAGGACTTTATCTTCATAATCCAAGAAAAATGCTTTTACCGTTGTGTATGGTTTACAGTTAATTTTCTTTTCAAATATACCAATAATTTGTCTGTTCATGTTGTGACTCATGAATGTACACTAGGTAAAAATCACTATATATACATAATTATATGTATAAACAAATGTTTATTAGTGTATCTATTGTTGATAAACCTATAAATAATTTATGGGTTCTAGTAAGCCAAATTCAATGTAGAAAAATCTTTGTAAACAAATAGCAGGTATGAAATTGAAAATCAATGTAGATACTTAACCCATTCACTGTCCCATGATAGACACAATAGAAAATTTATTGTTATGTATTATATGAAAGAAAGAAAGAAAAATGTTTATTTGAATGTCCATACATACATAATTAAAAAAAAACAATAATAAATACAATTTAACGGAAGGCGGTACATGGAGATCAAATTAGGCACTGTATCAGCTATTGTTGGAGTATATACTACTACTACTACTAAGATACTAAGCAATAATTTATTATAAACCAATACATAAGAAAATAAAACATACAAAAACTGGAATAAAAAAATATATAGCCTTATAACAATATATACTAGTTTTCCGCGGTTTCACTCGCGTAAGTCTCGTTCCCATGGGAATATCAGGACAAAAAGTAGCCTATTTGTGAATCCAGGTTTCCAGCTATCTACATACCAAGTTTCATCGCAATCTGTCCAGTAGTTTTTGCATGAAAGAGTAACGAACATCCATACATCCTCACAAACTTTCACATTTACGTATTAGTAAGGATTATATTCATATAGATATAAATATATATAAACGTAAATAGTCTATAATAATTAGCATAATATAATATTATAATATGCTACAAAACACTGCATGTGAAAATGACACACAAAAAAATTAAAATAACAAGAGAAACAAAGGAAAATGTGATTCATCAGACAGAGAACCTGTTAACATCTTCTCAACCTTGGTAAAGATACATAATATTATGTACTTTATAATATGATGTATAACCTTAATTTCTTTTATATGAATTGATATCTTTATATCTCCATATTTCCTACTTTTGCATGAATATTACATATTGAAATTAAACTACTTTATATAGCTTTTAATATGATAAAATCTTTATAAAGTAATATAATATCAATGTTGCTTATTAAAACTTAATTTTCTAATACTTGGCAGCTAGTCAGCTATGATTGTTTGTTTACAATGTTTTACATCCAATTTGGCTGATGTATGATGTTTATTGTAACAGGTCTACCTGTGTTAGTTAATAAATATACTCAGTATCAGCCATTGGCAGTATGCCAAACAATACTACTGAATCGTAATGAACTATGAATCTAACTAACTACCTAAATCTGTATAAAGTTTTTAAAGATAAAAATATACACTCACTGGGACTGAAACTTGGCCACACATAAAATTGTCAGTAATTTGTAATCTTATGTTTTTTTCTCACAGGAACAGGGGTAGATGCACTCAATAGGTGTTTATAAGGCTTTTAAAACAATAAAATTAACACAAAACTGCACCATAGTGAATGCTTTTAAAATTAAACACTTTTAGAAAAATACGATTTTTACACTATTCATTTAAAAACGGTAAATAAATTAGAAAACAAACACTGCTTTTTATTGTCTCTGCTTTTTAATATCGAGTGTTTCCTCCTCTAGCTCTAATAACCGCTTGCATTCGATCTGGCATGCTTTGAATTATGCTTTTGACATCAACTTGTGCAATACTTTCCCAAGCAGCCAGTGCTGCGTTTCGGCGTTGGTTAAGAGTTTGTGGCGGGTTGGTGGTGGACTTTATCTTCCTTTTAAGCATGTCCCAAACATGTTCTATAGGGTTTAAGTTCGGACTGCGAGCTGGCCACTGCAATTTTTGAATACCAACCTCTTGAAGGTTCATTATCATGCATTAGGTGGAATTGATCATGGCCAATGAATCCCGAATATGTCAAAAAAAATTCCTGAAGGACCTCTTCGATGTATCGGGTTGCAGTTAGCCGGTTGTCAATCATAACCAACTTCGTACGGTCATCAGAACTAATGCCTCACCAGAGTTTCCATGAAAACTCACAGTTTGTGTGGTGGTGTTGTGTAGAAACCTCTCTCCTCTTGTTCTCCACAATCGCACCCGACCATCGAGCACGCAAAGCGATTCTACACTCATCCGTGAACAGCACTCGAGCCCAGCTGTCAAGTAGCGATTTCTTATAATTTCGAGCACAATAAAGCGGTCGTCTCGGGCAGATGAGCATCTAACGCCTCCACTGCCTGGTCTGCGGGAGTATTGACCTGTCTCCTGGTACCGTTTTAGGGCATACTGCAGCGACAAACGTGGTACGTCAAGCACTACAGTGACTTCACGCTGTGTCAGTCCATGATTAATTAATGCCACAGCCTGTGCAACCTGTGCTGGTTTTAAGGGAAATTTTGTTGGCTTTAAAGCACATTTAGTTATTGAATAATAAGCACAAATCCACAATGATTGAATAACCTAACCGAAATCTCTCACAATACACAAATTTCGACTTATCGGATCGAATGCTATTCAACTAAAAGTTACACCATAGTGCACTCAAACGTAATGATTTACCCTCTTGAACTAAGGGTAAACATATTTTAAAGCTACCTTCATCATAAATAATCATTGGAAGCGCTTAAAATCTCTGTTATCGCATAAATCGCGCTTGGCCAAGATTCCGGCCGCTGAGTATTTTAGTAGTTCTTTGCATTGCCTTTGGTCCCAGAATGTAGGAAGCCTAAAAGTAAACAATAACCATCAGTCACGGACATGACTGATATCTTGCCAATACCCAGATAACCCAAGCAAGCTCCTGCTTACCATAAATGATTGGGGAATATGAACTATGGTCTGAGTGATGTAAGTAGAAAATATCAATAAGGTGTCCCATTAATAACAGAATCCAGAAACCCATACAAAAAACCATGCTCAAGGCTTTTAAATCTTTCAGATTTCAATTAAGATAATCATATGATATTAGAATAACACAGGAAATTCGCAACCCACAGCCTTTATACAATCAGATCATTTAGGCATTAAAAATCAAAAGTGTCAAATAAGCATAAAATTTGTATAATTATTTGATACTGTACTAATCAACGTAACCTGATAATGTGTATTTATCTTGTAATTTGGTACAGCTGTTATAATACAATATTGTTTCGTAATATTCTTGATTAGTGATGAGCTATTATCGATAAAATATCCGAAGTTTTCAAAATAATAATAATTTCGCCATCTTCGCCATGGGTAGTCCAGATTCGTCAAAATTTTGCCAACGAATTGTGACGCGATGAAATACCAAATATGTCAAAAATTTTATAATAAAACACTGATAATTACGAAAAAGCAGTGACTACTTAAAATAATGTTTATGGTATTATTTTTAGTAGTTACTTTTTTAACACATGGTATCCTTTATACCCAAAAAAATTCAACATTTTTAAAATCCAGTGTTCAGATATTGTGATTTGCAATCTGAAAATAAAAGTTTTGTTTGACAACAAGAATACATCAACAACGCATTTACTAACTCAAATATTTATCAACATGTCATGAAATTGTCACTGAATGATCGCACGTTCCATTCGATCTTTATCAATCACAATGATAATACATATTCGAAAATGGAATCATCATTATTACAGTAACACTCGTACATCACTATTGTAGATACAGATGCATGGTGTAGTTATAACGACAAAATTAGGTATGCTTATGGGTATTGTGTCATAATTAGTCAATACTATTATATAAAACTGCTGTACATACCTTTCCGGCTGTGTTATTTCTTCCTTTGTTACGAAATTCTCAGTTGAAATAATAATGGCCTCCACACCAAATTCTGGTCAAGGCGGCCAATCTTAAAGGAGACTAGCCATCTAAGTAGGAGATATTAGAGTATACAAGCACGTGCGCAAACACAAGTGCACTCTCTGTTCCTTAACTCTAATAATCCGATAGGATGGTAATTCGACACGACCGGAGATAGATCAGGCGTAGGACCAACGGCTTTATGTGAGAGCACGGCTCGAGGCATGGGGGTGTCTAACAACGGGCTGATATTGAGATTTTTGATTCGATTCCGAGACTTCATGCACAGTAGTTGCATTATAAAACTATATCAAGTTGACTGTTGAACAAGCAATTAGCTGAATCCGGCAATATATAAGCGTCATACCTAACTACCTAGAATTTCTCATAACTGCACCGATAATAGCCAAGTGCACATAATGACATGTGCATTTGCATTTAAATGTAATCAAGAGAGATTCAGCACTGCATGGCGTAGTGGTTTAAATAGCAGCGGTAGTGAATGTGACTGCTTTGCATGAGGTCGAATTCGAATCCCGGGTCAGGCCAACAAAAAGTTATTGGGTTTTTCTGTTAAGAAATCTCAATACGAGCCCGAAGTTAGAAAGTTGGCGGTGTTAGATACCCCCGTGCCTCAGCAAGCACGTAAAGCCGTTGGTTCTGCGCCTGATCTCTCTCCGGTCGTGTCGGATTATTCGTCCCATCGGATCATGAGAGTTAGGGAACAGAGAGTGCACTTGTGTTTGCACACACACTTGTGCACTATAATATCTCCTGCCCCAATGGCCAATCTTAACGGAGACTCCGTTAAGATTGGCCGCCGTGACCTAAATTCGGTCAGGAGGGCTTTATTATGATCGCACATTACATCCGTTTCCACGTCGAGTGTTGTTTGTTAGACCCCAACATGGTACAAACATTTGTGTGATCCTAAATTGTTGTTACGAGTCTAGGTGTACCTTGTGCCCGATGTTGCAATGTTTGTAATGACCCCAGCGATACAGGAATAATTCATAGTCGTATTTTAATTAAAGAAGAAAAGAAAAAAAAAATAATAAAAATAGAAAAGAAAAAATAATAATAAAAATAGAAAAGAAATAATATATATATAATAATATATATATATAATACCTAGTGCAGGTTGTTATTTTTAACCTGTCAAGTCTTAGAACACCAGACATAATTAAAAACCTTCAGCCGCCGGTGTGCCGCTGCGATTCAATAGGCGAACGTAATAAAATAATAAAACGATATTAAATTAACTTGACATACTTTCTTAAATGAAAATATCACTCCGTAATACCAGTCTAGAACACTCCACCGGTAGACTAAGTCAGTCTACCCACGTACTGAGAAGACCCTTTCAAACCAAGATTCTGTTTGACAGGTACCATCTACCCTGGTTTGATGGTGACGTCAGCCACCCTGTACAACATCATGCAGTTCCTGAACATCACCATTGACATCAGGAACGTGTGTGTGTTCCTCGCGCCGTTCTTCTCATCTCTCACCACCATCGTTACTTACCTCCTGACGAAGGAGCTTAAGGTAATAACTTTTAAGCTAGCCCGTTACAGGATCGCGGGATCATGCATATTGTCTACCTTTTTTAATGCTTGACGTCACAAGCTTGGTCACAAATTTACTGGCCCAGCGGTTTCAAAAATTGAGGGTTGATGACGGTTCTCCTGTCTTACAAACGGAACCATGACATAGACGAACCAGCTGACTTGTGGTGGTGTAACCTGGTCGAACCGTCAAGCACCTTAAAGTAAACAAAATGCATGATCAAGCTAAAGGTAACTTGAGGATGACTGCATGGTCGTCGCGGCCGGCAAGCGATTACTGCCTTGCGTGTCGTAGATCTAACTTGATACGAACTATTGTTACTACATATTAAAAGGCTAAACGTATAAATACGTTGTTAGTAGTATTGAGGAAAAATGTACCAAATACTAGGTACAATACAGGCGAGAAGTTCGTACCGAATTGATGTAAAATTAAATTATATTTAGATAAACTAACAAATGTATTGATTTGACCAAAATAATACATGAACTTGTTTGTGCTCTCGTTATTAAAATGGAATATTATACTTATCTTATGTGTAGGGGCCAGGCAGTACAGACTGGCGACACTTCGACCCAGTGGGATAGTATCTTTTGTGTCGACTTCCCCAATAACGACTGCTATAGATGTTCATGTCAGCCGGGACCGACGGCTTAACGTGCTCTCCGAGGCACGGAGCAGGCGATAATTGTCATCAATACGCACATAATTTCGAAAAGTCATATAACTTCCGAAAGTCAGAGGTGCGCAACATGGGTTCGAATCCGAGACCCTCTGCATTGCAGTCTGTTGGTCTCCCCACTGAGCTATCGCTGCTCTTAATGTTATACTTACTTAGCTGCTAGTATTAATAAGATAGTAACTAAATAATCGAATTCGACTACAATCTGTTTTGACTTTGCCTACCTATAAAAAAGACCATCTGTTACCAAATTTTATTATTGATAGCGCTATCCGTCGTCCATGACTACTAAACAAAATTTGAAAATGAAGACAGTCGTTAGACAAATCAAAAAGGTACTAGACTGTTTTGTCTTTGTGTATTTAATATATAGATAATTAGAAATACATGCTTTTAACTAAATAAAAATCAAAAGCTGCAGCAGCCGTGGCCACGGCCGTGCAAAGCAACCAAAACGTCGGGGAAAGTGTAACCTTAAATACAAATAGCTTTAATAATTTAATTAGCTTAAAATTAGTAAAGTTTAATAGTAGTATAGTAGTGTAACAGTTTCTAAATTATGTAATATAGTGCTAAATAAACAACGCGATAAAATCCGTATATAGTAGTTTAATTTCAATGAATAACATTCGCGTAAACAGAAGACAATATTAATCAAAAGCTTATCTATTATGCGATACCAGAAAACATAGGTAACATAGTTAGTAGTTAGGTTTTATTATTGTATGTGTTAACCGTATTTGAAACATTGTTCAGGATGAAGGCGCAGGTCTGGTGGCGGCGTGCATGATCGCCATCGTGCCGGGCTACATCAGTCGGTCGGTGGCCGGCAGCTACGACAACGAGGGCATCGCTATATTCTGCATGCTGCTCACATACTACTTTTGGATTAAAGCCGTCAACACCGGCACCATACTGTGGGCCACTATGACTGCGCTCGCTTATTTCTACATGGTAAGTTGGATTCACTGTCCTACTGCTGGACCACTCAGTATGAGGTAGGCGTTTTGTTATGGTATTCCTGGTTCTAAGAAAAAGTGTTAGACGATTCGTTGTGAGCTTAGACGGGGTTACCAAAGTCCTGGACACAACAATCTCAGTCTCATGAGGGCATCGCGATGTTCTGCATGCTGCTCACATACTACTTCTGGGTAAAAGCCGTCAATACCAGCACTATACTGTGGGCCACTATGACTGCGCTCGCTTACTTCTATATGGTGAGTTGGATTACTGTCCCATTGCTGGACATTGACCTTGTATGTAAAATGTAGAACTCTGTTGAGCCTCCACTAGCTGGCAAACGTTATCATATAAAAATAGTATCTAGACGCCGTAGACCGACTGCATTTGACAATTCTCTTAAAATAAAATAATAATACAATTCATGTGTCGGAAAACGAACATCGAACGAGTGTGCATTGCCACTTTTGTCACATCTCGTTACACTTATCCTCAATATACCATGCCATCAAGATGATAAAGAAACAGTTATGGTTTGACTATCTTTCTTCTAATATTATAAACGTCTTCAAAGAAGTTTGGAGATTTTCGGCGAAAAACATAGTATAATCTTTATCCCGGATACGTTCTTGTGAGATTCGCGAGCGAAGCCACGGGTAAAATAGACGATAATAAGAACCCAACAGCTTTAAAACCATCGTCATTGCAATTTAGTCCAAAAAAAAAACCAGTAGATTTTATTATGCACTAGTAATAAAATTAAAACTGCCTGAACTACTCGACCGGATTTAATTGAATTATCCAGTGTGAACTGGAACCAATTTAAAATAAAGAAAACGCTGTAAAAACAGCTAGTACAATATAGTACACGGATTAGCACCGCATGTAGAGCTAGTTAGTATGTTATATCAATATAGACCTTAATGTAATAGATCAAGGTACATATCTTACTACAAGGTGAAATCCTGCTTGGGTGCTTAGACAAAATCTATTCTTTGTTAATGGCAACGAAAGATTCGAATGTCGGCCTCGATGGCGTAGTGGTTAGTGTAACCGACTGCCACGCCTGAGGTCGCGGGTTCGATTCCCGCACAAGTCAAACATTTGTGTGCATGAACATGGATGATTGTCTTGGTCTGGGTGTTTCTATGTAAAATATGTATGCAATTACAAAAAAGAAAGGTACATATGTATGTTTATCCATTGTCTAGTACTCATAGTACAAGCTCTGCTTAGTTTGGGCTAGATGGTGTTGTGTGTATGTGGTAGAATATAATAGAATATATATTATATTAATTCTATTTGTTGGACAGGCAGTTCTATCAAGCCAATGTAA
Source organism: Catocala nupta (assembly GCA_963675205.1). NCBI lineage: Eukaryota > Metazoa > Arthropoda > Insecta > Lepidoptera > Erebidae > Catocala > Catocala nupta. The sequence goes on along the minus strand of OY776079.1, from coordinate 7,082,145 downwards.
TTTTCCTACAATTAGATTTTGTCTATTTCCACAGAAAGGAGATCTTGTCTAGACCCAAAAATGTCCTCATTTACACTAACAATGTTAGTGATAGCGAAAGCTTTTTTTAAAATCTCGGGTTCAAATCCCAGGTCAGGGTCAGGGTTTTCTTGTCAAGATATTTGCAGTGGTAGCACAGGGTTTAGAACAGATCCCGTCTGGCAGACGTATGGTCACTCTTATTAAGAGGCACTATACCTAACCGGTAACCCTTCGGAAATATAGACATCAAAACTGACTGAGTGAATGAGACTGCGTGCAATATATGCATTTGTTATATTAAAATCGCCGATTTTTCTTATGACTTAGAATTAATCTTATACGTGAAGTTTAAAACCACATATTTTATAAATTACGCGCTGTATAAAAGCACTGATTGTTTTTAATACTAAAAAAGTTTCTGTTTACTCAACAGAAGTCTGTTAAACAATCACAGAACAATCAGATGACAGTTTCACACCAATCTGTTTCTAATTAACTCATTGGTTTTTGCTCTGTCGTACAACAAAATAATTAATAATATATATAATATAAAATACTATTATTACTCTAAGGGCCGGTTTTTCAATCTTAAGATAACTTTTATCTGAAGAATAAAAATGGCGATGTGAAATATTTTCTATGCAACAGCTGTCAAAACGTCAAAAATATTCCTCAGATAAAAGTTATCTGACGATTGAAAAATCGACCCTTACGGCCACTCCTACAACTAGCAAGTAAAAGTTATTCGAAAGATAAATCGCATGCTGTCTCACTCATGTTAGGTTAAAGAAGAGAGATGGTGAGACTTTTATCTTATAGATAAATTCTATCTGGAGGTGGTAGTACAAGCCCTTAGTATCCTAAATATCCAATATTCCGCGTTTACAACTAAAAAAGCAACATTATCGTAGTACTTACATATATTATAATTGTGAAAGTTTGTATAGATATTTGTTACTCAATCATGTGTTAACCGTTCAATGGATTTGAAAGAGTACCCCGTACACAGATTGATGAACCATGTCCAGAAAAATACATTAGATTCCCTTTATCTCGGTAATCATGCTATGCTTCCGTACGATTATGCGGGCGCAGTAGTCGGCTGAAATTAGTAGGAAAATAAATAATGGACATCAAGCAACAATCCCTCTCTGTACGACTAATCCAGTTCATGATATAGCGTTCCCTTACACCAACCATAAGATTATAATAGAGGAAGCCGCTGTACCTTCCAGTGCCCGAGAGGACCTGCCGGGACCAGTTATAGACATCAAGCAACAGTTTTTACAATACTGCTATGACTTCTTAGCAGCAAAATTCAAAACATATTCTGATCCGGAAATTGGACCCAGAATCTGAAATTCGGCCGCAAATAAATAGGCACCATATATGCTACGGTGCGAACGAGGTAGTCTCATTATAAGTTATCAATGTTTTTACAATTATTTCATCGTATTACAATAATATATCGACTAATGGTTTGATCCACAAATGGTTCTTCCGAGTCTAGTTGTTCCTCGTATGCGTTGTTTCAATGTTTGTAAAGTCCCCCGCGACACAGGATTTACGCAAAATGCAGGAAATGTCTTCTTAAAAAAATATTTTACTGTGCAGGTGTCCTCATGGGGTGGCTACGTATTTCTGATCAACCTGATCCCGCTGCACGTGCTGGCTCTGATGCTGCTGGGCAGGTTCTCAGCGCGCGTGTACGTGGCTTACAGCACGCTGTACTGCGTGGGCACTATACTCTCGATGCAGATCTCCTTCGTAGGCTTCCAACCGGTCCAGAGCTCGGAACATATGCTGGTAAGTAACATTATATAATAATATTAGCCCTGTATTAAACTGTCTCACTGCGGCACGGGCCTCTTCTCACTGTGAGAAGGTTTAGGCCATAGTCCACCACGCTAGCCTAGTGCGGGTTGGCAGACTTCACATGTTTTTGAGAACATTATGGAGAAATCTCAGACATGCAGGTTTCCTCACGATGTTTTCCTTCACCGTTCAAGCAAGCGATAATTAACTACTTAATACGCATATAACTTCGAAAAGTCAGCGCCTTGGGTTCGAACTCGATACCTCTGCGTGGTAGTCTAACGGTTTCCCAATAGGCTATCGCTGCTACATTTACTTTTTAATTAATTTTTAAGATTGTAGTATAATATGTAAATATAGATATAAATATAATTGAAGCGTAGTGTAGATAAAGCTAAAAATATAGTCTGATATTGTTCTACGTTTACGCGAATGCTACATATGTTACACTGTTTGAGTTAAAAATTATGTAATAAAAGTGTTTTTAAAGTAAACAACGCGACAAAATTCGTATAAATTACTTTAATTATAGTCTGCTATAATTAGCATACTATAATTGTTTATTAGTTTTAGCACTAAGCAATTGTGGTGGGGGGAAAGGAGAAGGAAAGTACTGGCCATTCAAAAGGTGTCCCAAAAGAAAGTTTATATTTGTTTAGCTTCCTGCGTGAATGCAACGAATCAGAGGCGCGGGGGGTATGTCAAACGGTAGCCTGGCTCTTGGGAATTTAGTCGCTATGGAGCGTTTCTCGGGAGCGGACCGCGCGTTGTGCGTGCGAGAATTTTACAAAAACGGTGATTGAGCGACTACAGCGTGTAGAAAATTTTGTAACATTCGATGTTTCCGCTACTTAAATAAGGCGCCAAGCATACAACTTATTCGAAAATGGGTGGAGAAGTTTGAAGAGACCGGTACAACATTTGAAAAACCAAAATCGGAGAGACCAAGATCATCAAGAACGGCAGAAAACGTGGAGAGTGTTAACCAGTCTGTTAGTGACGATCCGAATATTTTAATTCGGAAGCGCGCAAGTGCTACCTAATACGTTAATACTAAATATAATCCACAAAGACCTAAAGCTGCACCCCTATAAATTTCAATTGGTACAAGAATTAAGGCCCCAGGATGCTAGCCCAGGGCTTGACTTCGTAAACCAGGCAATTGAGCGCTTTTCAACGTTCACTAACATCTTGTTTTTGGATGAAGCTCATTTTCATCTTAATAGGCATGTGAATAAGCAGAACTGCCGCTACTGGAGTACAACGAATCCGAAACGCAAGCGTCAGAAACCCCTACATTCGCCTAAAGTGATTGTATGGGCTGCGATGTCGGCACGAGGAATTATCGGCCCTTATTTTATTGAAAATGAAAGGGCACATACAGTTACATTCAATTCGGAGCGTTATGTGGAGATGTTAGACAACTTCTTGGTAGCTGAATTGCAAAACTTTCCTGGCTATAATCAAAGAACATGGTTCCAGCAGGACGGAGCAATTTCACACACGTCCAACACGTCTCTGCCACGTCTTCGTGAAAATTTCCCTGGCAAATTGATCTCTAGGTGAGGTGACATTATTTTGCCTCCACGCAGTCCTGATTGGACTTTTTCTGTGGGGTTATCTCAAATATAAAGATGACTTATTTTTTTTATAATTGGTCTACTAAATATAAACTTTCTTTTGGGATACCTTGTATATTTTTGTGTTAGCGATAATTGTGCCGTAGTGGCGATAACTCGCTATCTTCTTTGCACGACTGCACTTAAATGGCTATTAAATCACTTTGTGTATCGTGCATTCCTATCTTTGTCATCATTCATATCATTGACTACTACTAAATTTGAAAGGTTTCTTTTCCTCACCTGCCCACCTCATTTAATTCAACAAAAACTATTTATTTCCATTCGAATGTAAAAAACATGGGTCCGAACATGCAGAATACTGTACTAGTAACGATTTAAGAAGCAAATGCATAATTATTATCTTATATTCAGGTGCACAGTTACAAAAACTACTCACGCATCGTGCAATCTGCGCTCTCGAGCTCAGAGCGTGCTCTATGTTCATGTATCCCTTTTATGTTAGGGATTGTAGTCAGCGTTTACTTCATAAAATATCGGGAGAGAGAGGGCTACGATCAAAATCAAAAGAATGGGGCAGGGTTGCCCCATTCTTTCCATCAGGATAACCTATACTGAAGGTTCAGTCTCCCCGATAGTGCTATTGTAGGCACTTGAGCTTCCCCAGGACTTAATTATATTTATTCGGCAGGCTTTCGGCACGTTTGGTCTGTGTCAACTGTACGCGTTCACCCAGTACCTACGGCAACATCTCTCGCCGGCCAACTTCGAGCTGCTGTTCAAAGCGCTGCTCACCACTCTGCTGGCTACCATTGGAACTGCTGCTGTGATCCTTACATTAACTGGTATGCATTACGTTTTATCTATGTAATAATCCAAGCAGGATATGCTTTACAAGCATGCTTATCATGCCTTGATTCTAATAGATTGATGATTTTTCCTTGAATCGAAATATAGTTTATCCTGATTTGTGAATATTACAATGTTAGGTATATTATTTGTTGTTTTAAAATAATTTACGGAAATATGGGTTGAATACAACTGTGCGTGAGACTATGTATGTATGTAATATGTTTAATATTTTGTTGCAGGTAAAATCTCACCATGGACTGGAAGATTTTACTCTCTGCTTGACCCCTCCTATGCTAAGAACCACATTCCTATTATTGGTAAGTATTTTTATAATACAATGTTACTAACGTGTTCTACCTTTCAACGCGGTTTAAATCCTCATGATAACAAATACACTTTCATAGAGCTGGAGAAAGAGAATTCATAGTGCCACCAGAGCCATAGATAGAGCAAATGCAGTCAAGAAGGCACATTTTTTAATGTACATATTGATGTATGGGAGCGAACCATATCCTAATCCAACGACAATTCTGCATCATTCGTCATCATCTTTATAATTTTTGCATCACTTGGTTAGACTATGGTGCAATATGCTAAACAGCAGTTTATACATTACTTCATCAATAAGCACGAAACACGACACAATGAAAATAAGCACTAAGTCTGAACCCCAGCATCCGAGTTAGCCAAGAAATTAAAGCAATTTTTTGTGTCTTCATATAGCATCGGTATCGGAGCATCAGCCGACGTCATGGTCGTCGTTCTACTTCGACCTGCAAGTGCTCGTGTTCCTGTTCCCGGCCGGCCTGTACTTCTGCTTCAGCAAGCTCACCGATGCCAACATATTCATCATCCTGTATGGTGTGCTTAGCATTTACTTCGCGGTGAGTATTACGTACTAAGGCGTTAAGTCTTAGCCTCAGTTTATTTGTTTATTATAGGAAGCCATATGACATCAATAACAATAAGCAAAATTAACTAATTCAAACTGTGGCACATAAAGCCAGTAGAGTTGTAACTTTACTGGCAGTTTGTATATACAGGGTGTCCGGTAATTAATGGATAACCTGGAAATGTCTTATAGTGGAACTGATGGCCGTTCAGAAAAAAATATGAAATAATATCTATCCTAACTACTACCTGAAATGTTTTTTTTTAATTACCATGTATAACTTTCTTGTATACTACGACTATAAATGAATGAAATCCATCGGTTTTTTGTTGTTTTATTATTAAACACTAATTATGCTAATAGATAGACAGTCAAAAGTATGCTATGCTAATATAGCTTCCACTTTTTAATATATCTATTTTTTTTTGTCATTTTTCTGAACGGCCATTAGTTCTACTATAAGACATTTCAAGGTTATCCATTAATTACCGGACACCCTGTATATAGGGTTTATATAGAGAGAGCTATCTAATTCCATGTATTTAGCAGATATATCTGAAGATAAAGCACAGGGCCTAAGAAATAAAATAGGACATAACGGGTTTATAACAATGATATTTGGAGTAAACTTAAAATATATTAACAATTTCAGACATTATTTCTCGACATTAACTACCTATTTAAGAAAGTTATGGAGCGGTGATTCTATAATTGATTTTACAAAACTAATGTACCTAATCTGTTTGCACTATGCTAAATACATTAATGTGATTATATGATTTTGACATGCTCTTGCAATAGTTTGATTGTATGAAAAATTGTTTTACAGATTGTGTTGTAAAATGTCGGTTTTAGAAAATCGTTTTCTGTTACGGTTTAGCTATATACCTATGGAAAACTTGTTTAAATCTAATGACGTTACACTTATGCATAGATAGTTTTAATTATATACCGAAAATTCTACATGATGATCTTCAAAGCTGGAGTGCGTCGCAGCGATGTCGAGTGCACAACTCCATTGACTCCGCACTATGACCCTCACACTTTGATCGCTGATCAGCACACTGTTCCAAACATCACATTGTATCATCCAACATAATTTAACATCTCTCGTGGTTACTTCCCCAGGGTGTGATGGTCCGTCTTATGCTGGTGTTGGCTCCAGTAATGTGCATCGTGTCTGGAGTAGCCGCATCGAGTCTACTCAGTCAACACGTGAAGGACATCGAGCCTAAAGTTGAGAAACATGAGAAGAAGAAGAAGCATGAAAATAATTTGGTGTTCCGTTCTGAGGTTTGTAGAATAATTTTATGTTTTCAATGGGCTAAAACCAAAAAACCTTTGTATCATTCGATTTAAGTACCATGGAGATTCTCTCCATTTAATCACTAGGTCGAACAATCGAAAGTCCTATCTTTCGATTGTTCGACCTAGGAATAGATATGTTAGTTATTTATAGTTATAAACTTAAGTACCTAACATGAACCACTTATTTGATACTTTTCTGTAGGGTCATCTAATAATAACCTAAATTTATTAAAAGATCATTCTAACTAACCCAGTTGCTTTGTAGACGGTTTAATTAGCGACATTTATCACATATCTTTATTACAATATTTGTACTGATCTTTGAAAAGCATTTGACTCAGTTGATATCAAATACAATCTCAACAAGTTTTAACTAAAACTGTTTGCGGTCATCTGTTACTGTGGTTCGTTTAGTATGCCTGTAATTGAAATCAAAGATCGTGTTCAAGAGTTTCCAGTCTACTATAATATGTATGTAGTCATGTCATGTCTTTCGAGGGGTTCTTCAAGGACTGATATTAGGTCCAATATAAACCGATGAGAACACTTTTTAAAATGTTGTGGATATAAATTGTAATTGAATTATATGTAATGTTTTTCTTTACCATATAACAAGCTTTTATATGAACTATAGAGTTGGAGAGATGAGAATATTTGTCCATATCGGCAGATTATTGTTCACAACAGACAATTCGTGTTTCGGATAGTGCATTATCCAATATTATGTTGTCGCTGCAGGTGGGCGCGCTGTTCGTGTGCGTGCTGGGCTGTCTGCTAATCTCGTACGTGTTCCACTGCACGTGGGTGACGTCAGAAGCTTACTCGTCGCCCTCCATCGTGCTGAGCGCGCGGGCGCACGACGGCGCGCGCATTATCTTCGACGACTTTCGCGAAGCCTACACCTGGCTCAAGATGAACACGCCCGAGGTATGTTAACATTGTCTCGTACGTACGTGGGTGATGTGGGACACCTACTTGTCGCCCTCCATCGTGCTGACCATGAATCTGTGGATAGACAATATTACGCCTAGAAAATAGGCAAAGCTCCAATTCGCAATCATTTAGCCGCCTCTGTTATAACTCCAATGTTATTGTTGCGCAGGATATCGACGAGGTCGTGGTGAATGAAAAGATGCGTATATTTTAACAGTTCAAATATGGTTTATTGCGAATAATCGTTCACAAAGTTTTATGCGTGCAGCCCGTACAAAATGTCGGGTCGAGTGTTTTAAAATATTAAATATTGATGGCGCTGCCGCCGTACACGCCGTCCGGTAATAGGCATGGTGACAGGGCTAAAAATAAGTGATTCTAATTAGTTTATCTTTTAGATTAGCACAAAATATTGGACACCTACTTTTGTTTTAACAAAACAATAAAATTTACTTGGATATAACGCAAATTCGAGAGTGGAGGCATGCGACGTCACACAAAATTTTTTTGTCGTCATGCCCATTGGTCCCCATCGCTCGCGCTTAGCCAATCCCCGCCTGGTATACTGCGCATACGTTAAGCGCGGCAACAGTCATAATGATATTGCAGTATACCACATTTCGATTCCGTATCAGAGGATTGAGGATTTTCTAACAAAAATCTCATGAAGACACTTGCAAATGAACCAGGCACTAAATTTTCAATAACTACAAATCCATATCATACGTCTGCTTATATTACAGGACTCAAAAGTAATGTCATGGTGGGACTACGGCTATCAGATAACAGCGATGGCGAATCGAACGGTGATAGTGGACAACAACACGTGGAATAACACACACATCTCTCGCGTTGGACAGGCCATGGCGTCCACGGAAGACCGCGCGTACGAGATCATGAGGGAACTCGATGTGGATTACGTGCTAGTCATCTTTGGAGGTCTCGTCGGGTACTCCTCTGATGGTATGTTACCTTCTTTTTTATTTTACTGCCAAGTTGTGTTTTATAATATGAGTCGATGATGTTAACAGTCGTTTAAAATAAAGCTTAGCTAAGCTAATAAGCTTCTGTCATCCGAGTTGAATAGAGAATGGATTGAATTAAAGTTGATGCAGACGTTGCGACTGGTATGTTTTATTTTGCATTCGACGACATAAGTCAATAAACATTCTCAAAGTTTTTGAAGTGCTCTTACTTCTTATTGTCAATAAGAAGAGGGTGAATAGGTCTTTTTCACATTGAGAAGAGGCCCGTGCCCATCAGTGGGACAGTTTAATGTTGCTCATACAAAATAATGGTCATTAACACGCTTTTATTAGCTTCATACGTATGTGTATGTATGTAACGGAAACTTTCAACATGATTTTGATCCCCTTCAAAATGTCGGATTAACTCGAAATTTGGCATACTTATCAAGGACCGATGACAAAACAATAATTTAGAAAAAAAGAGAAATATTGTTTAGAAAACTAAAAAACACGCTTTATTAGAAAACAATTTTTTTCCATCTATTATTACTAGTGATCGGAATAGGTAGAGCTATTTAGGTTCATTGACCGCAAACATTGATGTTAATATGGATATTCCACGGGATTCCGACTGATACTACGGGATTTTATTGAATTTAATTATTTATGTCAATATGTATAAAATGGTTTATGTAAGCCAATAAGCGCATGAGCGGCGTTGTAAATTTTACGTCAACAGCACGCTATAAAACTTTTTGCCAAGCGCGCGACGTTGCCGCTTTGTTGAGACGCGTAATGTCGCTGTATTATGGAAACAAAAGAAAACAATAGTGGGGTGTTTCTGTCGCTACAGTGACGCACCTGTTTTTGTCTCTTTCTGCGCCACTAGAATTCAATTCTTTACCAACAGTAACTTGTTGTCTCACTCGATTACTTCGGTTCTTAGAGTGCGCTTGTTTGCTTCCTGTTGTGTTTTTTTGTGTGGTGAATATCTTCTGACCCTGGCTTATTTACTGAATTCTGGAACCTTCTTGCTACTACGACTTTGGCTAGCATTTACGGACTCTGATTTGACCTTATTGGATTGGACGTTTGGAGTTATTTTATTGGATACTGATTTGGTAAGTTCTATGTTTTAAGTAAAATATTGAAGAAAACTAATGTATTAATCTTATTCTACCTTGACATATTAGAAAATTTAATTGTTTATGCTTAGCGAAATGCTTGTCCTAAGTCGAACCAATAATAAACATTTTACATACATAAAGTCAAGTACAGTGCTATTCGCACAAAACGCAAAACCTTTTCTTGTTAGCTAAACTTTATTAATACTAATGTATTCCAATCCAGTATTTTCTTGACTTTAAAGTATGTCACGCACATGTCAATATTAACTTAGAAACTTATTAATAGAATGTATTACATGTTTGCAGTTCGTGCACATATGAACTATCATTGAACTGTACTGAGTGTACTACTTGTGTGCGATTAACCGTACCCTCTCTTAGCGTAAATTAAAAACTTTTGATTGACTTTGCATTTTCAAACTTGAATATATATATTTTACTAGTTTTGTTTTTCGAACATTAAGTGTCGATGTGACACTACTCAGCATTTCTAATTTAACGACATTTTGATTCAGGTGAAGTACTTCAACTTGGCGTCAAGTTCTGTCAAGCCTGAAACACTTCAGAAGTGGATACGTGACTATCCTGAGCTGATTTTTTACGCTGCCAGCTGTACTATTTACTGCACCAAGTGTTAAAGCCATTTATCAGTAAAATAATCTAATGTTAATCGACATATTGAAGGTGCTCAACATCGATGAACATACAAACAGCCTCAAGAAGAATTTTATTTATTCAGTTTTTAATTCTTTGTAACATCCCCTGGTCGCAAATAAAAAATAATGTCTTAAAATTTTTTTTATTTTGTTGTTGTAATTGCAATAACAAAAAAGTGCCTGACGAGTCGCTATTACCTCAATTAAAACATGTCACCTGTTTGGCACACACTCTTCATCGCGTATCAAAACAGATACGGTTAGAGTACCATGATGTAGATATGCTAATATCCAATGTGAAAAAAATACTTTAAAAAGCTCCTCGCAGAATAAAAGTATTGAAAGATACATATCCCAACTTACCTCTTCCCCCACAACCAGTGATAACTAGATGGGGCAATTGGCTCGAAGCTGCATCGTATTATGCAAAATATTATGAAGAAATAATAAATGTTATTTCAGATTAAACAGGCCTTTTTTTTTTTTTTTTTCGTGGGCGAATGCTTTGACGCTTACCTCTCCGCGAAAAAAGGGGAGCGGAGAGGTTATGTCGGGCTCACCCGGGAAATGATGGAATGTCCCGGGTACTACCGACTAAACCCACTACGGTGTGTCAGCTTGCTGCCTTCTGGGTTCTGCTGGGTCGCTGGAACTGAAACTACATCAGTGACCCACCCAGCAGTGCCCAACGCAGGTAAGGAATGCCTGCGGGCGACGACTCAGGTGACGCCCCGGCACGACAGAGGGCGTCACTTCGACCATTGGCTGACGGACGGGAGATCCCCGTTCTCCCGCCCGTGGCCTTTACTATGGCGGCATCAGGCGCGCCTACGCCGCCCGGGCCGCCGGCGGCGGCTCGAATCCGCAAGGATACTTTCCTCACGGATCCGCTCCGCCGCCTCCTTCCGCGATATAATGTCCTCGCAGAAGGATGCGACCGCTATCCAGTTCCTCTCGCTGTCGACCATGGCTTTGATCACGGCCGGCAGCGAGAGGTCAACACCCACAACGTCGATGAGTTCACGTCGCTGCACCGTCCAGGCAGGACAAGCCTCGAGCGTGTGCTGCGCCGTGTCCTCAATACACCCGCAATGGTGGCAGATGGGACTCGGTTCCCTCCTTGCGACCGTGTGCAGGTACTTGCCAAAGCAACAGTGCCCTGACAACACCTGCACTAGTCTGAATCCGGCTAAGGGCACCTCCAGCCGCGCCTTCCTTTTAAGAAATACGCCCTGGAGGGCTCGGTTCCTTGTGTCAGTTAAGACCTCCGGGAGGGGACGAACACCCGTCTCCTCCCGTACAGCCGAAATCACTTTATATGCTTCGGCGAGCATTTCCGCTTCCAAGTCCCATGGGGGAGTTCCGGCCAAAGCGCAGGCTGCGTCGGCCGACACCGTGCGGTATCCGCGTATGACCCTGACCGCCATGACTCTCTGCGGTCTCCGCAAGAGAGTCCTACACTGGGCGGTCAAGGAGTCCACCCACACCGGTGCGCCGTAAAGCGCCATCGACCGGACAACCCCCATGTAGAGCCGCCGGCAACCAACGCTGGGCCCGCCCAAGTTTGGCAAGAGCCGCCCAAGAGCGGACGCAGCGCCGAGGAGCCTCGGTAAGAGACGGCTGAAGTGCTCGTCGAAGCGCCATCGCTCTTCCAGTACCAGTCCCAAGTACCTCATATGGGACACGAACCGAGCCCACCACTATCGAGGCGCCGTTGGGTGGCTTGCGACGGGGCCCATGAAAAACTAGGGCCTCCGTTTTGGAGAGAGCCGCTCGCAAACCTAGCGCCTCGATACGCCCGACCACCTGGGATACCCCCACGGTAGCCAGGCGGGCTGCCTCCTCGAAGTTACCCCCTCGGACTGTGACGAGAGTATCGTCAGCATAGCTGATGACGTTCAGCCCGGGGGGTAGGACGCCACGGAGGGCCCAGTCAAACCCGATGTCTCACAGGAGCGAACCAAGAACAGAGCCCTGCGGGACACCGCACGACATGGGCCGCCATCAAACTTGGCCACTGACTTCGAGGAGGACACTCCCTCCTCTCATGTAGTCTGCCACCAGCCGATCCAGGTACAAAGGCACTCAGTGATACCGAAGCGCCTCCCGGATACAGCTGAATGGCAGACTGTTAAAAGCGTTGGCGATGTCCAAGGACACCGCCAACAGCATGCCACCACCGGCGAACGCCTCTTTAGCCACGGCCTTTAAGCTCATAACAGCCCCGACCGTCGAACGCCCCTGACGAAATCCAAACTGGGCATCCGACAAGTCGGGTCCAACCGTACTCAAATGATGGACGATGCTGATCTTCTCTAGCATCTTCCCCGCCTCGTCCAGCAGCACAATGGGCCTATAGGCCGCGACTGATTCTGGAGGCCGTCCCGGTTTGGCCAATAACACCAACTTTCCCTCCTTCCAGCACTTAGGGAACCGTCCCGACACCAGGCTCGCGTTGAAAAGGTTCCTAAGGCGGACATCTAAGTGGTCGAGGGCCGGCGCGAGGACTCGCGCCGGTACACCATCAGGTCCGGGGGCAGTCCTCTTAGAGCGGATCCTCAAGAGAACCGCCCTCATCTCCGCATCTGTAACCGGGGGCACAATGGAGTCCACCTGATGACGGCCTCAGATTAAACAGCCCTGATTCAATGGCAATACGTAATGCGAAAAATATTCTGGAAAAGGAATATCTACGGAAAAATCATTATACGATTATTTTATTTTCATTAAAAGAGTTGCAGAAACATAATTTAGCATTAAGTGAGTCGTTTTTGGCTTTTAATCAAGTCAGAGCTGCTTTAAATGAATGTAATTCTGATAGAATAAACAAAATTGAAAAAGTTATGGTTAGGAATCCTGACATTGACATCCTCAGAGAATATGAAGGAAAATTATCGAAAAATGATGTGAGTGACGAAATTTTGTCATATAAATTCACTTCACTAACATCAACAGATGTCGAACGCTCGTTTTCCACATATAAATGGGTGTTAGATGTAAAAAGAAATAGATTAAAATTAGATAATTTAGAAAATATAATGGTGATTTATTTTAACTTTGGTCATTCTCAGTCTTCTAGTGAAGCTGAAGACGAACCAGACCAATGACATTTTTTGTTTAAATAAGTGAATTATTGTTGAAGCGTATTGATTATTTTAATTAAGATTTTATTGTAAATACATATTTTTCTATTTGATAATGTTTTGATTTATGAGGAACAAATAATTTGTATGGTAATATGTTTTTGTACAACTTCAGAATAAAAATGTTTAAATGATTGTTGATCCTTGAATAAGAAATTGTTACATAAAAAAATATGTATATGTGGTTTAATGAATCAAGTTTATCTATTTATTATACTATCCTTAATCCCGTCCTTCTTATATTTACCCGTCAGAAAGGAAGTGTAATCTTTCATTAGTCCCGAAGGCGAGAATAGTATTTTTATGATTTTACTACTTAAAAACCAAATCCCGGGACTCGGGGAATATCCATATTATTCTAACCTACGGCAAGTACATAAAACAGCTCTACCTATTCCGATCTCTGATTATTACTGTTAAAGTATTGCAACTTTAATCACAATTGAACATGACTATAGATAGAACAATAAAACCTACATTTAAATTAGTAAAACACCGTTATTAATTTTTACTTACGTGGCTGACTTAACATAAAAACTCGAACACATGGGGTAAGAGCATTAACGGCCGATGAAGACAGTGTTGAACACTCGAATTACTTGTTGTGCTACATAAAAGGTTGATAATGCCACGCCACAACAAAATTCTCTTTACGTAAATATAATAACGTAAACATACGTAAGATTGTGCAAATGACTCAGGTCAACATCATTGCTTTGGCGTTGTTCTTTTTTGTATGTATTAGTTGTTGTACGTAGATGGCTTTGACAATTTTACGCGGACTATGCTGCCGTCATAAGGAAAGAAATACCCAATAATGCTAGTATTTTTATATTTAATGTAAAAATACTGGCAGATGCGTTTCTTTTAATGATACCAAAAACGTAAAAGCTCAATTTCGAAATAATATGTCAGATACGCACTTTTCCCTTATAACGGCAGTATGGATGAGCGCAGAAGGCTCCTAATTCGTTTGAAGAAAAAGTATGTAGACTTTATAGTAATCAGTAAAATGTGTCGTGTCAGATATAAACAAGTTCCTATGGATGGTGCGCATCGGCGGCAGCACGGAGCGCGGCGCGCACATCCGCGAGGCCGACTACTACACGCCGGCCGGCGAGTTCCGCGTCGACAGCGACGGCTCCGCCACGCTCCTCAACTGCCTCATGTACAAGATGAGCTACTACAAGTTCGGCCTCGTCTACACCGAAGGAGGTACGGTACCACACCTCGACACAATCTTGCTTATATCCTACTCAATATAACAACTTAAGTTCCGCGTCGACAGCGACGGCTCCGCCACGCTCCTCAACTGCCTCATGTACAAGATGAGCTACTACAAGTTCGGCCTCGTCTACACCGAAGGAGGTACGGTACCACACCTCGACACAATCTTGCTTATATCCTACTCAATATAACAACTTAAGTTCCGCGTCGACAGCGACGGCTCCGCCACGCTCCTCAACTGCCTCATGTACAAGATGAGCTACTACAAGTTCGGCCTCGTCTACACCGAAGGAGGTACGGTACCACACCTCGACACAATCTTGCTTATATCCTACTCAATATAACAACTTAAGTTCCGCGTCGACAGCGACGGCTCCGCCACGCTCCTCAACTGCCTCATGTACAAGATGAGCTACTACAAGTTCGGCCTCGTCTACACCGAAGGAGGTACGGTACCACACCTCGACACAATCTTGCTTATATCCTACTCAATATAACAACTTAAGTTCCGCGTCGACAGCGACGGCTCCGCCACGCTCCTCAACTGCCTCATGTACAAGATGAGCTACTACAAGTTTGGCCTCGTCTACACCGAAGGAGGTACGGTACCACACCTCGACACAATCTTGCTTATATCCTACTCAATATAACAACTTAAGTTCCGCGTCGACAGCGACGGCTCCGCCACGCTCCTCAACTGCCTCATGTACAAGATGAGCTACTACAAGTTCGGCCTCGTCTACACCGAAGGAGGTACGGTACCACACCTCGACACAATCTTGCTTATATCCTACTCAATATAACAACTTAAGTTCCGCGTCGACAGCGACGGCTCCGCCACGCTCCTCAACTGCCTCATGTACAAGATGAGCTACTACAAGTTCGGCCTCGTCTACACCGAAGGAGGTACGGTACCACACCTCGACACAATCTTGCTTATATCCTACTCAATATAACAACTTAAGTTCCGCGTCGACAGCGACGGCTCCGCCACGCTCCTCAACTGCCTCATGTACAAGATGAGCTACTACAAGTTCGGCCTCGTCTACACCGAAGGAGGTACGGTACCACACCTCGACACAATCTTGCTTATATCCTACTCAATATAACAACTTAAGTTCCGCGTCGACAGCGACGGCTCCGCCACGCTCCTCAACTGCCTCATGTACAAGATGAGCTACTACAAGTTCGGCCTCGTCTACACCGAAGGAGGTACGGTACCACACCTCGACACAATCTTGCTTATATCCTACTCAATATAACAACTTAAGTTCCGCGTCGACAGCGACGGCTCCGCCACGCTCCTCAACTGCCTCATGTACAAGATGAGCTACTACAAGTTCGGCCTCGTCTACACCGAAGGAGGTACGGTACCACACCTCGACACAATCTTGCTTATATCCTACTCAATATAACAACTTAAGTTCCGCGTCGACAGCGACGGCTCCGCCACGCTCCTCAACTGCCTCATGTACAAGATGAGCTACTACAAGTTCGGCCTCGTCTACACCGAAGGAGGTACGGTACCACACCTCGACACAATCTTGCTTATATCCTACTCAATATAACAACTTAAGTTCCGCGTCGACAGCGACGGCTCCGCCACGCTCCTCAACTGCCTCATGTACAAGATGAGCTACTACAAGTTCGGCCTCGTCTACACCGAAGGAGGTACGGTACCACACCTCGACACAATCTTGCTTATATCCTACTCAATATAACAACTTAAGTTCCGCGTCGACAGCGACGGCTCCGCCACGCTCCTCAACTGCCTCATGTACAAGATGAGCTACTACAAGTTCGGCCTCGTCTACACCGAAGGAGGTACGGTACCACACCTCGACACAATCTTGCTTATATCCTACTCAATATAACAACTTAAGTTCCGCGTCGACAGCGACGGCTCCGCCACGCTCCTCAACTGCCTCATGTACAAGATGAGCTACTACAAGTTCGGCCTCGTCTACACCGAAGGAGGTACGGTACCACACCTCGACACAATCTTGCTTATATCCTACTCAATATAACAACTTAAGTTCCGCGTCGACAGCGACGGCTCCGCCACGCTCCTCAACTGCCTCATGTACAAGATGAGCTACTACAAGTTCGGCCTCGTCTACACCGAAGGAGGTACGGTACCACACCTCGACACAATCTTGCTTATATCCTACTCAATATAACAACTTAAGTTCCGCGTCGACAGCGACGGCTCCGCCACGCTCCTCAACTGCCTCATGTACAAGATGAGCTACTACAAGTTCGGCCTCGTCTACACCGAAGGAGGTACGGTACCACACCTCGACACAATCTTGCTTATATCCTACTCAATATAACAACTTAAGTTCCGCGTCGACAGCGACGGCTCCGCCACGCTCCTCAACTGCCTCATGTACAAGATGAGCTACTACAAGTTCGGCCTCGTCTACACCGAAGGAGGTACGGTACCACACCTCGACACAATCTTGCTTATATCCTACTCAATATAACAACTTAAGTTCCGCGTCGACAGCGACGGCTCCGCCACGCTCCTCAACTGCCTCATGTACAAGATGAGCTACTACAAGTTCGGCCTCGTCTACACCGAAGGAGGTACGGTACCACACCTCGACACAATCTTGCTTATATCCTACTCAATATAACAACTTAAGTTCCGCGTCGACAGCGACGGCTCCGCCACGCTCCTCAACTGCCTCATGTACAAGATGAGCTACTACAAGTTCGGCCTCGTCTACACCGAAGGAGGTACGGTACCACACCTCGACACAATCTTGCTTATATCCTACTCAATATAACAACTTAAGTTCCGCGTCGACAGCGACGGCTCCGCCACGCTCCTCAACTGCCTCATGTACAAGATGAGCTACTACAAGTTCGGCCTCGTCTACACCGAAGGAGGTACGGTACCACACCTCGACACAATCTTGCTTATATCCTACTCAATATAACAACTTAAGTTCCGCGTCGACAGCGACGGCTCCGCCACGCTCCTCAACTGCCTCATGTACAAGATGAGCTACTACAAGTTCGGCCTCGTCTACACCGAAGGAGGTACGGTACCACACCTCGACACAATCTTGCTTATATCCTACTCAATATAACAACTTAAGTTCCGCGTCGACAGCGACGGCTCCGCCACGCTCCTCAACTGCCTCATGTACAAGATGAGCTACTACAAGTTCGGCCTCGTCTACACCGAAGGAGGTACGGTACCACACCTCGACACAATCTTGCTTATATCCTACTCAATATAACAACTTAAGTTCCGCGTCGACAGCGACGGCTCCGCCACGCTCCTCAACTGCCTCATGTACAAGATGAGCTACTACAAGTTCGGCCTCGTCTACACCGAAGGAGGTACGGTACCACACCTCGACACAATCTTGCTTATATCCTACTCAATATAACAACTTAAGTTCCGCGTCGACAGCGACGGCTCCGCCACGCTCCTCAACTGCCTCATGTACAAGATGAGCTACTACAAGTTCGGCCTCGTCTACACCGAAGGAGGTACGGTACCACACCTCGACACAATCTTGCTTATATCCTACTCAATATAACAACTTAAGTTCCGCGTCGACAGCGACGGCTCCGCCACGCTCCTCAACTGCCTCATGTACAAGATGAGCTACTACAAGTTCGGCCTCGTCTACACCGAAGGAGGTACGGTACCACACCTCGACACAATCTTGCTTATATCCTACTCAATATAACAACTTAAGTTCCGCGTCGACAGCGACGGCTCCGCCACGCTCCTCAACTGCCTCATGTACAAGATGAGCTACTACAAGTTCGGCCTCGTCTACACCGAAGGAGGTACGGTACCACACCTCGACACAATCTTGCTTATATCCTACTCAATATAACAACTTAAGTTCCGCGTCGACAGCGACGGCTCCGCCACGCTCCTCAACTGCCTCATGTACAAGATGAGCTACTACAAGTTCGGCCTCGTCTACACCGAAGGAGGTACGGTACCACACCTCGACACAATCTTGCTTATATCCTACTCAATATAACAACTTAAGTTCCGCGTCGACAGCGACGGCTCCGCCACGCTCCTCAACTGCCTCATGTACAAGATGAGCTACTACAAGTTCGGCCTCGTCTACACCGAAGGAGGTACGGTACCACACCTCGACACAATCTTGCTTATATCCTACTCAATATAACAACTTAAGTTCCGCGTCGACAGCGACGGCTCCGCCACGCTCCTCAACTGCCTCATGTACAAGATGAGCTACTACAAGTTCGGCCTCGTCTACACCGAAGGAGGTACGGTACCACACCTCGACACAATCTTGCTTATATCCTACTCAATATAACAACTTAAGTTCCGCGTCGACAGCGACGGCTCCGCCACGCTCCTCAACTGCCTCATGTACAAGATGAGCTACTACAAGTTCGGCCTCGTCTACACCGAAGGAGGTACGGTACCACACCTCGACACAATCTTGCTTATATCCTACTCAATATAACAACTTAAGTTCCGCGTCGACAGCGACGGCTCCGCCACGCTCCTCAACTGCCTCATGTACAAGATGAGCTACTACAAGTTCGGCCTCGTCTACACCGAAGGAGGTACGGTACCACACCTCGACACAATCTTGCTTATATCCTACTCAATATAACAACTTAAGTTCCGCGTCGACAGCGACGGCTCCGCCACGCTCCTCAACTGCCTCATGTACAAGATGAGCTACTACAAGTTCGGCCTCGTCTACACCGAAGGAGGTACGGTACCACACCTCGACACAATCTTGCTTATATCCTACTCAATATAACAACTTAAGTTCCGCGTCGACAGCGACGGCTCCGCCACGCTCCTCAACTGCCTCATGTACAAGATGAGCTACTACAAGTTCGGCCTCGTCTACACCGAAGGAGGTACGGTACCACACCTCGACACAATCTTGCTTATATCCTACTCAATATAACAACTTAAGTTCCGCGTCGACAGCGACGGCTCCGCCACGCTCCTCAACTGCCTCATGTACAAGATGAGCTACTACAAGTTCGGCCTCGTCTACACCGAAGGAGGTACGGTACCACACCTCGACACAATCTTGCTTATATCCTACTCAATATAACAACTTAAGTTCCGCGTCGACAGCGACGGCTCCGCCACGCTCCTCAACTGCCTCATGTACAAGATGAGCTACTACAAGTTCGGCCTCGTCTACACCGAAGGAGGTACGGTACCACACCTCGACACAATCTTGCTTATATCCTACTCAATATAACAACTTAAGTTCCGCGTCGACAGCGACGGCTCCGCCACGCTCCTCAACTGCCTCATGTACAAGATGAGCTACTACAAGTTCGGCCTCGTCTACACCGAAGGAGGTACGGTACCACACCTCGACACAATCTTGCTTATATCCTACTCAATATAACAACTTAAGTTCCGCGTCGACAGCGACGGCTCCGCCACGCTCCTCAACTGCCTCATGTACAAGATGAGCTACTACAAGTTCGGCCTCGTCTACACCGAAGGAGGTACGGTACCACACCTCGACACAATCTTGCTTATATCCTACTCAATATAACAACTTAAGTTCCGCGTCGACAGCGACGGCTCCGCCACGCTCCTCAACTGCCTCATGTACAAGATGAGCTACTACAAGTTCGGCCTCGTCTACACCGAAGGAGGTACGGTACCACACCTCGACACAATCTTGCTTATATCCTACTCAATATAACAACTTAAGTTCCGCGTCGACAGCGACGGCTCCGCCACGCTCCTCAACTGCCTCATGTACAAGATGAGCTACTACAAGTTCGGCCTCGTCTACACCGAAGGAGGTACGGTACCACACCTCGACACAATCTTGCTTATATCCTACTCAATATAACAACTTAAGTTCCGCGTCGACAGCGACGGCTCCGCCACGCTCCTCAACTGCCTCATGTACAAGATGAGCTACTACAAGTTCGGCCTCGTCTACACCGAAGGAGGTACGGTACCACACCTCGACACAATCTTGCTTATATCCTACTCAATATAACAACTTAAGTTCCGCGTCGACAGCGACGGCTCCGCCACGCTCCTCAACTGCCTCATGTACAAGATGAGCTACTACAAGTTCGGCCTCGTCTACACCGAAGGAGGTACGGTACCACACCTCGACACAATCTTGCTTATATCCTACTCAATATAACAACTTAAGTTCCGCGTCGACAGCGACGGCTCCGCCACGCTCCTCAACTGCCTCATGTACAAGATGAGCTACTACAAGTTCGGCCTCGTCTACACCGAAGGAGGTACGGTACCACACCTCGACACAATCTTGCTTATATCCTACTCAATATAACAACTTAAGTTCCGCGTCGACAGCGACGGCTCCGCCACGCTCCTCAACTGCCTCATGTACAAGATGAGCTACTACAAGTTCGGCCTCGTCTACACCGAAGGAGGTACGGTACCACACCTCGACACAATCTTGCTTATATCCTACTCAATATAACAACTTAAGTTCCGCGTCGACAGCGACGGCTCCGCCACGCTCCTCAACTGCCTCATGTACAAGATGAGCTACTACAAGTTCGGCCTCGTCTACACCGAAGGAGGTACGGTACCACACCTCGACACAATCTTGCTTATATCCTACTCAATATAACAACTTAAGTTCCGCGTCGACAGCGACGGCTCCGCCACGCTCCTCAACTGCCTCATGTACAAGATGAGCTACTACAAGTTCGGCCTCGTCTACACCGAAGGAGGTACGGTACCACACCTCGACACAATCTTGCTTATATCCTACTCAATATAACAACTTAAGTTCCGCGTCGACAGCGACGGCTCCGCCACGCTCCTCAACTGCCTCATGTACAAGATGAGCTACTACAAGTTCGGCCTCGTCTACACCGAAGGAGGTACGGTACCACACCTCGACACAATCTTGCTTATATCCTACTCAATATAACAACTTAAGTTCCGCGTCGACAGCGACGGCTCCGCCACGCTCCTCAACTGCCTCATGTACAAGATGAGCTACTACAAGTTCGGCCTCGTCTACACCGAAGGAGGTACGGTACCACACCTCGACACAATCTTGCTTATATCCTACTCAATATAACAACTTAAGTTCCGCGTCGACAGCGACGGCTCCGCCACGCTCCTCAACTGCCTCATGTACAAGATGAGCTACTACAAGTTCGGCCTCGTCTACACCGAAGGAGGTACGGTACCACACCTCGACACAATCTTGCTTATATCCTACTCAATATAACAACTTAAGTTCCGCGTCGACAGCGACGGCTCCGCCACGCTCCTCAACTGCCTCATGTACAAGATGAGCTACTACAAGTTCGGCCTCGTCTACACCGAAGGAGGTACGGTACCACACCTCGACACAATCTTGCTTATATCCTACTCAATATAACAACTTAAGTTCCGCGTCGACAGCGACGGCTCCGCCACGCTCCTCAACTGCCTCATGTACAAGATGAGCTACTACAAGTTCGGCCTCGTCTACACCGAAGGAGGTACGGTACCACACCTCGACACAATCTTGCTTATATCCTACTCAATATAACAACTTAAGTTCCGCGTCGACAGCGACGGCTCCGCCACGCTCCTCAACTGCCTCATGTACAAGATGAGCTACTACAAGTTCGGCCTCGTCTACACCGAAGGAGGTACGGTACCACACCTCGACACAATCTTGCTTATATCCTACTCAATATAACAACTTAAGTTCCGCGTCGACAGCGACGGCTCCGCCACGCTCCTCAACTGCCTCATGTACAAGATGAGCTACTACAAGTTCGGCCTCGTCTACACCGAAGGAGGTACGGTACCACACCTCGACACAATCTTGCTTATATCCTACTCAATATAACAACTTAAGTTCCGCGTCGACAGCGACGGCTCCGCCACGCTCCTCAACTGCCTCATGTACAAGATGAGCTACTACAAGTTCGGCCTCGTCTACACCGAAGGAGGTACGGTACCACACCTCGACACAATCTTGCTTATATCCTACTCAATATAACAACTTAAGTTCCGCGTCGACAGCGACGGCTCCGCCACGCTCCTCAACTGCCTCATGTACAAGATGAGCTACTACAAGTTCGGCCTCGTCTACACCGAAGGAGGTACGGTACCACACCTCGACACAATCTTGCTTATATCCTACTCAATATAACAACTTAAGTTCCGCGTCGACAGCGACGGCTCCGCCACGCTCCTCAACTGCCTCATGTACAAGATGAGCTACTACAAGTTCGGCCTCGTCTACACCGAAGGAGGTACGGTACCACACCTCGACACAATCTTGCTTATATCCTACTCAATATAACAACTTAAGTTCCGCGTCGACAGCGACGGCTCCGCCACGCTCCTCAACTGCCTCATGTACAAGATGAGCTACTACAAGTTCGGCCTCGTCTACACCGAAGGAGGTACGGTACCACACCTCGACACAATCTTGCTTATATCCTACTCAATATAACAACTTAAGTTCCGCGTCGACAGCGACGGCTCCGCCACGCTCCTCAACTGCCTCATGTACAAGATGAGCTACTACAAGTTCGGCCTCGTCTACACCGAAGGAGGTACGGTACCACACCTCGACACAATCTTGCTTATATCCTACTCAATATAACAACTTAAGTTCCGCGTCGACAGCGACGGCTCCGCCACGCTCCTCAACTGCCTCATGTACAAGATGAGCTACTACAAGTTCGGCCTCGTCTACACCGAAGGAGGTACGGTACCACACCTCGACACAATCTTGCTTATATCCTACTCAATATAACAACTTAAGTTCCGCGTCGACAGCGACGGCTCCGCCACGCTCCTCAACTGCCTCATGTACAAGATGAGCTACTACAAGTTCGGCCTCGTCTACACCGAAGGAGGTACGGTACCACACCTCGACACAATCTTGCTTATATCCTACTCAATATAACAACTTAAGTTCCGCGTCGACAGCGACGGCTCCGCCACGCTCCTCAACTGCCTCATGTACAAGATGAGCTACTACAAGTTCGGCCTCGTCTACACCGAAGGAGGTACGGTACCACACCTCGACACAATCTTGCTTATATCCTACTCAATATAACAACTTAAGTTCCGCGTCGACAGCGACGGCTCCGCCACGCTCCTCAACTGCCTCATGTACAAGATGAGCTACTACAAGTTCGGCCTCGTCTACACCGAAGGAGGTACGGTACCACACCTCGACACAATCTTGCTTATATCCTACTCAATATAACAACTTAAGTTCCGCGTCGACAGCGACGGCTCCGCCACGCTCCTCAACTGCCTCATGTACAAGATGAGCTACTACAAGTTCGGCCTCGTCTACACCGAAGGAGGTACGGTACCACACCTCGACACAATCTTGCTTATATCCTACTCAATATAACAACTTAAGTTCCGCGTCGACAGCGACGGCTCCGCCACGCTCCTCAACTGCCTCATGTACAAGATGAGCTACTACAAGTTCGGCCTCGTCTACACCGAAGGAGGTACGGTACCACACCTCGACACAATCTTGCTTATATCCTACTCAATATAACAACTTAAGTTCCGCGTCGACAGCGACGGCTCCGCCACGCTCCTCAACTGCCTCATGTACAAGATGAGCTACTACAAGTTCGGCCTCGTCTACACCGAAGGAGGTACGGTACCACACCTCGACACAATCTTGCTTATATCCTACTCAATATAACAACTTAAGTTCCGCGTCGACAGCGACGGCTCCGCCACGCTCCTCAACTGCCTCATGTACAAGATGAGCTACTACAAGTTCGGCCTCGTCTACACCGAAGGAGGTACGGTACCACACCTCGACACAATCTTGCTTATATCCTACTCAATATAACAACTTAAGTTCCGCGTCGACAGCGACGGCTCCGCCACGCTCCTCAACTGCCTCATGTACAAGATGAGCTACTACAAGTTCGGCCTCGTCTACACCGAAGGAGGTACGGTACCACACCTCGACACAATCTTGCTTATATCCTACTCAATATAACAACTTAAGTTCCGCGTCGACAGCGACGGCTCCGCCACGCTCCTCAACTGCCTCATGTACAAGATGAGCTACTACAAGTTCGGCCTCGTCTACACCGAAGGAGGTACGGTACCACACCTCGACACAATCTTGCTTATATCCTACTCAATATAACAACTTAAGTTCCGCGTCGACAGCGACGGCTCCGCCACGCTCCTCAACTGCCTCATGTACAAGATGAGCTACTACAAGTTCGGCCTCGTCTACACCGAAGGAGGTACGGTACCACACCTCGACACAATCTTGCTTATATCCTACTCAATATAACAACTTAAGTTCCGCGTCGACAGCGACGGCTCCGCCACGCTCCTCAACTGCCTCATGTACAAGATGAGCTACTACAAGTTCGGCCTCGTCTACACCGAAGGAGATAATATTAATAGGGTTTAGGTATTCTAATAAATATCTAATCTTATTAGTTTTAGAAGAATTTGCTATCAAAATATTTGATTTACCTTATAACAAAAATCATGACTTTAAAACAAAATAAATCTATATCCAACAAACTACATCTACAATTAAAATCGTTGATTGACAATTAACACTAAGTTGTCATTGCTAACGTATCTTTGGGTGTACTATGCCAAATCGAATGACAAATAATCGAATATCAATTGATCGACCACTATAATTCGAACGTCTAAATACTCGAACGTTCAAAATATCGAATCGATAATAAATCGAATATTTAATATATCGTACACTCAACACATCGAGTGTTCAAACTATTGGGTGTAATATGGTAACTTTTTTTTTTTTTTTTTTTGACCTAGGAAAATCCTTTATGGATACTCCCCTTCCCCGGGGGGGGAAGGGATGTTATGTGAGACTCTCCGCCCCTTAAGGGGGCCGGTATACTCACTAAAAAACCTGGGGTGAGCAGTCCCTCCGCCGACGGGGTGGAGCGAGATGGGGTCGCGTTAGCAATCACCATCCCGCCCCGGCGGTTGGCCTGGTTGATGGTAACCGGGCCTCAGCACCTATGGAGCGATGGCCTTGCTCACCAAGGCCACCCCCCAGACGTGTGGGGCCGTGCAAGCCGGTAGAGAGTCCCCCGACTCTGTACCAGTGACCCCACTATACAGGATCGAGAAGGCGAGCAAATCGCCTCCTCCTCGCTCCCGTCCGTCTGCGCCGGAGAGGATCAGCGAGGGGATTGTTCTCCCTGACCCTCTCCGCGGCCTCCTTCTGCGTTATGACAGCCTCATGTGTAATATGGTAACCTAACCTAACCTAAGCGGAGACGGTAGAGGGTAGAACAGTACAGAACAGAACGGAAGCGGAGCTCCCGCCTTACCTTCTACCGTCTGAACACTCGGTGTATTGAGTGTGCGATGTATTGAATGTTCGATTTAATAACCATTCGATATTTTGAACGTTCGATTTATAGTGTTAGATCAATTGATATTCGATTTGGCATAGTACACCCCGTATCTTTAGCCTAAATTATAACTTAGTTAACAAATCGGCGAGTGGTGTAATCTGCTAACTTAATGACACTTACAAGATAACAATACTTATATACCAGTAACTCGTTACATCATAAAGTAACTGTTTTCTAGATAATCATAAACAGAAACCAACATAGTACATCACATTCAATTTACTGTCCTCAATTCTATATAACATGTGTTTAGCATACCTAAGCGAAATAAATACCAATCATGCACTATTGTCGTCACCAGGTCGTCCGCCGGGCTACGACCGAGTGCGCGGCGCAGAGATCGGCAACAAAGACTTCAACCTCGACGTACTGGAGGAGGCCTACACCACCGAGCACTGGCTCGTGCGCATCTACAAGGTCAAACCGCTGCCCAACCGCGGCGTCTGAGCTCCACACTACAACACCGTCTGACTGATAAACATACACACACACACACTATGTACGTCATAGCTACAGACACATATGGTGGTCGCTATGTACTTTAATTAGTTCACCGCTCGTCTAGCTGGGGAAGCTTCTATAATATGCACAAGATGATTATATGTGCCTAGAGCTATAAAAAAATCATTGTATAACCAGTAACTTTACATCTGGTCTGTGATAAACTCTACTCAATCAAAATATCAATTTGTCTACAAATATTTTACATTTAATTTAGCTAGATAGATAGATTTATAACGAGTCAAAGTGGCAACTGGACATCGGTGACATTGTCGCTCATGATTGATTTCTAAGATCAAGCTGCCTAACTAATAAAATCCTTGTACCAGCAACATTTTGCCGTTGTCCAGCCGTTGAGAATATGCGAAAATATTAGTGACCAATAGCAGTGCGCTTCTTATGCACACTAACGGCCAGTCCTACAACTAAAAAGTAAAAGTTATCCAACAGATAAACCGCATGCCGTTTCACTTATGTTAGGTTAAAGAAGAGAGATGGCGAGACTTTTATCTTTTAGATAAATGCTATCTGGAGGTGGTAGGACAAGCCCTAAGTGTTCAGCCAACATCTTAGTTTTGTATGAACACCCACGCATTGTATTCTCGACAGTCATAAGGTTTAGTTAAAATATTGGTTACACTATCCTATCACGAAGTGCCCTATTACATATTGTTGAACATTGTAAGAGTAATGTTTATCATTCAGACGTATTGTGTAAGTGACACACTAAACTTAGTAGTTAAAATTAAGGAAAAGTGATAACTATTGGAGATAAATGCTAAAAGACAATTTGGTGCGGTTCTTAACTGAAGATCTTGTTTGTGGAGTGCACATCGAAATTAATTGTATATTCACCGCTACGAGGAAACTAACCAGAAAATTATTAACAAAGTAGTTAATTATATGTGTATTTGAAAGATGCGATATTGTACTGTATTCTTGAAAAGAATCTGAGGGTTGGTTCACCGACTCTTAAAGCATTTACGAAACGAAACGAACATGTCACATGTAGTAGTTTAATTTCAATATATAACATTCGCGTAAACTTAAGTATAGTTATTACTTTAAAAAAACTCTATTTCAAGTGACACAAATACGTTACCTCGCAGCGATGAGTTTGCATTAAATTTAATATAATATGTTAATACGACTTTAGTAATCGATTGTGTAGCCCGGAAAACTACATTTTATTTTTAAAACCAGAAATAGTAATTCTATGAGAGATCTTTAGTTTGTATATTGTACATAGATAACATAATGTTCGGGCGCACAATCGATTATTTCTCCACGATACTACTGATTTCGATGCGTACTCCGCTCTAGTGTGTTCGCGACACAGTTTTTATAATTTTATAATAAGCGTGTGAAGAAAGAAGGATGTCTTTTGCAAAGTTAAAACTTACCTGTATATTGAGTGCAATCTTTTGTATGAATGGTTAAATATTCCTTTAAACGCTTCACAAGGAGTTAGCTCGTATTAGTTAATATTTATATTTTAATAGTATCGACTTGCCGAACCTCCTTCGCTTTTTAATTTATACTTTTTACTTGCACATAACTTAACTGATATCTCTATATCAAGCGCAAGGCAATTT
This sequence comes from Catocala nupta, assembly GCA_963675205.1. NCBI lineage: Eukaryota > Metazoa > Arthropoda > Insecta > Lepidoptera > Erebidae > Catocala > Catocala nupta. The sequence goes on along the minus strand of OY776079.1, from coordinate 7,054,121 downwards.
TATTATTAAAATGAGCATGAATCAATTTATTTCGCCTATAACGGTCTCAAACAACATTTATTTACAATATAACGTGAATGTGTCACAAATATTAAACTGTAGTTCATAAATCGAAACCTTGTTGAAAACCTATGAGATACCTAAAATAAAAATACATTTTTAAACAGGTGTATATTGCTTGTAATGTAATCCATGGATTCTCAATAGGTTTTTAAAACTTTTTTATGTAATATAATATTGCGTTTTGTTCGTAATTAATAATTAGACTGATTGCTGTTTAAATAGCGCGTTGAGTTCTCAAATGTTATTAATTATAGTATGAGTGTAGATGTATATTTTATAGTGTAACTCACTTAATATGTCTACCTCCATATTACTTTAGATAACGATAAAACGCACGAGTAGTGGCCGTCACAATACTACCAGTAATAACACTTTGTAGTTGATGACATTCACCCCTGATCCTGTTTCGTAACGGTTACAAAATATTATGTAATTTAAAGGAAAATGTTGTATAAATTCTTTTTTATTTTTATTTGAATTAAAGTTTATTGATCAAAATTGTATTTTATTTTTATATCTTGTATACATATATTGAATATTAAAACTTCGACTATAATCAGAACAATGATCATGTTATTTAGAATAACTTTAATAGAGAAAGTCTGTACCCTAGATTAGTAGGTACAACTGCTTCTCATCGTAGTTGCCTGTTTGATTTTGTATGTTATCAATATTAACTCAACAGTAAAATAAAGAGAGTCAAACTTTACTACCAAACCTTATCGCCGCTATACTTTACCCCGCGGCCCGCCTGGCTTTGTCTTGGCTACTTGCGGCTCGTCGCACACAAACCAGATAGAGATTATAATTATTATTATAATGGTAATTAAAGCAAAGAAAGGTATTGATGTTTCGTATACATTCAGTCATATACTGGGTGTACCGAAAACTTAAATAATAGATACAGACCATTATTTTGAGTTAAAATTCGTTGGATTTCTCTTTAGAAAATATCACAATTTGTATTCGGCAATTTTTAATTTTTCTGACTGTTGATCTTAACATTATGCGTAAACCATCCATTTTATTAAATAAAAACAAAGAATACTAACTAATAAAAACAAAGAAGTGGTATTGGTAGCAATCTATTGCGAACTGCGTAATAATGTTAATCAATATAAAATTTTAATCTTGCGTTTTATGATTAATAGAAGTTTGCGTCGAGATAAATACCTAGTCGACCTACCTATAGAAAGACGTCATGCTAAAGTTTTCGGTATGCCGTCCCTTACACCCAGTAATTACGCCCTGATTACCCACATTCCAGTCGACGCGACGTTTAAATAAAAATTATGTATGACGACGGCGAAAGCGTCGCGACGCTTTGACGTAAACTGACTAAGACGTATTTGAACATCGTTTATGGTTCGATTATATCTGTTTTTTTAAAAGTACCTACATATTATATTATGTGATATCAATCAAAATAATAGTATGTACATATATCTACTATATAATAGGTATTATGTTCAACTCGCATGAAGTGGGGGCGAGCCACTAAAATAAAATAAGAAATTAATATGATTATAAATATTAGACTGCGCGGTGGCGTAGGGGCCTTAACTGCCACTGCGCAGTGTTATGGTTTGGAATCCCAAACGGGGCAAATATGTGTGTAAACCACAAATGGTTGTTCCGTGTCTGGATGTTCTTTGTGTCGGTTGTTTGAATGTTTGTAAAGTCCCCCGCCTCACAGGAATTGTTTACAGTGTGGGAGAAGTCTTTAAAAAAAAGAAATTAATTAATTAATAATTTATTTACAAGTACCTAATGCCATAATGAGTTGAAACATCAGTCGACATCGGCTTCGTCGCTGTGTTCCGAACAGTCCTCTGGCAGGAAGGTATCATCGTTGTTGTAGTTGTGGCGCGTGGGCTTGGACCGTTTGTTGCGCCTCCGCCTCGGCTCCTTTGGGCGAGTGCCCACCTGCCGACAACATAATAGTTTTACTTGCAAGTACTAGAGGGGTCTTGTCATCTTTTAAGGGTTATGAATTCATATTGTAAACCAGTAAAGTACATTTATCAAGATGTCAATGTTTCAGTCATGAATTGCACTGACGTAGCAATTGCTTTTTGCAAATTTTAAATGCAATTTGAATCCAATCTAAAACGTATTGAATAAAAGCAAGCTTACACTTATAAATATGCACAAAGTTATTAGGTTTTTCAATAAGGGAATTCTTAATAGCAACACAGAATCTCGAAATATCCCCATTGGATGACAAGGGGCTCATCTATGCGGGGTTGTAAAAAAAATGGCTGGTAAAATGTTGGTACACATCTGATACCTTTGGAGTTGCATATTTCAATAGGCTACGGTACCACTTACCATCATACGAGCATAAACGTGTTTACCAGCGTAGTAACATATTAAGTAAATCATGTCTAAGAGAAAGATGGACAGACTAGACCCACCTGTTCTACAAGCTTGTAAGGTCCAACGCCGCTAATGAAAGCTTCTCTGAAGGCTTTTTGTAATGGCTTCCGTTTAAATACCGCGCACTGTTCTCTTAGCAAATCTGACGCGCCATCTGGTAAATCTTTTAGAAGAAAATATACTGGATAAATAATCAACAAACAATGGATAGCAGAAATAGCTCAGTGGAGAGACCAACAGACTGCAATGCAGAGGGTCTCGGGTTCGAACCCACGTCGCGCACCTCTGACTTTCGGAAGTTATGACTTTTCGAAATTATGTGCGTATTGATTGACAATTATCGCCTGCTCCGTGCCTCGGAGAGCATGTTAAGCCGTCGGTCCCGGCTGCCATGAACATCAATGGCAGTCGTTATTGGGAAGTCAGTGCCCTATAATATACTGATGCTGGTCTAGCCTTAGGGTATCGTTAGCCTTCGAGTTACGGAGGTCAGGTGACAGTCGCTCCGTGTAAAAACTGATATCCGGTTAGACTAGAAACGCCGACTCCAATTGACTTGGGAATAATAAAGGCTAGGGAGAAGAAGGCGATTACTAGACCAACAAGAGCCACATTCTTAAATTAAAAAAGAAGATTTATTTATCTCTTTTTAAATTGTTTGTTTTGTGTGCTGTATTATGTTGAAATTAATATTTGAATCTCCAAACATTATGTTAACATATGTGTAAATTACAAAGTACTAGGACCGCACAGATGGCGGAGTGGTTTAATTAAGTGGTCGCCTCGCCACTGCCGCCGCGCCGTGTGTTGTGGGTTCGATACCTACACGGAACAAAAATTTGTGTGATCCACAAATGTTGCCCTGAGTCCCAGACTCAGGACAATTGTTCTTTATGTCCGGTGTTTGAAAGTTTGTAAAGGGCGGGAAAAGTCGTTGAAAAATAAAAAATAAAGCTTCCTTATTCTGCCATCCACTAACTATAAAGACGTTAAGCCATATGCGTTCTATAGCACTTAGCTTTCTTTTAGTTGTTCACTGACTAAAAGAAAGTTAAGTGCTACAGAGCAGTATTACATTAAAGTGTAGAACATCGTATCGTTTTACATAATATTATCTTACGTTTACGCGATAAAATCCGTACAAAGTTATTTAATTTTAATTGTATGGTTTTACTCATCAACAATTGCAACAGTGAACATACCAATTTCTTTGAAAGAGAACTGCTTAGGTCGTATATCGTAGACTCTGTAGTCTAACATAAGCACCACGTCGAATGGCTCGACGTCTTCATCCGTCTGACTCTTGGCCACGAACGTTATCTGCATGTGAGACCCGTCTAACATCTTGAACAGCTGTGCTTCAATGTTCAACATTCTCTGAAAATTATAATGTTTGTTTAACAGATATTTGTTTTTTTTTTGTTACATATTAGTAGTAGCTTTGGGCACTTCCGGGTGGATTACTGATGTAGTTTTAGTTCCGGCGACCCACCCGCCATACAAAACAGTGAGATGGCACACTGTGGTGGTGTTAGTCGGTAGTCCTGAAGCTCGTGAGAGCGCAATATAACCCTCCCCTTGTGACGTGGAGATATGGGTCAAAAGCACCTAAGAAAATATATTGGGTAATGGGTTTATGCCAGTAGTGCAATATATGGGATATGAATACACCACCTTTCAAAAGCAAGTTATAACCTTATCCATTAGGCATATACATAATATTACTTGAAGACTAAGGTAAAGATTATTATGGTATTTTTCCATTAATGAATAGTTTAAAAGTAATCGTATTTACAATTACATAATTGTTTTAAAAAGACAATTCTCGCACTGTCTCAGGAGCAATCTCAGAACAATTGGTGAAATGGCAGCGGCGACGAGACAACATAACGCATTACAGCACTAAATATTAAATTACTGAGACTTACCTTGAGAGCCTCAAACTGTTCCAACCTATCATAATAAGCAACAAGTGCTTTCCTTATAGCACCGAGACATTCTGGCACCATGATATTGTCAAAGTCTTCCATCACCGCATTGAGATTAAAACCCAATGGAAGGGATGATTTGGATACTTCATTTGCACCTGTATTAATTAAAGTTCAAGTTAGGAGAAGACAGTTATGACATTAACCAAAAGAACAACCAAACATGGAATAACAATTCCTGGATTATACAAATTATTGTTCAGTGTGGGGACTGAACTTACCACACTGACAATAAGACAAACATTTAAATCACTATGCCGTCTGTGCTATACTCACAATAATTAAATAATTCTCCGTCCATGGCAGCAAAGTTTTGAAGTACACAAAATATAGCAGACGTAAATAAATATTAATTATTGAGCTGCTAACTATTTTGAACTAGTAGTATCAATCTCTTGGTTACACCACAAAAAGAAATCACTCACCACCTTTGAGCTCAATCCTCAATCCATGCTTCACCAGATGTTTGGCTTCATGCTGCATCAGATATGTTATGCAGCAATGGTTGTCCAATACATAGGACTGTACCTCAATGCCTGACAACACTGCTGTTAGTTCCAGTTCTGTCTTCAAGCTTTCCACAGCATTAGTCAGCACAATTTTCTAAAAAGAAATGTTACACTATGAGGCTATAAAATAAGGTTGAGCATCTCTAATAATATAAATAATGGCTAGAATAAAAACAAAATATTATAATTGTCTTATTGAAGACAATGTTAATTACAGAATCTAATTCTACACTAATAATATACAGAGGAAAGATTATTAATTTTGTTTGCAATGAATATATTCAAAAACTAATTCATCATTATAAAACTACTTTATCCCAGAAATAAAATTGGCTGAATAACATCCTGCTACATGCCATGTGAATGAAGTGTTGGAGTGTAGCAAAGGGTGTGCAAGTGAATTGGGACTGGATTTTATATTCCATAAAAATATAAAATTCTCATAAAGTTGTGTTTATTTAATTCATCATATAAAATGACTAATAATAATACAAATATCATATGGCCACTTTTTGTCTATGATGAGCTGTTTACTGGTAAATCAGTTTTAGTGCAAAACTTTTGCTACACTCTGACCAAATTATGAAGCATTGATTATAAATGTGGGAAAAATATTAATAATGGGTCATGGAAACACCTAGTGTTTTATAATTATGTGACTGCTGGAATGTATATGGGTGAGTAATTACCTGAGGTCTAACAAATGGTTCTGTTCTTTTCTTTGGTGGTGATGGTTTACATCTATAGCTGTTTCTCTGTAACTGAAACAATTCATCCTGTCTGTCTCTCAATCTTTGCTCTAATTCTTGTATCTCCTCTTGTAACTCGTCACAGTCTTCTGGAAGCTTAGCACCTAAAATTAATTAGATTAGAAATAAAATTGGAGGAACTTAAATCATATAATTGGCGTGCTAAGAACTTTATGAAGCCTAAAATAAAAAACATTGCATGAATTTTTCTTTCTTTCTTTGTTATTTACTCGAACATTTGCAATAAATATTGAGACTGAAGTTTTAAAATACGCAATATAATAATTACGTATATTTTGTTTCTTGAACATACAGTATTAATTATATGTCTACTAACCTCCTTTACGAAATAATTTCGTGATTTTTAACTGCTTCGTATTCGTCATTGTGTAATTAGTATTAACAAAATTGATATTAAAAAATAAAAAGAATAAACACCGAAGTATGTACACAACGAACTTTTTCAAACTTTGTTTGTATTATTTGACAGTTGGTTGACTTTGACAAGCGAAACGGATTGTTTCTATAAGGTTGGTACAACAAAAAACAATGTTAGATTCGGATACACTTGCTTCTAAAGCCTGCAATACAAGCAATAAGGCAAACTGATACAAGGCAAGTACTAACGTCTAGACGTTCGGTAAGTTTGAAGAAAACCATTGCAAACGGCCAATGTAGACGAGCTTTGTGGAGCTGTCCACACGTTGGGCGCTGTCAGTCTTTATTGAGCATTAAAACAATATGGACGTTATACATAATTATAGAAGTTATTGCAGCTACTGGTATTTATTTGATTATGGTACTCTAACGACTTATTCACGATTAAAATGAGCGCATATAATTATTATATCAGTGTACACCGTAGTAGACTTGTAAAAATAATACATTTTGTAGGTATACGGTATAACGGCCATTTTCGCTAAGCGCGAAATGGTAGCCGGACCAACATGTGGACGCTATTGGCCGAGCGCAGATCAACGCCTTTGATTTGTGTAGAAAAACTGTCACCACCCGCTCTGAAGTGAGACAAGTGATTGCATGCGACTGCGAGTTGTTACAAGCTACGCAAATTAAGCTCTATACACGTTGGCGCTTGCCTTCACTCGGCCAACTAGGCGAGTCATACTAAGCACTGGCAAGGTATAGCAAATACACCGTCTATACGTTGGTATTGGCTGTCACTTGGCAACGTTGGGCGAACATGTATTGCTGGCTTAACTGTATCCTCTATACCCTTAGTTCCCAAAGTGGTCCAGGTGGACCCCTAGAGGTCCAAGGGGGTCCGCTCGACGGGGGTCAACGTTGGCGTGCCAAAAATTCGGGTTCGCAGTTCGTAAGCAGGGGTCCATGAAAAGTAAAGTAAAGTGAATCGATGTTAGTGTTTGCCAGTATCAGAAAATTTAATTATTTACCTGCCTATTTGTTATACACACTTTTATTTTATGTTGTAATAAGTATATTTGTAATATTTACGTGTGGTAGGTACGTATTTAAAAATTAAATAATGAACAGAGTCATTATTAGATACTACCATAAAAGAACAGAAAGCCGAGAAAGGTTGAACTCTTTGTTCCTACTTTAATAGTCATTTTTTTACCCGATTGTGTTGGTACACTAAAGGAGAGATATATTATAATATCTCTTCATGATTGTAAATATTTCAGGTTCCTAATGCTAAATGACTGAATTAAATATATTTTCATAAATTGTCCGCGTCTTTACATACCCGTAACGTGCATCAAAGTAATAATAATTAAAATTGCGGAGTTTTTATATCAAAATATTATTTAAAAGTATTTTCTATCGAATTTACAGAAATATATCAAAATATATTAATGAAAAAATGTTTTACATTACATTAAAATCGGTTCAGCCGTATTCATAAAACTTGATTATGGATTAAGATCTATAATAGAGTTGTATTAAGCAATTTATTGCTTTTAATAATTAAAATCAGTTTGCCGACGGTAGGTAGGTACTTTGTTTATTTCAATGCAATAATTAATTAGGTAATCCTACTCTTTTAAAATAGCCATATCTTGAGTAAGACCGCCTTATAACTAACGCCTTGTAACTGATACGAAACATGGCTGAATCTAAGAAGAAATGTCGACAGTATAGTGTTGATGATTTAAAATTTGGTTTTCTTCCATCAAAGGCAGACAAGCGATTGCCCATATGCCGTTTATGTAACAAAGTTTTGAGCAATGACTCTATGAAACCATCGAAGCTCGAAGATCATCTAAGAAGGTGTCATCCTGATAAAATAAGTAAAGATTTGAAATATTTTCAAGCATTGAAGGAAAAATATGAAAAACTACCTACGGTGTACAGTACGCTCGCTTTAACATCTGAAAGTAACGATGATGGCTTGCAGGCATCTTACAATATCTCATTACTTATAGCGAAATCTGGAAAACCGCACACCATTGGAGAACAGTTAATTTTACCCGCTGTTGAAGAGATTTTAGAAACTGTTATGCACAAATTTCCATTTGACATACTCAAAAGAATTCCTTTGAGTACCAACTCTGTTCAAAGACGTATTGATGAAATGAGCTCTGATATTGAAAGTTTCTTGTTTAATTATCTGCAAACAACCAATTTTTCTATTCAACTGGATGAAACAACTTTACCCGGTAATGAAGTATTATTATTGGCATATGTTTGATTTGTTATGAACGAATAAATTCATGAAGAGCTATTCGCGAAAACTTTGGAGACGGACCCTAAAGGTGAATCAATATTTAATGTCCTAAGGGATTTTGTAAAGGAAAAATCGATTCCATTCACAAACGTTATTTCGGTGGCAACAGATAGAGCTCCTGCTATGGTCGGGCGATATCATAAAAGATAAAAGAATTATACAACAGGTAACTGCAATTCACTGTGTCATCCACTGACAACCTAGTAGTAGAACTAGTAGCGAAAAATTTGAGTGATAGATTGCACCAATTGCTTCAATTTGTAATTAATGCAGTTAACAAAATAAGAAGCAATGCGTTGAATACGCGTTTATTTGCACAATTGTGCGATGAAAATGATGAAGACTGCCAACGATTGCTCTTACATACTGAATTACGCTGGTTGTCGAAAGGTGCATGTTTAACAGGATTTTACTCACTTTTTGAATCAGTTTTAGAGTTTCTGGAAAGTAAAGATCCAGATTTAAAAGAAAACCTGATCAATTTGAAAGGAGAAACCGCGTAATTGACAGATTTAAAAAAAAAATAATGACATTAACTTACAATTACAAGAGGACTGCCTCAATTTAATAAAAACAAAGAGTGTTGTCACGTGACTAACGCGATATCGGGTCTCCGGGGTTTGACGGGTACAAATCTGCCGCCGCGATATCGCTTCCGGGGTTTTCAGAGGCTTGTAAATGTCTGACAGATACTTTTAAGAAAATAAATATTGTTACGGCTAGTGCTATCTGACGGCACTGTGCGGAAGAGTCGGCAGTCCTTTCTAATAATAATTTATTACAGCACCATCAATTGACATCTTATGGAACTACGTATTTGTCGGTACGAGTTGAGTGGAGAGAGCGCTGGCCTATTCTCGAATTATCGCGCTGTTGCGTGCCGTGTGTGACGTTTTCTGGAAAACTCCAGAAGCGCTTTACCCGCGTATAAATAGAGCGCATGCGCACCGCCGAGTCAGTTTACAATCGTAAGCGGTCAAGTGTTCGAAGCGAACGGCAGCGAAACTACTACGAAGTTTGAAGCAGTTACAGTGGAAAAGTGTAGTGTTTGTAGTGTTTTAAATTTAATGTTGTGATTTAGTCGGTAATCGAACCCAGCACGTAACAGTATGATACGTCCGTTTAAAATCTAACTTGATTAATTTGCATTTTGTAATAATTATGGTGATTATTGTACTACGAAAATAAAAATTGTATCTATAAGGAAAACAATTTTGTTTTAGATTAATGCTGATGGCAGAATCTGTGATAAATGCTGGAAGAAAACTGGCAAAATTGCATGACGTTTGCAAAATCAAGATACAAATATCCAAACTGGACTCAGCATATTAGAAAATACTGTTGTAGCAGTAGGGACCCAATATATCTGACATCTTGGAAACCAATGTTGAAAAGACTGTTTCAGCACCAATCTTGCCACCTGTTGATGCTCAACAACATGCAACAAGATATGAAGGAGCACAGGAAGAACCTCGAAATATATTTTTGGCAGATCCCATTCTGGTGACTTCTTCAGTTTCTGCTTCATTTCATCACAATCTGAATGGGTGCCTGAAGACCTTCCATCCATTGATGAGCCGCAAGGAAATGTTCATGTACCGAACTATAGACGATCTGCAAACACATCACGCCATTGCATATTTTATGAATGTAATGAATCTAATTTACATCGAGTATCAGATGATTTACGCATCCAACTAATTATCGACCACTATTTTTATTTGCCACCCAGTGCCAGGATTTGTGCATCACATTTAACTAGCAACAGTTGGGATACTCTTATAGCGGCTGCCGACGCTACAAATTTATATACAAGGCGCGCAGTTTGTGCGCAGTGCAGCAGTCATCTCCCCACATCCGCTCAGTTAGGTCGCGTAATTATGTAGTTTATTTTTGTATATCTATTATAAGTTTCTGGTACCAATAAAGAAAGTAAATATCAATGTAATCATCATTTCTGCCACCTCACATCATCATATTATCGCCCCTACACTCTATACAATGATCAGAATAGCACCACAATGTTTACAGTAGAACAAATTGAGCATATATATTTTCTTTTGTTCATTCAAATATGAATTTATGCATAGATTTTAACAATGTTTTGAATATTGATGATCATTTATTTCAATATTGGTTAGGATTAACCAAGCAAAACTTTTTAGCTATTTTAAGTGATGTTCCTGCAATAGAACAAATGCACCGAGGTGTAACTGGACTTGTAGGTTTGCTCATAAAATATCTTCGTGGTGACTCAGATGACCGTATCGCTAGTTTAATGCAAATTCCTAGAAGCACATTAGAGTGTTTAATTAAAAATGTTAGATTAATATTGTTCACCGAATTTGTGCCTAGATATATCTAGGCACAAGTCATATAACTAGGGAACAAATATTAGTGCATAATTTAATGATACCCAATGCTATCTATGGAAACAATGGTAGCCAAGATGATCGTCCTATAGTTATTTGTGATAGAACATATGTATATACCCATAAAAGCAACCTTTTATGTTTGTGTTGTGCGATGTTTACATCGTAGATTGCTTTGGCCCATATAAGGCGACAACTTCAGATGCAGAAATAATGACTGACCTACAAGGGTAGATCAAAAAATTCTTAGAAGTGCACATGAATATAATATTTTTGTGCGTAGTTAAAAATTTATTATAAAGAGTACTAATCACACAATATTTATACAGAGTTACACTCGATTTGGTCGTACCGTTCGCAAGTAATAAATTATTTACTACTAAGCGTTTCTAAAAATCCTTAAATATGGAGAAATACTAGTTACGTGCAGTTCCACTAAAGAAATATTTTTGGATATCCAGCAGACATTAGGGGATAATGCTTTACCATATTCTACTGTCGCTTATTGGGTTGCTGAATTTAAAAGAGGTACATCAAGCTGTGAAGATGATTCTCGTTCCGGGCGGCCTTCAACCTCTGTTACGGTAGAAAAGTCAAAAAAATTGAAGAGTTGGCTTTGAAAGACAAAAGAATTACTATAAAACACAAACAACACAAACATTAACACACAACAACAACACATACATACAGTCGAGATCCTAAAGATATCATTTGGCAGCATTAAATCCATTTTAACCGATCCTCTGGGTTTCAAAAAAGTGTCAGCAAGGTGGGTTTCACGAATGTTAACCGACGAAAACAAAAAACCTCGTTTGGAAATTTCGAGGCGCAATCTCGAAATGTTGCAGTCTGATCCGGATTAATTTTGCCATCGTATTATATCACTATGGATGAAACATGGATCCACCATTTCGATCCTGAAACAAAAAAATAAAGCATTTCTTGGAAACGACCATCCTCACCGCCCATGAAGAAATTTCGAGTTGCTCCTACCGCTGGCAAGGTTATGGCCTCTGTGTTCTGGGATAGTGAAGGAATTATTTTCATAATCAATGCAACAAATAACATGCCGAAAGGCCAGACGATTACTAGACCGTATTATGCAGGTTTAATCCTAAAAGTGCGTGATGCAGCTAAAGAAAAACGTCGTGGGAAACTGTCATTGGGTGTGTTGTTTCTTCACGATAACTCTCCTGCTTATCGGTCGGAAGTTACGCTGAATCCGCAATGCTGGTTTTGAAATTCTTGAGTACCCACCATATTCTCCGGACTTCGGCCCTAGTGATTTTCACCTATTCCCCAAATTAAAGGAACATATCCGTGGGACCAAATTTGAGGACAACGACGCAGTTATGGCTGCCGCCGACAAGTTTCTTGCAAGTTAAGAAAAAAAAAAATTTGCGGCTGGAATTAGAAAGTTAGAATGGCTCACTTAGGCAGTATTTCAGGCAAGGCAATGTGTTTATAGTTTTATACTAGATAGAGGTTTTCGTGACTATATTGGTTTATTAGAAGAATGTCAATAGAAGCCATACATGCCAGAATCCATATTAGAAGATGAGCATCAATTATGCACATTAAAATGCACAGTTTTGCCACTGGGTGGAGCTACCTACACTATTCAGTTCAATAATATAGCTACATAATACACATTGAGTTGCCGGCTTGTGATAATCTTATAATCTTATGGCTAGTGGAGCTCTATTTTTGAAATGTTACTCATGTAAAGAAAAGTACCATGCAGAATATTTAAATATTAAACCCAGCCAATATACAACTCTGATTCGTGAATATAAAACGAACTGGATATGTCCTTCATGCAGTAACGTTACGCGATGAAGTCGCATAAACCAAAATACTCCTGCTCGCTCCTCACTAATGTCTGAGCACCTTACTACTAATAACGCTCAGTCCTCGCGTGAAAACTACGCATGTACTAATGTTGGGAATGTCACGCTTTCAATTCCACTTAACGTTATATCTTAATTGTGCTACTCATCTACTGTATTCATGTTGCCAAATTCATATTTTTAGACTCTATGCCTCAAATTATTTAACCGTATTGTCTGCCTGTATGTTGTTCTGCTTACTCGCCTACACTGTGACATTTATTAACATAATAAGCAACTATTTTAGTTCTTCTAAATTTCGAGCAATTGATAAAATAAAAATAAACATATTTATTTTGTATCTACAATTTCTTAACTATTTTCTTATAATATTTAATTTTATAATTAATTGTAAGCCTGGATAACTTTACTCTATATTATCAAAACTGCGGTGGTATTCGCACTAAATTACACGAACTGTATACGAGTGTACTTACCTGTTCTTATGATGTAATTATTCTGACAGAAATGTGGCTTGTTCCTGAAATCTCTGACAGTGCATTTATAGATGAACGCTATACTGTTTACAGATGCGATCGGGATCGTTCTGCGACAGGTAAAAGGAATGGAGGCGAAGTGTTTATGGCCGTACGTAAAACACTATGCCCAACAAGGCTCCAAATATCTCAGTTAACTCAAGTGAAAAAGTACTTTGAACATGCTCCTTAGTTCCGATCTAAGTAAAAGCATGTTATAAGTGCTGTGTATATACCTCCTAACATGCGCACCGAAGCCTACAATTTACATTTTGATATGGTTCTGAGCTTGTTTAAACACATAGATATCGATCACCTTCTCATAATTGGGGATTTCAATTTACCGCACACTACGTGGTGCCATATAAATCCACCCATACCTGGCATGAATTGTAGCAGTAACCCATAGGTATGTAACAAGCTAAGGAATTTTATGAGCACAATTAAGATGTCTCAATACAATACCATTACAAATGCCCACCAAAATGGACGATTACTTGACTTAGTATTGTCCAACGTTACCTGCCGAGTCTACCAGCCTGCTACATTTCTGCTTAAGCCTAATAGTCATCATCCACCACTCCTTATTGAAGCTCCTTCTTGTTCAGCTAAGGTAAAAGATAATCCTCTGCGTAGATATAATTTACGAAAAGCTAACTACAATTTAATAAATAACAAGATCAATGATAGATTGGAACCGCGTCCTAAATCCCTTGACTGCTGAACTGGCCCTTGATGCCTTCTATTCTATGCTTGATGACATAATTAGAGAGCATACTCCTATAATTACAAATAGAACAGCAAATATCCTATCTGGTTCTCGCGCCCATTAATAAAAATATTTAACAACAAAAACACAGCCTGGATTCGTTGGAAGAAATATAATAATTATAAGCGACTATGAAGTTTTGCCAATATATGGGAATAATTTTAAATCTGAATGCCATAAATGCTATATTAAATATATAAATACAGTAGAAGATAGCATATCGAATAATATTAAATATTTCTGGACTTATTTATCCAACAAAAAGTCAAAGCCCGCTGCTCCAGCTACGATGACATATAAGTTTAAATCTTCAAGTGATCCCACTGACATTTGTGAAATGTTCAGGGAAAATCATAATCAAAATCAAAATAAATTTATTCAATTTTGGTTACAAGGTAACACTTATGAATGTCAAAGTTACACGTAATTTTTTTTTCTGTGAATTTACATTTACTCCCACGTTCAGCAAAGCAACGGTGTAGGGCTCATGAGAAGAACGGGCAAGAAACTCATAGCCACTCTTTTTAATCGCCAAGTTTACAATAATATTTCGTTTACAAATCATAACTATAAGGTGCTGCAACCATTTCTCCATTAACTACTACTCAACATACTCAAGCATTTGATAAAATTTGATGGTAGCCTCTAAAGCAGCAGTATGGTAAATAGGAGCATCCTCTTACATGTACATAAATAATCAAGACAAGACATGATTGTAGTCTGTAGTTTAATCTAATTGTTTAAATAAAATGTAGTAAGTAAATTATCGAATTCCACGAAACCAGAATTCAGAATAAGACTCAAAAGAAACTTCTTTAGCTCTGTTTATGAGCCCTCTACGTTAAGCGATACATGGTCACCGCCTGAGGATAACTCTCTTAACAACTTAATTCTCTCTAACATATCTAATGATTATAATGAAATACACAGGGCTATCAAAGATTTGGACCAGGCCCCGACAACATACCTCTTTTTCTCAAACTTACTTCTCATAGTATCTCTCAACCCTTATACATCATTTATAACAAATGTCTCAGCAAAGGAACATTTCCACTCTTATGGCAATCAGCTAATATCACTCCTGTTTACAAAAGCGGCTCATGAAACGATGTGGAAAACTACCGGCATATTTCTATTCTCAATTCTATGTCGAAGCTTTTTGAAAGTCTTGTTCACGATGAGAACAACAGCATGGTTTTGTCAAACGTAGATCCACAACCACTAATCTTACGTGTTTTACGAGCACTCTCTTTGACAACATGGATAACAGACTTCAAACTGATGCGATTTATACCGACTTTCGAAAAGCATTTGATAAAATAGATCACAGGCTGCTATTAAACAAGTTAGCCTTCAATGGAATAAAGCGAAAACTTTTACGCTGGTTTGCTTTCTATATATCCAATCGTGTCCAAAAGTCGTTCTTCGTGGGTTTCACTCCGACAACATACAGGTTACCTCCGGAGTTCCGCAGGGATCCGTAGTTGGTCCATTGCTCTATATGTTCATTAATGATATTGACAAATGCTTCCTACAGTCCAAATCTCTTCTCTATGCCGATGATCTGTAGGCATACAGTAGCGTCAATTCACAATACGATTGTCTTCTTTTTCAACAAGGTTTGGAGAGATATCTGTTTATTGTGAACGTAATAAACTACACCTTAGCATACCTAAATGTAATAGTATTAGCTTCACTAAGAACAGAAAGGTAATGGATTACACATATAAGCTCAATAAAACTGAACTTGCAGGTGTAAATTCACTGCGTGATCTCGTGGTTCAATTAGATTCCAAGTTACATCTAGACAATCACGTGGAAACAATAACAAATAAAGCTAGCGGTCTCTAGGAAAAAGTATCCAAACTATTAGAATGTCGGTCTTTGCATTAGAAGCGTGATGATGTGGTTAACTCAGAATTAGCGTTTTTTATACAAAGCCACTTTTATTATCAAGGTGCGATATGTATTAGGTTCTTTTGTCGTTATTAAATAGCCGTTTTTAAAAATATATATTTTATATGTAATTGTATTTTTATTTCGACCTGTCAGTCAAATAGTTATCAAGTATTATCTCATAAACCAGAGTCAATTTAACAAATCTGATATTTTTCTTGTATTCAGCATGCTGAACTTACACAAAATTGACTTCAACATACCATGTCGCAAAATTACTGTTATAAGTACACCGCATCTGCTGCCGTATCAAGCAGTTTGTTCTCATATCGTGTTAAGTATGATTTTTCGGAGAGAAGAAATTAAACACAAATGTCATTTCAATATATTTATTTTTATAAACTTTGCCACGTATTCAACAGTTGTTTAAAAGCCACGCACAAGATCAGTCTACATCCACAAATAATGTACGCAGCTGCTGTTACCAAGACAAACACAAACGATCATAAGACATCGCAAGTTAAAATATGAAAACTTAACAAAAATTACATGTTAAAATAATCTATTACGCCTGTCTAGCTTATGTCGTCTATATTTTGTCATTTTAATAATAACTTAATTATTGTTACTAAGAATTTTCCAGAAACTCAAGCCAATCAAACAATCGACAATAGGCTATCGGCGCAATTGTTCATACTGTTGCCACTATATGCTGATTGATGTAAACAACTTTTATACAAATGCGGTGGGACAATATCTTTATCTAGTTTTTAATATAAAATACATTTATTTACACACTTAAAAATAATCGTGACGCCTTCCGAATAAAAATAGTCCACACTCTCGACAATTAACCAGTTTAGTAGGTATGACTTTTCATAGCGCTCTCTCGTATCGACCATGTATTCTGAGTCTCGATTCTTTACAATTTTGATTATCGGCATGGCTTCACTTGCATACATTCTTAACCAGGTCAAGGATGCCACTAAAGTTGGTTGTAGAAGATGTATGAAAAGTCATCCATACATTTGTATTCGTCGAGAGCTATGCAAATTCAATTTATAATTCATAATTAAAAACTAAAAATAACTAAATACTAAACTTAACTAAGGCGCGCAATTTTTTAGCCGTGAAGTGTCGAGATCCCATTAGCAAAAAAGAAAGAACAATATTTACTAGAGATGCTATAAGTCATGTGTATGCTCGGGTGTCACGTCTAAGATTTTTAATAAAAGCATAGTTATAAGCTTAAGGCAGTATAATATTTTTGTTTCATCAAAATCGTTTAGTCGAATCTGATAATTATATTGTTTGACCGCTCTTAAGGCGAAAGGATAGGCCAAACTGCAAACTAGACCCCTCTTTGAAAGACTACTGCTACTAGACAGATGGACCAAATAATATAAATACCTAATACGTAAAAAATATTTGACTTTAAATTTTAAGTTTATTTTTTTTATTATTGTTCATACTTTTGTCGGAAAAAATCGAATATATCCTCTTATTATTTGCAATAATTTGCTTACTGCTTTCAAACAACTGAAGCGATTTAAATATTTTTCACACTATCATAGGCAATTTATTGCTTTATTAAATTTAATTTCAAAATTTTAGAAAATTGTTACTTACGTGCCGTTAAATCAATAATACCATATTATTACATTCGCGCCCGGCGCTCGCGCTCACTCAGACGCGAGGGCCAGTCTCACCATAGCGTTTGCACGGGGAGGCTGTGTCACATGTTAGCGCGCCCCGCTTTATAAACTTTGCCTCAAAGAGTAAACAGTGCAGATAGTACGTTTGGTATAGTAGTAAGGTTGAGGCTATTTAAAAATCGGACATTTCGTTTGCGCTTGGACGTTTATGTAAATATTTTGTATTAATGTACAAATACTATGTGAATATTTAGTTTTGGTGTGCGAGTGCTGAATTTAATTATTTTTATTAGTGTACAAACTATTTGTAAATAGGTATTAAGTTTTGTTTGCGACTGGACGCTTTAGATAACTACCTAATTAAGTGTATTGTAAGATGCCACGCAGAAAGAAAAAAATTGCGAATTTCTTAAATAGAGCTTTGCATATGAACAAAGTACGATAGTTCATTTTAATTTTCGCCTGTATTGGTCTTATTAAGTATGCACTTACTGATTTGCCCATTGTTATAAAAAGAACCTGGCACTTACTACATCCCAAGTTGCTTTTTGGATATAATTATTAGTCTTATTTTTGTTACAGAGTAAATAAAACACTTGAGGATATAGAGCAAAGTAACCAAAATCTCAAAAAGTACTTGGATGATTTGCCTAAACCATCAGCTGATAATGACTGCAATATTGATACTTGGCGTCCTGTTTCGGACAGCTCGGCTGATATAGCAACTATTGACCAAAGTGCTGAAGTCCAGGTAATATATCTGATATTTTTTAAATTATGGTTACAATTATGCTGGTGGTGGTGTCATATATACCACACTAAATAATATAGCCTTATAACCTTATATGGACGGATCAGATCGTATCTGTAATATACTTAACTTTATGTTTCAGATAGAGATAACACCAGCTTCAGAAGAACATGCGAAATTTGCAGTTGAGGGTAGACGATTCATTGATGTTTGTTATTTTTATAAAAAACTGCAAGAGATAGCAAGTCATGGAAGTTTAGACAGCAGTTTGAGTAGCGTTGCAATTGTAGGTGAAAAACGAACAGGATTCCATTCATTGTTTACCCTTAAGTGCCAGATGTGTAATGAAAATTTTACGTAGTAAATGACCCTCCTGGAGAGCAACTGACCATTAACCACTGCGCTGTTGCTGGAACAATCGCAACTGGGAATGGACACTCTCAACTACAAGAGTTTTTTGCTGCTCTAAATTTGCCAATAATGACTACGAAAACATATAAAGCCTGTCATTGCAAGCTTCAAATGCACTGGGAAATGTTTCGGTTGAGAGTATGAATCAAGCAGCGACAAATGAAAGAGAACTAGCTCTGACTGAAAATCGCGTTGACAAGAACGGCATACTGATCATAGACGTCGTAGTCGACGGGTGCTGGTGTAAGCGAACTTATAAAAATAATTACTCGGCCTTATCTGGTGCTGCTGCGATTATTGGGAGAATAACAGGCGAAGTACTTTTCTTAAGTCTAAAGAATAAATATTGTGCAATTTGTGCTCAAGCAGAAAATAGGAAACAAGAACCTAAATCCCATAAATGATATAAAAACTATAGTGGGCCATCTACGGCTATAGAATCAGAAATTCTCGTCGAGGATTTTAGGTGTTCCATTGATATGCATAACTTGATTTACGCCAGAATGGTTTCCGATGGGGATTCTAGTACATATGCAAAACTATTAAAAAGTCGACCGTATCCTCACGTTACTGTAGAAAAAATATAATGTCGTAACCACATTCTTCCAAATTTATGTAACAAACGGCTCTACAAACGGATACCAAATACCTGTGTAGGTCAGAAAATTTGTTACAACCAAACGAATAATGATCATAAGAAGGTGCATCCGAAAAATCATATACGCGCATAAAGCGGATACAGAATCAGAAAGATGGGGTAAAATAAAACCATTATATACTAACATACTGCTAGCTCATCATCACGCGTTTGATGATTATACAAGATGTAAACCCTTTTTTTGAAATTCCGTTGGTAGTGAACAGCCTTCAGATGTTTCTAAAGACTTTTTCACCAGTACATTATGGTCCAAAATTGGTCTGATAATGTCATATGTGGCAGCACATGCTCCAAGTTTACACTCTCAGCAGCCCAATCTGGAGACACAGCTACTGCAATACCTACGGCACCCACATCATCTAGGTCGATACTCCAAGACATGAATATCAATGTTCCAGTCAGCGTACTATCTCCAGTGCCAGGAGGAGTGTATGTAGCTGCACAAGGTAAACGGAAACCACGCAAAAAACAGCCTTGTTGTTAACTCCAACGCCAAACATAGATAAGGCTAAAAGAAAATCCGCTCCTCCACCTATTCTAAAGAAAGAAAATCGAGAAAGGTTACAAAAGATTTTGATTTTAGGACTGAAGCCAAAGATGCTGATGAAGATTATCCCTGCATTTATTGCAATGACCTCTATTCCAGGTCCAAACCATGAGAGGTTTGGTTAAAATGCTTGAGCTGTAACAAATGGGCTCATGCATCATGTGCAGATGTTCCCAAAAAGACGAAGGGATTTACTTGTGAACTCAGCACTCACTCACTCGCAAGTAATGGACTAATTTTCACTGCAAATTTGGTATGCCATTTTGTCCGCATCACGTATACTATTTTACCCGCCTAGGGAGGACAAAACGGTTTTAGTTCGAGTTTCAAAAAATTATTAATAATTATATTGTTTTCGTTTTAAGTTGATTGATCTCATTAATTCTAGCAAAGTAATGAACCAAAGAATATATAGCAACCTAATATGTAAAAAATATTAATAAATAAAGATTTTATGACTAATTATATAACTAGTATGTCATTTTGTACGCCTCTCCCCTATGCTAAAGTTAAGAACGAATTTCAGTTAATGATGGATTTAGGTATTTGTAGGCTTAGCAAGAGTGCATGGGCTAGTCCGTTACACATCTTACCCAAAAAAGATGGCAACATTAGGCCATGCGGCGACTATAGAATGTTAAACGCAATAACGAAACCAAACACGTACCCAGTACCGAGATGACAAGATTTCACGTATCTCCTGGCAGGTAAAAAGGTATTCTCCAGTTTAGATATAAATTGAGTTGACAATTGCATCCCTGTCCATAATTCTGATATATAGAAGACAGCAGTGATAACTCCCTTCGGATTATATTAATTTTCTAGGATGCCATTTGGTCTGCGCCACGCAGCACAGACATTCCAGAGGTTCATAGACCATAGTGTACTACAAGGGCTAGATTTTTTATTCTGTTTCGCTGATGAACTACTTGTAGCCTCTGAGGATGTCACAACTCACAAACAGCACCTCGAAATGGTTTTTAGTCGACTTAATCTAAGCGGTACCGGTACCGAGAATTATATTTATTGCGAAACATCAACCAACAAATCTAGACCGTACCTACCTGAAAAATTTGCGATATGACTTTTGATATGATACATAACCTTAGTCATCCCAGCATTAGAACCACTAGACGCATGATAGCTGATCGATTTTTCTGGGCACGCATGAATAAGGACGTAAGTAGATGGGCAAGAGCGTGTGTACGATGCCAAAAAGCAAAGATTCTTCGGTATACACTATCGCCATTCGGCCAGTTTCCAAAGTGTGGTCGTTTCGAGCACATACAATCATATAGATATCGTAGGTCCATTACCCACTTCAAGGAAGGCCACAGATTTGATAACAATTATAGATAGAGGCACCTCTTGGCCCGTGATCATCCCATGCAACGATAGATATTTCGGCGAGAACAATAGCTATGGTAGTTTTTGAAAATTGGTTCGTGCGTTTTAGGGTGCTTTTGAGATTGACTAGTGACAATGGGAAACAGCTGGAGAGTGACATTATCGGACATTTAATGCAGTTTTTAGGAGTAGAAAAACTACGCACTACCAAGTATCATCCACAGTCGAATGGTGTGTGTGAAAGAATGCACAGATCGTTAAAGGTAGCCCTTAGTGCAAAGCTAAATTATGAAAATTGGTTAGATTAATTACCAGCAATATTATTAGGTCTCAGAGCGGCAGCGAGGTGCGATACTAATGTAAGCGCGGCGCAGCTAGTGTATGGTTCCACATTACGATTACCAGGCGGATTCTATGATAACACAAATAGAAAATTTTATGACTCGTATGAATATGTACAAAATCTAAAAGACGTCATTAGTAGTTTAAAATCCAAACCTATGAAACAGAGATTCTAGAAAAAATTGTGAACCCTGAACTCAAAAGTTTGTAGCCACGTATTCATTAGGCGAAAATAAAAAAACAGACGCTTCTTCTTCTTTTCTTTTCGTGTGGTTAGTGGCCAACCTGTTTTCAAGAGTTGTTCAAGCCGCTCGTAGGCCTCTGACATGGCTTAACGACTGCTGGCAATTTGGCAACAACCGGGACCGACTTTTTGCATGCTCTCCGAAGCACAGAGACGCTCAGATGAAATACCACTAAGCGGTCACCCATCTATAGACTGACCGCACCCAACGTTGCTTAACCTTGCTAATAATTTACCGATCAGTGAGTGCAACTGGCTCTTTTGTTTCTACAGGTGTTTAAGGCAACAAAATAGTAAATAGATAATAATTTTTTATCACAAAACCATGTATACACAGTCTAGTAGCAACTATTGGTAAAAAAACTCGATTAATTTGCGTAGTTTGTTCTCTCATTGGATAGGTGATCAGTCATACTGATGCCAGAACGGCCGGTCACCTTTAAAAGTAAAAAAAACGGGGGAAGGATTTATATGACGATTATTAGCAACTAGAAGCAATTATGTAGCAACTTTCTAAAATTATTTCGATGTAAAATATGGGTAGTGACCCGACATTCTGATGGTCACCAAAAATACACCAACTATATTTTTAGTTTTAACCTAAAATTGCAAAATTCTAGTTTATTAAGTTTTATTGTGAGTTAACAGGTTTACACTCTTAGCCGACGAAATGTGAGTTGATTTGTTACGCTTTTACGGATTAACTTCTAGAACAATCATCATGAAATTTCGCATACACGTTGTCAGGGGTACAGAAAATAACATAAGTTATATAGATAAAAAGTACTTTTCCTAGACAGTCAAAATCCAGTATTAGATAAATCATAATTATTATTACAAAAATACATTATTATTATTTGCGTACCTAATACGGTGAGAAACAAAATTAGCGAAGAAGCGACGTTGAAGTCTATTTAGGCCACCACGGAGCGCAATGGTTGTAGAAAGTACGTCAGGTACTTTCTACAACCATTGCGCTCCATGGGTTAGCTAATTTTAAATATTTTTATATGAATATATTCAGTCTTATGTGACGTCATAGCCATGGGCGCTTACAACACTTGAAATATTAACTGCGCGTTGCCATCTTCAGAATACAAAATTCTGGCCTTCTTCTAGACTTAAAATCATAGAATGATATTGAGCTTGCTAAGTTAAATAGTTATTTTGCTCCAAACATGCTTTCTTCGCAGACATTTTTAACAAATCTGGCCATTACTTAATAAATATTTTATCCCCAGTACTGTTAAAGTATAGATATCAAAATAATTTGAATAAATAAATAAAGTATTAAATACTTCTAACGATACTTATTGAAAGAAATATGTTTTGTTTAAATACTATATTATCTGTGTATCTTTATAAGAAATAAATTTAGTACGATTGCAACCGTTGATATGTGTGTTTCATTAGGTACTACTGTGGTGTGGAAAGACATCATTTATAAAATTGAATAAAAATAATAGACTAAAGAAAAGCAGTTTCTCTGATACAGTCAGCAACATAAGTCGATGCACACTTACGAGATTTTGATTTACTTATGTTGCTGATTGTACGTAGGTTTCGGTCTTAATTTCGGCAGTAGCGGCTTAACATTAAACTGAGTCCAGTTTTCAATCCAGACATATATTAATTGTCTTACGCCTGGCTTACTACTGGACTGAGCAGTGGCACGGAGCTGGCTTCCCACCTATTTTCAGAACACTGTCACGTTGTAAAATTACTCACAGCCTTGTCAGACCAATCAACTGTAACTGCTCTGGAGTCAAACGTCCTTCTTCCCATTTTACTCGCAATCTGAAAACAATTAGTTAATTTAATAATCATCACCATACTGCAAATATAAATAAAGGTTTCTCATATAGTATTATCCTGTATCAAACCCCCAACACTCTGTAACTACGCAATCGATTTTAAAAGTTAATTTTTTGATATAAAGCTGCACAATCGAGTAACAAAGTATATGTTTTAATAACGAAATACAAAACCTACTCGAACTATATTTGGTCGATTATGTAAATAAAATAGTTATGACCAGTTTCTTGACGTAGTGCATCGGCACTTCAATGATAGAGGTATGCCAGAAAACGGAAAAAAATTTAAGCGGTACTTTTATACCAACCAGTTTATTATTGATACCACAGCTACTTACTCCAATCTGCTATCCAAAAATGGACGGCACTGTTAATGTGGCAAGATGGCTATCAGCTGTTCTGTATCGCTTGCTTTTGACAGTTCACATATCCGGCTGATATCATTATAGCGTATATTACCTTTCCTCATTGTGTTTTATGGACCACAACTCAGGCATGTACTTGGGCTTCATGCAGTTCAGGAAGTGTTCTCGCCACTCCTCCTCCAGTCGTAGCAGACCCTCATGCTTCAGGTAATACTCCACCACCTTCATGCCATGAGACTCGTAGTCGGCGTTCTCGTAACTGAAATGTGGGTAATGACGTCATAAGTCAAGATGTGAGCGCCATCTAGCGGCGTCTTTAACGTCAGTGGAAGTGGCATCCAATTGCAGTGGACAGGTAAAAGGGGTACAAAATGACAAGGCCAGTAGTCTCATATCGCTCACATTAACTAAAAAGCCCTTAATTTCGTCTATAGTATTGTCTTATGTTTACACAGATGTTTTACATAGAAATTAAACTACTGTATACCAGTCTATCTAATAAATCTAATATTTATAATAGTAGTGTTCAAATCCGCTATATAAGGATGGCACGCTACGGACCTAGAAACTGTAGGCTACCTACGATGTAAAGAATATTTTTATCATTTACAATTACACATGTTTATATATTATATACACAATATTACTAAACGCGCAGGTCTAAACAAACATAATTATCGTGCTGGCTGGTCGCAAGTACAGTGAGAGAGCAAGCGTATTCAAAATACAAAAAGTAGAATGTTCTAGGCTCGATCGAGCCGTCAGTTTTGGAGATATTTTTCAGTAATGGACCCGTATTTGGATAGATCGGTATATATATTATTATTTGTTGTTATATATGATTATCGTATTTTCGCATCCGTTTTACAACACGAACAGTAAGCTTTGAGCTTCTTTCTTTATTCCGTCTTGCATATCTTTATGCTTAATTAATGCTCATGCTAGTGTGCCTGCGCAAAAACTCATTCACCTTCTAACCTTGGTATACGTATGTATTATGTGTGTGGCGGGCAATAAACCAAAACCGTAAGCTGAGACAGTTTTATTTTAGTGACACTAAACTACAGACTTTGGTACCATTACCTCAAAACTATATATTCCAGCGCGCTATTTTATACGCTATGTTATAGCGCGCTGCGCGGGCACGCTAGTAGCGTCACAGAATATGGTAGCGTGGAGCCGTCAAGAAAATAACGTTGAAATGAGCTACTTTAACTGAGGAGCGTGTTTTTTAAAAATATATAATCTAATAAGTAATAAGCAAAATAAATTCAATGAACACTCCTTTATACTTTGGGGCTTAGGACTGTTTATAATTGATTGACTGTGACTAATGAATAATAATAATGATAGGTTCTAAAATAATAAAGGAATTATAGGCGATTTCAAAGTTCATTAATACGTAACGCATGAGCTTGACGGAATACCATAGTAACGTAAACAACGATAATACGCGCTATGCGTTGAGTAAATATAGCGTGCTATGTTATGATGCTATGTGTAGCGATGCAACGATATATCGAATATTCGATAATATCGACCCTAAAAATATCGATATTTTATCGATATCCAACCATCATCGATAGGATATTATCATATCGACAAGAAATTAAATATCGATATCAAAATATTTAAAATAATATTTGGTGACCATTGCTTATATTTAAGATTTTATCATCGATTTTTGTCTATGGTGTAATTTTGATTTATTCCTTCGTTCAGAATAGTTCTTTTCACAGAAAATATTAGGATTAGTAGGTTCATTTGATCCACTGACTTGGTAGTATTCAATATTTATGTGTATAGTGTATCTGTGTACCTACAGTAGTATTAGTTACTAGCTATACTATAATCGATATGTATATCGATATTTATTATTTGCTTCTTATTTACTACTAATTCTACTACTAATTAGAAAGTTCTAAATTATCGATAATATCGCATTGAAACTGTCGATATTATCGATCATCGATATTTTTAGGCCTTCGATATAAATACCGATATTTATATCGATATTTTCGTCTCCTTGCAACCCTAGCTATGTGCTATATTAACCACCGCTAATTTATGACAAGTTAATCTTTATATTTATATAGTTTAAACTCCATTCTAGGGTTAAAATATAAACTACACTTTAAATAACATAATACTACACGGATGCTATTGTGGTTTAAGTGATTGTCTCGCCACCACCAGCGCACCGAGTGCTACAAATTCACTAGAGATCAACAACAATAATTTGTGTGATCCCGTGTGGTGATCGAATCAACAACACTTTGATCAGTTTCACCAGCGAGGCGACCACTTATGCCACCTCGTCATCCATACATTCAAAAGTTAAGTTTGAAAGCAGTAATAGAAAAAATTACTATACTTATTAATCTGTTAATTATTGGATTGCCTGACATAATTGGAAACCTATTATATGTAACCGGCGCGGCGGTATGCCATTGCGACACAACAGTTTAATAGACTAGATGGCGCTATACACAAATTTAAATGAAGTTGATTACTCACATAACTTGCAGTGCACTGGCTTCTTTCAGCAGGTCTAGTGTGATCTCATTGTGTTCCGTGTAATAATTCAGCACAATTTCTTCAAGCTCCTTACGTCTTTTTTCAGGTAAGTCGTGTTTGCGAGTCTGCTGGTACAGGGCTCGGGCCGCCGAACGGATTTTTCTGTTGAAAATACATAGCATCATACTTTGGCTTCAATTTTTTTCTAAACGGTTTGGTAGCTCCTAATGCATCGGTCAATTATTGACATAACAGAGTTTGTGAACAGAATCAGATTGCGTGTTATATCGGCATTTCTAGGCATCGCACCTCCTGCACATCCCCGCGGTAAGCACAAATTACAAACAAAATTCATATTTAATTAGGACGAGCCGAAAGTACAATATGACATCCCAAGATGCAGATATCGACCTTTTCACCACCAGTGTCGCGAAAATGCAAGCAGTGACCAGTTTTTTAGTGACCATAATCGCTTGTATAATTGATATATAATCATCACATATATTTCCTAATTGTTAAGTTGTAAGTTTTCCAAAAATAAGAAAGCTGAAGGAAACATCGTGAGAGCTTGTATGTCCGAGAGTTCACCATAATGTTCTCGAAGATATGTGAAGTCTGCCAGCGTGGTAGACCATGGCCAAACCCTTCGCATATTTAAAAAAGGCCGGCGCCCAGCTGAGACGCAGTTTATATACAGAACTGATATTATTATAGTCCTTAGGATTAGCGCGTTCAAATATGTGAATATTGCAGCTTTATTAAATTAAGAATAGCATTAAATTTTCAAAAGTGCCATACTCGGCATATTTGTTTTATAAGGCCGACATTTCTTTCTATTATTATTTGCGTACTTGCAGTAGTGAGATGACATCGTTAATCACTGTTTAATACATTTATGTAAGTAAGTACTGACAAGTTTATACGAAGGATTAGAATAAATAAGAAGTGTTTAGTGTAAATTTTTCAAGGCATAAGGAATTGCTCCTCCTATATCGCGGGAGACTTCACAACCATTTAAACAACGCATACAAGGTAACACCTAGATCCGGGCAAACACAGTTCTCATGTAGATATCCTACCCACTTGGCGCAATAACAACGGCAAGACAACATTCACCACGATGCTATTCGTGCAGTCAATAGTATACATGAAGACTGTTTAGTACAAAATAAGTATAGATTATAAGAATATATTATATGAGTACATATGAGGAGCGTCAGAACAAAAACTGATAAATGACATGAGAACATTTTTTGGAAAATTGAACGTAAGTTTTATGTCTATGAATTTGTAATATAGAGATGAACAAACTTTACCAGTTTATTGGTGTTGGCTACACTTTCAGGATAACCCAATGCCAATTTTGTATCTGCGGTATACGATGAGATACTTAAAAAAACAAAATGGATTTATCGGTTTTAATCAGATTTTCTTGTGTTTTATCAATAAAGCTACCAAATGTTGAATTGGCACATAAATATCAGGCTTGTCTATGGTTTCGTCATGAAACATTTTTAAGGGATATGCCTGTTTTTGACGCAACTAAAAGAATGAAGGAGTCTGCCCGCTACCCTGTCTCATACCATGACCGTGCTTGGAACGTGTCAGGCAAAAAAATATTCTTTGTAAGGAATTTTATAAGACTATGTCCACTATACCGTTCCGTCAACGACTCGCAGTTCCTATAGCAGGGCGTATCGTGTTGCTTTTCGTGTCTGATACGTTCCTAGCACGGTCATGGTATGAGACGGTGTAGTGGGCAGACTCCTTGATCTGTGAAAAACGGTAAGGATTTATCGGTATTTGTTCCAATCGTTATACCGGTTGATACGACTGATTGGATTTATTGGTTTATGTTGAAATTATACCTATATGTGTTACGTGCTTATTTATTAGGTTTTCTGTTAAGACATCCCAATACCAGCTGGAGTTAGGAACTTGGCGGTGTTAGACACCCCGTGCCTCGGCAAGCACGTCAAGCCATTGGCCCTGCGCCTGATCTATCTCCGGTCCTATCGGATCGTGAGATGGATAACTAGCCATCTCCTGCGCACATGGCCAGTCTCCGTTAAGATTGACCGCCGTGACCGAAATTTGGTCTGTAGGACATTCTATTTTTTATACCACTAAACACACAATCATACGTCTCACCTGATGGTAGGTGGTCACCGTAGCCTATGGATGCCTGCAACACCAGAGGATGCCAACGCATTGCCGATCCTGTAAAAGCCTATTAACCCTTTTTGAAGAACCCCATACTGTAGTCTAGTGGGAAAACCTCAGCAGTTCGGGAGTTCATTCCACAACCTGAGTGACCGCGGGAGAAAATTCCTTTGGAACCGCTTGGTGCGGTACCAATTAGGTTGTAAGGTGTGAGAATGAAATCCCTGCCGATAACGAGCGGTGCGATGATAAAACACTATGTGTTACTTGCACCAAGTCGTGCTACGAGTGGTCCTTCATGTTCTTTGGACAAGCACTTACTTGCAGGTGGCGTCCTCGTTGTACCGCTTGGAGTTGGGGTGCGAGCCGAAGGGCGCGTGGCAGAGGCGCGCGAGGCGCTCACGCACGGCCTGGTCGCGCATGTTGCTGAGCTGATGGCACGATACGCACAGCAGCACCACGTCGTGCGACGAGTGGTCCTTCATGATCTCTGGACAACAAATATCAATTTTATGATATCAGCCAGGCCTCTTCTCATTGGGCAAAAGTTTAGGCCATAGTCCATCCCCTTGCAAGAAGCCAAACACAAAATTATGATTGACATTTTTTTGATAAACATTTACCGCTCTGAAATTATATCTTCTTACACGGAAACTTTACAAACATTTAAACTACGGACATGAAGAACACATTTCGAAGAACTTTTAGACATGCGCGTTGCCTCGCGATGTGTTCCTCCACCGTTAAAGCGAACAATAATCAACTTAACTCTTCTGAACACAGAGATCACTGAACACATCAAAGACATTCAGGAGAAACACCAGGGTAAGTAAACCTTGTACGCTTAAAGTTTGTAATGAAAGTGAATATGCCAGTCCAGTTCATAGCAAGTGGAATCGGTTGTCTCTGACTATCCCTTTAGGAAACAGAAGTCCACGTATCTAGGTACTACACTGACACATCGATCTCATAACTGTGAAATAAAAGTGTCTTGTGTTGCAATGTGATGAAACGATATATTTTCCTGTTGGATTAAACACATGCGTGTATGAGTCGACGGAAATCCAAATAAGTTCATGACAAAATCGAAATAACGTCGCATATTATGTCATATTTTGAGCCTTTTGAATGTAAGTATTTAAAGTAATTAGGCTTTATTTCAAAATCTTTTTAAAACATTCTATAGACTAATGTAAAAATGTATCAAAAACGGAATAGAATTAGATTTGTAGTCCTTTTACAACGTAAATATTCGGTATAAAGTTTTCGATGCGTAATGTGCATGTGAAACGACAATGACGAACTTAGCTGAAATCCATTATAAAATAATTGCAAGAAAGGAACCACGATACCCTCAGACCGCCCACCTCAACTATTGCAATAGAAAGTTTGACAACACCGAACCAACCGAGCAATCTTATCTATAACCCTTCATCAGTCAATCCTAAACACGATATCCAAAATGTATGCCTACCTGGTAAATACTTCCTATATTCTCTAGGAACAACATTTTTCCTGATGTATGAGTTGGTATTCCCGCACACGACGCATTTGTTCTCTTTCTGCAGTTGGTAGTAGCGGCCCACTTCGCCGACGGAACGTCCTGAGGGTTCGAAGCGTAGACGCACCGCCAAAGGGTCTTCTTTAATCACATCAGCTAATTCTTTTTCCACATACCTTTATGGAGAAACATATAATTTTATTGGCCTGCATCATTTAAAGCTTATCCAAAAATGTTAATCATAGATTGTGGTATAAAGACATACATGCCAATGATATAAATAATCTATGACTAAAGTCATTGTATGAAATACATTTTCTTCTTTGCTGCGTTGAATGCAAAGTGTATAATGTATTCTAAAATGAATTTCGGTCATGGCAGCCAATGTTAACGAAGAATGGCCATCTGCTCAGGGATATTATAGTGCACAAGTGTGTGCGCAAACACAAGTGCACTCTCTGACTTCTTATCCTCATAATACTGTGGTACATACAGCGACTAATCAACCTAGACTGTTTGGACTTTGAACTATTAGAAGTTGAACGCTGCAAATCGTGCGAGAGAGTAAGTTATATTTTTGTTATTTTGTCTTATTCATGCTGAACAGACCGCGGGCGTCGCCGCACGCGCTAGTACACCGTGATGGGTCTACACCACTATGCACTGTCCCTTTCCGACAATTCTCTATTTTGTATGTAGCGTAGATATGCATATATAGGGTGTCTAACTTGATGTGTAGCCGTGTGTACAGTAATCTGACATGACCGTAGAGATATCAGGCGCAGGACCAACGGCCTTATGTCCATTCAGCGGCGCGAGGTTGGTATTGAACATTTCTTGTCCAACTTAACTTTAACCCCAAAACTTATAAGTAAATTTAGATGTAGGTATCTAATAAGCATAATCCATGCTGGGATATAATGTAAATTATAATAGAGTAAAAAGACAAACTAAGAAGCAGAGCTTGAACCTGCGAACATGACAAACTGGGTCGTCACTTTGCACAGAGGCTAATTAACACGCTTTTATTAGCTTGGTATGTATGTAACTGTGTCTATGTATCTATGAATCTATGTAACGGAATCTTTGAACGTGATTTTCACACCTTTCATACCGACGGATTGACTTCAAACTTAGCAAGCTTCTTAAGGACCGAAGACAAAAAAAATAAAAAAAAATAATAGGTAAAAAAACTAAAAACACGCTTTATTAAAAAAAAAACTAAAAAGACGAAAATAATTAAATAATTTTAATGTAAAAAATCGTGGGGTACCTGCTTTCTAAGATATTTTGATAACACCCACCCCACGCTTTTTTACATTAAAATTATTAAACTATTTTCTACTTTTAAATTTGGTTTTTTTAATAAAGCGTGTTTTTTAGTTCTTTTGACTTTAATCCTTGACGTACGACCAAAACTTTTCTTAGGTCCATCGCGGGATTCGAACTAGAGATAAAATGCACAGCAGTCTCATTCAGTACCGCTGTACAAGACAGTCAATGTATAAACAGATGAGTTAGTATTTGTAAATTACATAATACTTACCACATAGCTTTTTTACTATCGCACGTGCATAGTAGTTCATCGTCCGGCGCGTATAGTGCGCAGTTGTGGTACAACGGCTTGCAACGAGTCACATTCTGGTATCGCTTTGTAACTTTCATCTCTTTCTGTCTGTGCAAGGAAAATGAAATAGAATGTATTCGGTTCTTTTTAAATATTTCTCTTTTTGTAAAAGACTACTTTCGCACTAAGAATAAACACCGGGACTTTACATGCAAACCAGACACAAACAACACCCACACTCAGAACAACTAGGTACATATATGTGAATTACACACAGTGTTGCCAACCCCACGAATCTAAAAAACAGCAGCTCACTAATAAAAAAACAGGAGAAAACAGTAGGTAATGTAAAAAAGGCAGATTTCATACTTCCCTCATATAATTAAAACAATCATCTACTTTTATTAGTTCCAAGGACTCACATACATTGTTATATTATAATATTGATCACAACATAATAAAAAACAAAAATCAAAGTAAAATTATTTTCCACTTTCATCCTCAATTGCCTCATCTTCAATATTTTCAGACCCATTTTCCTTTTTAAAATCATCCATATTTTGGTTAAATTTCTTCATGTGGCTTTCTGTGGCTTCAAATGAATAACAATGGGTTATTTCGGATTTTGTGTGTTATGCTCCTTTAATAGTTGTAGTCGATATTCTGTTGCGTAATTTGATTTTCATAATATATATAGCTGAAAATAATCTTTCCACGCTGTTATGTGGTAGGCATAAAAGTTTCTTCACCAATAATAGACACTGCCGTCTAGAGTCATTGCGTTTTATTACATAACGGTTATCAAAAAATATTTGCTTAGTGTAATAGGTGGCGCTGAACGCTAATTGAAAAACAATAAAAATTAGGAATGAAACAGAAAACAGGGGCATCAATGTGTAGACAGCAAATCTACTGTTAAAACAGTAAGGTTGGTAACACTGATTACACATATTTCTATCTTGAGTTAAGATCAAACCCACGACATACGGCGTGATGGCAGACACGAGGCAAGCACTTAAACAACAACGCCATCCGTACAGCGACGGTCCATAGTGATAATTGCTCATGTAGAACTTAAATGGAGAAATTGTGTGTTTGTTTGTTACGTTTAAAATATTATTTTGCTGAACTGAATTTGTTGTGTCGATGTTGTAGAGATACGTGATCTTTGTTACGGGATATGTAACGAGTGCTTTAAATTATCGCGTACGAATAAGGGGGCTTTAAAGTATTATGTAAGTACCAGTCTAGGGTGTCTTTGCTTTGCTTACTTTTGGTGACATGCGGGACAGGGAGTTTAAATGTGGATTACGTTAGCAATATTTATTTATTTACTGTTCGTATTCTTTTTTTAAAGTTTAATAAAGTCTGAATTAAAGCCACATTTGTGGCAACACTACTTGTATACTATGTACGAAAGCGGAAAGAATATTGGGGGATTACCCGAAATATTGGGCAATATTTACAATGTTTACGTAAGCATTGGAGAAGGGTTAAAAGCTATACTTTGTTTTGCTGACAAGAGGCGTAGTTATAAGAATAAATAAAATCCTGCATACGTAATTATTAAAGGCCTTTTTTATAAACTAGCGGTCGCCTAGTGGTCAAAATTCGACCAAAATTCCTACGCTTGCTACTTTGTTTTCTATTTTTCTCTATTACATATAAATAAGGTATAGGTAACCATAGTTACAAAGAATTGTACGAAGTCAGACGAACAATGTCGAAATACTACGAACGCGATTCGACTGCGTGTCTCAAATGCATGGTTTTGTGCGTGTAGTGTTTTTTCCTTAATTTAATGTATTTCTAATGCATATTTTATAAAAATATTAGTATTCGCTCCTCCATCTCCATATACTTAAACTTTAACTGTGCCAAATTTCATACGCCGCCGTGCGCGCAATTTTCGTAAAAAGGGGGTACAAATTTTTTGCTTCACGTATTAATATATAGCTATATCAGAAATATTCAATAAGGTAGACATATACATATATGTATACCTTCATTATTTGTTTTTCAAGTCAAATTATTTCACTAAACAGTACGTACATAATCTTCCGTTTGTATATATATGTATTCTGTTGGTAAAAGTACACATCTGATTATATTTGTGAGATACATTAGACACCGACGATACCACAGCTATTTTTCTAGATACCATATTTAAATTGGGAGCCATTGGTAGATGGCTCTTAATTTATATATGGCATATTGTCAGAAATTTCTTATTTAAGGATCCTATGAACACTTTGTCTAGACCGGAAACCGAACCTACGAATCCAACCTCACACCCAAACATAAGCACAAATTTATGCAATGGGTCAACAAAGACAAAAAATAAATAATAATCCTAAAGTTAACTCATCTTGGACGCCTTTGAAAGGTACTGTCAGGAGATTTCTACGAACATAGAGATTTTGAAGCTTAACGTAAAATTAAATAAAAAAAAGGTAGCAAATAAATTCATAATTCATTATATTGTCTTATGTTTATGCTAACATTAAAGTTAAATTAAGTAAAATAAACAACGCGACAAAATCCGTATAAAGTGTTTAATTTCAATCATAGTTCATAAATTTATTAACAGATAAAGCTTTGTTTGTTCAAGCTTTTATAATTGCTAGATATGTTTATAAATTGTACAAGGAAATGTTTCATAAACTATATTATTGCGCAATATAAACATATGATGCAATACTATAAGATTTTACTAGTTACTTGCTTGCATTACGTAATAAAATAACTACAGTACCTACTTACATAATTATTTAAACAGTAAGCTGAATGAAACGTTTAGTAAACATTGCGTAAACGCAAGTTTATCGAAGCAAGTGTAGTCTTTGTCTTACTTAACGAAAATATCTGAGATAGAATGACACTACTGGAAACTTGTCTCAAGTAAATAAAGCTAATATACAAAAGAAGCGCCTAAAAAGAAATTTGAATATTCGAAACTTGTATTATGCTGCATTCGAATTTTGATAAATTCGTTGATTTTGATAAATAATTCGAATAACAATCGCATTTTAGTTATTTAGACTGCCTCGTTGTCCCATCGGTGGTGGGTTTGCGATTACTGGGCATCAGTTCTTGGATCCGATTCCCAGTCCGGTCAAAATTTGTATTATACATTCTTATTGACTATTTAAATACTTCAAATAATTGTAATTAATTCGTCGGTCTGTCGTCACCAAAGAGAGAGACAAAGGGGGGAGGAGGGGGAGTGAGAGAGGGAGATAGTTTGTGTGTGATAGAGAGAAAAGTTCTTTAAAGCTAAGAGAAAACTTAGAACCTATCGTAAAACTACATAATTGAAATTTAAATGTTCAATGAATTACGGTCGACCACTAGTTTCAATTAAATCTTTAGGACATCGCAGATTTAAAATTACACGAGAATAAAATAAAATAAAAATTAGCGTAACGACATTTACCTACAAGGAAACCGGGCGGTCCATTTGTATATAATAATAGTGACGTCACGAAAATGTATTTTTATCGTGTAGCAGCGCATTTTACGAGGAAAATATATTGCACAATGTTTTAACATTGTTCATCACGTCATGTTGATTCTTCCCGGGTCGGGTAAAGCGATATTGCATTTTCCTGTCAGGAAATTAGATAGGACAGATGGCTTAGTGGTTTAAATGGTCGCCTCGTCACTGCCATTGAACCGAGTGTTTTGGGTTCGATCCCCACACAAGGCAAACATTTGTCTCTTTCTGTTTTTCGTGGCTATTTATCCCACATGGTGGTAAGGTAAGACGTCTAGACTAAATTTTCCACTTTTCCACATAAAAAAAATTTGTGTGATCTACAACTGTTTCCAATCTGGGTATTCTTTATGTACACACAGCGACACATCAACCTAGACTGTTTGGATTTTGAACTATTAGAAGTTGAACGCTGCGAATTGTGCGAGAGAGTGAGTTATATTTTTGTTACGCTCTATCCTTATCATTAATCGACACCATTATGCATTGTCCCTTTCCTGCAATTTTCTATTTTGTATGTAGCGTAGTTATGCGTATATAGGGTGTCTAACTTGATGTGTAGCCGTGTGTACGTTGTTTGACTGTTTGTAAAGTACCCCCGCGAAACAATATTTAAGTAATCCAAGTACAGAAGCTTTTTAGTAAAATATGAATAACAGTAAACATGCAATTTTTACCGTAGAACCTAAGACGCAATAATCTTTTTGATATTCATTCATAGTCTCACCCTTTGGTAGACAGTGGTGTATTTCACTCACATTTCGCTAAAATGGTTTTAAGTCCAGTAATAGGCGGATTTATTGCTGTTTACCAAGCAGTTGCAGGCTCCGTACTGAAAATATTTCACAGAAAATCGGACACTGCCCGACCGAGCTATCGAATAGCTATCGAAGCTAAGACCTCTGGCACAGCAGTAAATATGGCGAGAATATATATTAACACACTGTATATTGAGGCACGATTGATAAATACTATGAGTCACTCTTCTTAATATAGAATTGTGACTTGGGAGTAGGGTTGCCACTCACTTTATAGAGTATTGTACGTTATTTCGAGTAAACGTACTTTATTTCTTTACTAGATATTCCTTGCGGCTTTCCGCGCGTAAATGTTTGTTACGGTAAAAACAGTATTTTTCTGGATTATGTGCACCTTATAACGTGTATGCAAAATTTCATGATGATTGGTCAAGTAGTTAAGGCGTGAAAGCGTAACAAACACACAAACTCACATTCGCATTCACAATATTAGTTAGGACTAGCTGTTACCAGCGACTTCGCCCGCGTGGGAAAAAGTTAAAGCGTTTTTGTAATAACAAAAAGGTTTTAATTTTTCACCTTTGAATCATCAGCTATCTGCCAGGGAAAGTTCTTGCAAGATCGGTTCAGCCGTTTCAGAGATTAGTCGGAACAAACAAACAGACAGACACAAAATTATAAAATAGATTTTTGATATTAGTACCGCATATACTTTCATATGCATTTAGTAAAAAGCTGTTATTTTGACATTAACAACAGATATATTATTTTTATTTATTCGTATAGATTGGTTTAAAATAAAGGTGGCGATCCTAGTTGGGAGTGCCGCTTATTCAATCGTTAAGTAAGCGTGAGTCGTAAACGTCACCGAGCGAGCTACTACTACTAATCGTGACGAATATGTGTTAATGTTACAAACAGGTTTGGTTTGTTTATATGCAACGGGAAATCTCTATAACTGCTGAACCGCTACTAAAAATGATTTCATTGATGACGAGCTACGCTATATCTGAGTCATAGGCTTACGGCCGATCTTTAAATGTCGGGTTCGATTACTGAAACGAGTAAAATTTAATTTGGTTTTAAGTAACAGAGAGCAAATCTGAATCCGTGATGTTGTTTGGGACATCCTGATCTGGCAGTATTTCGACTGATTATAAATTGAAGCCACGGTTTACAATGTTTACATGTTTTTTCCGATCTTAAAATTTATTTTCCATCACAAATTACATTGTACACCATACAATTTATATAAGCATAGACATAGTTATAATCAAGCTTTTATGGTATTACCACAAATAAAAAACTTACCTAGGCTTCAAGTTGTTTTTATGTTTCGATTTATATTTCCTATCAATATACAATCGACAAAAATCATCGGTGTCGGTGTCATCACGCCATAGAAACCAGGTGTTCTTTCGTCTGAGCTGTTGGAGTAAGGCGGCGAAGATTCTGATGGCGGCGTGAGCATCAGTCGCCGCGTAAGTCACCTGTCTGTCTGTCAGCTGGTCAGCCTCCCAATCGCTACAACGGACCTGCGAGATATATATATATAAGTAGAATATCGCCACATCACAAACAAAATATCTAATCGTACATAATAATATCGTACATAAATAAATTGTAATTGTAAATTATTTTCTTCAAATAATTTCAAATGCTGTGCTCAACCATATAATAATAATACCAGCCCTGTTTTAAACTGTCCCAGTGCTAGGCACGGGCCTCTTCTCTGTGTGAGAAGGGTTAGGCCATAGTCCACCACGCTGGCCCAGTGTGGGTTGGCAGACTTCATCAAGAACATTATGGCGAACTTTCAGACATGCAGGTTTCCTAACGATGTTTTTCTTCACCGTTAAAGCGAGCGATAATTAACGATTTAATACGCACATAGCTTCGGAAAGTCAGAGAGCCTTTGGATCGAACTCGAGATCTCTTCGAGGCAGTCCAGCGGTCTCCCACTAGGGTATCGCTTCTGACAGACGCAGCCGCTGCATACAGCTAGAGTACCTGATCTGACTCATATGGACCGGACATCTGATTAAAGCCATTTAAGCACATCATCCAAATGTGTTATTATTTTTATTTTATTTAAATGACTAATATTGTTGTTGATTGCTCCAGCTAAGATTAATGTCTGGAGTGGTACAGTAAGCGACAGAAGGCACAAATTCGTAGTAGCTGCTGTCAAGGCTCTGGACTCCTGTATGGGTGGACTCCGGACTGGTCCTGAACTGTGTTAAGGCTTTCAACAAACTTGACAGGAAGAACACAGTGAGACTAGTGTGGGTTCCGGGGCATGCAGGGGTGAAGAACAACGAGGAGGCTGATGAATTAGCTAGAAAACGCGCGGAGTAACTGTTTGTGGGACCCGAGCCATTCGTAGGTCTCTCTGAGAGCACCGTCAAGGCAGCTTTGAATGCTCATGGCAATGATAAACACAGTCTAGAGTGGATGGTCCTCAGGGGTCTGGAACACTCCAAGAAATTCATTGCAAACAGAGCTACGGGCTTTACCCGGAAGCTCTACGGGTACAACAAAGGCCAAATACGCCTTGCTCACAGGAGCGTTCACTGTCCATTTTGGCACCAACGACTTCCTGTGCAGTTTAAGATTGACAAACAATTTGATCTGCAGAGCCTGTGGTGAACAGGACGAGTCCATATCGCACCTACTGTGTGAATGTGACGCGTTGACTGGATTGAGAATGGGTCTGATGGGATTGGCATATCCAAACCCCGAAGACTTCAGGCTTCTCCCTCTGAAGTGTACGCTGCTACATTCATAAGGATATAGCTAAAGGATAGATCTTGGGGCCGACACAAAAGATCCCACTGGATCGAAGTGACGCCGGTCTGCACTGACTGGCCCCCGTATATAAGATGATAAGATCATTCGTAGTAATAAGTATACTGAATTGTACCAGCAACAATAGTTAAAAGTATGATTAATTGTTCATTGCAATTGCACGGGTGTGGTGTTGTGGTTTAAGCGCCTCACCATTATCACTGCGCCGTGTATTGTGGGTTCGATTCCCCAACGGGACAAAAAAATTGTAGCTATGATCTGCGAATAATTGTACCGAGTCTGCATGTTCTTTGTTTCCGTTTATTGAATGTGTGTAAAGATCTCAATGACACAGGTTTTATTCTTAGTGCGGGATTTATCTTTTAAAAAGAAGATAATAATTTAATAACAATGTATAAATATGAAATAGTAATTAGAATATTATATTGATTCATAAAATTAAATCATTGTTCAGCTACTTATGTCGCTGGCTGTAGGTAAGTAATTCAATGTGTGGGGATAGACATACGAACTCTGTACCGTAAGTGCGATGCCATTGTGAATTGTTTTCAAGTAGGTACCTATGTTATTTTTATACGTAGCTTTCGTGATGTATAGACAATTATTATTTACTACTCTCGACTATAATTACTACCTACTTCTAACTAAGGTTACAAATGCGAATGTGAGTTCGTTTGTTTGTTACGCTTTCACGGGCTTCACGGCTAACTACCCCATCGATCATCATGAAATTTCGTATAAACTCTTTCGTAAAGAAACTAACTTTCGTACAGAATAAGACATAGGGTACCTTTCATCTAGAAACAGTACTGTACATCCCAGGTGATAAAAAGAATACATAACAAACAATAGCATCAGCGAACCGGGCGTAAAATTTAGTCTATACTAATATTATAAAGAAGAAAGATTTGATTTTATGCTTGTTTGTTTTTAAGGATTTAACTCAAAAAATGCTCAACCGATTTTTAATATTCTTTCACCATTAGACAGCTATACTATCACCGAGTAACATAGGCAACATTATATTAAAAAAGTGCATTTACAAACATAAGCTAACCTACTTTTAAGCGAGCGAAGCCGCCGGCAAAGGCTAGTCATCTATAAATAGACTTAGAATAGAAACAAACGGTGTCAACGGCGGCGTAATAATGGTGCAAGTATTGTTTTTAGTCCCTCATTCCTTTATAAAACCGGTAACAAAATGAGTGAAAGAAAAACATGACTACTGCGCGATGCATGACGAGATTTCACATTTCCGAGAAAGCGTAGGAATTAAGCTTACTCAGATTGACAAAAAATTGCATCAATTCACAAATATTAATCGTCGTCACAACTTTACACTATCAATACTTTATTTCTATGGGAAAATAGTTTATTCGCTGACGTGTCCAAGTTATATGATATTTTGATGGTATTTTTTTTAAGCCTATGTAGCTGGCTAATATATAAGAACACTCAGCGAAACGGAAATGATAAGGTGACCGTTCGCCCGCTACGCTATATGCGCAATGAAATCGAGGGTATCGTTAAATACGTGTCCTCTGGCAAATCTTGGTGGATTTTTTTATACAACAAAAGTGGGGAATGCGGCTTTGTAGACGATTACCCTACTAAGTATAGCAGGTCTAGCAAGCAGCATCACTCTTTGCTTTGACGTAATGTAAGACGAAATTAACTAAATAAGAGAGGTAGGCACTGCCATATACGGTCAGGTGTGCTGTACCCACTCCAGAATTGTCTGTTGCTCCAGCATATTAGACTTTCACTCAAAATTCTAGAGCGGTATGTAGGCCATCGCTGTTGAGGAGCCTGGGCCCTTTCTGGTAAGTAACCTAGATAAGACAAGCAAGCTAGCTAATGCGTACCGTCACTGGAATATCCAGTAACCATGGCGGGCTTCTCATAAAAACATTGTGTCATACTGAGATCAAGATCAAATACATAACACACAATATATTGCAAGCATCAAAGTGACATCATAATGTTTGATGGAAAAACTGTTTCTTACCTTCCAACTTTTGTCCATGATGGCTCCAAGGAGGGTTTTAGACAGAGAAGCTAGGCCACCAGCCTCATGACCACAATACTCTGCTAGATGTCTTAAGTCTAGAGTACACTTGGTTTCAACGGAGTAGTCATGGAACAAGTTCTGACTGTCATCCATGGGTGCTACACCCACTTTGAACAGGGTCTCGTCTTCTAAGAGATTCTGAAATAATATGGCTATTAAGCTAAAGTTTCATTCAGTCTCTAGCCTAGTTATTGTTTCAGTTTCAGAATAAATACTCATGCTATGATAATTTCTTGAGCCAAGTACCAAGCTGTCTTTGTCTTGCTTAGTGAATAAAACAAGGATAGCATGACACTTGCCTCTTGTAAATGGACCTGAAGGCAAACCTGATGTATAATATTTTAACATAAATAAATTATGTTCTCTGTTTGTTTTATAATCTCACTTGTATATCTTTTATGAGCCTGGCAGATCCCATCAATGGCATGCTATTGCTAAAATAGATTGTATACAAGAATCTTTTATGTCTTTTGGATTAATTATTTTACTAAGTAGCAGTCGATTTGATATTTATCAAAATGGTCAATTATTTTTTATTGTATTTCAATTTCAATTATAATATTGCCACCTCATTATTGATGCATATAAGGCTCAGTGGTGACCAACTGAATAACATTGTGTTTTATAGTATACAGCGCCTCACTTTCGAATGTATATAGTTCTAGGTTATATCTCTGTATGCAAGTCTCAGTTCTCTCAAGCTTTGTAAGTTTTTACATTATGTTTTAAACATTTACTTACTTTTAATGACTGTGGCACTGTTTTCAAGGCAACTAAGTTGAACAAGCCACAATATCCATCATAAGAGGAGAGCTGGATGTAGGCTACTGGGTGTCTCTTACCATCTTTCTTGGTTACCCATTCACAGTCAAATCCTAGGGCTCTGAGTTTGTCACTTCGCCTGAAATAATGAGACGATATTAGTAATACTGCAAGTAGCTTTAGTGTACTACTGTAGTAGAGTACCTAGTAGTAACCTGAGACCTTGTGTACAGCAGTACACAAGGTCTCAGGTTTAATTACTGGGACAGACAAACATTATTGAGTTTTTCTGTTAACATATTCTTAGTAATAGCACAGAATCTAGACATTGTTATTGTATTGAAGTATAGTTATTTCAAAGTACTCAAACACAGTTTGGTAAACAAACAATGTGGTTCAGATATTTATAATATAATAATTAAATAAAAAATGCACTCGGTACTAATATAATTACAAAACACATAAAAAATTGATTTTAGCATGTGTAAATTGTACATATTTGGTTTTGGTTATCATCATATTATTATATCATCTTGCGTTTACGCGGGTGTTATATATTGAAATTACTTCTATGAATCTTATACCTAGTTTAAAAATCTGCATGTCATTCTTATTTCTAAGTAAATATATATCCAAGACTAACTTATGAGGTCTATTATTTTTTTTTTAATAATATTCTAACATATACACAATACCATCTAGCCCAATGTAAGCAGAGCTTGTATGGTATGGGTTCTAGACAATGGATAAATATACATATATCCTTTTTTTGCAAATACTTATATTATACATAGAAACACCCAGACCAAGACAAACATCCATGTTCATGCACACAAATGTTTGACTTGTGCGGGAATCGAACCCTCTGGCGTGGCAGTCGGTTACACCAACCACTACGCCATCGAGGCCGACTAACGTGACTTTGAGGTTTGTTATTATTTAAATATACCAAGATTATATGTGTGTTGTACAGAAAATAAGGTAAAGTATTTGTTTACCGCGAAAGTTCACTCACAACTCGGTCGCAGCACTGCTCCGTTTTAACTGTCTCGATTTTTAAATAATTAAAGACTTCAGCTGCATCTCTTAGCTTTCTTAACTTGTTTTTGAAATAAAATAATGATACCGTGCCAACTACAGCTACGGCAGCTGTGGTGAAGCACAGTGTGTATTTTGTCGATGCTTCCATCAAAACGTTTGTAGTAACTATTATAATATTTTCTAGTCTTTACAAAGTATTTGTTAACAAAAGACTGATTAATATGAACACAAATTTTCAGGTTGTAAACACAGAAAATAATATTTATCTAGACAGAACACTAACACTTCAGATAGATTTGTAAATAACTCATTGACGTGACGTGTGTCTTCGTGTATTTTATATTTATGTTTTTGAAAGGTTAGAATCAGGATTGCCATTTAAAACATTATAATTTCCCATTTTATATGAATTCTAATTAATTTCAGTAGAGCAGTAGAGGGACATCCTCAGTCAAATCTGTACTAATATTAAAAAGCTGAAGAGTTTGTTTGTTTGTTTACTTGGTTGAACGCGCCAATCTCAGGTATTACTGGTTCTAATTGAAAAATTCTTTTAGTGTTGGGTAGCCCATTTTTCGAGGAAGGCTATAAATAAGCTATATAACATCACGCTATGACCAATAGGAGCCGAACATCAATAAAAAATGTTGCAAAGTCGAGGAAAATTCTCTTATGTGACGCAGACGAAATTGCGCGGGTTAGCTAGTCCAATATATAAGTTTTTGAACAAAAAAGTTGTTTACTCTATTTATGAGAAAATCTAACGGATATACATACACATATATTTTAAATATTGGTTTTTGATGAACATAAAAACGAAGGTATAGTATACAATAAGTTACAGCAAGTATATTGTATAGAGTTACAGTGAATCACATTAATCACCATACTCAGTTATAATTATAGTGTCTTATAGATAATTGAGAATGGGGCCTGTAAATTGCGATAACTGGCTGGACACCTTAAATGCCTTTAAAAGGAACTGGCACCTTTGCCTAATAATGGGACTTACCAAAACACTAATGAGATATATATACTAATATTATAAAGCTGAAGAGTTTGTTTGTTTGGTTGAACGCGCTAATCTCAGTAACCCAAGTGGATAGCCCATTTATCGAGGATGGCTATAGGCTATATAACATCACGCTACGACCAATGGCAGCGGAGCTGCAATGAAAAATGTTACAATAACGGGGAATATTCTCTTATATGAAGCAGACGAAGTTGCGCGGGTGAGCTAGTTAAGAATAAAAAATAATCCTTTGTTTGTCGCGGCTTGATAACGTTACGTGGACAACTTTACGTATAAGCAAAGAAGTTTACTATTAAAACGCTTTTGAAAGTTACACCTCAAGGTATTTCTATAGTGCCCTCAGTACTATAAAAATATATTAACAAAAAACCTAGAAAATGTATTGTTTGTTAAATTATGTACGATAAATGATTTATTTATTTATATACAATCTTACACTATAATATATATTATGATGGATATAAGTCTTGATTACTTAACTATTTCTACTTTAGAAATAGCTAAGTAATCAAGACTTATATCTTCTAATCTAATCGATATTTCTTTATTATCTGTTTCGTTCACCAGGTCATCCGTTATCAGATCTATTTTATTTTGCTAAATTGGCAACACTGACTGTTTGTCATTTTTAATGTCTGGATGAAAACAATGTTGCGGTGGTTTGTGTAATCATTATAATATTGCTGCGTTGTTTTGGTTTTGAAAATATTTATAATGGTGCGGGAAAGGAGTCCTGAGCGGAGACGTTCGCGCTCAAGGGAACGACGGGATAATAAAGATCGGCATGATGATCGTGACTTTTATCGTGACAAACTGGTAAAGCGAAGAGAACGATCACGGAGTCCTAAAAAAGACAGAGATAGATCGCGTAGCCCTCCCAGGAAGGAAAGAGATCGATCCAGAAGCCCCGCTAGGAAAGAAAGGGAGAGATCTCGGAGCCCTCCTAGGAAAGAGCG
This sequence comes from Catocala nupta, assembly GCA_963675205.1. NCBI lineage: Eukaryota > Metazoa > Arthropoda > Insecta > Lepidoptera > Erebidae > Catocala > Catocala nupta. The sequence continues at coordinate 7,009,517 of OY776079.1, read as the reverse complement.
AGAACGCTCCAGAAGCCCGCCACGCAAAGAACGTGGTCGTTCTAGAAGCCCCAAAAAGCGTGATGGCAAAGAAAAAGATAGAAAATATGACGAGAAGGAAAAATCTAAGACCAAAAAGGAAGAAGAAAGTAAGAATGATGAAGAAGAACCTCAAGATGTTAAGGATGATGATGTTAAGCCAGTAAAACGGGAACCATTGTCACTAGAAGAACTACTCGCTAAAAAGAAAGCGGAAGAGGAAGCCCGCAGTAAGCCTGTATTTCTTACTAAAGAACAGAGAGCTGCTTTAGCTTTAGAAAGACGCAGAGAACAAGTAGAAGCAATGCGAGCCAATGTTGACAGACCTAACATTACAACAATTGATCTTACTGGCCCTTCAAACTCAAAGAAAGAAGAAGAAAAGAAATATAGAGAGGAGAGAGAAAAGGAAAGAGATCAAAGACGAGAGGAGAGGGAAAGAGAAAGAAAATATGATGATAGGAAATCTCAAAATGACCGTCGTGAAGAAAAGAAAGACAAAAATGAAGATGTTTCCAAGACTAAAGATAAGGAACGTGAAGAGGAAGCTATAAAGGCACGTTATCTAGGTATTGTTAAGAAAAAGCGTAGAGTAAGGAGATTGAATGACCGTAAGTTTGTATTTGATTGGGATGCTTCGGAGGATACTTCAAATGATTACAATGCTTTGTATAAAGAGAGACATCAAGTGCAGTTCTTTGGCCGTGGTCATATAGCTGGAATTGATATCAAAGCACAGAAAAAAGACTACAGTAAGTTCTATGGAAACCTTTTGGAGAAACGCAGGACAGAATTAGAAAAGGAACAAGAAAAGTCACGTCTTAGGAAAGTTAAAAAAAAGGAAGATAAGCAAAAGTGGGATGATCGGCACTGGTCTGAAAAGGATCATGATGAAATGACTGAAAGAGATTGGAGAATATTCAGGGAAGACTATAATATCACTATAAAAGGTGGCAAGATACCTAACCCTATCCGTTCATGGAAGGAAGCAGGCTTTCACCCAGATATCATGGAAATTATCAGCAAAGTTGGCTATAAAAGTCCAACACCTATTCAAAGACAAGCCATTCCTATTGGTTTACAAAATCGTGACATTATTGGTGTTGCTGAAACTGGTTCCGGTAAAACTTTGGCTTTCCTTATACCTCTACTTACTTGGATCCAGTCTCTGCCAAAAAGTGAGCGCATGGAGGATGCTGATCAAGGACCATATGCTATCATATTGGCTCCAACTCGTGAGTTGGCTCAACAAATTGAAGAGGAGACTAATAAATTTGGAATTCCTTTAGGCATCACGTCAGTTGTAGTCGTAGGTGGTCTTTCAAGAGAGGAACAAGGTTTTAAACTAAGGTTGGGTTGTGAAATCGTCATTGCCACGCCAGGTCGTCTTATTGATGTGTTGGAAAACAGATATCTGGTACTAACTCGTTGTACATATGTAGTACTTGACGAAGCTGATCGTATGATTGACATGGGTTTCGAACCCGATGTGCAGAAGATTCTAGAATACATGCCTGTCTCAAATATAAAGCCTGATTCAGATGCTGCCGAAGACGCGTCGGTATTGCTGGCTAACTACAACTCAAAGAAGAAGTACAGACAAACTGTGATGTTTACGGCGACTATGCCACCGGCAGTAGAGCGTCTAGCTAGAAGTTACTTACGTCGACCAGCTATAGTATACATTGGATCTGTTGGCAAGCCAGTAGATAGAACAGAACAAATTGTATACATGATTGGTGAGAATGAGAAGCGCAGGAAGCTCACAGAGATTCTACAAAGGGGTGTGGAACCACCTATTATCATATTCGTCAACCAAAAGAAAGGTGCGGACGTTCTCGCTAAAGGTTTGGAGAAACTGGGTTTCAATGCTTGTACCTTGCACGGTGGTAAAGGACAAGAACAACGTGACTTTGCCTTGGCCAGTCTTAAAAATGGATCGAAGGATATACTGGTGGCGACAGATGTCGCCGGTCGTGGTATTGATATCAAGGATGTCAGTATGGTAATTAATTACGACATGGCAAAGACCATTGAAGATTATACCCATCGTATCGGTCGTACTGGTCGTGCAGGCAAGACTGGTAAAGCTACGTCGTTCGTTACTAAGGAGGACTCTGCGTTGTTCTATGATTTGAAGCAAGTATTGCTAGCAAGTTCTGTGTCGACATGTCCTCCTGAGCTTATGAACCATCCCGAGGCACAACATAAACCAGGAACGGTTGTCACGAAGAAAAGGCGGGAGGAAATGATATTTGCATAAGTACAGACCTAAAAGTATAAATAAAAGTAATGTTTTATTTATGTAACAAGCAAGGGTGTATGTTTGTAATAAATAATTGTAGCAAAAATAATGTCATTTATTTTATTTTATAACATTTTCGTGTCGATTGGGTGTAATTACATTTTAACAGACTAGCAGATAATAAATAATAATTTACTAAAACGTGTTGGTAGGTCTCGACAGCTTCACATCATGGTACTAAAATAGAAAATAGAAATATTAATATCCATACATAAGTACTTATAAATGCGAAAGTAAATAGCCTACTTTTTGGGCATGAACAAGTATAAAATGTTCATAATAACATATAAAAATAGGCTGAGAGAGAGTTGGATAAAGTTTGTTGATCATACAATGCCATTTTTGTTGGACTCAACATGCGCATCTGCAATTTTAAGATCTAGGTAGTTTTGGTAATTTCAGCCCTGAATCTAAACTTTTCCACTGCTAGGCACGGCGGCGGTAGGCTCTTCTCTGTTAAAAAAGGGTTAGGCCATAGTAATTCACCACACACACTGCCTAAGTGTGGGTTGGTGATAGTAGTTTGATCGAATACTAAGTAAGTAACAATACTAACATGTACGACATTCCTCTACAGTTTCCTCTCCTTGAAGATCTGTAATAAATACAGAGAATTAATTAAATATGGTCACATAAAGATTGTCAAGTATAAATAAGTATTGTGTTTATTTACAAGAATAAAAAGCCATTGCAGGTATATTCGTACCTACACTTTACTTTTGTAGCGAGAGTAAGGAATGTAACAGAGGAAGAATAGGAATACTATTGCGAAAATAGAATTTCTTTATCGTCACTGTCATAGTCCACAACGAAATAATAGTTGGTAATATATATTTATTGTATAAGTAACTAGAGCTACCTATATAAATAGTCCGAATGTTTTAAGGATTTAACAAGTTTTAACAGCGAACCTTCATTAACCATCCCTCGCTACATAATGCAGAGTGAAATCGTTGTTGAACATTCAAATATAAATTAACAATATTAAACATACGTAAATACCAATATCGGATCACATGTATACTTAAACAGATATACGCGAGCGGTGGCCATATTAACATAGTGCAGTGCCACTTTTTCGACATTAAAACAAAGTACCTATTGTGATCCGATTTTAGTGCGGCTGCGACTAGATATCAGATAGTAAGTTAAGCACAACAAACATCAGATTAGTAAAGTGAGAAACTCATAACGTGCAGGTAGAAATAAAACAATCGTGTATATTATTCAGAAAGCATTGCGCGTGCTTGTGCCGGCAAATAAAGTAGGTATCCATATATAAACACACACATAGTTTTAATAGGCAAAACCAAAGCAAAAGCCAGTATGATTAGGTGTCAGGTCTAGTGTTGGCGGGTATAGTATAGTTAAATACAAGATACAATGGTAGATAAATCGAAAGGTACTTTACTTTGTCCTGGACTTGATTTTACTTATAAAGTTAAAAATAGGTATTTGGTTCCAAGTCTTATTTGAGAAAATGTTTAACTCCCAACATACCATTTTTAACAATTCAGACATGCTGTATAATTATTAAACCGAAAAGAAAACAATATAATGTTTAATAAATGAATATTCTATATGTATGATATGCCTACAAGCATAGGCTGAATAATAAAAAAAGCGTAAATATAAACTTCCTTTAGCGGAATCCAAAATCAAAACTATACAATTATTATGTAAGTACCAAAATCATGTGATTGTTCAAAAACAAAACATTAAAACAAAGCTTCCGCCCCAAATGCCACCATGCATAAGCCACCTTTTTTACATTATCTACCTATTATTTTTTGTCTGCTGGCTTAACATCCTCCTTGGATGGTGGAGGCATTACCGCTTGCTTGATCGAAGACGCCAAAGAGATGGTCATGTCGGTGAATTCAGAAAAGTCTTTCGGGATCGACAATTCGGGGAATTTCACCTCCAGTTGAGGATCACCGGGTTTCACTATGTAATTTCGTGAAAATATTAGATTACACCAAATAAACCTAAAAGCACTGATAATTGTAACAAGGCAGATGACACAATAATTACGTGGTTGAGGCCATATTACTCGCAATAATCGCCGCAAACTTATTATATTTGGTACAGTTATCTACTTACAGTAATAATTAAATTAATGAAAAAATATGTCTTTAGCAGCAAACAACGTAAATTTTACAATAGTAATAAAATACCTTCTAAACTGAAGACGAATTCATGTTGGTGAGGTATTCTCGTTCATGTGGTAGGTTGATTTTAGGAACATTAAGGAAAACCAAAATTAACGGTGTTTACTTTGGAGACTGCATAGCAGACCTTTATTTAGGACACGTAGATTACAATCTTTCTATCAACATTGCGAAATAGAGATGATTCTTAACACTTTCATATTCCAAGAGGCAAGGAAACTGCCTAACATTTTCTTTTGTGATGGAGTGCTTTATCAACGTCTATAGATTAGGCACATATCGTAATGAAAATTGGCATCCTAGAGACTGACCAAAGGATTTGAGAAATCGAAATGCAGATATTTTCTTATTTGTCTAACATACTATTCATTGCTGGCCTCGTTACAGTTATCAAGTAATTTTTGGACAGTTTATTTATTTCTAAAAAAGTTACTATGACCAATATTTACCTCCATAGAAGAAGTTATAAGCAATGTTTATGTACTGTTTGGCCAGTGCTGAGTTGCTCTTCAAAAGTTCCTTTGTCTCTTCAGGGAAGCAAACCAGACCCATGACGGTTGTGCCTGCACCCGCGTATATTACTCGCTGAAAATAACACAGATAAATGACCACACTTATAAATGTATGTGTAATTTAAGTGCAAGATGGAAATTTTGGCATACTGCAGAGATCTTGAAGTTTAGTATGTATTTATAATATCATTTATCACTTAAGCTCTCAACCAACGCTTAGACGCCGACATCCAGATATAACCAGACTATCTAAAATGTAAATTTTGTTATGATAGTGTTCTTTTGTTTGAATAGCTTTCTTCTTTCATATTTTTAATAACTGGATTGGTTGAGAGGTTAAATGATTATTGCTATCTTCAAAGAGCAAATAGTATCTATTTAATAGTATCAAATAAATGAATGACTCACACAATGGCACAACCTCGAGTTATACCCATGTTTGGTAGTAAGCAATATCACCTAAGACACGTCTGTTCAGTACAACATGTGCTTAGTAGTTTCATATTAATTCAGTTAATCTATTGAGTCACATTGGCACACCAGTGGCCAGTGACAATAGATTTCTAACTATTTCTGGTATTTTACAACATTAAGTTTAAGTTTAAGGCTATATGCATAAAATAATTATATTTTAGCTGAAATTGGTGTATGTATGTTTGTAGTTTTGCGCCTACTTCGTTTGTGACAATACTTACTTTGATGATACCACCTCGTAAACCAAATATGAAACCAGTCAAACCACCCATCGCCACTGCACCATATCGGACTTCCTTATTGTCTTCTTCATGCAGATATTTAACAATCCCTGAAATACACAAGACAAAATGAATACATAAAATGCAGATATATATTCTAAATTCCTTATGTGTGCTACATTTTGAACCACATTAGAAACAGATGTCATGTCATGATAATAGATGTAGGAAACTATTCCCTTCATTATATTTAAGCTTTAGATTCTATGTAATTATAGTATGCACGCATTAGAGTAGGTATAAGTTCTGTCACCTTAATATACACTTCACACAAACACATATTAAATTGCTTTTTGTCTTAAGATGGGTTGAAACAATGTACAATGTGAGCAATTTTCTTAATAAACATTTTGCACATTAACCTGTCAATTGTTGCAATGCAAGACATAATTAAAACCCTATTGTGTTTGGCTGCCATTGTAACTTTGCATCTCAATAGGTTAAGTATATTATATTAAAGTATACTTAACCTATTAAAGTGCCTCCGTGGCGCAGCGTCGCATAGTGAATGCGGCTGCTGTGCATGAGGTCTCGGGTTCGGATCTCGGGTCGGGCCAACAAACAGCAGCCCAGAGTTAGGAAGTTGGCAGTGTAAGACATCCCTGTGCCTCGGAAAGCACGTAAAGCCGTTAGACCTGCACCTGATGTCTCTCCGGTCGTGTCGGATTACCGTCCCATCGGATCATGAGAGTTAGGGAACAAAGAGTGCACTTGTGTTTGCGCACACACTTGTGCACTATTAACGTTAAGACTGGCCACTTTGGCCGAAATTCGGTCTGGAGGATATTATTATTATATTATATATATATAAGTGTCTATAGCGATAGCTCAGTGGGGAGACTAACAGACTGCAATGCAGAGGGTCTCAGGTTCGAACCCACGTCGTGCACCTCTGACTTTTAAAAGATATATGACTTTTCGAAATTATGTGCGTATTGATTAACAATTATCGCCTGCTCCGTGCCTCGGAGAGCACGTTAAGCCGTCAGTCCCGGCTACCATGAACATCTATGGCAGTCGTTATTGGGAAGTCAGTGCCCTATAATATCCTGATACTGGTCTAGCCTTAGGGTATTGTTAGCCTTCGGGTTGCGGAGGTCAGGTGGCAGCCACTCTGTGTAAAAACTGATATCCAGTCAAATCCGGTTAGACTAGAAAAGCCAACCCCAAGTGACTTGGGAATAATAAAGACTAGGGAGAAGGGAGAAGATATAAGTGTCTATATACAACATATTTAAATCCTAAGACTGTTATTACTATTTCTGGATATTAAGTGTTCAACAATAATACTTCTATTGCAAAACCGTTGTAATAGAAGTTATATATGTGATATAAAAATATACTTACAATCGGTTCTATCGGTCAGGTCATGATAGTGGTCCTGTACTGAATGTTTCACATGATCTGTGTGAGCCATGACCACTTGAACCTGTTCACGAACTGCACTCACGGGTGTCATCAAGAATGACTTTACGTGATTAGGCTTGGATGCGTTTGCTCTTGCCTGTAGGTACCTATATAAAATACAATGTTGAAGTAATAACACATAGACCAACAATGACTTTAAACATTAGTTTCTTGATGTCTGTGTGCATAGTAAGATGGATACAAGACCAGCTCCTGGTCTGGTGTAACTGGATGGGGCTTAATCAAGTTCTGGACCATGTTAGACCAGTTGTTATATAAATAGATTAGAAGAAACAAACATTAGTATAATTCTACTTGTACTCTCTACTGTAACTAAAAGCAGAAATGATATACATCTTGTATAAACTAATATTGACTTATTTAATGTAGGTAATACAAAATATAAGGGCAATAATATAACACATATTTTTCCGTTTTGTATTAGTGTTTAAATTAAACGCAAGACAAGGTCATTTGACATATTGTTAGCATAGTGTTGTCAGCTAAACATGAGGTATAAACACGTACTCAGCATATTCTGCGTGTGGAGCTTCATATATCGGGAGATCGGAAGGCCTCATCGGCGGCGGCTTGACAGGCCCTGAAGGCACTACAGGTTCATCTTTTAAAGGAATCGCAGCACCAACCACCGGCATAAGAGTAGCCACCCCAACAGAACCTAATACTATCTTTCGCAGCATCTATTCAACAAAATATTTTAAAATTAAACACACAACCTATACCCGTAATATTTTAAAAACATAATATAGTAATCATTTTAGTAACGAATTTATTTTGCAGTTTACCTCTAAAGAGATGTTTCTCAGCAGAAATTACATAAATGCTGTAACAAGACCTACAATCAGCTGCTTGGTGACATTTATCACGGTGTTGCAAATTACAATTGAATAGTCACTTTATTGCCACTTAATTTCTACTAAACAAATAAATCATTATTTGTTTAGTAGAAGAATGAAAATGTACTTAGTTAATTTTTTAGGTTCATCAAATGTCATTAGTATTATTTACACCTTTATTTTGTTTAGTATGAAATTAACGAAACTAGTAGAAATAAAGCGTCTGGGCATTTATATAATAAAAAGAAAGTTGTAATTTTCCCAATGGCAAGATCCTCATTGTTTTGTAATTTTTTTTTCACCTGCTTGTCACATCTGTCATGGCCTCGATCTGTCACAATTTCCTTTCGTCTTTCTATTGTGTATTACTGTGATTTTAGTGCACGCTCTAATTGTAGTATAAAGAAAATTAGATGATATATGTAAATTGGATTTATTGAAAAAAGTTATCACTATTAATCATTGCCGGGTTTTCCTAACATAAATCCTACGTTTGACGGTCGAACAAATAATTACTGTGATCGTGAGTACGGTTTTAGAGTTTATGAATCAATATTTTTTTGTGTTACGTTTTAATTAAAGTTGTGGTTATTGTTGTTGCGTTAAAAATGTCGGAGGTCCTAAGCGGTCGGGTGTCTAAGCATAGGAGAGACCGTCGCGTTAAGAATAGCACAGGTACGGAGATGGCCGCATGTTGGTGCCGCGCTTGAAAGATCAGTTTGATTACCGCTTGGAGATTTTCATTTTGAGTAGTCTCTTGCTTGTTTGAAACATTACGACTGGCTAGTACTTTATACATCTATTATTCATATCATCTCTATTTATTCAGGGTCATTTCATGAAGTTTCTGAGCTATGAATATTAACAATAGAAAGTCTCATTTGAAAATGTTGTATTCAATTTATAGTTTATTTCGTACACATAAATGAAGAACTATATTTAAAGGCAATCTAATGCCAACTGCAGTGAGTAGAATTATTTAGGTAACAGGACAAGAAGCATAAACAGTAAAACATTGTCTTATAAGTAGACATGTCTTATTGTCATATGTACCTATCTTGATTACTATTGTCCTTGTTAGAAGGAGTTATAAAAATAATTATTGCCTGTAAGTCATTGATATTAGCCATTGAATACTGTTTTAATGTTAACAGATTTGGCTTCAATGGTATACTAAGACATTGTAGTATACATCCTATTCTCTATTTACATAAAAATATTTTCTGTATGAAGTAGCATATAAATTATAGATAATTGTATAACAAATAGTATTCCTATTTTAAAAAGGCTGCTGTCAATATGTAGCTTCTATTTTATTAATTAAAAATATTTCTAGATATTGATACAGTTATGATTCTATTCATTTCTGAAATTATATAACAAAGTAAGAAGTAGGGCAACTAACCTAACTACATTTGCTATCAAATAGAAATTGGTTTGCCTTAACAGTAGTTACCTGATTATGCATACTAACAAATAACTTGTATCGATCCAGGACTGTGAGGTGCATGATGTGTGTAGAGTGACAATCTCTTAGATCAACTTGGGACGTGCCTACTTAGCAGCAACCGAAGATTATTGGGATGAAATGGTACATAACTGTTGCATTTTATTTATGTATTTATTTCCTCTTCAAGAATCAAATATTGATTTCTTTGTGGTCATCTTTTTCCATCTATATACTGTTTTACAAAGTGTCCTCTGCATGTTTCTGAAGTCTTCCATTTCATAAGTTTGGTTGCATGCTTGGTAGATATAAATCATATTTTAAAATGATCTCACCATTGTTTGAGGTATGATTAAAACCCTCCAACATTTAATTGCTTGAAAATTTTATAAACAAATCCATAATAAAATACAGACAATGGTGATAATCATTTAAGATAATCTGTTGTAAAATATTTTCATTATAATAAAACTATATTTTTGTTTATGGTATGAAATCTATAGAAATAAAAAATATATTTGTGCCATAAACACAAATTGAGTCTATACAAATTTGTAAGATATTTTAATACAATGTACCTAGGTGTTCTAGTTCATATTGTCTATATTCTATAGAAATAATACCGCATGGAATATAACATATAGTATTGAATCTGCAGCATTGAACCAGCTCTCATGATTAGCATAACAATGATGGCTGCCTGAACAATAAAATATATAAATGTAAATCGTGTTTTGAACAAGTAGTTGTGGTTTTTACTGTATAATAATCTTCTTGAGTATTTAGACTAACTAAACATAATAAGGATATACATAATTAGCATTTGTTATTGCTCTGTTTTCATGGTTATTAATGCTAACCTGATAGAATAAAAATGGTATGATAATATGCATATCTAAATGGTCTATTAAAGTTAAACAAAAGCTTCAAGTTATCAGAAGTTTGAACCTTGGACAAGCCCACCAAGGGATACACTCCCAACTACAAAAAATCACAAACATTTAACTATGTATCCTTCTGTGTGCCTAATTGACAGAACTCATTAAAGAGTTTGTCCTTTGCATCAGCAGTCCAAGGAGTCCTCCTTCAGTGAGGGGGATGTCAATACTCTAGATGTATGGTCTTGCAACCTCACTTGTGATCTCATTAGTATAAATTGTTGATTATTTACTGTATAGGTTCAAGGCTCTATAAAACTATTTGTGTAGTAAAGACGACAAAGACAATTTTAAGGATCGCCAAATGTCGCTTATTTAATGTTCAGACCTCGTCAAATATTATTGCAAATCATAAAATATAGTTTCGGTAATTATGGTAATAAAATTATAAAAATCCGTGGTTTTTTTATTTGTCAGTATACATTTATCCACAGAGATGATAAGGAAATAAGATTGTAGATTACGGTTGTCTGCCCCACAAAAATTAACTAATAACTGCAAGGTGGACGGATTTAAAATTTAAACGTCCTCTATTAGAACGCTTATCGTTCTAAACCCGCTTTATATCGACGACATATTTGTATACCTACCAGTCTCTGTCATGCTGTAACAATTCAAAACGGTAGCGTTCTTAAAAAATATATAACGGTCGTGCATACCTCTCGACTGTACTCTGAGTACACTAGATAGACGAATGAGTTGTACTAACAATATGTGTACTTAGCAAACACTGTTTTATCTCTCGTGTTTATCCACTGTCAATAAATATTAAACGTTGTGTACTAAAATACTGGCTATTCACACTTCAAGAGACAGGTTATGAACATTTCTGTATGGAAAACTTTCCATGAACTGCCTTAATTAATCTAGTTAATTGTCCTTCCAAGCACTGCTCTACAGCGTTTTCGCCATTTCCTTTTGGCCGTATCATGATGTCGCTTTTAGGGGTCCAGGTAGTTTTGACCACAGTTCTGCTGGCGTGCGTTGGTCTTGGCCAAAAATATTCCTTTTGAATTCCTTTTATTGAATCCTATCGACCACGGTAATTGCCAAAGTAAACTGTGCAAAAGTTTATTTATTCCTGCTGTGAGTAGGATTGCCTGAACTTAATAAAGAGACATTGCCATCAACAGAGAGATCAATTAGTCTTTATCCTTTCAACTGGTAGCTTATTAGCTACCTTTGTTGGAGTCGGTAGGGCACGAGAATTAAAATCGTGCTAGCTCATGCAATTGCAATGTAACCGCTCACCATCAAGCGAGTCAGATTCTTGTTTCACTTTATAGTGATATAGGTAATACCGGATTGCACTATTGTTTCTCACGAACATATTTAATGGGCTAATCTTACCCTATATAAACATATCACTTTACAAAAAAATATTCACCATGTATATTGAGCCTTCGTACTTTTTGTCCTACTTCTGCACTAGGGCCTCGCTCTGTGTTGAGGGGAACTTTACAAACATACAATTAATGAGCACAGAATAGAAGACACAAACCAATAATTAGTAGATCACACAAACAATTTTCCTGAGTGAAATTCACACCCACGACACTCAGCAGCAGCTGCGAGGCTACCACTTGACCGCTATGCCATCTGAGTCAACTATCTGATTAATATATTAATCCTATGATTTATTTTTGTATCTACATTAATAAACAAAACTTTTTCTCGACATACAACATAATATGATCGATGATATAGGTACAGTACAGAAGTTATCCATCTTTGCACGAGCACACGCTTAAACGATGTTATAAGATAACCGATGAAACATGCGAAAATGGCCGGCTTAAGTATTCGGCGATATCTTATCTAATAAGATGCTATTACTTAACACATCGACACCGATCAACCGCTTATCTTGTCACACGTAATGTGTTAAAGGTTCATCCTTTTATTAGCGTGCTAAATAAATGAATCGTCCCTGACACGAAACGATAATTTAATTTTAATTGCGTTTCAATGTGTTACGAATCGCCTGTACGAGTATCCACTGTTGTATACATTTTTAACAGCCGCAGCGATTTGAAAACCTTGTTAACTATTTTTAGTTTGTATCACGATAATATAAATGATCCGTACATGATTGCTGTTTTAACGGTATATTTATTGATAGGTATATTTTAATTTTTATGTGTATGCTACACAGCGTGTAATAGAAGGGTGATGTTTAATGATTGTATACATCAATATTCGTCGGCTTGACATAGGTGAGCCATGTCATCATCATGATGATTGTTTATTTCCAAAGCCGGATTAAACTAAAAGCGAGGTGGCAATTGGATATATTTAGCCCTTCGTCGCTTCGTTGAGAAAAATGAGAACTTTTCCAATATTTCGCCCCGAAGAGTGCATTACTTTTAAGGAGCCTGCCCACTATACCATCTCATACCATCACCGTGCTAGGAACGTACCAGGCACGAAAAGCAACACGATACGCCCTGCTATAGGAACTGCTGGTCGGTGACGGAACGGTCTAGTGGGCATAGTCTTATACATTGTCTTACAAAGAATATTTTTTTGCCTGACACGTTCTTAGCACGGTCATGGTATGAGACGGGGTAGTGGGCAGACTCCTTTACACGATTTAATCCGGCCCTTATTATATTTATATGAATGGAAATATTTTGTAGAGAGACAAGCTAACGGTAGATTTTCTTTTAGGTTTACGTAATGTTTTTTTAAATTGCTTGAAATTATAGGATAATGTTTTCTTTGTCAAAACAATTTTTATCATATACAGTATGTATAGCATTTTATAACACGGTGTATATAAATAGATTATGTAAGAATACGTCATTGATACGACGACGGTAGTGCAACGTCCTCTTCATCAACGACGTTTCAGTGTTGTCATTGTGAAATCACCTTAAAAGCCACATTGTAAAATAACTCCTTAGGCTCATAGTATTCTAATTATGTGTTAAACATCGAACTATTGACGAATAGACAAGCAGTAATATCGGGTATTGTGCATTTTCAGTACTGAGAATGATGGCAATTATGCAGGAAGGAAACAGTGAGGTACCGAAGGAATTTCTCGAGACGGGTCGTACGGGCCGGCGGAACGCTATGCCAGATATCATGCATCCCCAGGGCGCAGAAGTCACGACTGCTGACCTGCCCAATCGGCTACAGCTGCTCGCCACTGATGGTGAGTGCTACTATAGTATTTATTTGTCATACTAAATGCCTTCAGCCGAAAGACGTCCACTGCTGGGCCTCCCCCAAGGTTTTCCTCACAGACCGGTCTTGGGCCACCCGCATCCGACCCGTGACCCTTACCAGGTCGTCAGTCCACCTTGTGGAGAGCTACCCCTGCTGCGTCTTCCGATGCGTGGCCGTCACTCTTTTTCTAACTTGTTGAAATCACAGGGATAAAAAAAATATTTTCTTAAAAAAATCGGTCTGTGCCATGAATATAAGACGCATGTCCTTTTTATTGTAGAAAACTTTAATCGCACATAAACACGAACTTGTCCCCTCAATTACATGCAAAAGCGTATCTAAATTGATTGTGACAAGTTTAAGCTGCAAGATTGATTGCAACACATTATCAATCTGTTTCCCTCACGCGCTAAATGCCATTACGCTCGCGCGTTTGGGCGCCAATTTGATTAACCTATAGCGACTCAGAATTTTAGACGCGCGAGAATGCGAATAAAAATGAAATACGTGTTTTACGTGTCTGTAGACTCATAGTTTAAGCCTCGAAGGCAGTTTAAATTAGTGTGTATCGTATTTAAACGTCGATTTTGACGTGTTGATTTTGTCTTATCTCACTTTTGTGGTTTCCCAAAGATTTAAATCGTAAATGTGCCCTCACTCTACTTAACCTTACTGAACGAATAGTGTCTACCCTAAGGAGCTTAGCTTGCACATTAGAAAGAGAATGATAGTGTACAATTTTCAATATGAGTGAGCGTCATGTTAGGTAGGTACTATGTTTATTATAAATCAGCTGCCATGGCAGTGTGTGTCAGAAGACAACTCACCGTCTAGAAAGGTGACCATATGATGTACTGATAATTAAAATCCGCGATTTAGATTATTTGAGCCATATAAATTTGGTATTGCTTTATGATGGATTGTGCATTGATTGCTTTTTAAAGTGATTTCAAGCAGCAAAATTCGTACAATAATTTGTAAAATCATCTGTATATCGATAACTTTTTTGCACATTGGCGTACATCGATCATGGTCACTGGAGAAGACAAAGTTTTCTTTAAAAACGCAATTTCAGTAAGGCAATATTAGTTTTTAAATAAAACTAAATTATTGCATGTATTCGTCTTTGAAACGTTACAAGTCCTCTACGCCATGCCTGGTGAATCATTGAAATGTATTCATTAGGCTAATCTTAGGCCTTCTGAATTTAGAATGGGCTGGAAATCGATTTGGCGTAAAACTTCGGTGTTTTATCTATGTAGGTTTTAGAGTCAGATACGTTCAAAATAGGAAATCTAGTGTCCTGTAGTACCAATTGCGATACGGTAAAGTATACATTGAAATTTGTTCCATATATTATTGTATATTATTAATAATACAAAGTAGGTACGCAGGTACACTTTCCACATATCTGCAGTTACCGAAGAGCAGTAAAGCTCGATTTATATTTGAATATATTGACAACACTATACGACGATATATGGACGATAAGTGCGTACATTGCGTCTTTGCCTAAACATAGTAGGTATCGATTCGAGCCCAATTGTATTCGAATATTATTCGAACACAATTATACGCATCACTCACGTTAGATAGCCGGTCTAGATATATGTAAAAATACGCGGGTAAAATGGCGAAGCACAGTTAATTAGAGATATAACGCGGTTTGTATATCCAAAGTAACTGCACAATTCACACCATCATCAGCTATTAGAATAAAACAGGTTTACGTTTACCTTCGCATTACTCACGCAAATAGCAACACTGTCTGTTTTATTACCGCTGCGGCTATTACTGTGTGTATTTTATCTTATACTTTATGAATAGGATAGGCGATAACCGGCAAAATTCATAATATACATACACACATAGATTCACGCCTGTTTCCCAGAGGGGTAGGCAGCGACTACGGCTTTCTATTTGCTACGATCCTGACACGTCTCTGGCTTCATTCACTTTCATCACATTCCTCATACACGCTTGTCGGTTTAAGGTGCTCTTAACTAAACATGGCCTTTGTCCAGAATGCCTCTGATCTGATCGAGAAATGTTTGTCTAGGTCTTCCTCTTGCGACTGTTCCATTCACACTAGCCTTATAAACTTTCTTAGTTAGTATTCTCGTCCATTCTTTCTACATGCCCGAACCGGCTTAACATACCTTAATCGTAATATATACAAAGTTTACGAGAAACATATTGCTTCTTTGAGTTTATATACAACACTAGCATTGGCCGCGATTTTGCTCGCGTTAATGTAGATTTTGTCAATATTCTTTCTTCCTAAGGAACAGTACTTTTTTCGGACGAAACGTACTAGCGACGTACTCTCTGGCCTTTTCTGTACCCCTGACAAGGTGTAAGCAAAATTTTATGATAATTGTTAGTAGTTAAGGCGTGAAAGCTACTAACAAACTCACATTCGATTTTATAGTATTAGTTTGGATAGGCGGTAACCGGCCAAAATCGTAATAAGTCCAAAGTATAAGAAAAATGTATCGCTTCTTTAAGTTTATATACAACGTGTAAGCTATGAGTTTACGATTGAAGGAGAGCCTTTTTCTTCTTGTTCATTGACTGAATTATGCGTTGTGGTAATCCATTGTAAAATAATAATTAGGTAAAGAGGAATTCAGTACGAACTCAGAATGCCAACCCCAACTATTGCAATATAATAAGCTTAACAATACCGAACTTCTCTAATGGTGGACAATCGCAACATGAGTTCGTAATCCAACTTGCCGAGTCCACCTGTGACTCGGCTGTCCACCACCAGAGGAATTTGATATTGTCAGTCTTTTCCTAGTGGTGTTTATAGTTTGAAGGTGCGTCCTGTGTTGTATACTAAAAGCTTAAGATTTGGTACGCTCATTCCTATTTCCTTGCATATCGCGACTTACTGATGGTGGACTGTCGTGTCGTGCGATCTGGATCTATTCCAGTTTTCAGAGTCCATCCATGACTTTGCCACCATCAGACGATTTCAATATTGTCAAACTTTCTCTCGAATGCTGTAGGCAATCTTAAGATGCGTCAGATTCCAAAGCTCTTGATTCTGTATAATCATTTTCAAGTTTCGGTACAGTCATTTCGATTACTTGCACTTCGCCAGCCATTACAGTGAAAGGGCTTCGTAAATGTTTACTCCAGACGTCTGGTCCAGTAGCTGTGAGTAGACGCTAGTCAGGTTCAACATAAATTTACCTTGAAAAATGCTGCGTAACGTTCCCTACGCAACTGAATTAAAAAGTAATGGCCCACTTTATACGCTTAACGTTTAATGTTGTTATACTAACTCGGTTTGCGTCAAGATGTTAAATAATAAAATGCTTTTCGGCCAGTACTACTATATTTGACACATTTTTTCAATGCAAAAAATTTATTTGCTTCTATATATTTTTTTTTTTTTATTAATTTAATAGCGAATTGACTTGTCCAGGAATTGTTTGCACTATTTTATGGAAATAAAGATTTTTGACTTTGACTTTAGGGCGTTTTAACTTATATTATCTTAGAACACGAAAACAACTTCAATATTGTAGTTATCTCTCGTCTATATAATAAGACTAAAAAGTAAGCGCTTATAACTATCCTATAGGATAGTTGTACGTTAACGGCGCGTACCTTTTAGTTTTTGTTTGTATAAGGTCTTTAATACTCTTCGCATTCAGCGTGACCCAACACACTGCGACATATGCATAATTCTAATAATTATTATTTTGCAACAAACGTTTTCTTTTATTGATTTTAATATTCATAATGCGGCAGTTATCTAATGAAGATAAAATTAAGTAGAATTTCATAAGCAACAGATTAATGAATTTTAGAATACTTACTTCATTACAATTTGTGTGGATAACGATATAGATACAACAATCCTAAAAGGAAATTACAATTCAGTACATACCGCTTGGATTACGAACGAAATATTGGTAAATAAAACCTAGTTATTTTAGTTTGTTCTTATCAGAAATTGTTTTTGTATAAGACTGTGTTTATTTTTCTTTATACGTCAGTTAATAAAATATTTTCTTGTCTAACATTATTTGTTAGACAAAATAGACAAGATTTTCGCGCCAATTTGTGTTGCCATTACCATAAAAAGCAGACCCAAACAAAAGTTTACTTGTCGATGGTTGTTGCTAGTTGAGTGTCCGCACACAATTCGGCGATACTGTAATAGTATCATTACTGCTCGTATTACGGTTGATTGCCCTGCCACAACATTGCTATCTACTACTCGTAAAATTTATCACCGATAAAATGTGTTACTGTCATGCTTCTACATAATTGAATAGTCTAATTTTGATGCCGACATTATATTAAATCGGTCTTTTGCATACACGTCTAAAATGTTTGACACAATTAGACGTTTATCAACTACCTCTAATATTGTTGCGGTTGTATATTTGGATAGCCATGGTTAATGGATAAATTATTCTTATCTATTAATATAATAAAATAATAAGTCTGTTAAAACAATTCGTTAGGCGAATTTAATTGAAAGTTCGCAGATAGATAGACTACGGATTCCTGGATGTAACATAGGACTTTTTATTCTGGTATGCGTTTCTTAGGGATACATAGGACAGATGCCACGGCCAGAAACTAGTATTATATATTAAAGACATCGTTGTTGACAGTCTTCTTGTCCAGTATTTTAAGTTTGCGGCCGATGGTGAGGTTCGCGACAGCGAACTCTCGCTTTTATAAGTTTTGTTGTTTTGTTTATGGAAATTTCAGTTGACAGCCTATTACATTTTAAAGCAGTGAACAAATAGATAGGCCACTGTTCGGCAGTTGGCTTAGTAAATAGTGTACATACCGAAGGTGTGCCAAAAATGGCCTGCTGGCACAAGTGGCACGGACTCTTCAGAAACCGATTTCTAAAGAATTAGTGAATTAGCTACAACCAATCAAATCACTTAACATAAGTTTGAATTTGTCATGACATTACATACGGGGTTCTAAAAAGAAATTCTATTTTCGGTGCTAAAATGTGCCTTCCAAAAATCCTGTGCGAATAAATGACATAGATAGAGATAAAAATGTATATTTATTCTTTACTTATCACTAAACAAACAAATAAAGTATGTGAAATATGTAGAACAAAATTGGTAACAGAGTCAACGAACTTATTACATAGAGTTTTTGACGCCGCGCCGTGTTATATTTTAGGAAGGAGATATTTTTAATTTTGCCAAGTAGACCGTAATCGTTCAGTGATCTTCAAAAATGATTTATTAACGGTTCGGTAGCAGGTTTTTTTTTAACGTAATACGTTTTTATAAGGTCAGGGTAATTACGCTATAAGATTGTGCATGTTTGTACAAAAATTAATGTTAATAGAAAATAACTGCGATTGAATCTCATGTGACCGTTTCACTGTCGTGAAAACTCGCAAAGGTCTTGAGTTTGATCTATGGCATGGCAGCGTTTAATTTTTAAAGTTTGTGCTTATTATAACTGTGAAGAGGCCCATACTAGCAGTTGGAATATACAGTAACGAAAGACGTTCCCTTTAATCGGTAATACAATAAGCATAAAAGTTAAAATATATTTACTAAAAACATATATATTACCCGAAAAATTAAAATATAAATCATCATTAAAACGTCATAAACGGAGACGTGAAAAACACTCTTTGCGTGCGCATATAACGTTCAATTACGTAAACTGGTTACAACAGTAGAAAAAAATATAAAATTAGGAACGCGCGTTCGAGCAAAAAAATATCAAAGTAGTATATGAAGCGTCAGTTTGCAGAATCCTCAGATAAAACGAGTTATCAAGGATGATGAAAAGGATATTTGACTCGACCAGACAAGCATATTTAGTTTAGGTGTACAAGTATATTATATAGTAATTTGTTACCTAAACTTCTAGCAACCTTAAAGCAATAATTAAACAATATTTTAATTAATAAGTTGCGTTATCCGACATCTGAAATACAAATATTTAAACAAATCTCAGAAACAAATACGATATATGTAAATTCAAAACTGGTAAAAAGAGGACTTGTCAATGACTATTTTTGTGTGTGTGTGTGTGTAAAGTATTACTTCTTTGTGACGTAAACGCTATTTCCGTGCAAAAGCGCGACGGAGATAAAGCATCTTACTACCAAATTCCGTCTTCTGATTACCAAATTTAAAATATTTATTGCTTTTTCATTTTTCAACTAATTTTGCCGCTGTTTTCCGTAGAAAGTTTCCTTCGAATACTTTTTTTAAACGTTTTTTTAAAAGTCTTAACGCTCTCTGGTCTGAGTGGCCTGTATTTGTGTTGAGTGAGTGGTGGGCGACGTGGGCGTTGTATCTTGTTTTAACGGTGTCTTTACTTAACTTCGTTTATAGAAGAGTTTTATTTTTGAATATAATCCCTTTGACACGTTTTTCTACACGCGACACTGTCCCTTAATCCAGCACTTGGTATAGGATTGTTGAAAGATTACAATAATACTACAACAATAGGAAACGGCACAGCCCCAGGTATCGATATAGGTAAGGCATTGAGAACTGCTTTCATATCGATATCGGCGTTAGATTTAGAATAGCCGTACAATATATACAAGTGTTGTATTTCTCACTGACACTACAACGCGATTTAATACGCGATAGCTTTAGATATTGTTTATGATATTATTCGTTTATCGCATCGCCGTTTCCAGTGGCGAAATTGAGAGAGCGTTGTGACGTCGATATGAGATAAGTGGTGGGTTATCGCAGCGCGGTCTGACGCGTGAAGAGCGCCTGGCTGCGATATATCACGAGTTATGATGACACACGTAATGCGACGTTTATCGGTACTATTACATGTGATTAACTGTCATTGTTTCCATGAGAATTTGTTTGTGTGGATTAAGGCATGATGTCATTGATGCGACTGCACTGGATGACGTCAATGTCTTGCTTTTAATTTTTAATTGCTTTTACCAATGACTTGTGTTTATTAGCCTTCATGTGGATTAAGCAACTATTAACAATGTTTCCGATAGACGATTCCGGGTAACAAGTAACGCGATTACGACGATAATTCGTTACGTGAACACATAAAACATAGGTGCCGAAATATGGCAGTGTTAATGTACCCCCTTCAGGGTTGACACAGATATATTAAACCACTATTTCAGGAGCTAAGAGTACCGGGTCTTACATTTCCCATACATTTCCTTCCATCTGTTTAGCAAAACGCGAGGGTAACCGTAGTGATCAAAGGCCACGATAACTGCTTGCTATGAGGCTAGTTGTACGCTTGTTTGAGTATACTATTGGCGTAGTGGTTTGAAGTGGTTCCCTCGCCATTGTTGTGAGCCGTCTCGCCGAGTGTTGTTCGAATCCTGCCAGGGCAAACATATTAGTTAAGAAATGGTTGTTTGATGTCTAGTTGTTCTATTTGAACGTTTGTATAGTCCCCACGATACAGACCTAATGCCCAGCGCGGGAATAATGTCCTCCAGACCGAATTTCGGTCACGGCGGCCATTCTTAACGGAGACTGGCCAGATGGCACAGGAGATATTATAGTGCACAAGCGTGTGCGCAAACACAAGTGCACTCTCTGTTCCCTAATTCTCATGATCCGATGGGACGGTAATCCGACACGACCGGAGAGAGATCAGGCGCAGGACCAACGGCTTTACGTGCTTTAACGAGGCACGAGGGTGTCTAACACCGCCAACTTACTAACTCCGGGCTGCTATTGAGATTTCTTAACAGAAAAACCAAATAACTTTATGTAGGCCCGACCCGAGATTCGAACCCGAGACCACCGACAAAAGGAAGAACGAAGACTTAGTTGCATAATAAAAGCTAGTTTTAAGTACTACGTGGAGCTGATCTGTTGCCGCTTAATTAGTATATTACCAGACAGCATGCTCTGATGAGAATACTAACAAAAAGCCCCAAATTAACAAGAGATAAAACAATACCTAATATCGCTCAATAATTCCCTCTGATGACAACAGACCGGATTAACATTTTTCTGGCCTCCCGAAGCCCAACTCGAATACCATTAGTATTGAAATAGTGTAATTGCTTCATAAACAAGTAATTTCAAAGCCAACAAACCCCATTTGTGTTTGTCTATGAATAATTAAGCGATTGTCTGCCGATGAACGTTGAACATGCGTGAAATAAGGTTGATTTGTAAAAGCTCTATTCGAAATTGCCCTCGTAATTAGTGGAATTTAGTCATGTTACCAATTTTAAAGGTTAGTTCTAATTTGGTAAATGTTTATATGCTGTGTTATTAGTTTTAGCTCCCGAGTTCTTGATAACAAGTATGAAGATCAGCTAAGCGGTTTAGGTGTGTTATCGTAAGAAACCTTCCAGTATAAATAAACATTCAGAGCGCACATCTCTCTCTGCTATTTCAACGTACGTGAGTAGTTTTTGCTCCATTGCCCAAAAATAAACTTAATTTAGCTGTTTATTTTGCTTGTAAATGTAGTTGGAAAAGGTTTTTAAAACACTATGTTGCATAATTGGATAGGGTATCTCTTAGACGCAAATAGAATTATATCAATTTAAAGGTTTCTGTGACAAAAGCAGCGATAGCCTAATGGGACATCGTTGGATAGCCACGTAGAGGTCTTGAGTTGGATCTCACCAAAAGGCCCGTGCCCAGCAGGGGAACAGTTTATATAGGGCTAATATTATTATGATATATATATAGCAGCTTAGAAATATTACAACAATATACAGAGCTGATCTCTGTATATTGTTGTAATATTTCTAAGCTGCTCACAGTTCAGACTTTAATATCACTTTATATGTACTTACTACTTATCAATACTGTAAATGACAAACAGACTTATATAACAAACCAAACTAATATTATACATAAATGATAATTATACAATCTGTTAATCATCGTTGCCAATCGTAAATAGATCGCATAGTTTACTTTCCTTTAGCCGGTACTATACTCGCCTACCGCAATAGTTTAAGTGCGATCACTAGCAGATTGTATAGATTAGCGCGGTTGGACTGAATGACAGAGCTCGATATTCAAATCGGCACACGGCCGCCATAGTAAAATTGTATGGAGGATTTGAAGTCATTTTTTGATAATTTGTATTTTTATTGTCAACCAATAACTTAAATATTTGGGACGTAATAATTGTAATATAACTATTTATGTTTTGTTTAAGCTGTAAAATAGGATAGATTCCTACTGTTATAATCTAAAATCACGTAACACGAGCTTACCTTTTTGCATTATTCGTGCAAATTTACGTAATTTTGTAGGCGAAAATATTAATTATTTTAAATTTTTAACACGGCCTAATTGTTAACACATTCATTGTTATGGTAAATGTATATTTTATAATTTTTATATTTGTATTAAACAAAAAGTGTTGATTTTATCAACTTAAGTGTGACCGCCTGTTTTGGCACATTTCGCTCGGCGCAGTCTTAAGTAGATTGTGATTTTAGATACAAGTTCATACATACAGTGTGTTTGAGTCGACATGACTGCCTAGTCGACGCTAAAATTGAACAGTAGATACGATTAAAGAAGACTATACTAAGACTAAGAAATGTACATTCACAAAATATTTGCTTCAGACGTGGGAGGAAAAATATCAAATTTAGTAAGAATAAAAAACAAAGGTATTTTCTCGAAATGTATCTCAACATAATCCTCTCTGTTACTTTGATTTGAAATAAAAAAGAAAACAACACGACGTAGCTTTGTTTCTTTTCATAAAAAGTATACAAACAAATCTCTCACTTGATACTTAAGACACTCAGGGAAAATATACAGTCCTTATTTTTTACGTTTTAATCTTAGCTCAATTATCTCTAAGTAGCAGGTATTCTGCGAGCTTCCAAGACATTTATCTCCTAGTTAATTGCCACTTGGACTTAATATGATATCTAACAAATAAACGAAAGTCCTTCGATAGAAAGAATTGTAATTTGGCTCGATATCGAGGTCACACACGCACAGAAAAGTATATAGAACTCAATTCCGAACTAATACATATTTGGGAATCGAGTTTCCAATATATATATCTTGTATCAGATACTTTTCATTGTGTTGACGGAATATTACCTCGTTGAAACCTTTGCGGGGTCCCCTTGCAAAAGAAGGGGATGGATTACCTCGTGTCTCCCCTTCCTTCACCCCTTCGTTGTTGCTAAAAGTATCTCTGTAACCGTGTCAAGTCAATCATCGCGGTAAATTGACACTGGATCCTCAATTTCTATATGTATGCATTTGTACTTTGAAAAGAAATTGGTTCTTTAGTTCGACTATCTGAGTTATTGTGCTTTTTAGATAAATATTATCATGAGAAAAAGAAAAGTCTTTTATACTATAATATATGATTAATCAGTAAACTTGCTTAAACGATTGTGTCATGAGATTAAATTCTTTTTCATTGAATCACTTACTCTACGGATGCCACCGTTTATTCACAGTGTTTTTTTTTCATTGTGATTGAATTCCGGCTATTGAGCATTAGAATATCTTTGATTTTACGGGCCTCGGTTGGTATTAACAAGGTGATATCAAAACAACAACAACAACAAAATTAAAACAGCTTCATTTCTTAGAGAATGCGAGATTCTCGCGCGTAATTTGGAGCAACTGGCTACCAACACGAAATTGCAGCTAAACAACCTTATGTTGTGTTTCTGTGATAAATCTATTTGCTAGGTTTTTAAACATGGCTTTCAGCAAAGAAAATTAAAATTGTTGACCGTCGTGCTGGATATAGAAAAATTCCTTTTTATTCTTTTTTCAAGAAGTCGAAAAACTGAAGATATTTTGGTAGAGTTGTAAGTGTATAATCATGCTTGTTTGTCATCAGTATAACAATGTCTTCCGTAACTATTATTACTGTACATCTTAATGTATGGATATCTTATAAAAGTTCGAGTTTGAAATCTTTGAATTATTAACCTGTCAATTGTTCAAATGCCAAACGTAATTGAAAACCTGTTGTGTATGCCCGACAGCGTTCCGCTGTGACTCAATAGGTTAAATGTCATATCAATACCCTATTTTTCGGGCTACTAAAGATAGATATTTGACATAATTACTGCGCAGTTTCTATCATGTAAAACATCTGCAAATAGGCTATTAATTTTGCCCTAACATCATGATGGCTAATGGTCCATTTTACGCGTCTATAGGCACTAGCCACCGTCCACTGAGTACCTGTGTTATACATAGTGTGTACAATTTCGTGTTAGGTTTCATTTGATAGCATAATGCGGCCAGGCGTTCGTTAAGCCGCAAATCGTGAGGCCGCATGGAACTGCACTAATTAATGATATTACCTCGTTTGTGGTGTATTCCGACTGCACGTATAGTGTAGCGTACCTACAAGCGGTTTCCTTACCGCTACCGCTGCCGCGCGCCGCGCTGAGTGTTCTAGAATTGAATGATTCGAATCCCACACGGAACAATTATTAAAGAGATCTACAAAAAATAAAACTACGTCTTGGTGTATTTTGTGTTCGGTAATTGCATCTTTGTAAAATCCTTCCTTGGCGAACTTACAAAAGAATTTTGAAATTAAAATAAACAATTTGGAAATTCTGTTTTTAAGTTGATACTTATATAATATTTTAATAATTTACTACTGTGCACCGCGCATCTACTGGAAACGAGAGCAAAGCAATAATTAATTAAATAAAGTGCTGAGTGACCATGGATATCTATACGACTAGCTGACCTGCGCAACTTCGTCTGCTTCATATAAGATAAGAGAATTTACACCGTTTGTTCAACATTTTTCGTTACTGCTCCGTTCCAATTAGTGGTAACATGATGTTATATAGCCTATAGCCTTCCTCGATAAATGGGCTATCCAACACTAAAAGAATTTTTCAATTCGAACCAGTAGTTCCTGAGATTAGCGCGTTTAAGCAAACAAACAAACAAACAAACTCTTCAGCTTTATAATATTAGTATAGATTGAAGGACGGCCAAGCGCAGGTACCCACGTTAGTTTGACAGTAGGTTTACGTGTCGCCCGTGTAGTTATCACAAACACGATTGTTTTATTGTTGGAAGCTTCAAGTTATTTGGGTTGGAAATGACTAATATTCTTGGTAACCCTACAGCTTCGCTAATATGTTTGTGTTAAGAGTCCACGTTGGTAGTGCAATGGGTACGTCTCATACCCAAGTTCCCTCGATTACAAGTCCGATGCCGATGTCTGATTACTTGTATGGAGTACTTGCTTTTGCCCGCGGCTTCGTAAAGCAAACAGTAATTAATGTAACACCTAACCTACCCAACAAAAGTAGAGTAGAAAAGATGTTACTTTTTGAATATAGAATTACTAGGTGATAACATAGGTACCTAATGAAAAAAATATTTTAAAATCGGTTGACTAGTCAATACAAACAAAAAAATCAAATCTTTCCTCTTTAAAATAATAGTATAAATGACTAACAGGGCTTCTCTTGACGGAAGCTAGTGTGTTCCGTGCTGTGTTTTAAATAAACATTACCTAATATTTATAATACCTTTTAATGACAGTGTGATCGGCACATCCTTGTTTTGATTCGTGCCAGGCAAACTGTAAGTAGGTTTCCCTATTGTAATCAGTAGCAGCATGGGATATGAACTGAAATGAAAAACTGCCAATAGCAGTTAATATTTCAGTAAATCTGTTAGGAACGGCCTATATGACCCGCGCTTCTTCATCTGCTTCACATAAGAGAATTTTTCCCGTTTTGCAACATTTTTCATTGATGCTCCGCTCCTATTGGTCGTAGCATGATGTTATATAGCCTATATCCTACCTCGATAAATGGGCTATCCAACACTAAAATAATTTTTCAATTTGAACCAGTAGTTCCTGAGATTGGCGCGTTTAACCAAACAAACTCTTCAGCTTTATAATATATTAGTATAGATGTTGATGGAATAGATTTACGCCTCTGATTTATCTTCGGGAGATTTTTTACAATGCGCTCGCTTCAATCTTTGCGTAATACTTGAAACAGAATTAACGGACACAAAATATATCCAGATTCAGAACAATGAATTGTGGATCACACAAATAATTGTCCCGCTTGGGATTCGAACCCACAATACTCTGCTGCAGGACCAGCTTGCCTACTGTGTAAACCGTGCAGTCGTGCCAATAGTTATTGATACACTATGTTATAGCTTTTTACTTACAAGAGAATTAATCCCTTGTGACGATGGCGAGGTGACCACTTTAATTATTACGCAATTCGCGTCGTGTTAATAGAAGTACCTAGAACCAGCAATAACGTGACCCAGTAGCATCTTAGATTGAGACCTAGAAGAAGTGCGATGACCCGTAGGACACTGACACTTGAGAATTCTATAACAACATACTGCACGTCATCAAAGTCCCTAAAATTCTTCCGTTAATAAAGCCGTTGAAATATTTTCTGCACAGATGTCTAGTCTCCGTTAAAATTGGCGTTCGCCACCTAAATTCTGTCTGGAAGACATTATTACAACTTTTGTGCCAGTTACCCGTAAATAAGAGGTGATATTTCCATGGGTTAGCCGGCTCATTTGTGCTTTCATCGAACAAATTGCGAGAGGAAGGCCTTTGACCTGCTGTAGTAGGTACAATATAGGGTTATATATATATATTTTTTTTATAATAGTAATATTCTACACATATACACAACACCATCTAGCCCAAACTAAGCAGAGCTTGTGCTATGGGTTCTAGACAATGGATAAACATACATATATACTATTTTTTATTTTTTTTGTAATTACTTACATATTATACCTACATAGAAACACCCAGACCAAGTCAAACATCCATGTTCATGCACACAAATGTTTGACTTGTGCGGGAATCGAACCTGCGACCTCAGTCGTGACAGTCAGTTACACTAACCACTACGCCATCGAGGCCGACATCGAATTATATGATTATTTTGATTGTGTGTATGCCACTGAACTTCATCTAAATGGCTGGCCGATTTTAATGATTTTTGAAGTGAAA
The DNA here is from genome assembly GCA_963675205.1 of Catocala nupta. Classification (NCBI taxonomy): domain Eukaryota; kingdom Metazoa; phylum Arthropoda; class Insecta; order Lepidoptera; family Erebidae; genus Catocala; species Catocala nupta. Next base: position 6,981,971 of record OY776079.1, on the reverse strand, counting down.
CCTTTAAGGGCATTGAGCACTTTTTGTGTAAACAAAAATCATGGAACTCGCGTCATCGTCATTTTCACTTCTATCGGCAGTCCCCAAAGACAGCACCGCATTTATTTTTTGGAACTTTAACGCTCAGCGTATGTCAGTTCTATCATAACCTAAACATAATCTAATCATATATCAAACTATTTTAATACATCCGACATGAATTTGAACAGAACTTCCGCGTCATCGATATTAAGTCTGATGAAATTTTATGTAACATCCCTATGTCAGCTCTATTCAAATTCAAGTCGGACACTAATATTAAGCTATTGTAAGCAGTCACTGTGTACTATACCGTTTGCAATATCAAAGATGTCACTCGCGCGTTGTCAAGCGCATGTCATATTTTATGCAATCCAAGTGTTGAAATTAAACTACTATATACGGATTTTATCGCGTTGTTTATTTAAATAAACAACGCGATAAAATCCGTATATAGTAGTTTAATTTCAATGAATAACATTCGCGTAAACAGAAGACAATATTATGCAATCCAAGTGTGTCAGTGACAACTACACAGGTGACAAAAATAATTCTTTTGATTACCTTTTGGGTCTGGTAATTGGTAGGTGGTTTTGATTGCACGGATCACGTAGTGCTTTCTGTGGTCTCCTAGCCACCGTGTTGTGGGTTCGATCCCCACACGGGACAAAAATTTGTGTGATCCACAAATAGATGTTTCGAGTCTGGCTGTTGTTTGTACGTTTGTACAGGCCCCGCGACACAACAAATTATTCAAAGAACGGAGGCTGTACTAAAAAAACACATGCGGGGCAGTCTTTGGGGACTGCCGATAGAAGTGAAAACTAAGTAACTAGCGTGCGGTGACGATGACGCGAGTTTCACGCTTTTTGTTCACTCAAAAAGTACACATATACAGGATGTCCGGTAATTAATGGATAACCTGGAAATGTCTTATAGTGGAACTGATGGCGTGCCGAAAAAAATATGAAAAAATATCTATCCTAACTACTACCTGAGATGTGTTTTTTTTTAATTACCTTGTATAACTTTCTTGTATACTACGACCATAAATGAATGAAATCCATCGGTTTTTTGTTGTTTTATTATTAAACACTAATTATGCTAATAGATAGACAGTCAAAAGTATGCTATGCTAATATAGCTTGCACATTTTAATGTTTTTTTTTCTGAACGGCCTTTAGTTCTACTTTAAGACATTTCAAGGTTATCCATTAATTACCAGACACCCTGCATACACAGTATACATATAGCTCATAGAAAGCGTTCGGTGACGATGATGCGAGTTCCATGATTTTTGTTCACCCAAAAAGTGCTCAACGCGCCTAAAGAAGTTTTCACTTCAAAAACAAAAGTGGCGTTGCAATCCTTTCGTTTGGATAGGACAACGCATGTCAAGCGAACGTGCGAACTAGTAGAATAAAATAATGGTTAAATTTAAGTTAGACTGTGCCCCAATTATCTAGAGTCACAAAATTCACTCCGCGTGGGTATAGAATCCGGTCAAGCGGTAGGTACGCTAGAGTCAAGGTGACCCATAAAACCTCTGCGTCATCACGAAATAGGCGCTATTGTTAAGCTAATTCTATGTTGAGTTGCGGTTGGAAAGAGTTTTGGCATAAAGGTAAGAATTATTAGCTTATTACGTGACAACATTAGTGTTGCCGGTAGCGTAGTATCTATAGTATGCTATGGCATACTATAGATACCTACATAGCTATGTGATAGACGTCTTAGAATCAGAAACTGTATAGATAGTCCACTGTCTGATGTCAGATATTCTAAAAGAGGGCTAGCACTAGGAGACCCAATATCACCATTAAAGAGTCTGCCCACCACCCTGTCTCATACCATGACCGTGCTAGGAACGTGTCAGGCAAGAAAATATTAAGACCGTTCCGTCACCGACCAGCAGTTCCTATAGCAGGGCGTATCGTGTTCCTTTTCGTGTCTGATACGTTCCTAGCACGGTCATGGTATGAGACGGTGTAGTGGGCAGACTCCTTAACCATTAGTATTAACATAGCTATATTCAATCATAAATAAAGGTGTTTTGCCAGCTATTTTTTTGTATGTATGTATGTGATGATTGAGAAGACATACGAAGCTATACATTTAATAAATTCGAGACAGAATTTTTCGAATGAATAACGTCTTAACTATTATTGTCCTATAACAACGAGATGGGTGTAAAAACCCAGGATACAACCTCTTCGTCTTCATGTGACCTTTTTATTTTCCATCAGCTTTTTATAATGTCCCACTGCTGGGCAAAAGCCTCTCCCTTGGACTTCCGAATCACTCTGCTGGTGGATATCCCCTGACCTTATGACCTTGTGACCCCTATATCTCGGGGTCTTTTCACCCATAGGGCCCATATTCAATCTCGACCGAGCGATGACCCCAAGGTGTCTGTACACCAAGTTACAAGTCAATGGTACCGGCGCTATGCCTGTTACTAACAAACTGTCATTAACAGATAGAAACACAGACCCACGTAGTGTTTTCATTAACCTCTTCGAAGAAGACTCAGAGGTTAATAAATAGTGTAATAATAATAATCATTTAAATATTACTGCTGGAAAAGATGAGCAATTATTATTAATGTTTGACTGCACGGATGGCGTATTGGTTCATGGTTGGTCGTTTCACCACTGCCACTGCGTTAAGTGTTGTGAGTTCGAATCCCATACGGGACATAAATTTGTGTAATCCAAAAATGGTTGAGTCTGGATTTTATTTATGTCCGTTGTTTGAAAGTTTGTGAAGTCTTCCGCGATACAGGAATTATACCTAGTGCAGAAGTAAGCTTTTTAAAAAAGAAAAAATAAATTACCGATAAAGCAATTCAAAATCTCATACATGTTTACCGACTTATAATATGTTGCTAACAGTACCATTTGAGCATATTGCTAGTATTGCTACTACCAAGCATATTGCCCCATTCCAAGATGCTACAGAAATCTTTTACTCAACCCCAGTCCCAAGAACACTTGAACACTTTCGCATTATATGATTTATGAAACAGAAAAGGAACATTAATGCGATCATCAGTATTTACTTACCTTTTTAAAAGACTTGACGTTTTGGCCTTACGCTGACCGTGACCTACAAACAGAATAGCGCGTCGATGTCAGGCTTCCGTTCGCGAGGTAAGATGTTTCTAAATCCATTTTCACATGTTGTTTTTTCAATGTCCTGCCACACTACACTACATTTCGGAGCTTACCATCGAATCGCGTAAACCTCTTTTCCACGTGACCTCCAAGACATTCAGCATGACCTTCACATAAAATATATTCCTCATCTCTTTGAATGAAGCTTTTGATGTCTGCAAGAAGATAATCGCGAATATATTTTATTTTCATATCGAGTTGCCGTCTGCGAGTCTAGACGCCGCCGTGACGTAACCACAGACCACAAATTATACCTTATAAAGAACATAATCCGTGTAATGTATTAATTAATTTATTTGTTTGTGACGCAGCATTATTGTACTGATATTGATTTAGTTAGATAAAATAAAACACCACCTAGATCTGCTGACCACAGGTGTAAAACTTAAATAGTTGATTTAAGGTCAATATTAACCAACAGTCCAACCAACCAAAATCTCCGACACCAAAAACAAACGCACATTCCAGGCAGACATATCTGTGTTGCGTTATACAAGAAGTATTTTCGATTCGAAATGACCTAAAGGGGCGTAATACATAATAATTATAGTACTTTAGATTTAAAATGAAAAATGCTGAGATGTATGCGAGTGCTAGGTATTGATCCCCGTGTCCAACAAAGTGTTATTTGGTTCTTGTCTAACGAAATTCTCAGTGGCAGTACAGAGTCTGGAACTGTGCTCGGTAAACGGCAATAAGCTCGGCCACTATACATGGTACCTCATCCCATAGTTGGCGAATTATGGATATAATATACTTCTACCTAAACCTGTCTGGATAAAGACGTGAGGCTGTGTATGTACTTATGTGTAAAAGTGTGTGGCAGAATAAATTTTAACCCTGAAGCTAAAGATTTCGGATTAGATTGATTTTTAGTTATGATCGTTATATAATTGCCCTGCTTTGTGATAGTAATGCGTCTATACTTTCAAGGTTATATTTTCTACTCTAGGTCAGAGGTTTTGCTCGGTATGTAGGTGAACGGGGTTAGTGACGCCGGTTTTTGGAGCTATCGATATTTTCAAAACCCTGTCTCATACGTGGTACCTAGTACTCACTCCTAAGCTATAGATTTTGAACGCCCTGATCCAGGCGTGGTATGATTTCCTAGACCTCAGGTTTTCCTGTCACTGTTGGCAAGAGCTTACCGTTTTGCTGTCCTATGATAGACACAATAGAAATCTATTGTTATTGATCACATATGACTTATCGGACATGTTACATGTTAATCGGAATTGCCTACGTCATGCAGATCTTGGTGCCATCAATATTTCTTTAATAGTCGCCAAGTACATTTTAGTTCGATGGTATGCCCGAATAGACGTTACTTGAACCTCTCCTCTTACAATAAAAAATGGCTTGACTGTTTTCCCATCGATTGAATCTCTAATGACAAGGGCACAGTCAAGCCCATGACTAGCAAGTTTACTTACTATCGGATGGTACGGCCACTTCGTCTGCCGCTGAAAATCAAAATCAAGTTAACAGCCAATCTAGTGTTTATAAAAGGTTACGAAATTACTATCGAGTACTGCCTACACACGCTGCCTTTTACGGTATACAGTCACAATTTTATGTAAAGTAGTCGTTCATAACGAAATACCCTTGAAGGTTTCGTAACGTTTATTTATGTAAGAACCAGTGAAAAAACAAATTACAAACTATCCGCAGCTAGTAAAAGAATATCGGGTTTGCTCTGAGCTAAGAATAAAGCACTCGGGAGATTCCACGAGTGTTGTAAGAGGTTGGTAAAGGGCTTAGTAGGCGGCGCTCACATGTTTGGAGATAAGGGCACTAGCAGACTAGAGCTTTCGACTAATCTATCTGCTCGTGTGTTACAGATTTGTTTAACGAATTATGTAGACACTATGTCAAGTTCATTACACAAATATTGTTTCCTGCTAAATATTAAAATTAAGAAAATAATAAAATATAAATATAAGTATATAAAAATTCGCGAGATTGAAAAGATTCGTTGAGAATAGCGTTGAAATAAAAGTGATCAATCTGTATTTGCAGTACTAATTGGTAACCCTGTTTGCGTTATACACCAAGGTTTCTGTCTACTATACCGTATTATATAAACTTGCTGTCAACGTATTGCCAGGAAAGAGAACTAATGTTGACTAAACACATAATTATACGCACCATGTTTCAACTACAGACGAAAGTAACTATAATATTCGTGTAAAATTACTGTAGCGCTGAGCGCAAACACATCCATCAATTCGATAATATAACTGTCATGTTTCTAATAATCTACGTAGTTGTCACTGACACACTTAAATTATGAATATGACAAAGCGTTTTTGGGAAGAAGCAAGTTAGATTTCCGTGCTTTATTGTTCAATAAAACAGAGTGTACCTTCAGAATCTTCTTTTCGTGAATTTGTTATCTTATACTACGAAGATGGGATTGTACGTTAGCCTCAGTTTTAATCACTACCACAAGATGCCTTTACAGTTACGTTCTAAGTTACAGTATAGTAGACAAATACCTTAAGACCTTATTATGAAACGCGCACAAAAGAATCTACCGCCACACACACGTAAAAGACAATGAGAATTCATAACAATTGTATGTATATAAAATAAAAATAATAAAAACAACATTACAACGTTGACGGCTTGAGAGGATTGTGTTATAAATATAATAATAACATAACACGTTCAATGTCAAGAATGGCTGCCACTTAGACGAGCTTAACCGATACACGTGTACGACTCCCCGGGTTTTGTACACTTTTGTGATAAAACTTGCATTACAAACACGTCCATATTATTTGGGTCGAGGTTGCCACTTATAATGTTCGTGTTATTGCATAATGTAATGACAGCTTTGTGCCTGAATACTACACAGGTTTTCGTCGTTTACCTCACGTTTATATAGCGTTTGAAAACGAGTGAAATTCGAGGGTGCTTGGAAAATTTGCCCATTTTCTTCCTTTCTATCCTAAATAATACGTGCTCAGTAGAGGTGCTACTGATACTCTGTGGACAAATACTGTCTGGTACGAAACTGTACAGTGTCTTATTTTTTGATGATATAATTAAATTGAATGATATGTTACATTGAAATTAAACTGCTTTATACGGATTTTAAAGCGTATACACTTTTATTACTTGATTTCGAAAATATTACTCTACTACTGACCCTATAATATTATTTCAACTATTTCATATTATAAAATATATTTATATTTGAATTTACACTTTCTCCGACATTTCGGTTGCTTTTCAGCAGCCATGTTCACGGGGATTAAGATGGTGGCTTCAGAACATTGTGACATGCTATTATTAATATTATAAATGTGAGTTTGTGGTGATAATTGGATGTTCGCCGTAGAACGGATTGGAAGAAACTAGCTAGGTGAATCATTTTACATTTTATATTGGTCGTTTTAGGGTTCCGTACTCGAAGGTTGCCGACGGACCCTATTATTAAGCCTCCGCTGTCCTCCCGTCCGTCTGTCAGCAGGCTTTATCACATAAAACGTAATAGGTAGATAGTTGAAATTTTCACAGAGTGTGTATTTCTATTGTCGCTATAATAACAAATAATGAAAAATTACATAGCTTTATATCTTGTACGATGGTACGGAACCCTTCCTGTGCGACTCGTATTTGACCGGTTTTTATGCTGATATGCTTTCTAGTGGGACGTGGGCAAAGCTGTGATGAGTAGCTTCTGGCCATGGCCTGAAGCTACTCTTATGATTATAGGAAATATATTTAGTAACTTATTGTTACACGCTACGGTTCGAGGGATAAGTATGTAAAACAATATTACCGACTAAAACATGTTTTATTCTAGCACACAATTCAATTTAAAACACAACAAACACTATACTACACTTTTCCACTGTAACTGCTTCAAACTCCGTGGCATTTTCGCTTCCGTTCGCTTCGATAAATACTTGACTGCTTACGATTGTAACTCACCCGGCGAGCGCTGGCCTTCCCCTTTTATACGCGGTTAATCCGGATCCGGTATCCGGATTTTTCTAGAAACGTCATACACGGTACGTAACAGTACGAGGATTCGAGGATGTACCAGCGTTCTCTCTACTCTACTCGTACCGGCAAACTACGTAGTTCCGTAAGATTTAAATAGATGGCGCTGTAATAAATTATTAGACGGAACTGCCGAGTCTTCCCCACAATGCCGAGAGATGGCACTTGGTGTAACACTTTATACAGCTATGGTTTTAATAGTTACCACGCCGCTACATATTTTCTGTATGGGTGTATTTTTACCCGGTGGCAAAAACTTGTAAAGCTTAGGTCAAGGCCCTTTTAGAAACTACAAACCTATTAGCAATAAACTGCGATGGATTATAATACATTTTGAGCACTTTAGAATGTTCTAAAACCCATTAGTTAAATGGATTAAATTGATTGCTACTAGCAAATAGAGACTTCATCACATTAGCCATCTGTTTTATTTAGAATAGTCTATTGTTTTTTGAAACGAAAGACTAATATCGTGTTTTAATTAAAATATATTACACACATCAAAAATATCTAAGGATCAAATACATTTTTAAGTATAAAGAACTATCAAATTAATATTTGCTGAATCTAGTCTTCCAGACTAGCTTTTTACTTTAATTCCTGTTTAAGTTACTAAATTACCTATATTTTGTAAAATTAAGAAACCTACCTATATTTTGTAAAATTAAGAAAATTTGATATTTATGCAAATTGTTTAAAATTATCCCAAATTAATGTCTTCAAGTAAATGGAAAAATAGGCAAAAATGAAGATCTTTATTAATTTTTAAGATTAAAAAATTAATAGTCTCTGTTTCCACCATTGACACGAATAACACAATCACAGCGATTTGGCATGCTTAAAGTCAGTTCATCTAAATCGCTTTGAGGCCACGTTCTTTCTAACAAGTCAAAAAGTTGTTGTGGGGTATGTACGGCATCCATACTCCGCAGAGCTCTTCTTTGGAGTATATCCCATGCGTGTTCAATTGGGTTGAGGTCTGGAGATTGAGCAGGCCATGGCAGGACGTTGATACGAGCATCGACAAGAGTACGTGTTACGACTCTAGCCGTGTGTGGACGTGCATTGTCATGCATTATTCAAAATTAATCATCCAACGTGTTTCGCAAAGGGATGATCACGCTTGAAACAATCCCCTCCGCCTAAATCAGAGCATTGAGGTTGCCCCTGATCCAAGTGAGACCGGTTCTTCCACCGATCCAAATACCGGCCCAAACTATTATTGTTCCACCTCCATATGAATGAACTTTCTGACAAAATTTCAAACGTTCTTGACGCCCAGAAGTTCTTCAAATCGTCTAGTATCTGGTCTCACACCGAAACGAGATTTATCAGAAAAGCAAACACAACGCCAGTCTTCTTCCTCCCAATGTCTGTGTTCGCGAGCCCATTGCAAACGGGACCTACCATTGCAGGGTGCTATAGGTGGAACCCGCAGCGGCCTTCGGGAACGCAAACCCACTTCACGTAAACGATTTTGTATGGTTTGGTCGCTTATCACTTATTAGCAAGCCTGAAGAGCTGTGTAGTCTCGTAGCTAACATCATGGCGGTCATGTTACGATTCCGTCGAGCAGTATTTTGGAACTCTGAAGTCTGTCTGCGAGTGGTGATGCGAGATCGTCCTCCATGTCGCTCGGCCACGCTGTCCGTGATACGATAGCGTGTCCAGAGACGACTTATAACGCTCTGTGTAGTGCCAGGAACGACAGCCTCAGTATGTTGCTTGGAACCAGCTTGCAACATTCCGATGGCTCTCATAATCTCTTCTCGTGTTAAATGACGTCTTCGCTCCATATTGATACAGTTTTTCCAGATCCGATGCAGAAATTGTAATGTTTTTATAGAAACGCTATTACACACTTTTATAGAAATCCTGATTGACGGTTGATTTTCAATTTTTATCGATATTTAAAGAAAATTCCTTTCAAATAGTGAAAATCACTAAAAAGCACCAATTATAAACAAAAAAGTTAAAACAATAATCCTCAATTGCGGTGAGCCTCTAAAACCTATTTGATCCCTAGACTCTTTTGATGTGTGTATTTAATGATTTGCGCTCTAAGTGATTTCTCGTATCAAAAATAAAAACATATTGCATTGTTCTGTGCATCATTGCACAAACAAGTTCTTGGAAAAAATTGCCGTGATTAGGTTATGGATATGAGTATTCTATACCATTGGGAGACGTTTTTACCAACTCGAATCACAGCACTATTCGAGCTAATATTAGAATAATAAATTAAATTCCAGTTACATTTGTCACACAGCGATTTTGAGGAGACGCGACGCGTCGTTCACGCATAGATTAAATAAATAGAGAGCCGATGACCTGCCGAGGATCGTCCAGTAATGACTAGGGTAGACAGAGACTGCAAATTTGCTTTGCTGATTCCTACGATCCTTGCCTACTTCTTTTGATTCAGTCACTTTCATTCATCATAGATATAATTTGTTACAAGAATCGATTACAGAATGTAGCTGTTAAGTAATCGATTCTCGTAATCTTTGAAGAGCTACTCGTTAAACCAATCATATGAACAGCAAATCGATTATATATGATAGGTCAAGCAATGAATATTTTACAACCACCTTGAATGCACGATATGTGCATTGGTATCTAATAGTGTAATTTTTTTAATGTCAATAATCGTTCAGGGCTTGGCTGTAATAGGTGTACGGCGACTCGTAACACAGAGGCGAGCGAACAGATCGATTGATCCGTGAGGTTAACCAGCGTAATGCACATAGAAGTTTTACACCAGAGCTTGGAAATTATACTAATACAAAATTTTTCCGCGGCTTCGCTCGCGTAAATGTAGGTTAGGTTTGGTTAGTAACAGTACTTTTTTAATGGATTTTGGATTAACGGTATCCTATGTCCTATTCTATACCCCTAACAACGTGTATGCAAAATTTCATGATGATCGGTCGAGTAGTTGAGACGTGAAAGCGTAACAAACAAACTCACTTTCGCCTCTATACCTAATATTAGTAAGGATTAGAATTCGGGCCGAGGGACGAACTGCGTCGACCGCAGCCCTCATAATTAGTTAAACGAAAAGAAATCTGGTTAAACCAAAACATCGACCTCATCAAACTCATTAATTACGAATAATAAGACTAGGAGAAACAATGTATTATTGTCCGTAAATATAACATACCTTTGTCCACAATATTTGGTGGCTATAGAAGAAAATAGGCCACGTGTTATGATAATAAGATTGTTTGACAATAGCTACAGTAGTTGAACTCCGACGCTGTATTCTTCCATAGATCTAAAAATAACTGAATGTGTTATGGCTTAGTTAACTACTCTTAGTGGTTACTTGCTTTGACGTTAACATAATAATATGCAACATTTATATATGTAGGACTTAGAAATATTTATTAAATAGAAGCAGGGCTGAGCTAATCCACTTTCAAACTCTTGAGAACGACGATGGTCGAATCATCACATCCCTTCTTTCTCCTGCCCCATTTACCTGTTCTTTGCATATAGGCCTTGGTAACTGCTTACCAGGAAAACCGTCTTCTGGTTTGTCACCTATGTGTTTTATTAGGCAGCGGCTTTTGTTTCTTTATATATTATATCCATAAGTGGCGGATATCGCCTTATTATCATGCGAGCTGCTAGCTCATCTGCCACCAATAGCCACAAAAATACCTGGAGTAACGTTATGGGGACTGTATCTATGATATCTGCAGAAGATTGCACCCAAATAAACTCGTGTTGAGTTCCTGCTGTGAATGGGGTTTCTGGAGCCTGTTAAGAAGGCGCTGTGTAATGCTAACTTTAGGCAATCCAGTGGTATTTGCTTCATAGACTCCCATATCAGCGATACCATATTCACAGAACGCATCATCCAACCCGAGCTCTTATAATTAACTTGTTAGCCGGCTTAGTATCGTAATTAAAGTACCTAAGTTACTATATAGACGCTGTAATATTATGAAGATCTAAAGACAACAGACTGAAATGGCTTAGTTAGCAATTCTTAGTTGGTAACGACTTGCCTTGAAGTTTACATATTCAAAGTACCTACACGTCAGACAAAGTATTTGTAGTCTTCCATTATTGTGTACGCTAGGATTTAAATCGTTTCATCTTGTTTTTAGTATTTAATTGACAGTCGTTGCTTTTTTGCTTTCTTACTATGTTACTTTTAAATAAAGTAACGTTCGATCCCAATTTTTATTTATGTGCAATGAGCGTTTGTGCAAAACCCTCATTGCTTTCATCCGAATCATGCCAATAATTATCACTGCTGATGTGGCGTATTATGGTTCTGATACAGTTCGGCACTAAGCATCATGTGGTCTACAAATAGTTGAAACTTGTCTAAGCGTTTTTTCTTTCCCTCGTTCTTATATTTGTGAAACCTCAAATCATAATATAAAAACTATAAAATTATCCTTAGTGTAGGATAAATATATACGTACATAGCATCCTTGTAAAGGTGGACAAAGGTATATTACACCTACATTTTGCCAAATATAATTTGAGATCCCCGGTCATAGGGTGCGAGCCTATTGTCGTCAACCGTAGACAGCTCCAGACGCCATGTTGCAACTCACAATTTGTTGACAGAAGAAACTGCCTACCCGACAGTCAAATCTCATGCACAGCTGTCACATTCACACCTGTTTTATTATATAATTAAACAAGATTGAGTCTTAATTTTCGGGATTAACGTTAAAGTTCTGTTGCCATTTTAAATTCAAATATATTCCTTTTTGGTTTCTTAAAAACAAAAGACACTAGGAATGAATCGTGTGTCGCGGGGATCTTTACAAATATTTAAATAACGGCCACAAAGAACACCCAGTTTCGGAACAACTACCTGTGGATCACACAAATTTTATTCCCGTGTGGGTTCCGAACCCACAACACTCGGCCCAGTGGCGGTGGCGAGGCCATCACTTAACCACTACGCCAAGAGTGCAGTCTATATTTACACTTTCTATCATTTAGTTTTCTTGCTCGTCAAATAGGTGATAAGTGGAACAGCATTAAAGAAAGAATATGAAACTGTAACTACCTAGGTACTTTATCATTTATGTACCGTCGCAGGTGTTACTTTAAAACTCCCTCTAATACATTTTCTAATTTTAACGAGCCTAGCCGGATAAAATTAAACGCAGGCTGTTCGAGTCGTATAATGTGGGTCAAGTTTGGTTCAGGTTGAAGACTGCTACAGTCGCACTGACTCGCGACTATTAACAAGAAGGCCACTAATAGTCTGGTTGAATTTGTGACTCCATTTTGTTCTTTCAACGTCTTAAATAAAAGCTGATTTACACGTTCATAGTTTAGTTTTAATTGCTTATGTAAAGTATCGTTTTAATTACTTTTAATGTGGATGGTAGTTATATTTTCAAACGAGATTATGTTTCTTATATTTCAAACAATATGTTAATATATTTTTCTTACTCATCGCCTTCTGTTTCATATAATAATGTTATTTATACCGTAGTTTATAGACACTAGGAGTATTGCTCGGGTCATTCTCGATCTTCAAGGACAAAGTTGTTTGCAACAACCGCAAGCGATATTGTCTTACATTTACTTGATATACATTAAAACGAAACTACAGGATTCGGATTGCATCGCGATTTGTTGCAGTAAAGCTACTATAAACTTCTTTTCAACATAATTAGCATAATAACAAATTGTTCCGTTCTAGTAATATTTTCTGCGATACGGGGACTTTACATACAATCAAACAATGGACACAAAGAAATCCAGACTTGGAATAATTATTTGTGGATCGCACAATTTTGTGACCCGCTAGGCGACAACTTAATCCACTGCGTCATCCGTAAAGTCAAATACAATTTTTTGCAAAACTGTTGACATTTTCATTTTCCCCTATGTTTCGGTTGTTTTTCAGCTATGGGAAGACTCCCTGTGATCATGGCTTAAAAGCAGTAGCTATAGTAAAATCTGTACGTAAAAGTTTAATTTCACCCGTAAACAACCTATTATTCCGGCGGTAAGTAGAGTGATGGTTAAGGGAGTCTATGCAAAATAATATAATATAATAATAATAATAATAATAATATTCTACCACATACACACAACACTATCTAGCCCAAACTAAGCAGAGCTTGTAATATGGATACTAGACAATGGATAAACATACATATATACCTTTATTTTGTAAATACATACATATTATACATAGAAACACCCGGACTAACACAAACATCAATGTTCATGCACACAAATATTTGTCTTGTGCGGGAATCGAACCCGCGACCTCAGGCGTGGCAGTCGGTTACACTAACCACTACGCCATCGAGGCCGACAAAAAGTGTCTGTGTTTCGGTAATCATCAAGTGGGTTTAAAAACTATATTTACTTGTGTTTTTGACAAATTGTAAATTTTGGTAATAACCAGTCCGTGCCTTGTCTTAAGTCTTAATAAGGCGATACAAGTTATAGTCGTAGATAGCTAAATAAAATATGCAAATTATTTACAGTCGATCCAAACTAAATTAATTATTCAGCCAATTTATTTCGAAAGTTATGCTACGTATTCCTTACATACATAACTTCATATTTGACGTAACATGATCTGTATTACGTAAATCTTTAGCAATATGTTCGAGACATTTGTTCTAAATTTAGATTAAATGACGTTCGAACATGCAACGAACGCATTTTCTGTGAACGCATTCTGTTTCTTGGCACATGCGTTATGGGGTAATCATAATATTGCTCATCTTCCCAAGTGCCAGCTATATCTGGAGCCGTTGAGATATCCGGCAGAATAGTGTTCGAATCACCTTCAATACTAATAACTGTAATGCAATCAATTAAGTGCATTCGTTCAATATAAGTGTTCTCGTTTATACTGTCAAGTTGACATACGAGCATACGGCACACCTGGTTTGCGGTTTTGGTAGCCTTTGTTGCCTGCAACACCAGGGATATCACTGGGCGAGTTTAGGAATACGACGAATTCAAAAGAAAGAAAGAGAATGAGAAAGCTGAGTAAATGAACCGCCGGTATTCTTACTTATCAGGAGAAACTCAGTAACAATGGTGGCCACTTTACTCAAAAAAATTGTTCAGTTTAATGAAGACTACGGGACTAATCGCAATTGCTATCAAAAAGCTAAAATGTTAAGCAACGTGTATGGAAATATCGTTTTTGTTTGAACATACGAGTAGAGCGTGGTATATATTATTAAGGCCTGGAACAATAGTCCGGGCGAGTATCTCGACGCTACGGAAGCACGCAGCCAAATAACTTTGTGTTGTGTAACTATGATGAGTAGGTGCCAGAGCACCTATAAAGCTGGCATGTCAAATAAGACAAAAGCAAGTGTATCTCGTAGAAATGCGTTCCAGTTTAAAGCGACTTAAAGTTGTTTCGGTCCAGCAGGATGCTGTGTAGTAGACACCACAGCAATAATTTCTTACACTTATCTACGTTTTCTGGAAATACCAGTTGCGGTGTGTCCTAAGCTTGTCCTTCTTCAAATAAGATGCTATTGTCAGAGTAAGCACCGGCTTAGCTGTATAGACCGATGTTACTAAAGTCCATAAACACCGTATACCTCCGTTGACTCATCTGCCAGTTCTGCAGCGCAGCCTCTTTGAACTGTATCGACAAAGTATTATAAATATATTTATTTTTGTTTACAGAGCGAGTAGATGTGTCAGCAGGACCGTCGACCACTTCAGTTGACCATCTGGGGGTGCAGCAACAGCAAGAGTCGCGGCCCACGCAGACGGACAGCTGAGCTGCTTCTCCCACTCACGGTCCCCACGGACTACACTGGACTTGCCCAAAGCTAAAGTAATCTCAATCAGGTAAATAGTATTACTAAGCACTGAGTAATGTAGCCCTACCTTATATAGGGATGGTACGCTGTACAAATATAGTTCTTATGTCTAGTGCGACAAGGTAGAAAATTCGCATTAATTTTTAAGTAATTAAGATTTTTTGTAGATGGGAGCTTTGTCGAATTTATATTGTTTCTTAAATGGATAGAGATACTACGGAGCATATAAGAGTGAGGACCGTGGAACTGGTATATAGCTTTCAAGCGAATGTCGCGATGTTGACCTTATAAACATTATAAACAGAACTGACGCAAATGTACTACATTTAAGTTATATACCTATGTGTAGCTACTGAAATAAAACATAATTTTAAATAGCAACACATGCAATGTCTAGCTTCAGTATGATTAATAATATCCTAATATAACATGTGGACACTGGATCCCTTACTATCAAAGTTCGATGCCATTTCATTCGGTCTACTCTCACTGTTCTTGGGTATATGTACACAATATGGACGTTAAACGTCCTGACTTTAAACTTTATTAGTCAAAACATAATTGAACAATTGCAGCTAATCGCTATCGTTAATATATCGTGTGTTTATTTCATATAATGAATGTATAAAAACAAAGCCCCGTATGTATTGTAATTAAATGGAATGTTTTAAAATGTGATTGATATTTAAGAGTGCTGATGTAAAGATTAAAATTAGACAATACTGATTAATGAATAGAGATTGGGCATGTGTATGCGAACATCTGTAGGAAGTAACTTGTAATTGCGGACATGGCAGCTTTATTTTAATTTTATATCTCTCTGGTACATGATACTGTAAAAAAACTATAATTTTATCTATATAGGTCTAGAATGAAAGCCTGCTTGTACAAATATAAAAATCTAGTAAATCAATTGGAGTGTGATATTCTAAACTAAATTTTGACGGTACATACATCGCGCAAGCAACGTGTAGTTTTATAGAAAATGTTAAAGTTTGATTTGGAATGGCAGTTCCATATTATAGACATGACTACAAAACGGTTTTATTACTCTGTATCGTGCGAATCAGTGAAATAACATACACATACTTTTGAAAAATGACAGTTACAAAGGTTTTAATTTTTAAAATCTTAAAAGACAACTTTACTTTGATATGACTACGTAAAAACTTCACCGTGTCGCGTTGTAGCAATCAACTAAATTTACACACACAGTGCAGTTTAGTGTACAACTAATTCTTTCAGAGACTATATTGTCCACAAATTATTGCGTCTTAGTATAGTCTCTGAAATGTATTTAGTATTCTACATTTCTACCTGTTGTTTACCAGCGGCTCAACATATAAGCCACCAATACACTCGTATTATTGAAAAGAGGCGTGACCTTGTGGATTTAGATAAGTTTCTACTACCCGATATATATGAAATGTACAGTCCTAGGATCCTAACTATTGTATTTGTTTCCTAAATTATCAGTATTGAAGGAAATAGAGATTAATTTATTACAATAGTATATATGCCCATATCCGTTATTATTTAAATATAATACTAAAATAAACTACTTTCTTACAGTTGTCTAACAGCTCATTTAATGGAGCGTTTTTTATTCTATTTTAAAACTTAAACTGATAAATGATATGAGAAAATATACTATTCAGCAAATTAATTGTTAAACAAAATATTCAGTATCGAAGAAAATTACACTAAACAACACGAGAAGTACAATTTATAATCTTATATTGACTAAAATTATACTAGAATCAATTGTAACCTTATTGAAGCTGTCTTACACGTGTATTATCTATCATAGCCGCCATGTTTGTACGATCGTGCTACAGTAACGATTTATTTTCTGATAAACGTAATAGCAATTAAATAAATATTTTATTATACATGTATGACTATGGTGTTTTATATAATGTATACTTATATATTGGACATCAACGTGTATTAATGTATTCATTAGCGATGTGCATGACTGCATTCGTATATTCGAATGTATCGATAACTACATAATAGCGTTCGCTTGTTCGAATGAATATTCGAATATGATTCGAATCCATGCGCATCACTAGTATTCATTCGTAAATTATATTAATTTGAATATTAATTACAAATCCAGCAGCTGATTTTTAGATTATAGGTTTATAAAACGTACGCTTATAAATTCAATTTATAAATACTATATTTATTAGATAATATAAGTTAAATTAATGAGTACAATATAATTTATTTTGCCGTTTTTATATTGTGCGATGAGTTTTGTGTATTTGGTGCTGTTATATTGTTTATTTTTGTGTATATACGTAATTTTCACAATAATTATATGTTGAACAAGTGATTTCTTTTATATGGTTCACTATTATATCTTATAGAAAAAGTTTGCCGTATTTCAGTAATAGGATTTTGTTATAAACACTTTTATGAAAAAAATATAATAAAAATGGCGTTTTCAGAATTTGACTACAGCATACTTGTTATGTTTAAATCATTACTTATTGCCTCACTGTCTTATCTTGTAAAATATAACAGAATGTGTTTTTTATAACATTACGCTATGGTCCCGGCCTTATGGTTATTATTATGCGTTGTTATGACGACTGGACAAACGAACTTGAAAAACACTTAGTTAACTGCTATTCTTAATATAAACCAGAAAATAAGAACTACTGCCGATTTTGAAAGTATGCTTATTTTAACTGTTTTTATGCTCTTCGTCTGCCTCTTTACACTTTTTCATGTGTATTTTGTGTATTTTTTTTTTTTGTATTTTATTCTATTTTATTTTATTTGTATTTTCAAAGCACAACTTTAAATTCTTACAATAGGAATCTGGCATATTTTGGCTTCTTACCATAACAACTGTACTATGTAGATTTTAAACCAATTATTATCCTAACTACCATCATAATTTGGAAAGTGTGTTTCTCCTTCTTTCACGCAGAAACGGAGCAACAGATTGACATGATATTTTGGATATAGACAGTTTATGGGCCGAAGAACCTCACGGGCTGCGTTTACAAATTATCTCGGCAAAGTTACGATTCCTTTGGGATAAGTAGTTTCTTTAGAACCACAGGCTTAAAGTCAAAGCTAGTAGTTCATATTTATGTAGCGTTCAAAACACAATAGCAAAGTATTCATTAAATGGTCACGCTACAATACAATGACACTAATAAAATTCCAAATGGTCAATTTGGTGTCTCCTTATATGACAAGAGTAACAAGACATAAATTGACTTAAATTACTAAGCTATTGAAATGAGTCAAGGGCAAAACAGAATGATCAGTGAGTTCATTAATTTGCGTCTAAATTAAGAATGGGTCATGTTTCAAATAAAATATTTTATACTTACTGTAGCCAAAGTCATTGAGTCAATTATTGACTGTTTCGAGGCTGTTTTATCTATGGTAGCTGTCTTCTATCTGTAGAACTAGCACCTAGGCATAGTTGGTGTTAGATTCGTATAATGTCTAGATTTCTTGTTTATTTCGAAGATTTGGAATAATCTGTTTTACTATAACACGACTTCAGACGTGATATAATTTGTTAGTCGGAAAAAGGTAGCTATCAAGTTCGCTTGGACGAATCAGTATCGTCGGATATTTATACGTATTTTCTTTAATAGTTTATTTTGTGTTGCAGAGATAAATGGTAGGTGCTTTAAGTAGATAAAATTAGACAATATACGTAATTATGGTTAATTAATAAATATGTGTGACTCATTTTGTGAATTAAAATTAAATTGAGTAGCAGTGGCACACTGGCGGCCAGAAATAATATGTTTTTAATTATGTCTGGCATTCCAACAATTGGCTGGTTAATAATGTCCTAGTCAAAATCAATCCTCGCAGGCTAGTACTTACATTAACCAAATATATCGTTCAGCAGATAGAAGGACGTTCGCTGACGCAGTGTTCGGCTATATGGAATCCAATCTTATTGGCCACGTTGTGTCCGATTTTTACATGATATATAGTGTTACGCATTTCGTGATTTGAAATAGATTATTCCAAATATATAATACAGGCACAGTACATATTGCATGTAATCATTACTACATAGAGCTTTTACTTATCGAATACTACTTCAATAATTTTTCTGTTAACTTGATTTCGGTATGAAGGTAAAAGTTCGAATCTCACTGGAATATTCAAAAACTATATTCTCTTGTCTTTAGATTAAATAAGTGAAATATGTTAGACATTCATTTATTCACCCGTATACATATAATTACGTACATATCTATTAAGCTTTTTGTATAAAACTATGTATATGAATGATGCATTTTTCAATCAAACTTACTATTTACTGCCTTCGTGTAAAACTCGTTGATGTGTAACGTAGTATTGTACAGGAACACAGAGCCACAAGCCCTACGTAATTTTAGAAAGGCTAATATTTTAAAGAAAAAGCCAAAAAAAATATCAGTTTTTAATTTAGCGAGTAGGTTACGTATTTCGAATAGAACTGTCATCGGGTTCGTATTTTTAAAAAGAAAACGCGCCTGCGCGCGTCTTCTAATTTTAAAATACAATGGTTTAGGATAAATTCCTGTATGGCGTGACAAACATGAAAACAACAACGATCTCCTTGACTCGGAACAACGACATATTGCAAATTTCAACTCGGCTATAATATCCGTTATAATGTCTGGTGGCTTTGTGATCCCAGTCTGGTAGAAAAATATTTAATATATTCTTACGTATCCACTTCTAAGTAACAAGGTGGATTTAGCGCGTGTGACAGTGTTTAATCATATTTGAGGACCGTAACGTTGTGATAATAAATGTACTTGTGATATAAAACAACAATGGTTTTGGAAGATGTTTTCCTTAAAAAATATAAGACTAGACGCATGTCGTGTCTATGATTTATTTTAATCTAAAAATATGACTGCACCCTTTAGTTACGTGTTATAGACAATTTTTTGACCACTTTTTACCAGCTTAGGTTGGTAAGAAGATATTAATAATAATACTTTGACACTTATACTAACGTACATGCAACATTTTAATGTGTAAAGTTGATGGATTGAATTAAATATTATGGAGCACAATTCCACCTTGTTATCCTCGTATACAACGCATATATATACTGAAAAGCCTTATGATATCTTCCTCTTGTAATAAACATCGAATTTCATACTTTGAGGCCTATTCGGTGTTTGATGTTGTCACCCCAAAAATATATAATCGTCAACGTCATTCTTGCTATGGCATTGTCCCTTTAAAATTACTGCATGGAAATTATATCGCATTATTTTAAATAATGGCAGTGTTGTGACGTCATAAGGTTTCACTTCAAAGAACCGTGAGCCTTTACCACGCTGTATAAACCGATGTGGTCTTGCGTGGCTATATGAGGTCAAACCATGCTTTTGGAATTATAGTTACATTATAAATGCATTGGCAGTTATTAAATTAATGCAATGTAATTTTTAATAAACCTTATGTATACTTATAGTGTTTGTCAATTATATTTATACAATGAATATTTTGTATGTATTCTGTAAATATAATTTTGACAAATTGTGTACTAAACTTTTAGCGTACCTATTTTATGAATGTCGTAATGATTCCTATATCCATACTTGTATTAAAATATACCGTAATATACTTAATACTGTTATCTAGAAGTATATTTTCTTTTTTTGGGAATGTCTTGAAGAATGTATGACTTCACAAAGTCAGGTCTTGTCTGTAAAAGAAAATAGGAGAACATTCATCGTTTAGCCCTAATGGTAGATGGCTTAGTAACCTTATTATAATAAATAATCTACGTAAGCATTTACGAACATACTTTAACTAACTTATACAATTTTCCTTGTTTTAAGAGGATTGTTATGTCAATTATTTCAATCAATAAAGCTATACACATACGGTTATGTGCTTAAATCTTGATGTAATACAGTCGTTTGTAATAGTTTACATACATCTTCTAAATAAATTAACTATCCTGGCAAATGTGTACAAAAAATTCGAAATCCGACTATTAAGAAATATCTCCCTAAAAGTAAACAAGGACTTACTGTCATTATATTCACAATGGCAACACAGATTACATCAAAGATTGAACTAAAATTCCTCGGGCTTTGCCTCGGAAACTAGTTAACAAGGGTCGCGTAATAAAACCAACGCTAGATAATTTTATTATTATCTTAAATATTAGGCCACTTTTGGGCATGTACATCTGCAGAGGGTATATCGTAATCACCTAACCATGGTACCAGTAATTTTCTCGAAATGGTCATCAAAGATGATTGATTATTAACTAATTGTACTTTTATGTAGAACTTATTGCTTGTACATTAAGACTGATATTGCAGTGACAGCCCAATGGATATCAAACTGTATTAGGTTGGCCAAAGTGACTGTATCAAAAAATTGTCTAGCTATAACTGAATGGGGATTCGCTTTGTCGAATCGATAACGATATTATTTTGATAGGAAAATTAACGAGCTTGCCTGGTGATAATAACAGTGGATTAAAATGGACCATATGCAATATAGTCTTTATGTAAAAGTGGTTTAAGTCTATTTCTTAATTTGTCTTAGATCTCGGATTGATATCATAATGTTGTGATCGTCAAAGTAGAAATAGCTTTGTTTAAATAAGCTGTATATAATACATGTTTATTGTAGTATCGGTTTATGTATTTACGTCATACAGTTAATTTAATATCTTATTGTACTTAGATGCCTACTGCAACGTCTATTCCTGATCTTGAAATGACAATTGCGTTGTCACTAGATCTGCTTGTTGATGAACCTAACGATTTCTTTGTACCGTGTATTTTCTTTTTTGTAAAATTAGTGTGATCATATTTAAAGGTTGTATAGTACACAAGCATTTAACTTAGCTGAATTTAACAGTTAATTGGCAACACCAATAGCAGTTAACTTTTTTTTAGTCTGGCATGAATGTTGATCACGTGCATGTTATAACCTTTAATTATAACCACATTTTTTTTATCCGTTGTCTATTATGTTACGTATATTAAAATAAAGCAGGATATACAATTGTGATAGACTTACTCATGACTATATGATCAATTACTGTAATCGGGTCATTACTCGACGTCACAAGTACTTTAAAAGAAAATTGTTAGTTTCACATGTCTGAGGTTCTTGTGGCGCCGCCTGGTGTGTAAATTAGTTAAACCCATAGACACTGTAGTGAACCTGAAAATGTTACGTAAAATAATATGTTCAAATCTTTTTCTTTTATTGTAAAAGATATTTTAATTTGTCAAGAAAGTAGTATGTATGCAGATTTTTGTGTAGTAAATGAGTATTTAATTCACTGTCATACTGTAATGGTGCAATTTGAATTCGTAAGATCAACCTGTAAGTTATTGGGAAATAGATTTAATGAATTTGTATCGTTTTGTATCTAGTTTGCTATTTAGCAAACTAAGATAAAAATAAAAAATAAAACATATGCTTTGTTTTATTGTTCATCCCTGATACTGTCGCTACTGTCCAAAGGACTTAGCCATACCGTCTCAATTTTGCACAGGGTGTAATGAATGGCGAGACACATCGTTAATAATAATTGACCTGGGTGATAAATTTGCTCTGTCAGGTTTTGAATTATAGACAGGGTCAACAGAAGCACGGAGTCTGCCAATGTGGATAAAGGTCAATGTTGCAATTAGGAGCTTCTGTTGAGGTAATTCAGCCTAACTACTATGTTTCTTCTTACCTAAATCACCATCTAAAGAAACGGATGAGCTGTATTACATGAGTCAAACTGTGTAATAGAGGACAGTGGCAGATTTCAGATTATAGGTAAGGTATGATATTTAACCAGCGTAGTAAACATAGTTGACCAAGTTGGAACTTCTACTCACAATAAGAACAACACAAAAGCTTATGGCCTGCTGCAGGGTGGTGGAACTGTACCAGTTTAAACGGCAACCCAGACTTCAACGACGTGATATGAGCATATCACGTCGTTATCTCCAATGTAGTCACCGAGTCTGTGATTTGCGCGTATTGATTGAAAATTCGGATATGCAAGCAATTCAAAATAATAATAATTATTATTGGAATGCATTAATAGTTCACGTAATACTAGCAATCCGTAAATAATAATTTCTAATATACTTACATACCTATATTTAATTTATAAAAATAATGTCCTTCAGACCGATTTTTGGTTACGGTGGCCAATCTTAAAAGAAGACTGGCCATCTACGCAGAAGTTATTAAAATGCATAAGTTTGTTCGCAAACACAAGTGCACTCTATGTACCGTACCTCTCATGATCCGATGGGACAGCAATCCGACACTATCAGAGAGAATAGACGCAGGACCAACGGCTTTACGCGCTTTCCCAGGCACAGGGATCTCAAACACCGCCAACTTTTTAACTCCAGGCTGGTATTAAGATTTCTTAACAGAAAAATGCAATAACTTTCGTTCATTGGCCGGGTTTGTTGGTCCGACCCGAGATGCCTACCCGATGCGTCAGTCGCATACACTACCGCTGCTTCAAGGCTACTGTATATTTGAATATCCGATTACTATATACTAGTGTAGTATTATATTATCTGTGCTATTACATAAATAATACAAAATTTAAAAAAATTGTGTACTTATATCCGTAGCCGTATGTGACCAATTAATAAATAGCCAATATGTGGTAATAAGTTCTATACAATTATTTTAAAACACTTTTTAACTTTTATGTCGTTAGTTCTTGTATTTTGACTACGGGCTTAGCTCATAATTATTATTTTTATTTTACAAAATCCCGTGTGTCGGAAAGCACGTGGGTCCCAGCTGTCATGAACATCTATGGCAGTCGTTATTGGGAAGTCAGCGCCCTCAAATATCCTGACAACTGGTGTAACCATAGAATTATGTTATCCTTCTGGGTTACGGAGGTCAGTGCAGTCGCTCCGTGTAAAAACTCATATTCAGCTAAATCTCGTTAGACCAGAAATAAGCGGACCCTGGCATAGCTGGGATTAATAATTGCTAGGAAGAAGAAGATTTACAAAAGAAGATGAATTATTTTGTCAAAAGGAAATATGATTTGAGTGCAAATTTTAGCAGAATTGGCTCCGTTGACAGGTCTGACGTTTGACAGGAAAAACAGGGTATGTCTTTGTGAGTTGCCAGTAAAATGTTTCAAATATTGCTCATAATTGTGGCCAAATGTCATGATTTTATTAATTAATTGGAGTTATAACTAAAATTTTGTTAAAATATTGCTAAATTCTTTATTATAAAAGAAGTAGAAGCTTATATTTTCAATTTACGAATAACATAACAAGTGTATATAAATCATCTAGAAAATCTTTGTCGTTTTTATAGGGACTTACGAATAAAATGGCAACACAAACAAAGCAGAATTTATTCACGGACGGATGTCGAGAGAGAAAGTGAATTGGAACATTACGATATTTTTTCGAGTTTATTATGGTTAAATAGTGAAATGTGCATTTCTGGACTCTGAGAAATGCTCTTATTTTCGTCAACAAATAAGTGTATATGCCAAATAACTAGTTGTTATTTGGCTTTAAAATGTTGGAAAGTCGCGACGATTGACACATCGGTACTCGCATGTATAAAGTAATTTTTAGTGTGTTTTGTTAATTTAGTGTACAGGATGCCGAGGGGAGAGAACAGGTCGAGCATCCTGTTGTCTCGGGAAGAGAACGACCAGGTGTTCAGTTTAATTGGACCAAAATGCCAGGTGAGTAGCATACGTGATGAAGTTATATTAGTGATCCGCGTGATTCAGATTGCCCTTAGATTACGTATCTCGGCCCATATCTGCGAATTATCACACGATAGCGCCGTATTTTTGTGGAATTCTATTTGTCACATATGTATGCCTTCATAAAATTACAAATCAAACCAATATCTGAAAGATTGCTACATAAGACTACCTGTTGACATTATTTTCGTATTTTTATTGTACTGCACATGCAAGATTTATATGTTGTATATCAAAAATCTTATTTCTTAACTATTGTGATACTATTTTAGTCAGATATAAATCACTACTATAATTTAGCTCTGTGTCAGTTTATAGAATAAATTAAGTTTGTACATAAACAAAATAGTTTTTAACATAAACAACAAAATTTTCGTCTTGTATTTCAACCTTATTCTTGTTCTCAGGTTTTAGTTGGTAAGATCTCAAGGTTGTTGCTACAAAACAATAGTGTATTTTTTACATAACTCGTGAACTATCATTCTTATCTACAATTATTACAACATAAGGTACTTATGAAGTCAATGCTACTTCTCAATATTCTCACAGTGATTCCATTAGTCTCAAACTACTTCAATTCTAATCTGCAAGTAGAAACATTCAAGTAAGGCTATTTTCACTGCTGGGCAAAAGTTTATTTCAACATCATTCTTTGAACCATTTTTATGGTATACATGTAGGCAGCTGTTATGCTGGGTTTGTTTTATTTATGTAATGTGAATGTGACAGTACTAATAATTGTTTATTATAAAATATTAGAGTGAAATACCATTGTGAATTATTGAAATAAAATATGATATGCTGTTTATAAATGAATCAGAACCATAATTATAAAACAAAAATAAATATTTATGGTTGAAAGGCTGTTTGACTTAACCATAATTTTTTGAAATAATGACTTTAAAACATATTTGAAATCAGAAGAATTTGCTGATTTTAAGTAATCTTTACACCCTCAATATGTTTTTACTTTATCACAGCAAAATTTATTGAACCTATGGCTTAAAGCTGGTAGAGGTAAAGTGAGGTATGTAGAGCCCTAAGCTGTATATTCAGATGATGTACAAAGCTACCTTTCTGTACCCATGACATAGATTCATGCTTATGTTTGTATGCAAATATGAAATTCCTGTTATGATTTGCAAAACAGGCAGTGTTATTCAGTTTCTCAATTAGGCAATTCTCACGTAGATGTAAGACAACCCTGCCAATCTCAATGGGAAAATACTTAAGCCATACACAGTTAAACCATATTTTACCTGGTACAGAAACTATTTAATGATATAAAACATGGGACCTATACTCAATCATATTTGTTTATAAATTGATTGTATTACTGAAGGATAATTGATGTAAATATATAATACAATATACAACATTATATATATGTGGGTAATATAATTTCCTCAATATAAATATAAAATTAAATATTCAGTTAGCCTGTTGCTTTAACACTGATATCAAAAACGGGGATATGACCGGCAGAATAGACTGCCTTAATCTGTTTTCTGCCCTGTCTGCTTTAAAAAGCATAAATGTTCACTGTTATTTTAGAACATACTAGTAAGTATTAATTGGTTAAAGATTTCCTTTCATTGGTACTAAAACAGATTGTGTTCTCATTATTATTTAACCTTGCTTGTCTTAAATTAGTAATAAATACTATTGGTCAATATAATAATATAATATAATCTGAAATCTTTACATTCAAGATAAAATATTTGTTTCTTATCGGAACAAATGCTTAATCCTGATTCTAAATATTAGGACTAGATTCATTTTATTAATTGTTTAGTACATTTCTGGTACACTGGTTCAGATTGCACTGTAAAATGCCAAACTGACAGACTAAATGTTTCACTTAATTATAATTACAAGCATTTACTTAGTGGACAAAATTCCACCATAATCTTTATGGAAAATTTAAGGAAAACATATATGCAATTACATTTACTCAACATTTTAATAAAATCAATCTGTTGCCAAATGTTTTATATTGATAACACAATGACAATCTGAATCAGAAAGAAAATCTGTACAAAATCTTGTCTTTCTGTTTTGTCTTTCTCTATTTATATACATATATTGATGGATTGTGTTCAATTAAAATTAAAGAGTCCATCCATCCAAAACTGAAGTGCTTTGCACTTGTCGGTGTAGCAATCTCCATCTTTCTCTTTCCAATGCCATCTCTTTCAATTCCTTATAAGTTTCAACTTTTACAACTTATTTCAGTTGATCAGTGTACCTTCTTCTTGGTCTTCCCCTCTTCTTTCTTGCTTCTATCTTCCCTTCCATTATGTTTGTTATAAAATTATCATGTCGTATTAGGTGTCCTATCATTTTACCCCTTCTGTTCGGTATGTGTTTCAAAATTTCACGATTTTCATTTACTCTTGTCAATATTTCTGTATTAGTAACTTTTCTGTCCAGGGCACTTTTTCCATTCGACACCAGCACATCTCAAAAGCTTCCAACCTTTTCTGGTCTCTTTGTCGTCTTAAGGTCCACGTTTCGCAAGTGTTTTTGCGTATAATTAAAGAGTATAATTTATAATTTCGACCTTAAGTGAATCAATAAAATCAATAGCATATTTGAAAGGATCTGTACACACATCTCTGTAATGACTAATGCTCTGACTGTTTATGTTAATATGTAAATGTCACAAATCATTGATGACTCATTCCATATGTTATATAAGTAGTAGATATGATAAAACTGTCGTGATTGGAATTCCTGATAAAATTTCCTATAATATGTGTATGAGATTAACCCTGTTAGTGTGTTACTGCTTATGAAGTATTTATTTGTTATATCTGTTTATGTGTATTATTAGTAGCAAATATACTACTAATAATACACATAAACAGATATAACAAATACTATTAGTTTTATTTATGTTTTGTAGTAAAAATAATACAAATTAAAATACATTTTCCTTAAGAGAACATAATTATTATTAGAAATTATATCACCCGTGACTTAGTTTGCGCTCAATAATAATCGGCCTATGTATTTCCCTGTTCTGTTCAAATTAGGTTCAAGTACATCACTTGCCAATTATATCCGAATGTACCTGATTTTAAAAAAAACTCAATTGTAATAAGTAATTTATAAAAGACTGGCTTTTGCCCGCGGCTTTGCTACTACTAGCACTTTTCTCTAAATTTCATGATGATCGTTTCAATAGTTAAGGCGCGAAAGCGTAATAAACAAACTCACATTCACATTTATAATATTAGTTAGGGATACTGGAAATAAAATTAACAAGGCCAAGAAAATTCAACTCGAGTACCCCACTATCTTTTCTTCTTTTCACCATTACAGTGGCATTGAGAAGTCTGATTTACTTCAGCACAGGATTAATACTGGCAACACGTTATGGATCCGTCAACGACTGTAAAAGGTATATATTGCATAACGAATTTGGACTATCATGATTAAAAGAGCACTGAGGTAGAGTGCTCTTGAACCTTTATCCAGTGCGTCATGTTCACCTGTGGTCTTACGGGTTGGGAGCCTTTTGCGCCTACCCATAGTCCGCGTAAAGTTGCCAACGCCATCAAGGCCAATAACTAACGCACAAATATAAAACGTGGCCAAGTGTCAGAAATACAGCAATTGGCAACATGCGCTTTTGTTTAACAATCGTCGATTCAACATCACGTTAAAGGATAAGCTTTCGGAGACCCTTACAGGAATGCCATGGTTTACTATACTAGACCTCAAAAGTGGCTATTACCAAGCCGACATTAGTGACATTACCCCTGGAGACAAAGTAAAGACTGGATTCGCCGCAGGAAAGGGAAGGTCGAAGGGAGGTCGAACAATTTGAAGTACTTTGAAGTAGTCCTAGGATTGTGCAACGCAGTTGCATCTTTTGAGAAAATGATGGAGCCCACCATCATTTTCTCAAAAGATACTGAGATACTGCGCCCAATTAAGTATCAATATAGTTTTTAAAATATAAAATTTATAGCCACTGTCGAAATAGCGACATTATTTGCGAACGAGTGATTATTGAAATCAGGACGCTTCTCTCTCGTCTTATAGTGTCCATAGAATCTGTCTGTTTATTCTAAAATCTACAAAACTTGGCTATAAGTCACCAAAGCAGCGTGCAGGTCAATTATTTGGCTGTTAAGTGTCCAACTCTCTCCCTCTCTCTTCAAAAGTGTTTCGCAGCAACACCTATTCCTTCTAGGGAAATAAATACTATATTTTATCTGATGTACTAAACAATATATGTATGAAAAAAGAAAGAAATAATAATTTAAGGTCACACGTACTTTCTGACTACTCGAAAGAAGAACAAGGTTGCGTACAATTAGATCGCAAGTAATTACGTCATGAAGGCAAATATGCATTGAATGCAGTTTATACCATGACTGCATGTTTGGTAGAGTAGGCAAGTCAGCTTTACCTAGTCGTTGGTTCGTACTGTTGGATGAGTTCCTAAAGACCTTTGAGACCTTAAGTTATGGCATTTTGATGAGAAAGAACTAAAACGGTTCTTTGTTTTCGTTTTTGAGTCTTAGCCATATCGTTGAAGTACATCGTGCATAATATATCAACAAACGTAGTTTTAATCTTATATCCGTATCCGTTTCTCTGACAATTGATTTACCATTAAAGTGAGTCATTGAAAACCTTTGACGACCAATATAATCAATCCGTATCTCTCTCAAAATACATAGCTGCGTCTAGTCTATACAAAAATACATTTAAATTGAATATTGTTCTAAAAATTGCATACAAGTCGCAAACCAACACAGGATTATGGGTAATTCTGATGCATTTCAATTGCACTTACCTTGCATCTGTGTTGGCTGTTATGAGGGGACTTTCGTATAATAAATATAACGATTAACTCAACAAACTGTGCAACAATTTAACACGTAACGTGGCAACAAGATTAAGTTGCGACATAGAAAGTAACATTACCAGGCATAGTCCGTATAATTTCACTCGATAAACATTTTATAGAGCGAAAGTTTGTTTTTGACGCCATATAAAGTCACGCCGTCCTGTGCAACAAAGTACGTAGGTACTTAAGAGTTGCAGTGACTACTCTCTTTTGTATACAACTAAATATAACACAGTTCGATTACCGCACGACTTACAATAACCTTATATTATATTTGTGGTCAGAAATTCCAAAATCCCTGTACGAATAGCTGCACAAAGAGAGGGGATCTATCTCTTATGAGGGCCACGATGGCCTTTAATCGGACGCTTGCTATGTCAACGATATCTTTTCCACCAGGCAACAGCATAGGAAGCTCGTTCTGAACATAAAACGAGTCCATAGGAGCTATGGATATCATATCGCAGCAGATTCATCACACAAGAATATTTTGCTGTGGTTATCTTAAGGCACTTGTCCTACCGACGACGATTAGCGAGGAGAGACTTCAGCTACGAGCTATAATGAGTCGACGAACATTGAGAAGCAAGTGTTAAATAAGGACAGGTTTATCCCTCGAAGATAATCAAGCTTGCGAGTGGGTACTCCCGCGGGTTAGCAGTCCAATCACTTGCATGCCTATTGTACGAAGCAAGTATCACTGAGCGACAAGTTAGTGGAGAGAGTTATTGCTGGTATTGCAAAAACAGAAAGCGGTCAACTAATAATATATTACTGTCATTTAGTTGCATGGAACCTTATATCATTTAAACGTTTCTTAAGCTAGAGAAAAGATGAACGCCACTTTACAAGTCGCTTATTTGCCAGCGATGTCGGACTGCCTAGGGGGAATTACTTCCTAGTGGCATTGTTCTAGATTTAAGCGGCAATGTCACAGTACCCTACCATAAACTTTGACACCATTTTAATAGAGACCTCACTATTTCGTAGTTACCTTACATGTAAATGTGTCCAATTTGTATTCTTCTATAGAAATCGTATACATAATATATGTCTTTAGAAATATGTATATATATAACGGTCGGTTTAAACTATAGAAGCAGAATACCTAGTAGTTAAAATATACGTACATACTCATGAATAATATCGTATTACTACTGTGAATACTCACCTTAATTATTTTTTAATACATCTTCCGTACGATATACATATGTATCAATGTACCACAACAAACTTCAGAAACGTTAAAACAACAGATACAAAGAATCCCAGACTCGAAATGATAATATGACTAAGACGAAATCTCCAGCATCCAGGCTTGAGAGAGAGAGAGAGTTCAAACAATTGAATCACTGCAGTTTAAAATTTATAAGTCTAGTCTATAGGAAGAAGTCTAGTAGGATGGACTATGACCTACCTACACATTCTCACAGCGTGAAGAAGTCCGTGCCCAGCAGCGAGCCAGTTTAGTTACAACAGAGTAAAACATGATATTATTTTAGTGTAATCGTTTATAAATCGTATTTCTCGAATATTGAGGAGATTCGTTAGAGTTGCCACTCTCAAATTCTGCCTCACGTAAGATTAAATCAATATAAATTGTGTTTTTTTAGCTCTGTCGTAATTGTCATTATTAGCTTTGAGGGTCTACTTTCATGAGTTTGACTCTTCCACGAGCTTTCATGCACCTCCTTATATTTATTGGTTGCCATGAATTACTATAAATTTTGTTAAGTATCATCCTCATTCGTCAAGATAGCTAGAGGCACTTTTAAAAAAGGTACTACAAGGTACGTCCAGAATCAAACTTGTTGATGTGCGTATAAAATATAGTAGCGAGTATTGAGAATGATGAAAACTCTAAACCTTTTTAATTAACATATTGAGTCGCAGCGATACACCGGCGGCAGACACAAAAGGTTTTCAATTATGTCTGGCATTCCTACAATTAACGGGTTGATAATGTCTATAATTTTATACGAATCTTCTGAAATCGTTGGCGCCGAAGTAGAAAGCTTGACGGTGCATAAGCTGCTAGCGTCATTTTGGCTAGGATGAAGACTCCTCGATAAATTATTAAAATGATGAAGTCGTTGTCCGCGTAAATTAGGAATTGCGTTGTGCGTATCTGTTTATTATTCGAATAAACTGCATATACGCATCATTAGTTCTCATATCAAACAATCATAATTACATATATCACTTCTCTAAATGTTGACATTATGCCGCCGATAATCCTTTACAAATACTTCTGCATATTTTTTATTGTTTCGATACGGTTATTGTTGTTTTGACATCTCTTGTGTTATTTCACGTACGCCTTTCAAAGGCGAGGTCATTGATAGATGATTGTAAATGCCCGCGTGAACACGGATATAAATAATATAATCTCCGATAGCGATTTTCTTATCAATAGTTAATACTGTTATCGTTTAGGTGAGGCTGAAGCACTAAACGCACTTAAGCGCTCATATTTTGGTTATTAAATATGGTAGAGAATCGCTGAGCAAGTATTTCCAGTACTTAATTGACTGCGAACTGAAAATGTAATCCGACTATGTGTTAATTCAATGTCACGTCGAACTATTACTAGTATTACTCACATACATAGGCTTTGGCTTCTTAATGCATTGTTATTATTATAATGAATTTGTTGTGGATCAATCTGGGCTACGAATATGTTTTAGTCGCAGTAGACTTTACAAACATTCGAAGAACAGATAAATAAAGACTACTTAAACTCAGTGTAACAATTTACTAATATTACAAAAAGAAATAATTGTAGTAATCGAACCCAACAACATAACACTTGGCGCAATAGCATTGGCGAGATGACCACGTTAAACACTATTTATTATTACATTGATACTTTGATAGGTACTGCAAATTGACTATTTGAGCCTGACGTGTATTTGTTGCTCGATTCATTTAAATTTGATTCTTCTTACAGGCTTATTGGCTTAGGATACTCTTAATTTGATCGTTCTCTAGACTATTTGCTGAGTAGACTGCTTTAGGTTGTCGCTGTTACTCATTTATCTAATGATTTGGTTTTATTTGGTACATATATAATGTCCTCCAGACCGATTTTCAGTCACGGCGGCCAATCTTAACGGAGAGTGGCCATTTGCGCAGTAGATATTATAGTGCACAAGCGTGTGCGTAAACACAAGTGTACTCTATGTTCCCTAACCCTCATGATCCGATGGGACGGTAATGCGACACGATCGGAGAGAGATCAGGCGCAGGACCAACAGCTTTACTTGCTTTCCGAGGCACGGGGTGTCTAACACCGCCAACTTTCTAACCCCGGGCTGCTATTGAGATTTCTTAACAGAAAAACCCAATAACTTTTTCTAGGCTCGACCTGGGATTCGAACCTGCTTCAAAGTATATACATATACTTTTAAGCAGGTATTTCCAAATTTTATCAAAATTGGTGCTGCTATTTAGCCCCGTAACAAACAAACAAAATCTGTGCTGGAAGACATTGTTAGTTTTACGAGAATCAGCTTATAACATAATCACATCGTTTGTTTTATTATGGCAATTATAATACGTATTAGATTCTACAGCGAAAGGTCAAGTATTTGCAGAATGCACTCAACCGAACAATAATTGTGTTTATGGCTGTTGGAACGCGTCTGTGTGTGATAAATAGAAACGCATGATTAATTATCGCATCAAAGGGAATTCATATAAATAGCATTTTCGTTTAATCAACCGCACAATGTTAAATGGACCCTATACTGTGTTTTGACTTGACTTAGTTTTTTACTTCATCAGTCATCAGTGTCATCACTCATGTGTCTCGTTGACCTTATTTGCGAATCTAAGGTCGGTCATGTGGTGCCCGGGTCCGGTGTAGGCACCTTTTTATATGACTAAAAGCCGCCAAATATTCAATCTGTTAGAGCTCTTCTTACATATAGTAAGTAAAATTATAAAACAAAAAGATATGAATATCACTTCTTTTTCTATTATAAAAGCACTTGCTTGCTTTTTGTGAAACTCTGCATGCATCCGTACCTATCACCCAACACTCACCCTCGGGCATGGTAATGCCCCAGTCAAGGTCCAATTCGTTATTCTCTGTATCTGTATAAAGTCTGGTAATGTGCCCAATAGATGGTAATGTGCCCCACCAGACTCATTAGCCCATTACATGGGATCTGATGATATTTGGCGAAATGTGGCAAAAGCCCTGCTTTACAGTTAGGTAATAATGGAAATTATATTAGTCCCAGATTTCTAAATCGGTAATCGATACCAAACATTTTGATTACTTAGCTGTTATCGATCGAATCGATATTGATTAATGATGACAAATAAATCAACCGAATTTAACTGACAGCGCTTTCGAATCACGTCATTCGAATATCAATTACTGTACCTGTACGATACTGCTGTACGCGATTACGTGTGAATATGTCTCTTAACCAGATTTTTGTAATGATGATGTCACAGTTAAGTACATAAGATAATGACGAAGTCAACCCTGCCACTATCATAAATTTCGCCTTTATTTTCGAGCTTCTGATAGACGGAACAAGAATTTATACAGGGTGATTTTGAAATCGTGTAATTCCTTTTAACCACGCATTCTACTGGTGATATAGAATAACCCTGACCATATTTTTTCTTAATTAGAATAATGGTTTCGGCAAAATTAGAGTACAGATTTTTTTCATGAAATGATTTCAAATAGTCATATTTTAACCACCTGACACAATCTTAAGATTTCGCTAATTTAAAAATAATAACATAACAATAACTGATGTAAATAATAGGGGGCAATAAAAAGGACCATCCGTTATTATTTACGACATTAATTATTAATATGTTTTTTTATTTTAATTAGTAAAAAATTAAAATTGCCTCGGTTGGTTAACATATGACTATCTGACACCATTTCACGAAAAAAACGGAACATAAATTAAAAAAAAAAAAAATTCTAATTAAATAAAAATATGGCCAGGGTTATTCTATATCACCAGTAGAATGCGTGGTTAAAAGGAATTACACGATTTCAAAATCACCCTGTATAATACTGAAGTAGTTCATTATTTCCATGTTGGCACAGTTCCTCGCGATTCGGACGGATTTGACATTTAATTTATTTCCTTCATTCCTTACCTTATTGCTACCCTCTTCTACCCGTTCCATTTACGTAGGCTTTGGTAACTGCTTATCAAGTAGACCGTGTACTTATTAGTCATCTGTATGGTTTACGGTAGGAAGAAGCTAGGTTGCTTTCCTTGGAATTACTTCTGTGATGTAAAGAAACACAAAACACATAGCCATATGTATAGGCCGCTGGTTCGTCTGCTGCCAACGAAAAGACTGAAAATATGTTTTATAAAATTATTGACATTCTTCTTGACGTAACAAACATGTAATTAATGAGTAATCGTGTGTAAGGATAACCGATTGAGAACTATGAAATAATTAATAAATTGATTACTCAAGTCATAAGTTCTAAACGATGCGGTGCTAACTTATCGGCTTCAAAATCCCACTTACATTATAATTGTGCGAGTGATCGAAGATGTCTGGATGGTTGGATGTTTGTTACTTAATCACGCGTAAACCGTTGTACGAATTTGAATGAAACTTGAACTTTGGCACATAGATAGGCTATGCCCTGGTGAACACATAGAAAATTAGTCCGGCATGTTTTGGCATGGGATTCACGCGCAAAACCGTGGGCCGAAACTAGTAAGCAATAATCGGGTCAGAAAGTAAATGCATCTTTTATTCAACTTCACAAAGCCAGGTGATAGGAACAGGTAGGGTACTAGTAGACTGTCTTTTATTGAGAAAATAGCTTGTACTAGGAGACAATCTACCGAGTAGCCCATTTTTCTTTTTATCTTATCTTTTAATTTTCTATCTTTACGGCGAATGGTGATCCATCTACATAGAAAATTAACAAGAAAGTTGTAATATCAATTTCATATGCGTTAGCTCCATACTTTATGGCCACGACTGAGTTCATATATTAATTAACTAGCTGACTCGCGCAACTTCGTCTGCTTCACATAAGAGAATTTGCCCGTTCTTGCAACATTTTTCATTGCTGCTCCGCTACTATTGGTCGTAGCCTATAGCCTTCCTCGATAAATGGGCTATCTAACACTAAAATCATTTTCAATTCGAATCAGTAGTTCCTGAGATTAGCGCGTTCAAGCAAACAAACAAACAAACTATTCAGCTTTATAATATTAGTATAGATAACTACTAACTTTCGTCCATTTGCGTAAACTAAAACGAAGTATTAGACGGGTTATAAATAGAAATGATAAAATAGTATTATCTTGCGAAATGACAGTTTTTATCTCACAACTCATATTTCTTTGCTTCCCTGAGAAGATCGATAAATTTGCTCCAAAAATTCAGGATGAAAAGTAGCCTAAATGCTACTTAAGGATTTAAATCTCGGTTTTTGAACGGCAGATCAAATTAAAATTACGTGAATTGTCGTTTTAACGCATGGCAATTGCTGTGTTTAGTTTATAGATCATCATCTAAATCAGAGGTTCCCAGACTTTTTTTCTTATAGACCACTTACAAAATTTTGCTGGTTTCGGTGGACCCCCTGCAGCTATAAATTTAATCCGCCAAGTAATAATAAAAATCGCCAAGTAAAAATCTGTATATTTGGAACGAAAAGTTAAATTGAGTTAAAATTAAAAAAATTGATCATCTCACTTCGGGTAGACCTTTTTTTTTTTAATAACTCATTCATTTTGTAATTGTAATTGGACTCCCTTTTTTCGCATTTGAACTCCAAGTTGGTCCATTATGCGTGAGAGTCGGCCGGTTTTAGAGATAGCCAGCCCAACTCCACCCAGAAGTACAGAAGTTTCCTGGGGTCTTCGCAGGCTTCGCGGAGTAAACCTCGGGTTGTTGAGGATTTCCTTACGCTGTGCTGTTACTCCCACACATTCCAGGACTACGTGGGCAGCAGATTCTTCTTCTGTCAGACATCCCCTACAGAGTGGGCTGTCCGTTGCTCCGATGTTTGTTCAGAGGACAGTGTCCTGTTAGGGTCCCCACGATGGTCCGAAGGTCCAATCTTTGTAGGTTGAGCAGGCGGTGTGTCAGACGTGGTGACATGGCCTGCAACACTAAAATAATTTTTCAATTCGAACCAGTAGTTCCTGAGATTAGCGCGTTCAAACAAACAAATCTTCAGTTTTATAATATTAGTATAGATATTATATGACGTTATATGTATTTTTATTATTTACAGATATTGAAGATTTGACAACTTAAGTGAATCACATTGTATACTAGCAAATAAACTTAATTTTGTTGCCGGTAAAATTATGTAATATTGGCTGAGGCCATTGATCCTCAAGATTGACCAATAAGTAAGGACCATGCCACCACAGGTTGTTATATACAAGATGTCCGGTAATTAATGGATAACCTGGAAATGTCTTATAGTGGAACTGACGGCCGTTCAGAAAAAAATATGAAACAAAATCTATCCTTACTACTACCTGAGATATGTGTTTTTTTTTTAATTATCATGTATAACTTTCTTATGTACTACGACCATAAATTAATGAAACCCATCCAAACAGTCAAAAGTATGCAATGCTAATATAGCTTGCACTTTTTAATATATATATATTTTTTTTTTCTGAACCGCCTTCATTTCTACTATAAGACATTTCAAGGTTATCCATTAATTACCGGACACCCTGTTTATGTTATCTTCATGTGGCTTGATTTCTTTTGTGATATCTGTTTTTTATTTTTCTATTTTGATTCTACACCATTCGATTATAATTTGTTTGTAATGTTAATTGGTAATCAATATCGTTTTGAATCGATTGAAATGGTGTCTTCATTAGTGCTCTTAAACGATCATCTGTCAAATGGGACTTCGTATTTAAAACGAACTATAGACAAAATGTTGATTTTGACTCGTTCTTAATAAGCATTTCAGAAACAGATTGTAGGTGTTAATATTTCTCATAATCAAAGAAAAATCGAAAACGGAGAAATATATTTTATTTTTCCATAACTGCGTGAAAGAAACACAAACCAATAAACAGACTCGTATTTACGATATTAGTAAGATTGTTATATTATTTATATATGTAGGGGAGATCTGTCCAAAATCGTATACCTAAGCGGTAATCTATACAATCGCCGTAATAATACACAATGGAGTTATGAAATCGACATATATATTGACCAGTCTTATCAGGTACATAATTGTAGGAACAAATACCGAAATATGTAACTTATCTATAAAATAAACATATTAAAACAAAAACACTTCAAATTACGGTTTTACCCCGGGCACAGTTCAAAACCGATTACGATTTTTCCCAACATTCACACCAGACATTTAGTGCACAAAAAATCGTCAGGATCATCAGAATCATAACCTGTACAGCCTTCATGTGCCCAACCATTACAGGAAGTACACTGTACCCAACCCTCATCTATGCGACTTCGACCATATTCTTCAAGACAGTATAGGCAAAAATCTTTACTATCTCCAGTTTTACTTTGTACCTTATCTTTGTGTTTTTCTTGATTTCTGACAGATTCAACTTTAGTTTTATAATTTTCGATTGCAAGTTACTTAGAAGCTCGTCTTTATATGGAGATGATGTAATTATTGAAGTTTCATCTCTGCGACGGGTGGTGGTTTTGTGCTGTTTTCTACTCGAGGCAAAGGCATTATATCCAACGTTGATACAAGATAGTGTGAATCGGCTAGTCGCCTGCAACCCGGTGTCGTGGGAATAATACACGGCATATTGCTTGTAGACTCTGTTTGCAATTCCACCGGTGTGGATGTAGGAGAAGTGCCGGATAACGTATTGACGGGAAAAGATGAAATTTGTTCAACTGGTGGTTCTTGCTAAATAGATGACTCCAAAGATGATGTAGAAGGCAAAGTGTTTGTGACTGAAGATTGAGTGGCATTTTCTTCCTGTAAAACCATCTCGGTTGTTTCAGCAGCTGCAAAATCTGCATCACTAAACACATTTCGATCTGTAGAGTAGGTATATGCCAGTCTTAGAAAAACCGGTGAGGGCATTCTGCATTGAAGCCGTCCTGACGTAAGTTACACCAAAGAGTCTAGAGAGTTGGAATTGCGTGACAATTCTCCCAAGATTATTTCGCAGAAACGTGTTTACTTCCTGCGTATAAAAAGTACTCAGCGTACCCATCAAACTAACGTCCAATGGTTGGAGCCTATGGGTACAGTGTGGCGGAAAGCTCAACATAATAACTCCATTGTCTCGGGCTTTCATTATCAATGGAAGGTTTTTGTATGGGTGGAATGTCCATCCAGCAAGAGCAAGACAGGGTTTTCTTTCGTTGGCTTTACAGATGAGATCAGATGATCTGATCATTGAACAAATATTTAACTTTGTATCCACCCACTTTGATGGCACACTGCTATAGTACCCGGTGGAGCGCCATCAAGCAATTCAGCCTTCATGCGCATTCTTGGAAATATTAGCAGCGGTGGCAGGTAATATCCAGAGGCAGACATTCAAAGCACAGCATTAGTCAGCTGACCTGAGCCCTCTCAGCAGAGCTTGCTAAACCAACTTGCTTCTTCCCTTTCAAAGCGATAATTCTGCTCTGTCTTTTAGGCATGGTAGTCAGCCCAGTTTCGTCAACATTGAAAATGAGAGTTGGTGGAAATTTGTATTGATGCATTAGGCCTTTAAGCAAATCAGAAAACTTACCCACGCTGACCCTATTAAAACCCAACGCTCTTGCAATAGAAGTCGGCTCAGCAGCAAGCAGTGCCAGTTCAGGATGTCTCTTCAAAAAACCAGATAATCAATCATCTCCAGCTTCTTTCCGATCTTTATTAAAATTATGATGGATACCATTGGCATCAGCGAGTTTTAAGCTAATTGTCGCAGGTCCTTGTATGTTAACCCAAACAAACGTTGCTCCATCAACAGAACGTGCTAAACTAAAGTAGCTTCTTGATCAGTTGAAAAATTTACTTGAACCGACCCAATCTTATTTATTAACACGATCTTGCAATGTGCGTTTAGGCACGCCGTAGACTTGAGATGCTTTGAGGTACCCAAAAGTTCCTTCGGTCACGCTCATTACGGCCTTTTTCATTTGTTCGACATCCCAGTCCTGTCTAGTAGTCGTTCTTGAATAATTGCGCGGCATATTTGATCTGTAAACAAAAGAAAAATGTTAGCCTATCGGGGTATAACCATATACTAACCGATTTTACCTCGCACGGTTCTGCCCCAAGGTAACCTCAAACGAACATTTGCACACCACAACAAACAAACAGATTCGGTTAAAACAAACACTGAATATACCTAATAGAAGAAACACATATAATGATATCGTAAATTGCGTATATAAACAAATTACTCTCATTGGTATATCACATTGGCAGAAGTTTGAGCGCGAAATTCAAACAACCAGCAGCTATAAGGGCACCATACGATTTTACCCCGGTATACGGTTTTGGACGGGTCCCCTATGTATATAATTATGTATGAATAATTATGCAAAATATTATTCGTATAACATTTTATGTTTTATATAATAACCTACTTACTTATGTAAGAAACTAATTTTGTTTATTTAGGTCACATATGTTTTGTAGAGATACCTATTGAAATAAGCCAACGACAATTTACGCTTATGATAAAAACCATTAATTAATTATTAAATGAACCGATATAAATTACATACATTGAAATAATAAATTTAAACTAATATTATAAATGGAAATGTGAATTTGTTAGTTTGTTTGTAACGATATCACGCCTTAATTACTAGTCCGATCATCATGAAATTTTGCATAGGTACACGTAGTCAGGGGAACAGTGAAGGACATAATAAGAAGATGCATGCAAAATCTAGTATAATAATAAAATTTATTTATTATCACAAAAAACACATAAATATATAATAAGAATAACGCAACAAAAAGCGAGACAATTTCCGTTTACCGAGCCATGTCCATGATACTATTAAGAATGTTTAACTGAAAAATCCAATGACACATGCCTCAACCCGGGAATCGTAACCGGAATGTCACGATCGCTAACAGACTTGATCGACTTAAGCCATGGGATAAACACCAAATCTTAATAAATCTATGCTAATATTATAAGGCTGAAGAGTTTGTTTGTTTGGTTGAACGAGCTTATCTCAGGAAATACTGATTCGATTTGAAAATTATTTTAGTGTTGGATAGCCTATTTACCGAGGAAGGTTTTAGGCTACATTTAATCACGCTACGACCCACGGGGGCGGCGCAGTAAACATAAACGCGGGTGAAACCGCGGGCACATCTAGTCGTATACGGTGGTGGACATATAATTAGAAACACTTGCGACGTATTTCACATTATACAAGGTACATTGCCGTAAAACTTTAGTTTTTGGAAAAAAACTTCAATATGCATAGAATATGTTCAACAACTTATAATTCATTAAAAAACAAATAAATATCAGAGTTTACACCTACCATTTAGATATTTAGTTCCGTACAAACAACTAAATGACATTTACAGTACCATCCGTCGTGGACAAGTAATTAGAAACAATAAAGAAATGAGGTAAAATCAAAGTTATTAACGTGTTAACGTCATTAATTTCAAATTAT
The DNA here is from genome assembly GCA_963675205.1 of Catocala nupta. NCBI lineage: Eukaryota > Metazoa > Arthropoda > Insecta > Lepidoptera > Erebidae > Catocala > Catocala nupta. The sequence goes on along the minus strand of OY776079.1, from coordinate 6,940,730 downwards.
TTATGTAAAATTATGTTTGGTTTACTAAATTTCTTAAAATTAATATTTAGTTGAAAGAAAGAAAGAAAGAAATCATTCTTTATTGCCACAAAGAAATATGATTACATATTTTCTTACAAAATAGCTTTTGTTAATAATGACGGCTCTCCAACGACGTGGCGTTGATTCAAGTAATTTCATACAGTTATCGAGTGGGATCGAGTTTCATGCTTCAACAAAGGCTTCGTAAAGTTCATTTTGACTGGAATTACGTTTAACGAAGACTTTTTTTAACGATGTACCACTAATTTTCAATAGTATTTAAATCCGGACTATTTGCAGGCCAGTCTAACATGGTAACACGTTGCTCACTAAGAAAGGATTTAACACTGCAGGCCGTGTGTTTTGGGTCGATATCGTGCTGAAAGATCCAGGTCATAGGCAAATGGTCGTCGGTGTAGGGAATCATTGTCTGTTCTAAGATGTTTTTGTATTGAAATTGATCCATTATATCTTTAATCTTACGGGCGGGTCCAACTCCGCAAGCAGAAAAAACATCCCCATACTTTAATGTTACGACCGCCGTGTTTAACTATGCTCCTCGTGTATTTATAATCAAAAGCATGGGTTATTGGACGTCTAACGTAGCGTTTGCCGTCAGAATTTACCATATTTATTTTTGTTTCATCCGAGAATAACACTTTTTTCCATTCTCGTATGGTCCAGTTAAGATATTTCTTTGCAAATAATAATCGCTTCTCTCGGTGTTGCTTGGTAAGAAGCGGTATCTTTCGAGAAACCCTCCCGAACAATTTAGCTTCCACTAATCTGCGGCGTACCAGTTTTGAGGAAATGTTCCTTGGGTCATCAGGTGAAAAATATTCATTTCTAATCTCGTTGGAGCCTTTAAACGGGTTTTGTTTAGTTACATGTATTATTTGCAAATCTTCCCGGGAGAACGTTTTTCTTGGACGAGCCTTTCTAACAACACTTTTAGTAGTTCCGTTTCTTTTATAATGAGCAATAGCGTTGAAAACTTTCTTCATTGAACATTCTAGATGATTGGCAATTCTTCCATAAGTCCACTTTCGATCTAAATGTAATTTAACAATTAATTGCCTAGTTGACTCGTCACAACTCTTATTTTTACCCATTTTTAACAAAGCTTATTATTTACGTAATACCAAATTGATGTTTAATTGCCGCCGAAACTACAAGAAAAACTTAGGGAGAGGTTTTTTTTAATTTTCAAAAATGGAACGTACCTTGGATCCTTTTTCTAATTAGTTGTCCAAGCGGCCAATAATAGAAATTCAATTACCATTCATATTTAAACTCTTTTAATAATTAAAGATACCGATCTATTTTTTATATTTTATGAGCTTTTTTACTCATTGGCTATATTCTGGCATAGTTAATAGCAGGCGCGTGCGCTTCATACAAGCAAATAAGCACTGCATACCCTAGTCCGCTGGCCTATGTAAATCTATATAATCGAAATCTATTTATTAAATACTACATGCTGAATAGTAATAAATACACTATAAAATTATCAGATAAAATAAGAGCGTGTGCCACTGCCATCTATTGGTCCGTGAGTGAACTACTAAACAAATAGCTTGTGCCACTGCCATCTATTGGTCCTTGAGCGAACTACTAAACAAATAGAATATATAATAGAGAGGTGTCTGGAAGCAAAAAGAATCGTGCTTATTAGCAGTACATTTAAACGTCAATCGATTACGCTGTCTGCGAGACAAATATTTTGCTTGTGTGTGTAAAATGCACGTGTGTGCTCGCAGACTGAAGGCACTGCCTACAACGAAAATCCAACCAGTTTAAATAGTTGTCAAAAACATCATAATTGTTGTTTATTATAGGCCTATTATTTAAGCAATATAGCATCGTACGCCATTATTAATTGTTTCACAGAGCTGTCGAGGGGATTTTGAGTGCTTTGTAAATGATAACTAAGTAGTTAGTGAAATTACCGGAATTACTGTAAATTATGGAAAATTATATTTGTGAGATCTATGTTGGTGACGTGTGTTTAAATAAATTAAAAACTGGTGTTTTCTCAACGTTGTCTTTTGATGACAAAAATAAAATAATTTCTTTTGGACGCTGTGTTCGCGATTTAGATCTAAAACAACAGAAAGGTAATACGACACGTTCTTTTAATAAAAAGTAATATGATATTTATAGCTGGCTAGCGGGCTGTGTACACACAAATAAACTATTTTGTTTGTTAACCATATTGCGATCGACCGAAAAGAAAACGAGGTGTTGACAATGTTCAACATTATTACAGGCGCGTGTTTAACGAGATTATAATTGACAATGGACTGAACAAGTGTCGTAGTCGTTATAAAAACTTAAAAGACCTTAAGTTTTTCAATCTACTTCCGTATGAATATTATACTTATTGTAATAATTTTCCAGAGCAATCGATCGTCGAACTCATTAATTCGCATGAACATTTCTTTAACGCGGATCGCCTTAGGAATGAGCTCCGATGCGTTTATAAATCAGACGAATTAAAAACGTTAGGAATATTTGATCTTATTCAATAATTACATACAAACAATTTAACAGCCATATTTCCCGAAGTTTACAAATTAGCAAAATTAATAGGCAGTTACGATTCCAGTTAGTAGCGCATCGGCTGAACGATCATTTTCTTGCTTAAAAAGAATCCATACATATCTACGAAACACACAGGGCCAAAGCAGACTCACTGATTTGTCTATGATTTCAATTGAAAAAGAACTTTTAATGATTTTAAAATGATCTTGTAATTTTTACGACGACGTTTTACAGAATTATTTAAAAAAAGATTGAAGATGCGTTGATTTGATTTATAAAAATTAAAATAATACGTACAGTCAAGTATGTTAGTAGTTTCGTTCATTTATTTTTGTTCATTTGCGCAAAAGCACTCTTAATATCTCACGGCCTTGTAATACCTACAAGGCCACAATGGATATCATTTAGGTGACTTGTTCTCACCATCAGTCACTTATGTATTTGGATATTCATGTTGGCCACACACACAATCATCAATGGTGCCATGTCGAAAAGTCGCTGAATTGAATTTGGTAAGACATTTTATTTATTTATTGTACACAGATATGTATACACACAAAAACATTTATAAATGAAATGTAGTGCCCTCGGAGAGGTTTCGGGTAGGGGTGATGTGTACCCTACCAGAAATCTTTGTGTACGCCCCTAGCTAATAGTGATTTAATCTATATATTTTTTACTCATACCGATAGTTCATTCTATGTTTACCTCAGTTTTATGTACTGTTTCTAATTATATGTCCACCACTGTATATGGATCAGAACACTCCTTGTAACCCCTTTATATAAATGAGAATCAACCTTAAATCTTTCAAGCGGAAAAGCCTTCACTTGTTAATTATGCGAAAATTTGTAGGAGTGTTGCTACACTTAAGCCAGTTTCCTAGTAAAGGGTGGTTAAACCCCTGGCGAGCCGACTCATGCGTATTGTCGCCAAATAATTGACTACGACATGGTATTCCACTCCGAAATTACTTATTGATTAAAATACAAGAACATTATACGATTAAGAAAGTTTTTAGAAGGGTTATATCATTATCAATTTCAACTGAAATATGTATGAAACTATCAAATACGTTTGTTACCAACCTGTTACGTCATAACTCAGTTATACTGTCTTTGTCTTACTATAATTGATAAGGTAATAAGTAATAAGAAATAGAAGAATTACTATAATAGAAGATAATAAGTATACTTTTGAAAATAAAGAACACTGTTTAAAAATGTTACATATTTTTTAAGTATTTTATGTTCTACGATTGAGAGCACAGGTCCAATTTAAATAATAAAATCTATTCAAATTAGAGTTTCAATCTAATTTAATAAACATTAAAAATGAAATGAAATGCCATTTATGTTCACAATTGACCTCTTTTTTTGTAATATTTATTCCACAAACTAAATCTGAACTCTATTTTGAATAGCTTTAATACGAGTAATAATCCTCTGACGAAATCACACAATGAATTAGCATACACTAGTTACCTGCACTGAAGTATTATAGCTTAATAGCTATATATACCTATATATAATAGTATTTATAATCAGCGATGCTGCTGCAGTGTCCATTGCTATAATCAACAGGTCGATATGTGTTATCACAACTCAGTAATGATCTCTCGAATTAACAGTCGATTACTGTTTTCCACGTTCACAGCATAACAGTTGATCTTATTCCACAGAGTCTGGCAACGGCCGTAGTCCAGCTCTTCACGACCGAAGACCCTTCACATTCGAAGTGGAAGAAAAAAGACACAGGCGTGCTGTGCCTTATCAAGGACAATGCCAAGAGGTCGTACTTCTTCCGAATATACTGCCTGTACCGCAAGGCTATGATATGGGAGCAGGAGGTGTATCTACAGATCGAATACAAGAATCCGAGACCGTTCTTGCACACGTTTGAAGCTGAGGTAAGTGTTATTCATGATATATAATTTATTGGCTGTGCGCCGCCGTTTCACCGGCTCAGCAAATATTTTAAAAAATTGGCGCTTCTGACTACGATTCTAAAATGGTATAATTTTCTAGGCAAACTAGCCACAAAAATATGCATAAGTACATTTTCTGAACAACAACCATATGTCGCAAATTGTTAGTGTTGATAGTAATCACTCTTACTATGTATCCAAAAGGTTTTTGTTGCAAGTTCTTAGAATTTGAATGAGACATGTCCGTAGTCCATAAAATTAGTTAAAGAGATTATGCGTTAGAGGGAGATAACCTCGCTGATTTCAGTATGAATGGGCCGGCTTGACCGGGGAAGGACTACCCTCTCACAGAATATCGACGTGAAATAGCAGTATTCCTACTGTTGTGTTTTGTTCGGTAAGTGACAGTGCCGGTGGCCCAATCACCCTCTTTCCCCATTCCCGCTCCTTCTCCTTCCCACTTACTTTCCTACAGGGTCGGCGACGCGCAAGTGATGTCTCTGGTGTTGCAGGCGTCCACAAGCTACGGTGACCACTTACCATCAGGTGGGCCGTATGCTTGTTTGCCACCTTAGTCGTATAAAATAGATAGATGTTCATTGTTCAGTAACATTAGTGCAGGTAGAGAAGTAGTTGTCCTCAGAAAGTTAATACGCTCTACTCCTTTGATTACTGTACACCGTTCTAATATTCAATTAAAGTGGCTCTCGTATTAACGACTTTTGCACTGGCTTTCTGGACTGAATTAAGTGACCTGCAAACAGAACTGACCTGGCATTATTTTGGATTATGATTTTGTGTTTTGTGAAGGAGATTTGCCGTATTTTCGAGTGTTGAGCATTCATCATGCCGCTACCATACACACCGTTAGAATACGCTAATATGCACCTGATTTATGGAGAATGCCGATGCAATGCTAACGCTGCTAGCAGATTGTATCGAGCAAGGTACCCTAATCTTCAAAGATATCCGGATTATCGCGTATTTATTAACGTGCATCAAGTTTTTTCGGAGGGCCGTATGCCGTCTGACAGGAGAAACGCTGGAAGACCTAGATCGAAATGCGATGAAGTTCTCAATGAAATAGAAAACGATTCAACTACTCGGTACGTGCCATACAAGCAGCAACGGACTATGGACATGTCTCATTCAAATTCTAGGAACTTTCAACAAAAAATCTTTTGGATACATAGTAAAAGTGATTACTATCAACACTAACAATTTGCGAAATATGGTTGTTGATCAGAAAATGTACCTATGCATATTTTTGTGGCTAGTTTGCTTAGAATATTATAACATTTTGAAATCGTAGTTAGTTGCGCCAATTTTTTAAAATATTTGCCGTAGTAGTGTCAATACTTTTTTTTCACCACGATGAGTGAAAGTGAACTGAAAGTCGAAATCTTACATAATTTAAGAAAACAACATCATTTTGATTGATTTTTGTGTAAAAGCTACAGCCATTCTGGATTTTTTAATGATTGTGATGGATGGTAGTGCTACTTATGTCGCATATACAAAAAAAAAAAACAGTATTATTTGTAAAATTGTAGCAATGGTACTTAAAAATATAATGGAGGGTGTCCATTTTATAAGAATTTCGCTTTTGTTGTCAAAAAAATCAAGATAGAATTTTTTCTTTTTTTCTCTTGTATTCATAAGTAGTTCCACCTTTTGGTGCCCGCTTATCGTTGAATTTTAGGACACGTTGTATAGTATCAGTAAAATTTATAGTAGCGATAACCTAATTAGACCATTGGACTGCCATGAAAACGTCAAATCAAATCAAACTTCTTGTCTTGTCAACTTATTAATTACGCGGTAACCATAAACAATGATAAAAACTGTTGTGCCTTAGCTCCGAATCCGAGCGTTAGCCAAGATATTTAGAAGAGGTATCAACCATTGTGCTTTATATAGTCGTCCCAACCAATGACATTGCAAACTCTGACAACGTCAACAATATCGATTTGGGCAGTACTTTTACCCTACGAAATCGCAACCAAAATAACTTAGCTATGTGTCCTTGTGATATGTATCGAAACCAGAGGTCCTTAGGACGGAGCTGGGCATATTGCGAGTAACTTTTTTATTTTTTTAAGTTGCAAATGCAATTGATGGTAACCGGTTTTGCTATCCATCAGTATATTGACTGCGCGGATAATGTTGTGATATAGATGGTCTCCCCGCCACTGTTACTAATACAGAATGTTGTGATTTCGAATCCCACATGATACAAATATTTATGTAATACACAAATTATTGTTCGACTTTTTGGTTTACCTTATGTCCGTTGTTAGAATAATTGTAAAGACCCCGAATAAGTTATAATTACAGTGGGGTCTTTTTAATAACTATAATGATATAAGTTTACTGTGGTTACGCATCGCTGCATTATGAGTCTCCACTACATTATGTCTGCTTGAGGAACCTCTTCTTCGTACCAGTAGACTCGTTTTGCCTCTAATAACAACGTTGGACATGATAATACACTTCGTATGAACTACAAGCACGTACATATGCTTTGATCATCTACCAGGCCTGGTACTAGTTTACCTTGTTTGTAATTAAAAAGATATACTCTCATACTGGAATTGCTAAAACCTACAACCACAATATGGAATGTTCGACAGTATTCTATGCTTTTGTGTCTGGGCTTTAGCGTTACAGATTCTGAATCGTTCAGTTAGAGATTTTGCTCTCTTGTGGAATTAATCTACTCTGACGCAAAACAGTTGCTATCCAAATAATAATTTAAATAGCAGCTTCCTGTTGAAAAAATTGGGACGCTATAATTCGTTGGATTTGTTCGTAAGCAGTTATCTTAATGCTACCTACGCCTAATCGAAACCGGACAGAACACGGATTATTTGCTGCCATTAAGCCAACCATCACACTGTAGAAGTATGTGCACGAGCACAAGTGCTTTCTCTATACTCTCTCATAACGCGATTGAACGACAATCTGACACGACCGAAGAGATCAGGTGAAGGCTTCTCGCCAAGCACCCTCGAATTGTCCACTCATAGAAAATAGGTTTATGGAAATCAAGCAAGTTGGATTGCTTTATCCCGTTGCAGATCTAGACCAGACCCTGATGGATCAACCAAATAATACAATGTTTGTTGAGATTTCTTTTAATGCCTCGTGGATAATTGATGATATTTTTTTTTGTTTACTTTAGCGGGTCGGCTTATCCATATTCATATTTGCTAAAAAATTCCCTTTCTATGGCGCGGGTGATGATTGGTGATATAACCCTAGGCAAGACAATACTGACTCTTTGTTATCAGATATATCACTAAACTGGCATATGATTACACTGTGCTATTCGTTGTCAATTTAAGGTCTCTTAACTTGGCCTTTTCTAGAACATTTCGGATGTGGCTAAAAACGTTCCACATATTCCTTTTATACTTTCTTGGTCAATGTTTTGTCATATTCTTTTACCAAATGGACAAACTATATATGTATGTGTATGTATACCATTGGCAAATATCTTTACTATATTTGCCGTCACTGCACTTATTACTCTCCAATACCACACATACTTTTCAGTTCTCTGATTGCCACTTCATTTATTCGGCTTTCATATGTTTTCTGCCAAACTTAGTAAAAGTTTAACATAAGCCGACCTTTTTGGACTAATTTCAGCTGTTCATAAAAGCTTGTAGAGGAGGAGGATGCGAGGATTCTATTAATTTTGTTTCGTGCTATCACTCTTCTTCCAATTATTTCCTTGTCAACACAGTACTATGTTGCCAAATATAAAAATATTTCACTTGTTCCACACGATCTGCATACGACACGTAGCTCTCGTATAAAAATATTGAGACACAGCAGTGATCCCTTTAAGAACAACACGGCAGCTTCTTAAGAGATACCGGCATCACTACTAGTCGTAGGAATACAACATCGGGTCATTACGCGACGATCTTTCATTGATTGGAGGGGAGATACTACCACAACTAAGGCTGATCTGCCAGAAAGTGAGGATGCCGCTGTGTCCCACCTATTGATGCTTGCAATCTATGTAATATCAATTCAGTAACCATAAGTTTCAAAAGGAAAATAATTATAGTTTATAGTATACAACCGTATCCTCATTGTTTCCTCAAAATACTCTTAACGAAAAGTATGTAATTGCTTGCCCCTTAACAGTTGTCGAGGTGGGCAGTTTGGACAACAATTATTATGAATAATAATAGTATTTGTATACGTCATTCCTCATATGAGTCACGAACACAGCACAGATTTGTTCACTAAACAATAAGAGTACCACGCCCGCACACATAGACGCGCTCGCGCACACAATCGCACATATTGTTGAATAACAAAACAATAGTTAATATAGTTTTGATAATTTCATATTTTAAATTTAATTCTTATGACATCAGCTTAATTATTCATCATGTGTCTCAATTTTGTATCTTTGCTTTTGTTACCTCGTAATAGGCGGATAAATGAATACAGGCAGCTTATTTGCGATGACGTCAAACAGGTAAATGATATATCGAATGAATGTGGCAGTTGGGGAAAGATGACTATGGAATTCCATTTTTGAATTTACTCTTTTCCCAATTGCCAACATGCAAAATGATACCCATAATCGGAATAAATACTTGTTGCTTATGCAATTTTTATGTCTTTGGTGGGATTCGTAACATTCGGTGCATTGACAGTGGCGAGATGTGAACTAATAATAATGTCGCGGGTATTGGTAATTGTCAAACATAATGTGTAGGTAAGAGACGCCCAGTTGCTGAATTGTAATTACGACATTAAATCTTGTTTCTCAATGTTTCAATATCAAGAATAGAAATTGAACTGATTAAAGTTATCACCTTGCTGTTACCACCGCGCTGCCTTGCTGGCTTTATTCCCGCGCGTGATAAAACATTCTTTCCCGAGCCAAGAAAATTTTGGTGACTTTAACTGCAATATTTTTAATTTTAGTCTAAATCATTTAAACATTGAAATAAGTGGAACTTGTCTTAAAAACTACAATTACTAATTTATAAAATATTAATTAATTACAATATCTAATGTATAAAATATTTATTTAATACTTTATTATTACTTTTTTTGCAGGAATATATGGCCGCATTCAATTTCGCCAACGAAAATGAAGCGAACATCCTTAGAAACATTCTCCTTGAGAAGATTGAACTTAGGAAAAATAGACGAGAAGGTTAGTATATAAATATGATAATATAATGTAACATCAAAAGGTATACATATAAGGGTTGGACTGCACTAAGACGCGCCTGATTGCTCACCGAACATGTCTCACTTTGGTAGTGTATTAGTAGTGCCTCGGCCCGCGCGCCCGTGATTGTAGCAGCTCGTCGAACAGGTACTTGTGAACAGATACATTCTTTTCCAGTAGCTAGCTAGAATAACTGTAGAAATAGAATAACTATGTGTGGCTGACCAAATAACATAGTATTCTAGACAATATAGTTTAAGTCTCTGCATTAACTGGGGATATGATCTATGTTTATAAATAGCACTATCCTCTCTCTCTGTCTTGCTCGATTTTGTTAGACAAAATAGAAACCCTAAAGTCAGTACGACTTATTGCGGTAGCATATTTTTTGTTCCAAGCAGTCATACTTGAGCCGATGATACCACACCTTGGTATTTGGCTTCTAATGAATAACTGATGTCGATATCAAACGCCGATGCGTGTGGCTCAATGGAGTTCAACACTAACACGATGGCTACGAAATATATGCTTTAAAAGGCCAAGCAAATATACCAAAAGCATTTGCGTCATACATTTGAATCTGACGTATGACGCGAACATTCGCCGAGCTGAACGCATTTGCTTGAGGCGTATGTTACATAGGCCTTAAGTAACGTAGTTTAACAAAAGCCATTTCTTCGGTCCTTACCATAAATTATCATATATCAAAACTATGCTATCCTTGCTGAATTATTGTTTAAAGAAAATAGTGACTTGCAAATTGCAGAACGTCGTGCCAAGTTATTTTTAGTGCTCTTCGTTTAAATGTGCTTTTTATTCGTTGTCGCTATTCACAGAGAGGGTGAATACACTTTGGTTTCTTCTTACTGACTAAAGGCAGTAATATATTTTGTTCTAAACGCATAGCAACGACTCTATTTTGTATCAGGAAACTATCGATAGTGTACATAGATGCCTGCCTGATGCCATGCCTCTTGGGTTTCTCAACAAGTAATTCGATTAATATCTAAGTTGCCAGTTGCTCAACATCGAAATAATAACGACAAAATGAAAATATTTTGCAGTGTAAGGCTATAGAGCTGTCATGCGTATAAAACAAAGCTAGTCATAGTGATGGAACTAAATCGGCCACCACACTAATAATTCTAACCATTTTATATTTATAAATGCGAATGTGAGGTTCCAGAAAAATCTTATGCACAGGACCTATGCTGGGTCTAAGGTGCTGTACCTGCCAATACCTTAAGAAGTCCTTACTCGGTACCGGATTTATTTAAATTGTTAGTGTTACTATTTCCTAATAAGCAAGATACTAGCAGAGGAGAGAGAATTGCGATTTAATATAAAACCGTATTTGTTATTTAGCAATGTTATGCGTTGTGCGCATTTGTATTCGAATATATTTCGAATGCAATAAGTATATTATTTATTAACACTAAATATTCTAAAATTATTTATGTATGCATGTAGGTCATAACAAAGTAACACTCTTGAACGTAAAAGTTTAACAGTTAACGAGTTTATTGAAATTACATAAATAAACAAACACATTATGTACATTTTTTTTTTTATATGTAATTGTAGTAAACGCGGTAGTGCCGGCTATTTTAGTCTTTGTCTTGGAATTAAATAGAGTTAAAGATACAATTACATAGTTTTTATATCATAGACCAAGATTTTTTGTACCTATGTATATTCACTTTTAGTTTGACAACAGTACGTCACAAATATTTGTCTTTGAACCTGGCTAAATCTATTAGATAGTGATTGAGATATAGAAACTTGGCGTTCGGCTGAATATTCTACACAAAACCAAGTCGATGGAATCTAAACTATATTTTCATTGAGGATTGTTTCGAAACCGAATAATCCGCATACAATTATGAGTCATATGAGGTAGTGTTTATTATATTGAAAGAAAATCTGTATATAATTCAAGTATTTGTTAGAGTTGTTTACAAACATTGAACACCGCGGACAAACACTCATTGTGATCGGTTGCCCTCATTAAATTATTCGTTCAATATGTCATCTTTTAGTTAGCCTGCTCTTTTAATGTTGAATGGTGATGTTGAAATGTGAACTACTTAATGCGGATTTTGCGTTTTATTATCTTTAGTTAAGGACGTTCAACCCTTAGATCCCACAGTATAAGGATTTGATGACGGTTAGCTATATACAAAGTTATATTTATATACATATATTGTGGTTATTAGTATTTAATATAAATATAGCTTTGTATAACCAACCGTCATCAAATTCTTATACTGTGGGATCTAAGGGCTGAACGTCCTTAACACAGGCTATTTATTAGTCTGGCTAGGACTTCAGTGATATACACTTCTCATCAAAAAAATCGAAACACCTTGCAAGTTTATGTTTTGTAAGGATTATCAGAAAAATGAGTATATTTAGGAATATATGTCAAATGTCGTATAGTGAATAATATGAGGTTTTCAAATCCTAATGTTAATGTTCTAAATTCAAATAAAATTTTCATAGGTTTCGTATTTTGTTTAACAAGTCATTTTTACCCTGTATGGAGTATGAAGGAAATCGATAAAACAACACGTAAATAATAATAATAATAATAATAATAATATTCTATCACATACACACAACACCATCTAGCCCAAACTAAGCAGAGCTTGTACTATGGGTACTAGACAATGGATAAACATACATATATACTTTTTTTTTTGTAAATACATACATATTATACATAGAAACACCCAGACCAAGACAAACATCCATGTTCATGCACACAAAATGTTTGACTTGTGCGGGAATCGAACCCGCGACCTCATGCGTGGCAGTCGGTTACACTGACCACTACGCCATCGAGGCCGACAAACAAAATGAAAACAAAAAGCTAAGAAACGTTTATTTAATAACTTGTATTCCCTCCCCGAGCTATTATTACTGCTTCCATACGGTTCTTCATCGATCGGATGAGAGTCACGATCAAATGTTGTGACATTCCATTCCATTCCTCTTGGATTGCATTTTGCAGCTGGCTAAGTGTTTCTGGAGCAGGATCTCTTGCACGAATTCGTCTCTTTAATTCATCCCATAGATGTTCAATCGGATTCATGTCCGGGCTTCTTGCTGGCCATTCCATAATGGAGATACCGACATCGGTAACATAATCTCGTACGACGCTCGCGGTGTGACCCCTAACAGTGTCGTGCATGAATATGAAACCGTTGCCAATAAAATGTGCATAGAGAATCACGTGAGGCTCAAGACACTGTTCGACGTACCGATGACTGTTTAGTGCAGGCAAACGTAGCCCAGACACAGAGACAAGCTCTGTCTTACCGTCGGCGCTGATTCCTCCCCAAACCGTCCACGAACCGCCCAAATAGCTGACCTTTTCTTCAATGCAGCATTGTGCAAAGCGTTTTCCATCTCTTCTGTAGACCTTGTTCCTTTCGTCGTTACCATACAGCATAATTTTACACTCATCAGAAAAGAGGACTTTGTTCCACTGGAGGTATGACCAATTTAGGTGCTCACGTGCAAAGTTAAGGCGCGCTCTTCGATGGTCTGCAGTTAATTTCGGCCCATTTGCTGGCTTGTGCGGTACCAGTCGACGTTCCTTCAACCTTCTTCTAATTGTAGAGTCACTTACAGCCACCCTACGTACAACATGAAGCTGCTGCTGCAGTTGAAATTAAGATAAGATAAGGCGTCGATTTCGTAAAGAAGTTGTTACAATAAATCGATCATTTCGCTCAGAAGTGACCCGATTCCTGACGGCCAGATTCTGAACGGCGCGTGAACAAAACAGTCTCCCGATAGCATTTGTAGACTTTATGAACAGACAACAGGCTTAGATGCAATCTTTCAGCCACAACACGCTGACTGAGTCCAGAATCCAGCAATGCCACCACTTGGGCGGCTTCTGCGCGCGAAGTATCCATATGTTTTAGAAAAAACTTTTCAGGCGTCCCAAAGTCACAGTACACACACAGTATACAGAACACAGAACAAAAAGTTTTAAGATAAGCGCTAATTTTTAGTTTTCAAAGGTGAAGTGTACTCCAACTCTAAACACACATTGTCTCAAAACAGTGAATCATTTTATTTATAGGATAAACAAATGAAATTCTAATTTTGAATTTAGAATTTTCGCTTATCACTGTAATGGCCAAACTGCCAGTTATACAATCATGTGATTTTTTCATGGAATGTAAACTCTTTTGTGTTAAATTAGGGCAGAAACCATAAAAACGGAAGTGTTTCGATTTTTCTGATGAGAAGTGTATATTGTAACAGACTGTACTATTATTTTTGGAACTATATTATTATTAAAAATAAGTAACTAAAGAGTTTATGTCCATATAGGCACGTAAACTACATCGCTGTCGAGGTCTATTATGACTGCAACTTTGTGATATAATCTATGTTTACACTTTCCCCGACGTTTCGGTTGCTTTTTAGCAGCCACAGTGACGGGGAAAATGGTAATGTCCGATTTAAGTAGCTTACTTTCCACAAGTGCATTCTCGTAACAGTACAGCTATATGCTAAGTGCCGAATTTTCTCTTCTCTTAATAAGCCCGGTGAACGGCAATAGTTCTGCCCATATTACATGAGATGCAAAAACGTAGCTTGGGCTTAATATGCCTCAATCAGCCGCTTCGGAGATATCCTGGCATCAATAAATCTACAGAATAGGATGTCGCGTTATTGAGGGACTTGTTTGTAACTTTTTAAAGTGCGCTAAAACACTAGATTAAATAATTATATGAAGGTAGCCTTGCTAAATTGGTTTAGATGAACCCTCAGACATACATATCCAACTTAAGTGTCATATTTGTAAATTGTGTGGATAGTGGCCAATCTGTTGTCAAGAGTTGTTCAAACCCGTAGGCCTCTGACTTAAACTATTTATTATTGACTAATTTAAAGAAACTGAACTTGCTCTCCTTTTAGCCGATACTCGTTATGGCAAAACATATGTTATTCCCTTTGTAGTTTTTCGACCCTTACCAAGTCGCGTTACCCTTAACTCTTATATTTATATAAAAAACAAGCTTTTGCTAGCGCCTTCGCTCGCGTAAAAGTAGATTAGTCTATGTTAGTAACAGTATTTCATTTTTAAACAAAATATAGCCTAGGTTACTCGGTAATAATGTAGCTATCTAATGTAGAGAACATTTTAAAATCGCTTGCTTTGTTTTTAAGTTAAATCTTTACAAACAAACGTTAGTTGCTAGGTTCGGGCAAAGGATTGAGCCTATGATAAGAAACTTGCAAGAAACTCACGGCATGATGTATGCAATTAAGGCTTATTTAAATTTGTAAACTGCTATGAACCCAGGAGAACGAAAGTGACCAACATAAAATAAATAAAATTCAATTAAGTATTACATTGTAAATAAGTAGCATATGAAATGTTCATAAAATAGATCTTAATAACCTAACTAATATAATTATAATTGCGAATATGAAATTCTTACGCTTTCTCGCCCTCACTACGCCACCGATCATCATGAAAGGAGAATGCCTATTCTCCATAGTGTCTTAGGCCAAAAATGGACATCAGAAATTACTATAAAAATTGAGTGTTTTAAGATCTTAACAGTATTACATGTCTAAAAAATATATTCAAATTGACGCCACTATTTTAAAAATACCTACAAAATATAAATGTATTGAGGCTATTTTCTATACTAAAATGTGTCTGGCTGTGAGATAATTCAAAAACATCTCTTTTCTCAATGCTCTATTATTTAATTATCATGGGAGGTGTGTTTGTAATATATTTTTATCCAGTTATACTTAATAGGGTATGAAAAAAACACATTTATTATTTTAAACGTCTATATTCTCTTCATTATCATACACTATTAACAAATCATCTAGAAAAGGCGCAAGATATATTGGACTCATATCTTGCCCAATAGACACCCTTTTTAACTATTTTCTGTAAATTGCAGTGGCCTCAATTTGAATGAAAGTAAATACATATTTTTTACGACAAAATCAACTGGTAAGTATTTTTTTCTCTAGCCTCTTGTCCACTCGTGGCTTTAGATAGGCGTTCCCCTTTCGCACACACGTTTTCAGGGGAACAGAAAATACAAAGTGTACTTTTCATCCAGAAAAAAGTATTGTTACTAATCTAATCTAGCCTATTCACGCGAACAAAGCCGAGGGGAAAAATCTGGTACATAATTTTACTTTGTTATTGTTCACAACATATTTAAAAACCATAATCCCTAGTGTGCACTAGAGATTATGGTGTTCGAATATGTTCGTACTCAGTGCCCCAACAATTCGTACTCAAATGTAAAATAAGAGTATAATAAATATGGTGTGACGTTTGCAGAGCGTCGTCAGCGGCAGTCAACAATGGGAGCGACGCGGGGTGGGTCGAGTACGAGCTCGCGGCAGAACGGGGCTCTGCCCCCACCGCCACCGGAGCCCGAGCCGGCGCCTACGCCCCCGCCTGCGCTGCCACCGCAGCCGATGCTGCCGCCCAAATCCAACAACACGCTCGGCAGTACGTACTTGTTTATCTAACATTATATATTTTAATGTTACGTTAACTTTGGAATACGCACTGATGGTTAGGAAAACGCGCCGTGACTAGGCCTGAATGGCGCCACGACATAAACGTTGGAATGTCGAAACATGATGAAGACTGGCTGGATGACCTCAAGCAGAAGAGATTCCTTTGCGCTTTACCATCTCCTACAGACTCACGCTTTATATTATGTGTTCGGTGCGGCAAGCAATGCCGTGCTGCAATAGGGCTTACATAGCCATCAACGGCGATGTGGCAACCCGTAAACCCACAAGCGCTGCAACAAACATCTACAACAGATGTTGTTGCCAATGATGATGATGATGATGATTGGTATAAGATCAACATTACTGCACGAATGCCACTGCGCCGAGTATTGTAGGTTCGATCCCCACACGAGACCATAATTTATGTGCTCCACAAATGATTGTTCCGAGTCTGGGTGTTCCTTGTGTCCGTTGTTTGAATTTTTGTAAAGACTGCCGCGACACAGGAATTTTCGGAGTTTCAGAAATTTACTGTTAGGGTTGTAATTTTATAAATTAAAATAAAAGGCAAATCTTTGATAAAGATTCTTTAGTTAAGAATCATCTATCATTTCCGTCGTTTTATAGCAAGCGCATGCTTAGATCAGCTCGTATCTTAATCAATATCCAGTCATCTGCCAACACGAAATCACAAAATACTTTGATTCCTAGAACCACCCGTCAAAACTATTAAGATTATAAAACCCTCCCTACCAACCGCTAGGTTATACGAACATGAGCCGCAGAACCGTCCAGTGCTCGAAAGCACCTTGAACATATAGTTATATAGGTCTTGTCTCCAAATCCATGGATTCGATTCTCATTATAAGCGAGCTACTCGTACTAACTCTTATTACCTATTTTCCAGATGATACAGTTCTTTCTTGCAATGTCGTTGCAATTTTTTTTAAATCTGCTATTGGCTTGCGTTTGACCGCGATCTCACCTGATCTTAAGTGGAGATACAGTCGACGATGGAGCACGCTTGCCTAGAAGATACCTATTTACTCGAGACTTGAAGACACCTTAATCATGTTGACATCACCCCAATCGGAGACTGCATTCAAGGATAAGTTTATACGCTCGATCATGACTTCCCTGAGCAACTGTATTTGTGCTCCACTAGCCCTGGCGCTGGAGACATAACTCTCTACAAGCGTGCTGTCGTCTGCATATTGAAACGTATCGGCTTTTAGCAGATCGTTAATATGCAGCAAAAGAGAGTTGCAGAGAGTACTGATCCCTGTGGGACCCCGGCATTAATTGCCTTTTGTTCGGATGAGTAGTCATCAATGACTACTTGAATCGAGCGGCTCCTCAGGAAATCTACTATCCACACGCAACGGCCAGTGGCTATACCAAAGGATGGAAGCTTGCTGATAAGGCTATTATGCCAGACCCGGTCGAGGGCCTTGGAGATATCAAGCGAAACAGCCAATGCCTCGCCGTGTTTCTCGATAGCCTCGCTCCATAAATGCGTTTACATACACTAGAAGGTCTCCAGTGAATCGGTTTCGGCGAAACCCATATTGCGAGTTGTTTAGTATACGTTCCATACTCTTACAGAATATGGAGATAACTGAAATGGGTCTGTAGTTCGCATGGTCGGCTCGACTGCTTAGTTGGCACGGGCTGCAGATTAGCAAACTTCCAAGAGTTCTGCACTTGTCCTCTTGCCAGGGAGAGGTGGTATAGACATGTCAGCACGGGTGACAACTCAGGGGCGCAGGTCTTCAGTACTATAATACCATGGCTGGAATACCATCTGCACCACTGGCCTTGTTTATGTCAAGATTTTGCAGCGTTTTACTGACCACGGTTTGACGAATGCGTATATTCTACATGTAGGTCTTGCAAGTTGGTAAACTCTGCGGTATCACGCTTGCAGTTTTCAGACGCGAAGATTCTGCGAAGATAGAGCATAGTAAATTCGCCTTATCCTCAGCGGTGTGAGCCAGAGATCCATCAGGTTTCAGCAGTGGTGGCAATGAGGGGCGGCAGAAATTCGATTCGACCGACTTTGCCAAGGACCAAAACGCTTTGCTTCCCGCAGGGTAAGAAGCTAGTTAGTTCCCTATCCGGTGTATGTGGTCAAATCGAACTTTCCGTAGAGTTCTCTTGCAGGATTTGACAGCCATGTTAAAGGCTCTCTTCTTGTCTGGTAAATCTTTAGCCTTACTTTTTTGGGCGTCAACCCAAGCAAGGTAAGCTTTGTGTCTCAGCGCTTTAGCGCGTCCACATTCGACACCAAACCGGAATGGAATAAAATATTCCATTCCCTGCCGCAACACATCGGTGATAGCAACGGCACAGGTTGTTGGATCATCCGAAGAGAAGCAAGTAGGCTGCCAAGGATAAGATGCAAAAAACGACAGCATCTCATCCCAGTCCGCTGACCTGTATCGCCAGACCCACCGGGAGCTACTGGAGCCGTAAACGGGTGGGGAATAGACTGATACAGTTTTCACCCGACAGTGCTCGGTACTACCTAAAGGTGCAGTTACCAACACAGAGTAAAGGTCTGGGTCAGTTGTCAGCAGAAGGTCCAAGCAATTGACTCTTTGACAATCAACATCTGGAACCCTCGGTGCCTCTTAGACAATTTGGGTGAGGTTTAACGCTAAAGTGAGCTTTCGCGTTTCTCTCCCAGCATGGTACGGGCTGGTACGGGAAAAGCCACTCCTGGTGGTGGGCATTGAAATCCCCCAGTAGCACTAGTTGGGCAGTCGGGTACCTTTGTTGAGCGGTACCTATCCACCGCCTCACTTAGGTACTCTGTGAGCCTGGTTGTCTCCCGATCTCCGCTGTGCGACCTGTAGTCATAGGCGTAGAATCTTCTCTAGTCCTGTGTTCACAAGAACCCATAAGGTGGAAAATTGGGGTCTTCAAGGCATCGGAGATGCCGATAGCATATGTCATCACGTACGTACACCCATACGCCCGCGCAGAGCCTAAATTTGTGCTCCAGGGTGAACCCTGGGTATGACAGGTACGCAACGTCGACGGACATCCTATCTGCGTCTCCGAGAAGGATAAGAGAGCTCGTCTTTCAGTCTCCAGATGGTGGTGGACTGCAACGAGATTTGAGTGCAGACCTCGGATGTTGGCAAGGTGCACTTTGAGTGAGAGGGAGTGCAACCGCTGTTTAACGCGTCTCTTATTCTTTCTTGCCATAATAATATTTGGAGTGAATATGGTAGTAAAATGAGGCCCTCCGCAGCTTAACCTCAGCCATGTGTTATCTCCGCCACAACTTTGGTACATTAACCCGGAGACCGCTGGGTCAACCGTGCCCTCCCGAGCTCATCCCTAGGGCCCTCTCAACCGGTCTCCAACCGGCACTATGGCGTGTGCCCGGGATTTTTTGACAGTTGGCGGGGCAGCCTTTCACAAGTGGCTTGCTTGTTACTCGGGCCCTCTACTACCTGCGGTCGGCAGCCGTGGAGCCGTGGTACGGTGTACAAAGCGGCACACCGTACCACGGCTCCAGCTACCTTCCGTGACTAATGTTCCAATGCAGCAAAAACAACCCATGACAAACCGGTCAGCTGGCGGTAGGCAACTATTCCGACTCTTCCTCCCATATGGCTACACCAGCCTCACGTGTCGGAACACGGCTAGGCTGCTTGGTGCCACGACTTAAACCGGTGGGTGTTTACCAGCCTCGGCTTCAGCCTACCACCAGTGTTGTCACCTGTTTAGTACCACCCAGGGGCCACGTGTAGGGATACGGATGTTGGGGTATTCTCCTACGGACGCGGGTGACTCAGCCCTATATGGTTGTTATCGAATGAGCTATCCGTTAATGATATGATAGAACTATACAAAATCTTGTAAATATTTATCGACTATGTTGCTGACTGTACATTAAGTATTGAGCGACGTATTGCGACTTGTCGCCATAAAACTACAAAATACATCCAAATAATATTATAAATGTGAAATTTTGAGAGGATGGATGGACGGATGTTTGTTAATCTTTCACGCAAAAACTGCTGAACCGATTGCGATGAAATGGAATTGGAATGTAAATAGCTGGAGATCTGGCTACTTTTATCCCGATATCCCTACGGCATCGGAACTTACGCGGGTGAAACCTCGGAGCGCAGTTAGTAGATACATACATAGGCAAACACTACGCATTTCCATTCGCTACGTTTCTGCCACACTTCTCTGGCTTCATTCACTTTCATCACATTCCTCATACACGTTCGCCGGTTTAAGGTGCTCTTATACTGGCCTTTGTTCAGAACAGCTCCGACCTGATCGAGAAACATTCGCCTAGGTCTTCCCCTTGCGGTTGTTCCATTCACACTAGCTTTATAAACTTTAGTCAGTCTTTTCTCACCCATTCTTTCTACATGCAGTAGATACATAACGCCGTATTAAGGCTACGCGCCTAGTGCTGCTACACTCCTGTATGGCAGGCAAGCGGCATAAAAGAAAGTTCCAGTTACGTATTTAATTTATATCAATGTTTCGCAGGCTATACGTTGAAGAGCAAGAAGCAGAAGCAACGCAAACTGACGAAGGCAGACATCGGCATGCCGCAGAATTTCAAACACGTGTCTCACGTGGGATGGGACGCTAACAAAGGTACTGTACAAGCAATCTTACTGTACCACACACTATCACAAGTATTCTTACTATGCGGTAACTAGAACAGCCGATCATGACACGAACTGGGGACGAAGGAAAGCATACTGTTATGTGGGTATGGCCCTATACCCACACTCCGGTATAGATAACATATCTCAACCTGGCAGTATATTTATACTACATACTGCTTCGTTACAATGGGCTACATTCTGTGAAACACTTTCGTGAGCTGTTATGAGCTGGTCAAATCGGGCCCATGTTTAGTTCGGAGGATTGTTTGACAATTCGTAAAAATTTCCTCAAATTCAAAGCTCAGCTGCAGTTATTTTAGTTAAATATGGATAGTAGCTATGCAATTCTGTTTGGAGTACAACTCTTAAGTGTCATTTATTGCTTAGTGTTCCTACGCCAATGGGCGACAGTTACTAGCATTAAATTAAATGACAGATGACGTAAGCTCCGTCTAACCAAACTCCATCTGGTGATCTCACATGTTTTGCCTTAATTGCAGGGTTTGACCTCGACAAGGCACCGAATGCGGACGAACTTCGCTCCTTCTTCACCAAGGCTGGCGTATCGGAGACACAGCTCCAAGACCAGGAGACTAGGGATTTCATATACGACTTCATTGAGATGCATGGAGGACTCGACGCGGTTAAAGAGGATCTGCATAACATCAAGTGTAAGTTGTATTACTATTACTACTACTATCGATTTAGTATTCGAATCATTCGAATGTTTAAACAAATTAGTATAATATACTATATAGGTTGTCCCATAAGTCGACGTCAAGAAGAAATCAGGTAACAGGCTACGTTATAATAGCTATCAGAAAAATATAAAAAAATACCTAAGTTACTTATTTTAAAAATTATAGGCATTTAAAAAAAACAAAAGTTTACACCCTGTGACGGTCTTTTCACTCGTGTTACTACAGATATTTACTTTTTGAATGGGGGAGTGATAAGACCGTCACAGGATGTAGATTTTTTTATTTATTTGTGTCCAAGTTAATAAGTCAATACAATGTCCAAGTCAATAAATAAATAAAATATTAATTTTTGAATATTGAAAAACACTTGTATTAGGACAAGCAGCTAATAAGTAGCGTATAATATGTTGCAGTGCCCCGCTCGGCGCCGCCGCCCGCGCCGACGATGGCTGCGCCGGCGCCGCCCGCGCCGCCCGTGCCCACGCGCAGCCCCGCGCCGCCGCACCCGCCTGCTCCCCGTACGTACCTGCACCTTATACATATCACTACTAACAGTGCCCGCTCGGCGCCGCCGCCCGCGCCGACGATGGCTGCGCCGGCGCCGCCCGCGCCGCCCGTGCCCACGCGCAGCCCCGCGCCGCCGCACCCGCCTGCTCCCCGTACGTACCTGCACCTTATACATATCACTACTAACAGTGCCCGCTCGGCGCCGCCGCCCGCGCCGACGATGGCTGCGCCGGCGCCGCCCGCGCCGCCCGTGCCCACGCGCAGCCCCGCGCCGCCGCACCCGCCTGCTCCCCGTACGTACCTGCACCTTATACATATCACTACTAACAGTGCCCGCTCGGCGCCGCCGCCCGCGCCGACGATGGCTGCGCCGGCGCCGCCCGCGCCGCCCGTGCCCACGCGCAGCCCCGCGCCGCCGCACCCGCCTGCTCCCCGTACGTACCTGCACCTTATACATATCACTACTAACAGTGCCCGCTCGGCGCCGCCGCCCGCGCCGACGATGGCTGCGCCGGCGCCGCCCGCGCCGCCCGTGCCCACGCGCAGCCCCGCGCCGCCGCACCCGCCTGCTCCCCGTACGTACCTGCACCTTATACATATCACTACTAACAGTGCCCGCTCGGCGCCGCCGCCCGCGCCGACGATGGCTGCGCCGGCGCCGCCCGCGCCGCCCGTGCCCACGCGCAGCCCCGCGCCGCCGCACCCGCCTGCTCCCCGTACGTACCTGCACCTTATACATATCACTACTAACAGTGCCCGCTCGGCGCCGCCGCCCGCGCCGACGATGGCTGCGCCGGCGCCGCCCGCGCCGCCCGTGCCCACGCGCAGCCCCGCGCCGCCGCACCCGCCTGCTCCCCGTACGTACCTGCACCTTATACATATCACTACTAACAGTGCCCGCTCGGCGCCGCCGCCCGCGCCGACGATGGCTGCGCCGGCGCCGCCCGCGCCGCCCGTGCCCACGCGCAGCCCCGCGCCGCCGCACCCGCCTGCTCCCCGTACGTACCTGCACCTTATACATATCACTACTAACAGTGCCCGCTCGGCGCCGCCGCCCGCGCCGACGATGGCTGCGCCGGCGCCGCCCGCGCCGCCCGTGCCCACGCGCAGCCCCGCGCCGCCGCACCCGCCTGCTCCCCGTACGTACCTGCACCTTATACATATCACTACTAACAGTGCCCGCTCGGCGCCGCCGCCCGCGCCGACGATGGCTGCGCCGGCGCCGCCCGCGCCGCCCGTGCCCACGCGCAGCCCCGCGCCGCCGCACCCGCCTGCTCCCCGTACGTACCTGCACCTTATACATATCACTACTAACATTTCTTTCTTTTTCTTTAATAAGGACAACGCCCGCACTTGATTTAAATACTATGTCGTGGGAGACTTAACATTCAACAAGGGACACAAAGAACATCCAGACTTGGAATAACTATTTGTGGATGTCACAAATTTTGTCCCGGAGTTGTCTTTAGAAAAATCCTGTTGGATTTCACACCTACGTGTGTGAGTAAGTGTTTCCGACGTGATGCGGGCTATCCTCTCCTGGAATGCTACGCTCCATAACCCTCTAGCAGATCTTCGATTCAGACTTCTAATTCTCTGGTAAGGACCTTACCTAAGAACAGGCAATATACGCAAGTCGACAAGTTTTCACTTCAGTAACATTGGAAGGTTACCCTTCATAAATCCTTAGTTTAATCGCCTGTATATGTTCATGAGATAATATATATACCTATGTTTATGAGTGAATAGCAACCTCACGCGAGCTCTGAAATCTCTTTATGACGATTACAGAGCTTGTATTAGGATAAATGGGACCTACACAGAATGGTTTAGCATCGAAAAAGGTGTTAGACAAGGATATTTAGCGTCATCCTGGCTGTTAAACCTATACGTGGACAAACAATTGTTTGAAAGATTTAAAATATTGTGAAAGGGGATTAAGAATGAATGAGTTACTTGTCAAATGTCTTCTTTATGCCGATGACCAAGTAATACTTGCGTCATCAGTGGAAGAGTTGCAGGCGATGGTAACTATTATGCATGATGCTTTTGAGAGTAAAGGAATGAAAATAAATGAGCAAGACGAAAGTAATGGTATTTAAAAAGCAAGAGTGCGTGACGATATGTAATATTATGATTGATGGAGAAAAAGTGGAGCCAGTGAAAGAGTTTGTATATTTGGGTACTTTGATTACAAGGGATGGTAACCATGAGGGAGATATTGAAAGGAGAACGATTGCTGGCAATAAAGTGAATGGAGCTCTAAGCGCTTTTATGAACAGTCGAAATGTATCCGAAAAGGCACGTTTAGCTGTTCATAGAGGACTATTAGTGCCCTTACTTATGTATGGAAGTGAAAGTTGGGTATGGCAAAAGAAGCGTGAAAGCAGAATAAATGCTGTAGAAATGAGAGCGCTGAGAAGCATTTGTGGTGTGACTCTGAGAGATAGAATAAGAAATAGTCTGATTAGGGAGAGATACGATGATGATGGAATGAAAGTGGATATAATGACAATAATAGAAAAGTATGTTAACCTGGTTTGGGCATGTAGAAAGAATGGACGAGAAAAGACTGACTAAGAAAGTTTTTTAGTGTGAATGATGGAACAGTCGCAAGAGGAAGACCATTTTTTTTTTACATACCCAGGAAAAAAAAAAAAAAAAAGGTTCGATCGGAGGCGTTCTGGACAAAGGCCAGGTTACCTAAGAGTACCTTAAACCGACGAACGTGTATGAGGAATGTGATGAAAGTGAATGCAGCCAGAGAAGTGTGTCAGGGTCGTAGCAAATGGAAATCTGTAGTCTCTTCCTTCCTACTCCTCTGAAAAATAGGCGTGAATCTATGGTCACTAATGGAAGTTCTGTGTGTCGGCAGCGTCCCGCGCCCCGCCGCCGCCCCCCACGCGCACCGTGCCGCCGCCGCCCGCGCCCGCCGCGCCCGCCGCGCCCCCCGCGCCCGCCGCGCCCCCCGCGCCCCCCGCACACCGCACCGCGCCGCCGCGCCCCGCACAGCGTAAGTACCGACATTCATACACCTCTACACCCATGAGCAATATAAACGACATAGAATTATGGAGTGGACATTCGAATCGACAGACGAATGAGAACGTTTGAATTATACGAAAAAGCAGTCGAATTATCCGAATAA
Source organism: Catocala nupta (assembly GCA_963675205.1). Classification (NCBI taxonomy): domain Eukaryota; kingdom Metazoa; phylum Arthropoda; class Insecta; order Lepidoptera; family Erebidae; genus Catocala; species Catocala nupta. Next base: position 6,915,499 of record OY776079.1, on the reverse strand, counting down.
ACAGTCTAGTTATTCGAATGATCATTTGAATTAATCTAATAATTATTAGAGTTTTGAAATATTTGAGTCATATTAATCAAGAATAAGTATTTATTCAAAAACGTCACTTACTTGTTCGATCACATTATGTCATAGCAGCCTAAAATGCAAATAGTAAAATCAAATTTATGCAATCAAAACCAAAAATCTGATTAAGTTTTTGACGAATGCGTATGTAAACAGTTCTTATATATAATTAATTTATTCATTGATGCTTCGCTTCTATTGATCGCTGCGTGATGTTATATTGACTATAGCCTTTCTCGATAAATAGGCTAAAAAGATTTTTTATTCGGTCCAGTTGTTCCTGAGATTAGCACGTTCAACCAAACAAACAAAAAACTCTTCAACTTTATAATATTAGTATAGATGATATGAATGTGTATGTAAAATGTACTATAATATGCATGATTATATATTAAACAGCATATCCGTCACTATCGTCGGGCCCGCCGTCAGTCCCGCCGCCTCCACCGCCAGGCACGGCGCCTCCGCCCCCGCCGTTATCGCTCGCGGCGCCCCCGCCCCCTCCCCCGCCGCCCGCGCCGCCGGCCCCCCCGCCGGCCCCCGCGGCCCCGCCCGCGCCCCCCGCGCCGCCCCCCGCCGCGCTCGACTCTGCCGGCCCGGACCCGAGAGCCGCGCTCATGGAGAGTATACGCAGCGGCAGCAAGACGCTACGGGTACGTATACATAGTAATAAATGTTTTAAAGCTGGGTGTAAGGAACGGCGTGACGAAAACTTTAGCAAGACGTCTTTATATAGGTACTTATGTTGACACAACATTCTATTAATAAAAAAAACACAAGAATAAGATTTTATTTTGATTAACATAATTACGCGGTACGCAATGGATTGCTACCAATAGGTACAACGCACTTCGCTCCGCGCGCGTATAAACTGCTGATCTGTTTAAATCGAGTCTATTTCATTACATTGCTGTATTTTAGTAAAATGTGGTATGCTTTGATTGTGATTTAATAAAGTGGATGGTTTATGCATTATGTCATGAAAGATTCTCAGTCAGAAAAAAGAAAATTGCAGAAAATATTTTGATTTATCCTGAAGAACATTCCAACGATTTTAACTCAGAATAATGATCTGAATCTACTATTTCAGTTTTCGATACTCCGTCCCTTACACCCAGTATATCTATGTCTAAATTTTATATTCAAATTCAAATTCAAATTACTTTATTGCGAAAATGGGTAGGTACAATGGTTATAGTCATACAGTATGTTATAGTTTCTCCATTATCCACCTCTCGGCATGCAATACATAATATTTATAAATCACTTATACAAATCTAGAATTTGAATTATATCATTGTCCGCATCAAGACTTATAAGAATGTCAATATATATACAATCAATCATTTACTCATAATTATACATTAAATAGAATTGGTGCATTTTATGTCAGTTAAAAAAATTAGTTATAATTGAATTAATTAAAGCAAAATAAATAAATACAGATAGCATAATATTATGTACGGTCCTTGTCATTTAAAAATTCGTCAACTGTATAGTACGCCTTTTGTAACAAAAAAATTTTAACCATATTTTTAAATTTAATGGGACATGTGATTTCTAAGAAAGTTTTTGGTAAATGGTTATAAACACGTGGCGCCATGCAGAAGACACTCCGGTTCATCAAAGTACTTCTATGCTGAGGACAACATACTTTGTAATTGTGACGCTTACTTTTATAATTGACAAACATGCTTAGATTAGCTCTAACAAACAATATTAATTCAATTATATACAGACAGGGTACGGTAAATATTTTCAGTCTTTTAAAATGCGGTTTACATGTATCAGTTTGTTGGAGGTTGCACATTGCCCTGATACATCTCTTCTGAGCTTTAAACACATCTCCTATTTCAGTACAGTTGCCCCAAAATATGATCCCATACCTTAAGATCGAATCAACATATCCGTGATATGCTGTTAATACAGCGGTGTGGTTCAATTTCTTTGTGAGCATGTATAGCGCATACGATTGTCTATTTAATTTTGCGCAGAGGTATTCCACGTGTTCCTTCCAATTAAGGTTGCTGTCAATATATATACCTAGGAATTTGGTTGTTTCTACCTCGTGGAGTTTTTCACCGTTATAAGTTACGTTTATGTCCGTTAGTAGAGGAATTCTATTTTTAAATGTCATTATATGTGTTTTATTTATATTAATTTTTAAATTATTTAATGTCAACCATTTTATTACATCATCGAGAGTATTATATACGTCAGACTCAAGGAGCGACTTGTCTTTAGATTTAAATATAATTGTACTGTCATCTGCAAATAGAATGGTGGGATGGTTTGTAATTTTTGGCAAGTCATTAATATAGACGTTAAATAAAAGCGGTCCCAACACACTACCTTGTGGTATTCCTAATTTAATTTCTCTATAGTCAGACATATAATAATTTTCAGTTCTCACTTTTGGGCAAAGTCGTGTTATCTGAGTACACTGTTTTCTATTTGAGAGATAAGATGCGATTAAATTCAATATATTACCTCTTATACCATACGAATTCAACTTATTTAACAATATTTCGTGATCCACACAATCGAAAGCTTTAGAAAGGTCCATATAAAGTGCACATACAGGTACCTTTTTATCCACACTATCTGTGATTATTTTTAAAAAGTTATAAATTGCCATATTTATTGATCTGTTTTTTCTAAAGCCAGTTTGTTCTTCAGCTAATAAATTATGTGCTTCGAGAAATTTATAGATTCTGTCGTGTAAGACCTTTTCAAAAATTTTTGAGATTGTTGGAATCATTGCAATAGGTCGATAACAATCCATTGAATGTGGATCATTCTTTTTAAATAGCGGCTTAATTATAGTTATTTTTAATTGCTCTGGAATACTCCATGACAAATACATTGATTAATGACATGATTGAGTACGTAAGATATTTTAGTTGAGACATGTTTTAATGCGTAAGTTGAAATGTCGTCATAGCCCGTACTGTGAGTATTTTTTAGCCCTGATATTATAGTTCCTATTTCTAATGGCGACGTGGGTGTCATAAATAACGATTTTGAAATATTAGTCGAATGGATCTTTTTTTTATCAATATTAAGTTTTTCTGCCTGGTCTATAAAAAAATTGTTAAATGCTCTCGCTATATGTAAAGGATCGTCAATAATGGTTGAATCATTATTCTTGATAAATTTTATTTATTTCATTTCTAGCAAAATTAATTTTAACAACAGACAAGACCCAAAAATAATTTGCTGTAAAATATTGTTAACTAAAACTAATAAAGAATTAGAAAGGCATTTCGGGTCGTCATAAAATAACTGATTTATAGATTAAATTGAATTGTGAACTGCCCTTTTTACATTTTAGACGTCAATTGTAACATAAAAATTAAAAACACGTATCCTCAAAGCAAAATAATACATAGGCAATAACTATAATTATTATGTATTACAGCGAGTCGAGGCCGCGCCTAAGCCGGCAGCTGAAGACGGCAGGAGTAACCTGCTCAGCGAGATTCGACAGGGCATCGAACTTAAACCGGTAAGTGCTCATTTCTACTTATACACTTTTGTCCTCTACTTATATATGATTTGAGTAATAGAACATTATGAAATTCTCAATCTTACATTGGCTTCCGCTTAAACTTGTGTTAGGTCGATCCAAAAAAATACACTTGGTTTGTAACACTGCGTTTATAAAAAAGTAAATCACTGATAAATTTACAACTTTATTATACTTAATTTCGTCATCACGAATCGTGTACAGTTTTGTAAGTTAGGTCTTGACTCGATACAAAATGCTTTGATTCATAGCCAATTTTAATTTCACATCTCTCTAGAAGCACGTCAAGCAAGCACTTTAGCAAGCATACTACTGTTGTATAGAAACAGTCACCAGAGTGCCTAGTGCGAGTTTGTTTTTCGTTAACGTGATCGACACGTTTATGACGTTCGGCGCTCCGATTGGCCCGCTCCAAGCTTTTAACCAATCAGAGAGCCAAACGCGGTGACCGTTTCGATCGCGTTAACGTAAAATCAACTGGCATTAGGCACCCAGATGGCGAATTTGCGAGATGACTACACCAATTAATAATAATTATTGTTATTTATTTATTGATTACAGTGGTAAAACATGAATACAGTCCATAAAGTACTTAAATATAGGTAATATAATATGGGTGCCTGTACTAGGATAAACCTGTGCCATAGGCGTTAAGGGCACTTACAATATACTACTAGGAACTAAGTTATATACAATTAACCATACTTATTATATATATATATATATATATATATATATATATATATATATATATTCTATACTAAGCCTGTGTATAAAGACGATTGCATTTAATTAAGCTATTGTTACGGCTAGTGCCATCTGACGGCACTGTGGGGAAGAGTCGGCAGTCCCTTCTAATAATAATTTATTACAGCACCGTCTGTTGACATCTTACGGAACTACATATTTGTCGGTACGAGTTGAGTGGGGAGAGCGCTGGCACATTATCAAATCATCGCGCTGTTGCGTGCCGTGTGTGACGTTTTCTGGAAAACTCCAGAAGCGCTTTACCCGCGTATAAATAGAGCGCACGCGCACCGCCCAGTCAGTTTACCATCGTAAGCGGTCAAGTGTTCATCGAAGCGAACGGAAGCGAAAATACTACGGAGTTTGAAGCAGTTACAGTGGAAAAGTGTAGTGTAGTGTTTGTTGTGTATAAAGTTAATTGTGTGCTAGAATAAAACGTGTTTTAGTCGGTAATATTGTTTTGTATTCTTTTCCGTCGAACCCAGCACGTAACAAATTGGTGTCAGAAGTGAGATAAGAATATGCCAGTACTACCGAAGGAGGAAGTGGAAGTTGTGCGTACCAGGAACCACCGCCAGCAAGATGTGGACCAGAGGCGTTTTGGAGACGCCCTCTCGCCGACGTCAGTTGGACCACGTGACTCCGCGGCTGCAGCGGAACCATCTAGTGTAGCTCACTCGCCGGTAAACCCCGACCTAGCGACCCTGATGGCGTTCATGCACGAGCAGGCACGCCGCCAGGAGGAGCAGGCACGCCGCCAGAAGGAGCACGCACGCCGCCTCGAGGAACAGCTGCAACGCGATAAGGAAGAGGGCATGCGCCGCCAGGAGGAGCAGGCACGCCGCCTGGAGAAGCAGGCACGCCGCCTCGAGGAACAGCTGCAACGCGACGAGGAGGGTATGCGCCGCCAGGAGGAGCAGCTGATGATGTTAAAAGACCTCAGCGCAACGGTTGGCAAGGAGATGAAGGAGGTGAAAGAGCAAGTCCAACGCCACGAAAGTCGCATAGCCGAGGTGCAGAAAACGATACGCGGGATCAAGGCTGGAGATGGCATCATGATATCTGCGGTTGTGGCGCCCTCACCACGAGGCTTTAAAGTCCCACCATTCGACGGCTCATCGTCATGGTCAGCCTATAAGATCCAGTTCGAGACCGTCATGAAATCTAACGGGTGGACGCGAGAACAGCCTCTGACTGCTCTCACCTTGGGGCTTCGCGACCAGGCCTTGACCGTGTTAGAGGCGCTTGGTTAAGACGTCACGTACGAGAAGCTGTTGGAGGCATTGGAAGCGAGATATGGCGACGCACACCTGAAACACGTGTTTCGCGCCCAGCTGAAAGACCGATCGCAACGTGTTGGTGAAACCTTGCAGCAGTGGGCTCTGGAGGTGGAGAAGCTGGTTCGAAAGGAGTACCAGTCCTCACCTGCGCTCATCGACGGGAACCTCGTTCAAGCTTTCACTGACGGGATCCGAGACCTGGAGGTTAGGGCCGCAGTGAGACTCGGACACTTCAAAAACCTGAAGGATGCCCTAGCCCACGCTCTGGAGGTGGAAGTAGTGCGACGGGACGATCGCGCTCAACGTATCAGGGAAGTGTCGGCTTCACCCCGGTGCTATAGCTGCGGCGAAAGAGGCCACATCAAGTTGAGCTGCCCGAAGCGAAGGATTCCACGTAGCAGAAACCAGTCGCCAATTCAATGTCATGCCTTTTGGATTGTTTAATGCCCCTGCCACTTTTCAGAGATTGATGGAACGGGTACTTACTGGATTGATTGGAGACGCCTGCCTGGTCTACTTGGGCGATATTATCATGATATTATCATGTTGCGAAGGTGATCCTCAAAGGTGCGTCCTACTGGACGCACCTTTGAGGATCACCTTCGCAACCTGGAAAGCGTGCTCTCGAAGATTCGAGGAGCCAACCTGAAGTTAAGCCCAAAGAAGTTCAGGAGGCAAGTGCACTTCTTAGGACATGTGGGCTCCGAAAAAGGCATCCAACCGGACTCGGATAAGATAATTGCTGTCAAGGACTGGCCAGTTCCGGAGAACAAGACACAAGTCAGGGCATTTCTTGGTTTGTGCTCCTACTGTCGATGGTTTGTAAGGAACATTGCTGACATCGCCCGGCCTCTGCATAAACTTACCGAGGATAAGATAAAGTTCTGCTGGAATGAGAGCTGTGACGTCGCATTTCAGAAGCTAAAGGAACATCTATGTAATTCACCGATTCGAGGCTATCCTGACAATGAACATGAATTTGTAGTAGATACAGATGCCAGTAACACCGGCATTGGTAGCCTCTTATCTCAACGTAAAAGAGAGCATGAGGTTGTAATAGCGTATTTCAGCAAAGCCCTATCCAAACCTGAAAGGAACTACTGTGTCACGCGAAGGGAACTTTTAGCTGTCGTAAAGACATTGCAGCACTTCAGCAAATATTTGTTGGGGCGGCAATTTCACCTGCGACCTGACCACGCTGCACTGAAATGGCTTCTACAGTTTAAAGACCCAGAAGGACTGGTAGCAAGATGGATTGAACAACTACAGGAATTCGACTTCGTAATACAGCATCGCAGTGGCAAGTCGCATGGTAATGCAGATGCCCTGTCGCGTAGACCGTGTCCCGACCAATGTAAGCACTGCGCCAGGCAAGAGGCTAAGCAGGAAGGACTAGTGAGGATGTTGAGGACGGATCTTAACGAAGACTGGAAGAAAACTCTGCAGAGAACGCAACAAGAGGACAAAGACATAAGACCCATCCTCGTATGGAAGAAAACAGGTGCTTCGAGACCTCACTGGAGTGAAGTTGCGGCAATGAGCTCTATCACCAAGAGTTACTGGGCACAGTGGGAAAGCTTGGTTATCCAGGATAAGGTTCTGTGCCGTAACTGGGAGAATGCTCAAGGTGACAAGTGTCACCTGCAAATGGTCGTGCCAAAGCTCAAGGTACCGGAAGTTTTACAACTCTATCATAATGGGAGTTCGGGAGGTCACATGGGAGTTTAGAGAACTCTGATTAAAATCCGGGAACGATTTTATTGGATCCACTGTCGAGAAGACGTTGAGGACTGGTGCCGCAAATGCACGAGTTGTGCTGGCGTAAAGGGACCACACACTCGCAGCAGGGGTGCATTAAAGGTGTACAATGTTGGAGCCCCATGGGAACGTATAGCATTAGATGTTGCCGGACCGTTTCCTCAAAGCCAAAGTAGGAGCAAGTACTTCCTGGTGGTCATGGATTACTTCACAAAGTGGCCGGAAGTGTTCGCAATTCCCAATCAAGAGGCATCTACGGTGGCCGACCAGCTAGTCCATGAAGTCTTTTGTCGTTTCGGGGTGCCCTTAGAGATGCACAGTGACCAAGGTCGGAACTTCGAGTCTGAAGTATTTAAGGAGACATGTCGTGTGATGGGTACCCACAAAACGAGGACGACTGCTTATCATCCGCAATCAGACGGCATAGTTGAACGATTTAACCAGTCTCTGGAAAGATATCTGGCGAAAGTCGTAGAAAGCAAACAAAGGGATTGGGACAATCACATTCAACCGTTTCTCCTGTCATACCGTAGTGCCGTTCACGAAAGCACATCAATAACACCTGCTTTCGCTAACTTCGCAAGAGAACTACGATTACCTGCAGACTTGATCACCGGCATCCCACCTGAATCCCCACGTAGCATAACAGATTGTGCAAATGATTTGCGCAACAGGATGAATGATGTATACGAGCACATCAGACAGACCGGTCAGCAGATGTCTGAGAGAATGAAGACCCGTTACGATCGGAAAGCAAACAATAAAGGCTTCGAGGAAGGATCGCTGGTGTGGTTACATAATCCGCTACGCAGCAAAGGAAAATCTCCTAAGTTGCAGGCAAAATGGGATAGACCCTATCGCATAGTCACTAAGATGAATGACGTTACCTACCGGATCCAGAAAAGACCACGAGGTACACCAAAGATCGTTCATGTGGATCGATTAGCACGCTACTACGGATCCAACAATGTTCGGGACGAACATGTCTAAGAGGGGGATGTGTTACGGCTAGTGCTATCTGACGGCACTGTGGGGAAGAGTCGGCAGTCCCTTCTAATAATAATTTATTACAGCACCATCTATTGACATCGTATGGAACTACGTATTTGTCGGTACGAGTTGAGTGGAGAGAGCGCTGGCACATTCTCGAATCATCGCGCTGTTACGTGCCGTGTATGACGGTTTCTGGAAAACTCCAGAAGAGTGTGTTGTTAATTGTGTGCTAGAATAAAACGTGTTTTAGTCGGTAATATTGTTTTGTATTCTTATCCGTCGAACCCAGCACGTAACACTATCTATGTTCTTATATATACTGCGAATATTTTGGGTTAGTACCGTTAATGGGTTGTTATAATCGGAAAATAAATGTCTGCAATTTTCAGTGTCACACACTTTTGATTCATAAATGTGATTATTGTCTTTATCATTAATTAAGTGTTCAGCCATAGATTTAAAACTAAAGTGACTAATCAAAAATACCCTTAAAAGTTAGCTCTAAATAAGAAATAAAAAGGCAGCGCTCTTAGGCGCCCTCATTAAAATTTATGGTATTTATATACCTCGTTCCAGCTATTTTCTTCGCCGGGCATTCGAGATCACCTGTTTTGTGGCTGCTAGGTTTTTTGAAACGCAAGCATGTTGCACATTTCGATGAATCGGACTTCTTAGTGCATTCACTGACCTGGTGTCCTAGTTCACCGCAATGTCCACAGTCCACAGTGTAGGTGGTCTCACAGCAGGTCTTTGCGGCATGTCCGTACTGTTGGCATTTGAAACACCTGGTCACAAGGGTGAAGTCACGAACTGGGCAAGATGTCCAATTGATGAATAACCGATCCTGATTGATAAGGGCCTTCCTTATGCTAGGTAGAACTTCTATAATAAAGTTGCATGTATGTGCCTACTTTTTCCTGATTTGTGGCTGAGTTTTATAGAGGACAAAAATATTTCACGGCTTAGATTAGGGAGTTTGTCAGCTATATTTTGCTCATATATGCAATCGTAAACTTCTTTATCACTAAGGGCAGATGGTACACCTAAAATTATTATTCTTGGTCTTCTTTTGATTATGTCCTCCATCTTCACTACACTACTCAGTCAGGCTGATTTTCTCAACTTTTCAATATCGTCCTTTGATTCAGTGCTTATAATGATGCCTCCGTGCTTGATCTTACGCAATCCCCTCACCTACAATTTCATCTACTCAGGACATATAATTTTCTGCACCAATGATTTTGTGTCGTCACTAGATTTTAATTTATCACTCAGATAAATTGCGATAAGGCTAAAATTTTTAGGGCGGATTTATGGATAAATAGGAATATTTTGGCTAGATTTCACCATATTAGCAATGGACACATTTTCTACGACTGGTTTCGTGCAGCTTTTCTCTATGGTCTCCTTAACCGAATTTTTAAAGTCATTCAAGCATTCCGTGACCTCTTGTTTTTATTTTAAGGTATCGTAAGAGGTGCTAATCATTATAGCATTTTGTTTTAATGACTGATAATGAACTGCCATTTGGGAAGCCCCACTTCCAATTTCCGCGCTAAGGTGTTAATCTTAAATTTTTGGTCAGAATTAAGCTTCCCCTTTGCAGCAATAGTACATACCTCATTCAGGCATTTTTTAATTGAGGGCATCCAAAATTTAATGTCACTGTTCAACCCAAAGCACAAAAATTGCGGACAGCGTGAGCGAGGACCTCCATGTTCAATACGGTGTTCCGCAGGGCAGCATTCTAGGTCCTACCCTCTTCCTATTACATATAAATGAACTCTGTAACTTACCAATGACTAATGGATCTATTGTTGCCTTTGCGGATGATACTGCTTTAATATCTAATGTACCCACATGGAAGGAGGCTTTCACTCACGCTCAAATTGGCCTTAATGCTGTCACTGACTAGCTTTGTTATAACGTCTTAACGTTATTTACGGAGAAAACAAAATATATGACATTCTCAAAACGAGCCTGTCCCCCTAACGATCCCTGGACTATCGTGAACCATTGCTGTCCTCGCCCACGATCCGTAAACTGCTCGTGCAATTGTCCTACCTTACGTGTCCTGTACCTTATGTGTCACCAATATAATGTACCTTGGAGTTCTTATCGACCGCAAACAAATTTTCAACGGTCACATAGAATTGCTTTCTGGACGATTGTGCAAACTTATGTACGTCTTTAAGAGCTTGCGTGGGGTTGCTGACGTTAGTACAATTAAAATGGTATACGTGACGGTTTGTCAATCATTATTAATTTATTGTGTCACGATTTGGGGAGGCACCTATAAAACCACACTCCTTAAACTGGAGCGAGCACAACGAGCAGTTTTGAAAACATCCCTATGTCTTCCCTTTCGCTTCCCCACAGTGGAACTTTATAAAAAATGCTCCTTACTTTCGGTTCGACAATTATTTATATTGTACACAGTTCTTAAGCAGCATTCTTTGCTATCTTTCGATACCACAGTTTTGTCTAAGCGACGCAAATATAACGTATGTCCCTCCTCAATTTGTTCAGTTTTCTCCCACAGATCTTTTTCTTTTTTAGGCGGTTACTTGTATAATAGACTAAACAAAATCTTGAACATATATCCGCAAACAAAAGTGTATGCAAAAGAAATAATTTCAAAGTTTTTACTTGACCTGAACTATAGTCAAACGGAAAACCTGCTAGAGGTACAAAAATAATAACACGCACGCCATACATACACATACACGTACACACACACACTTAACCACCCATTCACATGCATACACTCAACCACACACACACCTAATTCACAAACAAGATAATTAGCATTATCTACATGCCCATACAAATTAATTGTAACTTTGTATATGTTTATTTTAATTTTACTTACCTGTTTTGAGTTTCATTATTTATTTTTCTTTTTATGTTAATGTCTACTGTTAGATACAATTTCTCACTGTTTTAAGTACGACTTTTCCGTGGAATAGAAGCCTGGTTATCCATAGCACAGGTTTTTACCTGGCTAGGAAACCAGTCTCATAGTTAAAAAAAAAATGTCACTGGTGGTCAGGGTATCCACGGTATGATCAGCGGCATGATCTAACGGTTGAGGAGTGCTGGGAGGGCTGCGTGATGTTTTCGCACTCCGATTGAAAGGTCTATTTTCAATATTATCCATGATGTCACTCAGATATTATACATACGCTCGATTAGTTAAGGCGTGAAAGCGTATCAAACTCACATTCCCATTTATAATTAGGTTTTTTTTCGATTAAGCCATGACATATTAAGTTAATGTAATTGTGCGTTGTGGGCAGGTGTCCCGCTCCGACAGCAGCGGCGGCGGCGCGGCGCGGCGCGCGGCGCCCGGCGGCGGCGGCGGCGGCGGCGGCTGCGGGCTGGCCGAGGCGCTGCAGCGCGCGCTGGAGGAGCGCTCGCGCGCCATACACTCCGACTCCGACGACGACATGTCCGACGCCACCACCAGCGATGGAGAGTGGGACGACTGAGCTCTCCCCGCCCCATCGCCCACATCGATACCCTCCGAGCTAGCGTGTGCCTCTATACCTGATATGTCTATGTGTAATCTCGGTCACACTACTGGTTTGCCCCACTCAAAACTGCTGTTGGCAAAATAGCCTTTGGTTAGTTTCGTAACGATGATCGAGACTTGTATCCTAGTCAGACGAGTGTTGACATAACGACTGCATAACAGTGCTGTATCGCTCTCGCTCTATGCACGCGTCTCTGCGTGTGAGAGGGATAGCGGTGTTCAGGACCTCTGCGACGAGTGCCGTATTTGTACTTGAAACGGTCGACTTAAAAGAGTTTTGTATAGTTTAAAATTAACAGTAACACTTGCGTTTAGTACCTATTAACCGATATGAAAGTAAGTGGACTGTTAAAATCTATAGAAAATAGTCACTTAAAATGTTTACTTAATATTTTCGTACAGTAAATACATTATTTTTTTGAATACGTTTCGAATTATGCGCTGTGGCAGTGTTCCTGTTATTCGGTAAACGTTATATTCAACTTACGAAATTAGTACTGTTCATATGACCGACTATACACGAACACTTCCGAAGAGCATTATAACAGCATTACAATAATTTTACATGCTATTAATCTGCTCTAATCAATCAAATATATAAATCAAGTATTATTTTAAGATAGATAGTTATGGTTATTTAAGTTTACAGACTAAGATTTTGTCTAATTAAATCAATCTTAAAAGATTTTCTTTTTTAATTATTACTTTTGACTAATATGACAAAAGATGTGTGTGTCTCTTTAGATTATGCTGACTTCTGTCCCTCGATCGAGCAGTAAGGCTTCGAATTATGCTAAGCTTTAGGCTTATAGGTGATTTAGCACGATAAATAGTCACAACGCCTTTACGGGGTTTGAACAACACAGTCGTTCGCATCATCATTGCTTTATATTTGTAATACATCATTTATTGAGATGTCTTCGATTTATAACTTAACGCCTTAGGCAGCATAAGCATAAGGCAGCTCCAAAGTTTAATAGTTCAAATTAATACAAAAGAACAGCCCGATTTGACTGGTATTCTGTGATCGTCAATGTAAAAATCGTTATTATTTCGAACATTCCATTCTGATGCGTGCGACGATAAAGTTAACCCAATAGTCAGTCTGCATTGAATTTAGTATAATCTAAAGGCACCTAGCCATAGTAACCGCTAAACATGAGCAATATAAGATAGGTTGCAATACATATTTAAAGTGTCTTATAATATTTATGTATGTATATAAAGTGTAATGTTAGCTTCGGTATATTGTGTTGTCGGGTGTAAAAACGTTTTTCTTATCTTTAATTTTAAATTAAGAATTTCACAGATTTTCATATGTGTGCCAGCGATTGTTATAGATAAAGTAATAACTAGTATGGAGGGAAAATATAATTTTATGAAGTGTAGTCATATGAGATAGCGTTAGATCTCGACATACGCGTGTTACTTTGTCCCAACATTTTATCAATTTGAGACCAAATGTGATATGTTCGGAAATATGTGCTCATTTATTCCTCGTTATCTTCTCTTAAACATTTTTTATATAGGCGAACTGATAGTAAGCCATAATATTATATATTTTTAGTGTTTACTTCGAGGCGGTGGCCGTCCCAAAAGGCGCGTGCTCAAATGTACAATGTAGCTCAACAACTGCCTCGAACGAACCAACTTTAAATTTAAACATAGTTTATTTTTCAATATTCTCTGTATATACTTTTTTACATTCTCTAAATTAAGTAATTAATTATCTAATAATTTTTTTTTATATTATTCTTCTTCAAATTTATTAATATTTTATTGAACGTTCGTGTCGGTGTTTGTGGGAAACCGTAGAAAGAATACGTTGAACAAAATTTGTTTGAAAGAGACATGTTTTGAACTACAATTATTTCTAAAAGAATAACTTATGTTGTGTATGTTCGAACAATTCGTGAACTAAAGGCTGACGTTCTCTTTCTACGATATGTTATAGCTGATGTAAAATGTGTATATAATTACTTAGTAAATTCTAATAGACTAAACAAAGTGCTGTAATTTGACTGAAACATAAACGACGGTGATTTTAAAATTACGGTATTTAAATAAGGATCCGTGCTAGGAAACATTCTGCTTACATCTAGAAAACTCAAAAATAAAGGTAATCTTTGAATTAGCTTATTATGCAATCAAGAAAGCAAAGGTTATTTACTGCTACACGTTATTTAACCTGTCTTGGAATGTCGGACAAAATTATTGCGTCTGGCCGCCGGTTGTAAATGAAAGATTTTTATCTAATTTTATAATTTCGTAGCACGGATCTAGATCTAGGTAAATAATAATTCATTCGATAGGACTAGCATAGTTAAAAAGTCGATTCATAAATGTATCGATTCCCGTATCAAGTTATAATTAAACGCTTCTAAAATGTTCTATACTATGTTGAACAGAAGTTGTGTCATTCTTAAATCGGTGTTGTTTGTATATTTTACGTATTAATTGTTCTGTAAATGTAAAACATATTTTTCAGTAATTTTGCGTTTACTGTCGTTGTTGGGGTATTTTTATTTTAACTTCATTGATTATTATCCAAACAATTAAAAAAAAATATAAATAAAATGTGAGAACAACCGAATCTAGGAAACGCTAATAGTTAAGGAAGAAAATATCAAATCGTTTTCTTGTATCTTCAAAGAAGTATTTTTCAGTTTTACTATGTCGACGTTGTAGTTTTAAGTTCTAGACATTTTTGCCGCATACGACAATACGCAAAATTATAAAACAATAACACTACTCAAATATTTAATAACACTTTGCTCACTTGCATGATAGACATTGTACTACTGAAACTACATGTGATTATTCAAGTTATACTTTTATACTGTGGGAGCTATCGAGCCAACTTATTTTAACATGGCGCTCAAACTACAACTTCCTGCCGTCAGAGGCGCCACTAGCGCTATGAGTTATAGTTAACATTTTGACAGTTGGGTGGATTTTGTCGTTCGATATTTAAATCTATATTACTGTTTACTGCCTGCGTCCCACAATTCGAAGACCACTCTTTGGACACTCAGTAAGTTCGCTATTTTGGTGATATTCTCAATGAACGCATTTATGCAGGAAGTAAAGTTAGTAATAAAGCCCGCTAGCCCTCACACTTTACTTCGAAACTCTAAAATACACTTACGATTAACAAATCTGTATAATTCTGATTTCGAAGAGCGTGATCATAAGTAGAAGTAAACTACACAGCAATGTATAAAATGAAGTTAAAACTAGAATAAGGGTTATGACTATATGTATCTTATTGCAAATAATGATAGATATTTTTATAACTATCAATGTTTATGATGTATGTAATGTACCTGTAACATTTGAAAGGTTTTTGGATTGCTGGTTGACTGAGATTATTGTATCTTAGATTAAAGAAGCGAAGGTAATGCCCGTAAGAGTTGAAGATTAGCTAATTATTACTATAGTATTCAGTGAACTATAGTAATTACTCATAAGAGTTGCGCGTCTAGACTCAGATATGATCATTTGAAATGAGATTTTGAGAGTAATTTTTTGTCGTCCACTGGTAGAATATATTACCAGCTCAGGCTCGATTCCTATATCCAAAAAACAAGTCGTTTTACCTACGAGCAATTAATTTTGACACATTCTATAAAAGATATGTCAAAAATTAACTACCTGTAGGTAAAACAATTCGTTTTTGGTATAAGATCCGGGCGATAGTCGTTGACGCATAAAGATGAAGCGACGGTTTTAATACGCATATAAGTGTAATGACAGTATATTTCCAATTTTGTACCAAATGGTATATAATATCAATATTTACATATTTCATGTAAATTAAATTTCATTGTTATAATGTAAAATTGGCTACACTTTTTATTATGTATGATGAAGAGTTTTCTTGTTGATATTTATCTCATTATATCTGTCTGGCAGCACCGCTATTTTGCCGTGGTAATCGAGAGGGCAGTAAGTCAAAATAGGCAGATTTAGAAAACAGCGCGCAAAGATTTTGTTACAATTTTAGCGTTTGTAATAAAACTAAATACTCGATTTTTATGTTATATGTCAAAAGAAAGGGAAAAAAAATGTTTACAGTAAAGAAGCATTCCAAATAGTAAAGTAATTTAAAAAATGGCCATCTGTTACTTACTGCCCTCTCGATTACCACGGCAGTATTCAGACACAGCATTTATAATGTTTTGTTCGATTTGGCTCGAATAATGAAGGATATCGAGTTTGCCACTGTTCTCACTTATGTTTATAAGCAAAGTAACAGCTTTCGTTATTGTTTTGTATCACCCAAGCGATATTTTATGTTGGTTAATCAGTTATTCGAAAACCAAGTATGTTGACTAAATAAAACCATTTAAAAAATTTCACATATCATTTTATTTCGTCATAATCAACAATTTACACGTGCAAGAGAAACAAAGAAATATGTCTAAATTTGAAAATAATAGACTAAAAAAAGATAACCTCAAATAATAGTAACTTCTGCATAACATAATGATTGGAATAGACATTATATTTCTTACAAATAGACGATCTAAGACGTTGACTGAACTTACTAAAATATCTTTTAATCTATAACTTAGATCTAACGCACAACTTTGGCTAACACAAAGACTTGTAAAATTTTGTAAAATTGCTCATGTTTAATCCCTATTATAAATGTTCGAGTTTGGAATGGAAAATGGTCAACATTATTTACCAAACTATTAAATCTACACTGCAAGTATCTTTAGATAAATTGTTGAATCCTAGGTACCAATACAGCAATATCGGAAAGAAAGTTATACGAATATAGATATTACAATCATTTATGAAAGGCTAAAAGGCCGTCATTACCATAATAACCTACTACTACGTATTTATTTACAATAATCAGACAAACAATTGTCTAAAAAGAATAGCATTTATAATATTATAGACTGATTTATAATACTTTGCATTAATGCAACATATCAATGTCTATTAAGAGCAAAAAAAGGAAAACAATGAAATGCTACAATTTTAGAAATTAATGTCAGATTAGGATACTGATATTCAATCATTAAAATATCTTAAAATCCACTTTTAGCATACTAGGACCATTTTGAGTGTTGATACATAAATGACAAGAAGTCTAAACTCAAACTTCATATTCATATAATTTTCTGATTTAATGGCAATATTAAAGGCTTGCTAACTGTAAGACTAACTGGTGCAAGTTACAAAAAGTACATTATATATTCTCCCTGTTTTACACAATAATATCTTAATTGCCTATTCATTTCAATTTGATGAGTTCTACAAAGCGGTCTCACGATGATCATACAATCACTAGAATAATGATTCTCAAAACTAGCTCAATATAATACGATGTACTATCGACTTGAGCGACGGTTGACCATTTCAGAAAAATGTTCGCTTACACTTGTTGACTTTAAGTGACTCCGCCCTTAACTTCGTAAACAAATGAAAAGTGTAAAACAAATTCGGCGTGTTGGCGCGTGCTATGCGATTTTAACCTTATGAGTGGTCATCCGTCGCTCAAGTCGATAATACCTATTCTATGTAGTACAATGCAGATGATTTAAAATTAGACTCCCATTTTTACTCTTATACATACATAAAATTCATAGCATACCATACCTATACCGAAAGTGTAGTTTATATGTGTGAAAATATGAGCTATACTTGCAAAATATTTATTTATTGAGAATCATTCATTAACTTATGAAAATACAAACAGACAATCAGTTACGTTACGATTGAGTAGACGAAAAAAACATTTTTAATGGCACTATAAGATAAAGATATTACAAGCAAAACTTTTCAAATAGCATGCTTATCTCAAGAGACTTATATCAAATATTTTTATTAAATAATGCCCAAATACATAACTTTTACATCGTCCCAATATATGCAATATAAAAATATAATAGAAATGCATGCTCTACTTCCACAAAATTATGAAGCTTTATTCGACGCTCACATACCAACCATAGACTGGCATAGATAAATAAGACCAATTACACAATATAAAGATCACACTCATGAAGTATCTATTTAGATTTTACAAGCCTTGAATTATTGATTGATGAGGAATACACTCCTAGATAACTAAGTAAGTATGCATACCGACAGAACCAAATTCGAAGCATGTTTTTAGAATTGTTTTTCTTGTATCTAATACTATTGCACATAAAAGCTTATGTACATAGTAGTAATGTACATAGGCAGGCGACGTTGCAATATAGCGCTAATAATTTCAGGCGTCTCGCGTCAAACTAGCGTGACAAAAGGCAGTGTTGTATGTTGTAACGGTTTAACCTATTACCATTTTAATTCAAAACCTTACACTCATACTATTAAGATTCATATTTTGACTATTCATTAATTAATAGAAATACTCAGTAGACCTATAGAAACAAAGTAAAGGAATTCATTCACACTTCGCCGTACATATCTCACATTGAAAATGCAATTGCTTGTACTAACAGTAATTCCACATCAATCGTATAACTGTCAGCCGCAGAATCATACTTCCCTTATAGCTAACGCAACATTTACAACGTAAAAAATATAAGTGGGAACTAAATTGAAAGCTAACTTTCATTTCTATAGTGACATAATCACATTATCTGACCATATCTTAAATTATCACAAGCTGTCAAAAATCATCATAATCACAAATCATACCTAAATTAAAAAATGCCACTAAAGAAAATATAGTTGCACCTCTTGTAACAAAATATAACCACGATACTTCACCATAACCTCATAAGTATTATTTAAGGGAAAATCTAGGTACAACTTCAATACCTAATAATTATTTATTTACTATATCTACCCTTATTTACGACATTGAAGTTAAATATAAATCTTTGACTACCCACATTAAGATTCAATAGATCGACTTGATTACAGTGGGACTTTATGTTATCAGCAATTTCTCCTAATCACATTAATCGTGAATGGTTAATCATCGTCATTAATGTTCAATCATCGTCATCAATGATCACAATAGTCTCAGGCTGGTGCTGGACCACGTCCATAGAATCGTCGTCAGTTAGGTTCACGATGTTATCGTCCACAACAGCTGGCGTCATCTCCTTCTGGTACAGCGACAACACATCGGATATGATCGGCGACTGGATAGACAACGGTTGGATGGTTATATCATCTTTATCAATATCAATCTCTTTGATATCAATATCTTTGTAATCCTTACTGTCCTGGCTGTCCTCGTCCTCGCCGCACACTTGCGGAAATGTATCTTCTTCGTCTGTATCCTCACCGTCAGTGTGGCCGTAGTACTTTTCGTCGTCTTTCATATCTTTAGGAACGTACGTGTTAATCAGCTCGTTCAAATTCGCGTCGCTCGTAAACACTTTAGAGGGATCCGAGTCTTCTTTGTCACATTGGTGCAAGGAGAACAACTTAGACGATGTGAAGTACTTCTGACAGGACTGGCACTGGTTCAGCAAGTGAGCGCGGTAGTGGTTGTGCAGGTTGGGGAAGTCATCGCCGCAAACTACGCAGGGCTCCGGTTTCACCATCGCCCTGTAATGCATCTTCTTCAAAGACTTGTGCACTAGTTTCATGTGTTTGATGAATAAACCGTATTTAACGAATTTCTCGCTGCATTTTCTACACTTTATCGGCTTCTTGTTATACTTTCTACTGCGGTGGGAGAAGGCGTGAATATTGAACGCATCCATAGTCTTGAACTTGAGGGAACAGAATCTACACGAAATGGACCCGGAGCCTTTGTGTATATGTTCGTGCATCGCTTTAGAACTCTTTCTGGTAGTAGGCTTGAAACAGAAGCTACACTCCTCGTACTTTGGCCGCTCGACAGTGCTGACGCTAGTGTTTCCTTCATCGTCACTCTCTATGGCGCACAAATGGTTATCAAAGTCTGCAGTCGAGAAGAAATACTCGCCGCACTTTTTACACCTGTTCTCCTCATGGTAGGCCATGTGTCGGTGCAAGTTGAAGAATGTTTTATTGCAAATCTTACAGGTCTCTTCTATGGACTCCTTGGGTAAAGTCACCCAGTCTTTGTCATCACCATGGACGTCCCTCATGTGGTATATCATGTCTCTGAACGCTACGAATGTCTCGTCACAATGCTCGCACTTCGTCGGTTCGTCCACGTTCATTTGTGCGAAGTGGTGGTTCTTATGTTTTCTATAAAGAGTCATGGTGCCGAACTTCCTCTTACAATAAAGGCACCCGAAGTAGCCAACAGTGCGGTGGTACACCTTGTGAGTGGTCAGTGCATACTCGTTCTCAAATACTTTGAAGCAGTAGTCACAAACAATCTCTTTCTTACCCGTCAAAGCCTCTTTGGATACTTTAATATTATGCTGAGTGCGCAAATGACAGTCCAACTTCACTTGCACATGGAAAGGTTTATAACAAATATGGCATTTAATTTTTTTAGGATAAATCTCCGTATCGCCTAACAGTTTTTTCTTTTCGCAGGAGAATGCTAAGTGACCCTCGAGGAATCTAAGAGAGCTGAAGTAGTCGAAACAGTAGTTGCACCTCAAGGAGTTATGATAGTCGAGATGTCGCTCGAAGTTCCCTTTGCTGGCCAGCACCTTCATGCATATAGAGCATTGTAGATCTTTGAGCGGGCCGGCCAGGCGCTGTTCAGTGCGTTCGGCGATCCACGTCTCTTCGATCCCGTGCACGTCTCGCACGTGGTAGTGCAGGTCGTAGCCTCTTCCGAATGTCTCATCGCAGTGCTGACACTTCAAAGGGTTATCAAGATATTTCTGCGTAAGATGACCCTTTATGTGAACTCTATGATTCTTCAAAGATATAGTCTTCTTACCACAGAACTTGCATTTAAAGAACTCCGGCTTCCGTAAATGCGCTTCCTCGTGTGCCTGGAGCCTTCTCTCGTCCAGGAACACTTTGGCGCACAGCTTGCACGAGTAATACAGTTGCGGTGGCGCGTCCGGGTCTGTTTTAATCATCTTACTCTCAGGGTGCGTCCGTCTCAGGTGACGGATCAGTTTCCCCAAATCCTTATAATACCGCGAGCATATCGGACACTTGACTTTATCTTTCCTTAAGTTCTCAATCCTTTTTTTGTGACATAGATGGTCGAAGTTGTGGCTTTTGACGTGTCTCTTGTAGTAGCCCTCGTCAGTGTAGCCTTTGCCGCAGTTGGGGCACTTGTAGGGGCCGTTATCGTCTTCGTAGTGTGTCCTGGTGTGTAGTTCCAGCCGTCTCTTGTTAGTGAACTTGACCTTGCATACCTGGCATTCGTGCCGAGCACCGTAGAGGAAAGTTTTAGAGGTATGCCAGCTCACATGGTGTTTTAATGAGCTCTCGGAGTCGCACACTTTGCCGCAGTGTGGGCAGGTGTGGGTGCCGTCGAAGACGGTTTTGTCAACGTTGTTGGGTATGGCATCGCCTACTATTGTGTTTTGTGCGCTATCACCTCGCTTGTAGTGTATGGCCATGTGGGAGAGGTATACCTTACGGTACTGGAAGACTCTCTCGCAGATGGAACACTGGTAGTCTTTGTTCTTGAAGCGAGTCTGTTTGTGGTAAGTCATGTGAGCTTGCGCAGCTCGAAGGTGTTTGCTCTTACGGCCGCAGATCTTACACGTGAGCAGTGTAGGGTCAAGGTTCGTGTCTGTGTAGTGCTCACGCATGTGTAGCTTGTAGTGACATTGGAATCTGAACGCCTGAAACAAAGAGAACATTTTGGGTGATAAGTTGTTTGGACTTTTAATAACTATTATGTTCAATGGGTGTGCTGTATTGTGTATCATAAAATGTTGTCCATGAATTATATTTTAAAAGTAGATATATCTTATATCGAAGCATATTTTTATAATTTAAGATGCTATGATTGCAGTTAGTATTTTAAAAATCATATTGTTTCATAACTTCGTATTATTAATGTTATCAAATTATGACTAATAGCTTTTGAGAAAATATTTGTAAACTAACTCACCTCTTTACATACAAAGCACTCATACTTCTTTTCTAGATTTTTGCCAACGTTAGTGTGCCAATTGACGTGTCTCTTGAGCGATATCAGTGTGGGCATCTTCTTCCCACAGATGGGACATGTAAAGCCGCTCAGATCGACCAGCGGCTTGCCCTCCTGCCCAATGACCGGAACCTCTCCAAAGTCGTTGTGACTCTGGATCCAGTCCAGGGGTTCCGACTTTGTCACAACGACTTCACAAAAATCCGACGGATTTACCATACTCTGTTCAACTTTCTGTTTTAATCTATGAACTAGCTTTATGTGGTTCGCGAGAGCACTGCACGCTTTAAAGGTAGATTCGCACTCCGCGCACGTGTAGAGGTTCCTAGGCTTCATATTCTTCGCTATATGCGTCTGGTTATGCTCGTTTATGTCTCCGACCTTCATGTCCAGGTCGCAAATGAGACAGCGGACCGAGCAGTCCTTGAGGTAGATCTTGGCGCGCTTGTGTCCGGACCCCATGTTATGTTTCGTTCTCTTGTGGTGGAGTAAGAGACGCTTGTACGAGAACTGCTTTTCACAAATTTCACAAGTGTTGTCCTCCTCTTCCTGACTAGATTCTGATTCGGAACGATACTGCGTCTCGCTTAGGAGGCTAGTCGACGCTTTATCGGGCGGTTCAAACTTGACTTCTATGGGTACATCCGTATGGTATTTTTGCTGGTGAGTTGCAAGAGCTTTCCTATATTTGAATTCTTTGTCGCAAATATGACATTTGACCGTGCCGCCAGGAGGGTACGTGTTGCTTGCTACCGAGTGTACTGAAACCGAATCATCAGCAGTGCTCGCTCTGGAAAGAAAGACAGATCAAATTATTACAATTTTATACTTCTAATAAAAGAAAATGTACACATAGGACCAATAAAAAGAAGTTAAAAACGCAACATGTGGCTTCTTAGTACTTTAAAGTCTTTGAACATGCATTATATGAGATGATTAGTTGTATCCAACTAATCATATCATTTTGCAAAGAATCTGCGTAATGAGATCTGTAAACATACACCGCGAGGCAACAAGGCAGTCAATGGTCCTTTTAATTTTAATCAAGTATAACAACTGAGTTCATGATATTGTCCAAGCTCAAAAAAATATGTAGAGATGCAAAGTAATCTATAATAGTGTATGCGTACATACCTGGAATCATCACCTGCGCCGTCATCCTCAATATTAGACACGTGCGCCGCCAAGTGCTTAATCAGCTGCTCCTGCGAAGCCAACTTCTTCAAGCACATCCGACACTCATGGTACTCTTGCTGTTCAACGTCATTCTCCACATACAACATACGAGGCTCAAAATGCATGTTCTTTATATGCTGGTAGTACGACGTCTTCCTAGACACCAGTTTCTTACAAACAGGACACTCAAATGGTTTAGACTCATCCATTTTCGGACACTCACTGAAATGCGAATTGTGTTGGTAATAATCGTCGAATATCTTATCGCAGTAGAGGCAAGGTACCGGCACTTTTCTGTTCGGTTCAATTTCCCGTTTCAACACGGCCGCGTGTATCACCCTCATATGTTTAGCCAGGTTATCAAGGGTCTTGAATTTGGCCGAGCAATATTCACAGGTGATACTGTTTCCAGGCGACTGCAGAAAATTCTGCTTAGCGTCGATTGGTTCTAAGGATATGAGGAGCTCCTTTTGCGGCGGTTTGACTGGAATTTTGCCGCAAATATCGTGATGACGTTTTAGCATGATCTTTAATTTGAAGGTCTTATCGCATTTGTCACAGCTTAGCTTGTCTTCGACGTCTACGGCATCCTCGCCAAATTTTTTCGGTGTATCGACGACGGCGTCGTTGGCGACAGTATCCTCGGGTTTCTTCACGTGCACTCTGGTGTGGATAGCTAGACTCTTGCGGGTCGAGAATTCTTTGGGACATGTTTTGCATTTGAAAGCGTTCTTCATAAGCGGTTCGTCAGAATCAGTTTCAGGTACGTAGGAACCGCTGTTGTCTTCGTAATCAGAGTCAGGCTGCGAGGTGTTACCAGATTGTAAGCGTTGCCTCTTTTGCGAATTCCTAAGTTCTTGGACGCGTTTGGAGCTGGTAGGCCTGAAATCGCTGGAACGGCCTCCTATCGAGGTGTTGCCATCGCTGTCTATGCTTCGTTTACGCGTCCTAGTTTTTGGGGATATCTTTTCTTCAATAGAAGACGAAGGTTTGGTTAAGTTTGAGCTATCTGTGTGGTTGGAGAATGCAGAATCACTGCTTTGTCTATTGGGGGGCGGTGGACTGATACTAAAACCTGAAAACAACAGAATCTGTTACTGGACTATTACGAGGTAATTGTAGCACTTCACTTTCACTTGTCCTAGGAAGGTACAGGATTGGGTTTTTAAAGTCATGATCTAATATTAACTTTACAATAGAATTACGTTCATTGTATTGTGAAAGTCGAGTGCAAGTATTTGTATAGCTTTTAAATTATGTTGCGTGCTTGACATGAGGTAGAGACATTGGGTATACCGTAAAAGTATCTAGTTCAGCATTTGCCGAATAAGTTAATTTTATGTAAATGTCGATATTATATCAACGACAGAAACAGTGTCACAGAAGAGATAGCAACAAAAAACAATGCAAATTAGTTTGCATTGTTTTTTGTTGCAGAAGAGATCTGTGTGCCCATCCTATTTTATCATCCAGGATTACAGAAAGTTAATTTATAACATTTTACGGACATGGCAAATCTGTAAGCGAGCGTTGAAGCACACTAACAAGAGTCCATCACTGAGGTAGCATGAAATGTGCATCTACTTCAGCAAATTGCGCGCTTCTTATCATCAGACCTGAACCATATTCGGTATGTTTTTACCTGGAGGCGGAACATAGTTCCTTCGTAGCTGCTGGTCGGCGCGCTCGCACTGTTGTTTGAATATATATGCACTGCTGAGCTTCTGTATGCACTCAGAACATACTTTATCCGGGAGTCCATCTCCATCGTAAATCTAAAACAATCAAAGTTATTATTTACAGTACCAGGCTTTTTAAATTGTCAGCCACAAAAAATAGCCTTGTCTGTAGACTGAGTTATTGAGTACTGACGTCTTTTGTTGTTATTTTGTCGTTGAATAAGCTGTGCATGTGCTATCTATATGGGGATTCGAAATCTTGCATTTAAATGATTATATCAATCAGCTTTTCTAATAAAAATGGTGTCCAAAAAATTGGTTTCTTAAAACACTGCGTCGGGCAATCAATAGGGTTGGCCGTTGTAGACCGCGGGGGTTCGAAGACCCCGACCTTGCTCAGTGTGACTGTGGTGAGCTGGAGCCGACAATGGACACATTTTTTGGTATGCCCTTTTTGCCCGAGCAATTTCACAATACCACCGCTTCGTGCGGCCACTCCTAACGCTATAACCTAACGAATGGTCGACTATTATGCAAATAATATTTACTTAGTTCACACACGAACCATTGACACGAAGAATAAGAAGAAGAATAGGTATTACCTTTGAAATACTTAACCACCAGTAAGAATTGTAATTAGTATAATATTAAGTATGTGTACAAATCGCGAAAGTCTAAAAAACGTTTATTTAAATTGTCGTTGGCTTATTTTCTTAGGATGTTTTAGTTGCTGATTGTTGTACCTTGTTTATTTGTACATTAATAGTGATAATATCCTCATTTATATATTCTACTTTCAGACGTTACCCCATTATATTCAATACATTTCAATAATGACATTGTAATTGCAAAGAATTTTGTCAATCAATGCGAAATTTATTATTACAATATCACAACCTAATTTCAGTTCAATTTTAAGTTTCACTAACTTATCATTAATTTTAAGCAATATAACTAAAAAGTGGACCTTGATATTTTATGAAATAGACAATTAACAAAACTATGTATTTATTATATCACACATTAACTATGGGACATATTCAATAAACAAAAAGTGTTCCTTATCTATAACTTGTATTTCAGACTACCGCAAAACTTCCTTAATAAACCACATCCGTTTAAACTGAGAACTAAACCCAACCGACACAATGTATAATATGTTAATGAAAAAGCTGAAATACAAATCAACACGAACTAACTAGGCTAAATGCAAAATATACTCGAGAATTTAGAAACTACGAGTTCTTACTACTTCCAAAGTTCCTAATGCTTTATATGATATATTGTTATTAGTTCACTTATTATAAGTTCAGTGTTATAAAAGCAAGCCTAGTGTTAAACAGTCTCAAGCTACCAGACTTGGTTCATTTGGAAATGTAAACATCTTTAGGTGTAAACTTCAAAGCTAAACACTAAACTACTAAGGTACCTGTAGGTTCCTATATTAGGCGATTATCACACTGCACCGCGCCCCGTCGCGTAGCGCGGGGCCGCAGATTTTAACATTGTATGCAAGTATCTCAATTTATATAGAAAACACGCCTAGGACAACACAATGCCGACGCGTCAAAGCGCGGGAAGGCGTCCCGCGCGCAGATTCTGGCAGTCTGCGCGTGAGCGCGGGGCGTGCCGCGGGGTATAACACATTGACTCCGCAGTCCCGCGCGAGATTTTGTGATTGTAGGACATTTTCTACAGCGAAGTGAACATTTGATTTTATTTGGCGCGGGGCGGTTGTACACTGCCACCCCGCGCGGAGTAGCAGATTACACCGCTAAGTGAGGCAGATCTGCGCCTCCGTCGCCGCGCGCATGATTTGTCGCTCCGCGCACCGCGGCGGGACACTTCGCTAGTGGGAGAATCGCCTTAGATACTGTTACTTAAATGTAAATACTCACAACACCTGTAATCTCACATGGTAAGATGAGTGAGATTTCCCCTAAATACCTTATGTAACTTTTCTCTTACCAAAATTTAAAACGTTTATTGAACTAAGCATTTTGCCAACCATACATTATGGCTGTAATACTGGATCATGCGAAAAGAAAATAAGAAGGCGAATAGGTATGGCCAAAAATGGCAAACTCAACTGGCAAAAATATGGAGAGACCGGAACAACTCGCGAAACACAAAAATGAAACTTGTCCAGACGTTGGTGTTCTCCATATTCAGCTATGGCTCTGAGACATGGGTTCTGGAAAAAGCTGATAGAGATGAGACATCGACGCTTTTGAAATGTGGTGTTGGCAAAAAATGCTAGAGATCCCTTGGACTGCCTTGCGCACCAATGCGTCTATTCTGCGAGATAAAAACCAGACTATCCACCATCTCTCTACGCAGAATACTGGAATTTTTCGGACACATTGCCCGCAAAGACGGCCACAACATCGAACACCTGATGGTGACAGGCAAGGTTGAGGGCAAAAGACCAAGAGGCCGTAGTCCAACGAGATGGTCAAACCAAATCCGATCGTCGCTTAATATCAATCTTCACAAAGCCCTCCACAAAGCAAAAGACCGAAACAGATGGAGGGAGATAGTCAATGAGAAAATGATTCAGCGGGGGAGTCACGACCCTCAGTAATGAGCAATACGACGCGAGGAGGAGGACATGGCAGACATAAACTCATCAACTATTGCTATGCAATAAAGAATGAAAGAAACAATTTGTACTTTTCATGTAGACAAGACCGTAACATCAACATTGGTGCTTGAAAACCTCAATCCACATAAAATACCTTACGCTGATGATGACATGTTTTTAAAACTTGTTATTTACATGGTATAATATTGTTCTTTACTGATACAAAAGACTATCCCAAAATACATGAAAAGATATCTCAAGACACCTAAACATTTCACACCGTCCACACTTCACCATTCATCAATAGCTGATGTAGAGTACTGATTGGATTCTACTGGCATAAAAGCTGACATGGTAGCTTCAAATTACAATTGATTGGTATAACATGTGACATGGTAGCCGGAAATGATCTCAATGACAACATGCAAACTTAATGCATTATGGTAGACATTACATTTGTGAATCTTATAAGTTAAATATTTAAAATTACAGTCAAAACCGAATATAACGACATCGTTTATAACGATGAATCGGTTATTACAACCGAATGGCAAAGTTCTGGCCGAATCCCTATATAAACAATTAAGTAATCATACCACCTATAACAACATTGGATACAACGATATACAACGACATATCGCTTAAAACAACGAAACTTGTAACTATCGATATTCATTAGCTTTAGCGACCAACCGATTTACTAGTTCCAGGAAAACAAAACAATACGAACAATTTCATTATAAAAAATGTTACTTGTTCCAATCTATGAAGGAATATTTTTAGCTGAGTACAGCTTATAGACTAACTACACTTAGTATATTGTATACTAAGTTTTTTTAGAATAACGGTTTTATTTCTTTCTCAACATTTTATTTGAAAATAAGTTCTGAAGCATAACCTAACCCATACTGCATAATGGTACATATTTAAAAATTTCCAAATATAAATATGACGACTAATATGACTACCTACATACTTGTTTATATTGCTTATAACAACTATCAGACATAACATCTGAAGTTATATTGTCCCTTCAATGTAATAATATAATAATAATAATAATTTATTTCAGGCTTCATATTGCATACATTTGAAATTAATCTTTTCTATATGGATTTTATCATGTTGTTTATTTTTAGAACACTATTATTACATAATTTTGAATCTTTAACACTGCTACTAGTTACTGTTTACTTCTACTTTGACTATTTATATTATAAAAGCTATTAATATTTAATTTTACACTGACCCCAATGTTGTCATTGCTTTCCAGCAGCCATATTCACGGGCAGACTCCCCTGTGTCTCCGTGAACATGGCTGATGAAAAACAACAAAATCTGTATAAAGTAGTCTAATTTGAATGTATAAAATTTGCGTTAACTTGAGACAATATTATGATAAATATTGATTGTTGGTTTGTCCTACCTTCACTGAGCTATGCAACAAATATTGTTTTACACAGAAGTAATGACATAGTCTATGTATCTAGTTCTGTGGCAAATATGCATTTTTCTGTCTTTATTTTCTCTCAGTGTGTAAGAAGTATTTATTTTTTTGAAAACGCCCTGTTAATATGGGACAGATCTTTGGAAATAAGGCAGAAAACATGCAGTCAAAAGCTAGTAAATATACAAATACAGAGAACAACTCAGTCCTTTAGAAGCCTGTCTGCACAATATAATACGATAAATATAAAATTTAAAGATAATCTCAATTGTTCTTGACCCTGAACCTATTAGACTGCAATTGTAATCAACATTATGTTATTTTTAAGTGAGTTAAAGTATTGACTATAGTACAGATACACACATACATAGCCACGTACGTTATACGTAGCTACATGTCTATGTATGTGAAAAGGTGTCAACCGCGCCGTTTTCACCAGTCCGGTAAAAACTGTATATGGAAGCATATGTTATTATGTACGTCCGTAAATTATAATATTTAAATATAAAAGTGATAAATATAACATATATTTCGTTCTTACGGATTTTATTTATCTCTACCGGGCTCAACCCTACATTGGTGACTCCGACAACGAACGTTAGCGTGAATTGTGGAATTGTGAAAATTTTAACTTAGGACTTGTGTTTGAACTTTTGTGTGGACTGAAAAATGAATCCCGTTATGAACCCCGGAAAGGCTTCCGTTCCGTCGAATCCGTCGCCATTACCACCGGCTGTGGTGATGGCAATTTCGGTTGCGTCACGTATACCTGAATTTTGAGTGGACCAACCGCGCGTGTGGTTCATCCGCGTCGAGGCCATATTAGCGCCGCAGAAGATGGGAGATGATGGCAAATTTGATCTGGTCGTATCGAAGTTGCCTAAGGAAGTTATTTATTTATTTGTTCTATGGAAGACTTACAGCTAAATTAACAGATTAGCAGTAGAATAGTGACAGAAAGCCAATTACAGGTCTTCACTTATATAAAGTTTTACATAATATTGTCTTCTGTTTACGCGAATGTTATTCATTGAAATAAAACTACTATATACGTCTATATAGTCTCCCCGTGACCATGGCTGCTGAAAAGCACCCGAAACGTCGGGGAAAGTGTAAACCAAAAATAAATAGATTTAATAGTTTAAATAATTTTATTAGCTTATAAATTAGTCAAATAAAATCAATAGTAGTAGTAGAGTAATATTTTCAAAATTTTGTAATACAGTGATAAATAAACAACGCGATAAAATCCGTATATAGTAGTTTTATTTCAATTATATAAAGTTGATTAATAATTAAGTGTGACTGGTTTAAGTTTACCGTACAGTACAGTTTAAAAATGTGATAAAAGAATTAAACATTATCAAAACCAATTATATCTAAAATAAAGTACTTATATATGAAATTAAGTCAAGAAAAAAAGTTAAGGCTCAAGCATCTTCTTGCTGCAGGTATACTAATTACAAATGGATCAAGATTATGCTGTTTACACAATTTATTAAAAGTTCTACTGGCTCGCAAAGTAAAGGTGTTTTGTCTATAATTAGTAGAAGCATGTGGAACACTTATTGGGGGATTAAAACGAGATGATTTGCAAGGAACGTTAAGACCAATGTTGTATAATAGATCGGAGCAATTTATATCATTCTTTAATATTTTTAATAACAGTAAATAGTCGGCAATTTCTCTACGATTCTGTAGTGGCAACAGATGATACTTTTTACAGTATTCAATGTAGTTATTAGAGTCGTACGGCATCCCCTGACGAAAGCATAAGTATTTAATAAAGCGCCTCTGTATGCACTCTATTCGATCTATATATTTTTTATAACATGGGTTCCAAATTTGGGAAGCATATTCCAAATTGCTACGGACATACGCACAATATAAAATTTTAAGAGTCTTAACTTCCGTAAAGCATTTAGAGATACGCATAACAAAACCTAATGCTTTAGAGGCTCTCTTAACAACAGCATCTATATGAGTGTCGAATATCAGTTTAGAATCATGACGGACACCTAAATCACGAATAGTGTTGCATCTGGATAAGGTTTGGCCACACAATGTATAATTTGTGATTATAGTAGAACGCTTACGTGAATATGTAGTTACCGAGCATTTGGACGGATTCAAATCCAATTTATTACATTGACAATATACCTCTAGTCGCTGTAGATCTTCCTGCACAGCATCCGCGTCATGAGACGAGAGTATATTTGAATAGATTTTCATATCGTCAGCGAAGCATAAAAGTTTGGAAGATTGCAGGCACTGGTCGATGGTAGACTATCTGACGAAACCTCCGGAGACGGAGTAGGAAATGAAATTACTGGCTTTGTACGAGGATTCCAAGAACAGGCAGATAGAAAAACTGATAGGAGAAATGGAGTTAGGTGACCAAAAGCCCTCACAACTTCTCCATCGTATGAGAGATTTGGCTCGCGACAATTTACCAGATGACACGCTACGGGTACTGTGGCAAGGACACCTACCCTCGACAGTTCGAGCCGTCTTGGTAGTGTCGGAGACAAAAGACCTGGATAGTCTCGCGATGATTGCAGACAACGTCGCTGAGGCCACGAGTACCAACCACGTTGCAGCGATAGGACAAAACCCACAAAACCGAGGTCAAGCACGGTATGACACGAACTTAGCAGGTATAGTTGCAGAACTGGCTAAGATTTATGCTAGATTGACCACTATAGAACGTTCTCGGTCAAGGTCTAGACAGGATGGAAACCGCTTTCGACTAACTTCGCGCTCAAGATCAAGAAGTCGTAATCCTGTGTCACCCGATTGGCTTTGTCCCTACCACTTTAGATACCGACAGAGGGCACACAAGTGCGTGCCACCCTGCGCGTGGAAGAATAAGGACTCCTGCAGAATGGATAAGGATAACTGCTCAAAATCGGAAAACTAGATGGCGAGGTACAGACATGGGCGGAGGTCTGTACCGTTATACCCTGCAGCCGCCTATCAATCATGGACTACAATTCGGGTTTACGTTTTCTAGTTGATACTGGCGCGAATGTATCCGTGTTACCTATAGGTAAAAATATTTTTAAAGGTAATCATAGTTCAGATTTCATTTTATATGCTGCCAACGTACCCAGATTGCTACATATGGTGTAAAGTCTTTAGTTTTAAATCTTAAGCTTCGTAGACCGTACCGATGGGATTTTATTTTGGCAGATGTAAAACAACCTATTCTTGGTGCAGATTTTTTGTCACACCATAAGATTTTAGTAGATATGCATAGACGTAAACTTGTCGACCAATTTACTAATATTCATGTGTTAGCATCAATTGTACATGTTAATCAACCTTGTTTTAATTCTATAGTTGAAAATCACCCATATTATCAATTACTTTGTAAGTTTCCCAACATTACCAAACCAGCGTCATTCAGGGAAACTCCTAGTCATAATATATTACATTATATAGAGACTACAGGCCCACCCGTACATGCGCGCGTTAGACCGTTACCGTCGGATAGGTATAAAAAAGTTTTAAAGAAGAATTTAGAGTCATGCAGGAATTGGGGATCTGTAGGCCTTCTAAAAGCGCATAGTCCGCTTCATGTTGTTACCAAGAAAAACGGTGATATACGACCTTGTGGCTATTATAGGCGGCTAAACGCAATTACGAAGCCCGATAGATATCCTATACCCCGATTACATGAGTTTACCTATATTTTGGCTAATAAAATAGTTTTCAGATTCAGATTCAGATTATTTATTTGTTAAACATAGGTAAATACAATTATTGAAGGTCATAAATAAATAAATAGTCCACTATGTTTTGCCATTAAGACATACAAATACAATATAAGAAACTTTGAAATATACATTAAATTGTTATTATTAATGATGTCACATTTATAATTAATTAGGTATTAAAATTAATATTAAAAGCTATATAATACTACAATGAATTAATTAACATTCTATATTTTATAAATTACAATTATCACAATTTATCATTAAAAATTCTTCTACTGTATAATAACATTTTTCAATTAGTAGGCTATTAAGTGTCTTTTTAAATTGTACGGTGGGCAAATTCTTAATGTCATTGGGTATTTTATTGAAAATTTTTGGCGCAAGTCCAACAAAGCTCCTTTGCATTAAGGATGTCTTACAATTTATATGACATATATCATTTATATATTGAGCGCGCATTGGATATTTCCTTACAGCAGATAATTTTTGAAATAAATCTGCATTCACTTTGATAAACAATGCTGTTTCCAAGATGTATAACGAATGCAGTGTTAATATCTTTAAAGATTTAAAATGAGGCACACAGCTGTCTGTTGTATTTAAACCACACATTGACCTAATACAGCGCTTTTGCATCTTAAATACAAGCTCCCTATTAGTCGACTGCCCCCAGAAAATAACACCATATCTCAAGATGGAGGCCACTAGCCCATGATATGCCGTTAATAACACACGTCACAATATTGACTTTCTTTAAGAGCTGAAAGAGTGCATATGCCGATTTGCTTAGCCGTTTAAATATTTCTTCAGTATGTGACTTCCAAGTATTATCAATGGTAACACCCAAGAATTTGGCATTATAGACCTCTTCTATTTTACAATCTTTACACGAAACATTAAGATTAGGATTTTCACGACGCTGATGGAAGTGCATAATTTTAGTTGTATTTAGATTTATTACTAAATTATTATTATTATTCAGCCAATTCACGATTTCGTGGAGAAAGTTATTAATATGATTTTGGTAATTATTTAGACTAGTGCATTTTATTATGGCTGTGCTATCATCTGCGAAAAGAACCAATTTATGTTGTATTGTTTTTGGGAGATCGTTAATATATATTAAAAATAGTAACGGTCCCAGCACGCTGCCTTGAGGCACGCCGTACTTTATATGCCTTTGTTTCGATATTCGAGATATGTGGTCTCAAATTTACTTGTCGGACATATTCTACATATTTCTGTACACTGATATCTATCACTAAGGTATGATTTTATGAGTTCAAAAATATTTCCTCTTATACCATATCCATATAATTTTTGTAATAGAATCTTATGATCCACATAGTCGAATGCCCTAGTCATATCGATATATATAGCACAAACCGGTTTTACTTTATCAATAGATGTCATAATATTAGATAACAAGTCAAAAATAGCCATATCAATAGATGTATTCTGTCTAAATCCTTTTTGTTCATCACAAAATAGTTTATATTTTTCGAAATATGTGTAGATCGAGTTGTAAATAACTTTCTCAAAAATTTTAGAGAACAGGAATTTTGGCAATTGGTCTGTAGTTTTTAATATCTATTTTACTATCTTTTTTAAACAGTGATTTCAAAAATAGATATTAATCGTGCCTATCATTGTATCAGTGTGGCACCTCAAGATATCGAGAAAACCGAGATTATTACCCCTTTTGGTCTTTTTGAGTTTCCCCGTAGGACCTTTGGTTTGCGAAATGGAGCACAGACATTTACAGGGATTAGATTTTTTATACAACTATTTGGATGACATCATTATTGCCAGCGAAAATGAGACCCTACATAACGAACATTTAAGGTTAGTATTTGAACGATCCCGATGTTAGTGTTGACGGCATTAGGCCACTCAATGATAAGGTTGAGGCGATAGTTAACTTTCCGGAACCCGAGACGATTTCTGGGCAAGTTAAATTTTTATAGACCTCACTTACCAAATTTAGCTTCATGTCAGTGTGAACTTAATATCTAGTAAATGCAAAAAATGTGACAAAAGTAGAATATGGTCAGATATTTCAGAAAACGCGTTTGTACCATATAAGACAGGACTTTAAAATGCCGTTACATTGTCACATCCACTTCCAAATGTTTCGCTAGCATTAATGACCGATGCTTCCAATACCTGCATGGGTGCGGTATTGCAACAACGAGTCCAAGGGTCATGGAGGCCTCTTGGATACTTTTCAGAAAAGTTTACGCCTACGGAACAGAAGTATTCTACGTATGACCGCGAATTGTTAGCAATTTATAAGTCAATAAAGTATTTTAGAAAATTGTTTGTAGGTCGAGCTTTGATCGTGTATACAGACCATAAGCCCTTGGGTCATGCATTTTCAAAAATTGGTAAGGATGATAAGGAGACCCCGAGAAGGACGCGACATTTTATGTTTATTAGTGAATTTACCGTCGATATACGACATATTAGCGGTAAAGATAATATTGTCGCAGACACTTTGTCCCGCGTAGAAACTATTTTGTGCCCGACTGTACTTGACTTCGATGCACTTGCTGACGCACAAGTGAAAGAGGAAAAATTTTAGTAACAATAATATAAAATTAAAGAACATTTTATTACTTACTTGTAATAAACAAATTTATTGCGAAATTTCAACTAACGTAATTAGGCCTTATTTGACTGTCGATTTAAGAAAAATTGCTTTTGACAGCATTCATTGTTTGAGCCATCCAGGCGTGCGTACGACACGGAAAATGGTTTCAAAACATTTCTTTTGGCCTGGTATGAACCGGGATGTAGGACGTTGGGCTAAGGCTTGTTTACAATGTCAGAGGTCGAAAGTCAATCGGCACGTCGTTTCGGAATTGGGCAAGTTGCCTGAGGTCTCACATTTCGAACATATCCACGTAGATATTGTTGGTCCCTTACCAACAACTCCGCAGGGATATAGATATTTAGTTACGGTTGTAGATAGAAATACACGTTGGCCAGAGGCTTTTCCCGTACGAGAAATAACCGCAGATATAGTATCAAGGTGCATATACGAGGGTTGGATCTGTAGGTACGGCACTCCAGTGCTTATCACTAGTGACCTTGGACGGCAATTCGAGTCAAGGTTATTCACAAACCTTATGAAATTTTTAGGCATACATAAAATTCTCACCACGCCTTACCACTCTCGAAAGCAATGGTGCAGTGGAGAGATGGCTCAGGTCGCTGAAAGCAGCACTGATGGCCCGATTACACAGTGGTACTACCTGGGTTGACGAACTACCTACCGTTATGTTAGGACTTCGTGCAGCGATACGTACTGATAGTCAAGTAAGTGCCGCAGAACTGGTCTTTGGTAAAACTTTACGTTTGCCTGGAGAATTCTACGACAGTTCCAAGGATAGAGACCCTAGCGATCCGTACAGTTTAGTCGAAAAAATTAGAGATTCTATCGCCAGTTACCGTCCTACGAGAAATCAATCGAATTCTAAGAAATTTTTTGTTCACTCCGAATTGAAAGATTGTAGTTTTGTTTTTGTAAGAGATGACACGGTTCATAAATCGTTAAAACAGCCTTATGATGGATCCTATAGAGTATTAGAGAGAGATTCTAAAGTTATTAAAATTCAATTGCCTGGACGACAAACTCACATTTCAGTCGATAGATTGAAGCCAGCTTTCATCTTTAACGAATCTCAGTCACTTGATTATAGTAGTAGTAATGTAGTTAATAATAATAGTAATACACATTTACCGGAAGTAGTACAGCAACCGGTACATAAACAGCATGTCACACGAAGTGGCCGAATTATTAGACAGATTAAGGTGTCTAAATTAACCCTTCTACGTGTATTGCTTTGTAATATGTATTAACTTTATATGTTAGTATTTATATTCAATGTACCTTTACATAGATAAATAATTAACATCATTTTAGACATACCGTGTTGATAGATTTATGTAGTTTTATGTAATACTTAGGTGTCGTAAATACAGTGGAACAACATTTTCACTTCCAATTGACAGACCACAGTTTCGATACCTGGGTCTCCTAAATATATCTAAATATATTTTATTTCTTACGTAAGGATATGTTAAGCAGCCATGTGTAATTTTAACTGTATTAGGTATTAGGTAATGTACTCATGATTATTGTATGAGACCTGCCTCACCTCTAAGCGATATAATAGCGTGATGTTTGTGCTAGGTAGATACAGTCGAGTACTACATAATTTATTTTACGCTGATATGTATTGTTGTCGTTAACAGTATCATGTATAACTTGATTGTGTTATGCTTAATATAATAATTAATTATAAAGTTATAATTGTAAACAAATATATTGCTAAATATCTTTTTGCTTATAATCGTTTTGTGATTGATGTATTGCAACGTTTACGTTTCGTAATAATTGTGTAGACATTAATGTTTATTGCCACATTTTGTTTAAAAATGTAAAGGAAAGCACTCTAATTTGTTACTAGTTATTTATATAAGTACTTAATAAGCAAATTGCGAAAGCAATAATAAAATGAAGTAGTATGCTACGTTATTACATTTTTCTTGTCATTATTGTATTCTATTTTATTTTTTGTTATTATTGTTTATTTTTAAAAGGGGGTATTGGTGTGGGGACTCGGACACACACATACATAGCCACGTACGTTATACGTAGCTACATGTCATGTTTGTGGAAAGGTGTCAACCGCGCCGTTTTCACCAGTCCGATAAAAACTGTATATGGAAGCATATCGCACCTCCGATAAAATAGGGTTACAACTCGAAAAAGTCGAATTTTGAGTTAATGATATAGAAATACTTAAAATTTTATTAGCTATCTTCTCCAATATGGTTACATCTGTAACTCTAAAACTCGCCGCTAGATAGAGTTGTAACGCTACATGATTAAATCATTTTGACTCCAGAATGATCTCGATTAGTAGTACATTTATTTTTATGAAGAGAGGATGTGCGTTTGTTGAGACAAGTAGTGTTACAAATTGAAATATATCAGTGTTTCAGACAGGTAAAATCTTGTTGCTTACATCAATTTGTCTAATGAACAGTTACAAGTCGAATTATTACAGTTTATTGTTAAAGGATTGAATTAAACTAGTTCAATATTTCCATAATAAAGTGAAATATTTTGTATTGTATCCGTATTTTAGATGCATTTTTTTATAATATTGTGTTACTCTTCACGTTGTAACAGTATTAGTAAAGGTGACGTAAACGTTCTAAGGGTAAGCTCAATTCTATATTAGACATCGAGTTTACAGCAGACAAATTGGTCCAGACACGGCCGACGGTACGTCCGAATACGGCCTGGACAAACAACTGCCCTGAGAGGGAACTTAGGCCCAAAAGGGTACCGTGGTGGACGCCAGAGTTGGTCAAACTGCGGCTAGAAGCCAGACGAGCGTTTAACAATGCTAGGACCAGCAGGGACTACAGCGGTTATGCTCACTGTTTGACCAACTATAACAAAGCTGTGCGTAAAGCCAAACGGAAGGCTTGGAGAGCACACTGTGAAAACATCAGTACAATTCCTGAGGGAATGAGGCTCTCCAAGGCTATCTCGACTGTCAGAGCACACCCATTGACATCCATTAAGGATGGCAATGGGCAGCGAACAGGGTCTGGTAAGGGGACATTAGCAATGATGCTAAACACACACTTTCCAGACTGTAAGATAATAGAAAAAGAGCAGAAGGACCCGATCAGCCTGGTTGAACTAGGCTACCGCACAACCAAAGCAGATTGGGACACTGCTAGGAAGGTAGTGGATGAAGGGAAGGTCGGCTGGGCTCTAAATGGTTTTCAACCATTCAAGTCACCTGGTCCAGACATGGTTTATCCCATCATCCTGCAACAGGGAGCTGCACTCTTGGTTCCGCATTTGTGCATATTATACAGAGCCTGCATAGCTTTTGGATACATTCCAAAGATATGGAGGCGTGTTAAAGTCATCTACATACCGAAACTGGGCAAAGCGGACTACGAAGAAGCCAAGGCATACATACCTATCAGTCTTGAATCGTTCTTCTTGAAAGCCCTGGAGAAGTTAGTAGATAGACATGTCAGGGAGGGAGCATTATGGAAATTCCCCCTCCACAGGCTACAATGTGCCTACCAGTCGAGCAAATCCACTGAGACGGCACTACATTTTGTGGTAAATAAGGCAGAGCATGCATTAGAGAACCGGGAAGTTTGCATTGCTGCATTCCTGGATATTGAGGGAGCTTTCCATCGGACTACCTGTGATGCCATCAGTGTGGCATCGGCAAATCACGGCATAGAGCCAACCATTTGCAAGTGGATCAATTGTATGCTCAGGGGTACAATCATTAGGTCTGAGTTGTTAGGAGATGAAATGTATGCAACGACAACCAAGGGCTGCCCTCAGGGTGGAGTACTCTCACCACTCTTATGGTGCTTGGTAGTCAATTCACTCCTAGAACAACTCAACTAAGGTCCGCACTTAACGGTCGGATATGCGGATGACTTGGTGATACTCGTCAATGGAAAGTTCCCGAGTACGGTATCTAGTCCCATGCAGAAGGCCCTGATTACGGTGGAAAAATGGTGCAGTAGCAATCATGTATCGATTAACCCAGGGAAAACGACTGTCGTGCCGTTTACTAGGATGAGGGATCTGACAGGGTTGGGAACTCTCTCCATGTATGGTACGCAGTTACAATGGTCCATGGAGGTGAAGTATCTAGGCATGACCTTAGATAGCAAACTAACGTGGAAACCTCATGTAGACAAAGTCATAGAGAAGGCCCAGCGGGTCTTCGGAATGATTCGTTCTACTTATGGGAAGACCTGGGGGCTAAAGCCCAAGGTCATCAAGTGGCTATACACGATGATGATAAGACCTATACTGACGTATGGAAGCATTGTCTGGTGGCCAAGAACTAAACTAGCTACATGCAGGATCGCGCTGTCAAAGGTGCAGCGATTGGCCTGCATGGCTATAACAGGGGCGTTCCCGACTACGCTAACGGCAGCGTTAGAGGTCCTGCTGGATCTAACGCCGCTACACATTGTTGTGGAGTCAGAGGCGATAAAGGCGCTACACAGACTATCTGTGCATGGGCTGTGGAGCGTCAACATGCCGGTAACTCGACACACAAAATTGAAGATTTCAAAGGATCTCAAAAGGATTATGAGCATGGGATGCGACAAAATGCAACCATTGCACATATTCAAAAAGAATTTTAAAATAAAGGTCCCCACGAGGGACGAATGGAGACAAGGTCTACAATCCCCTGACAAGGGTTGTCTCATCTGGTACACTGATGGTTCCAAAATGGAAACAGGATCGGGCGCTAGTATCTATACCAACGACTGCAAGGTGAGCCAAAGCATTGGCAAATATGCACCGGTCTTCCAAGCGGAAACCTATGCTATAATTGCCTGTGCTCAGGAGAATATCAACAGTAATGTCACTGACAGGACTGTGTATATTCTCAGTGACAGTCAAGCTGCTCTCAAGGCTCTGGACTCGTGTAGGGTAGACTACAGACTGGTCCTGAACTGTGTTAAGGCCCTAAACAAACTTGGCAAGAAGAACACAGTCAGACTGGTGTGGGTTCCGGGGCATGCAGGGGTGCAGGGCAATGAGGAGGCTGATGAATTAGCCAGAAAGGGCTCGGAGCAACTGTTTGTGGGCCCCGAGCCATTCGTGGGACTCTCTGAGAGCACCGTCAAGGCAGCTTTGAATGCACATGGCAATGACAAACACAGGCTAGAGTGGAAGGCCCTGAGGGGTCTGGAACACTCCAAGAAATTCATTGCAAACAGAGCCACAGGCTTCACCCGGAAGTTCTGCGGGTATAACAAGAGCCAAATACGCCTGCTCACAGAAGCGTTCACTGGCCATTTTGGCACCAACGACTTCCTGTGCAGATTAAGATTGGCTCACAATTAGATCTGCAGAGCCTGTGGTGAACAGGACAAGTCCATATCGCACCTACTATGTGAATGCGACGCGTTGGCTGGATTGAAGATGGGTCTGATGGGATTGGCATATCCAAACCCTGAGGACTTCAGGCTTCTCCCTCTGAAGTGTACGCTACGACTGATGCAGTACATTCATAGGGAGATAGCTAAGGGATAAATCTTGGGGCCGACACAAAAGATCGCAATGGGTCGAAGTGTCGCCGGTCTGTGCTGACTGGCCCCCATAAATAAGATCAGATAAGTAAGGTGACGTATCTGTTTTTTACTACAAAAGTAAATTAAACTGCTTCAAGGGTTTTACGGTGTCCGATCTTGCAACAAAATAATACTGAATCTTAGTTCTGGCATGAGGGCACAGGTAATCGTGGTTCAGATGAAATTGGAAGTTGTATCCTCCAGTTCATAGAAAAAAGATTGTCTCAAATCAGTGATGGTTCTGCCATTGATTTTTTTCGGACAACTGCGGAGGACAAAATAAAAACAAGTTTATAATGGCTCTATACGCATATTGCGTACTCAAATACGATAAACTGAAATCTATTACACACAAATTTTTTGTGACGGGACATACTCAAAATGAAGGCGACTCGGTTCATTTGGTAATTGAAAAATGCATTAGAAGTTTAAAATCTGGTTCAATTTACGTGCCTTCTCAATATGCACAAATTATATGAACAGCCAAAAAAACTGGACTCCCATACTCGATGAATGAGTTATCCTATAATGACTTTATATCCCTGAAGAAGTTGCTTGCAGAACTACGCTTCAGTATGAGTAACATGATGTCAGAGTCGTTAAATTCATGAAAAAAGCACATTGTGTTCTTTATTACAAGAACTCTTAAGACAAAGGCTTTTCAGAATCTAAAATTTGGCGAACACACCCTGAGTTCTGCCTGGACTAAGGCCTGCTTACATGAGACAGCTCTCAATAAGCGAGAGGAAGAAAGCTGATTTGATGGGTTTGATTAATAGTAATCATGTACCACGGTTCTATGCGCCTTTTTACAACCAATTGTAATTGAATATTGAAATACCAGTTTTTTTTTTATAATTATACACCCTTACTATGAGACCACTGAAACTTAGACTTTATCTGTGATTTAGATTTTTATTGTGATGATTATAGTTCTTATGTAGTATTTAAACATTATTTCATTAAGGAGAACAAATATTATTTATGCATAGCTTAATTAAAGGCTTCCTAAAATTGTACTGGAAAGTGATTCGTTGAAATTGTGATGACTAGAATTGTTTTGTTCTTTTTGGTTAGAAGTTTTGAATGTTTTTGTTAAAGTTGATTTTGTTTCGTAATCTACAGCTGTATGAATACTTATTAATTTAAAAAAAGTTTAAAGAACTGCCTGATTTTTATTAAAATAAGAATTGTTACATTTGTCATATTGTATTTTTGTTAGTAGAAATTCGAATAGTTAACTAATATAACAGGAAAATTGAAAAACAGTGTATGCCATTAAAACATATTTTTTGTAAGCTTTTCAACAGTATGTATAATTTGTATCACTTAATAAGAAAACTGCAAGAATAAAGACTGATTAACAAATTCATGAGTTTATTTTAGCTTTTCTGAAAATCCAGGTTTTTCGAGTTGTAACCCTATTTTATCGGAGGTGCAATATGTTATTATGTATGTCCGTAAATTATAATATTTAAATGTAAAAGTGATAAATATAATGTATATTTCGGTCTTACGAATTTTATTTATCTCTACCGGGTTCAACCCCACAGTATTGTACGCTTAAATTAACAAAATAATGATATTACATATAGATTTGAACAGAATGTGTGTATACATAAAACTGCACCTTGTAGACTATACATATTGCACCAGCAGTGCTTTCCTTTGAACCCAGATGATCCCAGGTTAGTAAATTTGGTCAGTATTGAGCAGAAGTATTTATATTTTATAGCAAGTAAGCTAACTTGTCCACTGACTATAGCTAATGAGATATAGCACTGTTTATCCATTATTCAAGTATTTATTCAATTACTTTTAATAATCAAATCCTAAATGTAATTACAAAGTAATAATCACATATTCTTATAACTTTGCAAGAAGATTTATTCACTTGTTAAATAGTTCCATAAAATAATAAAGATAATTTTTACTGTGTTATTTATTCACCTAACATATTAATGTATAGAGTTTCAATGAAATTATGCAGCACTGTGATTTAACAGCCGAATGATGCTATTATTCAAATGTCGTTTGTAATATGAACCCGAATATGAGATACATGTTACGATCGCATGGCAAGTAAAATATATACTTACTTTCACTCGAGCACATTCCATTGCCATCTCCGCCAGCTGTAATGAATTGTCCACTGTGAAGATAGAATAGAAGTCTCCAAGCTTGAGGCAAAGCCTGCATTTTCCAAGTTTGAGGGCCATATTGATTTGTTCTCTGAAAACTTCATGTCACTAAAGCATCACATCTGTGGAAGAAAAGAAGATTTGAAGTATGTTGATCCTAACACATTTGTTTTCGTTTAACATCACTGAGATTAGAACTTCAATAGAGAGCCTTTTTATTGAATTTATGAAAAGTATAAAATACCTTCAAATACCGGCATATTCCACACGTAAGATATACACACACAAAGACAAACGTTTTTTATCTGTCAATGGTACCAACATGTAACATCAAAATAATCAAATTAGGGAAGCTATGCAGCAAACAAAAATGTTTACTAAACGCTAAAACCGAAAAAAAATTCTATACATTGATTTTAGTA
Source organism: Catocala nupta (assembly GCA_963675205.1). Classification (NCBI taxonomy): domain Eukaryota; kingdom Metazoa; phylum Arthropoda; class Insecta; order Lepidoptera; family Erebidae; genus Catocala; species Catocala nupta. The sequence goes on along the minus strand of OY776079.1, from coordinate 6,872,278 downwards.
ATGCTAAAAGAACTCACCACTTTGTATAATAGAGACTCAGTAATTAGAGTTAATGACGTACTGTGATACGAAGTTGTGCATAATAGTAAGTTAGTATCATTTGAAGTTTTTATATTATCAATGCTTTCTGCTTTTAAAGTTTTCCTTCTGACTATCGCTATTACTAAGTACTCAGTAAAAGCATGGCTGGAGTACAATAAGGCACTATGTAAAACTACCGCAATAAAATGATTATTTGTATATTAACGAATTAAATAAGAATGGAATTAAAGTTAATCGATATTTAATATGAGATAGTATCAAACATTTCTAGTACATAGGTAGTACATTTCTATTTGTTATTATCAATTTGACAAAAACTTCAATTGTCATTGACAATTGAAATTATTTTCGTATTTTTTTTGTGGTATAATTATATTATTTGTGCCATTAATTAATAATATATACTATCGTAAGGTCATATTACGCGAAAATACCATAACTTTATCTTCAGGTCGACCGACTTGTATTGTTGATGTGTCCTTTTACATTTTAATGTATACCTACCCTACAATATCAGGAATTTTTGTACGTATAGCAACACCAAATTGTGCAACGCTAGATAGGGATTCCACAGGGATTCCATTACATTCCGTTTACGACCTTTTTCTCGCCAACTCGAAGGGGCTCGCAGTATCGCTGTTGCCGTATGAAGTTGTGAAGTACTACAGTGGGCCTTTTTTAGTGTGCTATTTTGCTGTTATGTTCTTACTAGAGCTGCGTGGACCTTTTATAGTGTGCAATTTGAAACTAAGTACAATATAATGCCAAAAGTTTCACGTACTCCACCTCAGTCTGTGGTGGCTGCCGAATCTGATGACTCGGAACGATCAAACGTATCGCAACGTATGAAGCGAAGACGGGAATGCCTCTCCCCTGGCAGTGGCTTCGATCAGTTTAAAGACGAAATTACTCAAATGCTACGATCTTGGAAGAGTGAACTAGATGCAACATTATCAAAGTTGGTTTCTGATATAGCTGATATGAAAATGCAATTTTTACAAGTTCAGAAGACCAACCTAGAAATTGAGAAAAATATCCAATTTGTTAGTGAAAAATATGACGAGCTGATAAACAAAATAGGAGTTATTGAAAAAGAAAGAAACAATCTTAGAGATAGCTTCAATAATTTGGAACAACGAGTTAATGATATTCAATACGGTCCACGTTCAGCAACTATCGAGCTACAAAATATTCCTGAACAGGTAAATGAATCTCATAAAGATTTACAAAACATAATTATAAGCGTTGGAAAAATCTTAGATACCGACGTTCAATCGTCCGACTTGAGAGATATCTACTGACTACGTGGGAAAACTAACGGTAATAAAACATTTGATGTTGACAATGGTTGATGTCACTTGACTATGCCTGCACTGAAACTCTTCTTAATAGTATGTTTTGCACACAATGACTCATTTTAACATCACTCGGCCAACATAAATTAAACAAACACACACGCGCGTCTACATACCTACATTTAAACATACACACACACACACACACACTGAATTAATATAGATTCTGTATTGTAACTAAATATTAAGTGCAATGTATGCTTCGGAGGAACACTGATTCCCACAATACAGGTTATTACCTAGTTTGGGAGGCAGCGTTTTCAACATTTTGTTATTAATTTGCCAGTCTGTATGTACCTTTTAAGAATCTATGTACATTGTGCCTTATCTGGTATGGAAATAAATTATTATTATTATGTTTCTCTTATCACAGGTACTTTCTAACATATTATATTAGAAAATACCTGGCCCTTGGGAGGCTTACACGGAGACATGGGTCCAACGTGAAGAGGCCCTTTGAGAGTTTTAATCAAAGGTGGGATGGAACACCTTCAGCGGCACTAGCCGCAGCAGGCTTAGGACTATTGCTACGTATGGATTCTAATATATGGGCTATAGGTATGGGTGTTTGGTGGAACGGTATATTGCTAACTATGGATGAAAAACGGCGTCTGCCCTTAATACTCTAATAGCATCAATGCAATGGGCAGACGGTCACTCGCCAACTCACTAAATGGGCCCCCTGAATAGCCACAATAGGCATACAAGCCAGCAGTAGAGGGCAACACCAGTGCGAGTCGCTAGGGGTGTCGAGCGGTGCGGCGACGGTTTCACCATCGCGGGTCTCGTGACAACGGAGAACCGGAGCGGGTTTCCCCGTAGTTATGCCCTTGAAAATGACACTTCCACCCCCAAGCATATAGCTCTAGCGGCCCCCCTCTGACCGGCCGACCAAGGCAAGCCAGAGTTGAGAGTCCTACGGGCGCTCTTGAAGTTCCACCCGAGCCAAACACTAACGGCAAGCCGGGGACGAGGCCCTAACCAACTCTCTGAGGCATTCAGGACCGCAGTGTCGCCACTCACATTCAGCTCGCCACAAGCTGCCCTGCGGTTTGTGCGCTTTAATTTAACCTGGTGATACATTTTTTGTTTATATCACAAGGCGAAGGTGATAGTTTTAAAGCTAGTGTACTGTGCCCTCCGATATCGCGTTAGTCTCATGATGAGATAACGACTGTCCCAGAGGGGTTTATTTTATTATTATTCTCTTTATTTAAATATTTTCAATATATTTTTCATTTTTAAATATACATATATCTATAAAAATACATATCATTTAAAAATATAAAATATATGGTACCCCACCGGCATCGGGAACAGGGTCCAAGCTGCCGGTGGTTAGGATTCCAGAGATAGGAACCTCCTCACAATGCGTGCTGTATCTAAAAGCACTGCCTTCTGCATCAAACCCTTGATCCAAGCACCCAACGCGAGCCTCTTTAGATGATGATCGAGGCTCTTGGCTATTAGACCATTGACAGATATGACTATCGGCACAATGATTGCCGAATCAACATCCCACATGTCGACAACCTCGCGAGCCAAATCGAGATATTTAATTTGCTTATCTTTTTCAGCTTTCGCGAGATTGCCGTCATGCGGAATGGTGACATCGATAATCAATGCGCGGCGCTCTGATCGATCTATCACCACAATGTCAGGTTTGTTGCACAACAGTCCTGTCCGTGATGATAGTTCGATCCCAGTACAACGTGACATGACCATTTTCGAGAACTGATTCAGCTACATACCTGTAGTACGGCACTTCAACATCTACAAGTTTGTATTTCAGAGCAAGTTGCTGGTGAATAATCCTGGCTACTTGGTTATGTCTGTGCAAGTACTCGCCGTTAGCAAGACGAGAACAACCGGAAACTATATGCCTGAGGGACTCACCAGGTAGGTGGCACGCCCGACAAATGTCAACCGTACCATCCCTCAAGATATATCTCCGGTAGTTATTCGTCTTGATAACTTCGTCCGCAATAGCACAGACAAACCCTTCGGTTTCCCCAAAGAGGTCACCGAAACGTAGCCAGTTCACGGAGGCTAACAGGTCTACATCAGCTCCATATAGAGCCTTGTAGAACCTACCGTGAAGCTCCTTGCTCTGCCATACATCCTTGCGATCGTTAGTGCTAAGTACTACAGGCTTGCGCCAGTTCTCTTTAGCCAAACTGAGCGGAGTGAGTCCGATGTCTACAGCAACTACATCCCGATGCATACCCACGTCTGCCTGAAGAAAGCATTCTCTGAGGTTGCATACCTCGCGGTTATGAAGGGCCTTGGCATTCAGAAAGCCTCGGCCTCCACATTTCCGCGGGATATACAATCTCATCACAGACGAACGTGGGTGATGCATACGGTATGCCGTCAAGAGTGTACGGACCCTCCGGTCCAGGGCATCCAGTTCAGTCTGAGTCCACTTAAGTATGCCAAAGGAGTACATGAGCACCGGCATGACCCAACCGTTACAAGCGCGCACCTTGTTGCCACCTGATAAAAGACTTTTTAAAACTTTTTTCAGGCGACCAAAGAAACGCTCCTGCAACGATTGCTTCATGTCAGCCTCATTAATACTTAATGCCTGTGACATACCCAAGTATTTGTAAGTATCGGTTACAAGAAGTGATCGTAGGTTAATGGAATCCGAAAGTTGTTATTATTATTATTATTATTCCCCATGTAATGTTTTACTATCTCGGTTGTTCTGACAGAGTAGGATGGATGTATTTTATGAATGAGTGTGAAAGAGAAGTTTTCATAGCATTATTTTAGATTACTATACTACACACAAGCCGGGACTTAACAGTGAATATGTAATGAATAAGTAGCTGCGGTACACTTGCCATAATTAAAATACATTATTATAGTGTTTGTGCGTGTGTTGTTTCTTGTGCTTTGACAGCTTTGAGAAAATACTATTTTGTGGTCGCAATTTATAAGGAAGAGTGAAAGCGAGGACCAAGAAATCTTTGTTGTTTCAACGCCGAAGAAGAAACGTGATGAAAAAGGAGATTTAAAAGTGAAAGAAAAACATAGACAACAAAAATACAGGGCCGAATGGGAGAGTGGCCCAAAATTTAGTAAGTGGCTTACTCGTGATCCTCAAGATAATTTCAAAACACGATGCAAAGTATGTAATGTTTCAATGATAGCTGCAAAGCATGTTTTTTGACTCATTCTGAAGGGCACTCACTGATCGGTAAACGATTAGCGAGGTTAAGCAACGTTGGTTGCGGTCAGTCTATAGATGGGTGACCGCTTAGTGGTATTTCATCTGAGCATCTCCGTGCTTCGAAGGGCACGTAATAGTCGGTCCCGGTTATTGCCAAATTGACAGCAGTCGTTAAGCCATGTCAGAGGCCTACGGGCGGCTTGAACAACTCTTGACAACAGGTTGGCCACTAACCACACGAACAAGAAAGAAGAAAGATTCAGAAGGGGGAAAACATGAGAAAATTTATCTTTGAACCGTGCGCTTAACCCGGTCAAATCTTATTTTTCATCATCAAGTACATCTAAGGAGAATAACACTGTTAAGATGGCACGAGTTGCTAAAATCAAGCTGGCTGCTTATTTTGCAGAACATAATATAACTTTTAATGCTGCTGACCACCTCGGAAAAGTGCTGAAAAATGTTTACCAGATTCAACATTTAATTAATACTAATTTTACGCGGAATATAACTGCAAAAATCATATATAAAGGCATTGGTCCAGAGCACAAAGAAGAATTATCTAATATACTATAAACGTCTAAATTCAGCGTTATGACAGACGAATCGACAGAAATTTCTACGACAAAAGCGTCTTGTGTAGTAATATGGTTTTCCAACGAGACTTCTGATCGTATTGAGAGCAAATTCTAGAATCTTCGTGAAATTTCCAGCGCTGATGATCCCAGTGCAGTAAACGAAGAAGTAACAGTAGAAAATATATACAGTATGACCCGCGTTAAAGTGCAACCCCGAAAATGGGTGAAATTAGATCGAAAACTATCGACGAAAATGGGTCTAAAAAACTTCTAAAAAAAAAACTAATTTTTTTATACGCCACTGAACATTTGTTTCCCGAATTTTGACCTCTATGTACAAATAAATTTATTCCTCCCAAACTAGCTGGCCGATTTTGATGAAATAAACGACAAATCAATGCCAAGTATTTAGCGATGAGAATAAAACAAAAAAAACAACAAAAAATGGCTTTAAATACTTCATTTTTTTAAATACTTGTGAAAAAAGTCACTATTTTTCACTGTTTTTTTCAATCAACTCAAATTTCTATGAAATAAACCCCTACATCTTGATTTGTTTTATAATTTATTATTATTCTTGACTGTATTAGCTTTCAAAAAAAAAATAATCAAACATTGTATCTCTAAAAATACAGGAGTTACGAATTTTTAAAGTTCGCTACTCAGAATGGGCAAATCCAGGTAGAGACCCTTTTTTTATTCCTTTGTTATACCGGTGGTCGGCTGCTATTGTGTTCAATGCTTGGGGAAAAGGGAAGGGGTATTGGTACAGTCCGGCAGTCGCCCGCGCTAGTCCGCTCCGATCACATCGCTGCTGCTGTACGTCAGCTGTTGTTCTCGCATTAAAGTTACAGTTTTTCGTTGAGTTTTCGTTATTGACTACTTGTTACGTTTTTGTTATTGACTGTTTGTTACGTTACTCGACTGTTTTCGTGGTTGTGCTGGGTTGAGATGCCGCGATTAAATGCATTCTCCCCGCGAGAAATCGCTGACATCCATTATTATTATGGAATGTATGGTGGACGCACAACAGTCGCTCGATCGGCATACGTAAATGCATTTCCGAACAGACTTGCACCGTCGGCAAGGAACTTCCAGGAAGTTCATCGGAAGCTCTCCGACATCGGACTTGGATTACAACACACAAGACGTGAACAAGAATCCATTGTAATCGACACAGCGATAGAAGAAGCGGTTTTAAATACCGTTTTTGCCACTCCTACTATTAGTACGAGGCGTTTAGCTTTACTTCACGGCATATCACAAGCCTCAGCGTGGAGAATCTTGAAGAAAGAAGGTCTACATCCATATCATTATCAAAGAGTCCACGATTTGCACGGGGATATGGATTTCCAATCAAGGTGCGTTATGTCGATCTGGCTACAACGACAAATTCGTCGCAATCCACAATTTTTAAAAAAGATTTTATGGATGGATGAGTCGAAGTTCACCAGGAATGGCATCACGAACGCTAGGAATTTGCACGAGTGGACACATGATAATCCACATCTGAAGAGGGCCTCGTCATTCCAGGTGCAATTTTCAATAAATGTTTGGGCAGGTCTACTCGACGACATGTTGATAGGACCAGTAATTTTACCAGCGACATTAAATTCGGAACGATTCCTAACTTTATTAAGGGATGAGCTTCCCCGTCTGTTAGAGGATGTGCCGCTGGCATCGAGACAGGGCATGTACTTGCAAATGGACGGCTGCCCTGCTCACTACGGGCGCAATGTCCGTGAATTTTTAAATAATAATTATGCCAATCGCTGGATTGGGCGCGAAGGCCCAGTGGGCTGGCCAGCCCGCTCTCCTGATCTGACGCCGCTCGACTACTTTCTATGGGGCCACATGAAGCAAAAGGTGTACAGTGCACCTGTGAATTCAGAGGCTGAGCTTCATGACCGCATCATGAGGTGCGCTGAAGAATTGAAAAATGAACCGCAACTTATACGGAGGGCCACACAACACATATCATTACGCGTGGCAATGTGTTTGCAACAACGCGGAGCACATTTCGAAAACCTAATACATTATAATCTAAGTCAACAATAATTAATAATAAATCATTGTTTTTGATTAATTTTTGTTTTATTTCAACTGTCATCTAAAACGGAATAAGCTCATTGGAAGCTTATTTCGTTTTGTTATACACCCCAAGCATTAAATACAATAGCAGCTGGCCACCGGTATAACAAAGGAATAAAAAAAGGGTCTCTACCTGGATTTGCCCATTCTGAGTAGTGAACTTTAAAAATTCGTAACTCCTGTATTTTTAGAGATATAATGTTTGATTATTTTTTTTTTGAAAGCTAATACAGTCAAGAATAATAATAAATTATAAAACAAATCAAGATGTAGGGGTTTATTTCATAGAAATTTGAGTTGATTGAAAAAAACAGTGAAAAATAGTGACTTTTTTCACAAGTATTTAAAAAAATGAAGTATTTAAAGCCATTTTTTGTTGTTTTTTTTTGTTTTATTCTCATCGCTAAATACTTGGCATTGATTTGTCGTTTATTTCATCAAAATCGGCCAGCTAGTTTGGGAGGAATAAATTTATTTGTATATAGAGGTCAAAATTCGGGAAACAAATGTTCAGTGGCGTATAAAAAAATTAGTTTTTTTTTTAGAAGTTTTTTAGACCCATTTTCGTCGATAGTTTTCGATCTAATTTCACCCATTTTCGGGGTTGCACTTTAACGCGGGTCACACTGTATATATATTTAAACTGAAAAATGCTTTACGGCACGCGGTATTCCTTTAAAAAACATTGTTGGTTTCGGGTCAGATGACTGTAACGTTATGATGGGACACGAAAATTTTGTTCCAAGGAAATTCAGAGAAGAATGTCCTGGTATTATCATATTAAAGTGCACTTGTCATTCCGCCCATCTCTGCGCCAGTGCAGCATGTCAAAATCTACCAAATAAGTGCGAACAGTTGGCACGAAATATATTCAGTTTTATTCACAATAGCTCAAAACGATCAACAGCGCTAAAGCAATTTCAGGAGATTTTAGATCTCAAGCCACAAAAAATGTTGCATCCATCACAAACAACATGGCTGTCACTTCAGCAAGTAGTGGCACGTGTTTTAAGCAATTGGAATGCTTTGAAATTGTTTTCACCGACATGGCACTGTCGGAAGGATCTCTGTCAGGGCAAGCAATACTCGATTTGCTTCTGGATCCATATATGAATATATATTCTGATTTTCTAGCATGGGTACTACCAAAGTTTACAACTTTCAAAAAATACTTTCAGTCCGTGGAAGTTGTGGTAACAGAGCTGGATGCAAGAGTAAAGGACTTATACACGAAACTGCTGCTGTGTTTTATGGAGCGAAGGCACGTTAACCAAACTAACATAGCTGATATCAATCCGTATGAAAAAAAAAAAACACCTAACGAGCATCTCTAATTAGGAATCGGCGTAGCAACAAAAATTAACACACCTGAAATAAAGACAGATGACAGAATTACTAGGCGGAAAGAATTTTTGAATAAGTGCAAAGATTTTCTTGTCGAATCTGCTGTGCAAATGCGAAAAAGGTAACAACGAGGCGCTTATCAAAATTACTTTACTAAGCCCTAAAAACGCTTTAAGCCAATCTGTCCAAGAACAAAATCCAACCATTCTGTCTATCGCCTCAAACTTTCCAAGAGTGATTGATATACGCGACATTAACTTAATGCAAATTCTTGACGATCAATGGCGTGCACTGCTACTAATCGGGTTTGATGAAAATATAAAGATGGAAAAAAGACCAGACGTGTTCTGGGCGAAACTAAGCGCTTGGTGCGATATGTCCGAAAACAATCCGTTTCAAAAAATTGCCAAATTTGTTCTTGATTACCTTGTTTTACCTCACGCAAACGCTGATTGTGAAAGAGTATACTGCAAACTTGGCAAAAACAAAACTAAGAAATAAACTTGCATCTCGCTCCATTGACTCCCTGATACATTCTTGCGATGCTGTAAAAGAAAGTAAGTCTAATAATTGTATCGAATTTATGCCGACTGACGACATGCTCCGTCGTGTCAATGCCAAGCACGAAGTTCCGATTGATGAATTAGCTGAGATCGACATCCACTTGCCTCAATTTGATTAATTCGTGTAACAGGCAAAGGATTTTATGAATATTTTTGTAAATTATAAAACAAATTTTCACTTACTAATGCAATTTTATTTCAATTCAAAACAAAAACGTCGACAAACGAACCGTAGTATAATTTTGGACAAGTAGTATAATTTTAATTTCCATAGACAGTAATTTCCTGAAGTTTGAATTTGCTACATATATTAATCTGTGGTCTGAATCCCACACTGATTGTCAAACATGACAAGTTTGACAACAATTCGGACTTTATTTTGATGGCTCGTTCGTCTTGTCTGTTTTTGTTTTTTGTTTAACCTAATATTATTAAACTTGTGCAGATACACCAGTAACTAAACCATACAGAAGTATAACTAAACTAAGCTAGGTACCTAAAAATGGTGTTTTACGTCACAGGATCTAACATATTTGGACAATGGTCTGACGAAGATCTGGTAATCAGTGAGTTTCGTGATATTACAGAAAGTAAACATGAACTAGGTATTGCCATGCCACAGCCAAAACTAATGCAAATAAATTGGTCTTACAATATTTTACAAATTGCTGACAATTATTATTTATCAGGGTTTTGGGATGGTAAAGAAAGCCAGTTAGTAAAAGTACCAATACCTGATGAGTATTTGGGATCAAAGGAAGATTTAATGCTGGCTGGTAACGACTATAATGTTATATTAGTGCCCAAAAATAGTAACATGATATGGGTAACAGATTTGAGTATGAAGAACGAATTTAAAAAGATATATATTAATGTGGAAGAGCCATTAGAAAATGTTGAGAAAAAGCAGAAGAGAGATAATAGTATTATTAAAGTTGAATATGTAAACCATACTTGTTTATATTTGACATCAATGGGACATGTATACAATGGTATTCTCCCTACTTATTTGGATACAAGGCATTGTAGAGGGAAAATATGTGATATTCAATGTGGCTATGAACATTGCATACTGTTGACAGATGAAGGAATAGTTTATACTTGGGGCAATGGAAGGTATAATAAATATTTCGCTTTTTCTACACATTGACAGGGAATGTTGATGAATAATACTTGCAAACAAAATTACATAACCTACTAGCTGACCCATGCAACTTCATCTGCTTCACATAAGAAATTTGCCCATTTTTGCAACAGTTTTCATTAATGATCTGCTCCTATTGGTCGTAGCGTGATCTTATATAGCCTATAGACTTCCTCGAGAATTGTGCTATCACTATAATTATACTATATAAAACAATAAAAGATTTTTTCAATTCAAACCAGTGGTTTCTGAGAGTAGTGCGTTCGCCCAAACAAACACTCTTCAGCTTTATAATATTAGTATAGATTAACTATCCCTATTAACCTATTAAGTCACAGTAGCACAACGGCAGCTAGACACAATTGGTTTTTAATTATGTCTGGTATTCCATGACATGACAGGATAATTGAAATAAAATAACACATTAATTAACCATAGAATCAGAAACAATGGAAACCTTTTATTCCTGGGATCTAGATTTGAAGAATTGGTCAAGAGGATAAACTTAGATATATGTGCTGAGAAATTTATTTGTATTAAGTGTAATCCTAGATTTGTTGCAGGCAGTCGAAAACTCTTTAATTTCTGTTATAATTTGCAGCTTATAATATGTATTTATTTATTTTATATTTTCCTATTAATTACACGTATAACAGAGAAAAGCCTAAATAGTTTATATTCAATAAGTTTTCTTTTGTTTCCAGAAGGTTACAATTAGGCCATGGTGATGTCAGTAATCTTGAACTGCCAACAGAATTAGAAGCACTTGCTGGAATTAAAATAACCAAAATTAGCTGTGGTGGTTGGCACTCTTTAACACTCAGTGAATTTGGCGACTTATATGTGTGGGGCTGGAATGATACAGGCCAGTTGGGAATAAAACATGATACAGTAACACAAAGTTACCCAATGCCAACATTAGTAGATCTCACTGACAATAATGGAGAAGATGTGACCATAAATATAAAAGATATTGCATGTGGGTCAAGACATTCTGCTATTCTTTTAGAAGATAACTCTGTTTGGACAACTGGTTGCAATAAGTATGGCCAATTGGGATTTTCAGAAGAAAAATATCCTATGGTTAGTTCTTTTAAAAAGGTGTTCCAATGTGATAATAGGTCCTTATTAAAATGTGGTCAATGGGCGACAGTAATAGTTCCTAGTTGAATAATTAATAAAATATTTTTCTTGTTGCCTAATGACACTTATTATTATTAAATTGAACGCTGCGCGTTCAGCAGGTCACTTGAATAAAAATATGTTTGCACGTTTCTAATTTCGAACGAGTGACATGTACGCGCATGAAATCTATCGCTGTACAAATTATCAAAACAATGTTAGGTGGGCGCACCAGAAATGAGGAGCACGTCTTTCATCCTTGATGGCGTACTCAATTGTAGAACATCTCCACTTGTATGCAAGTGAAACCTGCATGCAATTTGCACACTCGAAAACATGTTTCCAATACAAGCAACTTGTACGCAAAGGTGACGACATACTTACATGCAATGCAAGAGTTGCCTAAAATTCCTAATGGAATCGAAATTCGAAAGTGAATTCGGAATTTCGAATGTACACTTAGAGTGCTGGCAACACTTTAAATAAGTGCATGCGCTTCGGTTTCAATCTCTACAGCTGCTACCTTGAGTATTGCTATACCTTGTATGCGCATATCATTCAGTATATAAAAAGTACTCTGTGTCATTCAGTTAGACAAATAAACAACCACGTATTCGGATCTCTCTCGTCGTTTCTACAACCCGGCTATACCGATTCGAACATGAATGTTTAAGTATAACAATTAGTGATCGTAATGGATGCTTATAATATTTACATGGGTTCTTTTATATGAAATTACCGCTTTGTTTATAGAAAATGAGTAACATTGTGGTTTTCATACTAACTACTTCATAATTTTTTTTTATTGAGGCCACTATGAACAAAAACATCAGCCATCGTGTAACTATGGGTAATCGAAACAAATAATAAAGGTAGACGCTGAGCGATATAACTTTAATAACAAAGTATATAGAAAGTTATTAATATTTATGATTAATAATATATATAGCCTATCCTCGAAATATAAATGAATTTCTAAAATAACCATTGCCTGATTCTGATGATTGTCCAGATACCACGATATTAGGAGGACATATGGTAAGGAAATATTTTCATAGGTAGTTAATGACCTATTATAATTGTAGCAATATGCATGGTTCCAGCGGATTGGTTTCGTTGGTTGCTTTTCAGCAGCCATGGTCACAGGGAGACGAAGATGGTAGTTGTCTCAATGATCCAGTGTAGTTTTTTCAAAGTACCCGAACATAATTTAATCATTAGTGTTTCTATTTACGCAGAATGAGCTCAAAGTACCATGACGTGTAACAGTTCCTAAATTAAGTAATACAGTGTAAATAAACAACGCGATAAAATTCGTATAAATGACTCTAATTTCAATTATAAATACTAATCAAAAATTACCTACCTAACTATTACTCAGTCTACTATAAGCATGCCTACTAGAAATATGACCTGTGATCATTTAAGGATTGTATTAGTGTAAGTACATACAAGTCATACAACAATATATGTACGTGTGATGCTAACAGTAAAACAATACAATGCATAGATTTTGTAATACTAAATCTATGAAACAACGCGTATAATTTTGAGCAGGCAACCCAATATTTTCGATCAATAACTTAAATTCTCTGAAACGCAATAAGCTACCACGCATGCGGCATGTGCCTGGCGCCTATCTCTTTCTTTCTAGATAAAATCTCGTAAGTACGAACAGGTCAGCATGGTTCTTCGGATAAATTATGTCAACTAACGAAGTGCAAACTGGAGTCCGTAAAATATTGTTTGTTTGTTTATAAAAGAGTGGATATGCTAAATTTGTAAAAGAAAACTTTGTTTATACAACTATAAAAGGAATTGACAAATATTCAACAAAACAGCAATACAATATTGTATTTCCATACCTTTCTATAGGTACTATTTTTACCGGATTAGCAATTGAAGACTGAAAAACAAAATATGGATGAACTAGCTGCGGAATATGTTGCTTTTGCTCGACAGCTGTCTGAAAGTGGCTGCTACAGTAAATCATTTGATTTCTATGTGATGGCCTTCGACAAATGTGCTGATTTGAAAGAGCAACATGAAGCCGAGTTTCGCATCGTTATGACTAGGTTAAACGAGATACTGGTTTCAGCAAACAAGATGGAAGATATCTTTAACAATTTCAGTCGGGCGATGGACGCCTTTCCCAACAGCACTTACTTCTTAAACGATATTGGAAAGTATCTTTTCAAATATGCTTTCTACAATGAAGCTTGGTTTCACTTCCAAAAAGCATTAAAGATGGATTCTACATTTGTAAATGCTGAGAAAAATCTGAATTCAGTTAAAAACCTACTTGTAGAGCGATGGCATTTTAGAATGCTAAATGACAAAGTCCGTAATGAAGCCTACAGAGCAGCTATACGGCAGATTCTAATGCCAATTAAAGATAGTGTTTTGGACCTCGGAACTGGTACTGGGTTGTTAGCTATGTATGCTAATGAATGTAAGCCTATGGCTATAACAGCATGTGATGGCTCAGAAGTGATGACTCGGCTGGCTGAAACTATAACACAAGAGAATGGTTATGATCAGATCATTGTAGTAAATAAACTATCAACAGCAATGAATTACAGGGATATTGGTGGGAAACGTTCTCTGCTACTTACAGAGATGTTTGACGCAGGCCTATTTGGAGAGCATGTTCTCCAAACTCTATCTCATGCTTGGGAATATTTGATAAACAATGTTGGCAGAGTGATCCCCAACAAGGCGGAGTTCTTTGTAATTGGTGCTAATTGTGATTATCTAAGTAGGAAATATCAATTGTGTACAGCTGCTAAAACACTGTTGAATATTCCAACACTGAATGTCCACATACTAAATTATGATGAGACCTATGATTGCGAGGATGTCCATCTTTACGGCGAAGATTTGACATACATGACTGAACCACAGTCACTTGTGAAAGTTGACTTCAATAATCACCATGATATTCAAGACAAAATCAATAGGACAGAGCCATATGAAATAGAGATGAAAGCTTTAAGAACTGGAGATATCAATACATACATTGGCTGGTTCAATTTATACTTAACAGATAAAGTAACTATAACAACAGACCCAAGATCTAAGTTGAGAGCCAATGCTTGGCAACAAGCAGTTTTCTTTGATAACATACCAAAATCAGTCAAAGCAAATGACTTTGTGGATGCAGAATTCATGATGAACGCTGGCAAGCTAACTATGTTGCCTGAATATAATTGTCATATAACTAGAATCTCACCAGAGATACTCAGGTTCCTTAATGATATTGAGTATATGAAGACTATATCAGGATGCATTGGCATGGCTTGTGTGTACCTCGGACAGATTGCTGAAACATCACAAATGAATATTGTTGACTTGTGCCCATTCCCTATGTTTGGTCTACAACTGCTTAAGCGTGGCATTCAGTCTTTGACATGCTGTGCTAAAACAGATAGTGATAAACACTTTTTCAAGAAAGTTTTTAAAGCTAATGACATACCATTGTCAAAAGTCACAATTTTAGTTGGAGATGATTGGGCCCAGGAGGTATTCAGGGATGAGAAGTATCATGCAATAATGTATAATTTATTTGAGCTTTGTGGCGAGATTGACTTGCGCCCTAAGCTGCTATTTCAGCATTTGCAAATGCACCATCTCGTACAAGGTGGGCTATGTATACCTGCCTCTGTCAAGGTGATGGGACAGATCGTATACAGTCACTGGCTGGATATAAATAACAGAATCTTTGACACCAATGTAAGTAATTACAAGATAGCAGATTATCTGAAAAAGTATCAAGTGACACAGAACTTCTGCATTGACTTTTCCCATTTGGAGTACACACCTCTGTCAGAGCCTTGCCTTCTTGGCACTTGTGACAGTTCATTTGGAAATGATGTGATTAGTGTGCCACTTATAAAAGATGGACATGCTAGTGCAATTTTATGCTGGTACAGTATAGAATTGTTGGAAAATCTGAATGAAATATCCACTAACAGAAAATTCAGTTTCATAGATGGGTTGGCCTTTATGGCCAACCCTAAGGCACTCTTACGAAAAGGTGAAATGACGAATATAATGCGTTGCGTCGATGCAGATGGAGCGTTCAAAGTTATGATGATGGATGTGTCTTAAAAATGTTTTGTTTTCAGTGAGAATTATCACCAATATGATCTCAGTATTTTAGTTATGCATTCTTTCCAAGAATGTTGAGTTCCTAATCATAATGTTGAATATGAACTTTTGATTTGTATTTATTTATGTTGATGAAAATAGGTGATAGTCGAAACTTGAGCTTATTTTCTCGTTGGTGTCTATGATATTGCAATTATGTCAAATATGCAGGTTAATAAAACATGGTATGGTGGACCAAGAGAGTCCTAAATTGCTAATAGTTTGAGTCGAACTTACAAATCACATTGGCATAGTAGCATTTATATATCTAATTATAGGCTGTAGGCAAATAACTAGATAGCAGGTACATATCGCAGACCTCTATGGTAGTTTTTCTGGTTTTTCAATGTATTTCGATAGAAAGATGTGTGGCGATTTTTATATTATTGGCGGGCTTCTATAACTACCCGTGCATTGAGTTGAGATATGGAACAGATGTATCTTATGGTGTCCGCCAGACACTATAGGAAACTTTAACGGGCGATCTTTTTGTCATTGCTTGTATAGAATTATGGCATATATGCCATCATCGTGGCTATTCTACCCGCCGCTTGCCTAGCGCGTTACTTGGCCTAATGGTCGATTTCCAAAAAAATCTATGCGTGATTCCTCAAGATGCCAGTAGCGTCATTGTCTAACGCTATGTCAAGTTGAACCACACTGCTATTTGAAAATAAGACTATTTCCATAGTTATACCATATCTGAACCGGATTTTAAGTAAGCAGTAGGCCTACTTTGACTAATCTAGTGTGGTCAAACTCGACACAGGGTTGACATTAATGCTATAGTTTTGTTGCCGTTCAGTAGGCCAATTCACGTATTTAAATGTGTTTACTTGCAGTGCAGTTGTAGTTAAGTTTCGATCAAAACAGCTATTTTCGTATTCACGTAATTTTGACAGCTGATGTTTCAGATACAAAATCCGACGTAAAACTTAACTGCGACTGCATACGGACTGCATCGATACTCGATCGGTGCGTCGAGATATTACGTGAATTGGCCTAAAGGTTGGTATCGATGAGCCCGTACAAACCAGCGGAGGTCGACAAGCAGCGACGCCAGCCATCGACAAAGCTCTGCTAGTTTGTGAGGATAATTTAAACAGGGTGTTGCGAAGTGTTTCAAATAGACAAAAGTACCTACTTAGATCAATACACAAACACAAGTAGGGATATTTTAACGGGAATTTTTAACGTATCACTTGATGTTAGTGCAACAGGTAGGTACTATTTATGTCTTTTAAATATCTATTTATTAATGTTAAAAGTATTTGTTAAATAAATGTTAGATGTGTAAGCCAAAATTATAAAGGTATGTGATCAAATATTGTGCCACTTTTTGTACACTTTATAGGTACCTATATATGAGTCTCGCTCAACATCTTTGGTATAGCCGAAATAAAATTCTCATTTTTGAAACTCAAGATCTGATATACGAAATAATATAAAGTAGGTATATTGTTGTTAGTGATAATAATTATACACAATTATTATAGATTAAGTCCACGATAGTATTGGCGATCATCTTGCGGTATCATGGCTCGAAATGATTAAGGTAGATATATCTCTTATTATTCTATCAATGACTCAGTACTCCATATAATGATGCTACAGTAACGAGTCAAGTTAAAAAAGATAATATATACATATGTATATGGAGCTGTGTATGCGACAGAAGTGTTGCTCAGTTTATCTTAACAGTATTGAGTCTGGATTGTACCTGAAAATGCGGGCGTGATATTCCTCTGCCTATCCTCTCGGGCATAAATCGGAATGAGACTATGTTTGTATATTGATAATTAATATTTCGAACCGTGGTAATAATGTTGCGGTGGAGAATATGGAATATTCTTCAGTATCATAATGGAATCTATGTAAAAGATCTTGACTATACAATACATATTTCATGTTCAATGTTTTAGCGGTTGCATGTAAACCAGTAAATAATTATATATAATTGTACCTACTTTTCACTGTATTTTTGACTCGTTTATAAACGGTTATTATTGTATTAGTATTCAAATAAAGAATTCTATGTCCATTCATGTTTTATTTTATCTAGAATAGCAACAATATTCTTTTTTCATAGCAATAAACCCATATCCACTCGATCCTCAAAAAGGGCGATCGCGTAAACATCAGAGCGGCGCCCTCGTCTCAATTTTCCAACGATAATCACGTTCACGTGGAAAGAAGCTCGCGCGGACTTACAATATATCAATCATTTTAGAGACGCGACTATATCGTGCACAAGTTAATAATTATTATAGATGACACACTGTTCCATCGGGGTTTAAATAAAAAGTTTACGCGGTCTTGCGATGCAATGGTCGAGCGAGCTTTCTATATAGAATAACGCCATATAACAGTTACTAGAATGCTATTGGCAACACTACCTACACTTTTACAGGAATTACGATCTCGGCTTGTCAGAAGTTGAACTCTCGTTTGGGGTGTAAAGAACTTTGTAATCCTGTATAATATGTACCTAATAATAAATCTATAAACTTGGTTTTCTTTAATTTAGCATTCGAGGCCGTTTAAGTATTATGTGAGCCGATTTTTCGCAATTATTAACCCCCCCATCCCACTCATCAGCAAAGGTAAGCTAAGCTCTTACCCTCTTGCCCATGCTTACATAAATATTGATACATGCATTTTTAAATATGTTCTGGTTTCTTTAGTGATTCATAAGCAGCAGATATAATGTAAGTCTCAAAATAAGGAATAGGCTTGGAATACAGGCTTGGACAGCACTATATATTCATTAAAGCAAATTTTATAGACATTGTATTCACTTATTATAATCTTTATATTATATTAACGAACAAAACAAACATTCGTGTGATTTTAGAATATCGACATCGTTCTCTTCGAGCCATTCAATATCTTGGTGCTCGTGTGCGTTACCCCAGCAGAAAAGTATATCCTAGACTTCCTAGAGCAATATGAGTGGAACGTGTAATTAGTGCGTGGTCTGCTGTAAATGCGCGCCGCAGAAAAAAGAAGAAAAATGACGTTTTAAAAAAAATACTTGAATACGTTTCCTGCTCGAGTAACGATGCTCTAGCAGGAAAATTCTAAACGGTCAGTTGAGAGAAATATTGATTGGTCTTCAGAATTACCCGCATATTATTTTGTAGTATTTGTTCAGAAACTTATATCTCAAATATCTGAAGACGCACAAATTATATTTTCGGCCTACATTTTAGCACAAATATAAGCTCTCTGCCCATGCACACTAATTCTTTCAACGATAGCGACCGAAACCCATAATCAGTTCATAGTCAAATTTATATAGGACTTTTGATCTATACCGAACCACATAAAAAGTATCAAAATCCGAAATGAAAATGTCCTCGTTTTTTGAAGTCGGAAGTCGAAGTTTTTGTTATTAAACCCTGTTTCATGAATTGGTTTAGCATCAGTTAGCATTTTCTTTTAAGATTAATTACCTATGTTTCTATTCGTTAAATTAATAAATAGGTGTAGAATGATATAAAAGCGCGATGTTTTTTAAATATGCACTACTGCAACAATTTTACTTAATTTTAGAGATAAACAGATTCAATACATTCTCCCATTCGTTCATTCATTATGTATTTATTCGTTGACCGAATCTATGTAAAAAAATATGCCTAGGAATTTCTAATTTCAGAAGCACCGACTAATTGTGGCAGTTTGTAACTAATTTCGACCAATTAACCACTAATTATAGGTGCAATCAGATTATTGCTAGGTATTGTGGTTTCCGAGATATTGAGATCGCTGTGCCAAGATGAGCGCTCATATTGGCACAGCCACCACCAATATATATATATCTGTCGGAGACGGTTATTAGTACGAAACGCGACACGAAAGTCAAGATATGGCAGCACTGTTGCGATGACGTCAACATGCAGCTCACTTCGTGTTAAGACAGAGCCTACTTAAATGGAGGCGCGCCCTATATTCGACGGGATCTTTCTACCGTCGTCGAGTGTGGACCTCCTCGCTAGGACAGTATTTCGTTTCGTACAAGACATTCGTGTTAATTTATTGTGAAGACAGTAAAAGTGATAAGTGTGCATTTATTGTTTCACTTTGCTCGATCACCCTTTTGTACGCCCGCATTATGTCTGTCGATGGGGTTACTGATGCACACACTCTATAGTATATCCGACATTTAAACGGAGGACTAGGGTGGTACAAAAATTGTAACATGTAAGTACCTATAGTATTAACGTTGTTAAATTTCAGCTGGCTATATGTAGAGGAAGAGAGTGCTCATTCGAGAGTTATTTTTGAATTTTATGTAAAATATGCTTTATCTTGATTTATTCAAAATCGGTTACTAGTGTTAAATCTATGTAATCTGCTGAAATATATACGTTATACATATTTAGCACATAGTGTTTTACGTATAAAATATAATTACTAGATAGTAAATAAGTGTCATAAATGAGAAACGCAGCACGTAAAAAAAAATACTTCTTGGATGCCCGAACTTTAAGCTGCTACTAAAAGGCTTAACCAACTTACAATTCTTCGGCAAGTTTTGAAGTTATCACTAATATTAAGTGATACAAAAACTATAGAAGATTCTGCGTATAGGTATACTCATTCAAGAAGTCATAGAATTCAACATTTCTACAAATGGTATTTCTACAAAGCAAACTTATCTTAATTTCTCTCACTGCGCTGAGAATAATCCTGTTTCGCTCCCAATTTTACGAAGCACAATACATTGAGCCGCCAAAAAAAAAGCAAGTACAGAATATAGTGCGAATTTAAAAGAAACCTTCAACCTGTCTTTTCCACTAGTAATACATTGGGATAGAAAGAGATTGTCTTATATAATGGTTAATAAGAAAGTAGACCAGCTACAGATTCTTGTCTCTGGCAATGGTTGCAAAAAATTGATATATATATTTACCCAAACTGTCTGCAGGGACGGAAGAAAATATGGCACTATTAAAACAGTGGAACGTGACAAATCAAGTCCGAGCTATGAGTTTTGATATAATTGCCTCTAACACTGGTGCCACAAAAGGCGCGTGTGCTATCTTGGAATGTCTATGGAGAAATCTTAGACATGTAGGTTGCTTCACAATGTTTTCCATCATCGTAAAGCAAGCGATAATTAACTATTTAATACGCATAATAGATAAAAGACAAATTATCAGACTGTGGTGCACTTATTTACACCAAGATCTGGATCGAAGGGCCATTGGCAGGAGATGCACCAATTAATGACTTACATCTTTGGAAGAGATTAAAATCATATTAAGTCTTTAACGTATTATCAGCCATTAGGCATAAACCAGGTCCGTAGCTGATAACCGTTAGAGTTATAGTGAAGCACGTAGACTAATTCAACTGAAAACATATTTACAATTTTTAAGCCTTCTTATATTCAATTTATTGTTCTTACAAGTAGCACTCGCACTAATGCGCACAATCATTTGTACCAATCAGCGACAAGTAAATAAAATTCTATAATCTACGAGGGAATTCTTGGAAATCCTTGAGCTTATGTGCGTGCGACGCGGCGGCGTATAAAAACAGGTGGCACCTTTGCGCGTCGCTCAGTTCTTAAGTTGTTTTCGGCGCGGCTAACCTGCCCGGTTTTTAAGCGGGAGATCCGGAACAGGAAGGCGGGCACAGTAGCGCGCACTACCACAGCCGTACGCCCGAAGCCCGCCGCAGTTAAAGGCGGCAATGCCCCAAGCTCGCTAATGGCAGCCGCTAACACGCCCCAGGAGCGTTCGCGGCGCAAGAGGCGACGCAACAGGCAGAGAAAAGTGAAGCCCCAGACACAGCAGGCAGAGCAGGCTGCTGTTAGAAAGGATGAGTCCAGGAAGGCCACCGTGGTCGCTGCCCCTCTCGAGTAGACGAAGGTGAAGCGGACGGTCTGACCGCCACCGGCAGTTCAGCCGGCTGCGGTCAACCTGGACCCAAGGCTCACCAGTGTCATCGGCACTCTACCACAAGTGCTGGTGGCACTACAGGAGAAGAAGGATCCGATCCTTCTGATCCTCAAATGCATGGCAGAACTATGCAGTCCTGGATCTGCGTGGTCCGCGTGTGCATTTCTGGAACGCCGACGGGATGCCACCAGAGAAGACCAGGCTACTGAAACTGCTGCTAGCTCAGCGGCAAGTGGATGTAGCCCTGCTCAGCGAGACACACCTTAGACCAGTAGACAAATGGAAGATTGGCGGATACCATGTCTACCGGAAGGACCAACGCTCGCCGTCAGGGACTGCTTACAGGGGCTTAGCAGTCCTGGTCAAGAGGAGAGTCGTCCACCAAGCGCTGCCAGTACCAACTCTGCAGTCTGCGTACACCCTCAGCGTAGAGATCTGCATCGGATGCCAGCCCACCCGTGTGTACGCGTTCTACAAGCCGCCGCGACAGCGACTCGTAGTGGCTGATGTCCACACCTTGATGGACTTGCCACTACCCATGGTCATCGCCGGTGACTTCAACGCGAAGCACATGGCGTGGAACTCCAATACCATCTGCCCAGATGGCCGTCTCCTGGATAATGCAGATCGACACGGGTACGAGGTATTAGCACCAGAGGTCCCGACACACTACCCGTACTGTGCAGCCCACACATTGGACGTCATAGATATAGCCGTCACCTGCGGCATCGACGCGGCTGTACATCTAGACGTCTTGGACGACCACCTCATCTCAGACCACCAACCGGTGTGTCTGACTCTGGATGATATCCCGCAGGCGATCCAACTACCCCCTCGATCACGCCAAGATTGGCGGGTCTTCGCCGATTACATGGCTGAGCACTCGCCCTCCTTCCCTGTGGAAACACTCACCGACGTCGTAAAGCTTGCGACGGATCTCAGCGCGGTAATACAATCCGCGCTTCAAGAGTCGAAGCTCGACGCCGCGACCGCAAGGAGGCCTTTACAGCTCCCTGCCCTCATCCTGGCGATGATCGAGAGGAAGACAAAACTGCGCCGGCAATGGCAGCGGTCACGATGTTGTGTTTTCTGGCGAGTCTTCCTCGTTGAGTAGATGGGCTGCCTTCAACCTGTCGATTGAAATTGCTGCGGTGCGAAACGGAAGTTGCAGGGTGAAGTGCTTGCCGTCGGTACTACGTTGAAGTACTTGATATGGTCCGTCGTATGGTAGTATGAGAGGTCTGCGCAAGATGTCGTTGCGTACGAACACATGCGTGTCACGTCACATGTCCCGAGGTCATTGTATATGAATGTATTGACCTTGACACTCGCCTTGTTAATGTTGGTGATAATGACGACATTGTTTCAGTGAGCTGCCGGAAAAATTCCTCATCTTCAATGTTCGGCTTGGTAGGTGCGAAGAAATCAGATGGGACGCGTAACGTTGATCCGTATGTCATCAGGGCCGGGCTAACGATTGAGTCTTCACGTAGGGCGGAGCGAAGTCCTAGTAATACTGTAGGTAATTTATTGATTCATCTGATATCGGTTGCTCTTGCCATCAGTGCCGCTTTCAGAGATCGATGCCATCGTTCGATTTTCCATTAGCTTGCGGGTGAAATGCAATACGTATTCGAGTGACGTCTATTTTCTTCATTAAAGCTTGAAATAAAGACGATTCAAACTGTCTCCCTTGGTCTGTAGTAAGTCGCAGGACATCCAAACCGCGATATCCATCCCTCGTACATGGCCTTCGCGACTGTTTCGGCGGTGACGTCACGAGTAGGTAGGTATTACCTCTGGCCAGTTAGTGCATTGGTCAATCATAGTAACTAGATATCTATAGTCATCAGATGGCGGGAGGGACCCAACTATGTCCACGTGCAGGTGTTTATAACGGGGTGATTGTTGAATGCGATTGCGATTGAAAAAGCGAGTGGTTTCCACACATTGTCTATTTTCTGTTATAGGACTGCGCCGAGGCTAGTGTCAGACGCGTCGGTGAGTAAACATAGCGGAGCATTAGGTATCGGGTGCGATAATATAGTAGCCTCGAATATGCTTTGTCGACATTGTTCGAAGGCATTTTCAGCTTCATGTGTCCATTGTATATGTGTTTCGTCGTTTTTCTTGCTATTGTGTAGATACTTGTTTAGTAAATTTTGTTATTCGGCTTGATGGGGTAGGCAGCTACGTTAGTTGATCATGCCTAAAATCTTCTTAACTCTTGCACTGTAGTTGGTTTGGGAAACGTAAGTATGGCTTGAATGCGTTCTTCTGTGGGTTTGATTCCGTCCGGTGTAACTTCATAGCCCAGGAACTGTATCTTGTCTTTGCCGAACTCACATTTATCGATGGTTAGAGTGACGCCGTAGTTGTCGAGTCGTTTGAGAACTTGTTGTAAGTGACGCTTATAATCCACTGGGTTTTCTGAGTGCACTAGTAAATCTTCGACGAAATAAAATATGTTGTCGTCTTCTGCAGCGACATAAGTTTTAAATATAGCTCCCATACAACATTTTAGAGATATCATCATTTTAATCATACGCGCCGATATAACGCAAGAAACTCGGACATAGCGTGACAGATGCGCTAAGTTGCACAAAAAGTTCGTCGACAGCAGACAGAAGACAGCTGACTGAGGGAAGACATTACAAGTATATGTCTGGAGAAGTCAAGCAAAACATTGATTAAACTACTACGCCATACTTGAAATCAAATCACACGCACGCGCGAGTATCGCTCGGCGGCGGCGTTCGGTTTATTCCGGTCAGCTTCGTGAATTTTCGTGTATAATATCGTGTATGAGCGCTGCCGGTAGCCGCGGCGTCGAGTAGCGCGCCTGCCCGCCGCGTCTATTCTCAATAGAGAGTCGAAGCTTGATTGTCAACTGAAGTTTTGTTATGAAATATTAATTATCTGGACCTGCTTAATACTTTAACAGAAGTTAAAGCTAATAATATAATTATTGATATACCTCCTATAAAATACAATGTACCTATTAATAGATTAAAAAACAACTGAGTTAGTAAGTATGCTTTACGCTTATTAGTCATGGCTCGTAATCTTTTAACTATGTCATAATAATTATTGACATTGTATTCTTTTACTTTTATATCCATATTAATTATTGATTTTGTAGGGAAATCAATAATTAATATGTAATAATAGTTTAAAGTCGAGTAACAAAACAATAGATAAGTACCTACTTACCTACTTAATGAATATTGTGGTACTTATGTAAGTAAAGATCACATTAATATACCATGATAAATGCGATGTTACTAATCCTAAAACACTATTCATGCTTTGGTATGATTTATTGAAATACTCGTGTCTAAATAATAATTATAAGGATATATGGTGACGACGACGTCCAACAAATATTTATCTCATGTAATATTACTATTACATCCGAATATTTATTACAATGTCAACCAAACCAGATATGAACACATTAATAGTAACTAGTTAAAAAATGATGAGTGTGATGTGGAGAGTGAGTGATGTGAGTAAAATAGTAAATGATAATATTCGAAACGAAATGTGATGTCATAATATCGTCACGTGACGTCGACAACAGGAAGAAGCAAACCACAACCAATTTTTAAAATATTGCTCATAATTTATATTTTTCGAAGCAAAACAAATAGTAAACATCGTTTCATACTTGGCCTTGTAGCGCGGGGGTGGGCGGGTCTTACCCTGCCCACCCCCGCGCCCGCACCAGCGCGTGCGATGAGTGTATCCTGTTCCAAAAGATTTCGTTTTGTTGTTGTAGGAGATTGTATATAAACTAAGACATTATCAGGCTATTATGAACTAGGTACTTAATATAATGCTAGTTAACGGATCTTACTCGCGATAAAGTATTTAAAAGGTTATACATACCTATATTGATTGCCCGACGCGACGTTTCGACCGACGTGCATGGATAGTGGTCACGGGTTGATTAAAAAAAACGTTTATTACGAACTACATTCCTTTAAACGATAGTCAGCACGATTTACTTGATCGTCGCGTATTTCATCAAGGGTATGAAATTCAGTATATATTATAGTAAAGTATTGTACGTGATTTCGGGTAAACGTAATTTATACTTTAGTAGGAAATAAAGGACCTGAAGCTACTTCATTTTACCTATGTCCGCTTTATCAGGTTTTATTTAATTGTTAACTTAAAGCAACGCTATAAAGATTCCCTAAATTGAATAAAATCAAATGTTTATCTATCTTAATATAGACATATTTTGTAAAAATCCGATTACGACTTTCCTTAATAATAAATATTTGTTAGATTTAACTAGCATCAACAAAAATATGGTAACCAAAAGGCAGGTTAAATAAGTAATACTTTATTTTCAGATCATGTAGGTACTTTTTTTACCTAAGATAGTAAACATACTCTATTTGTTCAAAATAGAGGTGGCAATCCTAATCACAACTGTGCCTAACTAGCTTTCAGGCCCTTTGAAACAGATTTAGTGATCAAATAATACTAGAAATTGCGTAAAAACTAAACTAACAAAGCGGTATAAACAAATAACAGTCTTTAATTTTATAGAATAATTATTATGATAGGTTACTTAATATTTACCTAACTATTTTTAGTAAAATGTTGCTATGATTTACTAAAACTCCATTTCTATCGGCATGTCTATCGTAAGTTTGTAATTCAATTCAGAATAAGTAGGTAGCACAGAGATAATGATTATTATAACGCCGACGAGTCCAACTAGTACTGCCGCACAAGCAAATGAAATTTGACAATTAGAAGTTACGAGAACCGACCAGGTATTTGAATATAATACCATGTAGTACAACAAAACGTTTTGTCTAATACATTGACATTTGTTAAGCATACATATTTTTCATATTATAAGTAATTTCTTATTAATAAGTATCAGTAGGTAATAAACAAATATTGAAGTAAACCAAAAGAAGGGTATGAAATAAAAAAACAATGTTTTTGTAGACTTGTATAAACATATAAAAGAGCCATCTAGCGTCTCATCTAGCCCTCTAGGTAAAATAAAATGATAGGTAGATTACCTATGTGTGATGTAAAAAGTACTGATATCGATATCTTTAAATCATAAAATAAATGCGTTTATCTTGATGCTCGTTAATTAAATATGTACAATATTTATTTATAATAACATTTTATGGTCAATTTTCTTCCAATAAAGCATTTTGATTGATCTTAATATTAACATTGAAACTCATAGTGCCATCTATGATCTATTTTTGGAACTGTTTACTTTTTGTTCTAATTGGTACGCCATGACGAGAGTAAATTATGTGTGACCTGAGGACCGTATTACAGTCGAAAATTGGAAAGTATTGATTGTTAAAACACTGAAAATTAAAAAAGATGGGACAACCTTGGCTTTTCAATACAAAATTTATATGAGAAATAGTAATAATTGTCCTTCGGGTGTAAGAGAGGTTATTGTCGGGAATACATGCGCTTTTGACGCTGTATTAAATAAGTACATATTGTGTTGTTGGTTATTTAGATAAACCTAGTAGGTATTCAGATTCTTTTGACTCTAATGATAATGCGTTTGGCAAACTTGGCTTGGCTTAAAGCTATGGCTAACAATGATTATGCAACAAATATATACAAAATGAGAACGGATATTTTAAATTAATATTACTACGAGAAATCTGTAACAAATAATGTTACGGTTATAAACTGTATGAGCAATGTTTCCTTTGTATTGGACCGAATCTTACTGAACAGTGTACATTGCTTAACATCGAAAAAGATATGTACTAACAAAGACTGTCTTTACAATAATGAACAAGTTGTGCGTAAAAGTTCATAAGCCTTTAAATTTGATAATCCTGTCAGAAAAAGGCATATCAGCACTACTTAATGAAGCATCTACATAAATGTTGACTGTTGATAATAATAAAATTTGCAACGTAGTCAAATATAAACACTTGGTCTATGTTAAAAAAGAAGTAAATACTTTATTTAACCAAAAACAGAAGTTGAGTACAGTCTTGTTGAGCAGTTGACAAAAGAATGACATAAATTGACATAATGCTAGGATACATTGGTATATATGCGGTTAAATGTAAGACATGTGTGCTGTCCGTGTAAGATCCACGGATGCGTGTTTATTTGGTTCAATCACCTTTAAGTTTATGGACATTATTTATGTTAAGGTTTACTTAAAGTTAAGATCAAGTACTGTTGCTAAGTGCGGTGACGTAAATGCTTTCTTATCGTACTCGTGGGAACATGGGAACGCATAACTACTTATCAAACAATGGTGTAAATTATATAGGTAAACAAGTTATTACTTATACATTAACTGATCTATTAATATTCCAACTAGATGACTCAGACAAATTTAATATAAAAGATATACCGAACAGCTTGTTATTACAGGATAAACAATTTAATTTGTTAGCGGTGACTGAGTTCGTCAGAAATGCGAGACATTTTGTAACCCATTGTAGAAAACATAATAGCAGGTGGTAATGTATTGACGATTTAAGCAGCTAGGTGACAACAACGAAAAATACGTTAATCTATATTGTTTATTCGGCTCATAAATGAGATATAATAGTGACTCTTTTTTTTGTTATTTTATTTGCACAGGCGTTAGGAATAAAAATATAATTTATAGGTAGGTATGTACTTACATTATTTTGGTAATGTTAAGTAAGGTAAGGTTAGTTAAGTATAATGTAGGTTTATGCATGGGCACGCCACGATCGTGGCGGTAAGTCCCGTTTTTGAGGAGTGGCTGGATAGGCGGCATGGCGCCCCCACCTTCCGGCTCACACAGGTTCTGACTGGCCACGGTTGTTTTGGCCAGTTCCTGTGTCGTATACGCCGGCAAGAGACGCCCGGTTGTCACCACTGCGGCGACTGCCGCGACGTTGTAGAGGACACGGCGCTGCACACTTTGGCGGTTTGCCCCACCTGGGCATCGCAGCGCCGTGATTTGATCGCGGCAGTCGGATCGATTGCCCTCTCGCTCCCGGCCGTAGTTCAGTCTATGGTCCGGAGTGAGAGGTCGTGGAACGCCGTCGCCTCCTTCTGTGAGGAAGTGATTTCCACTAAGGAGGCGGCGGAGCGGGAGAGGGAGCGTTTAATTCCTCTCCCCAACCGCAGAGCCGGGCGCCGGAGGGCGCGCGATGACCTCCAGCCACCCTGAGGTTTGACCTGGGGGTGGCGGGCTTTGTGGGCCTGCCCGCCATCCGTTCAGCACCAGGTCCGAGAGGCGGCGTGCGTGTTCCCACGCGCGCCTCTGTGTCGTGTCCGTCTCCCCTTTAGGGGGGAGACAGTAGGGTATTTTTTATGAAGTGAGTCCTTTGGGTAGGTCTCTCGTGTAGTGGCCTGCCGTTTCATACGGCGGGCCGAAACCTCGGCGGGGTCGCGACCGTATGCGAAAGTGATTCGCGCGACCCCGTCGATAGTGGTTTTGTCGAGGAACACCGTGGTAGGTTTAGTCGGTATTCCGGGCGGTACATTATATTTTAACATCTTTCTTTTACCCCGGCGAGTCCGACATAATCCCTCCGCCCGCCCCCGCGGAGGGATATGAGTCATAGCATTCCCACACGTAAAAAAAAAAAAAAAAAAGGTTTATGCATGGGCACGCCACGATCGTGGCGGTAAGTCCCGTTTTTGAGGAGTGGCTGGATAGGCGGCATGGCGCCCCCACCTTCCGGCTCACACAGGTTCTGACTGGCCACGGTTGTTTTGGCCAGTTCCTGTGTCGTATACGCCGGCAAGAG
Source organism: Catocala nupta (assembly GCA_963675205.1). Taxonomy (NCBI): domain Eukaryota; kingdom Metazoa; phylum Arthropoda; class Insecta; order Lepidoptera; family Erebidae; genus Catocala; species Catocala nupta. The sequence goes on along the minus strand of OY776079.1, from coordinate 6,843,043 downwards.
ACGCCCGGTTGTCACCACTGCGGCGACTGCCGCGACGTTGTAGAGGACACGGCGCTGCACACTTTGGCGGTTTGCCCCACCTGGGCATCGCAGCGCCGTGATTTGATCGCGGCAGTCGGATCGATTGCCCTCTCGCTCCCGGCCGTAGTTCAGTCTATGGTCCGGAGTGAGAGGTCGTGGAACGCCGTCGCCTCCTTCTGTGAGGAAGTGATTTCCATTAAGGAGGCGGCGGAGCGGGAGAGGGAGTGTTTAATTCCTCTCCCCAACCGCAGAGCCGGGCGCCGGAGGGCGCGCGATGACCTCCAGCCACCCTGAGGTTTGACCTGGGGGTGGCGGGCTTTGTGGGCCTGCCCGCCATCCGTTCAGCACCAGGTCCGAGAGGCGGCGTGCGTGTCCCCACGCGCGCCTCTGTTTCGAGTCCGTCTCCCCCTTAGGGGGGAGACAGTAGGGAATTTTTATGAAGTGAGTCCTTTGGGTAGGTCTCTTGTGTAGTGGCCTGCCGTTTCATACGGCGGGCCGTAACCTTGGCGGGGTCGCGACCGCATGCGAAAGCGATTCGCGCGGCCCCGTCGATAGTGGTTGTGTCGAGGAACACCGTGGTAGGTTTAGTCGGTATTCCGGGAGGTACTTTACTAATATTCCATCTTTCTTTTACCCCGGCGAGTCCGACAGAATCCCTCCGCCCGCCCCCGCGGAGGGATATGCGTCATTGCATTCCCCCACGTAAAAAAAAAAAAAAAAGGTTTATGCATAGAAAATGCAAGAACAATAAAGGTACAAGTATTTAATTGATATTGTTTGATTTTAACCATTCCAACTACACTTCTCATCAGAAAAATCGAATCTCTTTCGTTTTTATGGCTTCTGTCCTAATTTAACACAAAAGAGTTTTCATTCCATGAAAAAATCACATGATTGTATAGCTGGCAGTTTGGCCATTACAGTGATAAGCGAAAATTCAAAATTCAAAATTAGAATTTCATTTGTTTATCCTATAAATGAAATGATTCACTGTTTTGAGACAAATGTGTGTTTAGAGTTGGAGTACAGTTCACCTTTGAAAACTAAAAATTAGCGCTTATCTTAAAACTTTTTGTTCTGTATACTGTGACTTTGGGACGTCTGAAAAAGTATTTTTCTAAAACATGGATACTTCGCCCGCAGAAGCCGCCCAAGTGGAGGTATTGCTGGATTCTGGACTTAGCGTGTTGTGGAGGAGATTCAAAAATTTTGTACAACTAATGAAAATATGGTTAATTTTTTTTTATCACCGTGGTGTATTCTGACTAACTAAAATAATATACCTATATTCTAGTTTTATAAAAATAATGTATTTCTTACGTATAATTAGTGTTTATTTGTTAAAATGTAAAAATGTGAGGGTAAGTATGAATTTAATGTCAGTTTTGTTATCATACTTGGAGTTGCATAATAAATAATACTATTAAGGAATCTACTATTTTAATATATTATTCGAAAAATACAGTCATTTTATACCACTTAATGAATAAAAGAGTTACAAAAACAATTAAAAAACAGTTAATAATACAATTATCTCTCGGGTTTGTTACCACAGTCCCCAAATCAATAATTGTATTTCATGCTGATGATGTAAAATAAACAATAACATATTAAAAACATGTTCAGAAGTTGCTTAATACTTAATATTTATAACCAAAACCAAGTTTATTCCTAAAAGTAATTAATTTCACGACAAAATCTTATAAAATCTTTTAAAACAAAATAGGGACAGTAACAAAACCGACGGTAACAAAATTGTTAGGCTTGGTGTACATTGCCTCAACACAACAGTTAAACTTAAAACATAGCCACATATTCATTAAATAGTATTTAACTTAAAATCTAATTTTTTTAATGAATCCATAAGTAGAACACATATTTATTATATTTATTACAAATTCTTTAACATTTTATTAATTGCCTACTTTTATATCTATTAACGGTATAAACCGTGTTATGAATACTTAAGTTATTATTCTGTTATGCTTCTTACAAAATAATATACATATGTAAAATATTTTTTTTATATTATTATAGTTTTATAAATAATCAACATTTCCAAATACTTAATAATTAATATTTAATTATTCTTTACTGGCAAAAACCTTAAAATGCAATAAATTATTAAAGGAAGCCTTTAATAAAATTAATTAAATTTTTAAGGGTAAATAAATAAATCTTTATTAATTGTTCTCACTAGATCTAAGAACATATTGTGTATTCGTCTTTTGAATAATGATCGTAAATTAATGCATCACAGTAATCACACCAAAATTGTAAACGATTTAACAGCATCTTTATATCGTTTATTTCAGTTAAAGTGAAGCAGTCTAAGTCTCAGGCACGGCTGTAGGCGATGGTCTTTTCATCATATCATGTTGACGTTGTCTGCTTAACCTTTTATCTTCTCTCCATTCTTTTCTTTTTGATACTGCTTCAGCTTGTGTCATTTCTGACTTTTTTTTTCTTTTTTGATTTAATTCTTGCTAAGTTCCTTTTTCGCTGATCCTCATATTTCGAGAGATTTTCATTTTTTAACCTCTCTACACCTACGCATCTTTTCCTTAGCTGTTAATGGCATATTTCTGAAAACGTAAATTTCTATATACCCATTGGAAACACCACTATTTTTTAATCATAATATTATGTAGATAAGTATTACGATTATAAGATATTCGTGTTCGGTAACTACTTGGTTTATTGTAGGTCAATAAAACAATCTCTCTCTATACTCATCTTTTCACTGTTATTGGCATCATTCTGAACAAAAAACTATAATACCGATTGGAAACTACCTACATAAACACAACTAACTAATTACCAAACACTAATAGACCACTATAACACCAATATAACACCGTCAGTCTGTCTGTCTGCTACTTCTTCACGCTTAAACGGCTGCATGAATATTTATGAATTTTTGTATAGAGTTAGATCGAGGACATAGGCTACTTTTTGTTACAAATGCACATTCACGGGCCGTGGGTCATTCGATCAATCGTCCATCGTCAGAACTCCCGAGATATTGTAGTCATTCGTACGGCCGTCAAAATTCACGCAATAATGTGATTCTCGTGGGTTGAGTCGCGGACAACAGCTAGTATCTATATATTATGATTAAAAAAATATTGGTGTTTAGTAGTTAGTTGATTGTGTTTTATTTTAGGTAGGCCACCAATAAAATACAACCAACTAGTTTCCATAAATCTGAGAAAAATGTTTTAAGTCATTTTTGAAGGTATGTAAACGTAGCTTTATGCTGTCGGTTTTGTTACCTTTTCGTTTCGGTCCAACTATATGTTACCGTAACTGCAGTAACAAAATATATTAGCGGTTCAGTTTCTTTCCAAGTTAAACTACATGCAACAAGATGTTCAGTATAAAACCATGCGTTTCTTTATTAATTTATTATAAGGAATGGACGGATAAATAATTAGTTGCGATAGTACAAACCTGACGACGAATTTCTTCTGAGTTCAATCCGTGACACAACACACGCTCACTGGCAAGAAAATGACACTAGGTGTTCAATTTTCAGATGGCCGATATTTAGACTATTATTGTTGCCATATATAAAAAACTAAAAAAAAGCATTAGGTAGGATTTCCTTTAAGATATTGACGTAACAAACCTGACTTGTCCGGAAGTAACAAATTTCGGGGACACTTTTTGTTTTAAGTTTTACATAAATAAGATGAATTATAAGCTTCATTAATTCCTTTATATTATACTTTAATATATATATTTAAAAAAAACGACTTAACATGTCTAGGTTGTCCAGAATATATTGATAAAATTGAACTTAAAATTTTCATTTATACTAGGGACAAGCCATATAATAATTAAGGGAGGTATTTTATTAAAATAGCTTACTAATATTTAGTTTTAGCCGGATTTCATTGAAATTAAGTTAAAACCGTAGTTAAAAGTACATTTTCAAAATTAGGAAGCTATTTTAACCGAAAGAAGTAGAAGAAAACCTACGAAAAAAATAATTCCTTGGAGGACATGCCAAAATGACAGTTGTACAAAATTTTTGAATCTCCTCTGTGGCTGAAAGATTGCATCTAAGCCTGTCGTCTGTTCATAGATTCTACAAACGCTATCGGGAGACTGGTTTGTTCACGCGCCGTTCAGGACCTGGCAGGAATCGGGTCACTTCTGAGCGAGATGATCGATTTATTGTAAGAACTTCTTTACGAAATCGACGCCTTAATGCTTTTCAACTGCAGCAGCAGCTTCATGTTGTACGTAGGGTGGTTGTAAGTGACTCTACAATAATTGTAGAGACACTTACAGCCACCCTACGTGGCTAATTATTAGAAGAAGGTTGAAGGAACGTGGACTGGTACCGCACAAGCCAGGAAATGGGTCTAAATTAACTGCAGACCATCGAAAAGCGCGCCTTAATTTTGCACCTAAATTGGTCATAGTGGAACAAAGTCCTCTTTTCTGATGAGTGTAAAATTATGCTGTATGGTAACGACGGAAGGAACAAGGTCTACAGAAGAGATGGAGAACGCTTTGCACAATGCTGCATTGAAGAAAAGGTCAGCTATGGTGGCGGTTTGGAGAGGAATCAGCGCCGACGGTAAGACAGAGCTTCTCTTTGTGTCTGGTCCACGTCTGCCTGCACTAAACAGTCATCGGTACATCGAACAGTGTCTTGAGCCTTACGTGATGCCCTATGCACATTTTATTGGCAACGGTTTCATATTCATGCACGACAATGCTAGGGCTCACCTCGAGCGTCGTACGAGATTATGTTACCGAAGTCGGTATCTCCATTATGGAATGGCCAGCAAGAAGCCCGGACATGAATCCGATTGAACATCTATGGAATGAATTAAGGAGACGAATTCGTGCAAGAGATTCTGCCTCAGAAACACTTAGCCAGCTGCAAAATGCAATCCAAGAGGAATGGAATGGAATGTCACAACATTTGATCGTGACTCTCATCCGATCGATGAAGAACCGTATGGAAGCAGTAATAAGAGCTCGGGGAGCCCGCATACAAGTTATAAAATAAACGTTTCTTACCTTTTTTTTAAATTTACGTGTTGTTTTATCGATTTCCTTCAAGTAGGTACCATACAGGATAAAAATGACTTGTTAAACAGAATACGAAACCTATGAAAATTTAATTTTAATTTAGAACATTAACATTACGATTAGAAATCCTCATATTAGGTATTCACTATTAAACGACATTTTACATACACATTTTTCTGATAATCCTTACAAAATATAAACTTGCAAGGTGTTTCGATTTTTCTGAAAGTTTACAAAAATCGTTGGCCAAAAAGTTGATAAATAAGTATATTACGAGCTATTCTTTGGGGTACATAAAAATCTCTTAGTACACGACTTATCACTTGCGATAACGAAAGCGATTGTGGCTGGGCCAGAAAGGAAGACACGCAAAAGACCCTCCCGCCCCATATAGTGCTTACTTAGCTACGTAGGTAGCACTTGAATAGCCCCTTAAGCAGTTCCTATATAATGTTTGAACTGTTATTCACTGTACCTAGTAGGACTGATTTGATATTATTGCACCAAATCAATAGAAAACTTGACAAGCGACTTACATCGATTGGTACTCTGGATTTTCATCGGAAACTTTTGAGTTGTTTCTAGAGTGGAACAACTCAATAGGTAGTGACCTACATTACACAATTTAATGCGTTCGATCCATGATCGGTGACGCGCAAGTCGCATAAGATACCTATCTTAACATACCTACCAACGATTGAAATCACTAGATAATAGCTGTATATAGTATAATTGTATTACGCAGAGATTTTAAGGGATTAAATAAATAAAAGTATCATATTATTTTAAGTGGCATTTATTACAAGCACAAAATGTTCAGACGGGCCGGCCGCCATATGGGTTGTCCATCCCGGCGGCGTTGACTCGCCCACACATGTGGCTGCAGATCCACGGGGCTCGTCGTGAACCCGACGTTGGTCTAAACACTTCCTACACGCCTATTGGTCGCGTTCGTGCATTGTCGGGCTCAGCGTGTGACGGCTTAGTCGAAGAGACCGAAGCCCATGTCGTCGTCGCTCTCAGAGTCCTCTTTCTCTTCCTTCTTCTCCTCAGCAGCGGCGGCGGGCGCGGCAGCAGCAGCAGGAGCTGCAGTAGCGGCGGCGGCAACAAACTTGCTGGGGTCCTACAATACAAAAGTTTGTTCTATATCAATTTGTCAACATTAATCCTCTACTATCCTTCTAGATAGAGCCAAAACGGTATGAATAGCGACTATCATCGCGTCGGTCATCTACACGCAATAACCGTATTGTAAGGCTAAATGCGGAAAACAAACGCCTAACTAATAATTTAACTTGTGAAATAGGAGATCAGGTGAGCATGATAGCACACATGTTTTATGCTGGAAAGTATGGCGTAGTTAACACGTAATGTTTGAATCGCGTACACCTTTGACAATTTCTAATTAATCTACAAATACATGTGTAGCAATATTTAGTCATACATACTATTTGCAAATAATCAAATAAGATAATTTGGATTTCACATGTGACATTTATACAGACAACAGTCCCAAGGTCTACACTACTGCAGAATAGATGCTTGTAATATGCATAGCAATGCAATGTTATTTACCTTGATGAACTCCTTGATGGTCTCAGCCTCTTTGAATTCAACCTCGGAGACGGCGGCAATAGCCAGCAGGTTCTTGAATCCGTTGGCAATGGAGTGAGGAGCAGAAGCCACGGTGGGGTAGCCGATGGCGAGCGAGAGAGCCGCCACGTTAGCAACACCAGCCATGAACTTCTCGCGCAGATCCTCAGGCTTGATGTCCAGGATTGCGGGGGCGAAGATGGTACCAGAGTCGTACACCTAAACACAATCATTTTAAAATTTTATTTGAAATCGAATATTATTTCTTGAACCTAGTACTGAAAAGCCTTTTTCAAAACCCTAGGATTAAAACTGACATTAATTTATACATAACAGTATCCTCAAAGTGATGTTTGCTATGAAGTCTAGACCAAGCAAAATATCACAAAATCTAAAGATTCACACAGCAAATTATTTGCCAAAGGTAAATTATCAGAAAGCACATTGATGCAAACTGTACTCAACACTTTGGGTATCTTCATTTGAAAGGTTTATGGTAAAAGTGAAGAGAATATTTTCTTAACATCTTGTAAATAAATTCTAGGATTATCTATGCAAATAAATATTTCTATTCTATCATTTTGGTAACAATTAGCAGGTTAAATACATCAAGTATTTTTTGGCTAATGTTAGAATAAATTTGTATAAAAACTCAATGCATGCAAGATTATCTATGAAATACCTGTCTGACCGATTTGAAGTACAAATTTATTTCCATTATCCAGTGAATGAAAAATCAGGCCAGGGTCATGTATTGTATACTACACTTATTAACAGATGACGACAGGAAACTTAAATAAGATATAGCGAGTACTAACCTGCTTGACAACAAGACCGTACGAGAAGGGAGAGATGTTCAACATGTTGAGAAGGGTAGCTTCTGAGGCGCCGACCTTGTCGCCGGGCTTCAAGATATGGACATCGTTGATGATTTCAATAGTACCTGTAATACACAACAAAAATGGTTAACAGAGGTCTGAGGATTTTTCAACTACACTCAAAAATATATGCTTCACTACACAATAACTTAAAATTAAATTAAATTAAAAAATATTTATTACCAAAAATGTTACAATGTAAGGTCTTATCCATTGGTCCCACACTAGGCAAGCCTGTCCTGTGGGTACCGTGACGATTACAATTTACGTTGAGGCACATTGCTCGGTCGACATCTTTTGAAGTTAACGTTTATGAGAAAATTTTATACTATTAAACTAAAATTTAACACTTATTCATTATACATATTTACGGGGAAAATAGAAAGTGTAAGTAATATAATTTACGATAACCGCGGGTGATGTATGTGTAATTATGAATATTTGTATGTATATATGAATGTATATTATATATTTAATACTTATATATCTATATATTATTTATATATTATATAGTGTTTAACTAAAGTGCAAAAGAAGATTTTCAGTGCTGTCATATGTCATTGTATTGAGCCATTTGGATACTTTTATTTTTGCCTCTTTTACTGAGCACTCTTTTATGTCACAATATTTTGCTACTTTATTGTAGATGTATTTATCTTTATGTGGGCCGAAACGTCTCGCAAATGATGTAAAAACTCGAGGTACCATGATTCTATATACTCGGCGATTAAGGAGATGTTTATACTCTTTTGAGTGAATAACATTTTGGTGTACTCTTACGAATGTTGTTAATATAAACAACTGACGCACATTAAGTAACTTGCAATCGTTATATAATTGTGTAGTGGGATACCTAAAGGGTTTTTTGAGCATAGTTTTTAGTACTGAACGTTGGGCTCTCTCCAATTGTATCATAAACGTTTTCGCAGCACCGCCCCAACTACCTATGCAATATGTTATGAGTGACTGACTCAAGGCATAGTATACAGTCTTTAAGACATCTTTAGATGCCGTGGAACGGAGCAGTTTCATAATATTTGCCGTCTTCCTAACACGATTCGATAGAGTATTTATATGCGCTTTAAAGCTTAAGTTAGTGTCGATTATCACGCCAAGGTACTTAATATTATCTGCTTTTTGCATTGATTCGCATTTACAATCTTTTTGATCTTTACAGTCATGTAATTTGATGTGAAGTGACGTGCTGGGAGCTGATGCTGCTGTTTTATGAAAACATATATATCTAGTTTTGCCAGCGTTTAGTGTTAACAGGTTATAGCTTAGCCACGTTAGTATTCGTCTCATACCCAGTTCCGCCCTAGAAAACGCTTCAGACCAAGTAGAACCGTCAAAGATGATAACCGTATCATCAGCATAGCATATTATGTCTGATTGGATGGAGTCATGTATGTCGTTCGTATACATTATAAAGAGTGTAGGTCCGAGCACACTCCCTTGTGGGACGCCAAAGTTTATTGTGTGTAGTTCACTTTTGGCATTGCCCACTTTGACACACTGCCTTCTATCAGTCAAATAACTTTTGAACCATTCCAATGCAATACCACGTATTCCAAATTGGCATTCTAACTTCTTCAGTAGTATCGGGATTGAGACGGTATCAAAGGCTTTAGACAAGTCTAAAAATACACCTATGCTAAACCTGCTTCTGTCAAGATGAGATGACACCGTTGAGGTAAGTAATGTTACGGCTTCCTCTGTTGATTTACATCTCCTAAACCCGAACTGCCTAGGAGAAATGAAATTATGGGTTTCAATATATTTCATCAACCTATTATTAACTAGTTTCTCCAGTATTTTAGAAAAAGCATTAAGTAACGAAATAGGACGGTAGCTTTCTGGAGAATCTCTAGGGCCATTTTTATAGATTGGGGTGATTGAAGCAGTTTTCCAGGCATCAGGGAAGACACCCGATTGCAAACTCAAGTTGAAAATTTCAGTTAACGGTGATATAATTACGTCTTTAATTTCTTTTAGCAAGGTGTTAGTCAGTCCGTCAATACCTGGTGCTTTATCGTTCTGCAATGATAATATTAGGCTCTCAACTTCATTTTCGTCAGTGGGGTGCAGAAAAAATGAGTTAGTTATTAGGTTACTACTAATTTTAGATGATAGTGCTTCCTGACTTAATTGTAATTTATAAAGAATATCGTTAGTCAAATTTTGTCCCACAGTTGAAAAGTATTTACAGCATATGTTTAGCGAAAGCACTGGATCTGGGCTGCTATCGATCATTAAAAGTTCTTTTGGTTCTTTTTTATTTCCGGATAAGTTACATATGCTTTTTATGGCTTTCCACATTCTTTTAGGGCTTTTTGTATTAGTCGTGAGTTCCTGGTTATCATGTTCAGCCTTTAACTTATGCAACAAATCGTTACAAAAGTTCCTGTATCGACTGTAAATTAAACGCAAGACATGGTCATTTGGTGACTTTCTGGTTTTAAGATGCAAACGGTCTCTATGTTGCATGCATCGGATGAGTCCAGGCGTATAGTTCGTAGTTAGTTAGTCCTAGTTTGTATAGTTGAGAATACTATAACTTATGTATAGTCACATATTAAACATTAAAATATTTAATATTTGCATATTACTGTGTTTATCTCTAATAAGGATGCAAATTTAAACTTTACTATAAAGAAAAAGTATCTATCAAAATGTAAACCATTGACTTAGCAGTGTAGGGAGGTTCATTGTATTTGTTTCTTCAAAATGCCAGTGCAATATTCAGTTTCAGAACAATCACACTAGGATAAATTTGAAGAAGTTTATGTTGTCTGAAAGCGAAGCCAGAGAACTAATATAAGGTTCTCTGGTATTAAAACAGACATAGCAGTATATTTGAAAAACAAAACAAATATGAATGTTAGAATCTCATCTATATCCCCAAAGGAATGGGCAGTGATGATTAAACTCATGCCAAATATGTTGTAGGCAAACTCATTGACTTTTTTTGGCTACAGTTGCAAGCTCCATGCTACTAAAACTTAAATAATCACTATTAGCCCTGCCTGACCTGGGAACTGAGCCCAAGACCTCATGCACAGTAGTTGCATACAGTATAGAAGAAGTTGGATGTTAATAATTAAATAAAATAAGACTATTTTATTCTTACCCTTGGAAATCTTGGTGGGGATGGACAGAGCCTGGAAGAAAGAGGTCTTCTCAGGACCGAGACCGGTGTTGTGGGCCGGAATGACGACGGACAGAGGAGCGATAGCACCGGGACGAGCGGGCGCGCGCACTTTGTTCTCCAGCAGTTTGTCACGGACCTGGAAACATTGCAGATATGCATTTATTAAACAATCCCATAAATATTAAATTTTGCATTCATCTGTATAGATATCTGCCAATCTATGTCTAATCTAATAACTTATAAATGTAAAATTAGCCCTGTTGTATGCTTTATCATTATCATTGATATAGCAATTTCTGCAGCAGTGCTTGAATATTTGTATCTTCAAAATGCCAGTGCAATATTCAGTTTTGAAACAATCACACTAGGATAAATTTGAAGAGATTTATGTTGTCTGAAAGCGAAGCCAGAAAACTAATATAAGGTTCTCTGGTATTAGGACAGACATAGCAGTATAATTGATACTAAAAGAATGTTAGAATCTTGTCTATATCCCAAAAGGAGTAGGCAGAGATGTTTTACACTCACATTTCACTAAATAAGCGACTATGTTATAGCCTAGTTGGCACAGTTGAAGACTCCATTGTTAGCCAGAAAAACTAATAAGCTTTTTTTAGTGACTGCTAATACACCATCTTAGAAGCAACAGGACGGATACTATAGCTCCCTCAGAGTAAAACAAGTCAGGATTTAGTATACTTACATCAACAAGGTCACCACGGGTGAACACAAAGCCAACATTGCCCTTGATGTGGGGCATGAGCTTCTCAAGCGCCGGGTTGTTGTCCAAATGGTCTCTGATGGCCTTGCGCATCATGGTGTTCTTGCCCATGAGCACGATGGAGTGGCCTCGCAGCGAGATACGGATCTGCTGCATCTGGGTGGAACCCACGTTGTCTGCACCCACGATGAAACATTTTGGGTACTCGTCTAATAGTTGCTGTAGAAAGAAAGTGAACTTTAGGATACAAGTTTAACTTATACAAATATTAAATTATTATTTTAGACTTTGAGACTAAATAGTACAGCAAGTACTGTACTACTACTTAATCGCTGGAGGACGCCAGGAATCAATTGATGAAGTGCAATCTTCAAGCTTGGCGGATACGATTGTAAATGATATACGGGCTTGGCATAATATGCAGTTTTCAATCGCTATCAGATTAGACTAGAAAACTAAAACACATATGGCTCAAAAATTTAAGTTAGTTGTATTTACGATTCATAAATTTAGTAAATGAAGATAGATGGATTAATAAAATTTTAACATAATTATTATGACAATTACTTATTACTCATTTTGAAAGTAACCTAATATAGAAACTTTAAATTTGAGGTTATACACGTTAAATATACTCACGATAATCTTGGTGAAGTAGTTGGACTTCCAAGAAGCCTTGTCCTCCCTACCCATCGTGGCGTGTGGAATAGGGACTTCGTAGAAATTTAAGGACTGCAAATAATACACCAACTTTTAACATGCGTCATCTATTTCTCATTTGATTAGAAAATATATTGGACGCAGTGGAGATATAATGATATCGTGCACAAATACACTGCGTAGAAGAAGTATCGCACATGATTGACAAAATATAAACCGATTTAATAATTTTAAAGTCTTACCAAGACCAAACGCACAGTTCTCCGTGCGGGACCAAAATGGTAGAGATTAGTGACGGGCTGCGTCTTAAAAGATTACATCATGCGTCAAAAAAGTTTATAATTACTAAATTATATTCGACTATTATAAGTTCAACTAAAATGAAAACATTATCAGTACTAAAGAAAAGTCTCTATATTATATGCCTCAGTAATATTCTTATGTGATTATTAACAGGTTTTTAGTGGTTTAGTTGAACTTATAGTCGTGATATCAGTAAAATCCATATCACGATATTACGACAATAAGTTCAACAAAACAACAAAAAAAAACCTGTGAGAAAGAATGAACGAGAAAAGACTGACTAAGAAAGTTTATAAGGCTTGTGTTAATGGAACAGTCGCAAGGGGAAGACCTAGGTGAACGTTTCTTGATCAGATCGGAGACGTTCTGGATAAAGGCCAAGTTAAGAGCATCTTAAATCGGTGAGCGTGTATGAAGAATGTTTTGAAAGTGAATGAAGCCAGAGAAGTGTGTCATGATCGTAGCAAATGGAAATCCGTAGTCTCTGCCTACCCCTCTGGGAAACAGGCTTGAATCTATGTATGTATGCATGTATACTCGTGATCTTCTTCTCACCTCCCTGGGGTGAGGGGTCGGGAGTCTTTAGAACTAGACTTCCTTAAGGCGGTCTTCACCGCAACCTATTACTATAGGCCTGTTCTTAGGTTAGTCCGTCCTCAAGGCTGGCCAGCCAGGTGAGTCTCCGTTGGGAGAGGTCCAGCTAGCTGCCTACGAGAGGGTGGCGGTTCACCTTCTTCGTGGGGTAGGAGTGACGACGCCCCGCTCGAGGGAACTGGAATCAGCTCTCGAGCGGGGCGTTTCTGTCTCCTCCTTACCTATGTTTTTGTTTCCAGATGGGGGAAGAGAGCGATGTTGGTCAGGTGGGTTTGAGCTGAGCAGTCCGCCCGCTCAAACATCCGCCCGGCCAACCCGATCACAAATCCTTCTATTAGTTGCCACTTGAGGTCACGATAGATGGTGGCGTTCCGTAGGTACTTGGGCATCGCATCGGTGTTGGGTAGGGGTTCATCTTCACCAGCAGCAGCCGCTTGAAGATTTTGGACGTCGTCTAGAGTAGAGTTATCGGCCGGTAGCTCTCCGGCTTCCTGAGGTCCTTGCCAGATTTCGAGAGTACAATAACCCGGCCCCACTTCCAGATGGTCGGGAAGTGGCCGGTCGTCAGGATGCCGTTAAAGAGCAGGGTTATCGTCAGCAGTGCTTTCCGAGGAATTCGATGCAGCGTGAAGTTCGGGATACCGACCTACCACCAGGTGCCTTCCGTGGGTTGGAACGTCGGATCACCGCAGCAATCTCTAACTGGATCACCAGCAGCTCCTCCTCCGATAGGGCGAGGGGAGTCGAGAGATAGGCCCGAACTGTAGGCTAATTCACGTAATTAAATAAGTTCAGTTGCAGTGCAGTTAAAGTTAAGTTTCGATCAAAACAGCCCATAACGTATTCTCGTAATTTTTACAACCACTGTCAGATACGCTCGCGTCAAGTTCGCGTCACGCGAGCACTTTAGAGTATTCTACTGCTGCGCGTTTTATGTGCGTGATTCAGATCGCAACTTGATCGACCTATTCATTTGACGTCTCAAATTACAGTTTAGTCCGATCAACGTGAAACGTTAAACGTAATCGATTCCATGTGATTACTTAGTGAGTAAATTAATTTCCCTCATGTGGCCACACCGTGGGTAAATTTAACTGATGTAATGGCCCAAAAGCCTGAAAGCCATGTCAAAAGTATTACATACGACTGACGTACAGTTGACGCGCAGCACATACGCAGTTTACGCATAGCTTACGTGCAACTCACGCGCAGCTAAACAATCACAAGAATACCATTTTGCATTAAGACGTAAACTTAATTGCAACTGCACCGCAACTTGATCGGCGCGTCGAGAAAATACGTGAATCCTCTACCTCTCGTGAGTGTTCCTCGTCCTGGACCACGTGTGAAGTGAACTGCTGTTCAAGACTGCACGCGATGATCTCTGCACTGTCCGCGGCCTTGTAGCGCAAGAGGCCGTCCTGCTCGAACAGGGGGCGCGTGGGGTTAAGGTTCGCTGACAGCTGCCTGCAAAGGCGCGACAGTGAAGCTTGGTCGTCTTCAAGGTGGAACAGGTGGTTCTCACATGCGTCTCCCCTGTGCTCCCACAGGGCGGCCTTGAGCTCGTTGGTGAGGTGGTTACGTGTGGTCTTGTCCCGAGGGTGGCGGGTTCTCTTCCAGGTCTTCAAGGGCTCACGCTTCTCCTCAAGCAGTCTCCGGAGTGGTGAGAGTAGGGGCCCCTCCGCTTGGAGTATGGTTTGGTGCGTCAGGTAAACCGAAGCGCGGCCTGGATGGGCCTAGAAAGATCCTCGGCGGCTGCGTCAACTTCCTTCGGTATGTGGATGACGGCTGGTCGGTGGAAATTGCCTAGCTAGCGAGACGTAGGCGTGCCAGTTATATCTCGTACTGGTACGGGCTGGCGTCTTGGACTAAAAATTCCACTACACGGTCGCTGCTCACGCAGTGCAATGCTGGGTGCTTGGCGTTCAGGTCTTCCTCGATGATGGTAGGTGTGGAAGGGTGAAGAAGCCCACGAATTTCATCCACCCGGAAATTCGTGAGAGCCGCAGACCCTGGAGGGCGATAGGCTGCGTAGAGGCGCATCTGCCGTCCGCCAACTTGGACGTCAACATTGAGGGCGCAGACGGTTGAGTCTCTTAAGCTTAACGAGTTGATGCTGTTGACACTGACCTCTTCACCAGGACAGCAAGTCCCCGGTAGGTCACGGCTGCCGGCGAGACCTGATCTTGCCGGTACACAAAGTACCCTGGATCTTGAGGGGGCGGATGTCTTAAGATGGGTCTCGCTTATCAGGATGACGTCGACTTGCTGTTCCTTGAAGAAGAGGCGTAGAAGGCCTATCTTCCCTGTCAGGGACTGCGCGTTCCAGTGGATCACCGTCAACGGCTTATCCATTGGAGGGGAGGGACTGCAGCATTTCAGTTATATCGATGGCGCCAGCTCTTACTGGCTGTGCGAACAGCGATATTAAGGCAGCGAGCAGCTCCTTCTCTGCATCCTTATTGGCTTCGATGGTGGCGGCTGCAGACTCCCCCGCACTGGTCGCAGGAAGATGGTCCGGTCCGGGCTGCTTCTTCTTCCTTCGCCTTCTCAGGCGTTTTGTGCGTCCTTGTTCGCCGGACCGTTGGCTTTCACCATCGGCGTGGTGCGGACTCGGCCACCTAGTTGGGGTGGGCAACCAGTTGCGAAGGGCCGGTCTTGGGAGGTAAGCCCGTCCTGCGGTTGTGCGCCTCCCTCTTGTATACGGGGCACGCGAGACTATTGGCTGTGTGCTATCCCTTACAGTTGGCGCAGGACGGGAGTTGCTCCTTGGGTCGTGGGCACTCATGTGGGTGGTGTTCGCCACCGCACAGCACGTAGGCCAAGGCGGAACCCTTGGCAGCAATGGCACTGTGACGGGCCCTTCTTGCCCCTCCAGGACTCGACGACCACTCCGCGCATGAAGAGCACCTCATTCACCGCGTACGCGACCTGTACGGTGGCTGGCGACTTCTCCACCGCCGCAAAGAAGATGCACCCCGGTCCGGATGTGCTTGGCGTACTTGACCTCCGGTCAAGTCCTTCGTTATCTCCTCAGCGGGGGTGTCGGCGGGAAAGTCACGAATGGCCGCCATCAGTGGCCTTTGGCTGGGCGATGCGATAGCGTAGTATGGCGCCTTCTCCTGCCCGAGGTCATCAAGGTATGCCTGGATGACCCGGAATTCCTGATCATTCTTGGGCATAAATCTAAAACCCTTGACGTAGGGCCGTCCGTTAGGGGCGTGGCCAAGTTTGGCAGCCAGCTCCTTGAAGTGGGCCGTTCAGTTCTCTAGACGACTACAACGAAGACCCACTGCTTCTTGGCGGCACTAGCGGTGGCGTAGGCGTCATCTTGTTAGGTAGGCTGTCACGTGGCGCCTAGACGTGGTGGCTGATGCCAGTCCCTGAGCAGTCAGAGTTGGGGCTTGGCGCTGGTGCCAGACGGCTTTCTGGTGACGGCAATCCCCTCACGAAGACAACGGCTACACGTTCGACACATTAAAATTTGTTATTTAAAAATAAAAAACTATTGCGTCTTAATTGATTACAGCGCTCGTACGTTGATGGTTGGTCGCGTGATGCGTCCGTCTGCCTCGACAGTCGTGGCCGTCTGAACTTATAGGGTTTGACTAAATGTTTTATATAAGCCGAAATTAATGAACTTGAGTTAGGTATATACACTGCCATAAGCTAGACTCAAATATTATTCACTCGGAGGAAGAATGAACTAGAGGAAATATAAGCGAAATTGACAAAAATATGTTCACTATTTTTAGTGGTTATAGACGGCGAAATAAGCACAGAAATAATATATAATGTGGATACAAAATAATAAATGTAATTATTTTGAATCTGAATAGGTTAATTCAGTTGAACGTTGACTTATTTGTTCTCTAGTACAAATAAATCTGGTACAGACGAACCGAATTACCGAAGAGGAAGAGAGAGAGAACTAGAATACTTTTGTTGTATTAATATTCTTTACTCTTTAGTTTTAATGGGTTATAGTAACCTACACATATCTATCCCAAAAATAGCGTTTGATTGTAACTTACACACGATCATATTTGTGTTACATCCCAAGTTAATATAAAAAAGTTAAAATTGAAGTGTTCAGATTTCTGAAAGTTGATAATTATAACCATAATTCAAATAAAACTGTGATACACAATACAAATTCTCTATTTAATAGTTTGTGTGCAAGTGCTAATTGAAGTTTAGTGTTGTTCGAGTGGGATAATAAATATTATGTCGTTGTTTCGGAAACCTAAGAAGATTCAGCGTCGTATGTTTTGCGCTGATGATGACGAAGATGGTGAACCGGAGCCTCCACCGCCACCCATCATCAGCCATGAGAGGAGGGAACCGAAGCCATCGAAGAGTACTCCACAGTTGAGCTTTGCTGACGAAGGTAAACTAAACCAATTACAAAATTTTGAGGCTAGAAGTAGATTTAATTTGTCAAGCCTTAGAATACCATACATAATTAAAAATCTACTGTGTCTGGCCACTGACGTGCCGCTGCGACTCAATAGGTTAAACTAATAAAGATTATAGAGGTTTCAGAATTCTCACTATATGTTACTATTACACTTCTGCGAACAAAGTAGGACTACTAGTAACAGTCTAAATCTTATTACAATATTGTCCTTTCAATATTATTCAATACTGACATATTTATTACCATGGATGTATAATTTGAGTGCAAATAGGAAGCATACTTTAGAAAACCATGTACCATATTTGGATATATTGTGTTTATACTTGAAAAGAAATTGATTTATATTATTTTACCATTGTTTACTCATGTAATTATGATCAAAGTTGTAGGCCTCGGTGGTGGTGAGTTAGTGAATGCAACTGTTGTGAACAAGTCTTATGTTTGAATTCAGTGTAATAAGTTTATGTAATAAATTTTTCCACTAGGAAATTCTCAATAACAGCGCAGAGTTAAAAAATTGGCAATGGTTCACACCCATGTGCCTTAGAAAGTGTGTAGGCTGTTGGTTCTTAATCTAACCCCTAACTGGTCATCATCATTAATGTGCCATCCTATTGGATGTTGAGAGTGCACTTGTGTTTCTACACACTGTCATTCTCCAAGGACATTCAGCTGGCTATTCCAGTACAAGTGTCCATCCCAAATTGTTACATAGGTCTATTAATGTTCTATTATGTCGAAATAAAAGATGAGTATTGAAAATACTGCAGTATTGTAGATGGCATATTTCACCCTAAAATATAAATCATTTTACTAATGCAAGGGCAGCTTTTGGGTTTACATGTACAAATCCTTAGACTGGGGTATTGAGTATTTCTAAACAGAAATACTCAATACCCCAGTCTAACCCAGGAGTCGGACCATCTTCATCGAGACTTATTGCACAGCAGTCATATAAACTACTGCAATGCCACCGAGGCAGTTCATCCTAACTAATGTTATAAATGAGATGATGATAAGTGTGAGTTTGTTTAGAATGATCCTCATAAAATTTCACAAACACAGTCGTCAGGGGTACAGAATAGGACATAGGTACTTTTCATCCAGAAAAAAAGGTCTGCTCCCAAGGGGTAATAATTTATGAAAATCTAGATTAATGTGATTGAAATGCAGGCAATTATAATAAATAAAACAATGTTAAGACATTGTAACAAAGCATATTTATATTACTTTGTTAAGAAATGGATTGTACAGCTATTTGAAATTTCAGTAATATTAACAGATGTCTTGATAATGTTTTAATTCACTTACTCATACACTAGCCTAATATAAAGGACATATTACTTTTAAATGTATAAAATTTTTAGAGCCTTTATTTTACGTTTGGTAATTTGCTTGCTCTTTGAAGGTAAAAAGGCCCCTATTATGTCACCTCTTTTTAGCAACAGTTCATTTACTGTTTTCATTAAGCCTGCCAATGTTCTTATTGATATATTCATCAATCTAGCTAAACATTCATATGTGTCACCGCGATGTTGTTTCATTAGCAATGCTAATAATCCAGTCAATCCTCTATGTACATTCTGTACTTCAGGAGCTTCATTTATAAGTTCAATAAACTTTTCTTTTGTCATACCTGTCCAATATTGGAGCAAACATTTATCAATATTCAAGACATTATCAAAATTGACCTGTGAAAGAGATCTATTTGTTTTTAAAAGTGAATATATATGTTCAATATGGTCTGCTGTAAACTCAGATTTGCTGCTACTGTCATCAAATAAAACATCCCAATTGTTACTTATCAAATGAAATGAGCAAATCCTGCTCCCCAATGGCACTTAGTATTTACGATTTATCAGTAATTCAATGCGTAAATCTTTGTTGATCATATAAAGAGGATTTTTTGTTTCACAATTAGTAAATAAACAGTGAAGTGATGTTTTGATGCTCGTTTATGGGTCAATTTTATACAATTTGGTATAGATTTTGAAATAATTGGTTTTGGTGTAGATTTACCAATAATTACCCTATGATTCCGCTTTTGAACATCATTTAGATGCTTCCATTCTGGGTCAGTATCTGAATACTTTGGATTGTCCTGCAATGGAGCCATATTAAAACCTGCAGCAGTATATGAATCTTGTGTAGAAGTCTGTTGAAATTGTTCCACATTAGAGTTATATGATTTGCTTGCAGCAGAATCTACAATACTCTCAGGATCTGAACATTGTTGATTAACCAGCAAAGGAGATTTATTAGAATTTACACCTACAGTGTATGAATCTTGCATTGTGGATGTCTGTTGACCTTGTTCCACAATAGAGTTATTTGATTTGCTTCCAGTGTCTGCAATAATCTTTGTGGTATCACTTTTAATCAATTTATTAGCATATCTTTGAGCTCTCATCCAACATTTACGACAAACTCTGCCATATTCAGCAATCTGTAATAATAATTATTATTATTTAAAATTACACATAAATTTACCAGCAAATGAAAATTATTGATTAGGCATGTTGATCTAAGTTCATTTCATTAATATTATGGCAACTTATGTGTAAAAACAATCCTGTAGGAGGATAATTTTGTTGTTCAATCTGAAGCATTATGTCCAAGAATATTTATATCTAGGCCAAGAAGTCTCTTTCCAGACAAGAATAGACAAACAAATTGCCCGACGTAACGGAAACGCCTGGAAGAGCTACTGGTTGATGTAGGATCTCATGAAAGGAGCTTCTGCAGTAGGACAACACAGGGATGAAATAAACTGAAGCAATGGATCGATGTAAGCGCGCGTGAACGCCAATCGCGATCAAGCCGAAACTAATCACTCTGATATCATGGTGCCACAAAAAAAAATAATTGTCTTGCCACAATTTATCCATTGTTTACTATAAGAATTTAGATAAATGTAACTCTTACTTAGCCACTAATTAAAAGCCGATTCAATTAAACAAAGATCAATCTTTTGCTCTGCTACTTGGTTTAATCAAAAATGATACTATAGTTCTCAATCTGACTTCACTTAAAGATATATTTATAATAGTACTGCCTAATTTCAATTTTATTAATTGCCTTTACCTTTCTAATTGCATTATTATGGATATAGGTAGATGATAGCTCCTGCACTTCACTTGGATGTTCTCGTGATATTGGAATACTTGGTCGCCTTAATATTGAACATCCACACAATCCACATCCATTCCTGCGGGCTTGTTCCAGTGTATCATAATATTCATTAGTTCTATTTGTTATTTTATCAGTAGCAAATCCATCATTCATTGCCTTTTCATCTGTATTGGCATGATCTTCTTCCAAATATGTTGAATTAAATGGTGCTTCTTTCTGATTTGTTTTGATTTGAGAATGAATCTCATGACAGCTTTTGCCCAAGTCTTTGTCACATGTACTGAGTGGATCTTCATTCAGATGTGTTGTGTAATCATTGTCATGAATGTTGTTTTTTTTGTTTTCTTTACATACACTGTGTGGTTCCTCTTTCAGTTCTATTGTCTCCTTGTCAAGACAACTGTTTTCTGGGTCTTCATATGTGCCTAGTGAATCTTCAATTAGATCTTTTCTTCATTTTTAATACCATTGTTTTCAGTGAGTTCATTACATTTGTCTTGTTCTGATTCAAGCTTAATTTTCTTGGGTATAGGAACATAATTATTTTCTGTATCTTCATAATCAGAACTACATGTTTCGGTCTTCAAGTTTAAGAAAGTTGTATCTAAATGATTACCAGTTTTTATCTCTTCATGATCTGTACTGGTTAGTTCGAGTTTAATATTGACAACTTCAAGAGCAATTTTCCAGCAGAGATGGCATATGTAATCAGCATCAGTTATCTGTAATAGATTAATAATTGAGTACTATAATGTATACCAATCTAAATAAAAGATTATACAGATTTATTGTTTACATAGACAGTGTCACACCTATCTTCCTAAAGGGGTATGCATATTTGGCCAGCTATGGTCCCATGTAATAAGAAGCAAGACTATGTCTTACACCAGGTATAATCCTAGACTGTGTGCAGTTATTGAATAAATATCTTGACATAAATTGCTTATTCCACTTTGCCTGAACAAAACCAGAGATGAGCACAGCAGTTGCATTTACTATGGTGATTCCATTTGAAGGAGGCAAACATTTGTTTAATAAAATAAATTAGTGTTACCTACTTAGTGATGTGGATTTAATCTAGGTTGATTGTAGCTTTATTTGCCTAGCTTATGCAAAGCCACCTTCATGAGGTACAGGAAGCTTTTGATAATATAATTCAATCAGAATATGAACAATTATGGTAACAGCACACATAATAAGGGGATGGGGCTCTAAAGTGAAAATAAAAATTAGGGAATGCTGCCATAGACTGATGAGATGAGATGCATCTAATATATTTTCAAATACTATGAGTCTATGTACTAAGTTTCATTCAAATCTGTTTACACAAAATTGACTATTAAACTTTCAAACATAATCTTCACTGCATTTTATTGATATACTTATTTTCTTACTATATTTTGACTATTAAATTTTGAAACATAATCTGCACTGCATTTTATTAATATACTTATTTTCTTACTATATTTTGTTATAAGTAGTTAGGTTTGTTAATATTAGTTAAGTTGTAAGTTATGATTGTTGCTTTTGTTTATGTACATAATAAAGCTTGGACATGGTATCATTAAAATATAATCATACATTATGAATACAATGTGCTCAGTTATAAATGATTTATTTTAATTGAGACAGCTGTCAACTATTTATTGCATGTCTTTTTATTGTAAAGTACTAACTAATAGCATAACTGCTGCAATAGGCTGTGTATTATACTTCATTTTGTCACTTATCTAACCAAAACGTTCTAAAAAGCCATTGGCTGTTTTATAAAGTACGTGCGGTTACTAACATTTTCTAGATAAAGAAGATCTTAAAAACTAACATTCTCTAACATAACCTGTAAATAAGTTACAGTTGAGATTTACTTACGATTTGTGGTGACACCCACTCATTGATTACTGATATAGTAACCACGTTTTGCTCCAATACAGGATAACATTGTTCTGTATTGATACATTTTGCACATCTAATACATGTTAGCAAACTGTTAGTTGCCATTTCAAAGTCAGGGAATGAAACGAATATCTACTAATCAAGTAAACGGAACTAAGAAAATAAGTATATTAATAATAAGTATTAGTAATTATATTGTGAAATGCTATTTAAATACAAAGCGAAATCATATTTGTATACTAACAATAACAATATTGACATTCGGGCGAATCAGTCAAAGTCAAATGTTTTTTTTTATCATCAGCCATAGACAAACTAGGCGGGCTGCGTTGTAATCACAGATAATCTATTAGAGTTACAATTTTTATCGATCGTTCATGGATTAGGCTGAACATTGAAGTTCAGGTAATCTATAATACAACATTTTGTAGTTGACATAAGCTGCAAAATGTTGTATTGTATACAATAATTAAACTTATCGGTTACGGTTCAGCAAAAATACAAGTTTGAAAGGTATTATTTAGTAACTGCATGGATGGTGTAGTGGTTTAAGTGGTCGCATCGCCACTGCCGCTGCGCCAAGTGTTGTGGGTTCAAATCCTACATGGAACAAAAATTTGTATGATCCACAAATAGTAGTGCCGAGTCTGGGTGTTCTTTGTGTCCGTTGTTTGAATGTTTGTAAAGTTCTCCGCGACACAGGAATTATTCGTAATGCGGGAGTTGTCTTTTAACAACACTTTTTTTTAAAACATTTATCTATATATGCACCAACAAATGAACCAAACAGTTAAAGCATGAAAACGTAACAAACAAACTCACACTCATCATCATTTCATTTATAATATTAGTTAGGATGAACTGTCTCGGTACTTTATACAACTGCTGTGCAGAAAGTCTTGGTTTCGATTCCTGGGTTGGACTGGGTCATTGAGTTTTCTGTCTAGAAGTTCTCAGTAGCAGCACAGAGTCTAGAACCGTGTCTAGTACCTCGCCCCCATACTACTAAAAACGGATCATTCCACTTTAGTCATCAAGGTGATATCAACTGGGTGATCAAATTTCACTTGATTTAAATTTATTTATTATGTTTCTTCAAATCACCTAGGTGATCAAATTCCACATGGTTTCCATTTATTTATTATGTTTCTTCAAATCACCTGGGTAATCAAATTCCACAAAGGAGACTGGCGGAGTCCCATAGTTCGTCCCATCGCGGACAAGAGTGAAAATGTAATCAAATTACTGCTATAAACATACAAATGATATATGTAAAAAAAAAAGTATATTAATGGTGGTATTAAAGAGATATTTGAGTTTATTTGAATAATTCTAGGTTATAATAATGACACCATTTTGTAGGTACGAAAATTGTTGGTACATATTTGTTTGTAGTTTATATAATTATAATAAGTAAATCATATATATTTTATAGATAAAAATATTTTAGGTATAAATAGTAATATTCATAAATACTATTTTATTGCTTTTTGATTAGTAACTTGCGTGGGAAAAATGAGGCTCATCCCGTAGTGATTGTAATTAATATCTTGAGACAACTTACACAAATATCCAATAACAACAAAGCCAGGCCAATCCAAGATGCAATTTCAGAATCCAAATAAATAACCAGGTCACAAATAAATCACAGTCGCAAAAATAAGTACTAGTTTATTAACGTTCACTGCGCACGAGTGCAAAGTCAACACGAATGTAACTTGTTGCTATTTTTCACAGCTTTATTGTTCGTTATTGCCATTCCGTTTCTGTTATTGAATATAAACCTTTTGATCCAACATAAAAATAAAATAATAATAGAAGTATCGCACGTATAAACATAGAGTCAAACGCCAGTAATTATAGTTAAACATACCTTACCGTGATTGATATTTATTTAAACTATTATAACTGTTCAAACTGACAGTCGAGACCATGTATTGTATATTAAAAACATTAATTTAAAAATAATAAATAGTGACCTTATCTATTTTGAAGGCTGGCAACATTAGAAACTCGAAAAAGCAACTGTTTCCAGTTTTACATATTACCTTTTTTCGTGATATTTATATCTAAACCATAGATTTTTCTGTATACATTTAACTTCTGTCCGTTGTTTTTGTGAGGGCCGAAATTCGCCGATGTCCTTTGTTTATTATGTTGCCTTAAATCACCTGGTTTATAGTGTATGTATATCTTAAACAAATGTCGAAAACAAAAATTTAACGTATTTCATTTCAAAAATGTTTTCTTTTTTTTTTCAAGTAAAGCCAATTGGCTGTCTAATATACAGGGTTTCCGGTAATTAATGGATAACCTGGAAATGTCTTATAGTGAAACTGATGGCCGTTCAGAAAAATTTAATAAAAAAATCTATCCTATCTACTACCTGAGATGTGTTTTTTTTAATTATCATGTATAACTTTTTTGTATACTACGACCATAAATGAATAAAATCCATTGGTTTTTGTTGTTTTATTATTAAACACTAATTATGCTAATAGATACAGTCAAAAGTATGCTATGCTATATAGCTTGCACTTTTTAATATATATATATATTTTTTCTTTTTTTCTGAACGGCCTTCAGTTCTACTATAAGACATTTCAAGGTTATCCTTTAATTACCGGACAACCTGTATATTACTCTTTTAATAATTTTTGCATTGATTTCTTAACATTGTTAGTTTCATGTTGTGCAGTGAATTGGCGACATCGCACCGTATGAAATGCCGCGTCCTTTCGTAAAGCGTTTAAAGGAAACACAATGTTATTATTATTGCGACGCATTACACTATTAAGTTTGTGGTGCCAACCTTCCAGGCAATTGGTGGTGCGGTATCGCTCACCTCAGACACACCAAATTGGAATTATGGATTCTCTCATCCAAAACCTTTGGAAATATCTCAAAAAGTCACGTGCTGCTAGATACTTTTCATATTCTGTAGTTATGTAGTTCCATCCCTCTGTGATTGAGTCAAGTGGAAGTAATGGTAACGAATTACATAGCGACCCACAGCGCCGACTATGCTTATGTTTCTTCAATTTTAATGATTCCAGTTTTCGCCAGATACGTCGTGTAAAATGAAAATGGCACTCTTTTATGGTAACTCCTGGGAAAACAGCAATCACGGCCTTCATTGCTGCTTCCTCGAAGTCGCTCGTGAACTTTGATGGTTTCCAACTCGGGAATTGCGATTTCAACTTCTCAAATAGAATAATATAAGATTCACGAGTCTTATGTGCCATAAGTGCGTAAATTATTGGCACAATATTTGAGCACGTCGAAGTACTGTCCATATCGCCGTGAAGTGTGTATAACTGCAAATAGGGCTTTAGGCACACTTTGCAAGTGCCGTCGCCAAACATGTGTTTTATCTGATTTATTTTAATCTTGGCTTCATCCGAACAAAATAAAGTTAGTTAAGTTATAATCGGCCAATAAGAATGAAGCAAATTGTTGGAGTACTGATACTTTGGCTGCATCTGTATGTATGAGTTTGTCTACTCCATAGTACTTGTTTCTGGATTTATAAAGTCCAGATCTCACATTATCAAGTCGAATATTACAAATCATATCTAAACCAGCATCTTGAAGTTCAGCTATTGTTTCATTATAAATCTTGGGTATAGATACGCAATCGGGATCCATCACTTTTTCTTGCAAATGTAAATTTTTTGTGCTACAATGTTTTTCGTCAGATTTCTTGTACACTGTTGATCATGAGCTTTTTCTTTAATAAGTTGGTCATTCTAAAACAATGATTAGTAATAATAATAATAAGCCTCCCCAAAGGACCAGGTATTTTCTAATATAATATTGTTACACCCAGTGCTATCTCTTGGCATTGTGTGGAAGACTCGGAAGTTCTGTCTAATAATTTACTACAGCGTCATCTATTGAATACTTACGGAACTACGTAGATTCGTCGGTACGAGTAGAGTAGAGAGAACGCTGGCACATTCTCGAATCTTCGCATTGTTTACAGACCGGGTATGACGTTACTAGAAAACGCCGGAAACGCTTTAACCGAGTTAAAGGGGAAGGCCAGCGCTTGCCGAGTCAGTTTACAATCGTAAGCGCTCAAGTATTCATCGAAGCGAACGGAAGCGAAAATACTACGGAGTTTGAAGCAGTTACTGTGGAAAAGTGTAGTATAGTATTTTTTGTGTTTTAAATTTAATTGTGTGCTAGAATAAAAACGTTTTAGTCGGTAATATTGTTTTACATTGTTATCCCTCGAACCGGTCACAGTATGTTAGAAAGTACCTGTGATAAGATAAACATAATAATAATATTTTATCACATACACACAACACCATCTAGCCCAAGCTAAACATACATTTATACATTTTTTTGTATATACATACATATTATAATATAATAATAATTTTTTATTCAATAATAATATTGTATTAAATTCACATTAAAACTATATTTAATCTAAAGAAAAACATTTACAATTTAAATATTGGACACAAGAGACTTGTTTATGAAGTCTGTTTTTACATTGTATATTAAAATCCAGACCAAGGCAAACATACATGTTCATGCACACAATCGTTTGACTTGTGTGGGAATCGAACCCGCGATCTTAGGCGTGGCAGTCGGTTACACTAACCACTACGCCAACGAGGCCGACAAATAACAATTATTGTTCAATACTTAAAATTTTGTCACTAGGCGTTTAACACATAAAGCTTATAAATTAATATAAGTAATATTTACCTTAATGGTCGTGGATCCAGGGCAGTTCAATTTTAAGTGGTTGCAGCATCGCCATCAAACCGCACCATTTTTGTATGTTTTCTTTTTTGTATATCGAAAACCGTTATACAACAGAACTTTACCACGCCCCTTGTTAATATAACAAAAGACTTCCATTTTAAACTCCAATAAACATACAAGTACAGTTCTAACAGAATACGTAATAGAGAGGTATGAAGATGAAATAATATCACTCGTACCGTACGTATCACAATTTTTTTACGATTGCCCTCAAATTACTGACATGCCCAACAATAATTGTATTCGTAGCCTTCAATTCGCTTTACCAGGGAACGTTTAAGGTATATACTATAAATGAGGTGATTTAAGGCAACTTAATAAACAAATTTTAATCATGTGGAATTTTATCACCCAGGTGATTTGTTGGTAGGTGATTTTAGGACACAAAAATGTGGAATTTGATCACTGAAGTGGAATAATCCCTTAAAACAATGTCTTAAAAAGGTGTGTAATATACCTTCGCCTATGCCTTCGGGGATATAACCATAAGACTATGTATGTATAACAAAAATCCATAATCTCGGACGCAAGAATATTGACGTGAAATAGCAGTATTCCTACTGTTGTGTTTCGTTCGGTGTGTGAGAGTGGCGGAGGCCCAATCACCCTTTCCCCCTTCCCGCTTCTTCTCCTTCCCAGTTCCTTTCCTAAATGGTCGGCAACGCGTAAGTGATGCCTCTGGTGTTGCAGGTGTCCATAGGCCAGGGTGACCACTTACCATTACGTACGCTTGTTTGCCAAAGTTGTTGCTAGTTGTATAAAAAAAATAACATACAAAGCGTTATTTGTAAAAAAGGTTGTTCGTCCAGCACTACTTAACCCCTTACACCCACAAATCCTGAACTTTCTGTTATTGAGAATTTCTTGACAAAAAAATCCCAATTCCCTTTTTTGTTAGGACCTCTCTCTATTTTAATTTACAATGAATATAGTCTGATGATTGTATTATAGATATATATGTTACGGTAAGTGTAATTAATTGGAAATTATAAATAATTATCTGTCATTATTAATAATTATCTCTAAAGTAAATGTAAATGTAAAATTGAAATTCATTACTTTTACCAGTTGTTTATTAAACATGCACTCTTCTCGTCGGTAAAAGTAATAAAATAAGACTCGAACTTATTTGTCCTTTAGGTATTTATTTACAATTCCACAGTTCTTACAAATACTAAAAGAAACTTACATGCAAATCGTTTATTTGGTTTTGTTTAAATCACACAAAAACAGATTAAATAAAAATTATACAATCATAGACTCCGTAAAATCATCTATACTAATATTATAAAGCTGAACAGTTTGTTTGTTTGCTTGAACGCGCTAATTTCAGGCATTACTGGTCCGAATTGAAAAATTCTTTAAATCCTAGATAGCTCATTTATTGAGGAAGGCTATAGACTATATAACATCACGCTACGACCCACGGGGATGGCGCAGTAATCATAAAAGAGGGTGAAACAGCTAGCACATCTATTAAAAAATAAAGCTTTTCTTTACTAAAAGAACTTAGAATTTACATAGGTACAAATCGTTTATCATTTAGTTTTGTTTAAATCAAACGTAAACAAATAAAAATAAAATTATCTCCTCTAATGCTCGATCGAACAGAAAGACGCTGCGATTACGTTATTTTAGAAAATTTATTTCATTTACATATCGGTACTGAGGTTAAATTATTAAAAATCACTGATAATGTGATTAATTACTTTTATCTCGCCTTTCGGTAATTATTAATAATGATAGACAATTATTAATAATTTTCAATTAATCACACTTACCGTAACATATTATTATGTTATACCGTGACATACAGCCTTGGCCAAAAGTATGGAGCACCCCTATAAAAACTGCATTTTGTATAGAATGAAATGAAACAACTTGTGTACATTTTAAATTATCTTTACTTTGATATAAAATTAATATTTCGTCGGCCACCCTTAGCCGCTAACACAGTAGCTATTCATCTTGGCATAGAGCCTACAAGATTTTTACATTGTTCTTCAGTTATGGTATTCCATTCTTGGCGGAGGCGTATTTTTAGTTCTTCTTTTGTTGTTATTGTGTGGCACTGGACCTTACGCTTTAGGATTCCCCATAAATGTTCTATAGGATCAAGGTCCGGCGACTGTGCAGGCCATTCCTGGAGCTCAATGGAATTTTCACGAAACTATGACATTGTGCGGGCTGATTTATGGCATGGTGCGTTATCTTCTGGAATTTAACTCCATCCAAATTAATGTCACCAAAAAGTGTAAAAACGAAGGCAAAAAAGCTGATTCCAAACACATTCATGTATTTTGTAGAGTTTCTTCGGCCCTCATACTCAAACATTATGAGACATGCAGACCCAGGTCATCCCGGTACCTGCGCCGTGTTCTACAGTTGGTCCCAACTGGCATAAATTCTTCTCCCCCACGGCGACGCACGAAGACCAAACAAAAACCAAAGACCAAACAAAAACAAAATAAATAGACATTAACTAATCATGAAAAGACAACAGTATAGCTTTTTAAATTTCAATAATACTTATTTATCCATTTGGACATTCATATTATCTAACTTACTTCAAAGTTTGATTCGTCTGATCACACAATATTTGACCAGTCTTTTTAGTGTAATGTTGGTACTTTAAGGCCCATGCATAGCAAGCCTTTTTATTATTGTCTGAGATCAATGGCTTCTTCCTGGTTTTACACCCTTTGAGACCAGCTTCCTGAAGTATTCGACAAGTCGTTTTGGCAGAAATTGTGTTGTTACTCGCCACTGAGAACTCAGCAGCGAACTCAGAAGACATTTTTGTCCTGTTTTTCAAAGACTCTCACAAATTTTCGATCTTCACGGTCACCGGTAATACCTTTTCGTTCAGTTCTGGGCATATTGCTGTGCGTACCGGTAGCGGCGAATCGCTCAATGGTAAATTGCACCGCTTCGCGCGACCACTTAACAGTTCTGGATATCTCAACTTGGGATTACCCTTGTTCATGAAAAGGTTGTATTTTCACACGTATTTCAAGAGATAGTTCGGATGTTTTAGGTATTGTGTATCGAAATTAATATAACTGAACACAAAATAATACAAGTGCGCTAGATGACGGTATGTGTACACAACGACGCAAAATAGTAAACTGAATTAAAGATTGGAAATTATTAAACGGATAAGATGCTTTGTATCGGATGTTTTATTAGCCCTAACTGGGTACACTATTGCTTTAAATATCTTTTTACATGACACCTAATCCATATTTAAATAAAATGTATTGTTTTCTACTGCAAATATTACGCACGTGAAAAATACATGGGGTGCTCCATACTTTTGGCCAAGGCTGTATATATATATACGTATATTTATTATGATTACTGCTCTGTGTCCTTAGCTCGTAGAGTAATATTATAATAATAATAAAAATAAATTTATTTGATCTCTTCACAGTTGTTAATACAAAGTAACATAAATTTTAGAGTGTGTGTATATTAGTATGCTTAAGCTTATTGGTATGAAATGTATTTTTATTGTATAGTAATATTATTTGCGAGTAATAACCCAAAACAAAAACAAAATAACCTTTCCAATGTGTTCTCAATTCATTATCTCACTGGAGACATTAAATTCTCAGTTTCATTGTAATTCAGTGACTTAAGATAGGCAGAGACAGCAACTTTACATTTTGATTTGTTTAAGGGGTAGATATTTATAAAAGTATTTAATTTGTTATAGAAGTAAGGAATTAACAACACAAATAAGAAAAATAATACATTTTAAAAGATTTATTAGTGTTTAAAAGTCTGACATGTAGTCGTGACCGTGGCGTGCTGGACACATTTTGGTTTGTCATGCATATGTACGTGACTGTGGCCTTCAAAAGGAAAAATATCAAGCCTATAACAAACAACGAGATTTATTAAGCTCAAAAACCGGCCTTGCCATCTAAATGCCGTATAAATATGCAGTCTACAGCAGCAAGGCTGCGATATTTTAAGGTGTTGCCACGTAATTTCACATTAATAGACCTATATAACAATTAGGGTAAAAAGTAGAAAAAGTTAAGGCGCGATACACGCTTGCAAATAAATAAACAAACTCACGCGTTTATAAAATTAGTTACGATAAATTGGAATTCATATTGTGATTTGGTATTAATATCACAATTAATAAACTTTATTCATAATTAAATAAGATCAAGTTATTATTATTATATTTGTCTGTATTGTCGCTATTATGCGCAAGTTTGGACATGTCTTATTATCTCCTAAGCATATGGAGTCCAGTTTGTGCGGAACTTAGCCCAAAGGACCGCACAAACTAAGAAAAGAAAAGAAAAGAAAAGAAAAATAAAACCATAATAAGATAATGTAACAACACACATAACATTATTAAAATTTAATCGAGGTATAGATTATATCTAAATTCAAATTCGAAACATGGTACATTATAGTTGTTACACATATTCTGTTAGATGTTCTGCTTCTCAGAGCATGCAAATACATATACATTATTTTATTTGATTAATATACATAACTTTTACTTATATATATACATAGCTTTCACTTATATTCTAGAAAACTTATTATTATAGGTAGTATTCTTTTGTACTATAATAACATTTTTCTAAAAGTAAATTAAGCAATTTATTTTTAAATTGATATAATGGCAACTGTTTAGCGGTTTGGGGAACCTTTAAGATATCCTAATGGCCATATATACAATACGCATTTCTTTCAAATATTTCTAAACATATTTGGGGTAATTTTAATTTATTTTGGTGTCTAAGACACGTTATAGAAACTTTAAAAAAACTGTGGTTACTTTTTTACAAATGTATAAATTTCGTGTATGTATAAACAGGGTAAGGGAAGTATTTTATGTTTAATAAATAGTGGTTAATAACTATCCAGGAAGCTTGCCCCCACATATTACTCTAATGCACTTTTTCTGTGCTACAAAAACTCTGTCTACGTTTACTGAATTTCCCCATACAATTATATCATACCTAATTATAGACGAGACATATGCATGGAAGGTAATTAACACAGTATTATTTACTGTTTGCCTATACATATATATACAAAACGATCTACCTTCAGGTTAGTTTTCAATATGTGGTTTCCAACTGCAATATTTGTCTAGAGTGATACCTAAGAATACACAATTGTTTACAGTATTCAATTGTACTCCATTTTGCTGCATTTAATTAAGAGGTTCTATACTTGTATGTCTGAAACTGTATTACATTCGTTTTTAATATGTTTATTTTTAAGTTATTTAGATTTAACCAGTTGATAGCATTGTCAAGAGCTAGATTGATGATTGCTTGTAATTAAATATAGTTATTATTGTTTATTATTAGTGTAGTGTCATCTGCGAACAGGATAGTCATGGTATATAGCATCTGGAAGGTCATTTATATATAATAAAATAAAAGTGGATATAATTTGCCCTCTTGTGCCATATTTATTATGTTTCAATGAGGGTCTGACATTATGAGCTTTCTTTCTAATGTTTCACTTGGCTCACTCATAATTGACTCAAAATTGTATTTTAGCTGTACAATATAACTGGTATATTATTTTTAAATGTATAAAATTTCTAAGTTTTTGCTCTTTTTTTGCGGCATCTTTTTACATTGCTGGCTTGATTGTAAAAAAGCCTCTAATATATCACCTCTTTTTAGCAACAGTTCATTTACTGTTGTCATTAATCTCACCAATGTTTTACTTGATATATTCATCAATTTTGCTAAACACTCATATGTGTCTCCTCTATGATGTTTCATTAGCAATGCTACCAATCCAGTCAAACCTCTATGTACATCCCGTACTTCGGGAGCTTCATTTACAAGTTCAATAAACTTTTCTTTTGTCAGACCTGTCCAATATTGGAGCAAGCATTTATCAATATTCAAGACATCATCAAAATTGACTTGTGAAAGTGATCTATTTGTTTTTAAAAGTGAATATATATGTTCAATATGGTCTGCTGTAAATTCAGATTTGCTGCTACTGTCATCAAATAAAACATCCCAATTGTTACTTATCAAATGAAATGAGCAAATCCTGCTACCCAGTGGCACATAGTAGTTTTGATTTATCAGTAATTCAATGCGTAAATCATTTTTTATTAAATGAAGCGATTTTGTTTCACAATTAGAAAATAAACAGTGACGTGACGTATTTGATGCTCGTTTGATATCAGTCAATTTTATACAACTAGGCTTCCATTCTAAGTCTGAATCTGAATACTCTGGATTGTCCTGCAAAGGGGCCTTATTAGGATCTTCAGCAGTATATAAATTTTGCAATGTAGAAGTCTTTTGACCTTGTTCCTTAGTAGAGCTATTTAATATATTTCCAGCAGAATCTGCAATAATCTTTGTGGTATCACTTTTTATTAATTTATCAGCATATCTTTGTGCTCTTAGCCAACATTTATGACAAACTCTGTCATATTCAGTAATCTGAAATAATAATAATTATTATTTAAAATTACACACAAATTTACTAGTTTAATCTGAAGCATTGGATCGATCTGAACATCTGCTTAAGCGCGAGAGCACAAATCGCGATTAAGCCAAAACAGTTCGATCTGAAATATTAGTGAAACGAAAAAGAAATATGTAAATTTATATTTTATCGTTTGATATGGCTGCTGAAAAACAAATGTGGGTAAATGTAACTCTTTCAAAACACTAATCAGCTACTAATTGCTGATTTTGATTAATCAAAGATTGATCTGCTAGTTTTATCAAAAATTATATTCTATTTCTTGATCAGAGTTGAATTGAATCAATTTTAGATTTAAGATTGTGCTACTTAATTTTCTATTTTATTTATTGCCTTTACCTCTCTAATTGCATTATTATGGATATAGGTAGATGTCAGCTCCTGTAATTCAGTGGGATGTTCACGTGATATTGCAGTACTCCGTCGTCTCAATATTGAACATCCACACAATGCACAACCATTCCTGCGGGCTTGTTCTATTGCATCATAACACTCATTTGTTTTATTTGTTATTTTATCACTAGCAAAACCTTTGTTCATTGTCTCTTTATCTGTATTGGCTTGATCTGCTACCAAATATGCTGATGCTGCTTCTTTCTGATTTGTTTCATTCTCATGATAGTTGTTGCTTGAATCCTTATAACATATACTGACTGGTTCTTCTTTCAGATATAATTTATCATAGTCATGCCTGTTGTTTTCCTTGCCTATATCACATGTACTGTACAATTCTTCTTTCACATTGTCATAACAATGGTTTTCTATATTTTTATCACAAGTACACAGTGGTTTCTCTTTAACATTTGTTGTGTTATTGTCATTATTGCTGTCTTCTACATCTTCATCACAACTACTTAGTGGTTCCTCTTTAACATCTATTGTTTCATTGTCATGGCTGTTTCCTGTGTCTTTATTACACATATTTAGTGAATCATTGATCAATCTTTTTTCTTTATTATTATTACAACTGTTTTCAGTGTGTTCATTACATTGGTCATGTTCTGATTCAAGCTTAATTTTCTTGGGTTTGGGAACATAATTATTCTCTGTATCTTCATCATCAGTACTAGATGTTTCTGTCTTCAAGTTTAGGGGACTTGTATCTAAATGTTTATCATCAGTTTTTGTCTCTTCATTTTCTTTACTGGGTAGTTCTAGTTTCATGTTGACAACTTCAAGAGCATTTTTCCAGCAGAGCTGGCATATGTAATCAGCATCAGTAATCTGTAATGGACTAATAATTTAGTACTATTATGTATACTTATCAAATTAAAATATTAATCATAAGTATGTATATCTTTAAAAGATCAGTCGCAGAATGTCCACTTTTCAATGTCTACACTTCTACAGGTCGCAAAATGTCTCTTTCTCAGAAAGTCAGGTTGCAAAATGTCCCTTTCTTAGAAAGTCTCTTTCGTAAAATGTGCCTAGTTTCTAATTACTCTGCTACTCTGAGGGTTCCATCTTTACAAATAAATAAAATTGAAGTGTCTATTTCTAATGTATAAATAAAAGCTTTTTACTAAATGCCTATAAAAGTATACAAGGTACATATATAACAAAAATGAAGTAAAATTTTTTTGTTTGTCTGTTTGTTCTGGCAAATCTTTGAAACGGCTGAACCGATTTTGATAGGACTTTCACTAGCAGATTGCTGATTAAAAGGAGTTCCTTAGGATACTTTTATTTTAGAAAAATATCTTTGTAAACTGACCATACACTTGTTTTGTTAAATTCCATGTGAACAAAGTCACAGGTAAAAGATTGAAGTCATATATTATTCAGAGGGGTATCATAAAAACTACAATAGAAGACTTCAGAAAGAGATTATAGCTGACAAAATTATTCATAAATAAAATGTTATACATAAAAATTACTGTTCATATCATTTTGTAGAGTATGTACATACTATGTAATGTAGGTTTTTTATTGTAGTTTTTGTGATACCTATCTGCATAATATATTACTATGGATATATAAATGGAAATCCGTAGTATCTGCCTACCCCTCTGGGAAACAGACGTGAATCTATGTATGTATATTACTATGGAACCCTCTGTATGCAAAATTTATCCATACTTGATCATTATTTACTGATAACAAGGAAATCAAAACAAGGGACATTTTGCGGAAGGGACATTTTACAAAGGAGACATAAAGCAAAATGGATGTTTTATGACCTGTAAACATTTTGAGAATTGAACACTCTGCGACTGAGCATTTACAATCATCTTTTCTTAAATGTCATTTTTAAACATAGATTTATTGTATTGAACATTACATAGACAGTGTCACCCCTATGTCCCTTAATGATTTTTAATCATAATGTGCAATATTTTAAGTATAGTTTATTATTGAGTTACCATTTTTGTTTTGTTTATATTTATGTACATAGGCATACATACATGTATATATAGTAAGTGTCTGTAATAATAGTTTTGTGTGTGTGTGTGTGTAGGATTAATAATAATGACCATCAAAAATACTAATTGCTCAGCATAACAAGCACCTATATGCCTCACGTTACTGCATTCTGTCTTGGAAGGGTTAGGTTATCTTAGGTTCCTTCTTAAACTCACCCAAAAATATTCATTGACTTAGTTTAATCTCTTTAAATATATTTTGCTGTGCAATTAGTATTTTTTTGCTGTGCAGTTAAATACTACCCTTAATAAAATAATATCTTGTTGTTATAACCTGCTCAGTCATAAACAATTAATTTGCTTATTGCATAAGGTTTCTATTCTATTGTAAAGTACTATCAACACATCACATGGTTCAAAGTTTCACTGATAGACAGTTTAATCCATCAATACTCTTACTTCAGACACAATGAAAAAGCAATGTGTGAAGGCCACTGGGGTTTGAGCATTGATTGCAACAATAAATATTGGTTTTCTTTTGTATTACAAATTCAATTCAATTTTGTTGTAGCACTATAATCTTCGCACATTACCTGCTCAGGCGTTTACACGCACGGCTTTACGACCACGAAGATGTAGGCGTTCGTGTATTATATACATTTCACCATTTGACAAGTACACAATTTCTATAAGACAAGCTTATTGTCGGTTACGGGTCACATGTATAAACTGCGGCAACTAATATTTTTATCTAGAATCTTAGATATATCGAGAATATCACAAAAAATATACTTTCTTTAACATAACCTGTAAATACGTTATAGTTGAGATTTACTTACGATTTGTGGTGACACCCACTCATTGATTACTGATACAGTAACTATGTTTTGCTCCAATACAGGATAACATTGTTCTGTATTGATGTACTTTGCACATTTAATACATGTTTGCAGACTGTTAGTTGCCATTTCAAAGTCATCTAATAAAACAAATTGCTACTACCTATCTGAATGGAGATGTAACAATAAGTATATAACTATATTGTGAAATGTTATTGAATTACTTAGCAAAATCTTAATCGGCACACGGCTTATCGACAATATTGAGTGAGTATTGGCTGCAGTAAGCGCGCACCTGTCAATGTTGGTTTTTTGATCACCCATAGACAAACTAAAGGGGTGCGTTGTAATAACAGATAATTTATCAGAGCTTCAGAGCTCAAATACAAATACAGTTTACTGATTCGGCTAAAGATGTTTCACTTTTGTATAGGACTCCGGCTATAACTTGTACATCCTCAGGAAACCTGGGAAATGTACCGCTAAATACATTTAGTTAGCAATTCTTTATTAATTTCTAGTATTTTCGATGCGCAAAATTAAATATAAAATGTTTGACGTTTATCTATCTATGAAAAGTTGATAGATGACATTTATACATAAACTAGAATGCTAGAATTGTCAGCAGTAAAAGAACACTTGCTGGAATAATATTCACTGAAGAATTGATAATTCTTGTAAAAATTAAAGGAAAACGTATGAATTCAGGAAAATGTAATAAGAAACACCAATTCAGCATTAGAATATTTATTATCAGTTAATGACATTGACAGCTAATGTCAAACAAAAACAAAATGTTTAGTTTCGGAGTGCATCCTGCAAAATCAGTATTAGGTATATTATATGAATATATTTTTTCTGTTGATTGTTTGTTGAAAAGATGTGTATAATAGTTGAAATGAATAAAAGATACTCTAAAACATATTTATTGTTGACATATACAGGGTGATTTTGAAATCATGTAATTCCTTTTAACCACGCATTCTACTGGTGATATAGAATAACCCTGACCATATTTTTTCTTAATTAGAATAATGGTTTCGGCAAAATTAGAGTACAGATTTTTTTCATGAAATGATTTCAAATAGTCATATTTTAACCACCTGACACAATCTTAATATTTTACTAATTTAAAAATAATAACATAACAATAACTGATGTCGTAAATAATAAGGGGCAATAAAAAGGCCCGCCCCTTATTATTTACGACATTAATTATTAATGTTTTATTTTAATTAGTAAAAAATTAAAATTGCCTCGGTTGGTTAACATATCACTATCTGACACCATTTCACGAAAAAAACGATACAATAATTAAAAAAAAAAAAAAATTCTAATTAAATAAAAATATGGTCAGGGTTATTCTATATCACCAGTAGAATGCGTGGTTAAAAGGAATTACACGATTTCAAAATCACCCTGTATATTTATATATTATTTACATTATTTATAATATAGTACTTGCGTACATATGATGGCAATAATATAAAACTATTATTTTTAAGCGCAAACATAATTAGACATAAATTCAGGAAATAATATTTTCCCTGATTTCTGGTATATTTTGCTATTTTTTGGCTGATAGTACATTTCATAGCCGAAAATTCCTGAAAATTCCTGTTTTTATCTTTAGTTTTTTTATAGTCTGTAGTATGTATATGGCATAATGGCTGCAACACCTT
Organism: Catocala nupta; assembly: GCA_963675205.1. Lineage (NCBI taxonomy): Eukaryota > Metazoa > Arthropoda > Insecta > Lepidoptera > Erebidae > Catocala > Catocala nupta. Next base: position 6,804,455 of record OY776079.1, on the reverse strand, counting down.
GTTAATCTGAGTTGTAAAATACTGAAATTATATTTAATTGGCGATTTAAAAGAGTGGCCGTGAGTTTCTTGCAGGTTTCTTCTCATAGGCTCAACCCTTTGCCTGAACCTAGCAACTAACCTAAATATAGTCATGTCAGTAACTTAGTAAACTCACTAACCCATATATTTTGACGTTTATAAGTGTTACTTTGTGACATAAATGAATAAATGATTTTTGACTTTGACTTTGAAAATGAAACATCTCCTTTTGAGATTAAGATCAACTGTAAAATGTTGTTTTGTCAAATACATTATGTTAATTGCATTTGTCAGATGCTTCTCAATAAAGACTACAAGTTTGAAAGGCATATTATAATGGCTTGTCTGCCTAAAGTTCCACTGCAATATCTTTACTAATATTTTAAAGAGGAAAAATTGATTTCTTGTTTGTAAGGATTTAACTAAAAATAAAAATATGATATTCATCTTGTCGGCTCATGGCTAACATAATTGCAAAGTATACTATAGATAGTTTCAAAAAGCTAGTAGTAGTAGTTGTATCTTTTTAGTAATAATATATGTAGTATGTAATAGCGACGGCGTGCATCTCCGACTTTTCGAAGTTATTTGCGTATTTAATAGTTATTATCGTTCGCTTTAAAGGTCAAGTGAAACATCGTGAGGAAATCTTCATGTCTGAGAGTTCTCCATAGTGTTCTCATATAAGTATGTAATGTCTGCCAATCCAACCTGGGCTAGCGTGGTGGTCTATGGCCTAATCCTTTTCGCACTGCTGGGAGTGCGACAGTTTGATACAGGGCTCTATTATTAGTATGTTTACATTTGAACACTTTTACAAAAGTACCTACCCATGTAAATACGAGTTCAGAAAGCAGTGATAGTGGGCATGCAACAGACTTTTGAACTGCTTTCCGTAAATCATTTAATGTTTTCGCCAAAATATTTTAGTTACTCTTTTTTGTGGACACTTAAATAAAGTAAAATTAAAAACTATTGAGTAATACTGTGCTACCCAACAACCTGTTTTATGCTAGGTTTACAAGATGGCTAGGTTTAATAAACTGTGAATGGGCTAGCTAGCTAGTTTTTATATTGCTTGTCTTTCAAATAAATAAATGTACGATAAACCATTAACCAATGCAACAGTCGTATAAAGGCCGACATGCATTTACAAGCATGTAAATGGCTCTCAAAAACGCGAGTCTAGCATTTAAATTATCTTGGCGTTTGCCTTGCCTTGCTTGCCGAGCCATGGCAAACTTGTAAACCTAGCATTATGAATAACATACAAAGATGCCTCAGACAGAGACTATTGATTATCATAAATAATATAATACCTTTCAGAGAAATAAAATGATATTGAGATAAATAATGTAACACAGCATATTACATTACTTAATTAAGGAATAGATAATATAACAACTTAAAAATACAATAACTTTATTAACTTACTTTCTAATGTTTAACTTGGCTCACCCACTTGACCTTGACTGGAAATTATACTCTAGCTGTATTTAATAGTCATATTATTGAGGCTATGTTATCGGTTGCTTGTCACTTTTCTGGCTACAAATATGTTTTGAAGGTAATAAAGCTTTTATTACGTTAATTCTTTTTAGTAACAGTCCATTTACTATTGTCATTAAGCGCTCCAATGTTCTTCTTGGTATATTCATCAATCTAAATAAACACTCATTAGTGTCGCCTCGATGTCGTTTTATTAGCAATGCTGCCAAACCAGTCAAACCTCTATGTACATCCTGTATTTCAGGAGCTTCATTTACAAGAGCTATAAACTTTTGTTTTGTCATACCAGTCCAATATTGGAGCAAACGGCTATCAATATTCAAGACATCATCAAAATTAATTTGTGAAGGTGATCTTTTTGTTTCTAAAAGTGAAAATATATGTTCAATATGGTCTGCTGTGAACTCAGATAAGTTTCTATTTTTATTCATTAAAATATCCCAATCGTCACTTAACAAATGGAATGAACAAAGCCTGCTACCCTTCGGCACATAGTAGTTGTGATTCATCAGTAATTCAATGCGTAGATCATTTTTTATTAAATGACGATCTTTTGCCCGGCAATTACGAACCAAACAGTGACTTGATGTATTCGGTGCTCGTTTGATATGGGACAATTTTATACAGTCTCGAATTGGTTTTGGTACAAATTCACTAGCCTCTGAGTTTTCTGAGGCAACATATTGTCTCAGAAATCTCGGAGGCTCCCATTCTGGGTCAGAATCTGAAAACTCATGATTAATCAGCAAAGAAGCCTTATTAGGATCTTTAGCAGTATATGAATTATTGTGCAATGTGGAAGTCTGTTGAATTTGCTCCTCAGTAGAGTTATTCGATTTGATTTCAGCTGAAGCTGCAATAATGTCAGTATCTGAACACTGCTGATTAACCTGCAAAGCGGCCTTGTTAGGATCTCTGCCTACAGTATACAAATCTTGTATTGTGGATGTCTGTTGAACCTGTTCCACAGGACAGTTATTTGATTTACATACAGTAGGATCTGCAATAATCTTTGTAGTTTCACTTTTCATCAATCTTTCAGCATATCTTTGTGCTATTATCCAACATTTACAACAAACTCTGTCATATTCAGCAATCTGAAACAATAATATTTTTATTTTAAAGCTAGACACAGATTTACATGGCATGTTGATTTGAGTTCAATTCATATCATGGTTCACAAAATTCGTATAGGGGAAAAAAATATTTTGTTGTTTTATCTGCAGCATTGGGTGAATCGGAGCACCTGCATAAGCTTGAGAGCGCAAATTGAGCCTAAGCCGAAACAGTTCGATCTCAAATCTTGGTGCAACAAGAAGAAGTGTAATGGTTGTCAATTTCGTAATCCTTCCACCGTAGCTGTCTCAACTCGCCTTTTTAGGGATTAGGGATACCTAATCAGTCGCTGGTTAATCGCCGATTCGAATAGATAATTGTACGTTAGTTGTTGATTTCAAATCTCAAAATACTAAAATTGTAGATTTTTGTAGGATTTTCTACCTAATTTTAAATTTATTTATTGTTTTACCTCTCTAATTGCATAATTATGGATATAGGCAGATGTCAGCTCCTGTAATTCAGTGAGCTTTTTACATGATATTGGAAGGCTATGTTGTCTCAATATTGAACATCCACACAATCCACATCCTTTCCCGCAGGCTTGGTCTATTATATCATTATTTAATGTCTTTTCGCCAACAGGTTTCGCATGATTTGTTGCCAAATAAGTTATTTTAATTGGCATTTCTTTCTGATTAGTTTCATTCCCATGTTGGTTTTTCCCCACATCTTCATCAGATGTATGAAGTGGGTCTTCTTCCAGATGTGCTGTATCATGGTCATGACTATTGTTTTCCTTATTTTCATCACATACACTGAGTGGTTCCTCTTTGAGTTTTATAATCTTTTTATCAAGGCTACCGTTTTCTGTGTCTTCATTACATGTACCTAGCGGATCTTTAATTAGAGCTTTTTCTTCATTATTACAATTGTTCTCAGTGAGTTCATTATATATGTCATGTTCTAATTCAAGCTTAATTTTCTTGGGTTTGGGAACATAATTATTGTCTGTATCTTCATCATCAGAACTAGACATTTCTATTTTCAGGTGTAAGGGATCTGTATCTAAATGATTACCAGCTTTTCTCTCTTCATGATCTGTACTGGTTAGTTCTAGTTTAATTTTGACAACATCAAGAGCAATTATCCAGCAGAGATGGCATATGTAATCTTCATCAGTTATCTGCAATAGATTAATGTTTTAAGACTAATATAATATAACATATAATTATCAAAGGAGACCATCCATATTTGGCTTGAACGTGGACAATCGTCTTATAAACAAAGTAAAATATTAAGTTTTGTTTTAATATACAGGGTGATTTTGAAATCGTGTAATTCCTTTTAACCACGCATTCTACTGGTGATATAGAATAACCCTGACCATATTTTTATTTAATTAGATTTATTTTTTTTGAAAAATTACTATTCCGTTTTTTTTGTGAAATGGTGTCAGATAGTCATATGTTAACCAACCGAGGCAATTTTAATTTTTTACTAATTAAAATAAAAAATCATATTAATAATTAATGTCGTAAATAATAACGGGCGGTCCTTTTTATTGTCCCTTATTATTTACGACATCAGTTATTGTTATGTTATTATTTTTAAATTAAAAAAATATTAAGATTGTGTCAGGTGGTTAAAATATGACTATATGAAATCATTTCATGAAAAAATCTGTACTCTAATTTTGCCGAAACCATTATTCTAATTAAGAAAAAATATGGTCAGGGTTATTCTATATCACCAGTAGAATGCGTGGTTAAAAGGAATTACACGATTTCAAAATCACCCTGTATAATAAATATTGGTTACTATCCAGTCGTATGAAATTGACGTATAAAAAAATGATTTTAAAATATTTTCATTTGGTTTAAAATGTGGAACTCAAATGGACAATCCAAATGGCTTGTTTGTGTTGCCTAGTAAAAAAACAGTGAGCAAAATCCGGAAGAAAGTGTTAAAAAACCACATTTAGAAATATTAACGAAATCTGAAACTACGTTGATATTTTTTTAATTATTTACTATATTCATATTTTGAATTCGACAACAATAATTAATGTAAAATTAATATGATATTTGATAAAATATAACAAAATTGTAAAGTGTGTTGGGTAATTTATTTTCATATTTTAGCAACACTTGACTTATCTGTCAATTCTGTTTCCATCATTCGCTTTGCATTGATACTAAACTTCATAGAAAAATGTTTTCTACTTAGTTTAGGCTACTGTAAACGAATATTGTTACTACAATATAAAATTTTCCATGCCAGGCCAGGATCCCATACAAGGTGGTAGGTCTCCTTTAAAGATTAAACGCAAGTATTTTTTAATAACATGTATTTTTTCACAATTGCTAGCAATTTGGGTTTCAAATTACTAGTATTCTTTTAACCCCTCCAGCTAAGCTGGAATGTTTGTAATAGGAATGGGTTCACATTAGTAGTGCAATGGGTGGGATTCAAACCTGCAACTTCTCAGTCACAAGTTCAATGTCTTATCCATTGGGCTACTGCCGCTTACATGTGAAAAATTCCTATATCCCCCAAAGGGGTAGGCACATTTGGCCAAGCCTGTTGTTATTCACCAGTCTATGCTGTTATTAAGAATTTCCAGACATGAATACCCTAAAGCACTTTGTGTGACTTGGAAATTAAATCTGAGACGTGCGCAGCAGACACACTATTTAACACACTGCTCTGTTGAGGCAGTCAAACTTTGATTCAATGAAATAACTCAGTTGTCTAGTTAGTTGTGTAAATATACTCTGAATATGCAACATTGCTTCAAAGGGTACAGGAATTTGCTAATTTTATTGAGTAACTAAATTGCAGTTGTGAACTTACTAGGTTTCTTTTGTATCTTAAGTACTACACCAAATCACACACACACATGGTTCAAAATTAAACTGACAGACAGTTTAATCTTAATCAACCCAATAAAGTAAGCAATTTCTCTTGCCACTCAGGTCAGTGTTGACCAAAAGATCAAATATGGCGGGAATCATTTACTGCAATAATGCAGCTTACTTGTCACATTAGAATTGTCATGTGTGTAACTCCAAAAGCGGTGGATAAATCTATATTACACTCGCATTTTGCCAGTTATTAGGCCCTATGACGTACTAGTGTGTTAGATTGTTGCCTTTTACCGGCACATTTGTAAACAAACGTGAGGCTATTGAGAACCTTCTAGATAGATTGTGAATATACCAATAAATAACAGTTTTTCTAACATAACCTATAAATACGTTACAGTGTAGATTTACTTACGATTTGTGGTGACACCCACTCATTGATTACTGATATAGTAACTACATTTTGCTCCAATACAGGATAACATTGTTCAGTATTGATACATTTTGCACATCTAATACATGTTTGCAGACTGTTAGTTGCCATTTCAAAGTCATGTAATGAAACAAATATCAACTATTAATGTGAACGGTACTACGAAAATAAGTACATTAGTACTATAGACATAATTTTCTCGTAAAATGTTAGTAAATTAGCGAAATCATAATCCTTCGACAATATTGACTTCTACACGCGCATCTGTCAATGTTGTTTTTGACGTTTATTATTTAGCCACAGACAAACTAGAGGCTTGCGTTTATAGTATTGTAATCTATGCTTGCGTTGTAATCACAGATAATTTATAAAAGTTAGTATATAAATGATCGTTTATGGAATCTGCTAAATTGGGCTAAATATTGAGGTGTAGATCAGCTGTAAAATGTTGTTTTGTAATTAAATACAATAAGTTTATTTGTTAGCTACGGTTCAGCAAATTTTGATGTATGAAACTTCGTATATCGTAATAAAATAATATCACAAATTTTGCTAATTTATTTCCCAACTAATATTACTAATGCAAATGGGAGTTTGCTTGTTACGCTTTCATGCCATAACTATTAGGCAGAGCCTAGAGGATCAGTCGCACTAAACAGTGAAAATCTATTTGAGTGACATTATCTAGATTAAAAAGGCTGTTCAGTTGATTCAATGAACTTGTGAATAGGCCGATGTTACTGTCAATAAATAAGATAAAATAAATAATATTAAAAATTTGCTGTTCCAAGCCTGTTGAAGTATGAGGGAAATTTCTTTGACATAACTTATCGATAGCAATAGTGAACAGAAATATCGATACTGACTGACAACATCTGCACGTAACGGGCTATAACAATATTATAGCGACATAATCTAAACATATAACACGAGAAAACAAAAACAACCACAGAGATAATTATCGTAACTAGACTCAGTGTAACATAAATGACCGCGATTAATCACTATATCACATAACATAACATAATAAGAGTGACGAAAAAAATAACTTCGCGATGACATATATCAAAGAATATATGGATATAAAGTTATATTATTGTAGCTATAATTTACATGCCTAAGTAAAACGAAGACTGACTGAAAGACTACAAAAATCAATTAACACATTCTAATCAGCATTTAATTTTATAATACTGATATTGCTTTTTTATGTAGCTGATAATCAAATACAACTAAGATATATGAATTGTGTTTTAGAACAACAAAATGTGCATTTACATGTTTATTTGTGAATTAATTCAAATTAAATTAAAATATTATTATTAATAATCATATTTTATTTTATATAATAATAATAATAATAATATAAAATATATAATAATATGTAAAATAAATTGTATTTTATAATATGTGTAAACAATTATTTTCATAGACTTCACAAAGCTCAAAAATATTATTTATATTTTTTTTTGTCGTTCACTAACATTAATTCTGTAGTATCGGCATCACTGCCTCAGTTCAATTTAGGATTGTTATAATCGAATTAAGTGCTGTCTAAACGAAATCTAAATTTAGTTCGATGGATCAGAAGAATGCCCTATACGAAATCTCTTAACTTAAATTAGAGAATTTTTGCCTTATTTTATTTAAGTGAAAATTACAACAGAATCGGCTCCAATATCTCCTAAAACTAAGTAAAATTAGCTATCCAGTGAAAAAAGAATCAATTTGTTAGGTGCAATCATTATTTTTTTTTAAATTTTAGAATCCAGTAGGCTAAATGTACTAGTTGAGAAAGCTGAATTTAAAGTTTATACTCGTGAAACATACACTTCTACAACGAAGTTATGGAATTATTAGTTAATCTACTATCATCAAAGATTAAATACAGATATCAATGGTCTTAATAACTTTAATGATTTGAAAGGTTTTCAAAGAAGAACTTGCAAGAGTGGGGCAAAATTAAGTATCCTTATTATAATGGATTATTAATTATGGTTATATTTAAAACAGTAAACCCACGTCGCGCACCTCTGACTTTCGGAAGTTATATGACATTTTGAAATTATGTGCGTATTAATAAATGTCAACAATTATCGCCTGCTCCGTGGCTCGGAGAGCACGTCGGCCCCGGCTGCCATGAACATCTATGGCAGTCGTTATTGGGAAGTCAGTGCCCTATAGGGTATTGTTAGCCTTCGGGTTGCGGAGGTCAAGTGGCAGCCGCTCCGTGTAAAAACTGATATCCAGTCAAATCCGGTTAGACCAGAAAAGCCGACCCCAAGTGAGTTGGGAATAATAAAGGCTAGGGAAAAGAACAGAAGGGAAAATGAAAAAAAAGATTTGTATCTTTTATGTTTTAATCGAATATACTATATAACAATTTTACAAATTACTTCTAATCATTCTCATAACAAAAATCAACTACATATTATAATTTTTTTAGTAATATCACAAAATCAGTTGACATATACTTTAGCACAGAGATCCAAAGATAGTAACGATACCTTCATGCTATATTTATAGCAATTATCGTGTTTTAAAGTATAGTGGTTTAACGATCTTTTTTCTATGGAAGTATAATTAGGGTACCACTTTTGGGGCTTAGTAAAGTTTAGTCTCACAAGTAAAGTAACTACTATTTAACATTTTTAATAATAAAAAAATCGTATTGACACAATGTTAAATAGTAAAATAAATGTATTTCAATAGTAAAGTAAATATTTTCTACACATATTCATTTGTAAGGAAAAGATTAATTAATATTCTAAGTACCATTTGGCCATTAAACTTTACACATGCTTACAAAAAAATTCACATTCTTTTATTCGACGAACACAGTTAACAAAAAAAAAAAACAAATAAATACTCTCAAATAAACGTTATTACTTTTTTGATTTCTGTGGCAAATCACAATCATCATCAATCACAATAGCCGCATTTGGATGTTTTTCGTCTTTGGCTTACCACTGTAAGTGCCGACGTTGACGGGGTTGCTGAGTCAGTACTTATGAGCGGCATTTCCACGTCATGTAACGGATCATCCGTAGCACTAGTTGTAATTGTTTTTATAGGTTCTGGACACAACAAATTTCGAGCCTCAGGGGAAACAATCTGGTCTGGTCTGGGCTGGTCTGGTCTGGTCCAAATACTTGCACCTTTAATGCCATTCTTTGTAACACCATTTGTCACAGTATTTCGGCAAATAAATATGATTTTGATTTTGATTTTGATTTTGAACATACTGACGAATTTTGTAGAAAAATATTGTTGTCGCTCAAACGATAGCCTTGTTGGAGGTATTGCAGTCGGACTAACATTTTGTGTGAAATCACAAGTGGAAGTCACACATCTTGATCATCAAACCTTTCGGTGGCTTGCAGGACTCCAGGATTATTAATGTACGCTTTGAAATGTTTGTAGGAGAGCAGCTGCGTCACACCTTGTGGCAATTTTCATTAAAGAAATCGGCCTAATTGTATGAATGCACATTCATTATATCACCAGTTTCATTACCGACAAGAACTGTCGTAACAGTGTCTGAATTGTGGCAAGCTAAATGGCGCACTCCAACACATCTCTGGCTGTGTTTGAATTGGAAAGACGGAACTTTTTTTTAAGTAGTCCAAATTATAAATCCGGCACGAATTTAGTATGTCCAACAGGAAAAAAAGAAAGCTGAAATGATCTATGTTTCCCCATTAGTGTACGCCATAATGCGTAGTACATCATGAAATTAATCTTATTCTGACCGCAACAATTACTATCAGCATGAAAAATGTCGTCTGTCTCACTCAGCTCAAAATTTTTGATTTCCCCGGGTGTCAGCGATCGATCCAAATGAAAAATACTTCGCTTGTAAAATATCACCTCAAAGTGGTACCCTTAGTAATAAACTTCGTAACCTATTAGGATACTGAAATATTATAATTATATGTGTATTATTTTACACAAAATGTTATTTATGGTACTAATAACCGATTAGTAACAAAAACCCATTCTACATGGTTTTCGACTAATTTTACAAAAATGCATATAACTCGGAATCTAAAATCCTCAAAGTGGTCCCTTTTACTAGACACAGACACAGTCACATTTATAAATAACATCTAATCAAGTAAGTCAAAGAAGTTTATTAATAGTTGGCACTTCATGCCTTACTGTATAAAAAATGTACTTTTTGCCTAATGGCACATTTACCATAGTCGTCTAAGTTTTTTGATGGGGAACCATTCGGTGCTTAGCCGGAATTTAAAATTTTCCACCACTTCTCATCCCTTCCTTAACGATTCTTCGCACCGTGCTTTTTGATTTAGGTACTTAAAACAAACAAAACGTTACTTTAAAATATAAGATATAAAAACATGTTAAAAGTGTCAAGATTATTAATTTAAAGTTTAGTTATCAGTAATAATACTGTCATTTTTCTCTTTGTAAACATAACCTAAAATATGTGAAAAATTATAGAAAATAATTAGGAATTCGCAAAAAGTCTCATTAGTTTTAAATAGTACACTTTATATACCTAATTCACTTTTACTACAAGATATAATAGTTACATACCGATAAAATCCGCCGCACGTTTATAGACATCGTCCAAATCGGATAACATTTTGCCGGCTTAAAATTCTGCTAAACACGGCATGAAAACATTATAAATGAACCAGCACGTAATACTTTATTCTTGTTTGTGTAGAATGACATAATATTATTGTCAAACAATTTAATGTAGTAACAAGCATCGATCAAATATACCATAGATGCACGTTCTTGTACTAAATCGTACTCAAATAATGTCTCCGAATTGATGTGTACTTATAGTTATGTTTACTCGTCCGACTATTTAAAAATAGTCCTAAAGTGAATATAAATTTAACTTAATATAAACCTTAACACTTAGTGATGGTGTCGTAATACTTATGACAAAGTATCATAAATGTTTTCTTCATTCTCTCACTACGGTAAAAATATCATATTATGTAAACAAAACATTCTGAAATGAACCTTATTGTAATTACAATTAGGTGTAAACTCATCGCAACAAATATGCGAGTGTTATTATTTTGACTATAGGCATATGATATTCTTACCGCTCGGAACATAGAAAGAAGGAATGATAGAGTCGTTATTCATTTTAATATATTTTAAAACTTAAATTTGATTGGACGTGTAACTAAATTTACGCTATTGAATGACAACAATTTGATAATAAGCTATTGTTATATTCTTTAATTTTAATAATTAAATTATAGTAGGTAACTGTAAGGAAGACGTTATATAACTTTATAAAAAGCAAGCATATAATATTATTTATAATAAAGTATGCCAATCATTTACAGTACTAATAATTATGCTTACCTTCGTACATTGTATTACATGTTATTTTAAATATTTGTATGTGTGTTTTCTATGTAGTTTCAATAAATAATAATAAAACTATATACTCGTAGATGGTCGAATTAGCTAACAAAACTAGATATATTATACCAGGATACTTTTGTTGATGTAGATGCTAAAATATAAATTTTAACTATTATATCGTTAAGGAAGGAACTAGGTAAAAAAAAATGAACAACTTTACTAAAATAATGTTTTTATGTACCTTTAAACAATATCAACTTATTTAACAATTGCCGCTTAGACCGATCTTTTGTTTCTGCATATTTCAATTAAAACTTTTATTAAAGTTACCTTATGACCAAGATTCGGTGATTGTACTTGGCAGCGTTAGTCAATCCCAATGAAAACATTGGTATGGTTAAATTGTAAAAAATAATTGAGAAAGGTAGAAAAATTATAATATAATTTACTTATAACATTACTTAGTAACCTGAACAGTATTTGAAGTTTTAGGTGTTTCATTATTTCTATCTAAATTTAAATTTAATGTAGCTTTCCCCGATGTGGATGTAGATCCTATGTTTACTGTCAAATGGGGTGTTATTGCATTCACTTCAGATTGTACTATTGACTCTTCTTGCTATAAAAATAACGAAAACAATAGTTAATAAATCAATCGTATATAAAATTAACTAAATTTAACATAATTTTAAAATTAAATGGCAAAATATTTTACCTGTATATTCGGTACGGCAAAATTATTAGTTTATTAAACCCTTTCTTAGTTACATATTATATCTTCATTTAAATGCTTTGAACAAATTACGCTAGAAGTATTTGGTTGGTAAAATTCGTTATGTCTATCTCGAGCTTATAATATGTCTCCATTTCTCCCTTCGAATTTCATTTTGTGGAAAGCTAAATTAAATTAATACAAATATTATATTAATAATTTAAAACAACTTATAACGACTCCATCCATCTTATAACACATCCATTTCATATGGACTTTGTTCCAAAGTAGTGGTGTCGATTCGCTCTCGCTTACGGGCAGCACACGCAAGAGTGAGCGGGACAGGTGCGTAATACAACCATTTAAATTTAAACGAAAATATTTTCAAATATATTATTTAAAGTGGATATATTCATCAAAATATAATAAATATTTCATAATAAAACTATACTTACCGTAAGTACGACACTCCATCCCTTTTTTGCACTTTTAAAGTATAGTTTTTGCATTTTTCACTACACACTTTGGCATCGTGAAACACACTGCTAGCGCGGTTGTAAAGTGACTGCGAGCGAAACTCTGCATACAACTGATTTATGCACAGTTTGGGTCGTGACACGTCCACGACGATCGTGCATCTATAGTATATTTGATCGAAGAGTAACAAGCATTCGCTGTTCGTGTACTCATGTAAAGTGTTGCAAGATGTTGAAATTTTTAGTTCGCTCATAATTAATATCTTCTTTTTTATGTCTCACTGTATCTCTAAGGTTGAACCAAGCTAATATTTTTCACTGCAATATTGATATTAGTGCGACAAATCGTAAGTCAGGTGTAATTACATTGCGTTAATTAGAATATTTTATTTTATTAAGATAATAAATCTCACTTATCCATAATAAAATAAGAGTAAGCAAGCGTGGTTTTTGACATAAAATTCCAATATAATTATAGTGCCTAACCTGTAAATTTAACCCCAGCACAAGTTGTTCTGTGGTTACTCTTACGCCAATGGTCAAATAAAGCTTTTTCATTATTATACTTAAATGTTATATTATCCTTTTCAGAGGAAGAAGTGGAAGTGTTCAAGGTAAAAAAGTCTTCTCAAAGTAAAAGACTGGCGAAGAGACGAGAGAAGGAGAAAGAGAAAGAGAAGCAGAAACGTGACGTGAGAACTGATGGTGATAGTAACAAATATGACAGTAACGGATATGAGGTAAGGTGCACTGTACCCTGTGGATGAACATAGTTGTTCATACATATTAACAGACACAATAAAAAAAAATACTACCAATGAAATTTGGCGATCATAATATAATACTAGTTAATTACGTTTTAATTTTAGATTTGGTTTAAAACATATTAAGTAAATCTGTTTTATATTTAATTGTTCAGTATATAGATGTATATATAAACAAGGGTTTTTGTTGTAATAGTAATAATTATTGTCACACTCTCCAATAAAAAATGGTGCATAGGTACTAAAAATGCAATCAGTTAAGATACTGGTAAAATTATTAGGCTTTATTTATTGATAAAAAAGGGTGACTAATGGATTTATTTATATTAGTAACTTGACAGTTTGTGGGTAGTAAAATTTGTGTATCAGAAATGGTTCAGTCCATTAGTTTTGAGTGAGAAATTATATTAAGTAGACGGACACTGTTGCAACAGCAAAGCAATGCCATTGACCATCCTCAATAATACAATCTTGCTCTGGGTATAGTATTCTGACGTACGAGTTGGTCCTTCCACTGATGACACCTGTTGATCTGGGATCTAAATAACAGGCATGACATAAACTACAGTCTATAAAAGGACTGATTATGTTAATGTGATAACTGATTGATTGCAAACAAATAACAAATATATATAAAAGTGCTTTCTTTCTTGCATTTACTCGATCAGTGTCCATCGGGAATGACCATTTGGCTATAATAATTTAGTGTAGCAAGTTGCACTCGATCGATTTGTAATGTGTTTCACCAAACAATCCGATCGATTTGCCTCGATCGACTTCGAAGGTGCTTCTCCTCTTATTCTACCGGCCTTGATCGTTAAATATAGTCGTCATCCTAGCGAAGGTTTGTTCAGTTTACTTCAAAATCTTACTGATCGATATAAATCGATACCAATGGAATGGTATTATAAAACACAAAGCGTTTCCAACTGATGAAGTATAGCAGCGAAGCATGATTGCTCTTTATATGGTATCAATTGAAAAAGACGATTGAGGCTGATCGACCAAGTGGAGAGGCACCTTAACATGAAGGACAACATGGTAAGATAATATATTTTACAACACATTTACTTCTGTATCAGACCATCTCAATACTATATAATAATGTAACTATAAATATAGGAAAAGAACAACCACATAGAGAGCCCCACTGATCGGAAACCAAAGAAGAAGGTTACCTTGGAGGGTCTGATACTTTCTGGTCGTGAGGCGCTTGCGGCTGATGGCGAGGGTGACGTGACCAGTGGGGGGGAGGAGGAGGAAGAAGACTCGAGAGGGTTCCACAAGTACCGTGCGGAGTCGGTGCGGGCCGCGCTGGCGAAGCCGGGGATACCTGACGCGGCACTCATCCATGCAGCCCGCAAGACCAGACAGCAGGTATGAGAGGTGAGGGACTAATGGTCGTCGCCGGGGCTGCGTCGTCGTCTACTCCTTGCATCTTGTTTAGGCACGTGGTGTCATCGGAAGAGGACGTTCATATTTTATCTCTTTTGTAGATGCATATTTAACACAGTGTTTTTCTTTCGTCTCTTTCGTTTATTTAGTGTCTTCGAGTTTTTATACTCTAGTTCCTGAACTGCATCTTTAACTTCTAATTATATTATGACGATCTGTGTCACATGTAGTCCAAAATTTGAACTAAATTTAATTGTCAAATTTGTTTGTAAATCATATTATTTACATTCTTCTTGGCAAATTTTTGGTTACCCATTTGCATCATTTTTAACAGTCTTGGAGTTGTCCATATTGTTCTCGAAGGTGGACGAAGTCTGTCAGACCAGCGCGGAGCATTACTATACCCGGACCGCTACCATTAACAAAAGACTATAAACAGGATTAATATACAGACATTGTCATTAGTTTCCAGGATATTTTCTATATTTTATTTTTGTGCGATCTTTAGCCGTACTGCAGCTCTGTGTGACAAGAATTATTTATAATTTATAATTTTATCTTAAAAGCAGAACGCGGCAGATGTAAAATGTTATTTTTATATATTGCGCCAAATATTCAAAATTCATATTATAATTGTAAACAGAATTTGTTTATGATTCTTTTACAATTTAGGAGAATAAGCGCTATTCTCCTAAATTGTAAAAGCAATTTGAATGTGATGTTCGGTAATGATTTAAGATAAGCTTGGGCTAGCTTAAGTCGCTTTACAAATAAATAAATAGTTGACGACAAAATGCGTTGAGATATTTCGAAATCGATTGAGCGACATACCTGAACGTTTGAAATTGAGGCTACTTAAAAAAGTCTTATAGAAGAATTGCTTTATATCTTACTTTATTATACACTAGCTATGCCCGCGGTTTCACCTGCCATTATGGTTACTGCGCCGCGCCCGAGGGGCTATCCAATACTAAAATAATTTTTCAATTTAAACGAGTAGTTCTTGAGATTATCGCGTTCAATCAAACAAACAAACTCTTCAGCTTTATGATATTAGTGTAGATAAAAATATAACGCTACGATTGTCGATAGCTGATATTATTCGATTTACAATCACACTGTAATTCAAATTATAATTATTTATTAGCTAGAATATGTTAGTTGTTATTTTAGGTACGTTGAAGTATTTAACGTGTGGCGTGAAAATATTATACAAATAGATTTTGAGCGCTGCTTTGCCAGCGTAAATGTAGCGTAATATGTACATAACAGAGCCTTTTTGAGTCGCAAAGCAAGCAATGATATTGACATTTACGTTTGCCGGCGTCATACAAGTTAGAGATGGCGTATCATAATAAACACAAAACCTCGGTACATCGATAATAGACATCACTTTAAGTTAATCAAAACAATCTTGCAAAGATAAAAATAATAATTATTATTAGATTTTGTATTACTTTTGTATAAAAAAGAAATGAACGATTAAAATAATAATTATATAATATGGCAATGGGAAATTACTATTTCGATTAATTACCTGTCAACATATTGTAAAGGCAACATTCTCACGTTAATGTCCTTGCTTGCAAGTTCCAATATAAAGTTTAGTCATTTTCTTGTTTAATATTTTTTTTAATATTACCGACTTGTTCAGAGTAATTAATACGAGGAAAAACTACGATAAATATCAATATATTTTTTAAGTATAGCCAATTTGTTGTGCACCTCTGGGCCTAATACTGGCATGCCCCTTTCATGATGAATTGTTGAGAAGTTAAGGTGTGAAAGCGTACAAAACAAATAAATTTTAATTTACATTTATTATATTAGTTAGGACTTATGTTTTAGGTACTAAAACTAATTTTTGCGGAATATGGGAATCAAAAATCAGGACATAGTCGTAAGCTGTTGATTATACGAATATAAAATTGCTATCTTAGACCACTTTAAGTCTTGTCCACGGCTCTGCAGTTCTAACAAACACAGATAATCCAATAGCATTCCACTTCTCGTAGGCCCGCGAACTCGGTGGTGATTTTATCCCGGTAAAGTCGGAAAACGCTCCAGGCTCCAGGCTAGTGCGGGATGATGGTTCCGGCGACGATGATGAGGAGGAGGGCAGGATCCTTGTCAGGGGTTTGGACATGCCTGATGATAAGCCTAAACGTGAGTAGCCTTTTTACTTTATATTTTTGTTTTGTAGGGTAATCAGATGTGTTGTTGTGGTTGGTCAAATAAGATAACTTAAAACCGGAGAATTTTTACTGCATACCTAATTGCGTCTGACTGCTAAAAACTAAAGCGTCAGCAGCGTCACTACACGTTTCACTTTTCTAACAGGGTTTGAGTGAAATTTCACAACGGCTTTTCGTTTAGTAAGTTTCGCTCTTTAGTAAGTTATGTATTCACACTTTTCGACCCTTTCTAAGGTCTTTGCCAGCGTTTGCTATAATATGTATTTTGATTAAAGGTCAACAGTCTTGAACAAAATACTGATATTCTTCTTCCCTGTCGTCATGCTCTTGGCAGAGTGGTCGTGGTCGTCATGACAGGGGTGGTGGCAAGCTTCACAATTCGTCGCCATTCCTTTTGTACTGTTGCTTGCCTCGTACAAATACTGATATAAACAATCTTAAAATCCCAGTATTTCGTACTGAATATTTAAATTGTCTAATTATTAAAATAAAATTAATATAACAAAGTCGTCGTAAGTCAACATCAAAATGACAAAAAAGATGTTACCGATTCAGTACCGTAATCAACCGTAACCATTTTAATATTGCGATGTCAGCAATATAGAGACTAGATTGTAATTTTTTCTATTACTTTGTTTATTAGTTCTTTTGGTTGCTTAGTTTTGAAATGTGTAATACCAACTTCAAGCTTTAAGTAGGATGATTTTTGTATAGATAGTGTTGTAAATATAAAAACGGTTCCAGGTGGCACAGCGGCTGTTTCAGAGGAGGAGCTGGATAGTGAGACGGAGGAGTGGGCATCGCAGCAGCTGCAGAAAGCGCGGCCCGCCATTGTCGACATCACTGGTCTGATGAATATGCATTACTTTGTGTGTTTCTCACTGATTGGTTTTATATCATGTATTTAACGTACGCAACATGTCTTTTATATTTAATTGAAGAACTGCCTACCTACGTAACAAAAATAGTCCTAAATGTGCACTCTAGAAAATGGTAATCATAAGTACGTTCTGTACAGACTTCTCTTATTTAACATAATAAGTGTCTAAGAACGAGAAAGAAGTGGCGTAATACTCTATGTATTCACTGTGTGTTAAGCAAACTTAAATATTTACAATATAAATAAGAAGGATTTTGTGTAATATTGAAATAAAAATGAAGATTATAATATCAAATTTACAAACGTCAATTAATATATATAATCACATTTTTCTGTGTAGACGTACTTTCGCTCTGGTGCATTTACCAGAGAAGTTTATGCAATAACTGACTTCATAAGACGTTGTTCTTTTAGGTGAAGGTGCTATAGAAGTAAACCCATTCTCGGTGCCGTTGCCAGCAGCTCATGTAGAAGCTCCTGTGCATCTGAGGCCGCTCACTACAGACAATACCACTGCGCCCACTTCAGCTAGTGAACTCGTAGATGCACTGAGGAAACGGTTAGTATAAATAAATTTACTTGTGAATTGGAGGACAAGGTATAAATTCGGGCACTAATTTATTTTAGGTCAAAGTTACTTCTTATTTTATTTTAGGTCTAAGAATTCAAACTTTATCACAACATAGTTTATGAAATCGCCTATATTTTTTCCAAAACTATACAACAATAAATAAAAAATATATTAAGTGTTTTGTCCGGGTAATGAAGGACCAACAATAGAACCCTAGGCAGTCTTATTGCTCTACAGCTTTAGCTACCTAAAGCCTAAAATAATTGTCCCTACTGAGGTAGATATTTTGTCAATTGTTGTATAGGTCGGTCAGTAAATTGAGTATAGCATATAAAATACCACAGTTTATGAATTTAGACAGGAGCGATTAATGTTTAATAGACTCAAAAGCTTAAGTATAAAAGCATCAATAGCATTTTCGGGCTTCCTTTATATAAATTTTAGCTATCTTCATATTAAGCATAAGACGTTAAGGATCGTCGTGGTCGTATGTCGTAGCCTGGGCGAGCTGCGCACGGAGCGGCACTCGCACGCGCAGGCGCAGGTGCAGCTGCGCTCGCGCCTGCTGGCGGCCGCGCGCGTGCGCGACTCTCGCGCCGCGCGCTGCGCCGAGCTCGACGCCGCCTACCGCCGCGCGCAGGCCATCCGCGGGTACCTCACCGACCTCATCGAGTGCTTGGACGAGAAGGTAACGTATACGACGTGTGTCGCGGTGATAGTTACGCATGTCCTTGAGTATGTAATAGGAAGTAATATGTATTGTATAACTAACTTGGACCCACTTCGCGTATCTTTGAGAACTATGCGCGGAGGCTTTGAGAATCCAGTAGCGGCCAGTAAAGGATAGACGGTGTCGGCCATGTCGCATATTGAACCATTGCAAGTCATTCGTCGACTGGTTTGTGAAATAAAACCCAGTGATGGCCCTTGTGGCATCCCATCCTTCCAGTCGGTATATATCCTACCAATTGAATAAATTATGCTTAAACTTTTGATCGCCACGGTCGGGTATAGCCAGCAAATGAAAATTTGCCCATCACGCCACCGTCAAAAACATAACATGTTTTTAAGAACAAAATTAAGATTTTTGCGTTTTTTTTTTGCCTATTATTTAAAACTACATTATCATCGCCTGGCGTTGGTGGCACGGCACTACTTTTATGCTTTGGCGGTCAAAATGTTAATTAGTATACTGTAGTATATTGTATTTGCAATATCAAAGTGTTTGTTTGTCCTACAGATGCCACAACTGGAATCATTAGAGGCTCGTGCTTTAGCTTTGCACAAACGTCGTTGCGAGTTTCTCGTCGAACGGCGGAGAGCGGATCTCAGGGACCAGGCGCAAGACGTACTCGCTCTAGCTGGTACGTGTGTATTATTATTATTATTATTATTGAGATCGTTAAGTGCTTAATCAACTGGAGTTGTTATGTGCGTAATTCAATTAAATGACTGGTCTATAATATGACGCCATGGCTATTAATTGCTTTAACAACTAAATCACTTCGGCTTCGGCCGAATTTTGTATAAGCGTAATCATCAAATTTCGGCCTGTTTCAATTGTATATATATAACTTGTAGCACGAGCGGGTTGCGCCAAGCCAGTAGACTGTGAGGAGAAGACTCGGCGCGCCGCCGAGCGCGAGGGGCGGCGGCGCGCGCGGCGCCTGCGCCGGGAGGCAGCCGCCGCCGCCGCCGGCGCTGCGCCCGCGCACCGCGACGGCGACTCGTCCGACGACGAGCTGCCGCCGCATGAGCTGCACCACTACAACCAGGAGAGAGGTAAACCTCATACAATCATGCCACTCTCATACAACACAGTGGGATACACATATACGACTCACCATGCCTACTAAACGTTAAGATTTTTTACTTAATATAATAGATTTCTGATAAAAATATAATGGTTATGTAAAAAAATTTACTTAATCATGAAAAGTAGTAAAATAGGTACCTAATTTTAAAATTCGAGAGTCAGAAGTTTCTCGAGTCGAGAAAATTTGAATGATCCGGTTGTTACAACCCTAATAATCTTAATCAAATATTTTTAAGTCAGAATAATTATACATATATACAATTTTAAATAATTAATAACTATTTAAAGTTTAGAGTTAATTTTATTACCACAAATCTGTTTTTATTAAACTGGCAGTGTATGATATATTTAGGTATTTGTGTTGTTCGTTATTAGATGCGATCCGCGAGCAGTCGTCTCGTTTGTTCAGCGATGCCCTCCCCGCGTGGCGCAGCGTGGCCGGCGTGTGCGCGCGGCTGGCCCGCTGGCGTGCGCGCGCGCTCACTCTCTATACAGACGCTTACGTGGCTGACTGCCTGCCTAAGCTCCTGGCGCCATACGTCAGACATCAGGTAATCCTTCCTACACATAAATATATTCAGTAATAGATATTGTTTATGTATTACAAACTTTTCGCTGCAATGTCAACATAAGATACAAAATGGCTGGTCCCTCTGCCTTCAGCGTAGCGATTAAGAAGCAGCTTTCAAATTCCTACTTACCACAAAAATACGTCACTAGTTGCCATCTTTTATAGAGTGAATGTACTTCCTTAATTTATCGCTTTTAGGTTAAAGGGAGTCTTGCACTCCCTTTAATTTCTTATAGAATTTTATACCGATAGTGTATCGTAGTATTTATTTCAGCTAATACTATGGAACCCACTGGCTGATGAGGACAACGAAGATTACGAAAAAATGGATTGGTACAAGTGAGCAACATTTTATTATTGATTATTGTTATACATAGATTTTCGTTTATAATTCACAAATAAAAGGAAGACGTTCTTGTCAAAATGGTGGCGTAATAAAAGATAGATTATGCCACCTATGCCTTAGGCTCCATATAATAGACGTCAAAAATAAACTTTGTACTGCTACTAAGAATTTTAATGCAGTTTCTTTAACATTGTTTTAAGCACAGGGTGCGTTTAAAAAGACGCCGGCGGCGCATTGTGTAATTACGTTGTTGAAACTCTTTTAAGATTTCTTGTATCTTTTTTATTTTTCTAAGGTCTCTATAATTCTCGACGTAATTCTCTGAAATTCTCGAATACTTGAAAAAAATCTAAATAAGAATTAACGACACAATTGTTCAATTAATGTTAAATAAAAATAACCTTGTTACAAATATATGGCCTAACTCTTTGTTACATTGAAAAAAGACTTCGTTATGATTAATAAACATATTGATATTATCACATTCTCATATTTATTAATTATCATGTAATTTTAGAGTAAACTTTTAATGACTTTCTTATTTATTTCGTTTAAGACCGAATCTTCTCGAAACGAGAATTCTCGGATATAATATTTTTCTTGGGCGTTACCTGAGTATCCTTGGTTGTAATTCTCGGGTAACACCAAAGGAAAATTGTATGAGCCGAGAATTCTCGCGTCGAGAAGTCTCGGTCTTAAACATATACAAGGGTATATCATATAACTGTTGCACGTTTTAACGTTTCAGATGTCTTTTAATGTACGGCGTTCGATCAGAACGAACGGGCGATTCGTCAGACTCGGGATCTGAGAGTGAATCTGAGTCGAAGCCAGTCACAGAACGATCTGTGAGGGAAGACCCGGATCTGTTGCTCGTACCTACCTTATTGAGTAAGGTTGTGCTCCCGAAACTAACAGGTAAGAATATCGTAATATCGTCTAATAGGACGTAATTGAATATTTTTCTTGCCATTTATGTATTTTTTAAAGTATTTATTTCAAGTACCTACTTCTAGTTTTGGATTTTAATTTATTTTGTGTGATTTTCTATTTTCCTCTGACACTGTTGACCACCATACAAAAGTGTTAAGCCAACGAGCAAACAAAACTATTATTAGTTTTTGATTACTCGTTGTGAGTGTCCAACGAATGGACGTCATGTAAATGTGTGGCGATGAAGGCTAACCGTGCGTGTGTTACGTGTGACAGAGCTGGTGGAGGCGGCGTGGGACCCGATGTGCGTGCGCGCGTGCGTGCGCCTGCGCCACTGCGTGACGCGCAGCGCGCTGGCGCCGGCGGGCGGCGCGGCGCTGCGGCGCCTGGCCGCCGCCGCGCGCGCGCGCCTCGCCGCCGCGCTCGCCGCCGACGTGTTCCTGCCCGCGCTGCCGCCGCAGTCAGTACCCTACGTGTACCTATAGAATATGTGTACTACCTATACAGCTCCTAGTGGCTCGTCGACGTGACGACGACGTCTTTGATTAATTAATGTGACTTGTTACATTATACATATAATGACTATCTGTGTCTTGTCATCGATAACAAGATCGATTCCTTTTCAGTAAAAATGAGTACCTATTTTGTTTGTACTCGTAGAATAATGGAGGGACCGGGCGGCCTGTTCTGGCGGCGCTGCGTGGGCGCGGGCGTGCGGCTGCTGCGCGCGTCGCTGGCGCTCACGGCGCCGCCGCCGCTGCTGCGCGCCGACCCGCTCGTGCTCAAGCTCGTCGGTACGTACGCACTGCACTGCGTGCGCGCACGTGCGCCCGCGCGCGCCCGCGCGTCTATACATGGAGAGAGAGATATATCCACGATTGGCAACAGATGGCGCTTTACACAATAGGCGTTTATAATCTCGCTTGCCATACGAACCTGAATCACGCAAGTGAAGTTTATACAGCGACTAAGTATATACGAGGTGTAAGGATCCTTACCCCTATCCTATAGTAGTGAGAGGAAAATCACGGCTCGAACAGTCGGCCCGTAGCCCGCTAGGCACTATCGTCCGGCCTGGTCTGTCCACCTATGTTGCAGGGACGTCGTCTCATTCCTTCACAAAGTATATATTTACGAAGTTACAATTGTGTGGTATGTCGACAGACACGCTGTGCATGGGCGCGGGCGCTGCGCCGGGCCCGTACGTGGCGCGCGCGGCGGCGGCGCTGGCGGCCACACTGCCGCGCCACGGCGCACTGCGCGCCACCGCGCTGCAGCGCCTCGCCGCGCTCGCCACGCTAGCGCTGCAGCGACTCGACAACGACAACCCGCTGCACTTGTGAGTATACCCCCCCAACTATAACGTTAGACACGCTGTGCATGGGCGCGGGCGCTGCGCCGGGCCCGTACGTGGCGCGCGCGGCGGCGGCGCTGGCGGCCACACTGCCGCGCCACGGCGCACTGCGCGCCACCGCGCTGCAGCGCCTCGCCGCGCTCGCCACGCTAGCGCTGCAGCGACTCGACAACGACAACCCGCTGCACTTGTGAGTATACCCCCCCAACTATAACGTTAGACACGCTGTGCATGGGCGCGGGCGCTGCGCCGGGCCCGTACGTGGCGCGCGCGGCGGCGGCGCTGGCGGCCACACTGCCGCGCCACGGCGCACTGCGCGCCACCGCGCTGCAGCGCCTCGCCGCGCTCGCCACGCTAGCGCTGCAGCGACTCGACAACGACAACCCGCTGCACTTGTGAGTATACCCCCCCAACTATAACGTTAGACACGCTGTGCATGGGCGCGGGCGCTGCGCCGGGCCCGTACGTGGCGCGCGCGGCGGCGGCGCTGGCGGCCACACTGCCGCGCCACGGCGCACTGCGCGCCACCGCGCTGCAGCGCCTCGCCGCGCTCGCCACGCTAGCGCTGCAGCGACTCGACAACGACAACCCGCTGCACTTGTGAGTATACCCCCCCAACTATAACGTTAGACACGCTGTGCATGGGCGCGGGCGCTGCGCCGGGCCCGTACGTGGCGCGCGCGGCGGCGGCGCTGGCGGCCACACTGCCGCGCCACGGCGCACTGCGCGCCACCGCGCTGCAGCGCCTCGCCGCGCTCGCCACGCTAGCGCTGCAGCGACTCGACAACGACAACCCGCTGCACTTGTGAGTATACCCCCCCAACTATAACGTTAGACACGCTGTGCATGGGCGCGGGCGCTGCGCCGGGCCCGTACGTGGCGCGCGCGGCGGCGGCGCTGGCGGCCACACTGCCGCGCCACGGCGCACTGCGCGCCACCGCGCTGCAGCGCCTCGCCGCGCTCGCCACGCTAGCGCTGCAGCGACTCGACAACGACAACCCGCTGCACTTGTGAGTATACCCCCCCAACTATAACGTTAGACACGCTGTGCATGGGCGCGGGCGCTGCGCCGGGCCCGTACGTGGCGCGCGCGGCGGCGGCGCTGGCGGCCACACTGCCGCGCCACGGCGCACTGCGCGCCACCGCGCTGCAGCGCCTCGCCGCGCTCGCCACGCTAGCGCTGCAGCGACTCGACAACGACAACCCGCTGCACTTGTGAGTATACCCCCCCAACTATAACGTTAGACACGCTGTGCATGGGCGCGGGCGCTGCGCCGGGCCCGTACGTGGCGCGCGCGGCGGCGGCGCTGGCGGCCACACTGCCGCGCCACGGCGCACTGCGCGCCACCGCGCTGCAGCGCCTCGCCGCGCTCGCCACGCTAGCGCTGCAGCGACTCGACAACGACAACCCGCTGCACTTGTGAGTATACCCCCCCAACTATAACGTTAGACACGCTGTGCATGGGCGCGGGCGCTGCGCCGGGCCCGTACGTGGCGCGCGCGGCGGCGGCGCTGGCGGCCACACTGCCGCGCCACGGCGCACTGCGCGCCACCGCGCTGCAGCGCCTCGCCGCGCTCGCCACGCTAGCGCTGCAGCGACTCGACAACGACAACCCGCTGCACTTGTGAGTATACCCCCCCAACTATAACGTTAGACACGCTGTGCATGGGCGCGGGCGCTGCGCCGGGCCCGTACGTGGCGCGCGCGGCGGCGGCGCTGGCGGCCACACTGCCGCGCCACGGCGCACTGCGCGCCACCGCGCTGCAGCGCCTCGCCGCGCTCGCCACGCTAGCGCTGCAGCGACTCGACAACGACAACCCGCTGCACTTGTGAGTATACCCCCCCAACTATAACGTTAGACACGCTGTGCATGGGCGCGGGCGCTGCGCCGGGCCCGTACGTGGCGCGCGCGGCGGCGGCGCTGGCGGCCACACTGCCGCGCCACGGCGCACTGCGCGCCACCGCGCTGCAGCGCCTCGCCGCGCTCGCCACGCTAGCGCTGCAGCGACTCGACAACGACAACCCGCTGCACTTGTGAGTATACCCCCCCAACTATAACGTTAGACACGCTGTGCATGGGCGCGGGCGCTGCGCCGGGCCCGTACGTGGCGCGCGCGGCGGCGGCGCTGGCGGCCACACTGCCGCGCCACGGCGCACTGCGCGCCACCGCGCTGCAGCGCCTCGCCGCGCTCGCCACGCTAGCGCTGCAGCGACTCGACAACGACAACCCGCTGCACTTGTGAGTATACCCCCCCAACTATAACGTTAGACACGCTGTGCATGGGCGCGGGCGCTGCGCCGGGCCCGTACGTGGCGCGCGCGGCGGCGGCGCTGGCGGCCACACTGCCGCGCCACGGCGCACTGCGCGCCACCGCGCTGCAGCGCCTCGCCGCGCTCGCCACGCTAGCGCTGCAGCGACTCGACAACGACAACCCGCTGCACTTGTGAGTATACCCCCCCAACTATAACGTTAGACACGCTGTGCATGGGCGCGGGCGCTGCGCCGGGCCCGTACGTGGCGCGCGCGGCGGCGGCGCTGGCGGCCACACTGCCGCGCCACGGCGCACTGC
The DNA here is from genome assembly GCA_963675205.1 of Catocala nupta. Lineage (NCBI taxonomy): Eukaryota > Metazoa > Arthropoda > Insecta > Lepidoptera > Erebidae > Catocala > Catocala nupta. The sequence goes on along the minus strand of OY776079.1, from coordinate 6,778,625 downwards.
GCGCCACCGCGCTGCAGCGCCTCGCCGCGCTCGCCACGCTAGCGCTGCAGCGACTCGACAACGACAACCCGCTGCACTTGTGAGTATACCCCCCCAACTATAACGTTAGACACGCTGTGCATGGGCGCGGGCGCTGCGCCGGGCCCGTACGTGGCGCGCGCGGCGGCGGCGCTGGCGGCCACACTGCCGCGCCACGGCGCACTGCGCGCCACCGCGCTGCAGCGCCTCGCCGCGCTCGCCACGCTAGCGCTGCAGCGACTCGACAACGACAACCCGCTGCACTTGTGAGTATACCCCCCCAACTATAACGTTAGACACGCTGTGCATGGGCGCGGGCGCTGCGCCGGGCCCGTACGTGGCGCGCGCGGCGGCGGCGCTGGCGGCCACACTGCCGCGCCACGGCGCACTGCGCGCCACCGCGCTGCAGCGCCTCGCCGCGCTCGCCACGCTAGCGCTGCAGCGACTCGACAACGACAATCCGCTGCACTTGTGAGTATACCCCCCCAACTATAACGTTAGACACGCTGTGCATGGGCGCGGGCGCTGCGCCGGGCCCGTACGTGGCGCGCGCGGCGGCGGCGCTGGCGGCCACACTGCCGCGCCACGGCGCACTGCGCGCCACCGCGCTGCAGCGCCTCGCCGCGCTCGCCACGCTAGCGCTGCAGCGACTCGACAACGACAACCCGCTGCACTTGTGAGTATACCCCCCCAACTATAACGTTAGACACGCTGTGCATGGGCGCGGGCGCTGCGCCGGGCCCGTACGTGGCGCGCGCGGCGGCGGCGCTGGCGGCCACACTGCCGCGCCACGGCGCACTGCGCGCCACCGCGCTGCAGCGCCTCGCCGCGCTCGCCACGCTAGCGCTGCAGCGACTCGACAACGACAACCCGCTGCACTTGTGAGTATACCCCCCCAACTATAACGTTAGACACGCTGTGCATGGGCGCGGGCGCTGCGCCGGGCCCGTACGTGGCGCGCGCGGCGGCGGCGCTGGCGGCCACACTGCCGCGCCACGGCGCACTGCGCGCCACCGCGCTGCAGCGCCTCGCCGCGCTCGCCACGCTAGCGCTGCAGCGACTCGACAACGACAACCCGCTGCACTTGTGAGTATACCCCCCCAACTATAACGTTAGACACGCTGTGCATGGGCGCGGGCGCTGCGCCGGGCCCGTACGTGGCGCGCGCGGCGGCGGCGCTGGCGGCCACACTGCCGCGCCACGGCGCACTGCGCGCCACCGCGCTGCAGCGCCTCGCCGCGCTCGCCACGCTAGCGCTGCAGCGACTCGACAACGACAACCCGCTGCACTTGTGAGTATACCCCCCCAACTATAACGTTAGACACGCTGTGCATGGGCGCGGGCGCTGCGCCGGGCCCGTACGTGGCGCGCGCGGCGGCGGCGCTGGCGGCCACACTGCCGCGCCACGGCGCACTGCGCGCCACCGCGCTGCAGCGCCTCGCCGCGCTCGCCACGCTAGCGCTGCAGCGACTCGACAACGACAACCCGCTGCACTTGTGAGTATACCCCCCCAACTATAACGTTAGACACGCTGTGCATGGGCGCGGGCGCTGCGCCGGGCCCGTACGTGGCGCGCGCGGCGGCGGCGCTGGCGGCCACACTGCCGCGCCACGGCGCACTGCGCGCCACCGCGCTGCAGCGCCTCGCCGCGCTCGCCACGCTAGCGCTGCAGCGACTCGACAACGACAACCCGCTGCACTTGTGAGTATACCCCCCCAACTATAACGTTAGACACGCTGTGCATGGGCGCGGGCGCTGCGCCGGGCCCGTACGTGGCGCGCGCGGCGGCGGCGCTGGCGGCCACACTGCCGCGCCACGGCGCACTGCGCGCCACCGCGCTGCAGCGCCTCGCCGCGCTCGCCACGCTAGCGCTGCAGCGACTCGACAACGACAACCCGCTGCACTTGTGAGTATACCCCCCCAACTATAACGTTAGACACGCTGTGCATGGGCGCGGGCGCTGCGCCGGGCCCGTACGTGGCGCGCGCGGCGGCGGCGCTGGCGGCCACACTGCCGCGCCACGGCGCACTGCGCGCCACCGCGCTGCAGCGCCTCGCCGCGCTCGCCACGCTAGCGCTGCAGCGACTCGACAACGACAATCCGCTGCACTTATGAGTATACCCCCCCAACTATAACGTTAGACACGCTGTGCATGGGCGCGGGCGCTGCGCCGGGCCCGTACGTGGCGCGCGCGGCGGCGGCGCTGGCGGCCACACTGCCGCGCCACGGCGCACTGCGCGCCACCGCGCTGCAGCGCCTCGCCGCGCTCGCCACGCTAGCGCTGCAGCGACTCGACAACGACAACCCGCTGCACTTGTGAGTATACCCCCCCAACTATAACGTTAGACACGCTGTGCATGGGCGCGGGCGCTGCGCCGGGCCCGTACGTGGCGCGCGCGGCGGCGGCGCTGGCGGCCACACTGCCGCGCCACGGCGCACTGCGCGCCACCGCGCTGCAGCGCCTCGCCGCGCTCGCCACGCTAGCGCTGCAGCGACTCGACAACGACAACCCGCTGCACTTGTGAGTATACCCCCCCAACTATAACGTTAGACACGCTGTGCATGGGCGCGGGCGCTGCGCCGGGCCCGTACGTGGCGCGCGCGGCGGCGGCGCTGGCGGCCACACTGCCGCGCCACGGCGCACTGCGCGCCACCGCGCTGCAGCGCCTCGCCGCGCTCGCCACGCTAGCGCTGCAGCGACTCGACAACGACAACCCGCTGCACTTGTGAGTATACCCCCCCAACTATAACGTTAGACACGCTGTGCATGGGCGCGGGCGCTGCGCCGGGCCCGTACGTGGCGCGCGCGGCGGCGGCGCTGGCGGCCACACTGCCGCGCCACGGCGCACTGCGCGCCACCGCGCTGCAGCGCCTCGCCGCGCTCGCCACGCTAGCGCTGCAGCGACTCGACAACGACAACCCGCTGCACTTGTGAGTATACCCCCCCAACTATAACGTTAGACACGCTGTGCATGGGCGCGGGCGCTGCGCCGGGCCCGTACGTGGCGCGCGCGGCGGCGGCGCTGGCGGCCACACTGCCGCGCCACGGCGCACTGCGCGCCACCGCGCTGCAGCGCCTCGCCGCGCTCGCCACGCTAGCGCTGCAGCGACTCGACAACGACAACCCGCTGCACTTGTGAGTATACCCCCCCAACTATAACGTTAGACACGCTGTGCATGGGCGCGGGCGCTGCGCCGGGCCCGTACGTGGCGCGCGCGGCGGCGGCGCTGGCGGCCACACTGCCGCGCCACGGCGCACTGCGCGCCACCGCGCTGCAGCGCCTCGCCGCGCTCGCCACGCTAGCGCTGCAGCGACTCGACAACGACAACCCGCTGCACTTGTGAGTATACCGCTTAAAGGTCATAGTACACATATCAACTCGGAAAAGGATCGTCACCGTATCAACACGAGCCGCACGAACCGTGCGGTATTTTTTGTATGAAACATTCTATTGCAACGCGCACACTTATTGGAATCGGATCTTAATCGCCTCGCCTCGGGACAACTTGTGGTTCCCATGCTTACGACTCGTCGTTTCCGCGCTTACGTCTCTCCGAGCACTACTGTTGCCGAACGTGCTGTCATTCGTAAGATAATTTCCAAAAAAGAAGCGCGCGTGCTTTGCCTGGTTTCATGGAATTCAATAATTTACTTACTACATTTTTATTTAAACATTTATATTAAACTACGGACTACAATCATGCCTTGTCTTGATTATTTATGTACATGTAAGTGGATGCTCCTATTTACCATACTTGCTGCTTTAGAGGCTACCATCAAATTTTATTAAATGCTTGAGTATATTCAGTAGTAGTTCATGGAGAAATGGTCGCAGCACCTTACAGTTATGATTTATTATTGTAAACTTGGCGATTAAAAAGAGTGGCCATGAGTTTCTTGCCCTTCATAAGTGTTACCTTGTAACCTAACTTGAATAAATTTATTTTAGATTTTTATTTGATATATTGTATTTGTAGGTTAGATTTCGAAAAAAAAATGGTAATAGTGATAAATTTTATTAAAGAAGTGAGAAAATATCGATATTTATATGATTTAAGTAAATCTAAATACGCGTATGCGTAGCGTCGTCTAGCCGTAACCGAGTCGACGTACCGGAGTTGCTGACCCGCTTGGTTACGCGTTTACGTTAGGTTAACGCCTGTTTGATGGCAAGGGGAATGGCTATACGGTGACGATCCCTTTCAGAGTTGATATGTGTGCTACGACCTTAAATATAAAGCTTATGATGATAATGAAGGCATCATACGTTTTTCCTATTGGGTAAATAAAGCATTTGATCTGCGACCGAGAGGATGTCTGTCGCATTTAACTCCCATTCAAGCCCGCTCCACATTAGCGAAAACATACAGGACAGCAAAATACAGAAATAAATTTATAAAGGACAATTACAGATGTAGTATACAATAACTTTTGAACAGACAAATTATTCTGATAACACACATGCGAAAAATAATGTACTCTTCACACTTATCGACCCGCAAAGTTCGTGCAAACAAGGAAACGCGCACTAAGCGTTTGTTAATCTCCAAATGTTCTTCGAAGAGGTTAACGAAAACACTATGTCGGTCTGTGTGTCTGTCTGTTAGAGTCAGTTTGTTAGTGACAAGCATAGCTCCCGAACCACTGGACCGATTGACTTGTAACTTGGTGTGCAGACACCTTGAGGTCATCCCTCGGTCGTTTGAATATGGGCCCTGTGGGTCTAAAGACCCCCGAGATATAGAAGTGTGGGGAGTGATTCGGCAGTCCAAGGGAGAGGCTTTTGCCCAGCAATGGAACATTACAAAAAGCTGATGAAAAGAAAAAAAAGAGGTGGCATAAAGACGAAGAGGTTGAATCCTGGGTTTGTACACCCATCTCGTTCATTATAAAATATACATTTACGTGAACAGAAACTTACTCGCATGAAAAATATACCACATGATACAATTACCTTTAGGCTAAGAACACACTGCACTGTTTTAAAACAAAACCGCGCGTGTTATAATTAAATTATTTTATTATGAAGCTTACTTAGGTAGATCAATAATGATGATTTAAATTTCACAGGAAAGCATTGGAGCAAGCGAGGGACGTCATCGCAGAGGCGAAAGCGGTCGAATGATACACAAGAAGATTAGATAAATACAATAAAAAACAAAACAGTTCATAGCGAATATACTGAACATTTACAAAAACATTGATCAGAGTTTTATACAAAGTGCTTTTTTTTATTTTGCCAATATTTCACTGTTACACAAAAAATTCGCTTTGCAAAGCAGAAGTGTGTGGTGCGTTTTTATTTGTAGCGTATGTTTCTTGGTTCTCGGATTAGGTTCCTTGAAAAAGAGTATTCCATTGCCAAGTAAGACATCATGCAAGTTTGAAGATATTGTCAAATGACTTATCAACATAATTATGTCTGTAATAGGTAACGAAAATCGAGCTCCTCAAGTCGTATATAAATGTAGTACTAGCTGTCTCCCGCGGTTTCACTCACGTAAGTTTACTTCGCCGCTCCTGTAGCTTCGAGCGTGATGTGATATAGACTATGTTACTTCGAAAAAAAGGAGCTTTCTAATAGTGAACCAATTTTTATAATCGATTTAGTAGTTTTCGAGTTTATCCATTACAAATGAAATACAAATCTTTGATATAAATAAAAAGCAACTTGACCTCAGAGTAAAATACGAATAAGAAGATACGCTTACCTGTGCAATTCTGTTAAATCTCATTACCAAACTCACATCCAAGTCATTTTATAATTTGACTTTATCTACAGTACCCATGGAAATAACAGTTGGTAGTTATGGTTACTGGCGAAGCGATAATCGAGATCGAGATGAGTTTTTAATAGAGTGATTAGTGAGAGTTTGTTTTACGTTATTGCGATCAACACGTTTATGACGTTCGGCGCTCCGATTGGTCCGCTCCAAGCTCTTAACCAATCAGAGAGCCAACCGGGGTAAACGTTTCGATCGCGTTAATGTAAAAACAATTCGCACTAGGCACCCAGAATAGCACGACAGTGACGAGTCTTGTCGCTCTGACCCTCGGTTTAGAATTGAGAATTACATGTTGAGAATGACTCAAACTCTAATTAAACATTTCTTTTTCTATATCAAGTTGCCTTAAACTGTAATTAAATTTAAGTAGGTATTTGAACATTATATACTAAAGTAAATGTTCAGTTGATAGCGGTTTAATGAAATTCGAACAATACTCAGTTGAGAATTTGTGCATTTTTAACCGATTTAAAAAAGGAGGAGATTCTCAATTCGACTGTATATTTTTTATATGTGTTACCTCAGAACTTTTTCTTAATACCCATATCGGGGGTGAGCATCGAGCGTTAGATTCTTAAGTATAATGCAACGCTATGCTGAGCGTATGTTTCGTAGCCCTTGCTAAATATAATCATCCGTTGCTAGGACTTCGCGTTCATGATTAGAATCCCCAGTCTCGAAACTAAACAAACAATAAAATTAACGTGAGTTTTACCGTTCTTGATTACATTATGTTTACCACTTCCAAGTTTCTATAATAATATGCTTAGTTTGGCAGTATTTAAGGCCTATTCACATGAGGTATCTTGATGCAAGTGTCATGTTATCCCAGTTTTCTCCAAGTAAGTGCAATTCTTACTCTGAGAAGAGCAGTAGTTTTAATACAGGGCTGATATTATTATATTTTATACCAGCCGACCCGACAGTCGTTGTCCTGTCAATGAATACAAAATTTACCATTTTAATTTTCGATATTTGCCGCGGAATTTTCACTTATTTTCGTTCATACAAACTTTGTCCTGACAATTACCAACACAACAAAAAAAACAGCCAAATCAGTCGAGCCGTTCGTGATGCTTCGTCATCTGGCAATTGATTTTTATTTTTATAGATAAAGGTAAGACGAAGATATCACGATACTTGCTTTCCAAAACTTGCCTTTTATGGGGTCTATGGGGTCTTTATAATTAAGATGTGGCATGAGAAAAGGTGTAATTAAATAATAATATATGAGAGAAATGTTCGATGTACAGGGAAGTTAGGTTTGTGATGATAATTGCGAGAAAACATATTTTCCTAGCTAGCTTTATAAGATTGAAGAAGAACATTGTAATAGATAATTAACTTTCCGTGTTTATTAGGAGATACATTAATAATATTGACATTTTCAATATGACGAAATAATGTGTGTAAATAAATCTGTATGGCAATGAGCGTTGTTGTTTTAGATTCACAAAAAGATATGTGATTTTAACGCTACTCTATGGACTTTTATCGAGTCTCCCTCTCTCACATATAAGTAGAAGCACGTGCATGAAAGTGAGGATGATATTCACTCAATATATCTTTAAGGCATTCCGCCATTCATTTTACTTTTCCAATACAGATTTTTCAAACAGTAAAGCTGCGCTTTTGATACTTATAAAACCATTAAGATTTGTCACCCTATGGGGTGATATGATATACCTAATTAATCATTCTCTTTATATTGTCTTCTGTTTACGCGAATGTTATTCATTGAAATTAAACTTCTGTGTACGATGTTGATACTGTATAAGATGGTCATCTTAGTCTCCCCGTGACCATGGTTGCTGAAAAGCAACCGAAACGTCGGGGAAAGTGTAAACCTAAATATAAATAGTTTTAATAATTTTAGTACCTTATAAATTAGTAAAATTCAATAGTAGTAGTAGTGTAAGTTGTAACAGTTGTCAAAATTATGTAATAGGTACAGTGTTAAATAAACAACGCGATAAAATCCGTATATAGTAGTTTAATTTCAATAATCATTCTCTTATTACAATTATTTTAAAAATAGGGATAGTTATTACTACTAAAACTTATGGCGCTGACTGTTCTAATTATCACGTAAAATTCCCTTGTGCAGCCGTACCGGCAATAGGTTGTATGGTATCAGGCCTCATTTTGAACATTTAGAGCTCTGATATTTTCATAGCAATGTTAAAACTTGAATCCAATTCGCGCTTATTATAAAAAAAATCCTAGTGAAAGAATGCTTATGGTAGCCATAACATGCGTTTTAGTTTTAAGAAGTGGTTTACTTTATTTGTAGATTTAAGGATTTCGGATTAGACCGGTAGCCCTTGTTTCTTCGCCCTGCTACGCCTTGGTAATACGTAAACTTTTGTAATATGAGACGATTCTAAATGAGAATCAATTGTTGCTTTTATTATAAACATTGGTTTAAAATGGTCAATGGATGCTACATAGATTGCATTTTTAGAATGCATTGATTGTTTTGGTAAATGACGCATGTATCTTTGCCCATCTTCTACCCGGACATGAGGAAAGTGCGTTATGTTACATTTGGCGCCAATAATATAAATCATAGATAAGCTACGTCTCTATAAAATAGCGCGAAAAATTCTCTATCGCGGGAAATAGCTGCACTGCAGCCTATGTTGTAAGAAAGAATATACAAAAACCTCGAAAGTAAAAGTCTGTAAACCATATTCCTTGTTGCACCATTTACAGAATATATGTTTTCGTCCTGCTCTAGGCGCAAACTGATTGAAAATTTGATAATTGGTTATCATTCATATTTTACTTTTGGCGCGCATGTAATGAATCAACGTCTTATTTGGCGCCTTTTTAGTTTTATAATTATAATTAAACAATATACGGCTGTGTACTCTATACGCATTTTATTGCGGTACTTTTTTTATAAAACCCTTAGAACATAATTTTAAAACATTAAACTACCATTGTACAATAATTTAGCATAAAGCTACTAAATAGTAACTAGTAAAAGTGTTTGACAATAGTAGTTCAAAGTTTCAAAATTATGCAATAATAGAGTTCCACAAAAAAAAATACACTGCGATAAAATCCATATAAGGTTGTTTAATTTCAACGTATAAATTTTTTTATGTTCACCTTATGAGTTATTTTATATACAAATGTAATCTGTGGTTGTAACTAAAATTATGCCGGGAGTAAATCATTTGCTGAACTTACTGTCAGTGAAATTAATAATGGCGGCAAAAGTTTCTTGGCGGCATTCTTTCGTATTACGGCAGCGTTATATTGTACAGAAATGTATATGAGATAAATTGTTAAATTAATATAGAATGTTTGTAAGTCAATTCTCAGCCTGTTGCCACACTAACTTCAATATTTATGTGAGTTACAAGAATAAGATAGTTGTTCACAAATAATTAAATATAACATGTTTCGAATTGTGATTCATATTGTTATAGTGCGATCATTGAATGATACCATAGTCTTAGCTATGTATATGTACAATTTGTATATACTTGAACTTAATGAAAAACAAGGTGAATAATAAATAATTGGGATTTATGTTGGTTTTTATTTAAGTATTGCCTCTTAGATGGAACAAAATATGTATATCATAATATTACCGAAATTTTATATTAATTACTTACATACCTATATATGTATATGTAAGTATTAAGTCAGTAATAATTACATTGAATATATACATATGTAAACATATTTATACAGGTCCCAGAGCTCAACGTCAAGTCGAAACGGGGTGACAGGCTTGATTGTACCCATCATGAGAAAAATCAGGATTTTTATTTTCTTACTCGTTTTTTTTAGTATGAATCTAACAAGTATTTTACAATCCTGATTAAATGCGCCAACTTTTAATGGCACTTGCCAAGGCACTAGTACATTATTTTCAAAGGCGATAAATTTTGAAATTTTTAACTTCATAGTTTAACTAATAGTCTTAATTCTAGGGGCAATTGTGTCATTATTTTTGACTGTGATTCTAGAAATGTTATTAAGGGTTACGATTCCAAAGTTTAAATGAACAAAAATAATAAAAATTAACCACAATAACCGAAAAATGGTTACAGTTTGACCAAATTTTTAGGTTTTCTTAAATGCCCATAATTTTCAAACTGCATGGGATAGATTTTATTTCTGATTTTTCTCATGATGGTTACAATCAATCCCATCACCCCGTTTCGGCTTGACGTAGAGTTCTGGGACTCCCGGCCGTAGTTCAGTCTATGGTCCGGAGTGAGAGGTCGTGGAACGCCGTCGCCTCCTTTTGCGAGAAAGTGATTTCCATCAAGGAGGCGGCGGAGCGGGAGAGGGAGCGTTTAAACCCTCTCCCCAACCGCAGAGCCGGGCGCCGGAGGGCGCGAGATGACCTCCAGCCACCCTGAGGTTTGACCTGGGGGTGGCGGGCTTTGTGGGCCTGCCCGCCATCCGTTCAGCACCAGGTCTGAGAGGCGGCGTGCGTGTAGCCCTACTGTCTCCCTCTGTATTTTGAGTAAGTACCTATCTTGGGTAGGTCTTATTGCGTAGGGGCCTGCCGTTTCATACGGCGGGCCGGAACCTCGGCGGGGTCGCGACCGTATGCGAAAGTGATTCGCGCGGCCCCGTCGATAGTGGTTTTGTCGAGGAACACCGTGGTAGGTTTAGTCGGTATTCCGGGAGGTACATTATCTTTTTAACATCTTATTTTACCCCGGCGAGTCCGACATAATCCCTCCGCCCGCCCCCGCGGGAAATGCATGCGTCATTGCATTCCCCCACGTAAAAAAAAAAAAAAAAAAAAAAGACTTCTGGGACACCCTGTATATACAGTATGTATAGAAAACCCTGTGATCCATTAAGGGTTTATTTCTCTCTTAACAAACATGACGAGAAAAATAAATTATATTATCCTAAAACGCCTACATAATATTTTTAAGTACAGTATTAATAAGTATTTTTATCCTTAATTTAACAACATTTCAACACTCCACTAATCCTCGGCTTCTTTGATGTATTAATTTTCTATTATAATTCGTCGGCTTTTCTGTAAAAGGTCATGAGCCGCGCGTCAAACGAGCCGCCGCCTCGCTCGCTGCGTTTTTACCTAGACCAGCGATTCCTAAAGTGGGTGCCGCGGAACCTAGGGGGGGTTCCTTCGAAAAGTCACCAGGGTTTCACGAAATCATTTATTATTGGTAATTAAATAATACCAAATATTATTTTGAAATAGCGCAAAATATGTGAGGCGAAGTTAAGTTTTTGTTTTTATTTATATTACAGTGTCTTTGATTTGTAATATTTTGATATGAGTTTCCATAAAATGAAAGATATTTAGTAAGGGTTCCGTTATCTTAAAAGTTAAGGAACCTCTGACCTAGACAAACGGACCGCGATCCCTAAGGATGTAACTATCGATCAAATAAAAATATTGAAGTATGAAATTTTAAGGATGCAAGTAAATTTATTTGTAAAATACAATAAAGACTCTTGCGTGCAAAATTCAAACTTTATGTAATTATAAGTTTTCTTTAGATTAAATAAAGGATGGTAGCATTTAACTGTTCCTCAATTTATTGCCTTTGTTCCACCAAAAATACTAATTGCACAGCAAAATATGCTTACCAAAAATACTAAATGCACACCAAAATATATTTAAAGAGATTAAACTAAGTCGACGGAGCCCCGCTTCATGGGGCTCCTATTTTTGGGTGGGTTTAAGAAGGAACCTAACATAACCTAACCCTTCCAAGACGGAATGCAGTGATTTGATGCTTATGGGTGCTCGTTATAATATATTTTAGTTGGCATATTTTGTTGTACAATTAGTATTTTGATGGTCATTATATTTAATCCCTTAAATAAATACCTAAAAAGAATACATACATAGACTCACGACTGTATCCCCGAAGGGTTGGGTATAGGTGTATTATTAAATCACGTTTTACCAGCTAAGTTTTTACATGCGTTTACCGTACACATTTTGCGAGTCTCTTAAACTCTCTCTTACCATGTTGTTGCTGAGAAATACGTACCAAATAAAAACAAATAACATTTTGCACGACCCCTTTAATCCAACCCACAGATCCAACCTGAGACTTCTCGATCGCACTCGTCAATTTATTCAATTTAATTCTATTTTATCGCTAAATGTATTAATCGAAAATATCGATAAAATTAAAGTCCTTGTTTGCATCCCTACCTATTATTATTGTATCCTATAACGCGTGCCACAATTTCGTACTCGGTCTTGCTCCTATATTAATATTACTTTCGTTTGGACTGCCGCCATTGAGTGTTTTCCCTATTAGCTATGTCGTATTCAAACGCTGAATACTTTATCATGTTCATGTGTTTAGTGAATGGAATTATGCAGCTGCGCGTAGGGAGTGCGAGAAACTGTTCTCTAGAGTCTAGTCTATCCGACGGGACTACTAAACCTCGTGGTCTAGAGTCTAGACCACGAGGTTCCAGCAGTCCCGTCGGATGACATCTCCGCACACGCGTGTGCCATACAGGCATTGAGTTCGTGGTAATTTGTGAATATGGTAGGTACCGAATGTGTGTTTGCATTGGAGGTGGATATGTAGAGTACGACCAACGCAGCTTACATGTTAACTTTTTATTAATTAGAAACTTAGTAAGATAAGTTAAATTAGAATACTCTGTGACGTCTAAAAGCTCGAGGTCATGTACATCAATGCAATCAGCTGATGCGTACAGTAAGTTACTATGCTATGACGTCGGCACGTGCAAACGGGCGAGCGGATTAAATCAAGAATTAGATAAAACTATCGTCTTCGACTGGCGCCTTTGACGAACGCCGAGCTTGCCGGCAAATTTTAATAGGAGGCGAGCATGTCAACATCTACCGGCCATATTACCAGACACCGTGCTACTAAGAAGAATATCAAGACAGAAAAATAGGTTGTAATGCCCGACGCGGGAATCGATCTCGATAGTTTATGTTCACTACCCAATGTGCCACTGAGGCAGTCTCAATTTTCTATTCATAAACATTATTTTTTAGAACATGTGTCAGGTGCCACGGTATCAATCAGTATTGTAACTCGGCCCTGCCCTTGAAATAGTTACCTACAGCCGAGCGGTAAATAAACATGCGAAAGGGCTGCCCGCCTACAGTATTTTAATTTCATCTACTCTAGTAGTGTTTCATTCTAGTTGTGATTGTAGGTAAAAATTATAAATTTTATTTTTATATAAAATTAAAAAACGACATTGCTCATTCGGGCTGTATACCGAATTAGGAAACTAACAAATTATATAAATTTTTATTTCAGGTCACTGTTTAATACTTGAATAGGCAAGCAAAAGATATTGTGTCTGGACTCCGGTGTCCAAGCGTTGGATGGACAAAATAAATATTATTATAAAGTAAAATTTAAACAAAATATAGGTAATAAAATAATTTTATTACTTCATGTCTTAATGACAAGAAACTTAACATATAAATGACAAGAAACTTAACATATAAATGACAATTTTTCCATTTATGTACAGTGTACACAAACTAAAACTACATGCTACCTATTTATCCTATTATTGCAAGTACAACGTGGTTCAGTATTAAGCACTAGCTTAAATGAAGTATCCACTGGATCAAAACACTTAAGTATATTCGCTTCATCACCTTTAAATATTTTAGTAGTTCTAGGACCGGTCATATACGCCATAGACTGAACAAAACTGTTGTTTCTATTCGTATATATCTCATGCCAATCTTCTAATAATTGCACCTTATACCAACATAAGATAGCATTGCACTCTCCGTCTTTTAATACAGGCACTTTGACGGCGTCTGTGCTTAAATCCTCACATGATGCGACCTCGAATACTTCGGATAACGCCTCATAATCTAATCTCGAGGTGTCCAAGTAATTTACTTGAGAAACTCGATACCGATGCACTCGTGTGGCCAATCGATAGCCGACATTGTCATCTAGTATTCGATTATTGATCTCCAAATAGTTACTAAAAATTAACTGACCCATCACAGTTACTGACGAAGGTAAACATACACCACCATGCCTTAAATGAAAATACTTCAAATGAGAAACTATCCATAAATTTCTAACATTAATGTCACCGTTAAAATTTAAAATATGGCTGAATATCACATGAAACTGTTTGTCTTCGAATATATCAAGAGACCATTTTTCGGAGACCAAAACATTGACTTTACTTTTCGGTATACTGTTAGCTACTAGTACAGTATGTAGGAAAGCCTCGTCGTCTGCAGTTTTCACGTTACAAATAAGCGAATTTGCTCCACATCTCAACATCAGAATGCCGAATAAAGGAAACGGGCTTAAGTCAACATCGTCCACTTCTTCTATAGACGTAGCTTGTCTTAGTTGAACGCACACAGCGTCAACGGATTGTACTAACATACTGGTGTATTCTGTATCATTTAAGTAGGCTAAAGTTTCCACTGAGATTCTTGTGATTACTGTCTTTGTATCTTGCAAGGTGGTCAACCTTCCGCCATAAGTCGAAAAGGGGATATTGACAGTTTCGTTTTGGTGTAATCTCTTTGGCAGAACATCAAAGAATATAGCTTGTTGATAAGCGGACGCTCTATTGTCCAACCTTGGGTCACTTGTCAGCATAATATAATCAGTTAAATGTAAATTGAACCAGCCTATCACCACGTTCATTTCACCATCTTCTGTCACAGTCAGTTCAGCGTTATAGGGTTCTTGTCTGTGAAGTTTCTCATAAATGTCTTGGTAACTGTTGAAGTTGATCGTTAATAAGGATATCGGTTCACACATGTATTTAACATTCTCGTACATATGCACGTCTTCACTATAATATGTCTCACCGTAAGCAGTTGATGGGTGCACGTTCAATTCTGTTACGTTGAGAATATTCTTCATTTCCTGACAGAGTTTGTACTTCTTGTAAAGCTCGTCGCATTTGATAGCAGCAACAAAATATTCTGCTTTCCCTGGAACTATTTTAGCATCTGGCAGGAGTAAATTCTCCCAGGCATGGCAAAGTGTCTGTAGAATGTTCTCACCGAACAATCCTGAATCAACCAAATCGGTCAGCATCACAGATCTTCTAAAATAAATATCAGTGCAATTTAAAGTCAGTGAAGACCCGTGCAATATTATAACTTCTTGCGTATAGTTATCTTGCATCACACATTCTGCTAACCGTGCCATCTCATTGGAGGATTTACAAGCAGTTATCGCCACAGGGTTGCATTCGTTAGCGTATAAAGCCAACAATCCTGTTCCTGTATCTACAACTAACACACTATCTGCTGCACTTACACAACTTCTAATAGTCGATCTGTATGCCATATTACGTATACTATCATTTAAGATTCTGAACTGATTCCTCGGAAACAGAAAAGCTTTCGCGTTGTTCATGTTCTTCTCGACACTCACATAACTGCTGTCGACATTCAAAGCTTTTTCGAAGTGACACAGAGCTTCGGACATGTAGCCATATGTGTAAAGGCATCTGCCCACTTCAATGAGTAAGTCTAAGTTGCCTGGGAATACAATAAATCTTGCTAAGATTGCAGTTTTATTATCCAGCGGGTCTAGTTCCTCATTTATTTTAGACAGTACTGCTCGGAATTCATTTTCCAATCGTTTTAAGCAACGAGGTTGTTTGGAGAAAGCACACATATACATGCTCAAAGCATGCCCGAAGTCTTTGCTTGACACTAAGTGTCGAGCAAGAGTTACGTAGTTGGTAGATACATCCGCCATAATATTCACCTTTTAAAACTCACTAGCTTAAAATTATGAAGCAGCTTCTGATTAACAATTAAACAATATTTTTATTTTATACTCACTAAAATTATATTTGGTATATTCACACTGGTAGCAAACACATGTTGACGTTTAAAAAGCTAAGTGTAGAATCTATGGTGTAGAATAACATTACCCGTATCTCTTATAGAAGCGATATAATAAAACAGTTAGTGGTGGGGATAAACGGATTATCGCTTCGTAATACCAATCCTAATACAAAAAATGTATATTTAGTCAATTTGCTAACGAGCAGATTCGGTTTAATGGCTGGATTGCATTGTTTCAGTAATGACAACCAGTTGGTACAAGTTTAAAACAATGGAATGCATCTTTTTAGCCTGAGAAATGATTTAATAATACAATTACTAGAACACGTTTTAAAAATAAAACAATTAGCCTTAATGTTATTAGGTTAGGTAAATGTATTCACATAGACGAACTTTGTTATTGCTTTTGACTGGTAAACTATAGAGTGTGTACAGTGAACATAAAATTAGATAAAAACAAAAAGCTAAGGTACCAGCTTTTTATAAGGTAGGTACTTCTAATCTTAAGTGCTATGCGACAAATAAGGGAAATTTGGGATTGCGCTGTAGTACATATAATATTGTCTTATTATTGTCATACAGGTATTATTTGATTTAAAGAATAAGACGCCTTTTTAATAGGAGAAGGTATTTTAAAAATATAAACGGCATGGCAAGGCTGTTTTCCTTACTGGGGCTTAATTATGATTTAGCCAAAGACATTTAAATTCGGGTCTTTCGATTCAGCAGAAAGTAAGACGTTTATAGCATTAGAAGAGTTACAAATTAAGAACTTGAATCTATATCTAGTAATATTGTAAAACTGAAGAGATTGTGTTTGTTTGAACGCTCCTTTCTGTGGAATTACCAAGTTCTATCATCACGATACGATCCTTAGGAGCGGAACGAGTAAAATCGCAGAGCACATTTTGTGTAATTAGGTATGGGTCTTATTAGGCTCGTAGTAAAAGTTGGCACATATGTCATGTGGAGCCCGGGTCGGTCAAAGCAATATCGTACATTCTAACATAAAGTATTGGATTGTTGATCCCACGGCAGAAGTTTGTATTATCCTAGATTTGATGCTTGGTTCTGGCATAGTGTTATTAGATACTAGCTGACCCGCGCTACATCGTCTGCTTCACATAAGAGAATATTCCCCGTTTTCGCAACACTGATGCTCCTCTCCTATTGGTCGTAGCGTGATGTTATATAGCCTATAGCCTTCCTCGATAAATGGGCTGTCCAACACAGAAATATTTTTTCAATTCGAATCAGTAGTTCCTAAGATTAGCGCGTTCAACCAAACAAACAAATAAATAAACAAACAAACTCTTCAGCTTTATAATATTAGCATAGATTTGTATTAGTCTAGCTGAGGACAATAGGTTTGCCATAAGGGACGAGCTTATTGCGTAGGAACTCGTAATAGCTTCCTTAAACATAGCTGGCGATATGCAGATGTAATAGATTTATGTCTATGTATGTTAGATTTTTTTCAGAAACGACAATATATATAATGAGCCTATTGGATGGCAATACGTTTGTTGCTATTTATTTGGAAAATGTAGGTGTGAAATACCACTTCAATGCAGGTTTCAATCACCACAAAGCCTGAGTGTCTCATAAATACGCGAGATATTCAGTCGCGACTGTACTTTGTGTCTGTGAAATAGGAGATATGTCTGAAAAAATTAAATCATAAGACCGTGCTCGCAATGAGAAGGGAGACTATGGCTTTCTTCAAATTAGCAAAGTAGCCAATTTATTGTAGACAGCGGCTAGCATGCAATAAATAAGTACATATGTACAAGTCATGCAATTCCATGACGGGCAGCCTAGTTCTTCGTTAATTTTGGATATTTAGTCAAATGTAGGAATTCTGCAATGCGATATATACCTAGGCTAAAGCGCACAAATTCATGTACTTATACCTAACGCAGGTACGAAAGTTAACTTTCAGTTGACACTGGTGGCGATAATGTCTCAATTGAATAATGGCTTACTTACACAGAGTCGATAAGACACGTCTAACAATCCTGTGAAAACGCCTAGTGATACGATGACACTGACTTCACAGCTAAAGTTAACCAAGAAGCCGAAGGCGGCAGTCGCCTCTATAGATACGCAAGCAACGTTTCCTATCTTTTACCGGATTGGGTAGACAATGTGTATATGAGCCTGCATTATGTTGCCTAAAAACTTGAATATACTTAATGAAAAGTTATGTACTGGTGGGATTTCGTATAATCACTTTATTTTATCCAAAATCTTATACCAAAAGTTAAAGTCAAAGTGGATTATTAACTAATAACGAATATCTTACGTAGTAATAGTAATAGTCAATTCACTAATAATGAGCTAGTGTAGCTGTTCCCTATTAGCAAATTTGCTTAATGAGTTAATACCATTGTTTAATTAAGTAATGACAGGCAGGTAATTCTTAACGGAAATAATGAAGTATTTCAAGAAAAGTAAAGGATTAAAGAATTTATTTGTCAGGCAAAGTATCTATATGGCTTTGCGGATTCCCTACTTTATGAGATTTCATATTTTAGTAGGTATTATTGTTACAGGGCGATAAAAGATTAGGTTTATGAGAGGTAAGCGGCTTTTTATTTTACTTGCGCATGATTTAAATAAGTTTAGTCTTATGCTGTTAATCGTAATTGTTGAAATGCGCATTGGTATTTGCAGTGTTTCGTAACTATAGAAATTAGTATTGTTGTCTTTTGCATAGTATATCGCTAAATTGTAAATATGCTTTATTAAAAAATAATATTGGATATCGGAAGGATGGCGAAAGGATGGATGTTATTGTTTTTAACAAGTACCTACCACCTGCCCCTCATTTCTAAAACAATGCATTCAGCTCATTAAATTTCACTATTTAACATTGTAATTCGTTAAGTATCTAAATGCTCACCAGTGTACATATGTCTATTGTAATTTAGCAACTACCTGCGTTCTCGAAAGTTTACGATTTAAGTTCAAACAAGTTAAAATTAGTTTGACTTCCATCTTCTAACTATTAGGACGTCTTTGTTTACCCATTATATTAAGATTCTATAGCAATATAAGTATCTTTATAAAAGTGAACTTAAAATGGCAAACGTAGTTAATGACTTCGTAATACTTGGTCGCCAACTAGCTTCAAATAACAACTACGTTAATGCGTTAAACATGTATTTGTGCGCGTTCGCCAAAGAACCACGATGCAAGAAACTATTGGTCAATGAGTTCTGAGCAATCCTGTCTAAAATGAACGCAGAACTGGCCGCTGTCAAGAACAAAGCTGCCATCTTCACTAATTTTGAAAAGGCCATCGGCGTCTTCCCGGGCAACGTCGACTTACTCAACGATGTAGGAACTTACCTCTACATGTATGGATACATGGCCGAAGCGTTGTGTCACTTCGAAAAAGCTCTGAACATGGACAGCAGTTACGTCAGCGTCGAGAAGAATGTAAATAACGCAAAGACTTTCTTGTTTCCAAGAGGTCAGTACAAACTATTGAACGATAGAATACGCAACAGTGCCTACAGAGCGGTTATCAGAAGTACTGTCACTCATGTGGACAGTGTCATAGATATTGATGCAGGAACAGGACTGTTGGCTTTGTACGCTAGCGAATGCGGTCCTGTCGCTGTTACAGCGTGTGAATCGTCTAAGGCATTGGCATCGCTAACAGAACATGTGATGCTTGAGAACCATGCACAAGAGGTTATCATAATGAATAGACCTTCAGTAATATTGGAGTGCACGGACATTTACTATAGAAAATCTGTGCTGCTGACCGATGCATTTGACTCGAGTCTGTTCGGCGAGTATATTCTACAGTCTCTTTATCATGCTTGGGAGAATTTACTCGACTGGAACAGTATAATTATTCCTGGAAAAGCTGAATACTTTATTGCTGGCGTTAAATGTGATGAAATTTACAGGAAATACAAGCTAACTCAAGATATAAAGAATATTCTCAACGTACCAAATATGAACGTACATCTTACCACGTCCTTCAGCGACACATATAGTAGTGAGGATGTGCATTTGTATGAGAATGTAAAATACATGTGTGAACCGAAATCGCTTTTTAAGATAAATTTTAATAGCTTTCAAGATATACACGAGAAGCTTCACAGACAAGAGCCGTACAACGCTGAACTGACTGCGGCGGAAGATGGTGAAATAAATATTGTTATGGGCTGGTTTAATTTACATTTATCTGACGACATTATTCTAACTAGCGACCCGAGAACGATAAACAGAACGAGCGGTTACCAGCAAGCTATATTCTTTGACGTTTTATCTAAAAGCGTACGCCGAAACGAGACCATGATGATCTCTTTTCTGACTGATGGTAGATTGACCACATTACAAGATGAGAACACAACAATCACCAGAATTTCACAGGAATCTATAGCGTTCCTAAACGATACTGAGTTCACGAGTATGATAATAAGGTCTGTTAGTGCAGTGTGCCTTCATTTAGGACAAACTGTACCCATAGAACAAGTTGATATCGTGGACTTAAGCACATTTCCTCTGTTTGGAGTTTTTATGATGAGAAGAGGAGCTAACACACTTATTTGTCATGCAAAGACTACAGACGACGAAGCTTTTCTACAGACAGTACTGTCCGCTAACGACATACCGGCTAGTAAAGTCACTATTTTAGTTAACGAGCACTGGTCTACTGATATCTTTAAGGACAAAGCGTTTCACGTAATATTTAGCCAATTTATAGACTTAAATGGAGACATCAATGTAAGAAGGTATTGGATTCTAGAACACTTGAAGCGCATGCATCTTATACCAGGCGGTGTATGCTTGCCTTTATCAATAACTGTGATGGGCCAGTTGGTTTCTAGCACCTATTTAGAGATGAACATCCGAGTTCTTGATGAAAATGTCCGCTGTAATATGGCGAAACATGCAAATAGGTACCGGGTTTCCCAGGCTACACATTTGGATATCGCGCGTTTAGAGTATGAGGCATTATCTGAAGTTTTTGAAGTCGCATCATGTGAAGAGCTGGGATCCGATGTTGTTAATGTATCTATATTAAAAGAAGGAGACTGCAATGCCATCTTATGTTGGTATAAAGTGAAACTGTTGGAAAATTGGAATGAGATATATACGAATAGAAGCAACAGTTTTGTTGAGTCTATGGCGTTTATGACAGGACCCGAAGCTATCAAAGTGTTTAGAGGCGACGAAGCGAACGTGCTTAGGTGTGTTGATCCGATCGATAGATCGTATAAGCTAGTACTTGATGTCGAATAACATTAAACATTTGCCTAATATACTTAATGCCAGTTTGTACATAATGAACTCTTTAAAGCTTAATTTGTATAAATGTAAAAATGTGTGCACGTAGATGAGAAATTGCAGCTACTAATAAAATTATAATTATAATAATACATTATTTTGTTTAATTAAATAATTGTATCATTAAAGCGTCCTAACTAATGATAATTGACGGTAATTAATGTATTAGTTAATTACTCTTAAGACTGCGCCGAGCGTAAGACGCGGTTGGACTGAATGACTGAGCTCGATATACAAATCGGCGCGCGGCCGCCATAGTAAAATTTTATGGAGGATTTGAGGTGCTTTTTCCATAAATATTTATCTTTATTGTCAACCAATAACTTAAATATTTGGGACGGACAAATTGTAATATACAGCTATATTTTTCGTTTAAGCTATAAAATAGGATAGATTTCTACTGTTATAATCTAAACATCATGTAACACAAGCTTACGTTTTTGCATTTTTCGTGCAAATTTACGTAATTATGTAGGCAAAATATTAATTATTTTAGTTTTTCACACAAAGTAATTGTAAACACATTCATTGTTATGAGAAATGTATATTTTATATTTGTATTAAACAAAAAGTGTTGATTTTATCAACTTAACTGTGACCGCTTGCTTTGGCACATTTCGTTCGGCGCAGTCTTAATGCAACATATCGACTGATTCAATAGTCAGATGGAAAATTATGTTGTTGTGCCATATTGAATTGCGTTAGGTTTACATAATACCTGTATTAAATATGTTTTTTTCTTTTTACTCTCACGTTTGCAGAATCATCAGTATTCTAGAAAGAGAAGCTTAAGTTGAAGTCGCGACACTGGTTTACAGCCTAATGGCCTATTAGTATTTTTTTTTTATGACAACTCCTTCACTAATTATTATTCCTGTATGGCGGAGAACTTTAAAAACATTCAAATAACGGACACAAAGCACACCGACTCGGAACAACTATTTGTAGATCACACGATTTATTGTCGAAACTACAACACTTGGCGCAGTGACAATGACGAGGTGACCTCTACAACCACTATAGCATTCGTGCAGGTAATGACTCAGCATATTTCTTTTTTAACACGCTTTTATTAGCTTGGTTTGTATTTATCTATGTAACGGATTCTTTCAACGTGATTTTCACTCCTTTCAAACTGACGGATTGATTTGAAACTTAGCACACTTATCGAGGACCGATGACAATACAATAATTTTCAAAATGTAAAAAATATATAAAAATAAATTATTAAGTTATTTTCTACTTTTTAGTATGGCTTTTTGAATACAGCGTGTTTTTTTTTAACTATTATTTATTATTATATTATAAGCAAATTATTTTGCTATCAGCAAAATAATTTACCTACTTGCACGTAAGATTTTTATTATAACTAACGGAAAAACCTGCTTGAGGAAAATTATGAGTGTATAAAGGGCCGTACAGTCATCGCTTACTTAGTTTCCTATGGAGTAAAGTGATAAATCTAGAATATTACTACAATTTTATTCTTCACCTATGGTTAGTCATATAGTGTTAGTAAAGGGCAACTTCTTTTAGTATAGTTCAGTTAGTATACCTTTCAAGTTCATAAATGTTTCTTTGAGACCTAAATGAATAAAGTGTTGTCGATTTAATTTGACTTTAACGCTGAAGTCAAAGCCATGTGTCAATTTTGTTTTTGTTAATAACAAGCGGCGGCGGCGCGGCGCGGACAGTCAGGAAATCTTACTTATGCATTGACATATATATTCCATGTACTTAGGTAATATTCGTCTGGTTCCAATGTATATTTTAATATTCATTTATTATATTTATTTTTTATTTTAATGATGTATGTTGAAATAGTTATTATGTGTAGGTAATTCTTAGACCTTTTACTTGTTATCATAAATTTAACTGATTTAAACAGACGATATACTATATCTTATAGAAGCATAGCTATGTGTGTCCTACCGTATAAAATAAATACTAAAATGGATAAAACTAAATCTGTTAATAAAGGTCTAACTCATTTTTATTTATTTAAAACTAACTTAAAATGGCTATGCCCACCCTTCATACAAACTCTAACGTTAAGTAAACATTCCAGTAAAATAAATAGCCTACCATAGCACCAATTTAAGGTTTGTATCATTGGACGCGGGATCCATAAGTAAGGCTTATCGTTAGAAGAATTATCGCAAGAGAAACCAATCAAACATATAAACAAACACAACTACCCACGTGTCGGTAATGACACTAATGACAGAAATATTAAGTACTGTCAAAAGAAATTGAAACGAATAGTGTTGGCAGGTTTAAAATTTCCTTATATATCGATGTTGGATGTCCCTTTAAATCGAATGAATAGATATGTTTAAAGCCAAATTTTTTTGTTAGTATACTTAATTAAATTGAATTAGTTCTTACGTTGATATTGTATTTTTAGAGGTAGAAGTGAATCATTCACATTTCGGTTGCTTTTTTATATACCATTTTTTATGCGACGAAGATCGTTATCAAATAGAATAGTTATTGGTACTTATATTAATTGTAGCCACGGTTTCTAAGCATGCGATATAATGGTGCCTTTCTGAAACATAGCATAATGTTAATTAACATTTCTGAAGAAGCAGGCTACGTAATGAAAGACGCTGCTGAATTAACATTATTTATATAATATTTGCAAAACATATCTAGGTACGTGACGCATATTATGCTACAAGCATTTACCCACGACTCCATCCGATATTATATTTATGTGGATAAATATGATGAGCGTTACTTAAATTCGAGAATAGTAAGTTACCTAACTATCAAACTAATAATTGCCTCATACCTCATACATTAGTTTTTAATTTATACAGAAGTAAATTGACAGACCGACTTACATAAATAATAAATCATTATTATAAATATAATGTAACTTTTAGACTATAGGCATCGTTTGTATTTTATAGACTTTGAGTATTTGAACTATATCGATTATTATTTATCCAAAATTATAATTGAGTAGGTATTTAGTGACAATAAGTAGGTACATCACCTACTTATATGTCCTTGTTTCAATGGCTGCAGGGTTGCCGAAAATAGTATAACTAGGTAAGTACATAATATTCATTATTATTGTGCCGAACATTAATATCATTATTTATTTATAAAACTAGCGTAATTTTTATATCTTCGAATATTATGTTTTGTTTGTTGTTTTGTTATCCTGCTTTGCTAGACCAGCGATGGACATACTCCATTAGACTGATGAATGAATATAACTACATATATTTAAGGTGAAGTTAGTGCAGTCTAGACGGATTTTAGTAAAGGTTTCGTCAGTTCTAACTTCCTTTCATATATGTATAATTTTAAATTTAGTTATATTTATACCTGACTTTATTAGTGCTAGCTTTTTAGCTCAATTTGTATAAATGTAACATTATTGTCACGTAAATGTATAGTGTGGCTGATAATAATATAATTTTATGATATATAATTTTGTTTCATTTATTAATTGTAACATGTTAGCGCCAATTAGAATAGAGACGGTGGCACTCAACAGATATGTTTGTTTATAATTAAAATTATCTAACTTATTACTTGACAACTTCCCTCATTACGTTACCTTACCCTATTTACGAAAAATGGAAAGACGTAGTCTGTATAACTTTAAAATCAGCTGCCAATAAAATCAAATGTATTAACATTTTAAACATTTTTAATAACAGACATCATAATGGAAACATTACAAAACATGATAATATTATTATATTTTACAAATCATATTAAAAAGTCTTTTAGACATAATAACATTATACCGAAATTGATTAAAAATACACCTTTGCCCATTTTACCAGTGGGCGAGGGCTTTCATGTATCACAATAGTACATTGTAATTTATTAATTAAGTACTACGTGACAGACAATAACAAGTACTAATAATAATAAATATTCAATTAGGTTCAATGTCAAGTACCAATTTAAATGATCTGTCTGCCAAGTCAACACACCTAAGTACATTAGCTTCGTCACCCCTAAACACTTTAGTGCTGTCTGGTCCTGGCATATATGCTATTGACTGAACAAAACTGTTGCTTCTATCCGTATAAATCTCATTCCAACCTTCTAATAACTGCACTTTATACCAACATAAGATAGCATTGCAGTCTCCGTCTATTAATACAGGAACTTTGACGAAGTCTGAAATTAACTCCTCACATGATGCGACTTCGAACACATCGGATAACGCCTCATATTCTAACGTTGCGATATCCAAGTTTGTAACTTGGGAAACTTGGTACCGGTTCACGTGCTTTGCCATTTGATACTCGACGTTTTCATCTCGAACTCGGTTGTTCATCTCCAAATAGTTACTAGAAATCAACCGACCCATCATAGTTACTGATGATGGTAAACATATACCACCGGGCATGAGATGAGATTGTTTCAAGTGTTCAACAATCCAATGTCTTCTCACATTTACGTCTCCGTTCAAGTCTAAAATCTGGCCAAATATGACATGAAACTTTTTATCCTTAAAGACATCGAGAGACCAATATTCAGTCACCAAAATTGTGACTTTACTTCTCGGTATGTCGTTGGCCGTCAGTACCGCTTGTAGGAAAGCCTCTTCATCCACAGTCTTTGCGAGACAAATGAGGGAGTTGGCTCCTCTTCTCATCATTTGAACTCCGAACAAAGGAATTGGACTCAAATCCACAATATCGACATTTTCCATAGCCACAGTCTGTCCTAAATGAACGCAAACGGCACCTATAGATTTGGTTACTACACTTATGAATTCTATATCATTTAAATAGGCTATAGTTTCCAGTGATACTCTTGTAATTGTTGTACTCATATTTTGCATCATGGTTAATCTGCCGCCGTGTGTCTGAAATGACACATTGATACTTTCGTTTCGACGTACTTTCTTTGAGAGAAAATCGAAAAAAACAGCTTGTTGATATGCGGTTGCTCTGTTTTTCGATCTCGGGTCGCTAGTCAACATTATGTCGTCGGTTATATTTAAATTAAACCAGCCTATCACCATGTTTATTTCTCCATCTTCTGTCGCAATCAGTTCGCTGTTATAGAGCTCTTGCCCGTAAAGTTTCTCGTAAACATCTTGGTAACTGTTAAAGTCGACTGTCAACAACAATTTTGGTTCAGACATGTATTTAACATTCTTGTACAAATGCACATCTTCACTGCAATATGTTTCACCGCATAAAGTGGACCTATGCACGTTCATATGTGTGACATTGAGAATATCTTTTCCTTTTTTGCACAATTTATATTTATTACAAAGTTCGTCGCACTTAACGCCAGCGACGAAATACTCAGCTTTGCCGGGGATTACTCTACTGTTCTCGTGAAGCAAATTCACCCAAGCATGATTAAGCGCCTGTAGAATATTCTCACCGAACAGTCCTGAGTCTATTGAATCGGTCATCAACACTGATCTTCTTGCGCAAATGTCCGTTGATGTCAAATTCATAGATGATATGTTTCCTATAATAACGTTGTGTGCGCGGTTTTCACGCATCACTTTTTCTGCCAGCAGTGCCAACGCGTTAGAAGGTTCACACCCGTCTATCCATTCTGCACTGCATTCGCTAGCGTATAAAGCTAGCAGTCCTGTTCCCGCATTGATGTCTATCACATTATCCGCACCACTTACACACCTCTTAATAGCCGATCTGTAAGCACTGTTACGTTTTTTATCATTCAAAGTTCTGAATTCATTTCGTGGAAACAGCCAAGATTTTGCATTATTCAAGTTCTTTTCTACGTTGACGTAGCTACTGTCGATAT
The DNA here is from genome assembly GCA_963675205.1 of Catocala nupta. Taxonomy (NCBI): domain Eukaryota; kingdom Metazoa; phylum Arthropoda; class Insecta; order Lepidoptera; family Erebidae; genus Catocala; species Catocala nupta. Next base: position 6,751,924 of record OY776079.1, on the reverse strand, counting down.
TCAAAGCTTTTTCAAAGTGTTGAAGAGCTTCCAGCATTTGTCCATGCCTATATAGGTAACTGCCTGTTTCATTGAGTAAGTTAACGTTTCCTGGGAATAGCTCGATAGCTCTCTGTAAATTTGTAATAATAGCCACTGTGTTCTTGACAGCTGCCAGTTCTTCGTTCAATTTGGACAGGACCGTAAGGAACTCGTTTGTCAATCGTTCTTTGCATTGCGGTTCACTGGCGAACGCACTCAAGTACATATTTAACGCAGTTATGAAGTTATTGCTTGAGGCTAGTTCTCTAGCAAATATTTCAAACTCGTTAGAAACGTCAGCCATTTTAAACAAAACAATTTTCACTCTCGTATACTGTTACCAAATTTGTAATTGTTATACGTCGTAGTGTTAGACGTCTTAAAAGGACTGGTTGGTATAGCACTCAACTTATACATATATACCAAACATTAGGTGGTGGGGTGTCTGTACTGTCATTTGGTAATACCTCAATACTACAAATTTTGGTAAAAGTAAATTTGCTCATAATGAGTTGGTGCGTTTAATAGATTTATTCTATTGTTTCAGTAATGACAGGTAGGGAATCGTTGCTTAAAACAATAAAGCGCCCATCTTCTTAGTACCAGAAAGGATTATGTGGGTAATTTATTTCCCTAGTAAGTATATTATTCAAAAGTTTTAAACTCGTCCGGTACATAGTATTGTTGAATAGAATGAGTAAGATAACGAAGCCACGTTATAATAAGATAAGCGTATTTTACTTGAATACATGAAAGTTAACTGTTAACAATAAGAGGCAAAATAAAAAGCGTATTTTTGAATGGGTTTTAAGTAATATTTTTTGCCTAATTCTCACGACACGCAGCGTTACTAAGTACAGAGAAAGTACAGATACAAATTGTGCTGTCTTTACTTAATAAACTACAGCTGTGAATAACACAATGGTGGTCATATATCTTATACTTGTAGCATTTGATAAGTAGAAACAAAGAATTAAGCAAACACTGTAGAAAAAGGCTGTTTTGTTTCAAGAAGTTAATTCTAGGGGTGCCAAGAAAAACTTCAATAGATCAGCTACCAGCTTTTGTTCAACTATTTTGAAAGAAATCTAAAAATAAATGAATAAATAATATGTTGGCTGGCATGTCAAACTTGCCAGATCTACGTCATTTTAGTCGTTTTGAAGAGCATAACTACGGGGAAACCCGCTCCGTGTCTACGTTGTCACGAGACCCGTGATGATGAAACCGGCGCCGCACCGCTCGTCACCCCTAGCCACTCACATCGGTGTTGCCCTCTGCTGCTGGCTTGTATGCTTATGGTGGCTATTCAGGTGGCCCATCTAGTGAGTTGGTGAGTCACCGTCTGCCCATTGCATTGATGCTTATAGAGTATTCAGGGGAGACGCCATTTCCCATCCATAGTTAGCAATATACCGGTCCACTTCACCAAACACCTATACCTATAACCCATATATTAGAATCCACACGTAACAATAGTCCTACGCTTGCTGCGGCTAGTGCCGCTGTAGGTGTTCCATCCCACCTTTCATTAAAATTCTCGATGGGCCTCTTCACGTTGGACTCACGTCTCCGGGTAAGCCTCCCAAAGGCCCAGATATTTTCTAATATAATATGTTAGAAAATACCTGTGATAAGAGAAATATTAATAATATTCTACCACATACACACGACACCATCTTACTCAAAATAAGCAGAGCTTGTACTATGGGTACAAGACAATGGATCAACATACATATACCTATACTTTTTTTTTGTATATACATACATATTATACATAGAAACACCCACACCAAGTCAAACATCCATGTTCATGCACACAAATCTTTGACTTGTGCGGGAAAGGACACGAGACTTCAGGCGTGACAGTCGGTTACACTAACCACTACGCCATCGTGGCCGAGGTTAATATGTATTGTGTTTGTTTTGTCTTGGGCTAGATCTATCGGGAAACGGCATCCTACGTTTTTTGTTGTTTACTTATACATTTATTATTATTATACATATTCGGTAGAAATATCGGCTTTGCTAAAATGATGAAAGTTCAGCTCTAATATTTTATTATACTTAGCTTATTTATGTGCATCCCTGAGGCGGAGTGCGGAGCTTTCTGTGGCTTACGGTATTCCGATTGTTTAAGTACTAAACACCTGATTCCTTATTTCAATAATAACTATTAACTAGCGACCCGCCCCAGCTTCGCACGGATAGTACAAAAGCTTAACAAACTGTACACCTTCCTCATAAATCACTCTGTCTATTGGTGAAAACCGCCTGAAAATCCGTTCGGTAGTTTTTGAGTTTATCGCGAACAGACAGACAGACGCGGCGCGGCGGGGTCGTAGTTTTATAATATGTAGGTAATGATAGTATGTTGACTGTTCAGCTTGAAAATTTTAACGATATCTGTTTTAGATTTGATTTTACCTTAAATAAAGAAATATGCGTGATATAGCTCTTTTATCTTATATATAAAATTCTCGTGTCACAATGTTCGTTCCCGTACTCCTCCGAAACGGCTTGACCGATTCTCATGAAATTTTGTGTGCATATTGAGTAGGTCTGAGAATCGGCCAACATCTATTTTTCATACCCCTTAGTGATAAGGGTTGTCCAACCCTAAAATTTATTTTAATCTTTTGGTCAAAACATTTTTTTATTGCAAAACAACGTTTGCCGGGACAGCTAGTAACAAATAATAATCTATTTATTCTCGTAATCTTACTTTAAATTTATATCCCTCCTTTCAATATAAGTACGAAAGATATTTTAAAGCAGTCTGATGCCTTTACCCCGATTTGCAGACGTGCATGATTATTTTGAGATTTTCGACTGACATATACCGGGCACTGTATACGAACTTTTATTAACAGAAAGACCACTTTACTCAATTTAGATATCTAATTAAGACCTTATGCACAGAAATTTCTTTCACAACTGCCGGAGTCTCCAAGGCATTTAAAATATTTATTTCCTAACTTTTTGATGTGGACAGTTATGTTCTTGGCCTTGATGTCAGTAAAACTTCTAAAACAAGCAACATAAATTCATATTCACACTATTTTATTAAAATTAAAAGCTTGTTATAGAATTTTTATTATCACTTTACATTTTCTTTTAACAAAGATATTTAAAAATAGTTGCATTTTCATTTGCAGATTATAAAAACATAAGTAAGATTCAGTAATATTAGTATTTGTTTTAGGAAAATAACTATTTAAACGGCTAATTGCTACTAATTCTTTCAAAAAAACAAAATTAGCTTAAGGTCATCACTACGTTAAATACCTGCCAAAAAGCTTTTGTTAACAAATCGATACAGGATCCGTAAAATATGATACTAATGGGTCCAACGGCCATCGATTAGATAATGCGAACTCTGAAGTATGGAATAGGTGTAAACATAGTCTATGTTTTAATTTAACTGTTAGCCTGTTTAAAAGCAGTGATGACCGCCATGGATATCGTATGCGGTAGCCGCCGCCGCATTCAAATAAACAATATAATATTTCACGATGGTCTCACTACAGATAATATTTCTAAGCACACATAACAACACTTCAAATATTTGTTAGGATTTGAAAACGAAAGCTAAAAGGTCATAATTTTAACAGAACTATTCACTTTTCAAATAAAGGCCGCATAGCATACTGCATAAACAAATATTATTTTACTTCCCGCTCACAATAACACTAAAATATGAATTCTAAGAAAGTAATCCGCAAAGATCATAAACTAGTTCTTATAAATAATTAATCCTATACCTTTACTGGTAACTAATGCACTCCAATTGTTTTAAATTAGTTCTACCTGCCTGTCGTTACTGAAACAATGGAATCAGCTCATTAAAGAATATCTGTTCATTGTTAGCAAATTCACTTTTACTATCCCGTTTTGGACTAGGTTAAGGATTACAAAGTGATTATGGGGTTGTTCCACCACCAGCCGTTTAGTATATAACTATATGAGATTAGGGATACAACTATATTCTCATTTTCAATTTGCCTTCCTAATCGACCAGAAGTCTCCGCTACCAGGGTCAATATACTTATTCTCTAGTAACATATAGGTAGTTTGTTAAAAGTGTACATTATCTTGATAAAATGTCAGACGTAGCAAAAGACTTTATAACATTTGCTCGTGAACTAGCATCAACTAAGAACTTTATTACTGCGTTAGACATGTATTTGTGCGCGTTCGCCAATAAACCACGATGCAAAAAACGTCTCAGAAATGAGTTTATTGCGGTTCTTTCCAAAATGAACGAAGAATTGGCCGCTATTGACAATAAAGCGGCTATATTTACAAATTTGGAGAGAGCCATAGAATTATTTCCAGACGACGTCGAGTTACTCAATGAAACTGGAAGCTATCTATACAAGTATGGATACATGTTCGAAGCAATGCACTACTTCGAAAATGCTTTATATATCGACATCAAATACGTCAGCGCTGAGAAGAACTTGAATACCACTAAGACTCGCCTGTTCCCAAGGAATCAGTACAGAATTTTAAATGACAGGAAACGTAACATCGCCTACAGAGCGGCTGTTAGAAGTTGTGTAACTGCTGCGGATAATGTGATTAATATCAATGCTGGAACAGGACTGTCAGCTTTGTACGCTAGCGAGTGCACTTCAGAGCGGGTATACGCGTGTGAAACTTCCAAAGCGATGGCACAGCTAGCAGAACGTGTACAGTGTGAAAACCGTTTAAATAACGTTGTTGTAGACAGCACGGTTGCTATGGCGCTGACATATAAACATTGGTACAATGGTTGCACTAAAAGATCCGTGCTGCTGACCGATTTGATTGACTCAGGGTTGTTCGGCGAGAATTTTCTACAAGCGCTGTTTCAGGCTTGGGCAAACTTACACCACAGCAGTAGCACAGTGATCCCCGGCAAAGCTGAGTATTTCATCGCTGGCATTAAATGCAACGAACTTTATTATAAATACAATCTGGGTCGAAAAGTAAAGAATATTCTCAAGGTTACACGTATGAACGTACATCCATCCATTTTATGTCGCGAGACATATTGTAGTGAAGATGTGAATTTGTACAAGAATATTAAATACATGAGTGAACCAAAATCGCTGTTCACAATAGACTTCAACAGTTTTAAAGATGTCCACGACAAGCTTTACAGACAGGAGCCCTATATCGCCGAACTGGTAGCGACGGAAAATGGAGAAATAAACATGGTCATAGGTTGGTTTAATTTATATTTAACCGACGATATAATGCTGACCAGCGACCCGAGATCAAGCGACAGAGCAACCGCATATCAGCAAGCTGTATTCTTTGATTTTCTTTCAAAAAAAGTACGCCGAAACGAAAGTATCAACGTGCCATTTCAGACATACGGCGGTAGATTGACTACGATACAAGATATGAATACAGCCATTACAAGAATATCACTCGAAACTATAGCATATTTAAATGATACAGAATTTACGAGTACGGTAATGAAATCAATAGGTGCTGTGAGTGTGCACTTAGTACAAACTGTGGCTATGGAGCATGTGGATATCTTGGATCTAAGTCCGTTTCCTTTATTCGGAGTTCTAATGATGAAAAGAGGGGCCAACTCGCTTATTTGTCTTGCGAAGACTCTAGATGATGAAGTTTTCTTACAAACGGTACTGGTAGCTAACGGAATACCGAAAAGTAAAGTGACAATTTTGGTGACAGAATATTGGCCTATAGACGTTTTCAAAAATAAAAAGTTTCATGTTATATTCAGCCAGGTATTAGATTTGAACGGTGATATAAATGTGAGAAGACATTGGATAGTTGAACACTTAAAAGAATCTCATTTAATACCCGGTGGTATATGTTTACCGTCATCAGTAACTATGATGGGTCAGTTGGTATATAGCGATTATTTAGAGATGAACAATCGACTATCAGATAAAAACGTGGACTTCTGCATGGCGAAACATGTGAATCGGTACCAAGTTTCTCAGATGCTGCACTTGGACATCGCGAGGTTAAAATATGAGGCTTTATCCGACGCCTTGGAGATCGCTTCATGTGAAGAGTTGAAAACTAATGTTGTCAAAGTGCCAATATTAAAAGACGGAGAATGTAATGCTATCTTATGTTGGTATAAAGTGCAGATGATGGTAAATTGGAAGGAGATGTATACAGATAGAAGCAACAGTTTTGTTCATGCAATGGCGTATATGATAGGTCCGTGTAGTTTGAAAGTGTTTAGAGGAGGCGAAACGAACGTAGTAAGGTATGTTGATCCGGCCGATCGATCGTACAAATTATTACTTGATATTGTACCTCATTAATATAACCTCTTAATACTTGATATATAGTCATGGCTAGTGAAATGTGTTCTCTGAACTTCTCTGTACATTGCGATCGCAGTTAAAGAAAAAGTAGCTATGCATTTAAATTACCTTTTCATATTAATTTCACATGAATTAATGTAGAAATAAAATAATGTTTATGCTATGGTTCGGTTATTAAAAATGTTTAAGCCACAATTTTGTGTTTATTTACTTACACTTTTACTTTACTTACAATTATGATTTATGTTATGACTTATGACAGTTATGACCTAGGTATGCTAAGGGTAAATTTTTTCTTTCTTCTGAATAACTTAGGTACGTTATAGTAGAGATTATGAATGTTTATATTATATTATTTCAGTGACTATTCTAAGCTTATTTGTAAACAGATAAGACATTACTATGAACGAACCGAAAAGCAAAATAAAAATAAAACCAGCATATATGCACACATTTTTTATATATTATTAGGTATATTCGTTAGGTACTTTGCCATGGAAAATGATGATTACCAAAAGTAAACGTATAATATATGTATAGGTAATCAAAAACATGTGCATGTAGGTAAGTAAGCTACTTTTTGCGTAAATGCACATGTGACCAAGTTTGTTTTATGGTTCATATTAATAACTCTTTTATAAAGATTAATGATGATATATATATATATCCGTAGTCTTTCAGAAAATAATCCTAATATGACGTAATTTTATAATGACAACTGAAATAAACTTTTCTAGCTATGTCTTCATCATTAAGACGTCTAATACCTATTCTGTTAAAATTATGACCTTTTAGCTTTCGTTTTTAAATCCTAACAAATATTTGAAGTGTTGTTATGTGTGCTTAGAAATATTATCTGTAGTGAGACCATCGTGAAATATTATATTAATGCGGCGGCGGCTACCGCATACGATATCCATGGCGGTCATCACTGCTTTGAAACCGTATGGCTAACAGTTAAATTAAAACATAGACTATGTTTCCACCTATTCCATACTTCAGAGTTCGAATTATCTAATTGGTGGCTGTTAGACCCATTATTATCATAGTTTATGGATCCTGCTTCGATTTTTTTTTATGCTATAGGTGGCAAACGAGCAGACGGATAGCCTGATGGTAAACGATTACCGCCGCCCATGGACACCCGCAACACCAGAGGAGTTACAAATGCGTTGCCCGCCTTTTAAAAAGACGCCTTTTTTGGCAGGTATTTAACGTAGTGATGACCTTAAACTAATTTTGTTTTTTTGAAAGAATTAGTAGCAATTAGCCGTTTAAATAGTTATTGTCTTAAAACAAATACTAATATTACTGAATCTTGCTTATGCTTTTATAATCTGCAAATGAAAATGCAACTATTTTTAAATATCTTTGTTAAAAGAAAATGTGAAGTGATAATAAAAAATTTAGAACAGCTTTTAATTTTAATAAAATAGTGTGAATATGAATTTATGTGGTTTGTTTTAGAAGTTTTACTGACATCAAGGTTAAGAACATAGGCTATCCACATCAAAAAGTTAGGAAATAAATATTTTAAATGCCTTGGAGACGCAGGCTCCGGCAGTTGTAAAAGAAATTCCTGTGCATAAGGTCTTAAGTTAGATATCTGAATTGAGTAAAGTGTAACGTAAGCACAGTTAATAGTTATTATTAAAATAAGGAATAAGGTGTTTATACTTAAACAATCGGAATACCGTCAGCCACAGAAAGCTCAGAACTTGCATCAGGGATGCACATAAATAAGCTAAGTCTTCTCCCTAGCCTTTATTATTCCCAAGTCACTTGGGGTCGGCTTTTCTGGTCTAACCGGATTTGACTGGATATCAGTTTTTACACGGAGCGGCTGCCACCTGACCTCCGCAACCCGAAGGCTAACGATACCCTAAGGCTAGACCAGTGTCAGGATATTATAGGGCACTGACTTCCCAATTACGACTGCCATAGACGTTCATGGCAGCCGGGACCGACGGCTTAACGTGCTCTCCGAGGCACGGAGCAGGCGATAATTGTTAATCAATACGCACATAATTTTTTAAAGTCATATAACTTCCGAAAGTCAGAGGTGCGCGACGTGGGTTCGAACCCGAGACTTTCTGCATTGCAGTCTGTTGGTCTCCCCACTGAGCTATCGCTGCTAATATAATAAAATATTAGAGCTGAACTTTCATCATTTTAGAGAACCCGGGATTTCTACCGAATATGTATAATAATAATAAATGTATAAGTAAACAACAAAAAACATAGGATGCCGTTTACCGATAGATCTAGCCCAGGACAAAATAAACACAATACATTTTAACCTCGGCCACGATGCAATGGCGTAGTGGTTAGTGTAACCGACTGTCACGCCTGAAGTCTCGTGTCCTTTCCCGCACAAGTCAAAGATTTGTGCGCATGAACATGGATGTTTGACTTGCTGTGGGTGTTTCTATGTATAATATGTATGTATTTACAAAAAGAAAGTATTTAATATGTATGTTTATCCATTGTCTAGTACCCATAGTACAAGCTCTGCTTATTTTGGGTTAGATGGTGTCGTGTGTATGTGGCAGAATATTATTAATATTTCTCTTATCACAGGTATTTTCAAACATATTATATTAGAAAATACCTGGCCCTTTGGGAGGCTTACACGAAGCCATGAGTCCAACGTGATGAACCCTTAGAATTAACTTCTTGAAACAAAACAGCCTTAAGTGTTTCTACAGTGTTTGCTTTAATACTCTCTTTCTACTTATCAAATGCTACAAGTATAAGATATATGACCACCATTGTGTTATTCACAGCTGTAGTTTATTAAGTAAAGACAGCACAATTTGTATCTGTACTTTCTCTGTACTTAGTAACGCTGCGTGTCGTGAGAATTAGGCAAAAAATATTACTTAAAACCCATTCAAAAATACGCTTCTTATTTTGACTTTTATTGTTAACAGTTAACTTTCATGTATTCAAGTAAAATACGCTTATCTTATTATAACGAAGCCATATCTTACTCATTCCTAACAATACTATGTACCGGACGAGTTTAAAACTTTTGACTAATACGTAATTTATTTCCCTAGTATACTAGTAAGTATACTAAGGAAATAAATTACCCACATAATCCATTTTGGTACTAAGAAGATGGACGCTTTATTGTTTTAAGCAACGATTCCCTACCTGTCATTACTGAAACAATAGAATAATCCCATTAAAACGCACCAATTACCATTATGAGCAAATTTACTTTTACCAAAATTTGTTGTATTGAGGTATTACCAAATGACAGTACAGACACCCCACTACCTAATGTTTGGTATATATGAATAACTTGAGTGCTATATCAACCATTGTCCCTTTAAGACGTTTGACACTACGACGTATAACAATTACAAATTTGGTAACAGCATACGAGTGTGAATTTTTTTTGTATAAAAATGGCTGACGTTGCTAACGAGTTTGAAATATTTGCTAGAGAACTAGCCTCAAGCAATAACTTTATAACTGCGTTAAATATGTACTTGTGTGCGTTCGCTAGCGAACCGCAATGCAAAGCACGATTGACAAACGAGTTCCTTACGGTCCTGTCCAAATTGAACGAAGAACTGGCAGCTGTCGACAACACAGTGGCTATTATTACAAATTTGCAGAGAGCTATCGAGCTTTTCCCAGGAAACGTTAACTTACTCAATGAAACAGGCAGTTACCTATATAGGCATGGACAAATGCTGGAAGCTCTTCAACACTTTGAAAAAGCTTTGAATATCGACAGTAGCTACGTCAACGTAGAGAAGAACTTGAATAATGCGAAATCTTGGCTGTTTCCACGAAATGAGTTCAGAACTTTGAATGATAAAAAACGTAACAGTGCTTACAGATCGGCTATTAAGAGGTGTGTAAGTGGTGCGGATAATGTGATAGACATCAATGCGGGAACAGGACTGCTAGCTTTATACGCTAGCGAATGCGGTGCAGAATGGATAGACGGGTGTGAACCTTCTAACGCGTTGGCACTGCTGGCAGAAAAAGTGATGCGTGAAAACCGCGCACACAACGTTATCATAGGAAACATATCATCTATGAATTTGACATCAACGGACATTTGCGCAAGAAGATCAGTGTTGATGACCGATTCGATAGATTCAGGACTGTTCGGTGAGAATATTCTACAGGCGCTTAATCATGCTTGGGTGAATTTGCTTCACGAGAACAGTAGAGTAATACCTGGCAAAGCTGAGTATTTCGTCGCTGGTGTTAAATGCGACGAACTTTGTAATAAATATAAATTGTGTAAAAAAGTAAAAGATATTCTCAATGTCACACATATGAACGTGCATCCGTCCACTTTATGCGGCGAAACATATTGCAGTGAAGATGTGCATTTGTACAAGAATGTTAAATACATGTGTGAACCAAAATTGTTGTTGACAGTCGACTTTAACAGTTACCAAGATGTTTACGAGAAACTTTACGGGCAAGAGCTCTATAACAGCGAACTGATTGCGACAGAAGATGGAGAAATAAACATGGTGATAGGCTGGTTTAATTTAAATATAACCGACGACATAATGTTGACTAGCGACCCGAGATCGAAAAACAGAGCAACCGCATATCAACAAGCTGTTTTTTTCGATTTTCTCTCAAAGAAAGTACGTCGAAACGAAAGTATCAAGGTGTCTTTTCAGACACACGGCGGCAGATTAACCATGATACAAAATATGAGTACAACAATTACAAGAGTATCACTGGAAACTATAGCCTATTTAAATGATATAGAATTCATAAGTGTAGTAACCAAATCTATAGGTGCCGTTTGCGTTCATTTAGGACAGACTGTGGCTATGGAAAATGTCGATATTGTGGATTTGAGTCCAATTCCTTTGTTCGGAGTTCAAATGATGAGAAGAGGAGCCAACTCCCTCATTTGTCTCGCAAAGACTGTGGATGAAGAGGCTTTCCTACAAGCGGTACTGACGGCCAACGACATACCGAGAAGTAAAGTCACAATTTTGGTGACTGAATATTGGTCTCTCGATGTCTTTAAGGATAAAAAGTTTCATGTCATATTTGGCCAGATTTTAGACTTGAACGGAGACGTAAATGTGAGAAGACATTGGATTGTTGAACACTTGAAACAATCTCATCTCATGCCCGGTGGTATATGTTTACCATCATCAGTAACTATGATGGGTCGGTTGATTTCTAGTAACTATTTGGAGATGAACAACCGAGTTCGAGATGAAAACGTCGAGTATCAAATGGCAAAGCACGTGAACCGGTACCAAGTTTCCCAAGTTACAAACTTGGATATCGCAACGTTAGAATATGAGGCGTTATCCGATGTGTTCGAAGTCGCATCATGTGAGGAGTTAATTTCAGACTTCGTCAAAGTTCCTGTATTAATAGACGGAGACTGCAATGCTATCTTATGTTGGTATAAAGTGCAGTTATTAGAAGGTTGGAATGAGATTTATACGGATAGAAGCAACAGTTTTGTTCAGTCAATAGCATATATGCCAGGACCAGACAGCACTAAAGTGTTTAGGGGTGACGAAGCTAATGTACTTAGGTGTGTTGACTTGGCAGACAGATCATTTAAATTGGTACTTGACATTGAACCTAATTGAATATTTATTATTATTAGTACTTGTTATTGTCTGTCACGTAGTACTTAATTAATAAATTACAATGTACTATTGTGATACATGAAAGCCCTCGCCCACTGGTAAAATGGGCAAAGGTGTATTTTTAATCAATTTCGGTATAATGTTATTATGTCTAAAAGACTTTTTAATATGATTTGTAAAATATAATAATATTATCATGTTTTGTAATGTTTCCATTATGATGTCTGTTATTAAAAATGTTTAAAATGTTAATACATTTGATTTTATTGGCAGCTGATTTTAAAGTTATACAGACTACGTCTTTCCGTTTTTCGTAAATAGGGTAAGGTAACGTAATGAGGGAAGTTGTCAAATAATAAGTTAGATAATTTTAATTATAAACAAACATATCTGTTGAGTGCCACCGTCTCTATTCTAATTGGCGCTAACATGTTACAATTAATAAATGAAACAAAATTATATATCATAAAATTATATTATTATCAGCCACACTATACATTTACGTGACAATAATGTTACATTTATACAAATTGAGCTAAAAAGCTAGCACTAATAAAGTCAGGTATTAATATAACTAAATTTAAAATTATACATATATGAAAGGAAGTTAGAACTGACGAAACCTTAACTAAAATCCGTCTAGACTGCACCAACTTCACCTTAAATATATGTAGTTATATTCATTCATCAGTCTAATGGAGTATGCCCATCGCTGGTCTAGCAAAGCAGGATAACAAAACAACAAACAAAACATAATATTCGAAGATATAAAAATTCCGCTAGATTTATAAATAAATATTGATATTAATGTTCGGAACAATAATAATTTATAATATGTACTTACCTAGTTATACTATTTTCGGCAACCCTGCAGCCATTGAAACCAGGACATATAAGTAGGTGATGTACCTACTTATTGTCACTAAATACCTACTCAATTATAATTTTGGATAAATAATAATCGATATAGTTCAAATACTCAAAGTCTATAGTATACAAACGATGTCTATAGTCTAAGAGTTACATTATATTTATAATAATGATTTATTATTTATGTAAGTCGGTCTGTCGATTTGCTTCTGTATAAATTAAAAACTAATGTATGCGGTTTGAGGCAATTTTAGTTTGATAGTTAGGTAACTTACTATTCTCGAATTTAAGTAACGCTCATCATATTTATCCATATAAATATAATATCGGATGGAGTCGTGAGTAAATGCTTGTAGCATAATATGCGTCATGTACCTAGATGTATTTTTGCAAATATTATGTAAATAATGTTAATTCAGCAGCGTCTTTCATTACGTAGCCTGTTTCTTCAGAAATGTTAATTAACAGTATGCTATGTTCCAGAAAGGCACCATAATATCGCATGCGTAGAAACCAATAACTATCCTATTTATATTTTCCTTTTTGATAACGATCTTCGTCGCATAAAAAATGGTATATAAAAAAGCAACCAAAATGTGAATGATTCACTTCTACCTCTAAAATACAATAAGTATCAACGTAAGAACTATTAAACTTTACTAACAAAAAAATTTGGTCTTAAAAACATATACATATTTAATCGATATAAAGAGACATCCAACATCGATATGAAAGGAAGTTTTAAACCTGCCAACACTATTCGTTTCAATTTCTTTTGACAGTATTTAATATTTCTGTCATTAGTGTCATTACCGACAATACCGACACGTGGGTCGTTGTGTTAGTTGGTATGTTTGATTGGTTTCTCTTGCGATAATTCTTCTAACGATAAGCCTTACTTATGGATCCCGCGTCCAATGATACAAACATTAAATTGGTGCTATAGTAGGCTGTGTATTTTACTGGAATGCCTATTCAGAACAACGCGTGCTGGGCTCAGATGCCATCCTTAGACGGTGGAGTCGACTAGAGTGCGTACCAACAAGTTTGGGTCCTTATACCTCTGCCGAATGATCAAGGCATGGAATTCTCTGCCAAGGCACGTGTTTCCTTTTTCCTTCAATCCTGGGTCCTTTAAGCGGGGCGTGAAAAAGCACCTTCTCAGGCCGTCAAAGTAGATAGCCTCGGCTGCTATGAGGACGATGTGGAGGCCACTGCTCTTAGACACCACACGACTGCTTACCATCAGGAGGAGTGTGGTCATTTTGAATAGCAAAAAAAAAAAAGAAAAACGTTATAGTTTGTATGAAGGGTGGGCATAGCCATTTAAGTTGGTTTTATATAAATAAAAATGAGTTAGACCTTTATTAACAGATTTGGTTTTATCCATTTTAGTATTTATTTTATACGGTAGGACACACATAGCTATGCTTCTATAAGATATAGTATATCGTCTGTTAAAAGTCGGTTAAATTTATGATAACAAGTAAAAGGTCTAAGAATTACATATAACTATTTCCACATACATCATTAAAATAAAAAACAAATATATATATAATAAATTAATATTAAAATATACATTGGAATTAGAGGAATATTACCTAAGTAAGATTTCCTGCCTGTCCATGGCGCCACCGCTTGTTATTTACAAAAACAAAATTGACACATGGCTTTGACTTCAGCGCTAAAGTCAAATGCAATCAACATCACTTTATTCATTTAGGTCTCAAAGTAACATTTATGAACTTGAAAGGTATATTATCTGAACTATACTAAAATAAGTAAAAGGAAGTTGCCCTTTACTAACACTATATGACTGACCATAGGTGAAGAATAAAATTGTAGTAATAGTCTAGATGTATCACTAAAATTGTAGTAGTATTCTAGATTTATCACAATACTCCATAGGAAACTAAGTAAGCGATGACTGTACGGCCCTTTATACACTCATAATTGCACTGAAGCAGTATTTTTCGTCAGTTACTTATAATAAATACCTTACGTAAAAGCAAATGAGTTTGCTATAAAAAACAAACAAAAAGCGTGGGGTACTTTCTAAGATATTTTGATAAGCCCCACCCCATGCTTTTTAACATTAAATTATAAAATTATTTTCTACTTTTTAGTTTGGTTTTGAATGAAGCGTGTTTTTTAGTTTTTAAACTATTATTTATTTTAATATTTTTTAATATTTTTAATATTTTCTAAATTATTGTATTGTCATCGGTCCTCGATAAGTGTGCAAAGTTTCAAATCAAGCCGTCGGTTTGAAAGGGGTGAAAATCACATTCAAAGAATCCGTTACATAGATACATACAAACCAAGCTAATAAAAGCGTGTTAAAAAAGAAAGATGCTGAGTCATTATCTTCACGAATGCTAAAGTGGTTGTAGAGGTCACCTCGTCATTGCCACTGCGCCAAGTGTTTTAGTTTCGATTTCCTCGCGAGATCGTAAATCGTGTGATCAAAAAATAGTTGTTCCGAGTCGGTGTGCTTTGTGTCCGTTATTTGAATGTTTTTAAAGTTCTCCGCGATACAGGAATAATAACTATTGCAGGAGTTGTCATAAAAAAAAAATACTAATAGGCTGTAAACCAGTGTCGCGACTTCAACTTAAGCTTCTCTTTCTAGAATACTGATGATGCTGCCAACGTGAGAGTAAAAAGATAAAAATAGTATTTAAAACAGGTATTATGTAAACCTGACGCAATTCAATATGGCACAACAACATAATTTTCCATCTGACTATTGAATCAGTCGATGCGTTGCATTAAGACTGCGCCGAACGAAATGTGCTTAAACAGGCGGTCACAGTTAAGTTGATAAAATCAACACTTTTTGTTTAATACAAATATAAAATATACATTTCTCATAACAATGAATGTGTTTACAATTACTCCGTGTAAAAAACTTAAAATAATTAATATTTTCGCCTACATAATTACGTAAATTTGCACGAAAATGCAATAACGTAAGCTTGTGTTACGTGATGTTTAGATTATAACAGTAGAAATCTATCCTATTTTATAGCTTAAA
Organism: Catocala nupta; assembly: GCA_963675205.1. Lineage (NCBI taxonomy): Eukaryota > Metazoa > Arthropoda > Insecta > Lepidoptera > Erebidae > Catocala > Catocala nupta. The sequence continues at coordinate 6,736,085 of OY776079.1, read as the reverse complement.
CGAAACATAAATAGCTATATTACAATTTGTCCGTCCCAAATATTTAAGTTACTGGTTGACAATAAAGATACATATTTATCAAAAAAGCACTTCTAATCCTCCATAAAATTTTACTATGGCGGCCGCGCGCCGATTTGTATATCGAGCTCTGTCATTCAGTCCAACCGCGTCTTACGCTCGGCGCAGTCATAAAAGTAATTAACTAACACGTTAATTACTATCAATTGTTATCAGTTAAGACGCTTTAATGATACAATTATTTAATTAAACAAAATAATGTATTATTATAATTATAATTTTATTAGTAGCTGCAATTTCTCATCTACGTGAACACATTTTTACATTTATACAAATTAAGCTTTAAAGAGTTCATTATGTACAAACTGGCATTATGTATATTAGGCAAATGTTTAATGTTATTCGACATCAAGTACTAGCTTATACGATCTATCGATCGGATCAACACACCTAAGCACGTTCGCTTCGTCGCCTCTAAACACTTTGATAGCTTCAGGTCCTGTCATAAACGCCATAGACTCAACAAAACTGTTGCTTCTATTCGTATATATCTCATTCCAATTTTCCAACAGTTTCACTTTATACCAACATAAGATGGCATTGCAGTCTCCTTCTTTTAATATAGACACATTAACAACATCGGATCCCAGCTCTTCACATGATGCGACTTCAAAAACTTCAGATAACGCCTCATATTCTAACCGCGCGATATCCAAATGTGTAGCCTGGGAAACCCGGTACCTATTTGCATGCTTTGCCATATTACAGTTGACATTTTCATCAAGAACTCGGTTATTCATCTCTAAATAGGTGCTAGAAACCAACTGGCCCATCACAGTTATTGATATAGGCAGGCATATACCGCCTGGTATAAGATGCATGCGCTTCAAGTGTTCTAGAATCCAATACCTTCTTACATTGATGTCTCCATTTAAGTCTATAAACTGGCTAAATATTACGTGAAACGCTTTGTCCTTGAAGACATCAGTAGACCAGTGCTCGTTAACTAAAACAGTGACTTTACTGGCCGGTATGTCGTTAGCGGACAGTACTGTCTGTAGAAAAGCTTCGTCGTCTGTAGTCTTTGCATGACAAATAAGTGTGTTAGCTCCTCTTCTCATCATAAAAACTCCAAACAGAGGAAATGTGCTTAAGTCCACGATATCAACTTGTTCTATGGGTACAGTTTGTCCTAAATGAAGGCACACTGCACTAACAGACCTTATTATCATACTCGTGAACTCAGTATCGTTTAAGAACGCTATAGATTCCTGTGAAATTCTTGTGATTGTTGTGTTCTCATCTTGTAATGTGGTCAATCTACCATCAGTCAGAAAAGAGATATTCATGGTCTCGTTTCGGCGTACACTTTTAGATAAAACGTCAAAGAATATAGCTTGCTGGTAACCGCTCGTTCTGATTATCGCTCTCGGGTCGCTAGTTAGAATAATGTCGTCAGATAAATGTAAATTAAACCAGCCCATAACAATATTTATTTCACCATCTTCCGCCGCAGTCAGTTCAGCGTTGTACGGTTCTTGTCTGTGAAGCTTCTGATGTATATCTTGAAAGCTATTAAAATTTATCTTAAAAAGCGATTTCGGTTCACACATGTATTTTACATTCTCATACAAATGCACATCCTCACTACTATATGTGTCGCTGAAGGACGTGGTAAGGTGTACGTTCATGTTTGGTACGTTGAGAATATTCTTTATATCTTGAGTTAGCTTGTATTTCCTGTAAATTTCATCACATTTAACGCCAGCAATAAAGTATTCAGCTTTTCCAGGAATAATTATACTGTTCCAGTCGAGTAAATTCTCCCAAGCATGATAAAGAGACTGTAGAATATACTCGCCGAATAGCCCCGAGTCAAATGCATCGGTCAGCAGCACAGATTTTCTATAGTAAATGTCCGTGCACTCCAATATTACTGAAGGTCTATTCATTATGATAACCTCTTGTGCATGGTTCTCAAGCATCACATATTCTGTTAGCGATGCCAATGCCTTAGACGATTCACACGCTGTAACAGCGACAGGACCGCATTCGCTAGCGTACAAAGCCAACAGTCCTGTTCCTGCATCAATATCTATGACACTGTCCACATGAGTGACAGTACTTCTGATAACCGCTCTGTAGGCACTGTTGCGTATTCTATCGTTCAAAAGTTTGTACTGACCTCTTGGAAACAAGAAAGTCTTTGCGTTATTTACATTCTTCTCGACGCTGACGTAACTGCTGTCCATGTTCAGAGCTTTTTCGAAGTGACACAACGCTTCGGCCATGTATCCATACATGTAGAGGTAAGTTCCTACATCGTTGAGTAAGTCGACGTTGCCCGGGAAGACGCCGATGGCCTTTTCAAAATTAGTGAAGATGGCAGCTTTGTTCTTGACAGCGGCCAGTTCTGCGTTCATTTTAGACAGGATTGCTCGAAACTCATTGACCAATAGTTTCTTGCATCGTGGTTCTTTGGCGAACGCGCACAAATACATGTTTAACGCATTAACGTAGTTGTTATTTGAAGCTAGTTGGCGACCAAGTATTACGAAGTCATTAACTACGTTTGCCATTTTTAAGTTCACTTTTATAAAGATACTTATATTGCTATATAATCTTTTAATATAATGGGTAAACAAAGACGTCCTAATAGTTAGAAGATGGAAGTCAAACTAATTTTAACTTGTTTGAACCTAAATCGTAAACTTTCGAGAACGCAGGTAGTTGCTAAATTACAACAGACATTTGTACTTAGATTACAATAGACATTAGATACTTAACTGTTAAATAGTGCATGTTAAATGTTAAATAGTGAAATGTAATGAGTTGAATGCATTGTTTTATTAATGAGGGGCAGGTATTAGGTACCTACTTGTTAAAAACCATAACATCTATCCTTTCGGTATGATATCCAATATTATTTTTTAATAAAGCATTTTTACAATTTAGTGTAACATATTGTTCGAATTAACATAATTATAAGCTCAATATAAATAAGTGTATCCTTTGTTTGAAACTTAATATTGTACCTACTACGATAGTAGACAATAGTATATGAATTGACAGCGTTCCTCAATTAGTTATGTAAAGTTATGTTAACTTTTTTATGCAACTAAGCTGGCAAGAATGGTCTAACAGATGTCAGCCAGTACCGTAAGTCCGTAACCCAATTAATATATAATGAGCATTATTGATTACTACGAGTATGAAATAAACATATTATTAAATTACAGAAATGCAATGATAAGCGAAACTGAACTTATAAAAGGTTTATGTTCAAGTATGCACCAAGATATATATGTAGTTCCATTTGTTTTATTATTTAATGATATACCAGTACCTATTTGTATTTATTTATACACAGGTAGACATTTTATACATTTTATGCTCTATACTGATAAATATACTCAAACAACAAGAACTTTCAGATAAGTCATTAGTTTGTAAGTAGGTACACTTTATAGACTCCTCTGGACTTGATTAATTTATTTCCATAACACAAACTGTCTCATTTCTTTTCATTCTAGAAGTATAAGATAAATAATTAATCATTGCAATGAACACAATGTCTTTGCAAACCATTGTACGCACAGAATATAAACATCATACCTAATACTTTACAATGTATTATGTTGTAAAGTGTAGTAGGTACCTACTATTCATTAGATATATACTATGCAAATGACAACAATACAAATTTGTTACAAGTAATGAAACACTGCTTATTTAAATCATGCGCAAGTAAAATAAAAAGCCGCGTACCCCTCATAAACCTAATCGTTTATCATCCTATAACAATAATACCTACTAAAATACGAAAACCAATAAAGTAGGGAATCCGCAAAGCCATATAGATACTTTGCCTGACAAACAAATTCTTTATTCCTTTACTTGTCTTGAAATACTTCATTATTTCCGTTAAGAATTACTTGCCTGTCATTACTTAATTAAACAATGGTATTAACTCATTAAGCTAGGGAACAGCTACACTAGGTACTAATTTAGAGAATTGACTTTAAATACGTAAGAAATTCGTTATTAGTTAATTTACTTTTACCTTAACTTTTTGTATAAGGTTTTGGATTAAAAAAAGTGATTATACGAAACCCCGCCGGTACATAACTTTTCAATTAGTATATATTCATGTTTTGGGCAACATAATGCAGCAATTGTCTACCCAATTCGGTAAAAGATAGGAAACGTTGCTTGCGTATAGAGGTGATTGCCGCCTTCGGTTTCTTGGTTAACTTTAGCTGTGAAGTCAGTGCCATCGTATCACTAGGAGTTTTCACAGGATTGTTAGACTTGTCTTATCGACTCTGTGTAAGTATGCCATTATTCAATTAATATCTACATTATCGCCACCAGTGTCCACTGAAAGTCAACTTTCGTACCTGCGTTAGGTATAAGTATATGAATTTGTGTACTTTAGCCTAGGTATATATCGCATTGCAAAATACCTACATTTGACTAAATATCCAAAATTAACGAAGAACTAGGCTGGCCGTCATGGAATTGCATGACTTGTTCATATGTACATATTTATTGCATGCTGGCCTCTATCTACAATAAATTGGCTACTTTGCTAATTTGAAGAAAGCATTCTCCATTCAATTTTCTACATATCCACCTCCAACATTCGGTACCATTTTCATAAATTACCACGAACTCAATGCCCGTATTGCACACGCGTGTGCGAACGTGTCATCCGACGGGACTGCTAAACCTTGTGGTCTAGAGAACAGTTTCTCGTATTCCCTACGCGCAGCTGCATAATATCATTCACTAAACACCTAAACACATGAACATGATAAAGTATTCAGCGTTTGAATACTACATAGCTAATAGGGAAAACACTCAATGGCGGCAGTCCAAACGAAAGTAATATTGGAGCAAGACTGAGTACGAAATTGTGGCACGCGTTATAGGATACAATAATAATAGGTCCCTACCTCCCTATGCAAGCAAGGACTTTAATTTTATCGATATTTTCGATTAATACATTTAGTGATAAAATAGAATTAAATTGAATAAATTGACGAGTGCGATCGAGAGGTCTCCGGTTGGGTTAAAGGGGTCGTGCAAAATGTTATTTCTTTATATTTGGTACGCATTTCTCAGCAACAACATGGTAACAGAGTCGCTAAATGTGTACGGTAAACGCATGTAAAAACTTAGCTGGTAAAACGTGATGTAATAATACACCTATGCCCAACCCTTCGGGGATACAGTCGTGAGTCTATGTATGTATTCTTTTTATTTATTTAATCAAAAGAAAACTTATAATTACATAAAGTTTTGCACGCAACAGTCTTTATTGTATTGTACAAATAAATTTACTTGCATCCTTAAAATTTCATACCTACATCGATATATTTATTTGATGGATAGTTACAACCTTAGGGATCGCGGTCCGTTTGTCTAAGTAAAAACGCAGCGAGCGAGGCGGCGAGGCGGCTAGCCGCGCGTCAAACGCGCTGCTCATGTCCTTTGACATATAAGCTGACGAATTATAATAGAAAATAAATAAATCAAAGAAGCCGAGGTTTAGTGGAGTGTTGCTACACTAGTCTTATGTGAAATTTTGGTAATTTAAGGGTAAAATGCTTATTAATACTGTACTTAAAAATATTATGTAGGCGTTTTAGGATAATATAGATTTTTTATTTTTTTCTTGACTTGTTTATTAAGAGAGAAGTAAGCCCTTAATGGATCAGACAGGGTTTTCTATAGATACTGTATATATTAATGTTTACATTATATATTCAGTGTAATTATTACTGACGTATACTTGCATAAATATGTAAGTAATTATTAATATAAAAATGTCGTCAGTAGTAGGATATATTTTGTTCCATCTAAGAGGCAATACTTAAATAAAAACCAACATAAATCCCAATTATTTATTATTCATCTTATTTTCAATACGTACAAGTATGTACAAACTGTATATATACATAGATAACACTAAGGTATCATTCAATGATCGCACTATAACAATATGAATCACAATTCGAAACATGTTATATTTAATTATTTTTGAACGACTATCTTATTCTTGTAACTTACATAAATATTGAAGTTAATTTGGCTACAGACTGAGAATTTACTTACAAACATTCTATAATTATGAATTTAACAATTTATCTCATATACATTTCTGTACAATTTAACGCTGCCGTAATACGAAAGAATGCCGCCAAAAAAGTTTTGCCGCCATTATTAATTTCACTGTCAGTAAATACAGCAAATGATTCACTTCCGGCATATCTTTTTAATTTTAGTTATAACCACAGAGTACATTTCTGATAAGTACGGGACAGACAAGTGAAACGACTGCTCGCTAGTAGTGCACTGACGTTTATTCGTCTACGCAAATTAGTGGTGCGTAGGCACACGCACACATACGTAACATTCCTCCCCTTAGCTTAAAAATACAAATTAAACGACTAAGGTATGGAATCCTACGACTATTTCTACAAATAAGTACTCTAATAGAATAATTTGTAATTCACTTTAGGCCGATTACGTTTAGACCGTGGTATTGGTTCAGGCTCACTTCCCTGCTGTTGTGGCGGCTCTTCGTCAGTATGCCCTGTGCTAGGAGAACCGGGTAATGCCTCCTGGAACTCCTCCTCGGCCGAGTTGTCTGGTGATGATGACTGTGGAATCACTGTGGGTGTAACTGTCGGAGTAAATGCTCTTGCTAAGTCAGAACTATCTGCAGCAATCGGCGAGTCCTCACCCCTTTCACCCGTGCCAGGACACGTCCTCACCTCGGTAGACAGGGTCTGTGCCGTTGAACTTTTACTTTGCTCCTCTAGGTCTATGTCCACGTCTTTATTGTCATAGTAATCGTCGCCTTTATACAAAATAATTTGATTTTTATGCTTCCTTAAGGTACCATTAGTCACTAAGTCTCTAATTAAATATAATACGTTGCCAATTTTTTTAATCACTATCCCTTTGCACCACGTGTATTTACCATTAACAGTATATTTTTTATAGTAAATTATGTCCCCGGTGCCAAACACTTGAGTATTATGCCCACCCGTCTTATTTTGCGAACACTGTTTACGTTTAACCACATTAGCGAGAGCCGTGGATGATGACGATGGCGATTCGGGTTTTATTAGGTCAAGACGCGTTCTAAGCTTCCGACCGTAGATCAATTCAGCTGGAGAAAACCCGGTTAATGTGTGGACGGAATTCCTGTAGTCAAACAAGTATTTTAAAAGATTATTATTTAAATTTCGCGTCCCTTTACCACTAAGCAGGCTTGTTTTAATACCCTTTTTAACTATCTTCACAAAGCTTTCAGCTTGGCCGTTGCTGGCCGGGTGGTATGTCGGTGACGTCACATGAGTAATTCCGTTCAACCTACAAAAAGCCTCGAACTCACGTGATATAAACGATGTTCCATTGTCACTGACCAGCGTATGCGGTACACCAAATCTTGCCATAAACTCATATAACCTATCAATTGTTGCTGCAGTGGAAGTACTGCATTTCATATTGTAAACCTCGACCCACTTGGAGTATGCATCGACAACCACTAAAAGTGTGTGACCATTTACAGGCCCCAGAAAATCAATATGCACCCGGTAAAATGCACACGTCACACGAACCTATCAAACGCTCTAAAGCCGCGTCTATACCCGGGAACCAAATACGCGCCCGCGCCTCCGCTTTTGTCTTGACAATTCCTAAATGGGATTGATGCAATTCCATTAAAATTTTACCTCGTAACTTCTCTGGAATTACAACTTTGTGTCCTCTCATAACACATCCATCTTCATAAGATAATTGCGTCCTACATGAATGATACGGCTTCATACTACAATCAGGCGATTTCCTAGGCCATCCATTCAACACACAGTGTACTACCTTACGCAAGGTCACATCAGCATCCGTCGCCTCGCGTAACATTTTTAAGGTCACTGGTAAACTACCGTCCAACACAAAATTAATGTACGAAGCCCGGTCTGGATCAGGCATCGACGCATGAATGCCCCGCGCGCCTCTCTCCGCCCCTCTCTCCTCGGGCTGGCAAGCGCGCGATAAAAAATCCGCACTGTTATTAGCGCTACGCACATATTCGATTTTATAATTATAACCGCTTAGGAATAACGCATATCTCTGTAGCCTGTTTGCCGAAACTTCAGGTATACCCCGGTGCGCCCCGAAAATCGACAACAGTGGTTTATGATCGGTACGAAGGATGAACGGAATTGACCTGCCATATAAGTATTGATGAAAACGCCTAACACCAAAAATAATCGCGGTCGCTTCTTTTTGAATCTGCGAGTAACGTTTCTCAGCAGCGTTAAGCGTCCGCGACGCAAACGAGATCGGCCTCTCTGTCCTATCGGGTTCTATTTGCGATAATATTGCAGAAAGACCTGACGGCGATGCATCAACTGTTAAAATTATAGACGCGTCTGGGTTGAAGTGAGCTAATACTTGATCTGACGTTAAACATTTTTTTATCGCGGTGAATGCTTCATCGTGCTCCCGTGTCCAACACCACCTGCTTCCCTTTTTTAACAACTCATACAAAGGCCCTAATATCGAAGACGCGTTATGAACAAAGTTTCTATAATAATTTACCAGCCCCAAAAATGACTGTAATTGACTAATATTAATTGGCACTGGTGCCTCCACCATGGCTTTTACTTTCAGTGGTGATTTATGCAACCCATCTTTATTTATCACGTAACCAAGGTAATTTACTTCGTCTTTGAAAAACACACACTTATCCTTTTGTAAGGTGAGTCCTGCGTCTTGTAATTTTGACAGCACTAGATGTAATCTCTCTAGGTGTTCAAATCTAGTCGTCCCGGTTATTAAAATATCGTCAAGCATACAGAGTGTGCCGGGCACGCCAGCTAGTACGCCCTCCATCGCGCGCTGGAACACAGCCGGCGCGCTTGCAATACCAAAACAAAGACGTGTATGTTTAAATATTCCCCTATGCGTATTTATGCACGTTAATTCCTGTGACTCATCATCCAACAAAAATTGGTTGTAAGCATTTGACAGGTCTAATTTAGTGAACTGTTGACCCCCACACAACTTAGAAAAAAGTTCAGTTACCGTTGGCAAAGGATATTGATCTATAACTAATTGTTTGTTTACACCGGTTGAGTAATCGGCGCATATACGTATAGATCCATTTTGCTTCAACACCGGCACGATCGGTGACGCATATTTCGCGTGATCAACCGGTTTCAAAACTCCTAACCCTACTAACCGATCTATCTCTTTATCTACGTTACTTTTTAACGCGAAAGCTATCGGTCGGGCCCTAACAAAAACTGGTTTAGCATCTTCTTTTAATTGTAACTTCACTTTAAATTTATTGAATAACCCTAATTTGTCCGAAAAGACCGTAGGATAACGGTTTTTCAACGTGTCGAACAAATTATTTTTATCTAATTGCTCACAATATTGTATCGGCAACAATTCTAACCTGAATTTTGAAATAAAATCGCGACCGAGAATCGGCGGACCGCCGTGTCGCACAACATAAACATAAAGTAAATGTGAAGCGCCCGCGTAACTTACTTGCAACCGCGCTATACCTAAACAAACGATGTTATCACCCGTATATGAAAACAAACGTTTCTTAGTCCTTGACAATGGTACATTATTAAAATATGTTTTATATGTTTTCTCAGAAATAGCTGTAACGGCCGAACCACTATCTATCTCAAATTTCAATTCAATCCCCGAGACCGATACCGTTTCTGTCATTGGTTCCCCTTGTACTGACCGAATATTAAAACACTCACCGTCGTCATCGCTTTCATCCACCGCTCTCGATTCCACATAATTTATTTTTTTGCACATCTTACGCAGGTGCCCAGTGGCATGACATTTCCTACATTTCGACTTCGCAAACCTACACTGGGACGACTCGTGATTATGGTAGCCGCACACTTGACACTGCACTTTTATTCCCGAACTAGGCGCAGCTTCTCGATCCGGTGGCGTTGCCGACACCGTCGCCCGCGTAATCTTAAACAGCTGGTCGTGCGCCGTGGCTTGCACACCGGTGCCCGCTGCTGTCCGAGCATTCCGCGCGTTCTCCGCAAACTCCATTGCCTTAGTTAAAGTCAGACCCGAGAGATCTTTTGCGAATAGCTTCTCTCTGTCGGGTCCCGCACACATCCCCATGACAAATTTGTCCCGAAGAGCTTCTTCCACATTCGAGAAACCGCAGTGAGCCGTCAGACCGCGCAACCTCGCGGCCCATTGTGCATACGACTCCCCCTCTTGTTGCGTAGCCGCGTAAAACTTATAACGTTCGCCGAACCCACACCGTTTTGGAATAAAATGATCGTCCAATAGCTTCAGTATATCATCGTACGGAACATCCTGCAGCTGCTTTGGCAACGCGAGATCCGCCGCCAACTTGTGTGTGCCATCCGCGAGTGCGCTCAGCAAGACAGCTCGTCGCTTTGTTCCCGTGGGATCACTTGTCTCGGTGATGTCGTTTGCCACGAACCACTGTTTAATCCGGCATTTGTAGGTCTCCCAAGACTGTAAGGTGTGATCAAACACCGATAAAATGCCAAAAACTGAACCGGACATTTTTACTTATTATTTACGTGGGTACCTCCTCGTCGCCAATGATAAGTACGGGACAGACAAGTGAAACGACTGCTCGCTAGTAGTGCACTGACGTTTATTCGTCTACGCAAATTAGTGGTGCGTAGGCACACGCACACATACGTAACAATTTCTATATTAGGTTATAAGGTATAACAGTTCCTAAAATAACTTATAAGGTGAACATAAAATTGTCTTACGTTTACGCGAATGTTATACATTGAAATAACCAACTTTATACGGATTTTATCGCGGTGTGTAGTTTTTTTGTGGAACACTATTATTGCATAATTTTGAAACTTTGAACTACTATTGTTAAACACTTTTGCTAGTTATTATTTAATAGCTTTATACTAAATTATTTTACAATAGTAGTTTAATGTTTTAAAATTATGTTCTAAGGGTTTTATAAAAAAAGCAATGCGATGAAATCCGTATAGTGTAGTCGTATATTGATTAATTACAATTATAAGGTTAAACTAAAAAGGCGCCAAATAAGACGTAGATTTGTTACATGCGCGCCAAAAGTAAGATATAAAAGATAATCAATTCGCAAATTTTCAATCAGTTTGCGCCTAGAGCAGGACGACAACATACATATATGCTAATGGTGCAACAAGGACATCGAGTGCGTGTGTTGCAGTACAGATTAAACTAAAACAGTATGGTTTATAGACTTCTACTTTCGCGGATTTTGTACCTATATTCTTTCTTACAGCATAAGTAGGCTTCAGTGCAGCTATTTCCAGCGATAGAGAATTTTTCGCGTCATTTTATAGAGATGTAGCTTGTCTATGGTTTATATTATTGGCGCCAAATGTGACTTAACGCAGTTTTCTCGTTTCAGGGTAGAAGATGGGCAAAGACACATGCGTAATTTACCAAAACATCCATTGACCATTTTAAACTAATGTTTATAATAAAAGCAACAATTGATTCTCATTTAGAATCATCTCATATTACAAAAGTTTACGTATTACCAAGGCGTAGCAGGGAAAAGAAACAGGTGCTACTGGTCTAATCCAAAATTCTTAAATCTACAAATAAAGTAACCCACTTATTAAAACTAAAACGCATGTTATTGCTACCATAAGCATTCTTTCACTAGGAAAATATTTAGCGCCAATTTGATCCATTTTTGAACATTGCTATGAAAATATCAGCGCTCTAAATGTTCAAAGTGAGGCCTGATACCAGGACCTATTGCCGGTACGGCTGAGCAAGAGAATTTTACTTGACAATTAGAACAGTCAGCGACATAAGTTTAGTAATAACTACCTATTCCTATTTTTTCAAATAATTGTATTAAGAGAATGATTCGCTGTTTGAAAAATCTGTATCGGCAAAGTAAAATTAATGGCGGAATGCCTTAAAGATATATCGAGAAGAATATCATCCTCAGTTTCATGCACGTGCTTCTACTTATATGCGAGAGAGGTAGACTCGATAAAAGTCCGTGAGGTAGCGTTAAAATCACATATCTTTTTGTAAATCTAAAATAACAATGCTCATTGCCATACAGATTTATTTCGTCATATTGAAGAAACGTGTGATGTCTCTCCAGCATAAAGGGAGACCAGACCGGTTGATTATCATTGATGTCATTTGACAATTATCCCTATTACAAGATTTGAAATTCTTGTATCTTATTTTAAATTGTAGATTTGAAAAAGTATTTGTATTTTAAAGTTTGGGTAATGTAACTGAGGAATAACATGATGTCATCAAAGGGAGGATCCTCCGATGAGGCTGGATGATCGTTCCATGGCGCGCCACATCATGTCACTGACGCGTCGTGAGTCGTGACTTTCTTCTCACCTCCCTGGGAGAGGGGGTGGGGCACCTTTTGTAGAGTGACTTTTAAAGGTAGTATTCACCGCGGCCCATTATTATTGGCTGCTGGTCATTGTATTGGCATACCCTCAAGGCTGACCAACCAGGTGAGTCTCCGTTGGCAGAAGCCCAGCACGCGATTTTTGGTGTTAGTAACTTGTATATATATTTAATCACTGTGTAAACTTCACTTGCGTGATTCAGTTTTGTATGACGAGTGAGATTATAAGCGTATTGTGTACAGCGCCATCTGTTGCCAATCGTAGATACCTCTTCGCATATGCGGAGTCGCTACAACTTAAATACACACGCGGGCGCAAGGGCGACTATAGCGCGCGCGCGCGTTCGCCACCAGGCGCGAGCGCAGCTGCACCTGCGCCTGGGAGTGCAAGTGTCGATGTCGCTCCGTGCGCAGCTCGCCCAGGCTACGACATACGAGCATAACGATCCTTAACATCTTATGCTTGATATGAAAAATAGCTAAAAATGTATATAAAGGAAGCCCGAAAAAGCTATTGATGCGTTTATACTTAAGCTCCATTGAACATTAATCGTTCCTGTCTAAATTCATAAATAGTGGTATTTTATATACTATGCTCAATTTACTACCAATATACACACCATAATATGCAACAATTGACAAAATATCTACCTCAGTGGGACAATAATTTGAGGGTTTAGGTAGCTAAAGCTGTAGAGCAATAAGAAGTCGATCGAGACAAATCAATCGGATTGTTTGATCAAACACATTACAAATCGATCGAGTGCAACTTGCTACACTAAATTCTTATAGCCGAATAGTCATTCCCGATCGACACTAATCGAGTAAATGCAAGAAAGAAAGCACCTTTATATAGGTATTATGTTTGTTATTTGTTTGCAATTAGTTATCATCACATTGATATAATCAGTCCTTTTATAGACTGTAGTTTATGTCATGCCTGTTATTTAGATCTCAGATCAACAGGTGTCGTCAGTGGAAGGACCAACTCGTATATCAGAATACTATACCCAGAGCAAGATTGTATTATTGAAGATGGTCAATGGCATTGCTTTGCTGTTGCAACAGTGTCCGTCTACTTAATATAATTTCTCACTCAAAACTAATGGACTGAACCAGTTCTGATACACAAACTTTACTACCCACAAACTGTCAAGTTATCAATATAAATAAATCCATTAGTCACCCTTTTTTATCAATAAATAAAGTCCAATAATTTTACCAATATCTTAACTGGTTGCATTTTAGTACCTATGCAACATTTTTTATTGGAGAGTGTGACAATAATTATTACAATTACAACAAAAACCCTTGTTTATGTATATTTACTGAACAATTAAATATAAAACAGATTTAATAATATGTTTTTAAACCAAATTTAAAATTAAAACGTAATTAACTAGTATTAATAATAATAATAATATTTATTCAATAATAATATACATTCTCATTATAAAATAATCGGATACATAATTTTATGCTACTAGAAATTATAGCTATGCTTAATTTAGAAAAAAAAAAATCACATTTATTTCTTTTCGTATCTTAGGTTCATTATTTTTATATAGTTTCAAACTAGGTTTTGTGAATGCCTGAACTAGGTTTAGACCTGTGTTTCAGGCTAATTCCCTACTTAAAAGTATTTATTAAGGTGCAATTAAAATTAACAATAAGTTATATAATATTAGTAAGCATTAATACCTACATAAAGAGAATCTGAGTCTACGTATTACAATTTGTGTTGACTGACAGCTATTTTACAACAATAAGCAAGTTTTCCGTATCGATGTAGGTCAGTGTTTGTAAGTGCTTAGTAACGATTACATTACATTGTTTATATCTTAAATTATAAATATCTAATATCTTGTTAAATTTATTGTATAAAAAAGGGCCTAAGAATAAGAAAATCTATTTACAAAAGCATGCTTCCCATGATATTTGGTACAGACTAAATCTTTTCGTCTCTTGTCCGGAGGGAGTTGTCTAAAAGGAAGTAGAGCGTGCTGTTTTAGTATAGTGTGCAGGATAAACAATTGGCGAGCAGACAGGACATTAGTGGACTGATACAATTTATGGGTTGGAAATATGAAAGGTCGGAAGGTGGCCACTTTTAGAATAGCCCTTTGAGCGCGTTCCAGTGGTAATAAAAGCGTCTTTGATGTTCCACCGCATGAAGTAGGGGAAAGGCGTACAAAATGGCATAGGCGGGTTAAATGACACACTTACTTTTCTCCGAAACCACAGACGAATTAGTTCTGACGATTACGTGTAGGTGGCCGTTTAGTAACCTATCACAACCTGTCGCGTCGCCAGTGGCGTCCGTCTGGCCGTGTGAGGTGGACAGTTGTTTATTTGATTTTTACAGTCACGAGTTTTACTCAGATGTATTTTGTTTCTTCGTAAAAGTAAGTATTTCATACAGTTCATTTGTTTTTATTGGCGTTAGTTAATTGCAATTTTACTAAATTACGCCGAGAATGTGTAGAAATCTCAAATTTGTTATTACATTTTTTGTTATTGTTTTCTAATGTTTGAGTTTATAAAGTGGACAAAATGGCATACCCCTTGTTCGGGTAAAATGGCATAGTATGTCGTTTAACCCACCAATTTTCTTCTTCCAGATAATCGAACATCATGCCTCGCAATTATTCTAGAAAAACAAACTGACAACTTGGTTAAAGAGCCATCCAGGTAGAGTTGTTACTCACTTTCAAATAGGTGCGATACAAAGTGCAAAGTCCAAACTGCAGTCAATGGGTATCAAAACACAGGTCTCTGGCCTGTTGATCTAAACATATTTCCGGATTATTTGTTTGAGGCTGCTGAGACGACAAACATCCCCATGCAACAAGATCGGGTAGAGCCCCAAGAAGATTCGACGGCAGCAGTAAACTTATGCATACCCTTAGCAACCTCAGCAGGCCCATCCCAGGTTGAAGAAAGCAGTTCGACATCACTGATAATTGCAACCACATCAGCTTTAGGCAACCCACATACACTCTCAGCAGCCTCATCTGGAGACACAGCTAATGCAATACCTACGGCACCCACATCATCTAGGTCGATACTCCAAGACATGAATATCAATATTCCAGTCAGCGTACTATCTTCAGTGCCGAAAGGACTGTATGTAGCTGGACAAGGTAAACGGAAACCACGCAAAAAACAACAGTCTTCTTGATAACTTCAACGCCAAACATAGATAAGACAAAAGTTTTGGATATTAGTTTGGACAGTAAAAAATATTTCTCTCCAGTACAAGCTTACACTGAAGCCAAAGATGATGATGAAGATTGCCCCTGCATTTATTGCAATGACCTCTACTTCAGGGCCAAACCAAGAGATTCGATTAAAATGCTTGAGCTGTAAAAAATGGGCTCATGTATCATGTGCATATGTTCCCAAAAAGACGAAGAGGCTTACGTATGAACTCTGCAAGTAATGAACTGATTTTCGCTGCAAACTTGGTATGCCATTATGTCCGCATCACGTATGCTATTTTACCCGCCTAGGGTGGACAAAACGGTTTTTGTTCGAGTTTTTAAAAATGATTAATAATTCTATTGTTTTCGTTTTAAGTTAATTGATCTCTTTATTTCTAGCAAGGTAATGAACCAAAGAATATATAGCTACCTAAAATGTAAAAAAATATTAATAAATAAAGATTTTATGACTAATTATATAACTAGTATGTCATTTTGTACGCCTCTCCCCTAATACAGTACGAAATTATTGATTGGCATAGTGATAGTTATACTTGTCTTAGTAAATTAAAATTAACAGCGCCACGAATGGTTTTAAAAATATATATTAATTTACGTACTCGTTTACACAATAAATCGATGTGATTGCAAAAATTAAGGTTATCGTCAAGCGTTATGCCAAGGTATTTGATGCAGTGTGTAGATTCCAAAGTAGGACAGGTGCATGCAGCGTCAGCAGGTAAACGACATTTATTGTTATGAGCAAATAATATGTTGTTAGGTGATTCATGTGTGATATTATTACGCATGGAGAAGCGGATAAATTTAGTTTTTTCGGTATTTAGTGTTAGTAAATTTTCAAATAGCCAATCACTAACCATATTAAACCCAAGTTGGGCGTAGTTTTCTACCTCAGTGAGAGTTTTCTTCGTGAATAACAGCGCTGTATCGTCCGCATAAGACACAATGATACTATTGCGGCGATCTAAGTTACATAAATCATTTATATAGATCAGAAAAAGTGTAACTCCAAGGATGCTTCCTTGAGGTACCGCAAAGGGAGGATTATTGATGTCTGCGCTGAGATTTTCACCGATTTTTACGCACTGAGACCGGTCGTTAAGGTAGTTAGTAAATAATTTTAATTGTGTGCCTCTAATTCCCACATTTTCAAGCTTTTTTAGGAGAATGGAAATTAACACAGAGTCGAAAGCTTTTGTAAGGTCTAGGAAGATTCCGAGAGCATGCATCTCATTGTCCAGATTATACGCTATCTGATCAGTCAACAGGTGAACTGCCTGACTGGTTGATCTATGTGGTCTAAAACCGAACTGCCTATCTGAAAGTATATTGTTTGATTCAAGGTATTTAACTAATCGGCTATTCATAACTTTTTCCAAGACTAGACAATCGTGACAAGATAGAAATGGGCCTGTAATTGTTTACAAGCCTTTTGTCGTCAGATTAGTGAACTGGGATGACAATTGCTTTTTTTAAAGACTTGGGAAAGATACCTTCATCCAAACATATATTAAAAATGTGTGTAAGTGGAGGTGCAAGGAAGTGCTTAAACCTTTTGAGTATATTGGTAGGTATTTTATCCCATCCTAACGAAGAAGTATCCCTCAGGCTTTTTATTATTTGTACAACTTCGTCGACATCCGTGTCTAACAAAACAAAAGATTTAAGCCTGGATATGAACGTAGTGAGTGAGTTATGGTGTAATGAAGTGTTTCTTTGAAGTAAAATTTTTCTGCTAATGTTTTACCGACATTAGCAAAGAAATGATTAACTTTATTTACAGCTAAAGTTGGGTTTGAATCTGATTCAACCAACTCCACTGCTGGGTTTTGAGTTTTATTAGTAAAAGTGCATGTTTTTATAAATTTCCACACTAGCTTACTATTGTTTCCGCCTTTTCCAATTCGGTTTTGTTGTGCTGAAGCTTTAGTTTTTTCAGGAGATTGTTGCAGTAATTTCGATAACGTTTGTAAGTGATAGAGATAATCTCATTATCAGGTGAATTTTTCGCTTTTAAATGTAATTTATCTCTATGTCGAATGCATCTCAAAAGACCTTGTGTAATCCAAGGCTTTGTTATTTTGTGTTTGTTCGGCTATTTTACAGTAAAGGTATTTTTATGAATCATTCTTTGTAGTGCATTTATGAGGTAATCTAGGAAAACGTTAGCGTCAGCACATGAGTAAACGGGGGCAAGATCTATGTTAGGTATATCGACAGCGAGGTTCTCTGTTTAGTTTAGTATAGCAAGGCGAGCGTTTATTATTAGTAAATGACAGCTTTAATGTTAGTACAATAGCGTGGTGATCTGTGATTGTTGAGTTAGTTACTAAAGTAGATGACCGTAGTTTTGACTTAATCATGAAGTGATCTAAGCATGAGTCACTTTAATGTGTAGGAAAAGTATGTGCCGTGCAAGAGACTATGAAAAGAACATATGTTGAGATAGTCATGTCCTCGGATGTCTTTTCTATCTGAAGCAATATTGACATTTATATCACCAGTTAAAATTATATTTTTATATGACGATAAATTGCTTAGTGCTAGGTCAAGTGAACGGAGAAACTTATCTATATTTAGTGATGGTGGCCTGTATATTGACAAGATGGCTGTGTCATTATTGATTTTAATTAGCAAACAGTTACATTCGTGAATCTGCGGTTTCTCTATAACAGATTTTATATGGTTTTTAATGTATACGACTAGGCCATCGTTTTGATTAAACGTGTAATCACTACAATACGATCTGTATCCTTCTAAAGGTGGAAGGCTAACCGATCTTTTTGATAACCAACATTCTGATAACACTATTTTATCGCAATTTATATCAATAGTATGCATCAATATTTCTAGTTCGTGAAAGTTTTTATAGATACTACGAATATTTTGTGTCACAATAGTGATGCTTTTATCATAGAATGGCATTGAACTCTTACAGTCTTCAACTTTACACACTTTAGAGTCTGATATAGAAAAATCGTCTAGATCACTAAGTAACTCATTGGCCATGACTAGTAAGTATGTGCCGGTACCTTTAATTGACGGCGCTATTAAGCACCTTCATAATCAATGGAGTTGAGGTACCTGTCTTCAGCATACTGCCGAGCCGGGCAGCTATCGTGTCCAGTTTGGTGATCATTGGGCTTTTTAAACTTCTTACACGTAGCGCAAGTCGGTGGAGCTGTTTTCTGACTGCATTCTTACACGGTGTGTCCAGTTTCACCGCAGTGACTACAAGTAGGGCTTGATTCTCGACAGAATTTCGCTGCGTGTCCGTACTGTTGGCAGTTGTAACATCTTGTGACAAGGGTAAACTTCCTTACCGGGCATGACGTCCAGTTGATAAAAACTCTCCCCTGGTTGATAAGGGCTTTTCTAATGCCAGCTGGCACTTCTAGTATATAATTACACGTCGAAGTATTCTTCTTACCAGACTTGTGGCTAAGTTTTGTGGAGGCTATGAACGACTCGCGTGTTTGGTCAGCAAACTTTTGAGCTAAGTTTTGCTAAAAAATGCATTCAAAGACCTCTTTTTCACTTAATGCAGTGGGGACACCGATGACGACTATTCTAGGACGACGCTTGGCACGTTCTTCGACAGTGAGGCCTGATGATAGTAGTTGGGCAGAGGTTTTGAGCTTCTCAACATCGTCTTTGTTTTCGGTGCTGATGACAACACCACCATTTCTGGTTTTTCTGACGCCGCGCACATGTAATTTCAATTCCTCTGGTGAAATGATCTTCTGGATCAAAGCTTTGGTGTCGTCGCTGCTTTTATTTTTATTCCGTGGGATATATTGTTACTGCGCTTGTGTTGTTAGGGCGTACAAAACTATTACCTCCTCTTTTTACCATGTCTGCAAACGATGTGTTTTGCGTCGAGCTAGAATTTCCTTCCACGGCTTTTTTGATGTCCTTAAGAGCATTGCTTATATTTTGGGTCTCTTTCAAGTGCTGAATGGTGGAGTGTGCTTGTATGGCCTTTTGTTTCAACGACTGATAGTGTATAGCCATCTCAGAAGCTGCACTGTTGACTTTACGGCACAGAGTCGAAACACGAGTCTTTAATTCTAAGTTCATCTTGCTTTCTGCAGAAATTGTAGATACCTCACTCACATATGTATCTATCACCTTTAACCTTCTCTGTATTTCTGCTGTAGCAATTACTTCAAGCGGCACTTCAGCAGTGGGGTCGGACGGATTTTCACCAGGACAAGGTGACCGGCATTGGTGATGGCGGAGGGCTTCTTCTGATTAGTTGGCTGCGCCCGAATGGGCTTGACATTTCGCCTTTTATTGGTGGTGCTTCTTTTTTTAAATTGTTTCAATTATTATGTATGAACAACTATGTTCATCCACACTATCATATTTGTTACTATCACCATCAGTTCTCACGTCACGTTTCTGCTTCTCTTTCTCTTTCTTCTTCTCTCGTCTCTTCGCCAGTCTTTTGCTTTGAGAAGATTTTTTTACCTTGGACACTTCCACTTCTTGCTCTGAAAAGGATAATAGGTATAACATTTAAGTATACTAATGAAAAAGCTTTATTCGACCATTGGCGTAAGAGTACACAGAACAAGAGGTGCTTGGGTTAAATTTACAGGTTAGACACAATAATTATATTAGAATTTTATGTCAAAAACCATGCTTGCTTGCTCTTATTTTATTATGGATAAGTGAGGTTTATTATCTTAAGAAAATTAAATATTCTGATTACCGAAATGTAATTACACCTGACTTACGATTTGTCGCACTAATATCAATATTGCAGTGAATAATATTAGCTTGGTTCATCCTTAGAGATAAAAACAAATAATATGCAAATTTTGCTGAACCGTAGCTGACAAATAAACTTATTGTATTAAATTACAAAACAACATTTTACAGCTGATCTACACCTCAATATTTAGCCCAATTTAGCCGATTCCATAAACGATCATTTATATATTGTCTTCTGTATACGCGAATGTATAATAACAATATTATTATATATATTAAAAGATAGGTATATATATTAAAATATAGGTATATCATTTAAAAATTTATTGGATTCATGGAAATATATTAAATTGGCTTGATTCTTACTTATGAAACAGAGTGCAAAAAGTTATAGCTAGTGGCTTTACTTCTTTTAATATTATTCCTACATCAGGCGTTCCACAAGGATCGCACCTGGGTCCGTTCCATTTTCTCGCATTTATCAATGACATTTTAGACCGTATTACATATAGAAGATGTCTTAAGTTCGTAGATAATTTGAAAATCTATAAAGACATTAACTCTCAGAATGATATATTTAATTCTTCTTCATGCTGACCTCGATGTGATTAGCAACTGGTGCTGTATTAATAAAATGACACTTAACCCTAAGAAATGCGTTCATATTATAATAACCAAGAAAAGAATATAGTTTCATAATCTTATTGCATTAATAAAGTTCCTTTAGAGCAGTCTTCATCAGTTAAAGATCTTGGGGTGTTTATTGACAAAAAGTTGAGCATTGTAGATCACATCGACAGTATTATTTTAAAATCTTGGGAATGCTGGGTTTCATAAAACGTATCTGCAAACCTTTCAAAAATACCTCATCGGCCTCGATGGCGTAGTCGTTAGTGTAACCGACTGTCACGCCTGAGGTCGCGTGTTCGATTCCCGCACAAGTCAAACATTTGTGTGCATGAACATGGATGTTTGGCGTGGTCTGGATATTACTATCTATAATATGTATGTATTTACAAAAAAATAGTATATATGTATGTTTATCCATTGTCTGGTATCCATAGTACAAGCTCTGTTTAGTTTGGGCTAGATGGTGTTGTGTGTATGTGATAGAATATTATATTATACTGCTCCAATTATCAGCCTTTACAATGCTCTTGTTCGCAGTATACTGGAATATGCTACGCCAGTTTGGAATCCCGAATACAGTGTTCATTCCAAAAGGTTGGAGCCATGTTGGAGCGTATTCAACATAATATTAGTCGTTTTCCAGCGTTTAAGGATCGTTATTGTCCATATCGTGGTGACTACAATACAAGACTTAATCATTTGAAAATGAAGTCATTAGAGATAAGACCAAGTCAATGACTTAATAACGCTTCATAAGATAATTCATGGAAGATTAATTACCCCAGAATACCTTAGACAAATAAATATGATCGTCCCTAGCAATCTACCCAGACGCCCTATAGAAAGAGTTTTTAGTCCATTTCGAAGCAGAACTAATTTAGGTAAACACGCTCCTTTGAACAGACTTAAGAGTTCGTACAGTAATATTACTTAAAAAAATAGCAGTATCGACATTTTTTACATGGCAGACATTGATAAGTTTAGAACTCTCTGTATTCAGGTACTGTATTCCTAATATATTATGTACTGTGTTTTAGGATCAGGAATTGGGCTTTTACAATATTTTTAACAAAAACTTTATTTCTACTTTCTTATTAGAACTTTTGTTATTCCGTTTTTAATTTCTTTTTTTGTATTATCATGTATGTTTGTTCTTAATCATAAGTGTTGTATACACCTGTAAAGGCATTTCACCTTGTACACACATACGGCATACGCATAACTACGCTACATACAAAATAGAGAATTGTCGGAAAGGGACGGTGCATAAAGATAAAGATAAAGATAATTTATTTTGCAAATATGGGTACAAAAAAGGTGATAAACATATTATAGTGTTCAGCCATATTTTACCAATCGGCATGCAAAAACATTAGTGTCATACACATTCAATTAAAAAAAAAAAAAAATATTAAAATACTGAAAATAAAACAAAATTAGGTCTACTTAATATTATCTACATTAATAATAGGAAGAGTAAAATTCCTTTCATTTAAAAAATCTAAAACACTGTAGTAGGCTTTGTTAAGTAAGAATTTACGCAGTGTCTTCTTAAAAAGCAATGGTGGCAGTTCTCTCCAACTTTTAGGGCATTTATTAAATATGAATGGTGCCATACAAAAGACACTTTTGCGCATAAATGTTGTTCCCGCACTATGAAGACATACCCTGCTGTTATCTCGTCTATTACGCGGGACTACGTCATCTAACCGTTTGAAACGATCCGGATTAGTTTTCACAAATACCGCTATCTCCAGAATGTATAAACATGGCAAGGTTAGTAATTTGTATTTTTTAAATACCGGCACGCAACTGTCAGTAGGTTTCATTTTAAACATTGATCTTACGCATCTCTTTTGAGTTTTGAACACCGTGTCTTTTACTGTTGAGTTGCCCCAAAATATGACGCCATAGCGTAGATGGGATTCCACTAAACCATAATAGGCTGTTAATAATGCCTCCACACCTATTATAGATGACAATGTGTGTAAGGCATAAGCAGATTTACTTATTTTCTTGCACAAAAATTCAATATGGGATTTCCAATTAAGTTTTTTGTCTATTCGGAGCCCTAAAAATGTTGTTGTTTCTGCCTCGTCTATAGTTTGACCATCATAGAATATATTTAGGTTACTTTTACTATTAATCCGTTGGCTAAAGTGCATTATTTTAGTTTTAGTTAAGTTAATTTGTAAGTTATTGTTATCTAGCCATTTTACTATTAGATTTATTGAGTCATTTATGTCATTTTCATATGACTCAATATTTTTACAAGGTATCGTTAAGGTACTATCATCAGCGAATAGTGTCAAGTGCTGTTGGATGGCTTTCGGTAGGTCATTAATATATAATATGAACAAAAGAGGACCAAGAACACTCCCCTGTGGCACACCAAATGAGACTTTACGTTCTGTGGATTGATAAACAGTTTCACGTTTAGTTTTCATATTGATTTTGTTTATTTCTGTTACTTGAGTTCTATTTTGTAGGTAAGATTTAATGAGATTGTTGATATTTCCTCTAATGCCATAAGCTTCAAGTTTGTTTAAGAGTGTACCATGATGCACATAGTCAAAGGCTTGGGTCATATCACAAAATATACCGCAAACCGGGTTTCTCTTATCCACGTTATATGTAACCTTGTATAAAAAATCATAAATGGCCATATTAATTGTCCTACCTAGTCTAAATCCTTTCTGCTCCTCGCACAGAATATTATTTTTTTCAATAAATGTATTCAGTTCCTTGTAAATGTACTTCTCAAATATTTTGGCAATTACAGGTATAAGTGATATGGGCCGATAATGGGCCATCACCTCTCTGTCTTCTTTCTTAATTAGTGGCTTGACGATCGCTACTTTTAACGCATTAGGGAACACACCTTCGCTAATGCTGAGGTTAATTATGTGACTTATGTGTCCACAGATTTCATCAGTAACATGTTTTAGTATTTTAGTAGCAATACCGTCGTATCCCACACTACTTGTATTATTTAGAGACATGACAATTATTTTTATATCATTCGGTATAGTAGGGGCCATGAACATTGATTTGTTATTGTAATCTACTGTACACATTTTAGGTCTGCAATTAACATCAAGTTTCGCCTGTATTTTGTCAACAAAAAAAAGATTAAATGCTTCTGCGATAGCTTTGGGATTTGAAATGACGTCGTTATCTATTTTAATTTTATTTATAGTAGGTTTAGGTACGTTATACTTTGCACGATTGATAATTTGCCACGCGGTTTTAGATTTGTTTTTTGACGTTTTTATAATATAATTGTTTTGTGTTTTTTGCGTCAATTGGATTATCTTTTTATATACTTTAGAGTAATTGACAAACATAGTTTTATTATTTTTTGTACGGTTAAGTCTAGACTGCCACAATAATTTCCTTTTCTTTTTACTGCACAGTTTTATTCCTTTTGACAACCATTTAGTATTTCTTATTGTATTTATTTTAATAACTTTCATTGGAAAACACATATCATATATTAACTTGAAAGTCTCAATAAAATTATTATAGGCAATATTTGGATCAGTTGTGTCATATATTTCTGAAAAAGTAAGACTAGTTAGATGGTTTTTAAATTTGACTATATTCTCCATACTATAATTTCTTCTTGTTGTATACCAATACTTAATACGGCATGTTTTTTGTACTGGACAATGGAATATCTGTGCTGTATGGTCTGACAACGCAAGTTCCACTACCTCAGTCTTACATGCTTTAACATTATGCGCAAAATTGTCTATGCACGACAAACTGGCCATACGAGTGGGTTGTTTCAATGCAAGTTGCAAGTTGTAGCTCGTTAAGAGACATTCAAAGGCATTGGTAACACTATTTTGTTTTAGAACATCAATATTGAAATCTCCGCATATAATTATATTCTTACAGTGTTTATGTAATAGTTCTTGCAGGAGCATTTCAAGTTTATCAAAGCAATGGTTTAAATTATTTATGTTCGGAGTTCTATATATACAGACAATGATTATTTTGTAACTGGTCAGTTCCACACCACAGCATTCAAAAATGCCAGGAGTTGATAACTTTGCTATTTTAGGTAATTCTTTCCATTGTAGCCCGTTCTTCACAAGAATACAAGAACCGCCCCTTCTTTTTTCCCTTCTACAAAAATATGCAGCCAGATTATAATTAGGTAGGTATAATAGATCTTGATAACCTTCTATGATAAAATGCTCAGTAATACACAAGATATCTATATTTTTATTTTTTTTAGATAGCTCTTCAAGACATATTAAGAGATCATCTGCCTTATTTATTAAACCTGCAATATTTTGATGCAAAATGTTGATATATTTATTAGAGAAAAAACTGTTCGTTTTCTTCAGTGCCAGTGGATACAGAGTGAGCCATATCTGGCCCTTCATCAATCAAAATATCATTACACGAATCTAAATCTTCACATAATGTAAATTCACTTATCATTAAACTTATATTAAGAAATATACTAGACATACCGCGATTATTTATAGATCCACTACTCTTTGTAAACATAGTAAAGTCATAAGTAAGATAATAATTAGAATCAAACAAATAGGCGTAGTTATAAGTACATGCATCTAGATATATTAAGCTGTTAAAGGTTTCTATTCTCGAATTGAACATTGTAGAATACTCGTTTAGTTTAAAAGTGGGTGCACATAATATAATATTTGTATGTTGTAATTTCGACAGCGTTTCACGAATGCTGATCGTTAACTCGACATAGTTCTGGGTTCTACGAAAGTCTTCTTCACCGATAAATACTAAGCAATAGTCATTTAAAGTATAGTCTTTTAGTTTGAGATCTAAATTAGAGATAAGATTCTTTAAACCACAGTTCGGTGTCAGGTAATGACAAATTCCATAATTCGGGAATAGGTCTTCTGCGATGTTTAGTATTTTATTAGTTTTGTTGGTACTTAAAATACATATTTTACGTTTTTTCGTTTTGTATTCTTGTTCCTTACGTTGTATTTCGGAACCGCTTTGTAAATTGTCGATACTAAGAATAACGCCATCTATTGTTGTTCGATCTAACTTTTGATGGTTGTTGACATTGGTTGGTGTTATTGATTTCTCGGTGCTAATGGCAAATTCTCCACATTCTACAAGATTTTTCTCGTGTTTTTTCAATAATTGGTTTACTTTTGTGCAGTTTTTCTTATTTTTTGGTGTTTGTGGCTTTAACTTAACAGGTGAGCATGTCACTTTTTTGTATACTTCATTCTGTTTCTGTAACTCCTGGTTAAGGCGGTTAAGATTCATATTTTCCATAGTTAAAGAATCTATTTCGTTGTGGGCTGCACTGAGTTCCAGATTCAATCGCTCCAATTGAAGTTGTAACTTGGAAACATATTCGTCTTCTGAGATGTCAGGTAGGCTTGTTGTGGTGCCATCTATCGGAGAGTCCGTTAATGTCGTGTCTTCATTTTCCTCATTAGTATTAGACTCGGACTTTGAACGCTTGCGTCTAAACGTGATGTTTTCCAGGAAGTTCATTTTTAGAGTTTAGTGCACAGTTATCAAATTAAGTGTTTTGGAAATAACAAGAACACTTAGATGTCTATTTAGTTACTCTATTCGCCGCTAGATTGCTACAGTTAGATCAACGAATCGTTGAACAATGTCAGTAAAGCAGCTTTATTGCTTCTGTTATTCTCCACACGAGGCGCTAGTTGTTGTGAACACCAGGAATACTTGTCATTACAAATGTACACTATCAATATATTATTTTAAATTTGCTTTTCAATAACTGTTTTTATTTCGGAGATAACACTTGTGGTTTATTGAGGCGAGTGGCTATCTGACACGTTGATTTTTACTTTTCGAAGTTTGCTTCAATGCACTTTATTATTATAATTTTGTGCGGAAATTGATAAATCCCAAAAAGTCATTCCATTTCGTTGGGGTTTGAACGCGGAGGCACCGCAGTTTGTTATCACAGAGGTCGGTTAGTTTCCAACCACGCCACGATAACTAGTTGCTTGTTAGTTAAAATTAGAGTTCCCTTTATAAGTGTTTTGTAAAAAAGTTGTTATGATGATTCATGTTGCAAATATTTATTTGAATAATTCAACTTATTTTTGCACTGTCACTTTGAAATGTTTCTTGTATTTTTATTCACTTTTACTAATTGTTTTGTTGTAGTTCTATTGTTTACTCACTAATTATGTTGCAAAAGCCCTTTTTGACTTGTTTTTAGTCAGTTATACTATGTTTCACAAGTTTTAAGTTTACTTTCGCTGGGGAACTTTTATTTATTTTATTTACAATGTTTGTTTGTTATTGTTAGAGATAACACTTGCACTGCACATTTAGAACGTAGGGAAAATCTTTAAACCGTTTTTTACGATAAATATGAACTTTAAGTATTTTAAATCTTAAAATAGATACAGAGCTGTTTTTATTAGATGTTCACTTGATGAGTCGATTCTAATGGTGTCGATGTAATGGTAAGGATAGAGCGTAACAAAAATATAACGCACTCTCTCGCACGATTCGCAGCGTTCAACTTCTAATAGTTCAACGTCCTAACAGTCTAGTTTGATGTGTCGCTGTGTGTACCATTCCCTAACTTGTATAGTGATGTGTCGATGGTGTACTTCGATCAACAATAGAACCTAGATATCGGATCGGCGCCAAAAATAAATTCTCCTTACAAGTCGATGGTGTGGCAATGGGCTCCCCTGTATCGCCTGTTGTTGCCGACATATACAGGGTGATTTTGAAATCGTGTAATTCCTTTTAACCACGCATTCTACTGGTGATATAGAATAACCCTGACCATATTTTTATTTAATTAGAATTATTTTTTTGAAAAATTATTGTTCCGTTTTTTTTCGTGAAATGGTGTCAGATAGTCAAATGTTAACCAACCGAGGCAATTTTAATTTTTTACTAATTAAAATAAAAAAACATATTAATAATTAATGTCGTAAATAATAACGGGCGGTCCTTTTTATTGCTCCTTATTATTTACGACATCAGTTATTGTTATGTTATTATTTTTAAATTAGTAAAATATTAAGATTGTGTCAGGTGGTTAAAATATGACTATTTGAAATCATTTCATGAAAAAAATCTGTACTCTAATTTTGCCGAAACCATTATTCTAATTAAGAAAAAATATGGCTAGGGTTATTCTATATCACCAGTAGAATGCGTGGTTAAAAGGAATTACACGATTTCAAAATCACCCTGTATATGGAGGACTTCGAGGCTCGAGCTCTACAGCCTGCCCCCATCACACCCAGGATTTATAAGAGGTTTGTAGATGATACTTTTACAATATTACCAACAGATAGTGTTAGTGTATTCCTAGAACATCTTAATTCCATTAATTTAATAACAACATCCAATTTACTATGGAATTAGAGGCAAATAATTCATTAGCATTCTTAGATGTACTTGTCATCAGGAATCCTGATCATACTTTGAGCCACACCGTGTATAGGAAAAAGACCCATACAAATAGGTACTTAAACGGTGAATCTCACCACCATCCTAAACAGTTAGCTACTGTGGGAATGTCTTTGTTTCAGAGAGCCCACGGGATCTGTGACAAGAAACACCTGGATGCCGAGCTTCAACATGTCAAGCAAGTACTGCAAGACAACAAGCTCCAACAGCCGCGCCGCTGTCACAGATCCCGAGAAAAGCCAGCCACAGTCGAGCGCCAGCCTGCTATACTGCCTTATGTAAGGGGTGTCACTGACAAGATTGGCTACATCTTGAAGCGAGCTTTAATCAACACATACTTCAAGCCGCCAACGAAGATAAGTCAATTTTTACCATCCGTCAAGTGCCAATTACCTTTACAAGATGCAGGGGTTTATAAAATAGATTTTGACTGTGGACTCTCGTACATTGGTCAAACCAAGAGAAGCATAGGCACCCGCATAAAAGAACACATAGCTGACGTAAAACACAAACGCTCGTTGAAGTCTGCTGTGTGTGAACATGTACAACAGGGGACCAACCACTACCTGAGATTTGACAAACCACAGATTCTCGCTAAAGAACACCGATTCCTGCCAAGGATGCTTTGCGAGGCTATTGAAATCAAAAAACATCCCAATTTCAATAGAGAAGATGGTTGGAATGTACCACCAGCTTGGGATCCAGTACTTCAAATAGTCAAACCCAAGAAGAAACAAACCACAGCTAGACTTCATGATACTTTGAGCTCATTCTGCGTAAATAGAAACACCAATAATTAAATTATGTTCGGGTACTTTGAAATAACTACACTGGAACATTGAGACAACTACCATCTTAGTCTCTCCGTGACCATGGCTGCTGAAAAGCAACCGAAACGTCGGGGAAAGTGTTAACCAAAAATAAATAGATTTAATAGTTTAAATAATTTTATTAGCTTATAAATTAGTAAAATAAATATTTTCAAAATTTTGTAATACAGTGATAAATAAACAACGCGAGAAAATCCGTATATAGTAGTTTAATTTCATTGAATAACATTCGCGTAAACAGAAGACAATATAATATTTTGAAGATTTGTGATTTTATTACTAGGTGCCATGGTTGTAATTAGGTGAACTTAAAACTGTTTTAAATCTTTTCTCTCAGTTTGTTTGATAACAAATGTTACTGTATACGTATTGCCACGCGGACAGGACAGCATTTAGGTTTGATTTTGTACGTGACCCGATATCTAGTTCCCATCGTTCATCGAAGATGGTGTAACTTTATACAGTGTGAGTTTTCATAAAGTGCACATATGAAAATTAGACATCATTAGTTAGGAAAAATAATTAAAAAAAGTATAGAAAATAATATTTTTCGATTTATACCTATTTATATTTTTTCTTTAGTAGTTATGGACCTTGTACCAAGAAAACCTTGTAACTTTTAAACCAGGTAGTTAATCGTGTTGAAACAAAAACAGTAATAATACGTAATGTGTAGACAATAACGACGGTATACTATTCACATCCAAAAAAATACCGGTGGCATAAAAATAAGGAACATTTAGACCAAAACTGAGTTTCGTACAATGTTTTTTTAAACATTGTTAAAATGTTCAAATACAGGCCTTTCAATACAGAAACGGCAAAACATCGCGCGCGACCCTCTTTTTTTTTTTTGCTTGACGCCATAAGGCGTCGACGGGGTTTAACGGGTACAAATGTGAGGACGCCTTAAGGCGTACACGGGGTTTGAGCGGTCCATCTGGTTCAAAAGTTACAAGGTTTTCTTGGTACAAGGTCCATAACTACTAAAGAAAAAATATAAATAGGTATAAATCGAAGAATATTATTTTCAATTTCTTTTTTTCCTAGCGATATTATGATGTCTAGTTTCACTCATTTTCATATGTGCACTTTATGAAAACTCACACTGTATAAATAAATTACAACGCAACGCTCTAGTTTGTCTGTGGCTAATTAAAAAACTTCAAAAACAACATTGACACTATTGACAGATGCGCGCGTAGAAGTCAATATTGTCGATATGCTGTGAAAGATTATGATTTCGCTAATTTACTAACATTTTACGAGAAAATTATGACTACAGTACTAATGTACTTATTTTCGTAGTACCGTTCACATTAATAGTTGATATTTGTTTCATTACATGACTTTGAAATGGCAAATAACTGTCTGCAAACATGTATTAGATGTGCAAAATGTATCAATACAGAACAATGTTATCCTGTATTGGAGCAAAACGTAGTTATTATATCAGTAATCAATGAGTGGGTGTCACCACAAATCGTAAGTAAATCTACACTGTGACGTATTTATAGGTTAAGTTAGAAAACTTATTTTTTGGGATATTCACAATCTATCTAAAAGGTTCT
Source organism: Catocala nupta (assembly GCA_963675205.1). Classification (NCBI taxonomy): domain Eukaryota; kingdom Metazoa; phylum Arthropoda; class Insecta; order Lepidoptera; family Erebidae; genus Catocala; species Catocala nupta. The sequence goes on along the minus strand of OY776079.1, from coordinate 6,705,208 downwards.
CAATAGCCTAACGTTTGTTTACAAATGTGCCGGTAAAAGGCAACAATCTAACACACTAGTACGTCATAGGGCCTAATAACTGGCAAAATGCGAGTGTAATGTAAATTTGTCCACCGCTCTTGGAGTTAGACACATGATAATTCTAATGTGACAAGTAAGCTGCATTATTGCCGTAAAATTTAAATGAATAATATGTAAACCACATGACTCCCGCCATAATTTAATCATTTGGTCAACACCCTGACCCGAGTGGCAAGAGAAATTGCTTATATTATTAAATTGATTAGAATTAAACTGTCTGTCAATTTAATTTTGAACCATGTATATGGTGTGAATTGGTGTAGTACTTTAGATACAAAAGAAACCTTACAGTAAGTTCACAACTGCAGTTTAGTTACTCAATAAAATTGGCAAATTACTGTACCCCTTGAAGCAATGTTGCATACTCAAAGTATATTTACACAACTAACTAGACAACTGAGTTATTTCATTGAATTAAAGTTTGACTGCCTCAACAGAGCAGTGTGTTAAATAGTGTGTCTGCTGTGCACGTCTCAGATTTAATTTCCAAGTCACACAAAGTGTTTTAGGGTATTCATGTCTAGATATTCTTAATAACAGCATAGACTGGTGAATAACAACAGGCTTGGCCAAATGTGCCTACCCCTTTGGGGGATATAGGAATTTTTCACATGTAAGGGGCAGTAGCCCAATGGATAAGGCATTGAACTAGTGACTGAAAAGTTGCAGGTTTGAATCCCACCCATTGCACTACTAATGTGAACCCATTCTTATTACAAACATTCCAGCTTAGCTGGAGAGGTGAACAAGAATCCTAGTAATTTGAAAAACAAATTGCTAGCAGAAAAAAATACATGTTATTAAAATATACTTGTGTTTTTTAAATTTGATAATTATATGTTATTATAATAGTCTTAAAACATTAATCTATTGCAGATAACTGATGAAGATTATATATGCCATCTCTGTTGGAAAATTGCTCTTGATATTGTTAAAATTAAACTAGAACTAACCAGTACAGATTATAAAGAGAGAAAAGCTGGTAATCATTTAGATACAGATCCCTTACACCTGAAGATAGAAATATCTAGTTCTGATGATGAAGATACAGACTATAATTATGTTACCAAACCCAAGAAAATTAAGCTTGAATCAGAACATGACAAATATAATGAACTCACTGAGAACAATTGTTATAATGAAGAAAAATATCTAATTAAAGATCCGCTAGGTACATGTAATGAAGACACAGAAAACAGTAGCCTTGACAAAAAGATAATAAAACTGAAAGAGGAACCACTCAGTGCATGTGATGAAAATAAGGAAAATAATACTCATGATTATGATATAACACTTCTGGAAGAAGACCCACTTCATACATTTGATGAAGATGTGGGAAACAACCAACTTGGGAATGAAACTAATCAGAAAGAAATGCCGTCTAAAATAACTTATTTGGCAATAGATCATGTAAAACCAGGTGGCGAAAAGACATTGAACAATGGCTTGACAATGGTGAAAACCAATGAATGCTATGATACAATCGACCAAGCCTGTGGGAATGGATGTGGATTGTGTGGATGTTTAATATTGAGACAACATAGCCTTCCAATATCATGTAAAAATCCCACTAAATTACAGGAGCTTACATCTGCCTATATCCATAATTATGCAATTAGAGAGGTAAAACAATAAATAAAATGAAAATTTATTAGAAAATCCTACAAAATTTACAATTTGAGTAAGATCAACAAATAAAGTATAATTGCTGATTAAACTCAGACTTTAACTATTCGAATTGGCAATTAACCAGTGACTGATTAGGGATAAGAAGGCGAGCTGACACAGCTACAGTTGACAACCATTACAATTCTTCTTTTTGTTGCACCAAGATTCGAAATCAAACTGTTGCGGCTTAGGCTCGATTTGCGCTCTCAAGCTTAAGCAGGTGCTCAGATTGACCCAATGCTGCAGGATGAACTACAAAATCATTTTTTTATCCTCATAAGAATTTTTTGAACCATAATATGAATTGAACTCAAATCAACATGCCATGTAAATTTGTGTGTAACTTTAAAATAAAAATTTATTGTTTCAGATTGCTGAATATGACAGAGTTTGTTGTAAATGTTGGATAATAGCACAAAGATATGCTGAAAGATTGATGAAAAGTGAAACTACAAAGATTATTGCAGATCCTACTGTATGTAAATCAAATAACTGTCCTGTGGAACAGGTTCAACAGACATCCACAATACAAGATTTGTATACTGTAGGTGGAGATCCTAACAAGGCCACTTTGCAGGTTAATCAGCAATGTTCAGATACTGAGATTATTGCAGCTTCTGCTGAAAGCAAATCAAATAACTCTACTGAGGAGCAAATTCAACAGACTTCCACATTGCACAATAATTCATATACTGCTAAAGATCCTAATAAGGCTTCTTTGCTGATTAATCATGAGATTTCAGATTCTGACCCAGAATGGAAGCCTCCAAGATTTCTGAGGCAATATGTTGCCCCAGAAAACTCGGAGGCTAGTGAATTTATACCAAAACCAATTCAAGAATCTATAAAATTGTCCTATATCAAACGAGCATCAAATACATCAAGTCACTGTTTGGTTCGTAATTGCCAGGAAAAAGATCGTCATTTAATAAAAAATGATTTACGCATTGAATTACTGATGAATCACAATTACTATGTGCCGAAAAATAGCAGAATTTGCTCATTTCATTTGTTAAGTGACAATTGGGATATTTTAATGGATAAAAATAGAAACATATCTGAGTTCACAGCAGACCATATTGACCATATATTTTCACTTTTAGAAACAAAAAGATCATCTTCACAAATTAATTTTGATGATGTCTTGAATATTGATAGCCGTTTGCTCCAATATTGGACTGGTATGACGAAACAAAAGTTTATAGCTCTTGTAAATGAAGTTCCTGAAATACGGGATGTACATAGAGGTTTGACTGGATTGACAGCATTGCTAATAAAACGGCATCGAGGCGACACTAATGAGTGTTTATTTAATTTGATGAATATATCAAGAAGTACATTGGAGCGCTTAATGACAATAGTAAATGGACTGTTGCTAAAAAGAATTAACGTAATAAAAGATTTATTACCTTCAAAATATATTAGTAGCCAGCAAAGTGACAAACAACCGAAAACATAGCCTCAATAATATGATATATATGTTAATGGATAACCTTGAAATGTTTTATAGTAGAACTGAAGGCCGTTCAGAAAGAATGAAAAATAATAATAAAAATTAAGAAAAAAATATATATTAAAAAGTGCAAGCTATAATAGCATAGCATACTTTTGACTGTCTATCTATTAGCATAATTAGTGTTTAATAATAAAACAACAAAAAACCGATGGATTTCATTCATTTATGGTCGTAGTATACAAGAAAGTTATACATGGTAATTAAAAAAAAACACATATCTCAGGTAGTAGCTAGGAAAGATTTTTTTTCATATTTTTTTCTGAATAGCCATCAGTTCCACTATAAGACATTTCCAGGTAATCCATTAATTACCGGACAGCCTGTATACAGCTAGAGTATAATTTCGAGTCAAGTGCAAGTGGGTGAGCCAAGTTAAACAAAAGTAAGCTAATAAAGTTAACTATATTTTTAAGTTGTTGTATCATCTATTCCTTAAATAAGTAATGTAATATGTTGTGTTACGAGAATCTTTGTATGTTATTCATAATGCTAGGTTTACACGCTTTCATTGGCTTGGCAAGCATCCACAAACTCAAGATTATTTAATTGCTAGACTCGCGTTTGAGAGCCATTTACATGCTTGTAAATGTATGCGTCGACCTTAATGTGGCTGTTGCATTGGTTTATCGTACATTTATTTATTTGAAAGACAAGAAATATAAAATTGAATAAATTTAATTAAATTTAAAATCAATCTACAAGCTATCTCAAGGTCACTCAAGCCTATCCAAGCCCGTTTACACTTTATTAAACCTAGCCAACTTGTAAACCTAGCATAAAACAGGTTGTTGGGTGGCACAGTACTACTCAATAGTTGTTTATTTTACTTTATCTACATATGATGCATACCATCGCATACCATCTTATCTTATGTGGGGGCCAGTTAGTGCAGACTGGCGACACTTCGACCCAATGAGATCTTTTGTGTCGGCCCCAAGATCTATCCCTTAGCCATCTCCTTATGAATGTACTGCATCAGTTGCAGCGTACACTTCAGAGGGAGAGCCTGAGTCTTCAGAGTTTGGATATGCCAATTCCATCAGACCCATCCGCAATCCAGCCAACGCGTCACATTCCTTTCGGGTGAAGCCCGTGGCTCTGTTTGCAATGAATTTCTTGGAGTGTTCCAAACCTCTAAGGGCCATCCACTCTCAAGCCTGTGTTTATCATTGGCATGTGCATTCAAAGCTGCCTTGACGATGCTCTTAGAGAGTCCTACGAATGGCTCGGGGCCCACAAACAGTTGCTCCGAGCCCTTTCTGGCTAATTCATCAGTCTCCTCATTGCCCTGCACCCTTGCATGCCCCGGAACCCACACTAATCTGACTGTGTTCTTCCTGTTAAGTTTGTTAAGGGCCTTAACACAGTTCAGGACCAGTCTGGAGTACACCCTACAAGAGTCTAGAGCCTTGAGAGCAGTTTGACTGTCGCTGAAAATATACACAGTCCGATCAGTGACATTATTGTTAATATTCTCTTGAGTACAGGCAATTATAGCATAGGTTTCCGCTTGGAAGACCGTTGCATATTTGCCCATGCTTTCGCTGACCTTGCAGTCGTTGGCATAAATACTAGCGCCTGATCCTGTTTCCATTTTGGAATCATCAGTGTACCAGATGAGACAACCCTTGTCAGGGGATTGTAGACCTTGTCTCCATTCGTCCCTCGTGGGGACCTTGACTTTAAAATGCTTTTTGGATATGTGCATTGGTTGCGTTTTGTCGCATCCCATGCTCATAATCCTTTTGAGATCCTTCGAAATCTTCAATTTTGTGTGTCGAGTTACTGGCATGTTCGCTCCACAGTCCATGCACAGATAGTCTATATAGCGCTTCAATCGCCTCTTAACTCCACAACAATGTGTAGCGGCGTTAGATCCAGCAGGACCTCTAACGCTGTCGTTGGCGTAGTCGGGAACGCCCCTGTTATAGCCATGCAGGCCAATCGCTGCACCTTTGACAGCGCGTTCCTGCATGTTGCTAGTTTAGTTCTTGGCCACCAGACAATGCTTCCATACGTGAGTATGGGTCTTACCATCATCGTGTATAGCCACTTGATGACATTGGTCTTTAGCCCCAGGTCTTCCCATAAGTAGAACGAATCATGCCGAGGACCCGCTGAGCTTTCTCTATGGCTTTGTCTACATGAGGTTTCCACGTTATTTTGTTATCTAAGATCATGCCTAGAAACTTCACCTCTGTGGACCATTGTAACTGCGTACCATACATGGAGACAGTTCCCAACCCTGTCAGATCCCTCTTCCTAGTAAACGGCACAAGAATAGTTTTTCCCGTTGCATACCAACTACCTTTGCTATATGAACTTGTATTTACATGGGTAGGTACTTTTGTAAAGTGTTCAAATGTTGCATTGCATACTAATAATAGAGCCCTGTATCAAATTGTCGCACTGCTGGGCACGGGCCTCTTTGTGCGAAAAGGGTTAGGCCATAGACCACCACGCTGGCCCAGGTCGGATTGGCAGACATCACTTAACCTCCTGAGTCAAAGAGTGCGATTTTAACGAATTTCTTGCTAATTTTGTGCTAGCTATTTCTGTGCATGGTATATATTTGAATAAAAATAATAAAAAGTATCTAATATGTATCTGGAAATAGCAGTTTTCTTTATGTTCTTATTATAGGACAGTCGGTTCCAATGTATTCTTTTGATTGTGATGTACTGAATCAAGGCTTTTCGTTCTCAGTTGCAAAAAAAATAATTATACTTTTAATTAAGAATTGAACAAAAAATAAATCAGTAACAGAACAAAATAATGTTTCTTATTAAATAAATCGTCGGTATAATGGAAGAACTGAATAATTCAACATTTCAAGTTTCAAGATAATCGCGATTTCCTGTTTTTTGACACTTTTTTGACATCATTAGCAAATGGAGAACAATTTTACTGTAGGCAATTTTATATGCTTTAAGCATGTTTGCTGTCGATTCTATTCTTAATCAAACTAATTTCTTACATGAACCAAACAATTATAAAAATTCAAAACCAATTTATTCAATTATGCCACATCAAGATATTGCAAACATACCGTAGTTAGCTAATTCTTTATGGTAGTTATTCAGTTTTCCCACACATTAGATGGATGTGAATACAAGAATTTGGGTCAACTAAGTACACTTATTGAGTTATGAACCTAAAGAAATATTTAAACACGAAAGTTAGGCATTCTTAGTGAAAGTTAATTTGTGTAATTTTATCACTGATTATCGATCTCACATGAAATAAAAACCTGGAATGGAAGTAGAAAAATCGATTAAAAAAATTACGTAGAATTACAATATCAAAATTAACATAATTAAATAAATAAAATTACATAATTAGGTATGGCAACAAATTATAATTATGTAATAAAATCAAATAAATTACTTATTATAAATCTTCTAAAATCAACTTAAACAATAATAACTTTCTTTTATATTAAAACATAATTATAAATATTAATTATAAATATTTTTCTTTCGTAATAGGTAGAAGCTGATTATATGCCCTAGGAATGTCTTCAGAACTCATAGCAGGCATTTCAGTATTTAGCGTTCTTCTTGTTGATCTCCCGGGCTTATAGAGAGTATTTAATAAATTGTATACTCCATCATAGTCGTACCGGTACTTGATAAATCCTGGCAAGTCCTTTTCGAATCTCAAACATTTTATTTTAGCCAACTTACTGTCTCTCCATTCTCTGCTACAGTCTTATTTTTTATCATATTTGAAGCTAACGATTTTACGTCTAGCATACCTTTGTACGATTATTCTGTCACTTTGTATGGAGTAGCGTTCTTGTTCTGTCTTTTCGATCGCGCTTTTTGCATGATATCTTTCAATTGTAGAGTATGCTTCTCTGTATCTTTTTTTTTTTCGATGGCACTATCCATAGGCATATGCACTTTCTAAATACTTTTGCTCGATAATTTTGATTGTTCTGTGGTTGTGCACTAAATGTAATAAGAAGGCTGCAATGTACTGGTTACGATTTTGCTCTGAACATGTATCGGAATATATAATTATGTGTGTTATAGCCTCAGGGAGTGTCATAATCCATAAGTAAATAGCAGAAGCTATTTCGATGCTGCCTCTTTTGCCGTTAATTTCAGTCCATATCATGCAGTGAGCGTTATTTTGTGGAGTTAAACTCATATATAGCTAAATTATACAAGTTTAACTTTCTGGAATAGTACTTAGATTATCTGCAGTAGATGGAATCTGTAGAAAACTTTGTAAATCCATCGTGACACACATAAGTGACTCGTCCTCTTCTGACTTTTTTTTATCAACTTCTTTAGCCTTGTATGATGCTTCTTTTCGCTCTATATGTTGACTGTACTCATTTTGAATACTAGTATTTGTTCTATCTTTTTTGTATGTGTTACACATGGTGCACTGGTCTTTTTTCGGGTGAAAAAACGATAAATTGTATTGTGTGCTGAACACTTTCCTGTAAATAGGTAATTTGACAGGTATCTTGTTGTCTTTTTTCATTTTCTCCAAATACAATTCATACATATATATCGATAAAGTGGGATCTAAATATTTTCGAGACGATTGTTTTCTGCAATAATGTGAATCAATGGTAGGGAAATTCTCAATGTGGTTTTTAATATCATTTATTTGGTCATCAGCAGTTTTATTTAAAGGTTTTCCTTTGCCAAGAAGATCCATGTGTGAAAAAGCGCCATTTTCATCTATATATTTTACTGCCGTTTCTATTGGTCCCGAAGATATACATAATGTCGCCATAAAGAAGTTCTTACAGACACGCTGATATGTAGTTTGATGTTAGAAAAATCCGTATTCTCTGCTAGAATTTCTTTGTTTCTCTATAGGTAGACCTTTTTGTAGTCTGTATTCTAATATCTAATAGACTAATAATAGAATAATCTCCAATAGACCAATAGGTTTTGCATATTTTTACACGTTCTTCTTCAGTAAAGATTTCTTTGCATTTATGGCGACAATTGTTACTACATCTTGGATTTTTAGGCATTTTAGGTGCACGTATCTTTTCATCTTTACGGCAAACGGTTTCTTTTATACCGCAGTTCTTTGTTAACTTTCCATTTTGAAGGATCGGCAACCTTCCATCTGCAATTTTTTAATTTCTTTCTTTTCCTCTGTACTTTCTGTTTCAAAATCAGTAGTTTCAGCTATGATGGTGGCAGGTTTTCCCCTTACCTCTTTAACAGGTGTCATTAGGGTTTGGTCCGAAGATACGTCGATTACAGCTGGATTTTTTTAGTGTTTGTTATTTCTGCCTCAGATTCGCTGGATAAAATGGGTGTCTTAGTCTTTATTTTCTTAACTTTTCTTTTTTTTCACGGATTCTTCGTACATTCGCTTTTCGAAAAGAGGTCTGAAGACGCTGAAGTAAGTAAAATTGTTAAAAACGCAGTTCTCCTTTTTATTTTGTTTTTTTCGTCTGTGTCTGGAATCCATGATGATCCAGAATCAGAAAATGGTTCTTCATCAGTCTGCGACAGTAATAAATCAATTCCAGAAATGGGACTAGAGCCTCTGATCGGAGTGCTAATATCCATATTATTATATAATGATATATACTACTCAAACAAAATAAGGGCCACTAAGATTTTTTGCTGTACCATGAAAACAATAAAGACATTAAATTGTTTAACTTATGTAACTACAAAATAATATTATTGGTTATAATATAGGCTAACAATTGTTTAAAATAATGATCATAAATTGTTTTTTTTTGTTCATAATGAAATTGGCCATTTTGAATGGAAAACATGAACAAAAGAAATCACCGGAAAAAGACAAAATACTGTTCTTGTCACTTTTGTTTCTTCTTTTTAGTAACGAGTATGTCCTCCTCTCTTAGCAATTGCAACTCCTGAAGCCTCGTATGCATACTCTGGATCAAATTCCTCACGTTTTCATCTGGAATCTCTTCCCATGCACGTTTTAAAGCGTCAATCAGCTGCTGTTGGTTGTAGACCCCTTGCTCATTCTCTGTAACCCTTCGTTTCAATTGGTCCCACAATTGCTCGATTGGATTTAAATCCGGACTGTTAGCTGGCCATGGAAAAACTCAATATGAGATCCTTCCAGGACAGTTTGGGTCGATCGAGCTGTGTGTGCACGGGCATTGTCTTGCATCAGGATGAATCCAGGTCCCAAATGGGATCACTTGAGGCCTGATGACGTCCTCGATGTAACGTTCTGCAGTTACGGTACCCGCATTTAAAATGGTGAGCTCGGTTTTACCGTGTAAACTAATCCCACTACAACAAACCATTACGTTAGGACCACCGAAACGGTCAACTTCCTGGATACAGGACTCCGAAAACCGCTCGCCGCGTTGTCCTCAAACCCTAACACGCCGATCATCATTAAAAAAAATTACTTTGCACTCGTCTGTAAAAAGCACCTTGCCCCACTGATTAATCCCCCAGTTCAAATACTGACGGGTGAATTTTAAACGTTTGCACGTTGAACCCTGGTCAGAGGAATTCGAACAACTCGTCGTCTTGACATTTGCTGGTCTTCGTGCAATCGATTACTTGAAGTTTGATCACTGACACGGGTACCCGTTGTCAGCCGTAGGTGGTGTTGTAACTTACGGGCCGTTACTGTACGATCACGACGAGCACTTAGTTGGACGTACCGATCCTCGTGCGCCGTTGTTACATGAACTCCACCTGAACCGGGTCTCCTGGCAACACTGCCGGTCTCTTGGAAGCGATTCTATACATTTTGGACAGCTCTTCGAGAAAAACCCAACTGCAAACCCACGTAACGCTGAGAACGTCCTTCTTGAATCATAGTTATGGCTCTGGTTGCTGTAATTGTATCCATGTGCCTTCGTACTGGTGGCATGATTAACGTGAGATGATAAATGAATCAATTAAAATTGAAAAGGTAAAACATTTTTCCTAAAATAACCGAAACAAGTTAAGAAGACAATCGAAGAAAAACATAAGAATAACATCCAATTTTTTTTTTCTTAGAATGATGGCCAATACTTTTTAAATTAGGAACACGAACACCAGCATAAAAGAGATCAAGCACCAAAGAGTTCGTAATATCAATATAATGCTACTTATCAGTTACTTTCAGTTTACTAAAGTGCACTTAAATAGTAAATGTTAATGTGTATATTTCATATTTCTATTAAACAAAAAGTGTTGATTTTATCAACTTAACTGTGACCGCTTGTTTTGGCAAATGTAAATAAACTAGTGGCCCTTATTTTGTTTTGAGTAGTATATTATTGGCGTCATTTATATTAATGTTGCTGCTGCACAATGATAAAGGACTAACATTAATTGGCATGGGTGCTGATTGCGGTGGTTTAATATTATTAATAATTGTTTCCGTAATTACTGATGCTGGAGCCGATTCACATGTTAAAATCTTAAATTCTTCTTATGGAGCTAGCTTACAGATTTCACCGGATTCAACCAATGCCTCTGGTATTTTTTCTATTATGATATCAACAGCAAAATTGGTGTCATTATAAACAATATCACTATTATTTATGGATAAAGAATGGTTATCTGTTTCATTATTATTTACCTTTTTGATGGCGGTATTTGAGCTCTGATCTAGTATTTTCTTATTTTTTACCTAAAACATAAAATAAACTTCCTTATTTTCTAGTAATGTCATAGAAAAAACCCGGAATACTGTATAAGAATAAATTAAAATACTTATAGGAAAAGATATAGGAACACACTTTCGCATTTATAATATTAGTAGGATAGGATTATAGTACCTTTATACTTCTCCTATAAACATTCTAATAGAAGAAAGTAAAAGCAACCTTAGCTCCTTGCAATAAGATTTATAATAATTATAGTGTCAACAGTTATAGAGTTCTGCCACAACTCAAAATGTTTAACAACTCAATTCGCTTAGTTGTGGAAACGTCGATAAAAGCTATTCCATTCTATTATTAGATTTTAATTTATCAAAATAATTAAAGTAGAATTGTAAAAACGTAATTATAATAACAAAAATAAGTAATAATGGTTGTATGGCTTGATTTATTGTCGGTATAGGTATTAGGTACCTACGAGTAGATACACTTGAAGACTCCTACAGTAAATTGTTGATACTTCGGCATGTTAATATTAATAATCAAGCAATTATTTAAAGAAAAACACCTAAATAAATACTAAAATAATTATAAAAATATTGTACATTACCACCTACCTCAGACAAATCACCTTCCTGCTGACACATTTTCACCAAAAATCTACCCCTTGAATCCATGTTAAATAGTTGTCGTCTTTCACATTAAATTATAATGGATGCACAAATGCGCTCACGGTGGCACGCATTCACCCTCTCTTGGACCCCACACTGCACCTTACCGATGGCTCATTGATCTGTATGTTTACATTATTTAGCGCCAATTTGTACTACTGAGTTGCACGATAACTGTGCGTATACTATAAATAGAAATATTAAATAATTTCACCTATTGACATTTATTTGATTGGAACCTCTTATAAATGTATATTTTCTCGAAGAAGTAAATAAAAATAATTATTTAAAAACGAAAGAAGGCTCATAAATGCCCGAGTTATATAACTCAAGTTGTTTAGTTTTCCTTCAACTTGACTGGTTTCAGTAGAATATTTTCTTTCGTAGAAGAACGAAATAACTCAATTTAGCTAATTCATTTGATACTCAAGTGATCAAAAGTCAGAGTTGTTCATTTATTTATAGAGTTAGTCATTTTTTCTAATAATATTTAGTGTTCATTTAAACATATCTATTTCTACAATTTAAACACGAAAATGGCTATATTTTTGGATTGGGTTAAGATATGGGAATGATTGTTAGACCAAAAGATGCGGCACATTTTGGGGTTCACGAAAATGGTAAAAGGTCAATTTGGCCAAAATCGGAGTTATTGAGTTCTTCCATTATACCGACGAAATGGTCTTTCTTCTTCTTATAATTTAATTCTTATAATCAAATTCATCTAATTATAATTAAAAATAGATCAATAATTAAAATCGTTGTTCAATAAAAAAATGCTATTGTTGTTGGATTGTTTCCTTCCCTTTCCGCTTTATCTTCTTATTCTCGAACCTCTAACTCTTCCACTTGTTGTTGGAATAGTATTTCGGCGACTTCTAGTAAAAGACGATAGTGATGGGGCATGGCAGGTGTCAAAATTAGTCATATCTTCTGAATCGAAGCTGTTAAGACTGTTTAGACGCAGACATTTCACGCTGATGGGATGATAAATACGCGTCGTCATCATATGAGCCACTAAAACTGCCCTCTGATACGTCCAGCTCCTGCAGAATATCATATTCTATAAACTCTTAAAAAAAAAGCAATGGTCATGCTTAGACCGCTTGTTCTAAATTTAGGACATCGAAAATGCGCTCACTGGTCTTGTGATGCCATATTGACATGACGTGATCCTATTGTTACGTGCTGGGTTTGAGGGATAAGAATGTAAACAAATTTTACCGACTAACCACTTAATCGCTCCCACTGCGCGGCGCCCCTGACTTATTTTGCTAGTGAGTGCGGCCGTATGGGAGCGCGTGGCAAGTAGTCAATAAAATCTTGATTTGTGGCCTACTCAAGTAGTTGATAAAACGGGCAATTTGTTTTAGTAAAAACTTGATGGTGTAGTGTAGAAATAATTTGTAAACTGCCATCAAAATTCACAAACAAGAATATTCCCGGTTTGTTCGATATTTTGCTGAATATATGAAAATCTATATTGATGACATAATTTTTTTATTTCATAGCTCTTTTAGTTTTTCTTTCCGTGGAAATCAAAATAAACATATGTTTTCCTTGGAAAGTTTACAGAAAAACATCGATAACTCAACGTAAAATTTCGTGAGCGCCGCCAAGTCAGTTTAAACTGCAGTGGAAGGGTAAATTTGATTTTACTCCAAAACTTTCTAGTTTTAGGATAAAAATATAACCTAATATAGCAAGATTATATTTGCAGCTATAATATTAGGTATAAAAATCATCACAATGGAGTGAAAAATTGTTATCACATGCAATATATAGAAAGCATAGTATCATTTTTAAAGAAATTACTCGTGTTTTTGCAAGCTGTATTGACAGAATTCGTACAATTTTTTTAAAAAATACGTATACATTTTATACGCTAAATTTTGTGATACAATGTACCAGAACGCAGTTCGTAGGTCTTAGCTACATCCTGATTAAGTTTACCATCAGCAAGATCACTAAGCAGCTTCACTATATCATTATCGCGCTGCTGTTCAGCAAGAAGCCAGTTTTTGGCAATATCGATGGCGAGTACCTGCTTAGGTTTTATTGTATCAACATTTTTGTCAGGGATCGGAGGTAGAGGGTTTCGGAAGAAGTCGGCGTGAATCATACGCTTTCCTTCTCTATGCACAAAGTCGAAATCGAAACTCTGTAGAAAGGCATACCATCTATGTACTCTCGGGAAAAGATCGAGTTTCTTACGTGCTGATTTCAAGGAGCTACAGTCTGTGACGACAAACTTGCAACCGTGCAGAAAATGTCTAAAATGTTTCACCGCGTTCACGGCCGCAAGAGTTTCCAGCTCATAAGAGTGGTACCGAGACTCTGCGGACGTGGTGCAACGGCTGTAGTACGCTATCGACCTTTTGAAAAAATATGCCGCCGTAACCTATTGGGCACAGTGGGAAAGCCTGGTTATCCAGGATGGAGTTCTGTGCCGTAAATACGAGAATGCCCGAGGTGATAAGTGTCACCTGCAAATGGTCATGCCAAGGCAGCTCTATTATAATGGGAGTTTACATGGGAGTTAAGAGAACTCTGATTAAGATCCGTGAACGATTTTATTGGATCCATTGTCGAGAAGACGTTGAGGAATGGTACCGTAAATGCACGAGGTGGGCTGCTGTAAAGGGACCACACACACGCAGCAGAGGAGCATTAAAGGTGTACAATGTTGGAGATCCGTGGGGACGTATAGCATTAGATGTTGCTGGACCGTTTCCTGAAAGCCAAAGTGGAAACAAGTACTTCTTGGTGGTCATGGATTGCTTCACAAAGTGGCCGGTAGTATTTCCAATTCCCAATCAAGAGGCATCTACGATGGCCGACAAGCTAGTCCACTAAGTCTTTTGTCGTTTCGGGGTTCCCTTAGAGATCCACAGTGACCAAGGTCGGAACTTCGATTCTGAAGTATTTAAGGAGACTTGTCGTGTGATGGGTACCCACAAAACGAGGTTGAAAGCAAACAAAGGGATTGGGACAAACACATTCAACCGTTTCTCCTGTCATACCGTAGTGCCGTTCACGAAAGCATGTCAGTAACACCTGCTTTCGCTAACTTCGGGAGAGAACTACGATTACCTGCAGACTTGATCACCGGCATCCCACCTGAATCTCTACGCAGCATACCAGATTATGCGAATGTATACGAGCACATCAGACAGACTGGTCAGCAGTTCTGTTGTCTAAGAGGATGAAGACCCGTTACGATCGGAAGGCGAACAATAAAGGCTTCGAGGAAGGATCGCTGGTGTGATTACATAATCCGGTATGCAGCAAAGGAAAATCTAAGTTGCAGGCAAGATGGGATGGACCCTATCGTATAGTCACTAAGATGAATGACGTCACCTACCGAATCCAGAAAGGACCACGAGGTACACCAAAGATCGTTCATGTGAATCGATTGGCACGCTACTACGGATCCAACAATGTTCGAGACGAACATGTCTACGAGGGGGACAGTGTTGCACCTAGTGCCATCTCTCGGCTTTGTGGGGAAGAGTCGGCAGTTCCGTCTAATAATTTATTAGAGCGCCATCTATTTACGTCTTATGGAACTACTTCGTCGGTACGAGAAGAGTAGAGAGAACGCTAGCACATTCTCGAATCTTCGTACTGTTACGTACCGTGTATGACGTTTCCAGAAAACTCCGGAAACGCTTTAACCGCGTATAAAAGAGGAAGGCCAGCGCTCGCCGAGTCAGTTTACAATCTTAAGCGGTCAAGTATTCATCGAAGCGAACGGAAGCGAAAATACTACGGAGTTTGAAGCAGTTACAGTGGAAAAGTGTAGTATAGTGTTTGTTGTGTTTTAAATTTAATTGTGTGCTAGAACAAAACGTTTTAGTGGGTAATATTGTTTTACATTCTTATCCCTCGAACCTAGCACGTAGCAATACCTACCGTCTGTCTTCGTTAGCGACTTAGCGGGACTGATACTGTTTGAGGAATATATACACTAACGGGTACTATAATATTGTATTGTATGTTGCCCGTATTTATTGGTTCAGTGACATAAGGAAGGGCTACGCTGCCCATCCGTATGCCACTGAATCGACTTGGCAATAATCAAAACTTCTAACAATATCAGTCAAGTCTATATCTACTATTATTATAAAGCTGAAGAGTTTATTTGTTTGTTTGGTTGAACGCGCTAATCTCAGGAACTACTGGTTCGAATTGAAAAATTATGTTTGTGATAGCCTATTTATCGAGGAAGGCTATTGGCTATATAACATCACGCTACGACCCACAGGGGCGGCGCAGTAACGATAAACGCGGGTGAAACCGCGGGAACATCTAGTAAATATTAAATACTAGTTGACCCGCGCAACTTCGTCTGCTTCACATAAGAGAATTTTCCCCGGTTTTGCAACATTTTTCATTTATGCTGCGCTCCTATTGGTCACAGCGTGATGTTATATAGCCTATAACCTTCCTCGATAAATGGGTTATTCAAACAAACAAACTCTTCAGCTTTATAATATTAGTATAGATAAATAAAAACAAATGTGATAACTTTAGATTTAGAATATTTTGTTTCATCATCAGCCAATTTTAGAGTTAAATCTTGTCTTTGTGGAGTAAAACCAGGGAACTGATTTTGAATCTAAGTTAGCTCACAGATGTTGCATGTAACTATTCCTAACAAATATTATAAATACGAACGTGACTTTCTTTGATTGTTACGCTTTCACAGCTCGACCGATCATCATGAAACTTCGTATACATGTTGTAAAGAGTACGAACAAGGACAGGGCACCTTCATCCAGGAAAAAGTACTGTTCCCGAGGAATATAAATTGACAAAATCTGGTTATGTATATTAAAAGGATCGGACAGGGTTTATTATACATACTGTATACATATAGCTTTCCTTGTACAGAGAAGAGGCCCATACAATCCCTAGCAATGGGACAGTTTATATTATATAAATATATATATATTATATATATATGCTGAGTGTTGTGGGTTCAATCCCAACACGGGATAAACATTTGTGTGATCCACAAATGGTTGTTCTGTGTCTGGGTGTTCTGTGTCCGTTGTTTGAATATTTGTCAAGTCCCCGCGACACAGATACATAGAGCGGGAGCTATCTCTTCAAAAAAAAAATTGCATTGTCATTCTTCACTTAAATATGATGGAATATATACATTTTATATAGCTTTTAAGGCAAGTAACAATAAAACACAATAATAATCCTTTGGCTTTATTTCTAAACATCCGAATCAGCCGCGGTTACCGACCACGTATTCTGCGTCCCATACAAACTAACTCACCATACAGTTATCTTTCCGACCAACGTTAACATACAAATATATCACCAATTAAATAAAGCGTTTATAACAAATGTAAAATATATTCACAAGCTATCCGTTAATGCAAGCCGTTGACAACGAAATACATAGAAATAGGTCAACACATCAAATAAGCTTAGTAGGTTTTCGATAATAATCGAGCTCAGTAAATGTTGATATTTATCAAGACTTAAATAATTCATCACAGTTTTATACAGTTCTGTAGTCCTTGGATACATATTAGACACAAACCGAGTTGTTAAATGTAAGAGCTGTGTGTATTTCCAATTCATTCGATAATTATCACGATGCATCTACATTTTGACACATTCCTTAATGTTATGTTCCTAAAATAATTATAGCTTGTTTAAAAGTCGCATAACTACACTACATTAAAATCATTGAAAACATTATTTGTTATAGAGAATTTAAATGGAATGCCAGGCTAATACAAAAACGGGCACATTACAAAATATATATTTGTATTTAACGTAGCGTAGTTGTTGTGTAAGCACAAAACACATAGATACAGAAACACGTCTTAATAGAACGCAAGGAAATAGGCGCACTCACACAATAGATGCCTATGTATCGATTCATGACATTCTTAACATGATCAACGGTAAGTAGCAGTATATGTGTTGCTGGGTCAAGTGAGAGCGTAGGTACAATACCCCTTCCACCGTCCCTCTTAAATAGGTAATAATAATTGCTAACCGTAAGCCAGTAGGCTGTGGGATAATATACCACCAATGAGGTTTACGGCAGGAAGAGTAGCTGAGTTTCCTAGGAATCACTTCTAGTGACGTCAAGAAGACATCGCTATATCTTGGCATCACAAGTGACTCGTGCTATAGTAAACGGTAACCGGTATGAGTCTATCCGGTAACCGCTTACCATCAGATGTTATCTTGACATCACAGAAGTGATTCGTGCTATTGTAAACGGTAACCGGTATGAGTCTATCCGGTAACCGGTTACCATCCAATGGGCTGCTCGCTTGTTGACACACGTGAATGGGTGAGTACGTCTGATATCACACGTTGTATGAAGCAAGGTATTTGTGTCTATGTAGATTGTGGCATAAAGTTAGTGGGTGCTTAGACACAATATTATGGCATAAGGAGTTGCCGTCGTGACGGTACAACCGATTGTAAATATATACAGAGTGATTAATTTACAAAAAATATAAGTGAGGCGGTTGCCGGTTCTTAATTAAATGTAGATGTTCTAAAGATATTGGAAGTAGAATAATCCCAGCATTGCAGTGATTTATGAAAACATGAACACTTAATGTACTTTAAGCCCTAACTGTTTTGAATAAGAAGTTCTTAGAAATAGAGTACAATGTAATATTCATTTTGATAAGTATTTTAAGTCATCACGACACTTATAATGTTTCATATATATATACGTGATGGCCAGTGTGATACAAAAATGAAACGAATGATAAACTTGGTAAAAATGATAAAATTGTAAACACATATGTTTAGCACTGGTGTGCATGTCACTTAGAGTAGTAATTAAGTGTAAAATTTAAAGGGAGCTTTATGTCAGGCAGGAATTAGCATTACTGTAGACCATGGGCGGCACTAAAAGTTAAGAATGCCTGGTTATGCCAGGTATTTTTAACAAAATAGACATTGGACGGTGAAAATCTACATATAATTAGGAACCTAGAAACTCGTATAATTAACAAGTAATAAAAACATTCTAAATATAATCATAAACACTAAAATTTAAACCTTTAATTACAAAATTTCTACAGTAGTTATCTTATAATACATACTTAATAATTTTAGTAAACTGTTTCATGTGAATTTTTTTATTCTAATATTGGTATAGTATTCTACGTACGGTTCGTCTCACAACCGATAATAGAATAAACACAATTCTTATGAATATCTTCGAAATGTTACTAGAAATGTTACAATGCATGTAAAATAATTTTACTCCAAATTTAAACAAACTTTTCTGCCGAGGTCGGAGCTGAATGTAGAACACATATTATACTAAGGTATTATAGAATAACATAATGATTTCTATGAAAACTGTCTACAATTAATGGATAGTAGCATATAAACTAATATTGTTTTTTTAAATTGGAAGTAACCGGAAAAATTGTTTACATTTCCAGTAAAATTATTTTGTATGGATTGTAATTTTATTCATGATAGATTTTAGAAGTAGCATGTGTGTTTGTGGGTGCATAATTCCAAATTATTTGCTATTTGAAGAGTGGTTACAGGTGCATAGACTTCGAAATAGTTCATTTTCTAGTAACATTTAGTAGAAAAATGTACCTAACGTAATAATTTCGAGAAAATATAGCTACCATGCCGACTTCAAAATGATTGGTCAACTATGCATCTACAATGATCGCGTATATTATTTATAGATAATAACTTAAATAATTTTATTTATTATTATAAGATATTATTTCAAAGCTCATATTAATAATACATAGCTTTACGTTTAATTAACATGAACTTTTTAATTAAAAAGAAATACTCAAGTCGTTATTGTGTTATTATATAATTTAATCCCAAATCCGCTATCCGACATGTTAATAAAATATATTATCTGTTACTCTGCTGCGACAAGCGTCAGGCACTTTATGAACAAAACTATATTTCCAATACGTCACATTCATCTATGTATACTATTGTCACAAAATATAAATGTACAGAAGTCGGGGTCAATGTAACGAGAAACAGCAAACGCATAGTCATAGACGCAGCAGTTTTGGTTCATACATATGTACATAATCTCACACGTAAGTGTATTTCACCCATATTTAGCCACATATGTTTTAGATCCAAAGTAAAAGTGGAGCGAGTCAATTGCCGAGTACAACAACAACTTGCCCGACTCGGGATTTAAACTCAAGACCATAGCACAGCAGGCTTATTTACTACTACTGTG
The DNA here is from genome assembly GCA_963675205.1 of Catocala nupta. Taxonomy (NCBI): domain Eukaryota; kingdom Metazoa; phylum Arthropoda; class Insecta; order Lepidoptera; family Erebidae; genus Catocala; species Catocala nupta. The sequence goes on along the minus strand of OY776079.1, from coordinate 6,685,460 downwards.
TCACTGAGGCAGTCAGTTTCGGTACAAGTCACCTTATTGACATTCAATCGACTTGAACAGAGAGCGTTGTAAGCGACTAAGCGTCTATGCGTCTGTTTCTCACATTGTATGGCCGGCATTCTGTATATGTTTAGTCTGTGCTATTATTCATAAGCTCTATTAAAAATGGAAGTAGTCATGATCAATTCTATACGTCTTATTGTTCATAGCCAATCTATTATTCCAGATCATGTGCTATTTATGTCGCATAAAATTAGAAACAATAAAAGGAGATAAAAATTACAGCACGTATTCTAGTTCAATAAAAATCGAACGAAATTACTCGCTGGCCATCTATATTTGTCTAGTTTGTGGCTAGAGGTGACATCTGACTAATAAACTCTCGATCGTCAGTCCGATTTCTTAGCCATTACTTCATAGTTCATAGCTTGCGGAGTTCTCTCTCTCTTTCCCACATGCTAGAAAAGAGGGGGACACTACATAGAAACTTATTGAATCGTTTATTCTTTAGCAACACATAGGTCTTTAAAGGATAGTTTTTACGAGACCTCTGACAAGGAACGAAATTGTGTTTCCCTCTTTTGCGACAGAAACGGCACCTATGGTTTGAATCCATTTTAAAACATTAAATAAAAAGTGTGTATTAATTGAACAATATATAATCTGCCTATTTTTTCTGGGTAAGTTTGTTTGTTTTTAACCGGCGTGTCTTCATACGATTAATAGGTAATATTGTAGTCAAAGTCACTGTTACCGATGGATGAATACGAGACGAATCGTATACATTATCTATCGAGTCAACAACTCATTAGTCTTAGAAGCAATCGAGATGTTTTCCGGTTGTTTCAGGCCTGACAAGAAATAAATAGTAACAGTTGGACGTCTCAATATACGAGCACGCATGTACACACACTCGCGCGTGCGTACACACACACGCACAGAGTTGAACATAGTGCTTACAAATCAATTAGGTAGTATTCGGCCGAATGTAATGACGACTTGACCTCACATTGTTCTGCCTACGAGTCTATGTGTTATTACAAATGTTTGGTACGTTGTATTCAGTTAACCATCTGATACAATTTAATTTGTGCCTTTATATACCAATAGAAGCGCGCTCTCCGCGTTTAAACGCTATTTGCGATCGAATCAGAATCGATACTTGTTAATATAAGATAGTAATTCGTCAGGTCTGATGAAAAACTAATTATATTGTTAATTTGTGACAACCCTATTTTTTTGCCGCTACTGAAAAATTAACTATTATTAAGTTAAAGTAAATCTCTATTTGAGAGCACGTTTTATGCACCCGTGCAATTTTTTGATATTCAACTTAAGTCTTTTTGCAGTAGAGGCAAAAATGTTATAGTATTGATACAAAATATATAAGTACAGAAAGCCAGTTCAATACAAACCGTAAAAACATCCACTCACACATTGACACGTGCATCTGTCATGTGAACATATTCACTCACACATTGAAACGTGCATCTGTTTGCTATTGAGCCAGTTTTCTATACCCGTTGGTTCTGTGGTGCAGGCATATATTTTATATAAATTGTTTTCAAAAGTAGGGACACATCTTGAGGAGACCATAGTTACAGATTTAAAGACAGCTTTTGGATAATACGTCTATATTAGTAAAAAGACTTATTTAAATCATATTATAAGCAAACTTTACAGTGCTCACTTAACAATGCCGAACTGCCATCACAGCTGATACCGTTACATAGATATACATAATGAGGAACAAATCTCATACAATTTATCACAAAAAAAAATATATAGCTTTAATAGTTTTAATTATTATCTACTTTTCTAATATAAGTATTAGCTTTAATATATGCCGTCGTGTGAGTCACGTCAAAAGTTTTAACGAACGAGTCTGGACACATACGACCAAATACATAGGTACACAAGCCCCGTTATATACAACGCGCAAACAGACAACACATACAGAAACGCGTACGATGCTATCTTAGATGAAGTAGATCGAATATAGATGTTTTTATAATAAGGTCTGCCTTACTAGATATCAAGGCCTGTATCTCGTAAAACTTTACATACATATCGCAAACCCAATGGAATAAAGGTGTAAAAAGAATATGCTAACTTTAAAGGAGAGCAAAATACTGTTTGATCTGATCTATCTAATAAAGGAAGTATCGTTATAATTTATTGTAGAATTTTGTGAGAAAATAAAAGACATAAATAAGATCAAGTGTATTTTTATAAAATTTTAATAAGGTTTATGGACAAACTCATTATGAAGTGACAAATGTTTTTTTGGTATAAAGCCTTTCTTTTATGTCAAATCACAACAGAAATAATTAAGCTTGTGTATCTTTACTTGCACTATTCGAATCTGCAATAAAAAACGTTGACGTTATTATACAAACGCCTTTATTGCACTGGAGGTGCTACATAATTAACGGAGAAAAAGGACATCCAGATCATACTAATAATTGTTGAGTGTGGGAGTCAAAACCACAATACTTGACGCGACGGCGCTAATTCAAGCGGTACCGTAGCGGTTTATACTTAGAAACCTGTAGCAATTTTTATGTGTGTTTGTTTTTGCACCGCTTTTAACCTGGTCTTGTGTACCTATGTATTCTGTGGCTCAATCTTTTCTTTATATTAGCTGACTCAACGTATAGTTTATAATGTAACAGTTGTAAGTTAAACTACATTTAGTCGACGTGTGATACGTACGTTGCGTCTTAAGATGTGATTCGAGAGTAGTAATGCGCATAGTAGCTTTCGAGAGATATTCGAATACAAGAGGATAGCTACTTTGCGTAGTCAAGAATGCAGCGCACGCAAATATATATAATGTAATATATTTATCATCAATTATATAGCGATATATTCGAATAAAATTTAAATGATATCGTTCACATTGTTCACATAGTTCGATGCACCAGCTTAAAATATAATAAACTGCCATATATTCTAGATGATGACATTATATGAAAATACCACAACTGAATGCCAGGAAGAAACTTTAGGAAATATGCACTTTAATTTTTTAATATAAGGTTCTATTTAGATTGTCCAATATGACAATATATTTAAGCGACACTTCAGACCATCGTCATAATTATATAAGACGCAACGTACACATCGACACATGTCAACAAACACACGTAATTAATAAACAATCTAGATCAAATCTTTAGTTCTGAATTATTTCTAATGCTCATAATAATGCTCAGCAGTCGCGTAACTCCCGTCATATAAGAGATAGCCTGTATGCAAGTCTCGTCCAAATCGGTACAATAGATTACGCGTGCTAGTGACAAACATCTTTCCAAATTTCTACATTCATCTAATATAGGTACTTATTTGTCTTGGATAAGAAGGTTCTAATGTCAAAATTGCCCGATTTAACTATCTGTAGATAACACAAATACTTCGCACGGGAATCGAAACTGCCACATGCTATAAAAACATACAATAACAAGCTATACGATTGCCTTTGTAGTTCATAATTATCATTAAAACCTGCCACACACAGAGAGCGAAGGCGAAGCGATTGCGGAATCGGCGAGATTCCGAAGGCGGTGCGGTTCTTTTGTATTGTTCGAATTAGTATGAAACATAAGATACAAGACTAGATGCATGCGTGTGTGTCGTGTGTCTCATAATAATTCGAAAAATACAACAAAAACGTCACCGGTATCGCTCCGCTACTGCTATCAATTCGGCACCGGTATCGCTTCGCCTCCGTTGTCTGTGTGGGGCTTTAAACTACAAAGGCGATTGTACAGACTATTGTTATGGTATAAATAGTTTATTAATTCCGTTAGTTAATGTAGTTTATTACAGTGTTACCACAGTGGAGGGTCATTGGTGGGTGGTGGTGCGATGACAGTCGGTCGTCGCTAGACGGGGAGGTCGCTCGGTGCTAGACGGGGAGGTCGCTCGGTGCTCGCTGCGAGCGAGGTGTGAGACGTGCTCATAAGTGCACGTGGTGCGGGGACGATGACTGCGGCGCTAGTGATGGCACCGGGATTGCTGCTACACCTGTAAAAAAAAATATATATTTATAATACAGAGTTTGTCGTGGATAGACTTTCTATATTTGTTTGATAGAAAAATATGTTAAGTAATAAGTTTTAGTCTTATATTTCTTAAAAGTTGGATTTTATATACACTCAATTAATGGATATGATGATATTTTGATTTAGAGTAATTATTTCTAGATGCCACGAATTATTGACTTGAACGGGGTTTGAATTTATAACACCTGGTGTTACAGCAGTGATGAAAGACTGCATGACTGTTATGCGATCTTTGGAGTCAAATGATCTTTATCTATAATCCCGTTTTTTAATTTGTAAAGAGAAATCTTATCATATAAATCATTTAGTAATTTTTTTTTAAATTTCCTAATCGACTACTTTTAGATGTTTTGTTGCAGATTAAATGCGCCTTAAATAAAAAACAGGTAAGACATAACGGAGAATAATTAGTAGCATTTATCTCACCGATCTCCCCGTGTGCTAAGTAAGGAAAATTGCCAGTAATTAGAAGCTGTTGTACTCACCAATCTCCCCGCGTGACTCATTATTGATGGAGTGCGTGTCGGCGCGCATCAGCACCTCGCCCTCCGCGTCGCTGGTGACCGGCTCGGCCGCAGGCAGCGGCACAACTAACGGCTGCGGCGCGGGCGCGGGCGCGGGCGCGGGCGCGGGCGCGGGCGCGGGCGCGGGCGCGGCCGCAGAGCGCGCGCCGGCCGAGCGCGCGCGGCGCCGGCGCCGGCGCTCGCTGGTCACGGTGGCGACGGCCGGCCGGACCAGGGGCTGCCGGTCCGATGAGCCCGACCTAACCACATGTACATAAGTAAAGTGCGATGCTATTATTTCTTAAATGAAGAGAGGTCCTTTTTAATATACAGGATGGCGTAATAGAACGTGCATATTTGAAAAACAGATTAAAAATAAATACGAAAGGTATAGCTAAACTAAAACTAGGGAGTTGTAAAGTAATAACAGAAGTTTTTTTTTAAATAACGTTTTCTAAATGATGACCTTCTCTACGACGCCACTCTTTTAATCGCGAACGGAAATTATTAAAAACTTTCTTCAGTAATACTGATGTAATTGCTGCCCATTTCACCACGGGTATTCTCCTTGAACTGATCGATATTTCTCAGATTATTACGGTAGACTTCGTGTATGAGGTAGGCCCACAAAAAAAAATTAAAGAGATGTCAAATCTGGACTACGAAGGGGCCATTGGATATCACCTCTTTTCAAAATCAGTCTGCCTGGGAACATCTGATTCACAACCACCATGGAGTCATTGGACGTGTGACTGGTAGCTCCGTGTTGTTGAAACCAGAACCTAGAATTCACTATTCTTGAAGTTTCAAATTCTGGAGCCAAAAATCCTTCCAACATCGCAACATAGCGATAGTATTAACAGTGCCGTTTCTCTCCCGCGCATTTTTAAAGAGAAAAGGACCAATTAATACTCTACCCGAGATTGCTGCCCATCCTGTCACATTAGGACAATGGAGTGATTTCTGGTGTTTGAATTTGGGATTCTCACTGTTCCAGTAACGACAATTTTGACGGTTTACGAACCTATTGATATGGAAATGGTTCTCATCAGAGAAAAGGATATTGCCAAAATTGGAAAATATATTAAGCATTTCATTAGCAAATGCAAGCCTTTCTCTAAAATTCGTTGCAATCTTCGTCGCAATAAGTGTAAGATAGACGATCTCTTGCGAGTAGGCAATGTGGATCTTCTCGTACAGACTGCGTAACTCTCTCAATATTGTCTTCGGTCCTAGATGTTCCAGGACGACCTTTTGCTTGTGGTTTAAACGTAGAATCAGTTTCTTCAAAACGCATTTGCGTTTAAGTCCCCCATCACAAGGATGCGGCTAGATGATATCCGCCGTATCGAGGCCTCCAAGTTGTTGAGGAAGGCCTCGAAATCTGCCAAATTCCTGTTGGGGGAAGAAGTACACACCAACGACTGTGATCTCTCCCCACGCGACTGCAACGTATCTCGGTCCACTTTCTTTGACTGAGAGGGGGGGAAAACGAGGCGCCGTGGAGCTGTCCCTGTCACCCACCTAATTGGAGCAGGGAGGAACGTAGTATGGCTCCGCGGTAACGGCTACACCAATCGACCACTCCGCCAACGACTGCAGGAAAAGGTCCTGCGCTCGGGCGGAGTGGCTGAGGTTCGCCTGGAGAAGGAGATAGTTATGGTCCTGGTCCATGACTAGGTCTATACTGGTGAGGGCGGTCTTACATAAAGGGAATGGGGAGCAGCCAGGGTCGATGGGCTGCCCCCTTCTTTGGGTTGTGTGGCCGACGATTTGCATCCCTTGTCGCCGCGGCAATGAGCAGCTGCATGACCAGCTGCTGCGCACGCCGGACAGTGAGGGTTGCCTTGTACGCTCCAGCAAGGTGCCCAGGTTGGCCGCAGCGATAACAGGCGACAATGGCGCCAGAGACGTCCTCCACGGACACCGAGTCATCTAGGCCAATGATGCGCACTTCACCGGCCTCGATATCTTTACATCATCCGTCTCGGGGAACAAACTCCGTAGCTTAGCGGCGATAGTGCCCGCCGCTTTGCCTCCGTCGGCTCCTGGGAACTCCCAAAATCCGGGCTCCCGTATGAGCGAGGCGAATCCTGCCTTCATGAGTTGGGATCTCTGCGTCCCCAGTATTCCGCTTCGCTGTGGAGAGCACGGCCTGATACGTCAGGTCACGCTCAACCGCTTCTGGGAGCACCGTTATCACCACGGCAGCCGACTTCGGCGTCTGGAGCCTGTTCCTTTTCCTCCACCTCTTTTTCTAGGCCCTACTTTGAGTAACGAGGCCAGATCTAACAGCCACTGTGGAAGCCACAGCAGCATACGCCGCTGCACTGTCTGCCAGCTCTCACCCTGAAGGATGGCAAGCGTGGAGGTGGACTGTGCAGAGGGCACGGGTTGGGTGGGGCCTTGCTGCAAGCTGTGGGGCAGAGAAGCTCTGGGTGCTGGAAGGGGTGGGAAGTCCCTGCCAGACCTCTGCTGACCCTTCCCAGCCTTGTTGCGGCCTGTTAGAGACGTGGCACGGGCCCCCGGTGCCGGTGTCGATGGCGCTATCAGTGTCTTAGCAGCTGCAGAGGTAGCAGCGGCATTAACCACAGGCTTGCAATCGGTAATTGGGCGCCGGTAGCAACCGCTCGCCGAGACCCTCTATGCGGGCGTCCACGTATTTTAAAAGTGACGCCTGCAGGTCCGGGTCCCTGCCGGACGACTGAGGTGTCTCTTTAGGTGCCAGATCTCGGGTCTCGACTCTAAGCCGCGTCATCTCCTGGCGCAGCTTCGCCACTTCCACCTCCAGGTGCGCGAATTTGTCAGCCAAGAACTCAGCCGACTCTTTCGTCGCAGCCGCCACCTCGTTGAGTTGCTTCTTGAAGGTCCCTTGAGGTTCCGAGACTTGGACGCCACCTTCGTCAGATCGTCACAATCTCGGAGCCGTCAAGCACCCTCTGCACCGCCTCCGCCACCGACATTGGGGTAGAGCTGCTCCCCTGCGGATGGATCTTCCGCACGAGCAGCGCCACCTCCTGTTCCGCGCACAGCTCCGCAGCTGCACGCTTTTCAGCGGCTACCTGAGCTACCTTCACCGGGCCGTGTGGTCCCGATGTGCCTGGTCGGCCCTTGCCCCTTCGGGCAGTCCCGATCTTGGGTATTGGCGCTGCGCTTGAGTCTCATAAACTCGAAAACGCAAGCGCCGCTCCCGTCGGACAAACTCAGTGTCCGACGGGAGCGGCGCTTGCGTTTTCGCACTAGAGTCGCCTTGTCCGGGACTAACCCTGAGGCGACTCTCATCGCAGAGTCGGTGTCCGACTCCGCGGGGGTTTCGGTGCCGATGATTTCGCGCGGCACGGCGCTGTAAAGACGTTGGTTGTCCCCCCTCCAGAATACGAGGGGCAGACGGGGCCAGACGGCCCGTGGGGAATTCTCCGGGCGCTGAGCGCCCGGTACCCCCCTGGGGTAGTATAACACTTTGATCCGACATCTTCATTTTGTTTTGGGTTTGGGTGACACTAATGACTGAGTACCCCCCAGCCATATAGCCCCTCGCCGGGCCACAAAGCTTGAGCTTTGGGTAATTTTTATAGAGGTTTTCTTCCTCGCAGCCCTAAAGGCCCCGGTCCTGTCAGTTCAGGATTACGGGTGGGACCATTCTAGACCGCTCCACCCCACTAAAAAAACCTGGGGTGTTCCCTCTCTCACCAATGGGGGGGGCCTGTTGGGAGTCTAAAAAGATTCATCCATAGCAGGCCCCCCCGTGTGGGTGCCGGCCGGGTCAATGGGGCCCGACCTCCTCTTGTCCCCGGGGGAGAGCATTTCACTGCTCTCCCCTTTCGACGTTAGAAGGCGCGCGGGAACACCGCGCGCGCCCTCTATGGGTTCTTACTCACGGGTGGCAGGGTCCCCTGAGGCCTTGCCACCCAGAACCCTTAGGTGGGGGGCAGGAGAGCGACATAAGCGCGTCTCCTGCGCCCCCTCCTCCGGCGGCGGATGTCCGGGGCGTAAGGATCTTCCTCACGCCCCCGCTCCGCCGCCTCCTTCTGCGAGATGACAGCCTCGCAGAAGGACCTCATTGCGCCCCAGCACCTGTCGTCGCCGACCATCATGGATACGACGGTCGGCAACGAGAGGTCGGGGCCAATCACGGCGACCAGGGCACAGCGCTCCTCGGCCCACGCCGGACACTCCTCCAGCGTGTGCTGCGCCGTGTCCCGGTCGCACTCCTCGCAGTGGTGACACCTGGTTGTCGGCTCCCTACCGGCTATCTTGCACAGGTACTCTCCGAAACAGCCGTGTCCGGAGAGCACCTGAGTAAGCCGGTAGGTGAGCGGTCCGCGCCGTCTGTCCGTCCATTGCCTTAGCACCGGACGGACAGCCTCGACTGTCCTCACCCCGTAGCGGGGCTGGGCCAGCCTTTCCCCCCACTTGGCCTCGAGGACCAGTCGAGCCTGGGACCTTCGCGTCTCCACCGCCCCGTGAGTGGGTTCCTCACCATGGAGCCGGAGGTCCACTCTCCAGTGATACACCGACGCTTGGACCTCCGCCTCCAAATCCCAGGGCGGCGATGCCGCCAGGACGCACGCCGCCTCAAAGGAGACGGTGCGGTACGCCCGCGACACCCTGATCACCATCGCCCTCTGAGGTTTCCTCAGAAGGGCGATGTTTCGGCGATCGAGGGCGCCGGCCCAAATGGGCGACCCGTAGAGAGCCATCGACCGCACCACCCCCATAGACCGCTACACCCGCCCCAAGACCGCCCGACTAGACAGAAAGCCTAAGCAACCGCCCGATCTAACGACCAGTGCCACGTTAGCCACGCCAGTAATTTTTCAATCGTGTGTCCGCCCCCCACGTGATCAGATGAGACTCGTTTGGTTAAGAACAATGCGCGTGCACAGCCCGATGACCGCGCCGCGCCAGTCGGCCCACAGATCTCTCACGCGAAGCCCGTGTCGCCCGCTAACCGAACGCTCGCTCGTATTCTCGTACATTATAAACTATACGTGTTTTCGTTTTCTGCATACTATCGCTTTAACTACTTCTACTCCTTCATATCTACTTCTATACTTATTCTATAGTGCTGTGTGGAACTTTCTCTTCTGTGAATCGTGTGTTAACAATAAACTGGTATATGGACTTAATTTATTTCATATCATTACCACACCTACATCTACAGAGTAAGCGCCCCCGCCCGCGCACTTTCTACCACGCAAAAAAAGATAATGTTATATGCACGTTCTATTGCGCCACCCTGTACATCCATTTACATCATACATTTTAGTTGCTTTGTGTCTGTAATATTCACAACTAAAATATTTTCATTTTGTTATTAAAACATACCAACAACATAACTATGTACTTGGTATATATACTACATACTATTAAATTTGTTAAGATTTTTATTATTCCTTAAGTAACAAACAAGGTTTAAATTTTAAAAAAATATATAAGTGACTTAGTAGTCGTGATATTTCATGACGTAGTTATTTCTATGTTTAAAAGAAAACTTTAACAATGTTTATGTTGAACATTGTTGAGCTTTTCTTCTTCTTCTTCTTAAACAAAATAAAATATTTTATTATTATTTTCATATTATTTTTATACAAAATACACCAACATAAATGGTCAATTAAGTTCTAACAACACATAAGTAAATTTTGGCTATTTTATCATTTTAATGCAATATTTTAGATATATCTCATCATCGAAGCTTAACAAAAGGAAAATGGTATTATATATATTTGTAAAATTATAAAAAATTTCACTAATATATAAAGCTGCTATTTTTAACTTATATGGTGTTGGAACTAGTGATGTTCCGGATATCCGCGGATACCGATATCCGCGGGAGAAAAGGTATCCGTATCCCTATCCGTTACATTTTTGACGGATCTTTTATCTTATTAATTTTTAATACATAGATTCATTTCCATAATTTTGTAGGTGACTAGGTAGCAATAAAATACTATTACATTTCAAACTAAATCTTCGGCATCACCATTTATCGTAGTGAGTTAACATACGATACAATACTGCACGTAACTTAAAGGAACTAAATCAACTATCTAATATATATTTAAACACTTACTATAACTATAGGAAGTTATTATAAACTATTAATTAAATATCTTTATAATGAAACCAATTGAGTTTAAATCTTTGTACCTAACATTTATAGAAAAGTATAAGATCACTTTTATAAACTTAAATCTTAAGGTCACGCGCACCGACACCGATTGAGTAAGAAAGTTAAGATCCGTATCCGTATCCGCGGATCTTGACGCCAATGATCCGTATCCGGATCCGTATCTGCGGGTCAACATTTTTAATAATCCGGCACATCACTAGTTGGAACACAACTCTTTTTTTACACAACAAATACAAAAGCCAGTTACAAAAATAGGAATTATTTTAATAACATAAAACTAAACTTACGCTTCCTCGTTAGGGTTATTTGATTGATCGTTGTCCTCTGACTGTGATTCATCCTGTAATATGCAAATACATAAAACATGTGAGAAGTATATTAGACCCATATTTCACCAGCCATGTTTATGTCACAATGTATAAAGTATTGTACTTATAATTGAGAGATCGTGCGTCTGAATACTATCCATTACGGAAGCGGTTTTAACCGAATCCTGACAAGCAACTGGAGAAGTTAATAAAAATATTGCAATATAAATTATTTGAAATAATATTTCAACAAAGAAACGCTATAAATTTTAATGTTAATGATAAATAAAGAAGAGTTTGTCACTAGAATGAGTCACCAGTCTGATTTCAAAATTATTTCTGAATTTGATAACCTAATTCTTGAGGAAGGTTATCTTATAGGCAGGGTAACATCACGCTACGAGCTACGGGAGCTCTGGTCTATACAAATATTATAAAAAGAAAAGATTAGATTTTTTGTTTGTTTGTTTGTAAGGATTAAACTCAAAAACTACACAACCGATTTTAAAAATTCTTTCACTTTTATAAAGCTTTGTTATCACGGAATAACATAGGCTATACTTTATTTAAAAATGATACTGTTACTAACGTAACCTAACCTACTTTTATGCGAACAGTGTCGCGGGCAAAACCTAGCGTATTATAAAATAGTAGTTACCTCAGGATGCTGTCTCCTGTTCGCTCGCAGTCTGTTCATAAACCGCGTGGCGCGCACGAACGGGTTCTCTTGCTGTTCGTCAAACGTGCCGCCCTAAGAACAACATACAATTATGAGCATTATGTCAACAGTAATACATAGAAACTACAACTAGCGACACAGCGGCTAAATGCAGAACTAAAATTTACGATAATGACAGATGAAGTTCATACATTATTGCTATGAATACACGTTTATGTGTGTGTGAATTGTTTTGATTTCATGAAGAACTAGGTATTATGTTCCTCTAACACAAAAGGAGGATCAACCGAGTAGATTGAGTGATCGTCTAGGTAGGATTTGCAAACGCAAACTTCTATAGCGCGATTCGGGGTCTAGTACAAGTTGTATGGAACGTGGAATTGAGAAAAGCGCCATCTATCTTCGCTAGCTATAATTTCTTTGCAAATGGTATCCACGACAGATCTAACTATCGGTATGTTAGTATACGGTAGAATTGAGTACAGCACCATCTCTCGTCGCTATCTGCCACTTTTTTTAGCATATCGACGGTGTAGTACCAACATCTAATAACAACAAAACCATGATGTTTCAGGACGTGAAATAAAACGTTTATTTCTATAGTTTTTAACATTTGAATCAAAAAGTTACTTATAATATAAAAAAGTAAGTAGGAAACTCTTGTGATAATGTGTAGTAAACTTTCACATGCAACTTGTGGCAAAATAAAAGGACCGTGTATCAATCTGACCACCTAATTGTACTCTATTTTATGTGAAATAAATTTCATTTCATTGATTGTGATAATTATTACAATCAAATATTTCAGATTAAGGATATAAATGTAGATAGAATATTCAATAAAGTGAAAATCGCATTAATATTAGTTATTTGGTATTGATACTTCACCGTCGACATGTGGTATCTGTCACAGATCTATCTATCGTTATGTTAGTAGCTCCGTGGCGCAGGGATAGTGAATGCGACTGCTGTGCATGTGGTGTCGGTTTGAATCCCGGATTGGGCCAAGAAAAGGTATTATTATAAGGTATTTCCTGTTAAGAAATATCAATAGCATCCCGGAGTTAGGAAGTTGGCGGTGTTAGATACCTCTGTGCCTCGGCAAGCACGTAAAGCCGTTGGTCCTGCGCCTGATTTCTCTCCGGTCGTGTCGGATTACCGTCCCATCGGATCATGACAGTTAAGGAATAGAGAGTGCAATTGTGTTTGCGCATACACTTGTGCACTATAATATCTCCTGCGCAGATGGCCAGTCAGCGTTAAGACTGGCCACCGTGACCGACATTCGGTCTGAAGGACATTGTTATTATACTCTTTATTTAAATCTTTACAATACATTTTTCATTTTTATATATACATATATAAAAAATACATTTGAAATATAAAATATATGGTACCCCACCGTCATCGGGAACAGGGTCCAAGCTGCCGGTGGTTAGGATTCCAGAGATAGGAACCTCCTCACAATGCGTGCCGTATCTAATAGCACAGCCTTCTGCATCAAACCCTTGATTCAAGCACCCAACGCGAGCCTCTTTAGATGGTGATCGAGGCTCTTGGCTATTAGACCATTGACAGATATGACTATTGGCACAATGATTGATGATTTAGTTTATTATTATTATTATTAATAGGTGGCAATAGTGACCTGTGTAGTGTTGTCATCGTTGAGTAGCAGATCTGTGTCGGTGGAGTCAGAATCAGTGTCGACCCTGCGACGTTCGCCGGACGCGAGCACGCGGCGCTTGCACACGGGACACACGCGCTTGTTCTGCGTCAGCCACGGGTCGATGCACACCGCGTGGTATGCTGGAACAACGACAATATTCATACATGTATTATACCCCGGTTATGTTCGTGAAGTGCTAGCCATAAGTACGGCTTGCCTTACTAAAATATACGATATAAAATATATATTCAATTTAGCATTATGATTTTAGTGGGCTTGGGTCCATATAGTTTCTGTAAAATAATAGAGACCGTAATACTGTCTTACGTTTGAGCGAATGTTTTATACATTGAAATTATACTACTTTACCTATACGGATATTGTCGCATTGTTTATTAACCTCAGAGTCTTCTTCGAAGAGGTTAATGAAAACACTATGTGGGTGTGTGTGTCTGTCTGTTAGTGACAGGCATAGCTCCGGAACCACTAGAACGATTGACTTATAGGTGTGCAGACACCTTGGGGGTCATCCCTCGTTCGAGTTTGAAGGATATGGGCCCTGTGGGTCCAAAAGACCCCCGAGATATAGCGGTCACAAGGTCATAAGGTCAAGAGATATCCACGAACAGAGTGATTTGGAAGTCCAAGGGAAAGGCTTTCGCCCAGCAGCGAGACTTTACAAAAAGCAGATGAAAAAGAAATGGTCACATGAAGACGAAGAGGTTGATCTCGTTTAAATAAAAGTGTTTTAAAATAAACAACGCGATAAAATCCGTATACAGTAGTTTAACTTCAATTATAGAGACCGTGTCTAATTTAACTTTATTTACTGTTACATACTGTTCAATGGGGTTGGTATAATATGAAACCCCAGGGACGCGACCGCATGCGAAAGTGATTCGCGCGGCCCCGTCGGTAGTGGTTGTGTCGAGGAACACCGTGGTAGGTTTAGTCGGTATTCCGGGAGGTACATTATTCTTATTCCATCTTTCTCATTTACCCCGGCGAGTCCGACATAACCCCTCCGCCCGACCCCGCGGAGAGCGTCAAAGCATCCCCAAACGTAAAAAAAAAATAACCCCGGGCACGCCGCTGAACATAAATATGACATATACATACATAGTATTACGTCTGAATCCTCGAAGAGATGTATTATGCCTATATATCGCCAAATAAAATTTTTATTTATACATTTTGTCTGCACGGATGGTTTAATGGGTAAACTGGTCACATCGCCACCGCCACTGCGTCGAGTGTTGTGGGTTCGAATCCCACACGGGACAAAACTTTGTGTGATTCACAAATGGTTGTTCCGAGTCTGGATGTCCGTTATTTGAATGTTTGTAAAGTCCCCCGCGACACAGGATTTATTCAAAGTGCGGGAGTAGGCTTTAAAAAAAATCTAAATTAAATAAGAACATGTGGGGCAAGCCAATTGCCGGGAACGGGGCTAGACACCGACTTCCTACTTAAAATTTATTTACACAAAATTCCGATAACAGTTTTTTCGACCCGGGCATTAAACCAGTTTTTATATAATCATACAATATCGATATGCTATATCCCACTTATATAATCTATTGTCGAACTGACAGTGGCTGTTAGTCACTCATATCGTATGTTCTTATTATAAATATTTATTTCTAACTTGTCCTATTCTATAAACAAACAATTAATTAACAAAACATACCGCTACCGATGTTTTCAGAGAATATGCATTCTCTAAAACAATTTGTTGACAAAAATGTATATGTAATGTAATGTATAATCTATATATTGCCTCTACCGACCAGTACGGTATATTTGTTTAAATAAGACAGATGAGCAAAATTTGTTATTTTCGTTTCTAATCTTTACTAATATTATAAAGCTGAAGAGTTTGTTTGGTTGAACGCGCATATCTCAAGAACTACTGGCTCCATTTCGAAAAATCTTTGAATGTTGATAGCCCCCTTATCGAGGAAGATATAACATCACGCTACGACCAATAGAAGCGGAGCATCAATGAAAAATGTTGCAAAATGGGGAAAGTTCTCTTATGAGAAGCAGACGAAGTTGTGCGGGTCAGCTTCTAGAAGTATAAAGGGCAGGATCCTCTGTTCTATGGTAAATAGCAAGTAGAAGACGTTACCATGAGCACAGGGCGGGACAGTATCGTATGTTCTATGGTATATAAGTAGAAGACGTTACCATGAGCACAGGGCAGCACTCTCAGCCTGTCCCCCTCCTTGTAGTCGTCGAGGCAGATGGCGCAGGTGTCGTAGGGGTCCCCCTTGCTGAACTTGCAGGTGGGGATCTTCTTCAGGGACCGATTCGGGAGGCGGTGCCGTCTCGCGCGGCGACGGTCTTTTATACATTTCACAATCTGAAATATAAAAATTTATGATATAGTTTTCAATTCTTACAAATAGTTAATTATCGCTCGCTTTAACGGTTACGAAATACGTCGTTAAGAAACCATGTCTGAAAATGGTCCATGTCATTTCCGTGAACATGGTTGCTGAAAAGCAACGGAAACTAACATGGGAAAGTTTAAACTTAAATAGTTTTATATTATAATAATTCGTATTTATAGTTTTATTTCAATGTATAACATTCGCGCATATGTAAGTTCCCAACAGTGGGATAGTAGTGGGCAGCCGTTTTGTGGGATCAATTACATTAAGTATATTTACGGTCGTTCTTAATTATATTCTAATCCTGTGACCGTGATATGGAGATTTTGAGTACAAGACTTCAGTACGGTAGAACTTTTTATACCGGTTACATCGGTATTCGTGTAACACCGATATATCCCTTATACGGGTATTCCGGTTATTATACTGGTATCAGTAAAGCTGGCACCATTAAACCTCTATGACTTATTATAATTTTAAAAAACATACCATAAATACGAGTATAACGAACAAGCAGAGCACCACGACGATCGCGAACGGCAACAACAGGTGCGTGTTGATGTTGAAGGGCAAGTCCCCGTTCACCATTATATAGAATCTGCAACATGAATATATACATTACTAGGTACTCCACATCCCCATAACTCGTAGCCTTATTACACATAGGTAAGAAATATGAGTACTTTACTGCCTATTATACATTAAAAAAAAAACTACCAAATATACCTAAATATTTTTTTTTATAAAAATCGTCGAGCCCTTAGCACTGCGACCATAAATACCGTGACACGTTTATATATAAAGATTAGCGGATACGACAGACGTCTTGCCTGAAAGTTAACATACAACCCGATCGCAAAATCAGTCGCCACCTACTGGATCTAGTTGTGAATCTGAATCACCACTCAAATCTATACAATAAAATTAAACAAAATCAATCCAGCCATTTAGCCGTTTAAGAGATCAGTGACATACATACGTACAAAAGAATAATACATATTAATATATAAAGATAAGCTGTAACACGTACTCTAACTCCGACGTTTTCAATAAATTTAATGTTATAAGCTTTGCCTCATCCTACACCCTAACAAATGTTATCAATATCGACTAAGTGCCTGTGCTTAATGGTGGCCATTATATCATCATGCATGTATACATATATTATGCAATATTATCCAAGACACGTCTAAGTAACTTACCCCCTAGTGTAGATATATTCTTCAGACAGTATGAGTCCCGCTAAGTCGCTAACGAACACAGACGGTATTATTATACCATCCGGGTCTTTTGCTGACATTGTTTCTGTAAAAAAGTAATGAACATTATAAAAACGAAAGTATTGTAATAATATTCTTAGAAAGTAATCATATTTTGATACAAAGAGAAGGCTGTGTATTTTATCAAGTTTTTTGTTAAATGTTACTGCTGAAGGAGTCTTAAGAGCTTGGTTGCCTTAAAGTCGTAGCCGACTTATACAATACCGCTCTCGCACAGCTAAGCTAAACGGAGAGGCCAATACCCGCTGTCCACGCACCGACAGATAGCAGGCAACCAGCTGACCACGCGCTTACAGCTAGCATTCGACTAGCTGTCCCCACACTTACCGCTAGCAGTCGACTACACTGTCCATGCGACAACCGCTTACGCTTTCCGTGACAGACATGGTCTGATTAGTCTTCAATGAAATAACTCGTATTTTTTCGCTGTCTCGATTCACAATGCGCGATCTGGCGATCATTGCTATTGCACTTGACGATGAAGAGAATAGCTCGAGACACAATAAAAGACGAAGATTTTGAATGCATAAAATGCTAAAGGCACGAAATGCAGAAGGAGAATTTTACAAGATCAAGTGGCATTTACTAGATGACGAAGAAAAATTCTTCATGTATTTCCATATGGATCGGTACTTATTTGACTACATATTATCGTTTATGACTGACTGACAATCTAGCAACGTGCTTCAAGCGAGCAGACTGCGTGCGTACATCGCGCAGGCCGCCCGTTTGAAGCGCGCGGACCAACCGCTTGAAGCGCGCGGTAAGCGTGGCTTTTACTATCTAGTGGTACGATGGCGGTAAGCTCGCTTACAGCGAGCTGTTTGCTAATTTGTGATATAAATATAAATTATGTCTACAGAGGACACCCTAAAGCTCAAATTTCAATTAACATTATTTTGCCGTGTGGAAGCGGTGTTGTATAAGTCGGCTGCGACCTTTATGCGTCAAACGGCGCGTGAGACGTAAGCGGCAAACGAACCTACTACGTGTGCTCGCTTAATATGACACACACTCCACGCTGTGAATGCAAAGGCCAGGCGTAGCAATTGTTTTATATGTAACAAGCTGTACCCCGAGGTTTCACTGACGTTTATAATTACTGCTCCACTCTCGTGGCTTGAAGCGTAATGCCTTATAGCCTACTAGCTGACTCGCGAACTTCGTCTGCTTCACATAAGAGAATTTTTTCCGTTCTTGCAACATTTTTCATTGCTGCTCCGCTTCTAGTGGTCATAGCGTGATGTTATATAGCCTATCCTCGATAAATGGTCTATCTAACACTAAAAGAATTTTCTAATTCGAACCAGTAGGTAGTTCCTGAGATTAGCGCGTTCGAGCAAACAAACAAACAAACTCTTCAGCTTTATAATATTAGTATAGATGTAACCTCTGGATAAATTAGCTTTTTAATGGTGTAAAATTTTTTGAGATTATTCATTAGAAATAAAAAATGTTTTTTTTAAATTTATAGTAGTTGTGTAGATAAAGTAGTACGCGGCAATTGCAATGCGTTCAACGTATGACGTATAAAAGAACTAACGCATAAAAATTGCGTCTATTAGTGAGTGTAACAATTTTTTCGAGTATTACACCGATCATTTGTTAAAGTAACTTTTGTCCTTTCGTAAGAGGACAATAATAACTCCAATCGAGACCAAATTTCTGACTTACTGGCAGACACACTGGCCATCTGCCCAACTGATAGTGCAAGTTTGCGTGCAAACAAGTGCCATAATTCAATGAGACAGTAATCCGTAATTGCAGATGTTGTTTACAACCGGACGATATCAAAAGCTATCCGCCATCCTAATTCGATTCGATTTTTACCTAGGTGTATTAGACTAAAATGTTTTTCTCGTGTTGAGTTAGCATCCAACATTGCGTTTTGGTGATACAAATTTTAAATTTTTGAATCGCTTTATTTCAATACGGGCAAAATTGTGCGATTCACATTTAACTATATACTAAATATGGGCTAATAGTTATTCTGAATCTAGATGTTCTTTGTAGCCGGTGTTCGAATGTATGTATTTTGATTATCACAGTACATGCTTGGAGAGGGAACCTTGAAGGAAAACATCGTGAAGAAACCTGCACGTTTGCGAGTTCTGCATAATGTTCACGAATATTTCTGAATTCTGTCAATCCGCACTGGGCCATAGGATCACATTCTTCTTACACGGAGAAGGGGCTCGAGTCCAGTATTGGGATAGTTTGTATAAAGGGATGATACCTATTATGATAGGAAAGGAAAGATCCAAGGCAATTATTGATCAATGTTTTCAATGTGTATTTAGCTATGCGTCATTATTTGTGCATAAAAATAGTTGTTTTTAATAAAAATAATGTATTATTTACTTTAGTTAAGATAAAACTATCTCATTAATAGTCGGAAAGGGAAGCAACAAAGGTGAAAGTTCTCTGACTGAAAGTCAGATTACGATTACTATTTTTCTTTTTATCGTGAGGGAATAGTATATACGTATAGCTCACCGCGGGGAAAAGGGAGTGGAATGCGTATGTCAGGTTTACCTGGGAGAAAGCCACGACACCTACCGACTGAACCTACCACGGTGTACCTAACCTTTTTACCGTCTTAGGATATTTTTTGTATATTATAACTTTTTTGACCATCACACTTTTAGCAATCAAGAGAATAATGAAAAAAAATTACATTAAAAACTTTTAAACCAATACCGACACGACTTCTAATTATAATTAGATATACATTTTGCTCACTTTTAATTTCACATTTCTTTAAGAACATGTATATTACTCACGATGTTTTCCTTCACCATTAATGCAAGCGATAATTAATCAATTAATACGCACGTATCTACCAAGAGTAAGTGGGGCGTGCCTTAGGATCGAAATCGAAACAATAGGGTATTTTACTCGATATGAGAAAATCTAAAATATATTATTGAGATAGCTTAGGCAAAAAGCAGTCGGAAAACGTTAGGTATATAGTTCATAAAATAGCAAAATAAATTTTAAAATGAAATTCAAAGTTTTCAGCTTTTTTAATCTGTTTCATAACACCAGTATTAGTAGTCGCCATATTATTACGTCATAGGGCTCTTTTTTTTTAATGATTTAGGTGGCAAACGAGCAGACGCGTCGCCTGATGGTAAGCGATTACCGCCGCCCATGGACACCCAACACAAGAGGAGTTACAAATGCGTTGCCCGCCTTTTAAAAAGGAGTACGCTCTTTTCTTGAAGGTTTGTAGGTCGTATTGGTCCGGAAATACCGCAGGCGACAGTTCATTCCACAGTTTAGTTGTGCGAGGCAGAAAATTTCTGGAAAAGCGCACTGTTGTGGACTACCAACCATCTAAATGATGGGAATGGAAATTTTGTCGCGTAGGACGATGGCGAAAAGAGGCGGCAGGAATCAGTCCGAATAATTCCTCGGAGCACTCCCCATAGTAAAAGCGGTAGAAGATGCATAGCGAGGCCACATCTCTACGCAGCGCCGAAGCTCTAGCCGATTTGAAACAACCGGGCAGTCGACGATTCGAGTCGCTCTCCGTTGTCAACTGTCAACAGTGTCAACTGATCAGCGTACCTATAATCTCTATAGGCTTTTTATTATTTTTATTTTTACATTCATGAACAGCACACCAACGATAAGTAGAATAATAACTCATTTTAAAAATATAAACAGTTAACATAACATACAAACATCATTGCATACGTTTATATATTTATGTTTACGCAGCCAACTGACGTCATGACCACAGAGCAATAAGGCGTCCAGCGTTTTCGTCAAATTACGCGCAAAATTTAAATGCATATTTATGGCATTTATCGATAAAATAATTCTAGCTTCATTAGCACTATAGAATCTATATCTATATATTGAGACAATTTTCAAAAATGTAACACCTATTTGCGTGGCAGTCTAAGTATCTCACTGTTCTGAGCTATCGCTGTTGACTTTGAGTATATTGATTTCGTATTTGGACATTGGGACCGCTAAAATTACATTTATACTTTCTCGTTGCCCTATTTATGTGATAGGTAGCGGGCATTAACGCGATTATGCTAGGTATTCACGTACCTTTATGAATCTATCTGCATGTTACCATGGCCTGTGCAACCTAACCGAAACGTTTCAAACGGTATTTTAATACCTAGCATGATCACGTTTAATAAAGGTATCTATCACATAAATTGGGACAGTTAATAAAAAGAACTGATATCATTTTTAACATCATTATTATTGCCGTTTACAGGAATCATATTTATCCACGCAATTTTGAACAAAATAACGAACCATGAAAACTTTGCGACCAGAGAGAGAGACAATATTTTATCTTCTTTATTTTCTTTAAAAGAGGAAGATCTCGCACTAGGAATAATGTCTGTGTTGGGTCTTTACAAACATGGAAATAATGAGCATAAGAAACATCTAGACCTGAGACAACTTTGTAGACCACACATTTATTAACCTCTGAGTCTTCTTCGAAGAGGTTAATGAAAACACTATGTGGGTGTATCTGTTAGTGACAGTTTGTTAGTGACAGGCATAGCTCCGGAACCACTGGACTGTTTGACTTGTAACTTGGTGTACAGACACCTTGGGATCATCCCTCGATCGAGTTTGAATATGGTCCCTGTGGGTCAAAAGACCCCAGAGATATAGAAGTCACAAGGTCGTAAGGTCAGGGGATTTCGACATAACAGAATGATTTGGAAGGGAGAGGCTTTTGCCCAGCAGTGAGACATTACAAAAAGCTAATGAAAAAAAAGGTCACATGAAGACGAAGATGTTAAATCCTGGGTTTTTACAGCCATCTCTTTTGGATATTGAATGTACAACATTCGACGTAGTTGCGTTGTCGAGGTGAGCATGTAAACCACTTGGTTACCCGTGTATTCCAAAACACAATTCTTTGTCTACGCTTTTGTAATATTAATACGTATAGTAATTGCAATTACTAAGTAGGTATATCAATAAAACGTCGCCGAGCATAAAAGCAATTATTTTTTATGTATCTGGTTGAAAGACTTTTGTATTGCATATGTAGTGAACACAATGCTAACACTGTATTATTATTATATTATTATATTTAACATTGTAAGAGTATCTATGTAACAATATTTAAGTTACGTGGTTTGTACGAAAGCTAAAGATAGATTGTTGGACGTGATTTCCTGAGTTTAATTCCTGGTTTAGACAAAATGTTACCAGGTTTTGCTGTCAGAAAAATTATTTTGTACTTCACGTTCGGTTGGCAACTTGATCACCCATCTTTTGCGCGAGACCTATAACTTAGCTATGTTAGGAATGTGGGCTTAATACATCTGCCTCCTGGGAAACATTTAAATTTATGTATACACATGTTTACAGGTGACCAAATATAAATATACCTACCTACATAAAAATTTTCATAAAAATCGGTTGAGCCCTTAGGAGCAGTGCGAACACAAATACCGTGACACGTTTATATATAGGGTGTCCGGTAATTAATAGATAACCTGGAAATGTCTTATAGTGGAACAGATGGCCGTACAGAAAAAAATATGAAAAAATCTATCCTAACTACTACCTGAGATATGTGTTTTTTTTAAATTACCGTGTATAACTTTCTTTTATACTACGACCATAAATGAATGAAATCCATCGGTTTTTTGTTGTTTTATTATTAAACACTAATTATGCTAATAGATAGACAATCAAAAGTATGCCATGCTAATATAGCTTGCACTTTTTAATATATTTTTATTATCTTATATTTTTCATTTTTTCTGAACGGCCTTCAGTTCTACTATAAGACATTTCAAGGTTATCCATTCATTACCAGACACCCTGTATATTCATAAATTTACATCTCTTCTATGTCACCTGTTATGCTTAAGGACACACGTAATAAGTGTGATACTCTTATTATTGTCCTATTGTCGTCAACAGGGCACAGTACCAAGCACTGTATTGCCACTGAGAATTCTTTGACAAAAACCTAACAACTCTCCACGGCTTATAATTTCTACTTACAAACCAAACACATCACACATTCACATCACTATTAATCACTTTTTTAATCCACAACACACACCCACAATTATCAAACACTCCTTCAATTCACAAACACAAAGAAAAAATTAAATTAAATTGTAATCGATGAAATTGTAAACTTACAATAGAGGAAGTCATCGTGTAAATGTTCATCATACTTGTAAATAAATAAATAAATGGCACAAGGCACCGACGACTGCCGGGCGAAAACAAGTTTATCATGCGAGTGCTATTATGAGAGATAAATGTACAGTGTTGTTGTTGAGTAGGCGTACATTATAATTATATATAATTATGCACTTTATATATGGCGGCCTCGATGGCTTAGTGGTTAGAGGAACCGACTGCCACGCCTGAGGTCGCGGGCTTGATTCCCGCACAAGTCAAACATTTGTGTGCATGAACATGGATGCTTGTCTTGGGGGCTTACTCTTGATTTCAATTCCGATCTATCGACATTGGAATTATGACGTTTCGTACTCTTCAGTTCGACACTAGCGCCAAATTGTTATCAAATTGGGTGTCCATTTTGGGAACTAAGTGGAATCGGGATCGGGCTTGGCGTGCTATAAACGCTACTCTTGACTTTATTTTGACAGCTGTGTATTTCGCCAGTATTGCGTTGGGATTCTTTGTTGATTGTGATTTTTCCAATAGCGAAAGTGTAACTTTTTTGAAATTGTTTTGTGTTTTTAGTAGTTTTTAGTGAGTAATAAGTTTATAATATGGCACAATTAGCATTTATATACAGTATTTCACATAATTCCCATAAAAACAATTAACATAAAGACGAGATGAGCGTCGGATGATGCATTATACGGACAAAGCGTTTTCTATGAATAAAGACGAATTTAAACAAAATTATAGAGTGAATAAGAATTTATTTGAGGAAATTTACGAAAACATTAAGCCCTTTATGCCAACTTCTTTGTCCTTTCTGCTTTGCCTTGAGTGGTCTTAAGCAAACCCTTAGCTATGCCTGGGTTTTGCACCAAGAATTCCATCAAACATTCGAATTGGGCGTAACTAACACGATTTGTCATTATATCTGAAATTGGAAACTTTTATTATGTACAAGATAAAGTTATTTTGATGTTTATTTCGTTTATTATGCGGCATTAAATAAAATTTAAAAAATACAGAATTAATCTCCATTAAATTATTCAATGGTATATAAATTAAGTACGTTATGTGTACTAGTAGGAGTTTTAAAAATAAAAACAGTTGCAGAAAGGAGGCTAAACAAAGTTTTCGATCGCAGAGCATTTTAATGCTTCGCATTATGAGTCGTGCAATATACGTGATTATATAAAACATAGACCAAGAAAATAACTACAGTGACATAACAAAAATATTTCACTTAATAATTGTATATTTGAATATGATTGTACATTTGCATACTACCTGTATAAAACTTTAATATTAAATAACTTAACGGACAATCAACTGTTTTACTGAAAAGGAACCACACGCGAACAATATCTTTTAAGTTTTAATGTTCTAAACAAACTTGCATTTCGAATTCACTTCTAATGTCTTCCACTTGACTTTATTTTTAAATTTGAGATTGGAGAACTTTAACATCGTCTTTTTTTTGTAGTATAGGCAACGACCATGCCTCATACAGCCAAAGTCGTGTTTAATTTTATATTTTTTTAATCATGTTCTTACGCCCAAATGAATTTAATACGTTACAATTAATCAATTAATCAACTATTTATATCATATTTATTTATTAACCTTGTTATTTATAGGATAAAGCCTTTTAAAGCCCAATTACTAGTTTATCGTAATGAGCTGAACAACACTATTGCGGGGCGAAACATAGCTAACTTCACGTGTAACAAAATAATCGCGGAGCAATCCCGATTTCAATCCACTGTTGACAGTATTGGTTTCAAGAGTACCAAATCACGTGACTGCAAAATTAACATTGGGATCGTATTGGCTTTAGATTGGAATTAGAATTAGTTTGAAGAGTAAACCCCTGGTCTGGGTGTTTCTATGTACAATATTTATTTACAAAAAAAAACGTATATATGTATGTTTATCCATTGTCTAGTAACCATAGTGCAAGCTTTGCTTAGTTTGGGCTCGATGGTGTTGTGTGTATGTAATAGAATATTATTAATAGAAACTACTTTCTCTTTAACCCGTGACGTAAGTTTATGGTAAATCACACTTGCTATGGCTTTCAAAAGAGGTCTTTTGCCTTCTACTGAGTATAGTTCCTAGAGATTTATGGCGTAGAAATGAAGACAGCCTTGTATAATTTGTAAAACGGGTCTTTTGTCGTCTATTACGTATAGTTTTTAGATAATATATGGACAAAAAACCTAGTTTAAGTTTGTTTGAGGCCGGTCGTGAGGTTCTGAGTTCGATTTTGAGGTAAACAAAAGTCATAGTCTTCTTTTTGCAGTAGCGGAGAGACTGGCAATGACTACATGGATGACATTGTGATTTTAGTGGACCAGGTAATTGCCGATTGCACTACGCCGAGTGTTGTTTGAACTCATATTCTCAATCACGAAAGAAATAGACTTCACACAGTTGTGCCGGTCCTGGCTGTTCTTAGTGTCAGTTATTTAGATGTTTGTAAAGTACACTGTGATATAGAAATTAGTTCTAGAGCGGAAGTAATAAAAAAAAAAGATAATACGCAATGAAAAATGATGTGCATGCGCATACATTTAGTAATTTGCTGTGTAAACTTGGTTTGCGTGATTCAAGATATATAGCGAAGAGTGTAATTGTGTACAGCGCCATCTTTTAATATTTGTCGTAACTTCTGCGTTTGTATAGAGTCGAATGATTCGAACGATTTATTGGTAAACATCACACATCGCGCCATCTATTGGTGTATGCCGAGAAGTAATATGTAAGTGAACAACTAACCTAATTCACTCGAGTTGACGTTGTGCACGACGGCGCAGTCATAGCCGGCCTCTTGCGCGTTCCGAACCTTCATCTCGAAGCTGCAGTTGTATCTGGTACAAAATAAAAATTATTACTTAGCAAATTAACATAGACACCTTATGATGCTGATAGATTTGAGCATTCACTTGAAATAGAGCATCGAGTTCGCCGTTTTTAAATTAACGAACTGAACAACGAACAGAGCCAAACATCGTTACGAACATTTTCACGATCATTCTAGCGAAACATGTAATTTTGAAGCAAATTTACTGTGCTTTGACAAGAATGCTAGCTAGAACGCTCGCTAGAATTCAATCCCAATCAAGTTTATTTTCTGTAATGTAATGAAATAATGCTCATTACAAATATTAGCTTAATTCTATCAGCACCTTTACGAAATATCTATAATAAAGGTGTCTTCCTAAAAGAAGTCTAGTAGTAAAAAATATTCTAAAATTTGTATAACCGCGTGGTTATATCAGTCCGTGGTATATATCTTATTTAACTACAACTTTTTAAATTAATTAGTATTTTATTCTGTGATTTGATATTACACATATTCAGTGCTGGCCCCAGTCCTTGATTAGGGTAGAGCGAGGTTGTCTTTCAGCGCCCTTTCTTCAAAGCTTTCACTTCACGTAAATTCTAATTGGGTTTTGTGTTATATTTCGAAATTTTCATTCTGGGCTTTTATTTTCCTATATGGAAATTGTTTTCACATTTTGCTTTTTCGTGCCCCTTGCTGTCTGGCGCTTATAGCGACCGATCGTTTCGGTTTACCCCAAGGCCGGTGCGGCTTATGTATACTAATATAATAAAGCTGAAGAGTTTGTTTGTTTGTTTGCTTGAACGCGCTAATCTCAGGAACTACTGGTCCGAATTGAAAAATTACTTTAGTGTTGGCTAGCCTATTTATCAAGGAAGGTTATAGGCTACGCTATAACCCACGGGACCGGTGCAGTACCTAATCATAAACGTGAGTGAAACCGCGGGCACATCTAGTATTCAAATATTACCACCATCATTAAGCGCGTTTGACTGTCATTGTTAACCATAAACATTTCTACATGACAATCAATATTTCTTTAGATTCGCGGCGTAAGTTTGCACTTGTGAGAGGTTAAATGGTCGGGTAGAACGGCATTCGATTTTCAAACATTACTGTTTGAAAACCGAATGACGTTCTGCCCAATTAGGTATCTATCTATCCTGACCCCGATCATCTACTCTCAGTATCAGCAGGAAATCTGGAAACTTTATGTACCTACTCTTTTAAAAACGAATAGGTTGGCTCGCTATTAAGTGGGATTTAACATGTAGGTGGCAAGTTCCTTGCCTATCTCTTCAAGTTTACTAACCTGTACTTGTATCTATACTAATATTGTAAGCTGAAGAGTTTGTTTGTTTGTTTGAACGCGCTAATCTCAGAAACTACTGGTTCGCATTGAAAAATTATTTTAGCAATGGATAGCCTATTATCGAGGAAGGCTATAGGCATATAACATCACGCTGCGACCCACGGGGGCGGCGCAGTAACGATAAACGTGGGTGAAACCGAAACATCTAGTTAGGAATATTATAAAAAGTAGATAAATTACAATATGCCTTTTTTGTGTAAATACTGCAGCTTCCGCATTAGAAATAAATGAGTCTGAGTCGCGGGGACATTTACAAACATTCGAACAACGGGCACAAAGAACACCCGGACTTAGAACAACTATTTGTGGACCGCACAATTTTTGTCTCGTGTGAGAATCGAACTCACAACACTTGGCGCAGTGGTATTGGCGGTCAGCGGGGCCCGGATAGCTGTCGAGTCCACCATGAAGTATCTGGGATTGGTGCTCGACAGCCGATGGGAATTCGGGCCCCACTTCCGGCGGCTAGCGCCCAAGCTGATGGGTGCAGCGGGCGCACTTTCAACGTTGCTTCCCAACTTGGGGGGCCCGAGCGCCGCCTGTAGGCGGTTGTACGTGGAAATCGTGCGCTCCATGGTCCTGTATGGGGCCCCTGTGTGGGCGATGGACATGACGGCCAGCAGTCTTGCCATTCTGCGCAAACCGCAGAGGGCGATGGCCGTCATAGTCGTCCGCGGGTATCGCACGATTTCCTACGAGGCGGCTTGCGTCCTGGCCGGATCCCCGCCCTGGGACCTAGAGGCGAAAGTACTCGCGTCATTATACCGATGGCGCGAGGAAGAGCGGGCACGGGGCTCGAGGCCGGTGCAGCAGCAGATCGCGCTGCGCCGAGAGGAGCTCCGCCAGGTCTTGATGGCGGAATGGCGGCAAAGGCTTCTGCGCCCTACCGCCGGCCTCGCTACCGTCGAGGCGATCCGGCCAATACTCGACGACTGGCTCGGGAGAAAGCACGGCTCCCTGTCGTTTAGGGTGACGCAGATGCTGTCGGGGCACGGCTGCTTCGGCAAGTACTTGTGCCGCATAGACAGGGAGCCGGACGCTCGGTGCCACCACTGCGTCCATTGCGGGGAGGGCACGGCGCAACACACGCTCGCCGAGTGTGTAGCTTGTGAGGAGCAGCACCGTGTCCTCGCAAATGAAGTAGGAGGCGATCTGTCGCTGCCGGCCGTAGTGCGGAGGATGGTCGGTAGCGCAGAGTCGTGGGACGCGGTGGTGTCCTTCTGCGAGGACGTGATGTCGCAGAAGGAAACTGCGGAACGGGAGAGGGAGATCTCGACTCCCTTCCCCGGCCGCAGAAGGCGCACCAGGCGGGTGTCGGCGCGTCTCTGAGGCGATGCACGGGGTAGTTGAACACCTCACTACTCCTCGCAGGAGACGAGGCCCGGACAGACCGGGCCAGCACTAGTGCGGGACTGCGGAAGAATCTGGATACCCGCGGCCCCGCGCGTACGTGCGAGTAGACACCGGGGTGGTTTTAGCCGGTAAGAGTCCGGCACGCCCCTCCGCCTTTCCCCAGGCGGAGGTAGACCATGAGGATTTCCCCCCGTAAAAAGAAAAAAAAGTGGTAATGGTGAGGTGACCACATAAAGCAGTAACCCATCCGTGCAGTCAAATATAGTGGTATAATTACCTAGCAACCAGCACGATCCATTTGCTGGTGAAGTTATCGACAACGGGTGGTTTGGCGAGGGCAGCGCACCCGTCGGGCGGGTCCCCTACTACGAGGAAACCTCGGAGTCCTTCCGGAGGCACCTCGTTGCCGAAGCTCGCCGGCATGTCACGGAACTCCTCCACTATCTGATAACATAAATAATAGGTATGTAATGACACTGAAATAGCTTGTAGATTAATAAATTAACTTATTAAATTGCGGCTGCATACCGGTGGTCAGAACGATTACCGAGGTAAAGCAACGTTGGGTGCGGTCAGTCTATAGATGGGTGACCGCTCAGTGGTATTTCATCTGAGCGTCTCCGAGCTTCGATGGGCACGTAAAAAGTCGGTCCCGGCTGTTGCCAAATTGACAGTAGTCGTTAAGCCATGTCAGAGGCCAACGAGCGGCTTGAATAACTCTTGACAACAGGTTGGCCACTAACCACACGAAAAGAAGAAGAAGAATGATGTCTGGTATTTTAAGACTTGAAAGATTAATGTGCTACAACATTAAATATTTCTTTTATAAGGACATCCCGACGCCGCCGTACAAGCATAATTCTTAGTTTCTACTTAATTAAATTAATACTAGTTAAAAATATCTGTTTGTTAAGTTTATAAGTACATTATTATTATAAAATATGCCATTATCAGAATATTAAAATTTAACCTGCTTTTTTTTCTAGACATTATTAATCAATTTGTCATAAATACTTATTTATTATCAAATGCTATTGTAACTTGTTTATTTTTATTTGTACGCCTTCATAGGTAAAACATGTACGACCTGTAAATCTATTCCATCTTGCATGCTTAACGTTGTATGTAAACACATGTTTTTTGACAAATAAGTTATCTTTATCTTTATCTTTTAATAGCTAGATGCTAGCTAAATTATAGAAATATAGAGTTACAAGAAAATACACTAACCAGAAATGAATGAATGAGAAAAGGCTTAGGAGGAGAAGAAGAAGCTTCACAGGTTAATTGGTTAGTATATAATTATTTTTCGTTTAAAAATGCCATATTAAACTGTTGTTTCCGTTTGACCTCATTTTACTGCGGTGCTGTGTAATACATTACACTCAAATTTATTTTATTTTAATAATATTTAAATTGTACGTACCTATCCAAGAAATGTTATATTATTTTATGGAATAAAGTCTTTTGATTTTAACATATTCGTTAGTAACATATTAGTTCCCAAAGTGGTCCAGGTAGACCCTCAGGGGTCCACGGGAGACTCGATGGGAGTCTACGTTGGCGTGACAAAAAAATGGGGGTCCACAATTCGTAAGCGGGGATCCACGAATATTTATTCCATTTCGACAGTGACGAACTCCAAAAAATAAAAAATTGCCCGTACAGATATAATTTTTTATTTTTATTTTCACCTAATTTAACTTTTTGTTCCGGATATACCGATTTTACTTGGCGGATTAAATTTCTAGCTGCAGGGGGTCCACCGGAAACAGTTAAATTTTTAAAAGTGGTCTATGAGAAACAAAGTCTTGGAACATATTGCCGCTTACCGGGCACATCTCCAGACTTCAGACAGGTCCACAATTACTTTTCTGTCAGTAAAATCAAATATGTATATCCAGCCCAACAATCGAACTCAAGACCTCATCCACAGCAGTCGCATTCCACTGCGCCACCAAGTCAAGTGTAATAACAAAAAATAGTAAAATAACAAAACACAAAATATCTCTTATTGTCTTAGATACATAATGTATTATTTTCTTAATTGAACGAGTTCAATCGTTTCTAAAACAACTCAGATAAAAACAACAGATAAAATACAATAACATACAGTAAATAGGAAAGTAAATAAAGGTGATTGTCTGCGGACATTTGTCATCTTGTTTATATAGGATGGATAGTTTATTAAAACAATATCTTATGTCGGATCAACTGGTTATATGTTATGTGAAGAATAATGTTCATATATATGTAGTTATATAATATATAGCGTGTAACATAGACATATTTAGCTAAATCTGTAACTGTACTATAAAATATTGCCGAGCGGGTGAAAAGCTAAGACACAAGATCTCAGGTAAAGATTTCGTTATCTAGTGATCGAAATTCAACCGACATTATTTATTTTTATTGTATCTCAATTAGTATAGTCATCTTAGACCAAAAAAGGGGTCAACCTCGGCATCTAACTGGAAAAGCTGAATTTTTGTATAAACCTTTATTTTAGCATTACAAAATGTTGTCTCAAAAGTCACATATGCCAACGTGTGAGCGTACTTAGATATTCAAGGTCAAAGACCGCAAAAATCAGTTTTTTGAGAATATCTCGTGTTCTCTACCTCCTATCGTGTTTGCATTTATTATGAACGTTGTAGAGAATAAAATTCTCTACAAATTTTATTTCGGAACTTTTTTATACTTCGAACCGTTTTTGAGATATAGGGCGCAGAGTGAGGAGCGCTCAGCCATACATACCTTAGCGCAAGGTAAATCCTGAATCCCAATCTATTATACGTTGTTTACTTAATTATTTATTAAATATTACTTAAATAACACTTTAATACCTTATGCTGATATTTATATTTCATTTAAATCAAATAGTCATCAAATTTCAATTAACTTTGACATACAAATAATTAAATAATAAAGTGTTATCATTCTAAATATATTTTAATTAAGGATAATTGTATTTTAAGCAAAAGAGACATTAAATGAATTTGTATTAAAAATATAATCTCATGGAACCAGGTATTGCTTTTAAAATTACAGATCTGGAAATACTAACTCCACAGCCCGACTATTCTATTTAAAGCAATTTGGGACAGATTTTCTCTTATATAAAGGTGGCCTGTTTCTTTCTCAAGGGACTACTACCTACTGAACAAGTTCATTTTTCAGTTTAAAAGTGTATCTTAGCAAAGACGTACGTAAAATTTGTGTTTTATTTGCAATAATAAATTACTTTCTGAAGGTGATTCTGTTACTGTTGTGCGTGGTATAAAAACATTAAAAGAAGCAAGCACATAAACTACCTTAATACATTGTCTTCTGTAAACGTTCATAATGAGTGTCGAAAATCGTACGCGAGTAAAAATTCAATTGCAGCAGCGAAACGTCGCCTTGAAAAGACTGGACCTTCAACATCCAACTGTACCACGTAAAAAGAGGAATGATGTGTTTGATTTTAAAAGATTGCTTATTTTGTGGTGAAATTTCAGATGAGGCAATAGAGGCAAAAAATGTAGGTACTGTTGAATTCAAAGACAAGGTCATGAAAAGAAGTTGCGGGCAAAAGCTAGCTAAACGAAGAAAAGGCAATCCAATAAGTACTTAGGACCTATAACTCAAGCACAAGTAGTCAGTAAATTCACAGTAGCAATAAGAAACCAGGTACTCTGATACTCGGCACACGGCTTTATCGCTCTTTACTAAGTCGATTTTCGTGTGTAACCTCTGCCCAACCTTTCAGGCATTAACTTTTAATTTATTTTCTAGGTATCTAATAACAATTTTGTTTGTGTCTATATTGATATATGATGGCTACATACATGTTTTGT
Organism: Catocala nupta; assembly: GCA_963675205.1. Taxonomy (NCBI): domain Eukaryota; kingdom Metazoa; phylum Arthropoda; class Insecta; order Lepidoptera; family Erebidae; genus Catocala; species Catocala nupta. The sequence continues at coordinate 6,652,869 of OY776079.1, read as the reverse complement.
AAGTGTGAATTAATACCTCAGGCCTCTAAATCCTAGAAAGAGCAGCAACAGGGACTACATAGCCACTTTTCAACAGTTTATTAGATACACGTAATAGCGACCAAGCCCTATTGCCTTCCACTGGGATATTACAAGACTGATTGTTAATGAGAATATCTCACTTTTTTACATATAATATTTCACTCAATTCGCGATCGGCAATCGATCGCAAACTTACGCAACAGCACCAAAGAGGTAATATATTAAAAGAAATACTAACGAAATGCTGCATCCCAACAAGGTAGAGCACCTGCACCGCGTTGATACTCAAATGAGGCACCGCCACGTCCATTTTACTTATTTTAAACACACTTAATTTAACATTCTTTACATTATACAGAGGCAAAGGTAAAAAACTTTCAGCCTATACCACTTCTAGTCCGGCACGAAACACATACGTCGTCCATGTACGTCTGTCGATCAGTTACTGACAGTAACCACAAATACCTCGGCGAAGTACGCGGTTTTATTAGCTTATAACGAAATTATTTATCGTATGAAGCATCGGTTTTAAGAAAACACAATAGTAATTCAGTTAGAAATAACGTCGATGAAATTAATTTCACACAACACACTTAGATGGTTACAACACTATCAATTAAAAAAATACGTTTTGTCATTTAAATTGTGATTCTAAATTTGAAATTCTTTAAAAACAAAGTCAGTTTTGTTACACAAAAACACTGGACACTAATACAACCAATACATGTAGAAATTAAAAAGAAAATTCTCTTAAAAGTCCCTCCAACCGTTTAATGAGTATCACTACTGAAGAACTAATAGGTACTGCCGACTGGTTATCGTGTGGAAATATTCCTCATATATTAGATAAGATTACTGCTCGACTGTTTGCTAGTTAAATACAGTCTAGAAATAAACCCAGTTGTTCCATTTACTTTATAATAAAGTATTTGCGCACAGGATTTTATACGCGAACTTGTATTGTCTACAACGCATTAAGAATAATAACTAAAAGATGTTACAAACACAAAATTTTGTACACACAGCGACACATCAACCTAGAGTGTTTGGACTTTGAACTATTAGAAGTTGAACTCTGCGAATCGTGCGGGAGAGTGCGTTATATTTTTGTTACGCTCTATCCTTACCATTACATCGACACCATTATGCACAGTCCCTTTCCGACAATTCTCTATTTTGTAAGTAGCGTAGTTATGCGTATATAGGGTGTCTAATTTGATGTGTAGCCGTGTGTACCATGCTGTCCTCAAAACGTCACTGAAATCCGCATTTATAAGCCACTAGTTTTCCCCGCGGTTTCACCCACGTAAGTCCCGTTCCCGTGGGAATATCGGGATAAAAAGCCTTTGTGTGATGTGTGAATCCCGGTCTCCAGCTATCTACATACCAAGTTTCATCGCAATCGGTTTAGTAGTTTTTGCGTGACAGAGTCTTCAGTTATGTTTTAAATAAATATCCTTACTTATATTATAAATCCAAAAGTTTGTATAGATGTCGATGATGGCTGTCGTTGTGCGTTCATGTGGCCCTTGATAATGATAGAATATAACTATTATAAACGTTATTAACCTGTGAGTCTTCTTCGAAAAAGTTAATGAAAACACTATGTGGGTGTTTGTCTGTCTGTTAGTGACAAGCATAGCTCCGGAACCACTGGACTGATTGACTTGTAACTTGGTGTACAGATAGAGGGTCATCCCTCGGTTGAGTTTGAATATGGGCTCTGTGGGTCAAAAGATCCCCGAGATATAGGGGTCACAAGGTCAGATGATATCCACCAACAGTGATTTGGAAGTCCAAGGGAGAGGCTTTTGCCCAGCAGTAGAACAATACAAAAAGCTGATGGAAAAAAATGTCACGTGAAGACGAAGAAGTTGAATCCTGGATTTTACACCCATCTCGTTATTGGTGAATGACTGCACGAATGGCGTAGTGGTTTAAATGGTCACCTCGCTACTGCCTATACGCCGAGCGATGTGAGTTTGAATCCCACACGGAACAAAAATTGTGTGTATTTCATTTATTTATTCCAGAAAACAATTTTTACATTGTATGCGAATGGTTTTTACAATTTATAAGTAATTACAAAGAATATCATATAATATAATATCATAATGTAAGTTTTAACAATTTCAGCAACATAAGTTTAATTAATTAAGTATAATAAACATTAATGACACCACGATTAAAAACATGAAAAAGATAGGATAAGACGTCAATAATTATTAATAAGTAAAAAATAAAAAGCAATCAAATGTCAAGACCAAGAAAAATTATCAATAAAATCCATATAATGTCAAATGCTCTCCCTTATCTGTCTTTCGTCTTCGTTTTCGTGCTCATGAGCATATTTAGATAAGTGAGAGAGTAACACCAATATATATAAACTAGGAACAGTTAATATTTTGAGTTCTTGCAATTGTTCGAATGGCTCTTTTCTGAGCGACAAATGCCTTATGAACATTGTATTTATAGCTTCCTCCCCAAAACAGGATGGTATACCTTAGTTTGGACTCGACTAATGCAAAGTATACCATCCTTAAGTGCTCAGTACTAACTTCGTTCCTGAGACTCCTGAGTACATAGCAGGCCGAACTAATTAAGTGCTCCAAATGCATTAACTTATCTTTCCAGTTTAGTCTATCGTCGATATGAACTCCTAGAAATTTTACTACAGACGTTTGGCTTACGCTTTCACCATTTATTTTACTATTTAATGTATCCGTATTTTTAGAGGTCGAGCGAAAAAGAATTACGTTTGTTTTACTAGTATTCACTTTAAGTGAACCAGTTGTAAAAGGTGTCCAAGGTATTATTTATAACCACATTAAGACTGTTTATGTCACTGGCCGACACTACTGCATTAGTGTCATCAGCAAAAACTACTAATTGAGTACATCCGTTACTAGTTGTATTTACATGTTGTATAGAGTCATTAATGAAGGTTATAAAGAAGATCGGACCTAGTATTGAACCTTGCGGAACACCAGCCCGTACTTGAGACATTTTGGGTCTATATGTTTCCTCACAAATTATACTTTTATCTGTATTTGCTGAATTAGACGCAGCTTTAATCTCGACAAACATTTTTCTATTACTTAAATACGATGTGAGAAGTTCCAGAGCTTTACCCCGTACACCAAAATAATTAAGTTTTTCTAGCAATCATTTGTGATTAACTGTACCATAAATGATTGTTCCTAATCTGGGAGTCATTTGTGTCAGTCGTTTGAATGTTTGTAAAGTCCTACGGGACACAGGGATTAATGTTAGTACGGCAGTTTCTTAAAAATAAATGCCTAGGTGGCGCAGCGGTAGTGAATGGGACTGCTGGGCATGGGTTTTGGGCAAAGGCTTATTGTGTTTTCTGTCAATTAATTCTTAGTAGTAAGTAACACGGAGTCTGAATCTGTTTGGTAGACGGCAATAAGCTTGCTTCATACAACGTGGTACTTAAACCATAGCTGGCAAAATGTGTATGAAATATATCACTGCGAACCCCTTATACAGGGTGTCCGGTAATTAATGGATAACCTTGAAATGTCTTATAGTAAAAGTGATGGCTGTTCAGAAAAACATATGAAAAAAATCTATCCTAACTGCTACCTGAGATATTTTTTTAAATTCCTTTTTAACTTTCTTATATCATAAATTAATGAATTCTATCGGATTTTTGTTGTTTTATTATAAAACACTAATGATGCTAATAGATAGACAGTCAAAAGTATGACTAGCTGTTGCACTTTTTTAATATTTCTTTTATCCTTTTATTTTTGTTCTTAACGGCCATCAGTTCAACTATAAGACATTTCAAGGTTATCCATTAATTACCGGACAACCTTTATAGAAGTAAGACTATGTATTTTTGTTATTATACAACATTTCACCCGTGGCTTCGTTCGTGTTAATGTAGGATAGGTTAGATTATTAAAAGTACTTTTTCTGGATAAAAGGCACTCTATAGCTTTTTCTGTCCTCCTGACAAAGTGTACCTATGCGTAATTTCATGATGATCGGTCGAGTAGTTAAGGCGTGGAAGCAAAACAATCAAACTTAAATTCGCATTTATAGTATTAGTTAGGATTATTAAGAGGAAACACTAAGAGCGAGAGAATTGAACAATAGGTATTTGTAAAATCTATTGCTGTCGCGCAATGCCCGCAGAGCGCGATAGAGAACTGCAGCTTGGACCGAAAATACCTATTAAAAGTACACAAAATCAACGTTTCGTTCAACTTGACCGATTTAACTACTTTTTCATTAAAAACTAAAGAAAGGCTTTGGTCGTGTTCCTATGTTTTTCTTTTTTTATATAATCTAGTCAAATTTGTTTTCTAGATGTTATAAAAAGAAGAAGATCTGGCCAATTTTTGAGATTTTGAAGGCTCATATCTTTTTTAATAATTAATTTATTAAAAACAGGAAAACATAGGCAAATGCCAATTGAAGCAATACATTTTTTGCAAAATGCTCTACTCGCCTTATCTAGGGAAGGAACAGGGGACTACGTTTGAAAACAAAACGTGGAAAAACAGCCCTTGTGTTTCCTGTTAAGTTCGTAAAGGTATTCGGTTCGTATACATAGAAACACCCACACACAAATGTTTCACTTGTGCGGGAACCGAACCCGCGATCTCAGGCGTAGCAGTCGGTTACACTAACCACTACGCCATCGAGGCTTTTTTTATTCCTATTATCTGAAAAAATGTGAATGATAAGACCATTCTGCTTACTCCCTCCGAGAAGTACATTGTACAAGTCTATGTAAGAATTAATCTATACTAATATTATAAAGCTGAAGAGTTCGTTTGGTTGAACGCGCTAATCTCAGGAACTACTGGTCCGAATCGAAAAATTATTTGAGTGTTGGATAGCTCATTTATCGAGAAAGGCTATATAACATCACGCTACGACCCACAGGGGCGGCGCAGTAATCTTAGGCGCGGCTGAAACCACGGGCACATCTAGTTACGGATACATACGCGTGTGGTACGCCAGCCGACACATAATACAGCACAGATAACCTATGATTAACAATAATTGTTAATCATAGGTTATCTGCGCTTCGGCTAAATGTCAATCTCACACATGATAACGGTTTGATATATTCTGTTGTGCGCGAGATATGAATGCCGTGCACTTTATATTTACAAAGACTACGATGTGTGACCTAGACATGTTTATTATTCTTAGCATTATGGAATATATTATATATTTCTCTGGATAGTCAAGATACACCAATATAGACCAGTCATCAGGATTTTCCACGTCAACTTCCGTTGACGTTAAAATCCAAAACTAGGCTTTTCTTTGTTCAAACGTTAAACTTTAAACTTTGTACGTTTCAAAGAAAAGATATAATAATTCGAAGCAAAGCTCATGAATCATGGCACTCTGCATATTTTTTATATTTTTAGGCGCATGACATCCCTGATATAAATTAGGTTTGTCAAGCTCCTTTTCGATGCAACGCTAACCAAACACATTAACTTATCTATAGTATTATAAGAACTTTTATTTTATTTGCCTTTGGTGATACAGGAACTTCCAATCTAGCGGTTGGTAAACGGTAACACAACCAAGAACCGTTGTCAACCGTAAAGCAAGAGTGAATAGGAACGGAAATCTGATTGGCGACTGAAAAATACAGTATTATGATATCGCTCGCTTCGCGCCAACACAAAGACACCCTTCACACTAGCCTTTGTCTAGCGTGGACATTCGATAAGCGTATGCGCAGCACACACGCTGCGACGTAGCACGATCGCCATATTGGTTTGTTAACAAAATGGATGCCAAATTCGGGAAATACTCTTATTATAATGACGCGTATGCGCTACGCGAGCACAGCTAAAATGCGGCGAATAAGCGATAACTTCGCGACATGTGCGTTGCGGTGTCACGCCGTGTCCGTTGCGTTGCGTAATCGCGATGTGTGCGTTGCGTGTTGCGGCGTGAGCATTATATCGTCGCGGCGTATGGTTGTGGTGGGGTATGCATTGCGGTATCGCTGCGTGAGCATTTTTGTCGCGGCGTATGCGTTGCGTTGTCACGGCATGACAATACTGTGACGGGGCTCGAAATTGGCAATCCAATATTAAATAAGACTTTGCAGCCAATTGAGTTTTCCTAAGCTTTAATAATTAATCAGCGTGTTTCATTCTACCAATAGAAAGAGCTTAGTATTATGTAATAAACGGAAAGTACGTTTGTGACTAACGTTCAGCTCTAGACAGTTTTGATAGGCAATAAAATTAATAACAAAGTATGTTGGGTATAAGACATCTATAAAGTATGATAACCTTCGATAAGGATAGAAATAATCCACTATTTATTATTTATATTAATAAGATATTGTGGTGCTGACCCAGAATCTAAGGAAGAGTATATGGAGGTGTGTTATAATATCAGCTTTTAGTTCATCCTAACTTATACTAAAAATACGAATGTGAGTTTATTTGTTACGCTTTCACGCCTGAACTACTCGACCGTTCATCATGAAATTTCGCATACACGTTGTACCTTTTATCCAGGAAAAAGTACTGTTCCCAAGGGAATGGAAATTTATTGACGAAATCAAGAAATGTATGCACATTCCACACGCTATAACCCTTACTAATATTATAAACGCGAAAGTTTGTATGGATGTATGGATGTTTGTTACTCTTTCACGCAAAAACTACTGGATCAATTGCGATGAAACTTGTTATGTAGATATCTGGAGATCTGGATTCACACATAGGCTTTTTATCCTGATATTTCCACGTGAACGAGACTGACGCGGGTGAAACCGCGAGGAAAAACTAGTACCTATTTTATAATAATTCTTCTGCACGTTGGACCCATGTCACTGTGTAAGCCTCCCAAAGAACCAGATATTTTTTTAAATATTTGGGAAATTCTTGTGGAAGAGAAAATATCTTTATTTTTAAAAGATTCATAACTGGTACATTTTATTCCTTTGGTCCCAAACAAAGCTGACTCTGTGATTTGGGCATCAGCACAAATGCAGGCACGATTATGCAGGTCGCTTATAATGATAAATTATAGTAACTAAATAGCAATGTATAATAATTAACTGAAAATAGAGTCTTATTAAAAGCATAAAATCCTAACTAATATTATAAATGCGAATTTAAGTTAGTTTGTTTGTTACGCTTTTACGCCTTAACCACTCTACTGATCATCATGAAATTTCGCATAAACGTTGTCAGGGGGATAGAAAAGAACATAGGGTACCTAACATTCAGAAGTAGATTGAAGAAAAGTACTGTTTCTAACCTAATCTACATTTACACGGGTGAAACCGTGTGCAAAATCTAGTAAAGAATAAAGTAGGAAAATGAATATGTGTGTGTGAGAGTACTTTTATAATTTTTCTGCATCATTTTGTCGTCTGTTTACGCGAATGTTATTCATTGAAATTAAACTACTATATACCTATGGATTTTATCGCGTTGTTTATTTGACACTTTCTTACATAATTTAGAAACTGTTAAATTACTATACTACTGTTAAACTTTACTAATTTTTAAGCTAATTAAATTATTAAAACTATTTATATTTAAGTTTACACTTTCCCCTACGTTTCGGTTACTTTTCAGCAGCCATGGTCACGGAGAGACTAAGATGGTAGTTGTCTCAATGTTCCAGTGTAGTTATTTCAAAATTTTCTGCATCTTTAATATCTATGATATGATTAAGAGCCAATATCTGACCTTATTGTTTATCTCCAATTTACTAAAGTTCTGAATGTTTAGTGTTGACCTCAATTTATATAATGTATGTGGTTGTAAAAATAAGGGTAATAGTTCAGCAAGTTTGTTTATTTATTTGAGGGTATACAAGCTTGAGGATGTATGTGATGTAGAAGATACAATATATGACCATGTTTAGCTTGTCACAACATCTTATCTCGAATCGTTGACCTTACTCGTTTTATCTGCGTTATCACACTGATTGTTTTATAGTCAATAGGTATTAGACGTTATCGGAGCGATATAGGTATAGTATTGATACTTCTCGTAATTTTTAGATACATATTTATTTATATACATAGTGTCACGCCTATATCACTGAAGCAAAGGAGTACTTGGGGTTTATAGAATAAATAAATATAAATACATGTGTCATGCGACTACGACATACGTACTGATAAATATGATTTCAAATCTCAAATGCTTTTTACATAATATTACCAACTTTTCTTTATTTTAGAATTTAGTTTTATATGGACAGTGACATATGGCATAATGACTGCAACACCTGGTACATAAATGAGTTGTAAAATACTGAAATTATAAGTTGATGGCGATTTAAAAGAGTGGCTTTGAGTTTCTTGCAGGTATCTTCTCATAGGCTCAACCTTTTGCCTGAACCTTGCAACTAACATAAATGTAAATTCAGTAAATATAATAAACTCACTTACCCATTTGACGTTCATAAGCGTTACTTTGTGACCTAAGTGAATAAATTATTTTTGACTTTGACTATCCCCTGTGTAAATAAATGCGTTCTGGCTCTTTGGCAGAACGCATATTCTATAAAAATCAATGTAGTTTATAATATTATAAACGTAAGACAATATTGTCTTACGTTTACGTGAATGTTATACAGGGTGTCCGGTAATTAATGGATAACCTTGAAATATTTTATAGTAGAACTGATGGCAGTTCAGAAAAAAATATGAAACAATATCTATCCTAACTGAGAATTTTTAATTACCATATTTAACTTTCTTGTACACTACGACGATAAATGAATAAATTCCATCGGTTTTTTGTTGTTTTATTATTAAACACTAATTATGCTAATAGATAGACAGACAATAATATGACTAGCTATTGAACATTTATAACATTTTTTTTTTCATAACTGCCTTCTGTTCTACTATGAGACATTTCAAGGCTATCCATTATTTACCGGACACCTGTATATTAAAATAAAAAAGAGATATTCGGATTTTATTGCTGTTGAATTTCTCCGTAACCATGCTTGAATTTAACACATTTAATGCCATTCCGGTCATAAATGATCGTGAACAATACATTTTCTATTGTGTCTGCTATATGACATGAAAGGCTTAAATAGTTAAAATGGTTTTCAATAAACCGCTATATAATCTGTATGTATAGTAATTCAGTTTCAATATAGTTTAGGCGCAACAACAAGTACAATATGCATTACACACAAAAACGAATATAGGGCACTTTGAGTAATATTGTAATAATTGACTAGTTTCAACAACATAATATCATGTTACAACGCGTCATTGCATACGATAGTATGCCTCATGTCGTGGATTGAAGGTCCGAAATTCTGTGGCTATAGAAGTTTTCTGGCGATTGTTATGAATGGGAATAATACACGCATATGTTGAGTATTAGTATGTTCTGGAATGTTTAATTAATCATTTTATTGATGTGTTGCCTGCATTACATAATCAATCTTCTCAATCTTCAAGGAGGTAGGTAAAAAAGTGTGTGACACCTACATTTCGTTAGCTGTGTTTTAGGAGGCTATTGTGGTTATCCGTACATTTTTAGACTACGTATTGCTACTGAGAATCTTCTATACATTAATACGTGAAGCAAAAACTTTGTACCCTTTTTACGAAAATTGCGCGGACGGAGGAATATGAAATTTGGCATAGTTAAAGTGTACATGGAGAATGAGTGGCGAATCCTAATATTTTTATAAAATATGCATTAGAAATACATTAAATTAATGAAAAACCACGACACGCACACAACCTTGCATTTGACACACGCAGTCGAATCGCGTTCGTAGTATTTCGGCGTTGTTCGTCTGACTTCATGAAATTCTTTGTAACTATGGTTACCTATACCTTATTTATATGTAATAAAGAAAAAAGAAAACAATGTAGTAAACTTAGGAATATCGTCATTGAAAGAGTATAGTCAAGTAAATAATAATTTGCTTGAAAAAGATAGGTAAATTAAACCTATAGAGCCTTGGCGAAATCTAAAGGAAATGTGATTATAAGGGTATAGTTATAGACAATAAAACCTTAATAACGATCAAATTTAAAATTTAAATCAATTATCGTCGAATTTTGACCACTAGGCGGCCACTAGTTGTTTTAAAAACCTCTAATAACTCATTGCCTGACCCGGAAAATGTCCACCCCGGTCCGCCCCGGATATTATCACATTACAAATAATGAAAGATAGGACACAGAGAGCGAATTATATTTTGAAAAATACAATGTTTGCCTATAGAGCGTGTAACAGAAAGGTCTAGCTATATTTTAGAGTCTTAATGTATATCTGAGAGAATAAGCTATGTGGTCTGTAACTTAAACTAAAAAAATATTTTGCATTTTATAGCAGTTTCAAACATTTTATTTATTTTTATTTAAACGTCGGACAAACGCATTATACCCTTATCAAAATTTCGCCTGGTCACCGATTCAGCTTTTACTAAATGCTATTATTTAAATATCGAATAGAATGTGCATTATATTGATAAATCGATTAAAAATAAACTGCTAAATTTTTGTGTTACACGCTGTATACAGAATGCACTTAAAATGCTAGACAAAAAAATATTTATACATTTTAATAAATAAGAATTCTGCAGTTCAATGACCAGCTCAGACACGGTTCAGAATAAAACCTAGATTTATAATACCTAAAGCTAATAAATTTAAATACAATGAGAGTAAATGAAGCAGAGAAGAAACATGAGAATCGTAGCAAGTGTATTTTAGTACACCTTACTACGATTTATTTCCAGTCATATTATAAATGTGAAGATGTTCAATGTTCGGATGTGTCTTACTTAATTATGCCTAAACTGCAGAATCGATTTAAATGAAACTTGGTCTATAGGTAGACTGTATCTTGGATTAACATATGGGATACTTTTATCCCGGCATGCGTGTGCGAACAATGAAAAATGTTGCAAAAACGGTGAACATTCTCTTATGTGAAGCAGAAGCTACTTTATAACTTGGTATGTGTTCTTGTGAGATTCACGCGGCCACAGCCGCAGCAATAAATAATAATTGCACTTTAATTAATACAGACTATTAGATTAATAAGTGTGTAACGAGTGTACATTAGCTTGCTAACAAGTTACATGACTCAACATCCGCAGTGCACGCATCTGGTCACTACTGGGACAATTTATCAGTACCATACCTACTCATAAATGTCCTATATTAGGGGAACGTATAGAGGCTATTTTCGTTGATAATTGGTAAGGTTTGACTATATAATAATTTACCAAGTACACACAGCGACACATCAACCTAGACTTTGAACTATTAGAAGTTGAACGCTGCGAATCGTGCGGGAGAGTGCGTTATATTTTTGTTACGCTCTATTCTTCCCATTACGTCGACACCACTATGCACTGTCCCTTTCCGACAATTCTCTATTTTGTATGTAGTGTAGTTATGCGTATATAGGGTGTCTAACTTGATGTGTAGCCGTGTGTACGTCGCTAGTCGGTTTCTGGAGGTTACAGGTATAAGTCCTACTTAACGTATTATCTTTTTCACGTTAGTCGAGAAATGCTAAAATACATATATTAATATTTAATTTACTATATTTAACCCTCGGCTTCGCTCGCGTAAATGTAGGTAAAGTTAAGTAAGGTTAGCTTTTTTTTTTCTGGATAAAAGGTATGTCCTTTTCTGTTGCCCTGACAACGGGTATGATAAATTTCATGATAATCAGTGGACTAGTTAAAGCGTGAAAGCGTAAAAAACAAACTCACATTCGCATTTATAAAATTAGTTAAATAGTTATAATTAAATTAGGTAATTAGTTAAATAATTAAGTTTGTCGTCGTCATTATTGTCATTGAAATCTTAAAAAATCAATTAGGTGTGTTCCTTTAAAAATTCGGCTTGATCGATGTTTAAGTAATTTGAATTGTTAATCCCTATTCAAATAATAATGGCAATCAACGCTAGGGCGCACCTAGAAAGTATCAATTCAGTTGTTACTACAAGAAGCAATAACATACACAACGCCCATAGGCTTCGGTGACTATTATACTTATTTGCCATAAAGAACTGGGGATATTCTCAAAGAGAGACATACGTCATCAGAAACAGCGGTTAAAAATTATGTTCAGGTGTAAAGAAATGCGATCGAATTAAAAAAATATTAGTTATTATTTGGTTCAAAATATTCCGATTTAAAGTAGATCATCCGACGTACAATAAATTATGCGCGCGATCACAATATTGCAATGCATATTGCTGATCTTTGGACTCTTATGTTACACATCGCTATATTAGCGATGTGTAACATAAGAGTCCAAAGATCAGTTGCAGCAGTTGATTCAATTATAGTACTGCAGAACTAATATAAATAAATAATAATATGCCATTATTATTCAAAGGATTTAATTACCATACGTGATGACAAATAATTACCTTAGCATTTTATATGACGTTTATTTGGTGACGTGACACTAACGTAACAGAACGCTCCGCTCGAGTGATGACAAAAACACTTTCGTGACACTTTCAGTTATGTACCGCATTTATGTAGTAGCGCAGTAAGTTGACTTGAGAAGAAATTGTTTGATAAAAGCCTTTGGTTAGAGACAAGCCTATCGAAAATAAGCAGAATTTTATTCGGTAGTAGTAATGTTCTAAAAGTGCAATATCTAGATAATGTCATTCGCGTGGTTCTTTCCCTGTATCTGTCGACTATGCCACATTGATGAATAAATTCGACAAGGTTCCAGCACACGTATTCTATGAAATGATGATATTATATAACGTTGGACGAGTGTATGTGTTTACACATAAATATAATCAATAGAATATCCATTTCACCTCTGCCATAATACTAAAGTGAAATTAGTGAAATTAAATTTCTGAAGTGGCAGCTGCGGCCTACCCTCGCGACGGATTTTCGGAGGATTTCTCGTAGGAGATACAGCTAGATTTATGCCTAGCCTTTAATTTGCGCTTGATCTTAAAGTGTATCATAATAATGACGTGTTTTAAATATGATTGTGTGTGGGAATATTACCAGAAGTTACAAACATGTGAAAATATCAAGGGTAAATGTTGATGTCAAATACAAAAAGTGTTACATGGCGACTGTAAAACACATTGGTCCTTGCACATGTCACAGCAAATAAATTGCGTCGTCTCGTATGGAGGCCGATGAGCTTCATATTATTGTTTTTAGCATAATTCAATGAAACTGCCTCGGTGATACAACGGAAATAAGTAATCGTCGTCGCGTACATATTGATGTGATATAATGGTAGATATTAGATATTTACCTAAAGGCATTAAGATTGATTAAATAGAATGATACAGATAGATCCGGTTAACATTTTTGTGGGGAGAATTAAATAAATATTCTATCACATACACACAACACCATCTAGCCCAAACTAAGCAGAGCTTGTACTATGGGTACTAGAAAGTAAATGTAAGTATATTATCCTTATCTTATCATATAAATATGTACATATATTAATACGTGAAGCAAAATCTTTGTACCTATCCACCCCTTTATACGCAAATTAAGCGGACGGAGGAATATGAAATTTGGTACAGTTAAAATTTATATGGTGAAGGAGGGGCGAAAGTTAATATTTCTTATAAAATATGTACTAGAAATACATTAAATGAATGAAAAAACACTACACACACAACCATGCATTTGACACACGCAGACGAATCGCGTTCATAGTATTTCGGCATTGTTCAGCTGATGTCATAGAATTCTTTGTAACAATGGTTATATATCTTAGGTATCGTGAAATGTGATTATAAGGCATATAGGCAATAAAACCTTAATAAAAATCAAACTTAAAATTTAAATTAATTATGGTCGAATTTCAACCACTTGGCGACCGCTAGTTATTTTAATTAAGTACACAAATAAAACTGCCTTGAGTCTAGGTGTAGCATGTGATTAAAACCTATCGGGACATGGGAGACAACGCCTTGTGCGGGGAGTTGCCTTTAGTAAAAATATTTTTTTTTAGCGCATTGTCTGGCCAACGAGCAGACGGATCGCCTGATGGTAAGCGATTACCGCCGCCCATGGACACCCGCAACCCCAAAGGAGTTACAAGTGCGTGATGGTAAGCGATTACCGCCGCCCATGGACACCCGCAACCCCAAAGGAGTTACAAGTGCGTTGCCAGCCCTTTAAAAAGGAATGAAGGAGGGAAAGGACAAAGGAAAGGATAGGAAAAGGATCCGGGTAACTGGGCCTCCGGCTCTCTCACTCACCGATACGAAACGCAACAGTACGGGTACCGTTACTTCACGCCGGTATTCTGTGAGGGGTAGTACTACCCCGGTCGATCCGGCCCATTCATGCTGAAATCAGCGAGGATCTATACACCTACCTACCTACCTACCACATACACACAACACCATCTAGCCCAAACTAAGCAGAGCTTGTACTATGGGTACTACAATGGATAAGCATATATATATATATATTTTGTACATACGTACCTACGTATTATACATAGAAACACCCAGACCAAGACAAAAGACAAACATCCATGTTCATGCACACAAATATTTGTCTTGTGCGGGAATCGACCTCAGGCGTGGCAGTCGGTTACACTAACAAAGTAAAATATATGTATATTATGTAATACAATACACATTATATATTTGAAAACAGTAGCGTTATAGTTATCGTCTAATAATCTTTAGAATTGCGTAGAAAAACCAGCCAGTACAATAGTCCGTCCATAGTACGTACCTATTTTGTTGTAGATTCGATCCCTACACGGAGCAAAAAATTGTGAGATCAACAAATAGTTGTTCTAAATCTGGGTATTCTGTATATCCGTCGATTATCTCTTGCGACCCAGGCATTATTTCTAGCACAAAAGATGACTTTAAAAAATCTGTTTAATGATTACAAAATTGTCCGTGACACAGCGATAAATGTAGACAGAAATTATATTGATTTTTTTAAAATTAGAGTATCAAGATAAAAATCTTCTTATACGGCAATATTATACTTGCCGTATATTACATTATTACCTATAATATCAAAATCTTCGCCTAACCACAGCATAAGAAGCCATTTTATTTATAAAACTGTAGCCGGTTACGTGTGGACAAAACAGCTAAAACAGGTTCACGTTTCTGCATACTTGTGCACAAATGTAACAAACGAAATGAGTCCGTGTCGTTTGTGGCATCGGAGCCAATGACCTAAATTTTGCGCAGTTCAGAGGATATGGCATCACACATCTTGGCTAGAACTAAACTCTGGATATTATGAGTTAGTGGTTATCCAGAAAAAATTAAGTAGTAACGTCATAGTAACTAATATTATAAATGTGAGTTTGTTTGTTACGCTTTCACGTCTTAACTACTCGACCCATCATCATTAAATTATGCATACAGGGTAATAGAAAAGGACTTAGTAACAGTACTTTTTTCTAGATGAAAAGTACGTTAATCTAACCTATACTATATATATAAGCGCGCGAAGCCGCGGGCAGAATCTAGTATTATATACAGTGTGTATAATAAACCCTGTCCGATTTATTAAGGTCTTGCAATTTTTATATAAGGATGTCACTTACGTTCACATAATAAGTTACTGTATAACACCTTTAAGGATCGGACAGTGTTTATTATACACACTGTATACGGATAAACAGTACTTAGCCTTATTTTGCGCAATTTATTATACTTTGACATTTCGGAAATAAACGTGTATCTATTATTATTAATTGTTTGCTCATTACGAGTATTACCATAGCATTCTAAATTAAAAATATATTTTTGATACGCCTACCCGGGGGACATTCATTCAGGTTCAACTTGAACAGGCTCTTCGAGAGTTTAACTCTAAAGTAGGATAGGTCTCTCGAGACTCAGGCTCTGGTAAAGGCAGGACTTATTGGTACATATTGAATCTTACAAATCTGGGCTATGGGAATGGTGTCTAATGAGCAGGTATTATGGTATCTACGGATCAAAGACGGCGTCTACCATAACTCCTAAGAGCATCAAGTTGGATGGGCAGACGTTGTCTCGACGATTTATTATTATTTAAAATGCTTTTTCTTGTAATTATTTGAAACGTAGAAATCTTTATTTTAATCAAGGTTCGTACGACTTTTTAACTTGAATAATGCACGTGGTCTCACTCAAAAAGTTCCAGAACAAACTATGTTAACTAATAACATCAATCCAGTTCTATCTGAATATTTAAATACCTATTAAAATACCAGAAAAAGGCGATCTAGTATTAAATTTAAATTGTGTATTTTAATCTTAAATTAGGTACAAAGTGTAGGTGGTTTATTCACAATCTTTAATAGTTATGTTTCTAGCTGGAAAGATGTATAGTAATTTGGTCTGCTTTAGAGAAAGCATTGGTTCATTCATACATAGGTACGTAATATCACGCATATACATACGCATATGATGTAACATATGCTATCGAGAATTATTTGACAGAAAAATTCTATTACAACTTTGCCGGTCCTAGGAATCCACCCAAGACCTCATCACCCAATACGACTATTGTTCTATTGTTCGCATTTATTACCACTGCGCCACCGAGGCATTGGTATCTTCATATAAGCACAAAAGCTTGCCATATTAATATTATCGATCCAGATTATAACACTTTTTTTTTAAATAATTTAATCTTATACTAGCATACTTTCAGTATGCTTTGGTGACGTCTGCCAAGACATGAAAGAATAACGAGATAACAAGACAAATTTCGCATAATTTACTAAAAAACGTTGCTATTTTCGCTTGTTATATAAGTAAGCTTAATAACAATAATATCAGCTCTGTATATGTATAAACTATCCCACTGCCGAGCGCGGGCCTATTATACAGGTTGACTGGTTAAACATTGTACATACTTGAGGACATGATAATTTATGGACAGACGTAACGTATAAAAAGAAATAATAAAATAAAATCTGTGTAACCTGCAAAGAAAACCTTTATGAAAATTTGTATGAAATGTCCATAAAATGTGGACACCGCGCGTCGCACACAGCTGTCGAGCATGCCGCGCTACAAAAAAAAGGCTAATGACCTTTTATAAATAAAGGGCGAGCGCAAATTCGGGAGAGTTTGGGTGCGGTAGTGGGAGTAGCTTTGGTATATGCGCAAGAGTGTCCGCACATTAAGTTTTTTTGGATAACTAGGTCGAATTTTAAGTACCTATTTTTTTAGATATCGAGATCCAGAATCGAAAACTGAATACCCTCCTTCAATACGTCCAGTCTTTTAACAATTAGCCTGTATATTATAGGAAAAGGACGGAAGGTGGCTACTTTTAAAATTGCTCTCTGAGTTAGTATTTAGTTCATGAATTAGTCTGAGTTAGTGAGGCAGTATAATAATTTGTCCTACTCCACCCCTTGAAGTAATGCAATATTGGATGATTAATTGACATAGAGCTAAATAAACTAGACACTAAATAAATAAATAATAATTTATTATTCAATACGGATATAACTTTGAAAAGTCAAAGTCATTCAGGGATTGAAATTCTCTGCGTGGCAGACGGCAGTGCAACGATCACCAATGGTCCACTAGGCCAGCACTGCTTTTTTTTACTTACATAAATATAAACTATTACACTACCTATGTACTAGTTTGTACACGCGGCTTTGTTCGTGGTCATTACTTTTGTTCTCCTTCCTTTCTCCCTTTGTTCCAATGCACACTTTTGCAAGGTACATGTCAGTAAATTTTACACAGGTGGCATTAAACTTTATTTAGTTGTTGTCAACAACTGTGCACAGAAACATATATATTTAAACATCTGTATGTACTTTAAGTATAATTTGATGTATTTATTAGGACTGCTTCGTTAGTTTTGTGGTTTAAGTTTGCGTGCGATCGGTTCCAAGTTTGATTTTGAAGTCTGGCAATGTGTTTTTGGATAATGCAAAATCCCGTAGCCTCATATAATCTAAAAATTTAGACTAAACCAATTTTTTATAGCACCTGTCTTAAAATGTGCTCGGTGGACGCCAATAAGCTAGTCTTCCAATCCATCTTTTTTTAGACTCCATGTAATACCGCGGGATTTAAAATATAGGTAGTGTCTATTGGTGTCTTAAACCATGGGGTTGGCATGGGCCATACAAGCAGATACACGCGTAAGCATATTTAGAATGAATACATACATATTATACATAGAAACACCCAGACCAAGACAAACATCCATGTTCATGCACACAAATGTTTGACTTGTGCGGGAATCGAACCCGTAACCTCAGGCGTAGCAGTCGGTTACACTAACCACTACGCTATCGAGGCCGCAATATATATTTAAATAGGACTTATTGACCACCGTCAATAAGTCCTATTTAAATATATATGGTGGTTCTATCTGTTTAGCTTTACGTGACTGAGTCCTATGTAAGGATAATTTTCACCATTAGACAGCTACTTTTTACAGAAGTACCTATACAATATACAGCATAATCATAATCATTTATTTGTCAAACATAGGTACATATAAAGATCTTGGATATAAAACATAAATAACATAAATGTAACAGAAATGTGTGGTCATATTTAAGTATCAAATAAGATAGCCTCAGTACAATGTGAAACCACGACAAATAAATCCGCATACGTTAATTCAACAATGATATAGCACTTTCTTTTTCTTTTTCCTTTTCTAGTCGATACTACAGACTAACAGCTGATTCGGGTGATAATCGTGAACACGAAAATGACTTGGCGGAATTTTAGTAGTGATGTAATGTATATATATAAATAAAAATCAATCGCCATATGTATGACGGAGCATCATTTTAGAACGGCTCTACCGACTTGGCTTTTTTTTTTTGTTGTGTTTGTAATTGTCAGGACAAGGTTTGTATGAACGAAAATATGCGAAAAATCCGCGGAAGGTATATGGCGAAAATTTTAATATGAAAAGAAAGAAAACGCTATTTGATATTGGATTTATTTACGTGAAATGTATTTTCCCATAGATTAACAGGACAACGACTGTCGGTTCAGCTAGTAATAAATGAAATGTTTGATATAACTATTTTTTGATTTGGGGATATGGCACATAGGTTATTATCAAATATATATTACGATACTAAACTATGACCACACTTTTCTGCTACATGTTGTATACATATAACATCACGCTATGAGCTACGGGAGCGCAGCAATACTCTTGAACGTGGGTGAATTGGCGGGTGGATAGCTTGTAACCAATAACTTTATAAAATGTTTATAAAATTTTCTGTGAGGTTTTTAGTAGTATCACGGATTAATTAAATGCTATGTAGACGACAATAAAGCTCGTCCGTATAACATGATCTAAAAATAGCTTACGAGATGTAGGTGTAATGTATTATACCTACATCTCGTAAGCTATTTCTCTAGCTCGGTTTCGCTCGCGTAAATGTAGGTTAGATTAGTCGAGTGAGCGGACCGCTCACCTACCGGCTTACTCAGGTGCTCTCCGGACACGGCTGTTTCGGAGAGTACCTCTGCAAGAAAGCCAGTAGGGAGCCGACAACCAGGTGTCACCATTGTGTGTTTGACCGGGACACGGCGCAGCACACGCTGGAGGAGTGCCCGGCGTGGGCCGCGCTGTGCCCTGGTCGCCGTGATTGGCCACGACCTTTCGTTGCCGACCGTCGTATCCAAGATGATCGGCGACGACAGGTGCTGGGGCGCAATGAGGTCCTTCTGCGAGACTGTCATCTCGCAGAAGGAGGCGGCCGAGCGGGGGCGTGAGGAAGATCCTTACGCCCCGGATGCCGGCGCCGGAGGAGAGGGCGCAGGAGACGCGCTTACGTCGCTCTCCTGCCTCTCACCTAGGGGCTCCGGGTGACAGGGCCTCAGGGGACCCTGTCACCCGTAAATTAAAAGCCCCGAGAGGGCGCGCGCGGTGTTCCCGCGCGCCTTCTAACGTCGAAAGGGGAGAGCGGTCAGGCTCTCCCCTGGGGACGAGAGGTGGTCGGGTCCGATTGACCCGGCCGGCACCCACACGGGGGGGCCTGCTATGGATGAATATTTTAAGCTCCCAACTGGCCCCCCCATTGAGTGAAAGAGGGAACACCCCAGGTTTTTTAGTGGGTATACCAGCACGTCTTGCTCTAGCCGGCGGATAGTGCATCAAGCATTTTCCTGGGAACTAAAAAAAAAACGTTGAGTTTACTTTAGTAACAGTATTTTTTTTTGGACGAAAGATATTCTTTTTCTTTTCTGTCACCCTGACAATGTGTATGCAAAATTTCATGGTGGTTAGTCGAGTAGTTAAGGCGCGAAAGCGACACAAACAAACTCACTTTCGCATTTATAATATTAATTAGGATAACCAAAAACGTATATTTTAGAAAGGCCAGTTGGTCTTTTGGTCTTGTATGTAAACTATTACACGTCGCTTGTTATAACTGCATAATAAAGTCTTTATGATCAGGGCTTTAACCAACCCAACCGGATGCTTGAGAACCAGTAACGTCGGAACGTTGTAGGAGCACCGTTAACTACATCTGTCACAGACGTATAGAGCCAGACCAGAGTCTATATTAAAAACAAATAAAGTAAACTAAAAATGATTTATTTAGTTAATTTCGTTATCTCATATATGTGTATCTTAGGATGTAGGTATTTTATAAATATAAAATTATATTTGTGTTTGGATACCCTAAATGCTTTTAGTTACGATTAAGAAAGATCAATGTGATTTTTATTTAAAGCTAGTTTTTGCACGCGGCTTCTCTTGCGTTAATGTAGATTTTGTTAATAATATTCTATCACTCGGAAAGAGTTCCTTTTTTCTGGATGAAAGGTCCGATATCTTTTTCTGTGTACCTAACAATGAGTGTGCAAAATTGTATGATGATTGGTTGAGTAGTTGAGGCGTGAAAGCGAAACAAACAAACTGACATTCGCATTTATAATATTACTAGCGGACCCGACAGACGTTGTCCTGTACAAACGAATAAACAAAAAGAAACAAATCTAACCCATTCTCGAATCCACTTCAACACACAATTTTTTTTAACAAAATCGGTCCAGCCGTTTAGGAGGAGTTTAATTACAAACACACGCACAGAAGATTTATATATATAAAGATTTAGGACCTCTCAATGAAATACAGATGCAAAAATATTTGATCTTTTGTCGATTATAATCTGACTAGGTTTGCCCCGCGGTTTCACCCGCTTAAGTCCCGTTTCTGTGGGAATATCGGGATAAAAATATAATAGTAGCATATGTGTGAATCGAGGTCTCCAGCTATCTACATACCAAGTTTCTTCGCAATCGGTCCAGTAGTTTTTGCGTGAAAGAGTAACAAACATCCATACATCCATACAAACTTTCGCGTTTATAATATTAGTAAGGAATTTTGTAGGTTTTCGGAGTCAGTCAGTATTATGTAATATCAATTATTTAAGATAATAAAGCAAAATCGTTTTTTATTACGAACAGTCAAATGAATTTAAATATCAATAAATTTTAACTTTAATTTTGGTTATTGCAAAAACAATTAACGATGTTATAAAAATGTTAGATGTATTTTCTTGTTTAGGTAGCTTAGGTTGCATTGAAGGGTTGTACACACGGCTACACATCAAGTTAGACACCCTATATACGCATAACTACGCTACATACAAAACAGAAAATTGTCGTAAAGGGACAGTGCATAGTGGTGTCAATGTAATGGTAAGGATAGTGCGTAACAAAAATATAACGCACTCTCTCGCACGATTCGCAGCGTTCAACTTCTAATAGTTCAAATTCCAGTCTAGGTTGTTGCGTCGCTGTGTGTATGTGTGCTTGTTGTTTAGGATGATATGAAATACTAGTTCTCGTTAAGCTAATCTGCTGTATTTCATAAGCGGTCGTTCAAGTATTATGTGAGCAAGGAAAACAAAGTTAATTTTTTTTAATGATGTGGGTCGTGGCGGCTTTTTGCAGTGGCGATTACGTCAGCAATATTTATTCAATTACTTTTCATATATG
Organism: Catocala nupta; assembly: GCA_963675205.1. Taxonomy (NCBI): domain Eukaryota; kingdom Metazoa; phylum Arthropoda; class Insecta; order Lepidoptera; family Erebidae; genus Catocala; species Catocala nupta. The sequence continues at coordinate 6,630,881 of OY776079.1, read as the reverse complement.
TACGTTTTGCATAATTCAATAGATTTTGAATTGAACGTACTATGTAGGTATGTAGCAACTCTACTCATCTTTGCAAGCGGAAATAATGTACGGGGGATTGCCCGAAATTATGTAAAATTAAATTATACCAAAGTTTATGTAAATAAAGGGGAAAAAGAGCTGTGTGTGTTACTATTGCTGACAAGGGGGAGGAGGGGACGTTTATGTAATACATGAAGGCCCCTAACGGGGAATAACCTTTAAGTTCAACATGCAGTGATGCGTTCGTGATTCACTTGCTGATTCATACGCGAGCGACGCGCCGTCTGTGCGTATTATCGCAAAACTGAATCATCCACACATTAGCGCCATTTAAATTTATTGGATAGTTGGCAATGGTGGCAATGTCTCTAAATTTGGTTTCCTTTCTGGTTCCTTGGCAGACTTGTGTACAATATTTCACCAAAGATTAAAAAACAGTCGTGTAGGATTTCCGGCTTATAAAACCGAGGGAATAGAGTGCACTTGTATTTGCGCACACATAATATCACCTGTGCAGATGGTTAGTCTCTGTTAACATCTCAACCAATCCAGTTATCAAAAATATGAAAATACAAATAATACTTTAAAAGCTATAAAACACGCTTTATTAAAAATACCAACCTAAAAATGTTGAAAATAATTTAATAATTCAAATGTAAAAAAGCGTGTATTTTTCAACGTTTTTGTTTTTTTTTTTTTAATAAATGTTCTTTAGTTTTATTAAACTATTATTTATGTTTATTTTTCAAACTATTATTTATTCCTTTTATTTTTTCTAAATTATGGTATTGTCATCGGTCCTCGATAAGTTCACAAAGTTTCAAATCAATTCGTCAGTTTGAAAGGGGTGAAAATCACGTTCAAAGATTCCGTTACATAGATACATATACATAGGTACATACGTGTTAAAAAGTTATACAAACAAAAGTAGAATATCAAATAAAAAAAAAATTACATTTTAAATAGTCTAGTTAAGTTCGAATGCCGGCGTCCTAGCGTTGATTGAGAGGTTAAGATTACTATTATCCCTCAAAACAACTCCTCATATCATATTATGGTGATTATAGGTTGCCTACATATATATGCCTGTGTGGTGGACAACGTCTATATCCGTCAAAAACTGCTACGTAATTTTATGGCGCGAGAAATTTGTATCTGGTTTTGTTACTATTTAAAAAAATTGTCGCGATGTAAACAAATTGCACGAGGCACTACGTCAAAGAAAATTGTTTAGGCAGATTATTGAGTTTGTAGTATGTATGTAAAATACCAAAATAAAATACTGTTATGGCCTCATCTTTCGGCTAAGCTATGCCCTTTAATACCGTGTTTACTATTTATTATCACGATAGTGTTATAATTCACATATAATGTTCAACAAACAAAAAAAAAACGGCCAAGTGCGAGTCGGATTAGCGGACCGTGGATTCCGTACAAATAAACCGCAAATCCTAACTAATACCTATTATAAATGCGAAGGTGAGGATTTTTGTTTGTTTCGTCATGAAATTACGCGTACATGCTGTCAGGGGTACAGAATAGGACATACATCATCCTTTCTTTCATTTACGCTAGCGAAGTCGCAGGAAAAATCTATACTAATATTATAAAGCTGAAGAGTTTGTTTGTTTGGTTGAACGCGCTAATCTCAGGAACTACTGGCCCGAATTGAAAATTATTTCAGTGTTGGATAGCCCATTTATCAAGGAAGGCTATAGGCTATATACCATTATGCTACAGCCTGTAGAAGCGGAGCATCAATGAAAAATGTTGCAAAAGCGGGGAAAATTCTCTTATGTGAAGCAGACGAAGTTGCGCGGGTCAGCTAGTCTAGTATATGTTTATAATTGCTTAATGATGCACTTTAAGTAATATGGAAATTATGCATAAGTTTTCCTTCAATAGTACTATAAGACATTACTTTTTGCCAAATTTTATGATTCTAAGTCTCTGGAAAGTACCATATGTTTTGATTCTCTTGCGGCCGTATATTTGGATTGCGTTGACTTAGAAGTATAATTATTTCACATCTCCAAAGAATTGCAGACCTGACTATTTGATATTTATTTTCTCAAACAAGTTGCTCCAACAACAACACACAGATGGACAACAAAGGGATCCTATAAGGGATCCTTTTCCCTTAAAATAATTTACCAAATTAATCTGTCAAATCTTAGAATAGCAAACACATTTAAAAATCTATTGTGTCTGGTCACCGATATTTCGCCGCGGTTTCTGGTTAAAGACTTTATTATTTCATAAAGAAATTTACATTTCACTTAGATGAAAAGACTTTTAAACTATGCATACACCAGTAATTAAATTTCGATATTCAGACATTAAATTCTAGCTTAATAATATAACAATATAAACGGAAGCAATAAACCTGTTAAAATTATATTTGCATGTGGGTACTACAACAATGTAGGTTTAAAGGGTTCACAACTAGTATAAATTTAAGGTACTTACAGTGTGTGGAGTATCCTGTGTATAAACTATGATATTGCCATGGACGATTGTGAGCAGGCCGAGCAGGCCTCCGATAAAGACGACGCCCAACATGTTGGCAGAGCACCACGCATGTGTTCACCGTGCTCCGCTCAAGTCTCACGCGCTCCTACGCAGTCCAATGTGAGCGGATGAGGTGGCAGCATGGTTTGTATACCTGCCAAACAGATGAGAGAATGCTTCAATTTTAATTTTTTTAACTGCTTTTATTTTGTATGTAAGAGCCAACAGGAATATGAAAACACTCAAACAATAGACACAAAGTACACCCTGACTCGGAACAACCATTTGTGGAATTAACAAATTTTTTATTGTATTGTATTCGAACCATACTTGGTTTAGTGTGTGTGGCGAGGTGACCACTTAAACCCTACGCTATCTGAGCAGTCTTAAAAAAGAACAGAGAATATATTAAAACCATATACAGGTTGTCCGGTAATTAATGGATAACCTTGAAATGTCTTATAGTAGAACTAAAAACCGTTCAGAACAATTTAAAAAAAAATTATATTAAAATGTGCAAGCTATATTAGCATAGCATCTTATCTCATCTTATCTTATCTTGATCCGGGGGCCAGTCATTGTAGACCGGCGACACTTCGACCCAGTGGGATCTTTTGTTTCGGCCCCGAGGTTTATCCCTGAGCTATCTCCCTATGAATGTACTGCATCAGTCATTAGCATAGCATACTTTTGACTGACTATCTATTAGCATAATTAGTGTTTAATAATAAAACAACAAAAAACCGATGGATTTCATTCATTTATGGTCGTAGTATACAAGAAAGTTATACACGGTAATTAAAAAAAAAACACATATCTCAGGTAGTAGTTAGGATAGATTTATTTCATATTTTTCTGAACGGCCATCAGTTCCACTATAAGACATTTCCAGGTTATCCATTAATTACCGGACACCCTGTATATGCCTTTTATACAACTACTAATATGTAGAAGCAAACAGTTTCTTTAACAACAAGGATATGACTTGCAATTAGCAAATGTTTGTGCAATCTTCTACAATAGTAACCAGTTTATTTTCTACTAAAGTAATTAACTGATTAAGCATAATGTTTTACAGATGTGCTGGACCCTAAACTAGGCTAACCCTGTATATCAAGTATCTAGGGCACTCAACCAGTTGTGTTGATAATTGATGACTATAATCCTACTAATATCATAAAATGAAAGTTCATGAAGATGTGCAGATGGTGATACTTAATCACGCAAAAACCATTAAACGAATTTAGATGAAATATAACAGGCTAGTTTAACATAAAGACATAATATACTACAAAGTATTGTACTCAAATGAATCTAGAAATTAAATGTAATGCCACAAAAACATGTCATCTAATAAGTAGCACAAATACATAAGGCTATATAGTTTATATAAATACATGCTTTGCAATATTTCAGAATATATCTATAATAAGTTATTGCTAATGCATTAAGTTAATATGTACATACTATTCTACAGGAGTCATCTCAACCTTACTATCCTATCTCAAAGATCCTTTGACTGTCTTACCGAGGGGATTATTGCAAAAATATTTGAAGTATTATGCTACCACTTACTTAATATTAGGTACACACAAAGAGCATACACTCTAATGCATGTTACAAACAATTTAATTAAGATGTCTCCTCTAGTACAAATATTTAATAACTTAATGTGCTAATATAGTTGTTATAAGTTTTGTTATATCTATCCTAACTAGTATTATAAATGCGAATGTGAGTTTTGTTTGTTATGCTCCTATGGCTTAACTACTCAACTGTCATCATAAAATTACAAATGCACATTGTCAAGGGAACAGAAAAGGACTTAGGGGTACCTTTCATTGAGAAAAATTCTGTTGCTAATCTAACCTAAACTACATTTATGCAAATGAAGCTGCAGGCCAAATCTAGTAAGGAATACTTCAGTAGTGTGACAAAGTATTTTACGTGGTAACCTTTATGAACACTGCTAGTATGATTGCAATGTAGTAGAAATATTTGTATGACTGTTATTCTTAGTCAGATAGTACATACAGCTATATGACTCAGGACTAACTGATGGTAGTTTAAGTATTAGTAAACTGTTTGTGTGTCTGACATAGAGCTGTCTTAAAACAGTGACATTTAAAAATAATTTAACTTTGGTCTTTCTTTAATACAAATTTTTAAGTAGACCTACTTAAAAATTTGTATTCTAAATCTTCGTAATCATGTATTGCAATTGACTTTACTAACATTCAAGCAATAGACACAAAGAACACACAAATGCAAAACAGCTGTAATAGATTACATCCCATATAGATTTAGTGATTTGAACAGTCAACTCTTAGCATAGAGGCAGTGATGATATTTATTTACATTTAATAATATATGTATTTTAGATCCATCGTTATCTCTGTATGCAATGACCATGCTTTGTGATAACTTACAATCATAATCATTGTCCCAGATAATAACATTACGCATAACTGTTAAAAAATAGTTATCTATTAAAGTTTTGTACTACAAATATATTTGTGGTTTTATCTTTCACCCATAGTATGCTGGAATATCAGACACGATGGGAAAAGCATTGTGTCTCATGCGGATCCACATTCCGGCATACCAAAGGTTAATGAAACATTACAACATGTGCAGTTTATAGGAATCATATGCAGTGCAATCAAGTGACAAAGCCATTTACTATAAACATACTATACATACTTATTGAATCTGCTCTACTAACTAAACAAGCAGTCCAAATTGTAAACATCTTTTTGTGTTAAACGGTTTGTTTATTGAGAAAGGTTATATGCATATATATATATGTATCTTTGTCATACAAGTTATAAAAGTGGGACTGTAACCATAGATAACATAATTTAATTCAAGAAAATGTGGGGTATGGCAATTAGACTTTTATGTTACTATCAGGCATTTCTTAGGTTAACACTTAGTAAGATTTGGCCTTAATATAAAATAATTGGTATTAAGTGGATGCACAAACTTATGGCAAAGAGCCATAGGGAAGGAACAGAGAATAGGGTAATTCTAGTAACCACAATTGCCCAGAATCAAAGACATAACATAATATAGTATGATTAGGAGTTATGTATGCTAAGAACTGAATTAATTAAGTAATGGAAATTAATAAACCATAGGAGGTATGTCAAAATTATATCAAGTCAAAACAAAGTGTTTACTTTTCTGTAAAATAGGTGAATGTTTATGTAAACTTAAGAATGTTTTACTTTACTTTCAATTCACAACCTGTTAGTTATTAAATATTTGGTCTCTGACATAATGATTGCTGTCTAGGGCACCCTAAACAATACATTTTCTATTGCACCTAATGTATAGTATTCAAAAAATTATCAATATAAACACAGGAACATTAAGTTGCTTTTGACTTATTATGGCACTTATATTACTATATTGCAAAGTTATGTTTAACACATATATCAACATTGATATTGCTGGAGGGCTATCTGTATAGAATGATTTGTTCCAGTCATTTTTTAAGTTTGCTTTGTAATGACAATGTCATGCAAGGTGAAAATACCAAATTTAGATTAACAGAATGTTAATATTAAGTTATCACTGTGTACAATTCAGGAAATTGAGATTAAAATAACAGTTTCAAATAAGAATGCTATCTATACTTACTTTATATTGAATTTTAATTTGGTCACTGTGTCACAATTATTGTGATAGTCATTGACCTGTTATTATTCCTTTATTACTTACCTAAAACTGGTTTTATGATTTGTACATTACAAATGATCGTCATTTACCACCAGGATGCACAAAGGCAATGGTGACCGAACGATAACGTTCCGGTTTCATAATCAAAACATTGGCACTTCATAATATAATATATTCACAATTTATATTGCAAAATGTCACGGTCTATAGCGAATAAGTTAATTCAATTATTTGTTGAGACAAGTGGTGGCCTTGGATCACGTGTTTGATGACAACAATGACTTCCTCAGATATGCACATACAAAATAGAACACATAAAATATCATGGGTACAAGTTACCATGCAAAAACTTCATTCGTTTTACAACAAAACACTACTTACAATAAAATAAGCGAAACTGTCTCCCGCGATGTTGTTGTTATACACTATTTTTGGCAATAATACACTTTATCATGAGAATTTGGATGAAACTAAAACGAAAAAATAATTATTACGACTAATTCATTCCTTTGATGCAGGAAAATCAGCGAAACGTCAAAACTAAGTACGTTCAAAAACGTATTCGTGTTACTATTATATACAGTTTGGAACAATTTTTCATCAACAAAAATGAAAATATAATAAATAGATTTCGGTAAAAACATGAGATTTATAAAATTTTATACCTATGCTTAGGATATATTTGGGATGTATGTCAAAGAATTTTTTTAAGCTATATGACCTTTATTATTTTATTGTATGTAAGTTTTTGAACGAACGTTGTGGCCATATCAAAATTATAATTTCTACTGGAATAACAACAACGTAGGTCGTAGGTAGACTCAAAGATATTATATATGGGTTCAAATTCACAGAAAACACAAAAGATTCACAGGATTAGATTAAGTAAACGTAGGTAAATATTGTTGGATAGATAGCCTAGAATTGTATGAAACATTTCAAAAACGATACCTACTTTTAATGCAAGTAGGTAATATTGTAAGAAGCAATAATGAAACACTTAAACAAACTACAGTATTTCTGATAATTTTATTGATATTACCTAATTAGTTAGTCTGGCAAGTGCTTTGAGACCTTTTGACATACCCATATATAAGACATTATATTTATACCACATACCATCTTGAATCTTCAAGTAGCACTGACGCAGGCAGTTTTGGGTCTACACTTTTTTATGATTTGCCACCTTTGGTTAGGTAAATAATGCACTCGTGCAGATTTGCAGAAGCCTTGTACTTAGTTACTAGGTATTCGTCTTTAGAACCCAGAATATTTAAGTATTATTTTCCTTTGAAACTAGCTACTGTATGATGGAAGATTAACGGCCGTGAAGAAAGTATGCGTGTAGGTATTACTGGCTTCTAGAGTTTGTCTATTAGCTGCCAATACGTGCTTTTGTAGGCTGTATAGGTACTTAATTCAAAGAATTTATATTTGTTTTGTATTAGTTAATATACCTAATGAGAGCACCTAGCTCTGTTTTGTCTTGCTGTTCATTATTCGCTCTTTTCTTTTTTATATTTATGCTAGCTAAAGCATAACTGTATTAACCAGAGTCGATAGGGCTATGAGTCCTGTTTGCAAAGCTACCTACTCATAGAGCATAGTAAAAATACCTCTTAAACAGTTATTTTACTCGCACTAGAGCAACTCGACTTGAAAAGTAACTCCGTCAGAGATATTATAATACTATACCGCACAAGAGAAGATCGCAACCAAACTATTAAAGTTTTGATCCTTCTGTGATTAGCGTTTCCAGAAGCTAGTGGTTTTTAACCCTTGTCCTGACGTCGTTCTCTCTCTATGATGGGTATCCTGGTGCTGTAAGAATCCATAGTCAACAGTCATTTCTTACATCAGTCAGGTCATAGTATCATCATTTAAGCAGCGACCGTCTTACTTTGGTTCCAATTTACTCAAAGACCAAATTTTCTTAATAACATTAATTTCAGGTTTCTTCAAGATGTAATGAATTACCATTAACAGCCTTTTGCCTGTAACAAGTGGGTATAGCGCTGTGCCTTCTATTTATGTAATGTCAATGTGTATGTGAGGATAGGTTTAATCCGATCAACATCTATGCCGACGAACGTGACTCACATATCATTCAACTTTTGGGACCTGTTAACAACAATGGATGTTTTAATTGTGTGTACCTAGTGTTTTATTGTAACTGTTTCAGCCATGAGGGACCAAGATAGATATACCTATGACAATATACAGATGGAATTAAAATATGCACCTATTATAAAGGTATACCGCTGTTTACCCTTTCTCCTAGCGCCTAGAAGTAATATAATAGCAATTTTACTTATAATACTTTTATTTTTTGACACTTAGAGATACGGAAGCAAATTTTGCAATAAATAGGTAATTTAATTTATAATAAGTTAAGTATACATAGTACCAACCTACAAAAGTGGATATTATGTATCACGTATAGGTACACCGACCGTTTTGCAATTAACAAGTTTTATGAACTGACTCACAGTCAGCTTGTGACCACGGCCGGTGTAACCTGGTCGAAACGTCAAGCATATAAAAGGTAAACATTATGCATGATCGCGTTAATACCCGTTACATATTATATATATCATGCAACGCGAAAGTTTAAAAGTTATGACTCACACTCACAAGCTTACGACTAATATGAGTATAAGAATATTTATTTTAAAGTATTTACCGAAATTTTGACTTATGAGAACCATTTTATATACTGGTGACCTTACTAAACTGATTGCTAATAACGGTAGATACTAAAAAGAAAGTCGCATCACCGGCAAGTAACAGACTATTCCGTATCTTTGTATCATCCCATAAAATAAATCTAATATAAATAATGGCGACCATGTGTTACATTGCATTACGTGTAACCTCATTATCCGTAGCATGCGGGCGCATCAACAACGGGCCGAAGCAACTACAATAAATTTAAAATAGAATGAGCAATTTACTATTATCATGTGTGATCTATGAGCATGACCAACCAATTTATAGTATACTAGCTGACCCGTGCAACTTCGTCTGCGTCACATAAGAGATTTTTCCCGTTTTTGCAACATTTTTCATTGATGCTCCGCTCCTATTGGTTTTAGTGTGATGTTAGCTTATGGCCTCCCTCGATAAATGGGCCAGCGAACACGAAAATATTTTTCAATTGAACCAGTAGTTGCTGAGACAGTGGCGTAGCGTGGGTGTCAGCCGCCCAGGGCGGAAGAAAAATTTGTCGACCGGGGAGATATAAAATTTTGTCGCCCGGGGCGATATAAAATTTAGCCGCCCCCTTATTTAGGTATTTCAATTAAAAGATTATAATATAAATTAAACCTAAATAACTTTTCGGCAAGAACAGTCATCATTATTGTTTATTTACATCTACCCATTCCTTAGTTCGTCATTTAATGGTTCAAATATTTACAAGATATTGTTATTATTTATTGTGAAATAATGCCGCCCCCTGAAAGTGCCGCCCGGGGCGGGCTGTCCCTGCCGCCCCCACTACGCTACGCCACTATGCTGAGACTAGCGCGTTCAACCAAACAAACAAACAAAACTCTTCAGCTTTATAATATTAGTATACCTAGATTAACCACATCGCAACCTTCAAAGTAAACATTATATTTATCCTAAGAGACTTATGCAGTGTCAGGCAAATAAATATAGGAAAATATTGGCGACGATCCGACTAGTTTTAGTGAGGCTTAAGTTCATAAACAACTAACGCTAAGGCTTTTCGCTCGCGGTTTCGCTCGCGTTAATGTAGATTTTTGTTAATATAATTTTTTTAGTAGTCTTTATGTTATTTTGATGTATAGACAATGATAGTGTTACGTTTCATAATAATCTATTTCGTAGTTTTGCGTGAAAGAGTCACAAACATCCATCCATCTTTACATCCTCACAAAATTTCACATTTATCTATACTAATATTATAAAGCTGAAGAGTTTGTTTGTTTGTTTGTTTGATCGCGCTAATCTCAGGAACTACGGGTTCGAATTGAAAATTCTTTTAGTGTTGGATAGCCCATTTATCGAGGAAGGCTATAGGCTATATAACATTACGCTACGACCAATAGGAGCGGAGCAGCAAAAAAAATGTTTAAAATACGGGGAATATTCTCTTATCTTATATGAAGCAGACGAAGTTGCGCGGATCAGCTAGTAGGTAGGTAATATTAGTAGGATGAATTTTGAAGTCTGTCTTTGGCTGTGTGGAGGAACCGTGTGTGAAGTCCCTCCAGTACAAAGGGAGGATCCTCCAACCAGGCTGGTTGATCGTGCCTGGCAGGCCGCGGCCTGACGATTGATGGCGGAAGCTTAAATATATAGTTAGGTAGTCGCTGTGTAAACTTCACTTGTGCGATGCAGAATTGTGCGACGTCATTTGAGCGCTTGTTGTATGTAGCGCTATCTGTTGAAAGTAGGCTGAACTTCTTTGTCTGTGCGGAGTCGCCACAGCTGTTTGAGTGTTAATACCTATTCTATCTTATCTTATCTTGTGTGGGGGCCAGTCAGTACAGACCGGCGACACTTCGACCCAGTGGGATCTTTTGTGTCGACTTCCCCAATAACGACTACCATAGATGTTCATGGCAGCCGGGACCAACGGCTTAACGTGCTCTCCGAGGCACGGAGCAGGCGATAATTTTCAATCAATACGCACATAATTTCGGAAAGTCATATAACTTTCGAAAGTCAGAGGTGCGCGACGTAGGTTCGAACCCGAGACCCTCTGCATTGCAGTCTGTTCGTCTCCCCACTGAGCTATCGCTGCTCAATATCTATACTAAACATTTTAGTAAATGTTTTAGTGACAAATGATTTACCTACTTTATAATTCATTATACATTAAATATCGTATTCCTGTATATAATGTCTACTAATAACAGCCCTGTCTATACCCCATGGCCCACTTTGGGCGCAGGCCTCTTCTGATCGTGATAAGAGTTAGGTCGTGGTCATATTCCTATAGAATAATTGTTTTAATGTGAAGATTGGTGCAAACAAGGATCAATTATTACAAAATATAATCGCCAGAGGAAGCACAACTGATCAATTATATTATTTTTAACCCCTGGTTTATATAAAAATATGTCAGGCGTAAATATTATTATATGTATCATGTTAAGAAATTCTTTCTGTCCTTAGATAACCGATATGTAATTGAAGTGCCTTGAGTGAGCAACAGAGTGAATCATTATTAAAAAAAATTAATTCTGAACTACCGGCAATTTGCGATATTTTTAATGTTGAAATTTTTAGTAACTTTTATTATTTTTTAATAGATCATTAACTCATCAGTCATCAGTTTCGATGTAATTATAATAAGGACAAATTAATCCTGACCGTGGGCTACAATTCTTGTTTAAAGTGATTTATTATTATTTATTTATTTAAGTGGATGATAAGTACTTTGTCACTTTTATGTTAGCACTAACAAAAAATGTAGCTTACCTACAAAGTTGTATTGCAATCGAATGCATATCATCGATTAAAATCGAATCAAATCAAAATCGAGATATCAAAATCGAGTAAAACTTTGTACTTTTTGTGTCTCTCCAATTCGTTTGGGCATCAACAAGCGTAGGTACAAAGATAGTACACAGAATCATTATTTTATTTACCTATAGTGTTTTTAAAGTAGGAATCGTGCGAGAGAGTGCGTTCTATAAGGCCGCCCGGACGGATGTCAATCCAGTACACTAACCTCGGTTGTTATTGTGATTTTAAAAATAAAAGAAGTTATTATATGTGAACTATTTATTGACAAAAAGTTAACACTTAGTGTTTTGCTATGTGTAAAGCGTTATACAGTGCTAAAGTGAAGTAAAAAAGACAAATAAAGTGTAAATAAAAACTTAAGACTAAAACTACCTTAATCTATAAAAAGTAAACGGAATATTTACATATGCACAGGATCAGTAGGATAAAGTGGCCTAAGCTTATGTACAGTTACCCCAGTCTATTGTGTGCCGACTGGTAGTGCAGTTACACCCATTACACACCCGTAAAACACCATAAATATAAAAGTGTTAGTATCGCGCCATCTGTTGATTCTCCGAGGTGCTTCTAGCTAGATCGATCAAGCTCGTAAATACATCGTGCGATATGCCGCCTACAAAGTGTCGAGCTTGCGCGAGGTTCTTGTCGCCGCAGGAGGCCGCAAGATGTCGTTCGTGCAAAGGATTGTTTCACCGAGCTTGCGTGACCTTATCGCTTACCGGTAATATATCTCCTAATTGGTCATGTCCAGAGTGTAATAAGAAGGAAGGACAACAGAGGTCTCAGGAGGTTACAGGGAAGGATGACAGCTTTGATAGCACTAGGGATATGAGTCCGAATATGTCCAGATGGATAGGCGAGGAGATGCGCAGAATATTGAAAGAGGAACTTCGCACTGAATTCCAGAAAATGCGTGATGATTATCAGGCCGAGTTTCAGGGGTTGCGCGCAGAAATAGTTAAGTTACAAGACGACAAGGATAAGCTTATAGAAAGAGTTGGCGTACTTGAAACCCAATTGAAAATATCTTCACAGATGGCGGACGACGTAGCTCAATTGAAAAATGAAATCAACGAGCGTGACCAACAGCTTTTATGCAACGATATAGAAATCGCCAACCTCCCAGAAACGAACAATGAAAATCTGTCGCATACGGTTAAGCTAATAGCCACGAAGCTCAATGTTGTTTTGGAGGATTACGACTTAATCAGCGTGAACCGCGTCGGCGCTAGACATCTCAACGCGACGAGTGCCGCGGGACCAGTGGAGACCCGCGCGCGTACAGTAGTCGTACGGTTCGCGAGGCGGGATGTACGTAATGAGTTTATTAGATGCGCGCGGGTTCGGCGGGGAGCGGATACCTCTGAGCTCGGTATTCCTGTGCCAACAACAAGATTTTATATAAACGAAAGGCTCACGAAAATAAATCGACAGTTATTTCGGCAAGCGCGGGATACTGCCCACCAACACGGATGGCAATACATTTGGACAAAGAATGGTCGTATCCTTGCCCGTCGCAAACCTGGCGAACCTACAAGCATCATCCGTACTGAAGTGGATCTGTCACGTATCCAATAATATTTATATTATGCTTAGTTCCAAATTATTTACCCGGTATTTATTTATTTTGCATATTGTTTCAACACATATTATATCAGACAATATATTGCAGGTCCTTTCTAGTGTTATTGCATATTGCAAAGGCACTGTTTTAGACTGCCTTCATAAGTATGAGCTGCCTCTCAGTAAATATTACATAAATATTAATTTAGATTATAAAAGTATTGTTGTTACTATAAAATATTTATTTTTATACAATATTATTTATATTATTACATTATGTATTCTTTTATGTCTAGCTAATTGCCTGCTACCGAAATATGAAAGGTTGTCTTTGTCACAGATGCCCGTTCCAAGAGACTGGTCTGACCCATTTCATCAATGCCGCGAAATAAAATAATTAAGTTTGGCCTACTAAATGCGGGATCATTAGCGACGAACCATGATGAATTTATTTTAGCAATGACTAATCACTCGGTAGACATTATGGCGATCAATGAGACATGGCTGCGTAGGGGAGAGGAAGGGAGAGCACCTGTGGTTCCAGGTTTTCGATTGCGACATATTGCACGTTCGGAAACGATTCGTGATGGACGCGGTGGGGGTGTCGCATTCTATATTAAAACTGGCATTACTACCCGAATAAGATCTCACCCTCACCACCCTCTAGTTGAGCAAATGTGGATGACCTTAAACACTGCTTCAAAAAAATTATTAATCGGCACTGCATACCGGCCACCATGGCTGGACGTAAACATCTTTCTAGACGCTATCACAGACAGTATTTATGCATTATCCCCGTTCGACAACGTAATCTTATTAGGTGATTTTAATGTTAACTTGTTAGATGCTCAGAATTATAAAACTAAACAACTCACTGCATTTTTGAGTTATTGTAATCTGAGTCAATTAGTTACTACGGCTACACACTTTATTGGTGACAGTGCAACGTTAATTGATGTGATCTGTACGGACGCACAGTGCCGGAAGGTCGTTGTAGATCACATACCAGAACTCGGTCACCATTCGATTGTTGCTTGCGAACTATTTTTAAAAAAAGATAAACCTGTCAATAGGTATGTTACTTTTCGACCTTTTAAAAACATAATAATGGAGTATTTTGAATTAGATCTGAATGAGATACCGTGGGGACTAATATGCCAATTCAATGATGTAAATGAAATGGTTGATTTTTTTAACTATCACATTAATACACTTTTTGACAAACATGCACCATATAAAACTAAAGCATTTAAGGGTCCACCAACGCCCTGGATAACGGACAATATTAAATTAATGTTTAAATTGCGTAATGAGGCTCGTATTAGATATCGTCAATCCCGGCTTGAAGTACATAAACAATATTATTTAGATCTTAAACACCAGGCCGCGATGGCGTTATACAGCGAAAAGAAAGCCTTTTTTAACAAGTACATAAATGACAACCAAAACAACTCCAAATTGCTATGGTACAACTTAAAAAAACATGTACTTCCAGCAGGTACGGACGATGGTATGCTTATGGGGCAATTTGAGGATCCTGAGGGTTTGAATTCGGCATTCCTTGATGTACCAGGGGAACCTAACGTTACTATTTCGCAACTCACTTTTTTCGAGTTTAACAGGTATAGCACATCAACCTTTTCACTGCTGCCTACAAATAGCCAAACAATTAGTAAAATAATTAACAATATTAATACCAATGCACGAGGAATAGACAATATATCTAAGGAGATGCTATCCCTTACTTTGCCGCAGTCACTTACCGCCATAACAGACATTATAAATAAGTCTATCACATCTTTCTCATTTCCTAAGCTATGGCGGAGTGCCATTGTGCGGCCCATTTTAAAAAATAGTAACCCTCAAAATTACAAAGACCTTCGCCCTATAAGTATTTTGTCCTGTTTGTCAAAGGTGTTGGAGAGGGTGGTGTATGAACAAGTCATGAATTACTTGGAAGGTAACGGTATCCTGCCCGACCTTCAATCAGGGTTTAGAAGAGGACGTAGTACAACAACGGCTTTAGCAGATGTCGTGGGTAATATCCTCGAGGCTCGTGATCGCGGGGAGGGTACGATACTGACCCTGCTCGATTATTCGCGTGCTTTTGAATGTATTAATGTTTCACTGCTGCTTTCTAAACTTTCGTATTACGGTTTTGAGTCGAAAACAATCAAATGGTTTGAAAGTTATCTAACGGGTAGAATGCAGCAGGTCGAAATAGGTAAGAGCGATGGCTCTCTGTTGTTGTCGTCCCCGCGGTTCGTGCCTCGGGGTGTTCCCCAAGGATCCCTTCTCGGTCCGCTCCTGTTCGTTTTATATACTGCTGACGTAACTAACAGCTTCAGGGAATGCTTATACCACATGTACGCCGATGACACGCAAATATATCTATCTTTTAACCCTAATAACACTGTGTCTGCGGTGCGTACCATGAATGAGGAGCTCGACAGAATAGCAGCATGGTCTAGGTGTAACTCACTGGTAATCAATCCAAATAAATCTAAATTCTTGGTTATGGGAAGCAAAAACCAAATTGAATTAATATCATCTCATAATCCAAACATCGAAATAATGGGTGGTAGTGTGGAACAAGTGCAAACAGCACAAAACCTTGGTCTGATGATCGACCCGGAACTGCGTTTTGAGGATCACATCAGTGGCGTTGTAAAAAATTGTTTCTACAGGCTCAAAATTCTCTATAGAGTACGAAATTTTCTTAGTGTCACTTTAAGAAAAAGACTTGTAGACAGTTTAGTGTTATCCAAAATGAACTATTGTGACGCCGTGTATGGTCCCTGCCTCTTAACCAGAACACAACATCTAATACAACGTGTGCAGAATGCGTGTGCCCGGTATTGCTTTGATATACCCCGGAGAAATCATATAACGCCTCACTTAAATAATAATGACATACTTAAAATGCTAGCGCGGCGTAAACTTCATTTGGCAACATTATTATTCGGAGTGATGAATACGGGTGAGCCTAAATACCTTTATAATAAAGTAAGTTGGAGACAAGATCACTACAGTTACTCCACTCGCTCCACCGCCAAGCCGCTGTCAATACCTCGATACAAAACCACAGCCTTCAGGGGATGTTACAAGTATGCTGCTACTCACATATGGAATGACCTGCCTCCGCCGATAAGATCCCTGAGAACAAAGGGAACCTTTAAAATACATTTAAAAAAGTATTTATTACATCAACAGAAACTCGATCAGGATAAAAACTACAAATAAATTTAATTCTATTTATAAATATATTCAGTAATAGCTGTACTTACGTTATGTATTATGGCTTATATACTTAACAAGTATTTAACCATAATCGGGGTAGGTATATCCTACGCGGTACATAGGGTGGCATGGTTGAGATGTTGTCATTAGCTATTGTTGAGAGCTGAGCATTGTGAGGGTTTTTGATGTAGAACCTGAAGCAATAACATACGCAATGGATAGTAGATTGGCATTGATTCACTTTTATATTATGTGCCACAATTGTAGTTTATATCAGTTATTATTACATATTATGCATACCTGTATAGTTCTGGGTTGTCATTTGCAGTGATCGTTTCCCCGAGTTGTTGGCTTTGTACAATATCATTCTATCCGTATTAAAGGACGTGGGCCTTTATTATTATTATTATCTTTATTATTGCACAATGTTTTGGTCACGCAACCTCCGTGTCGATGCGGCGCAGCTCGGCCAAATGAATTACGCGAGTGAGATACCATTATGTGCGGACGAGAAACAAGATGGGCGGGATAAGACCGGATTGCAAACCTTGTGAATGGCAACCGTTTAATAGGTTTTATTTGTATACATAAGCTATTGCGCCAATTTATTTATTTATTATACATGTTATTTAATTTACATATCAATTGTGGTTTATATATATATATTACGTATATTCTTGTGTTGGTATAATATTACGGGTGTAACTGATGTGCGTCCGGGCGTCACTTGGGGTTACCAAATAATATCAGGGTTGGTTTGAGGTATAAACCGCAAACCAACAACAAACCTGAGTGGTAACCTCGTTTTTCATTATGTATGTACTTTTTGTTTTTTTTTTTTATGTTACAATGTTTGTTATAGTAACGTGTATGTACCTATGTTTTGAAAAATAAAATACTTACTTACTTACTTACTTACTTACTTACTTACTAGATTTTGCCCGCGGTTTCACCCGCTTAAGTCCCGTTGCCGTGAGAATATCGGGATAAAGCCTATGTGTGAATCCAGGTCTCCAGCTATCTACAAACCATGTTTCATCGCCATCGGTTCAGTAGATTTTACGTGAAAGAGTAACAAACATCCATACATACCCATAAACTTTCACATTTATAATATTAGTATAGATAAAATTTAATATATTTATTCGATTTTTCTTTTGATTGAATACAGCCCCTGCACTAGTAATAATTCCAGCGGGAGGGAGACTTATACAAACATTCATACAACACACAATTTTTTGCCCTCTGTGTAATTCGAACTCAACAGGGGCAAGGCGTACATAAACTGCTACGCCATCCATGCTGTCAAATCAAAACTGAGTTATAATCATATCACGGAATCTTGATCTTGGCAAAGTGATTTTGCATCGTAGTATAATTTATAACACTACATGCCGTGCAACGCATACAATAGTAAACACCATTGTTCGCGGTCAACAGTGACTGTGGCGTCCAAAACAATACATAAACGTACAATGCCATATTTTAATAACTGAAAATCGGATGATGTTAGTTCAGTGAGAGGCGTGGGAGAGTAAACAACTTGTTACAAGGATTAATATGAGTCAGACTGGCAATACGGACTTGAGTACGATATCTGAAACCAACAAATATACAATTATATGTGTAATTTAGCAGTTAAATAGCATAGAACATCGGTATTTCGAATGATGATGGTCTTAACTGGAAGAGCCACATTGATAGTTTATGTGCAATACTAAACCATTAGACATGCTCGTACACTCTTTATATGCTGGGAAAAGAGCATTTGAACTCACGCTTCTTGGAGAATTCCGCAGATGTACAGCACGCATTCATAGCTCAAGTAGTAGATAATAGTAGAGCCAAGCTGGTTACACAGCGAAACACAGCAGCATTAATGGGCCGGCTCGACCGGGGAAATACTACCCTCTCACAGAAAATCGACGTGAAACAGCAGTGTTTTACTGCTGTGTTTCGTTCGGTGAATGAGAGCGCCGGAGGCCTAAGCATGAGGTGACGATCTCGCAGCTTATGATTAGGCCTGCAGAGTATCCGTAGAGTCATTGTGTAGATGGTGCGAGTCGACCCGGCGACCAGGGGGAGCCTTAGAAACGGTGCTCTGCTGGCCGCCCGCGGTATAGTCCAGAGGCCCAACCGAGTTTAACCAACTTGGTTGGCTGCCTAATCATGAGACAACTCGACTCTTCGATTACCTGAGTCAGGCGTCAGACGACGCGCAGGAGTGGTTTCCGAACAACCTGGTTGGGTTCTCCCAAAACAGACACGCGGGACGGACTGCTCATACGTTCGCTCTCACGCTTGACCTGTCTCAACTGGTATTCCAGCCCACCCGGATACCGGACATTGCAGGTCAGGCGCCCTCTCTGCTCGATCTGCTGCTGACAAATAACCCGAACCGGTACAGTGTGTCAATTCGTGCTCCTCTGGGCACCTCGGATCACTGTCTGGTTTGTGCCACAGCCGTTGTTGTTACGCCTCCACGACCTGAGGAGACAAGACGATGACTATGGCACTACTCGTCGGCAGACTGGGATGGAATGCAGGAGTACTTCGCATCCATCCCTTGGGCTCAATACTGCTTTGAAATCAGGGATCCATCAGAGAGCGCTACTGCTGTCGCTGGTGAAATCAGCCTGGGTATGGAATATTATATTCCATACAGTGATGTCACGAGTGGCGGCAGAAAAAGGCCCTGGTTCGGTCGTGAATGCTTATGCTGTTAAACGCAAACAGGCAGCGTACCGCACTTGGACCAGGGCTTGCGCTCTCCACGACCCTAATGTGGATCACCTAAAGGCAGTGTTCAACTAAGCCATAAAGATCATCTGTAAGAGGGCATACTTAAGAGCGGATGCCCAGCGCGTCGACGGTTCGGCCAGGAACTCATGGCGCATCCTACGGGTAGCCGTAGCTAGTGGCGTCTGGCCAAAGCCGTGCAGTCCAACTGCTGCCAGACCTCGCTGCCACCTCTGAGATATCCGAATGGTTCCCTGGCTCATCGGCCAAGAGAAAGCAGATCTGCTTGCAAATCTCTTTGTGGCCAACTCCTGAATCGATGACTGCGGTTCGCAACCGCCTACCATTGCCAACTGCAGCTACACCATGCCTGATGTACGTATCAGGCAACGTGACGTTCGTGCGATACTGCAGTCTCTCGATGTTTGGAAAGCCAGTGGACATGACGGCATCCTAGCTGTGTTTCCAAAAAATGTGCAGCGGAGTTGTCTCCTACACTTACGCGCCTATACCGGACGTCTTATGCCGAGGGCATTGTGCCTGAGGCTTAGAAAGAGGCGAACGTTTAACTGATTCCCAAAAATGGGGACCGTTTCGCGCCAGGCAACTATCGATCTGTAGCTATCGACTCGGTGCTCTCCAAGGCGTTCGAGCGGATTGTAAACACCCAAATTGTCCGCTACCTGGAGGAGCACTCGTTGATCAGTGATCGCCAATACGGCTTTCGGGCTAAACGATCAACGAGTGATCTTCTAGCGTTCGTCAGGCACCTCTGGGGTGAGGCTATGGACAAGCACGGCGAGTCTATGGCTATCAGCCTAGACATAGTCAAAGCTTTCGATAGAGTCTGGCGCCGGACTCTTCTTTCCAAGCTTCCGGCCTATGGCTTGCCCCCTCAACTATGCACTTGCGTTGCAAGTTTCCTGCAGAAGCGTCGTATTCAGGTCCTTTGCGACGGTCGCGCTTCCAAATTTATGCAGGTTAATGCAGGATTGCCTCAGGGGTCCGTCTTATCTCCTACGCTCTTTCTTCTGCATATCAATGATATGTTGAATCTCGGCAACATACATTGTTATGCGGACGACAGTACAGTGCATGGGTGATATCTCGGATATCCTGCGGCCAAACAGACTGAGGTCGAGGGGAAAAGGCAGGATCTGGTTGTTGAACTTGACCAGACCTTGGACCACGCCTCTGATCGGGGTACCAAGAACTTGGTCCAGTTCAACGCCAAGAAGAACCAGGCATGCGCGTTCTCAAGAAAAAGTCTCCGTTCCTTCCCCTCCCTTCTCTAAAGAACACTCCGCTGGTGATACGTGACAGCCTCTCTATCTTAGGTATGGATCTTTGCTGCATTCTTAATCCCAAAACCTATATCGACAGCGTCATTAAGCAAGCTTGGCGAAAGCTCGGAGATCTGAACAAAGTGAGGTGGTTTTTCACACCTGGCCAGCTGTGCCTATTGTATAAGGCGCAAGTGCGCCCTTGCGTGGAGTACCGTTCTCATCTTTGGGATGGCTCCGCGCAGTACTTGCTAGACGCTCTCGATAGGTTACAGCGCAGCGGCGGCCTGTCCATATCATCGGAGATCCAGAGGTCACGAGTTCACTGGAACCTCTCCAACTCCGTAGGGAAATTGCCTCATTGGCACGTTACTACAGAATATACCCCTGTGGTATATGTTGTAGTAACATGTGCAGAGCACATGTTACTACAGAATATACCACTTTATCCCGGCCTCCCCTTTACTATCCAGAACAACGCGTGCTGGGCTCAGATGCCATATTTACACGGTAGAGTCGATTAGAGCGCGCACCAACAATTTTGGGTCCTCATACCTTTGCCGAACGATCAAGGCATGGAATTCTCTGCTAAGGCACGTGTTTCCTACTTCCTTTAATCTTGGGTCCTTTAAGCGGGGCATGAAAAAGTACCTTTCCAGGCTGTCAAAGTAGAGACTTCAACATCGCCTCAGCTGCTATGAGGACGGTGTGGAAGCTACTGCTCTTAAACCACATGACTGCTTACCATCAAGCGGAGTGTGGTACTTTTGACGAGAAACAAAAAAAAAATATGTGTGAGACCTATCCGTAAAATTAAACCAACAGACAGTTGTCGACCCTTTTTCATTATGCTAAACATTCTTACTCTACCATGTGTATGTATTGCTTTGAAAAATTAAATTTATGTATACTCGTATATATTAGACAATTAAAAAGCAAAAGACATCATTTAAAAATAAGTGTTCCGTCTAACACATTGGCATATTTCAACAAAAGTATTTTTTTTTGTGGCGCCCTGAATCTATAATCACTTGCTTATGTCACTTCTTGAAGAACAAAATGTAAAAGTTGTGAAGAAAAAGTTAAAGAAAATCTTATGTACTGCAAAAATGCTATTACACTGTTGAGATTTTTACGAGATAAAATGTAATAAGTACGTAATTATAACACATATTAATATGAACGATTCCTAGTTTTAAGTTTTCTCTAGTTTTATATTAATGATAGAATGCCGCAAGGCTAAGTACAGTGTTACCTAATTGTGTACATACAATATAATAACACATTCCATATAATAATATAACATCCCATATTACATGAATTTGCAATTTACTTTTTTATTACATAAATAAAAAAGTAATACATATACGCAAATGGTTTAAATACCTCGATGTTGTTCCAAACACAAAAACTTCCATGGTTTTTGTAAAGACCTCAATGGACGTTCCAAATTTAAAATACTGTATGGACTTTTTTATGATTACGTCCATAGATATTATTAATCCGTCCTTTATGTCACAGGAACTGACACTGCGACCAATTTACTGTTAACAGCTGTAACGTTTAATTAACTACACACAAATTAAAAAAAAACTAACGTTGATTACTTTAATGTTTATTTTGTTTTGCTTGTCACAACAAACAGTACACAATTATTTAGATAAACATTTTAGCTGATAGCCAGCATGGAACGCTTAGAATGAACATCTTAAATTAAAAATACACAATAATTATTAAAACATAAATAGTTTCTACACCTCATTGCAAGTTCCAAATGTAAAAATAAATTTCAATGTTTTTGTCGCTATCTCAATGAGCGATCCAAATCTAAATTCGTGTTTAGATTATTTTTTAACTCTTCAATGTAACGTTTAATTATCTACACACTTGTTAAGAAAAACTAACGTTGATTACTTTAATTTTATTTAGTTTTGCTTGTCACTACGGGTTCGCGTAATTGTAAAAGCTATTTAAAATCAAATTAGAATCTATTAAAATTAACCTAATGGATTTATAATAGATACGTAGTTGGCAGAGTTGAATTGCCAGTCATATTATTATTGGACAGAAGTCAGATATAAGAGGAATCCGAAGAAAGTAGGTGGAAACACGTCGATTGTATCCATTAAAGCAGTTGAACGTAAAAAGTTCTTACATGTATGGAGATTGGACAAATCTACCACGGAAGAAAATTTGAGGGAGTACATTAAAAATATATTGGGCAAGGATACTGAAATAGTTATCGAACAATTAAAACCTAAGACTGAGCGGAGTTACGCTTCATTTAAGATTGGCGTAACGGAAAGTTACTTCGAAAAACTTATGGGACTTATGGCCACTTAATAGCGAGTTTAGTGAATGGATTTGGTTTCGTCGGCCAACCAAACCAACCCAACAACAAGTTAAGTAGAAACTTTAACATCATATCAAAATGTTCGCGGACTACGTACTAAGACAACAAAATTCTTATCCTTACTGGAATCATCCGGATCAGATATATTCGCAATTACGGAAACTGGTCTCAGTGAAGCTATCCAAGATGCGGAGTTCGTGTTACCCGAGTATCAAGTATTAAGATGTGATCGCGCGGATGGGCGTAAGCACGGCGGCGTACTTTTAGTGGCCACACCGCGGATTGAGATGCGGAAAGTAACAATGCCGAATACTAGTGATATCGACAGTCATAGGTTCGAGTTGATTTGTGCTACATTTTATAAACAAAGCCGATATTTGTTTACTTGTTGTGTAGTATATATTCCGCCACAAACAGAGGAAAATGAATATATGATAATGTTTAATTTATTAGAGAAACTTTGTATAAAATATGGGAATAATTTAATTATAATGGGAGATTTCAATTTATATTCGTGCAATATAAATGTTCGTAATTATTATGAATATTTTGTAGCCTTCTGTGAATTCGGTCAAAGCAATATGGTGCCTAATTGTAGTGGAAGGCAATTGGACCTTGTGTTGAGCGCGCTCGACGGCGGTGGCGGCGGCGTGTCGGTGAGCGAGGCGGACGAGGCCCTGGAGCCCGTGGACGCGTATCACCCGCCACTCGCGGTACGTATCGAACTCGGCGGAGCGGCGTCGCGGGGGCCGGTGGCGCCCCCTGTACTCACGTCGCCACATATACCACAAAACCATAACCCGACACCGACAATAGGTAAACAATGGAACTTTATGAAAGCTGATTTTAATCACTTATATTATCTGTTGACTAGAATCGACTGGAGTGATATGTACGATATAAATGATCCTGACGTAGTACTTAATTTATTTTATAATAAGTTATATGAAGTTTTTAACATTTGTGTCCCTAAAAAGAAGTTTCACTCAATAAATACAGATAGATACAGTTATCCCGTATGGTATACGTCCGAGATTCTTAGAGAAATTAAGTTAAAATATAAGCTTCATAAAAAGTACAAATCGAGCAAATCGCGTAGTGATTATAATGCTTTCTCTCAAAGTAGGGCGAGAGTAAAGGCTGAAACGACAAAAGCACATGCCTTATATTGTGACCGTGTACAAAATCACCTGGCAACCGACCCACGAGCGTTCTGGGCTTACATGCGATCTAGGAAAGGTAGATTATGCAAACAGAAATTAACAAATAACGGACGCGTTTTGTCGGAACACGAGTGCGCCGCTGAGTTCGCTAGATTTTTTCACTCGGTATATAATAGTGCCCCGGCGGCGCTGAGCGTGGAGGCGGCGGTCGGCAGCGCCGACGAGCGCGTGGACGCACCTCGCGCGCCTGAGCCCTAGCGACGTACGGCGCGCGCTCGCCCGCCTCACGCCTAAGCGCACCGTGGGGCCAGATGGTATTCCACCATTTGTTTTTAGAGATTGTCATATGACATTAGTGGAACCCTTGTTACATTTATTTAATGTTTGTATAGATACAGCTACGTTTCCTGACCGATGGAAACTCACACGAGTGGTTCCTGTGCCGAAAGGTAAGGGAGGTCCGACACCCAGTGACTACAGACCTGTTGCAATCTTGTGCACTCCAGCCAAGGTCTTCGAAACCGTCATTCACAGCTGTCTTTATGCGCAAATAAGTGCCCAACTATGCGACGCGCAGCACGGGTTTCGCCCAGGGCGTGGAACAACAGGAAACTTGATGCATCTGATGTCACAATTAGTTCCGTCTGTAGATGCCGGCTTACAAGTGGATGTTGCGTACTTAGATTTTAGAAAGGCATTTGACACGGTCGACAACGACATCCTTTTATCGAAATTAGCCAGCTTCGGGTGCACACCACACACGCTAAAATTTTTCGCCAACTATCTGCGAGATAGATGTCAATATGTCGACTGTGGCGGATACCTGTCTGAACCTTACCTTACTAGATCGGGTGTGAGCCAGGGCAGTAATTTGGGGCCTCTTCTTTTTATCTTGATGATAAATGACCTACCTGCAGTCATAAATAAATCCACATGCTTATTATTTGCCGATGATTTGAAGCTGGTTGTTGAAGTGAAGAAGGAAACGGACTGCAATATACTCCAGTGTGATATCGATAGAGTTGCAAAATGGAGCCAAGAAAATAAACTTTATTTTAATGTAAACAAATGTTCAGTGTTGTCGTTCAGCCGTGCACGCACCCCACGCCATCACCACTACCACCTAGATGGGACACCACTACAGCGTGTCAATGAGGTTAAAGATTTAGGAATTCATTTTACGGTCGATTTAAATTTTCGAAAACATGTTACACAGCTTTGTAAGAAGGCATATCGAAATTTAGGGTTTGTTTTACGTCAAGCTAACCAATTTACAAACATTAAGGCTTTGAAAGCGTTATTTGAGGCTCTCGTCAAAAGTCACTTGGAGTGTAATGCAGTGATTTGGTCTTCATACGAAGCCAAATACAAATCTATGTTAGAACGGATACAAAATAAATTTATTAGATTTTTATATTCAAAATTGTACGGCGTTTACCCGGGATATCCACTACTGTATCCTTCTCTATTTACCCTCGGAATGGTAGGCTATCATAAACTAGAAGTACGTAGAGAAGCAGCCATGGTCTGCTATTTATTTAAACTTATAAGAGGTAAAATACATAACCCAGCCATCCTGCAGGAGATTCAATTTTTTGTCCCAGATGAGTATAGGGGGCGACGGCGGCGGCCGGCGTTGCTAGTGGTGCCGCGCGCGCGCACTAATCTCTTACAGCACGCGCCGCTGACGCGGGCGCTGCGTGCGCTTAATACCGTATCAGATCGGATCGATCTATTTTCATGTTCAGTGAGCGAATTCACAAAGGCTATATACTGGATATTAAGTTATTGTTAATAGATTTAAGATATTTTATTATATTACTGTATTTAAATGTTAGATTTTAGTTATGTTGCTATACTATCGCATTAGGTTAAGAACCTGTAATGATAGATTAATAGTTTTGAAATAAATAAATAAATAAATAAATAAATATTTCACCTGTGATGGTTTTAGGCCTTATGTAACAGAGAGTGAGCTACTACGATCCAACAGGAAAATCCTACGCCACTTAGTAGGCATAATAAACAAATCCATGCACAACAGACATTTTTTGAACATTGGCATCACTGACTGCCTTCTATGTTAAGGCTGCATGGAGACCGAGGAGACACCGACCCACATGCTATTTAACGCAGGAGCGTAAGCAACTAACAGGCGAAGCTACTAAACGGTCCAGAAATTATGTAGAAGTAGGTACTTCGCAATATTGGTACCTAACTATCTTTCTGGATGGAGCTGAGGTGGCATGAGTGACCGAACAACTCTTAGCAACGGTCACTTACGTTCAATGGCCTAATTGCGAGGCTAATTCCGGCTAACGTACGACGACCTAACTAAAATACTTGTTAATATTGTTTTTGTCAAATAAATTAATTTACTGTCTATCTTTCTTTCTTAAAATTAACTAACTGAAACAATCTAACAGGGGTGAGCCTATTGTCGTTTACGGGACACGGTTCCAAACTCCGTGGAGCTACTAAGAATTTCATTATAGAAAAACCCAACAACCCAGCTTTCGACACGTGAATTGAACCAGTAAACTGATACACAGCAGTCGTATTGCCTAACCCTGAGCCATAAAACCTTTTGTTAATATCTGAGACGCATTATACAGAGTCAAGAAGTCAAGGCAGAGGGTACATTGGCATCACCGACTGCATAAAGGAACCAAAGTTCCTTAATACAATAACAAAGACTAACGAAGAAGCGTCACTCTTACTTCTTCTTCTCCCTTACTCGAAGTAGTAACCATTAGTATAGACTAGGACTACTTTGGGCAAGGATAAGCTTAATTAGGAACAGTGGTACTGGTGCATATTTGTTTTAGAATAGCCTTGATTCTTCGTTCATAAGTTATAATATGGCATATACAGGTGTCCGGTAATTAATGGATAACCTTGAAAGGTCTTAAAGTAGAAATGAAAAATAAAAAAAATATATATATTTATTAAAAAGTGCAAGCTATATTAGCATTGCATACTTTTGACTGTCTATCTATTACCATAATTAGTATTTAATAATAAAACAACAAAAAACCGATGGATGTCATCCATTTATGGTCGTAGTATACAAGAAAGTTATACATAGTAATTAAAAAAAAAACACATATCTCAGGTATAGAATTTTCTTCATATTTTTTTCTGAACGGCCATCAGTTCCACTATAAGACATTTCCAGGTTATCCATTAATTACCGGACACCGTGTATATTATAACTTATGTTTAATATATGTGTATCGCGAGGGATTTTATAAACAATGCACATAAACAACATCCAGACTTTGAAAAACTATTTGTGGCCTTGTGGTAACATACTGAACCTACAACACTTGACCACTTAAACGATTGCGCCATTCGTGCAGCAAATTGGATGGGCTTGTCTTAGTTCTCAGTTCATGTACTTTAATTGGCCAAGGAATGCGTAAGTGGATATCAACACTCATATATCCGAGTTCCTCTCTCAAGAACGTAATTCGTGCTGCTTTGCTAAGTAAAACTAATCTCGGACTCCTTGTCAGCTCGCCAGTTACCATAGTAACCAACTGTTGTTGCCATGGTTACTGTAGATAATTCAAATGATAATAGCTGACTTGTATATGAGTTAGGTAAGGGCCAATTCCTATATCAAGAAACGGGTCGTGTATCCTACGGACAGTTAATTTTTGACACATATTATTCAAATGAAAAGTATGTCATAATTGTAATAACATTGTGCGTAAATTATCAATATCAATAAATATTATTATAAATATGTACCATCAAATAATATATCCTGCAATTTTAATTTAAATATTAAGTTTATTTATTTATTAATCTTTTTAATTTCTCATGATACTGATAAATACTAATTTATCTTAACAAGATTCAAACGCTGATAAAATTGTGTCACAACTAAACTTTTCTTAAATAGCATATCTAAACACTAGCTCCTCCTAATAGTGCTGTGCCTGACAGGATCCATAATTTGTTACTTATTTTTAAGCCTATACCACATGTAAATGTACAATATGGAATGCAATAAATTGAATTTGAATTTAAATGTCAAAGTTTGACTGTCCGTAGCTAAAACGACAGATATAGTGGGTATATAGGCCTGGCCTATATTTAAGAAACGAGTAGTTTTACCTACATAGAGTTAATTTTTGACACATATTCTATGAATAATATGTCAAAATAGCTGTAAGAAAAAAATTACTTACCTGGATCTACGACGACAACGAGAGCTTTTTAAAGTCTTTCATTTGATTGTTGCTATTTTGTCGGTCTCGATGGCGGAGTAGTTAGTGTAACCGACTGCCACGCCTGAGGTCGCGGGTTCGATTCCCGCACAAGTCAAACATTTGTGTGCATGAACATGGATGTTTGTCTTGGTCTGGGTATTTCTATGTATAATATGTATGTATTTACAAAAAAAAAAAAGTATATATATGTATGTTTATCCATTGTCTAGTACCCATAGTACAAGCTCTGCTTAGTTTGGGCTAGATGATGTTGTGTGTATGTGGTAGAATATATTATTAGTAGAATATTATTATTTTACTAAATAGTTTTGCATTTATTTCTTGTTTTTGTGTATGAAATTTCTTGATAATATCGCTGTATTTAATTATTTTAATTGTATTAATTCTAATAGTTGCAAATTTATTTCTTTGATTTGTTTGTATTATTATTTAAATATTGTCATTTATTCATATTGGTAAATTGTAATTTAAAGCTTTTCTGCGTGGCAGGCTTTGCCTAGTGCAGGACGCTTTGCAAAATCTGACATAATTACAGGTTCTATTACAACAATATTAAATTTTTGATAAGTTTTAATTTTTTGATAAGGTATCAAAATTTAACTGGCCGTAGCCAAAACGATTAGTTGCGGGCCACATTTTACTGCAGTATCTATGTGGCTACAATGTTTTCAACTACCTATAGCCTACTCAGGTCAAAACATCGGCCATTTCAATCATAATTCTTTGAAAAGCTATATAAATATATTGATGTGTATTCTATAATATGGCTGCTATTATATATGTATATATATACTGCTAAGATTGGCTACCAGTTATTGCAGTATATTCATACCAGTTTTTAAGTAACCCTTAACAGAATCGCATTGCAGGTATTGAAAATATTCACTAGTTATTCTCGGAGAAATTGGTTCTGTGTACATATATTAAAGTATTCAAATCCTTTATTAGTAGCCATGGCAAGACTGTTACAGCGTCAACATAAGTGCATTTAAAACGGTCATTGCGACATGGCCGACGCATCAACAAGTCAATTAATGTAAATGATCCCGTTTAGTGCAATTCAAAACTAATTGCGCCAATGGAAAAATACGTACTTTCACTGTACACTTCATCAGTTAAAATGAACTACTTAAAACTGACTATGGCGAGGTTAGTATTACTTACAGGATTTTAAAACAAATTAATTTCTACTTGCCTGACATTAAGTATGTATTTAATTCGGGCACGCCACGATTGTGGCGGTAAGTCCCGTGTTTGAGGAATGGCTGGAGAGGCGGCATGGCGCCCTCACCTTCCGGCTAATAAAGGTAATGACTGGCCATGGTTGTTTTGGCCAGTTCCTGTGTCGCATAGGCCGGCAAGAGACGCCCGGTTGTCACCACTGCGGCGACTGCCACGACGTTGTTGTGGACACGGCGCTGCACACTTTGGCGGATTGCCTCGCCTGGGCATCGCAGCGCCGTGAGTTGATCGCGGCAGTCGGATCGGTTGCCCTCTCGCTCCCGGCCGTAGTTCAGTCTATGGTCCGGAGTGAGAGGTCGTGGTGCGCCGTCGCCTCCTTCTGTGAGGAAGTGATTTCCATCAAGGTGGCGGCGGAGCGGGAGAGGGAATGCTTAAACCCTGTCCCCAACCGCAGAGCCGGGCGCCGGAGGGCGCGAGACGACCTCCAGCCACCATGAGGATTGACCTGGGGGCGGTGAGCTTAGTGGGCCTGCCCGCCACCCGATCAGCACCAGGTCCGAGAGGCGGCGTGCGTGTTCCCACGCGCGCCTCTGTATCGTGTGTCCGTCCCGCCCTCAGGGGGAACAGTAAAATTAGTGGTTGTAAATTTGTGTAGTGTCCTGCCGTTTCATACGGCGGGCCGAAACCTCGGCGGGGTCGCGATTGCATGTGAAAGCGATTCGCGCGGCCCTGCCGATTGCGGTTATGTCGAGGAACACCGTGGTAGGTTTAGTCGGTATTACCGGGATGTCACTCACCATCTTTCCCCGGTGAGTCCGACATAACCTCTCCGTCGCCCCGCGGAGAGGTATGCGTCAAAGCATTCCCCCACGTTAAAAAAAAATAATAAATGTATTTAATTACTAATTGTTAAGTGTAAGGAATAAGGTGGTGAAACAAGAAAGAGAAGAATACGCTGCCATCTTGGAATCCTGTAATAATAATAAACATTTTATTTCGCGTGGCATAGACGCATAGATAAATACCTTATGGACTAACATATATACAATTTGTTTTAGTATATATATAACTTATTAACTATGGTAGTACTACTCCACTTGCACTCTGTTGTTATGCGTTCATGTGGCATTTGTCCGCGGAAGCGACGGAACACCACACCCTTCGGCCAAAAGTCCTCCTTCATGATTACGTGCAGAAAGCAAGTTGGGACTCGCACCACGAACGCCTTGAAATTGACGTTGCGGTGCGATTCCAGCAGCTGCATTCTTGGCATGTACTTGGACTTCTGGCGTACATACTCCGCGATGTCCTCCGCCTTAGTGGTGTAATGAAAGCGAGAGATGTACACTGGTGTGTTCGGTGCTGCAGAGCGCAGGTTTGCACCAGACTCCACAGGAGCCGTACCATAGCAGTTCTTGTTCGTTGTCTGACGGCGTTTCCTCCTATGCACCGTCATAAAACCATCCTCAGCATTAACCTCCCGTTTCTTTGCCATATCAGGCGCCGACTTCGCGGCGGTAGCAATGGGTGTGCTCGCAGTTACCCGTTGAGCATCTATGCGTTTAGGTCGCACGGGGGCGATGCGGGGAGGGGCCGCGGGGATGGGTGCGGCCTGCAAGGCGCGCGTGCAGCGCACTCAGCAGTTACAACATTCCGCGGCAACAAAACTGCTGACGCGAAATTTGCGGCCGATGTATCGAAACAGCCTGCACCTCAACGCGTCTTGACGTTGTTATTACGAGCCGGTGACCTACTTTAAGCCACAGAGGTGCGCAACTCTTCAACCTCCGTACGCAAAACCATGACGGTGTCTTGGGATGCCTCCAACTTCTTGTGTACACCCGTTAAACTGGCCTTAGGGAAGACGATGTCCTGCAAAAGGCTTGTAACATCGATGTGGTTGAAAGTGACGAGACACCTCCAAAAACGTCCATGACATCCAGCTTCTGTTGCAGGAACGGAAGCAGTTCATTCACCAAAAGTGTGTTACTCATGGCGATAAAAAATACGATAAAATTTCATAGTCCCACTAAAAAAGACAACAATAGTAATTGATCGGAAATTATCGGAACAAAACCGAATTGTCGGAACCCATTGCCTAAACACAATGCTTTTTTTTGTTGTGACTCGAATCCTTTTATTATACAGGGTGTCCGGTTATTAATGGATAACCTTGAAATGTCTTGTAGTAGAACAGAAGGGCGTTCAGAAATATGAAAAAAAAAAAAAATTATCAATTGCGAGCTATTATAGCATAGCATACTTTTGACTGTCTATCTATGTATTAGCAAAATTAGTGTTTAATAATAAAACAACAAAAAACCGATGGATTTCATCCATTTATGGTCGTAGTATACAAGAAAGTTATACATGGTAATTAAAAAAAAACACATATCTCAGGTAGTAGTTAGGATAGATTTTTTTTCATATTTTTTTCTGAACGGCCATCAGTTCCACTATAAGACATTTCCAGGTTATCTATTAATTACCGGACACCATGTATATAGCATATTTTGTTAAGGATTCTAGTCACTTGGCTTACAAATTACTAGTATTCTTGTTAACATCTCCAGCTTAGCAAGAATTTTTGTGTTAGGACTGGGTTCACGTCGGTAGTGAATGGGTAGCATACAAACACGCGACCCCTTGACCGTAAGTTGAATGCCTTTTCCATCGAACTGACGCATATAATCCAAGAGAAAGCAAAACTCGGCAATATTTTATGATTGCATTGCGTAAATAGTATCATAGTAAAATTATTTTAGTATAGTTAGTTACCTATTCTAAAATAATTATTTACTTTAAGCCATTGAGTAAATAAATTTACACTTTATGCCATTGTGACGAGTGTTTAAGAAAACAATGTGTGTAGTTACTGAAGTGTTTGAGCCAGCCACAGCAGCATAATGAGCGTGTTCGCAAATACATGGGCGTCTCCATTGTTCGTCACTGGATACACTTGCTTTTACTCCCATTAGCTTTAAAATAATATAATATAATATGTGACTTTGTGTCTGTTGTGTTTTTGACAATCATTATTTTATATGTTTGGACAAACGTTTAAAATTGGTTAAAATTTAAATTGATGTAAATAAAATATAATAAGTACACACGGCTACACATCAAGTTAGACACCCGTTATACGTAAAACTACGCTACATACATAAAAGAGAATCGTCGGCAAGAGACAGTGCATAGTGGTGTCGATGTAATGGTAACGTTAGAGCGTAACAAAAATAAAACGCGATCTCTCGCACGATTCGCAGCGTTCAACTTCTAATAATTCAAAGTCCAAACAGTCTAGGTTGATGTGTCGCTGTGTGTACATAATAATTTACTGTTAAAATTATTAAGATATTGTTTTCCATTTTATTAACTAGCTATATCTAATGTTTTTAATAGTATGGAAGAGTAAGTCTTCTATTTGGGGAGCTCGTTGCTACAGCGCCGCGGCTTCAGGTCGTAGCGGGAGGCCTGTTCGGCCCGTAGCAGAAAAATTAAATATTACAACAAACAAATGTAAGAAGTTAGATTAGGTATGTGGTTTTTAGTCGCTAAAGGTAGGTATGTACTTACTCAAAATGTATTTTATCGCGGCCTGGCCTAACATTCGCCGTTAGACGATACTTAACCAGTTTTCTATTTACACAGATGTACGAAGTACAGTTCTTGAAGGGGTCACAGAAATTGAGGACGATAGAAGTGGTATCTACGCCAAAGATATTACAATATTCACAACAAAAGATTTATTTTGTTTTTACTTCTATTCAGCAATCTATTTAAGCGATAGGTACCTACTGATTTCTATAAATATGAAGTTCTATATCACTTTCATCGCGTTGGTCTTATTATTCTGTGGTCGAGCCAATATGTGCTCTAGATCGACCGGTTACAAACTTACCTAAGACAAGCCATTATTTTAGTGTATGAGAGTGTGCGAAAACAAGTGTGCACTCTCTATGCTCTCACAATCGTTGGGACCGGCTTAAAAGATATAGGGCACGGTAATGTCATCTAACAGTATTTTATCTTCATACAAACGGTCGGAACGCAAGTCATACCTACGCGCCTCGAGGTCGGTATACACTCGGTGGTACACAACTAGTCGCGAATGCGCCGCAGTGACGAACGGACGATGTGATGGTTTTGTATGCAGTAAGCAATAAGCGTGCGATTTGTTAATATTTGATTGAAATAAGTACAAGTAATTACATAATAATTATGGTTTTCGTACGTCTCAGTCGAGTCACAAATATTTTTCTGTTTCAAATATATAAGGTTGTTTTTTATTAAATCTAGTAATCAAAATACACAATGTGATTTTTATTGAACACTTCCGATTTCATTCACAACAAATTTCATTTTAAATAGGAAATATATTATTTACAATCACTAAACTAGAAAGAAACTCAAGTAGGTAGATGAAATTAAAATACTGTAGGTGGCCCTCTCGCGTGTTTGTGTACTGCGCGGCTGTAGGTAATTATTTCAAGGACAGATCCGAGTTACAATACTGTTAGATGACATTACCGTGTATAGGGTGAAGGACCAACAGCATTACCTTTTTTACTGAGACATGGCGATAAAACACTATCAGCTGTCTACCTCTGGGATGCTATTGAGAATTTAGTGACTGAAAGTTAATAACTTTTTGCTTGTATACCCCAAGTTTCGCACCCGGTACCTCATAATACGCAATCGTATATAATAATAATGTCCTCCAGACCGAATTTTGGTCACGGCGGCCAATCTTAACGGAGACTGGCCATCTGCGCAGGAGATATTATAGTGCACAAGCGTGTGTGCAAACACAGGTGCACTCTCTGTTCCCTAAATCTCATGATCCGATGGGACGGTAATACGACACGACCGGAGAGAGATCAGGCGCAGGACCAACGGCTTTACGTGCTTTCCGAGGCACGGGGGTGTCTAACACCGCCAACTTCCTAACTCCGTGCTGCTATTGAGATTTCTTAACAGAATAACCCAGTAACCAGTTTATGTAGACCCGACCCGGGATTCGAACCCGAGACCTCATGCACATCAGTCGCATTCACTACCGCTGCGCCACGGAGGCAGGCTAGGCTACCAAAGCAGCTGATGATGTTCGCTGTGTTCATGTATGTTTGACGTAACGTGTATGTTGTTGATAAGCAGTCAAGAGTGCTTAAAAGCTTAATCAAACATTCCCTGCGTTAGGCTATGATAAAAAATCGGGTGTGATAACGACACCATGTAAACTAACTTCACGTTTAACGGCACAGCTCAAAGTAAGGTGAAGTGAAGTCAAACAATGTTTCTACGGGAATGCCGAACACCCACCTAGATCACGCAATTGCCGTTGATTTGCTTGCAAACAATAATTATTCGCTGATTGCTGATACGAGAAGCTGAAAATTGCGTGACACACGTTTACACGTATTAGAGAATAGGTATAGAATAAATATATAAAATATAAGAATAAATATAAGGTGACCCTTACTAGTCTTAACTAATATTATAAATACGGATGTAAGTTTGTTTGTTACGCTTTCACGCTTTAACTAGTCGAACGATCATCATCAAATTTCGCATACACGTTATCAGGGGAACAGAAAAGGTCAGAGGGTATCTTTCATCCAGAATGAAAGTGCTCTTCCCCAGTAATAGCAATTTAATCATTTAAATTAAACTACTATATACGGATTTTATCGCGTTGTTTATTTATCACTGTATAACATAATTTTGAAAACTGTTACACTACTTACGGGGGGCTAAGAACCTGACCATGGCTGCTGAAAAGCAACCGAAACGTCGGAGAAAGTGTAAACCTAAATATAAATAGGTTTAATAGTTTAAATAATTTTATTACTTTATAAATTAGTAAAATTCAATAGTAGTAGTAGTGTAACAGTTTTCAAAATTATTTAATACAGTGATAAATAAACAACGCAATAAAATCCGTATATAGTAGTTTAATTTAAATGAATAACATTCGCGTAAACAGAAGACAATATTAAATAGCAATTTAATGTCAAAAAGTGAAGTCGCTGGCAAAATCTAATATCTCATATATGTAATTATCTGTAAAGTTGACACTGACACTCTTCGATTGTACACAAAGCGACACATCAACCTAGACTGTTTGGACTTTAAACTATTCAAATTTAAAAGTTGAACACTGCGAATCGTGCGAGAGAGTGCGTTATATTTTTGTTACGCTCTATTCTTACCATTACATCGACACCACTATGCACAGTCCCTTTCCGATAATTCTCTATTTTGTATGTAGCGTAGTTATGCGTATATAGGGTGTCTAACTTGATGTGTAGTCGTGTGTATAGTACCGTTTCTATTAGCAAGTCTGTTAAGTGGGATTTGTTTCGTTGCTCTGTGCATCTAACCACAGAAATTACTAAATTGTGTGTGAAAACACGTTCTTAAATGAAGCGGAAAAGCGTTTTTGTTTAGAAGTTTCAAGTCTCACGTATTTAAAGTTTGATTGAACTCAGTAATAAGATCTATTAGTTGTTGTTGTTTGAAAAATAAAGTGATCAATATTTACGGCAGTTGTTGATGTGTTGTATAGAATTTAGTTTTATTGTTTTCCACTGTAGAGTAGTACTTTTAGTGTTTGTTAAACTACGGTTTAACAAACACTATCAGCTTATTCAACTTGTGTATTGTATGTATATGTACGATTCATGTTCTGAATAAGCCAAGATAACTTAAATACTTTAGTCACCGATTAGTATCGACTAATTGGAATTAAAAATTCTTAACTCTCTGTAGTCCTGGGTCCATAAGACTCATGTTAAATTTTTGTACGTGTCAAAAATCGTCACAGTCTTCGCAGTCTTCTCCGCTTCTCAGTACTTTACTGCAGTAAACCTAAGTATGTTCAGTAGGACACACATTCCAAGTATAGTAATGGTTTCTTATATTTTTAATATCTAATAATATATCCTCCAGGCCGAATTTCGGCTACGGCGCAGCGGCTAGTCTTAACAGAGACTGGCCAACTACGCAGGAGATATTATATTGCATAAATGTGTGCGCAAAAACAAGTGCACTTTTTGTTCCCTAACTCCCATGATCCGATGGGACGGTAATGCGACACGACTGAAAAGAGATAAGGCACAGGACCAACGGCCTTACGTGCCCGAGGTACGGGGGTATCTTACGCCGCCAACTTCCTAACTCCGGCCTGCTATTGAGATTCCTTAACTGAAAAACACAATAACTTTTGTTGGCCCGACCCGGGATTCGAACCCGAGACCTCATGCACAGCAGTCACGTCACATTCACTACCGCTGCGCCACGGAGGCCGTTAATACTAGTTTTTGAGTTTAGTGAAAATTTACTGATTCGTTTAAGTTCAATAAGAAATAGTACCTAATGTAAGTGCCTATTGTTTGTTATTTGATATATGTATGATATTATGAATGTTACCTATATAAATGTTACCTTTATGAATGTTTAATATTAAAGATTAATAACAAAAACAAAGTAAGATTATGTATCGTTCTATCGTTAACATGAATTTAAAATTGGTGTATTCAGGGGACCTATAACTATAGGAACGTTTCAATCGTTTACCACTTCAGGTAGGAGTTAAAATAACTTTCTTATCATCAACCAATTGTAAGGTACCAAAATAAAGCATTTTAGTAACAAGTCTGCTTAAGAATAAGCAAAGCGTCCTCACTTATCCGTTTCTCCCTAACTAAACGTGTTTGCTATTAATCTGTCAATTATTTGATTGCCAGCAAAATTGGAAACTTGCTGTGGCTGGCCCTCGGTGTGCCGCTGCGACTCAATCAGTTAGTATTTTGTTATACGCGGCAAATTTTCGCGATTCATAAGGTGTACTTTAACGCCATGTTGAACGTAAGTGAAAGTCTTTAAATGCTTTAAAGTTTTATTTAGTAGGTAACGGAACTCTAAGATTGTGCAATGACTGGTTCTGAAGGAGCCGGTTGGGCTGGTCAGAGCACTGAATGAGAATGTCGTTTTTATCCTAACTAATGTTATAAATGCGAATATGAGTTTATTTATTTGTGTCGCTTTTACGCCATAACTACTCGAACGATCCTCATTAAAGTTGTCAGGGATACATAAGAGGCCATATGGTACATTTCATACAGAAAGAGGACTATTTCCGAAGGACAGCAATTTATTGACAACATATAGATTAGCGCGAACGAAGCCGCGGGCATAATCTAGTAGGAGGTATAATATAATAATAATATCAGCCCTGTACCCCTAAACTGTCCCACTATAGGCCACGGGCCTCTTCTCACTGTGAGAAAGTTAAGCCATAGTCCACCACGCTGGCCTATTGCGGGTTGGTAGACTTCACATATCTTCGAGAACATTATGGAGAACTCTCAGAATTTTTGTCATTCAAACTGTCTGTATGTTTGTGAGCAAATCATGCAACAACTACTACACAATATTGAATGAGGTTTTCATAGTTGTGTTGGTAGAGGTCTAACTTGCAGGTAGCTGCATGTTTCTTGTTGATACGTCGCCTGAAGATCGAATATTATGTGTATAGATAAGCTTCTCCTTGGATGCAAAGAATATTACACGCCTACGAAATCACGGGCAAGACCTAGTTCTCAATGCCAATATCACGGTTTGGTTAAAGCAACTAATATCACTGTTTCAACACGTATCATATTGCGACGTCAGCAACGTGTAATCGATCGTATTGCATCGTCCATATAGACGTATCCACTTTCATGTCATTTCAATATACTATCCCTGCAAACAGCTATAGATAAGCGTAACAAACTCCCAAATAAGGACGGCCATTGTCATTCAGATAAAAGCCACGGCTCAATGTTACAAAGCGTTCCATTTAGAGGCCTCTTGATGCAAAACAAACAGTTTACCGTGTCATAGATTTATAGTATTACATGACACGAGATAGGACAGGATCCGGAATAAGGAAATCCTTTTAGTTATGCATACCTAGTATACAAAGCACGTCCGAATCACGGCTGGCCGTGCGACGATGGCGCGCGAAATGTCTTGTCTCTTTGGTATAATATTATGCATTCAAAAAGCATGTACATATATATGTATGTAGATACACGCATTGTATCTGCGAAGGTCGGCAGAGATCTACAAACATAGTCCTACAGGGGTAAATGAGGGGGTACCTTTGTAGATGTGTTTACACACGCATTTTGATACATAATATGGTTTTATATCCTATGTAATTGGGGAGCATATTGCCGTTTATCGGACATAGTTCTAGACTCTATGCCGCTACTGAGAGATTTTTGACTGGAAAATCCAATAACATTTTCTTGGGAATCGAGCCTTGGACTTCATGCACAGCGGTGGCATTCACTACCGCTGTGTGAGGCAGTTTGTAACACCGCGCAGAACAGTTGCTATAAAAAAATGCTAATAAAATACTCAAAACAACATGGCCGTATATCACAGTTCATATCGGGTATAAAAAGAAATCTAGTCGACTGTGTCGTTGCTGTGGGAATATTGTCTAAGCTCTCTATATTTATAATATCAGCCCGTTTTCATAAACTATCTTCTTGCTCCGTTCATCCTCCCAGTATGAGAAGGGATACACCGTAAATCAACTCGCTTGCGTAAATTGGGATGCCACACTTTATAATATAAATATTGAAAGACGGGGCTTTAGATAGATATGACACGGGGGTGATAATAGGGTATAGATAAATAAAGTTTAGTTATAGAGTATCATATACTCATAGTTATTATCAACTGCACACAAACTCGGGATTCTAAACAAAGTGCGGCGTTTCATTACTCCTGAACAGCGGTATTCGCTGTACAAGACCCAAGTCCGTAGCAACATGGAGTACTGTTCGCACCTTTGGAATGGTTCCGCTAAGTACCTATTCGATGCCTTAGATAAACTGCAGTATCATGCCGTACGTATAATCGACAGCCAGGAGGTTACGAAGGAAATCGAACCGCTACAACTTCGTAGAAACATTGCGTCCCTTAGCGTATTCTATCGCCTCTATCATGGCGAATGCTCCGAAGAGTTATTTGAGCTCATCCTATCTTCCACCATCCTTTTGAGAACCACACGTGCTGGTCTTCGTAACCACCGATGGACGGTTAGCACAATCTCGTCTCGCACCAAAAGGTTCAGCAATTCCTTTTTAAGCCGTACCATACAACTTTGGAACAGTCTTCCGTCACATGTGTTCCCTCCCTTCTATGACATTGGGTCCTTCAAACGTAGTGTGAAGAAGCATCTGGTCAGACCGGCCTGACACTGACGGCGACTAGAAGACATCTATCTTCTTCTTGTCGTCACTGTCTCTGGACTGTAATTGGGCTTACCATTAGGTCCGTTACAATTACTTTGCAGTGTAACGATAAAAAAAAAATAGTTTAATTTATATACTAATATTATAAATGTATTAAAATCCGAAAGTAACTGTCTGTTTTTACAATTAAGCCGTTGAAACGACAGATAAACTCACTCGTTTTAGTAGAAGTACAAACACGAATCTACGAATAACATCTTACCCTTATTCAACTTTATATTTTTGAGGTAATTCTCTAACTAAATATCTCATCTTCTACCTATTTATATATCCTCTGAGAATTCTATCACCACATTATATTGTCTTACTTACGAATGTAATGCTTTGCAAATTGACTACTTTAAACGGACGAACCTACCGCGGTTTGTTTTAACATCACGATCACCATCTCCCTGTCACCAATGCTGCTGATAAGCAACCGAAGTGTCGGGAAAAGTGTAAATCTAAATAGTTAATTAATTCATTTACTTTAATACCAGTTAAGATTAATAGTATTAGTAGTTAAATAGTTTCAAAATCATTTAAAACTAGTGTTTTCCGAGTAAAGCGTGATATAATCCGTATATAGTAGTTTAAATACAGTTACATCATCGCTCTGCTAGGTTTGACATCGAGGTAAAACGAAAAACCGCTCAATCATTTTGATGTTAGCATGGACGATAGCATTCTCAAACCGTTAATATAATTAATCGGGCGAAGGTCAAGGTTAAAGTTTTACTAGTAACACGGACGGATTTTATAATATTCTCCTAATATTACAAACGTGAAAGTTTGTGAAAATGTTTGGGCGTTTGTTATTTAATCACGCTTAACTATTGAGTAGATTTGAATGCAACTTGGTACATAGGTAGAGCACGTCCTGGTTTAATGCATAGGATACTTATGATCCAGGTATGGCTCTACAAGCAGGAACTAATATAATATTAAACTCAGAGCATGGCATGTTTATTATTTTATAGAGACGAATGTTACACGTATTTTAAAACTAACGCAAGTGATAATATTGTCTTACGTTACACATTGAAACTATTTTATACGGATTTGGTCGCGTTGTTTATTTTTAAAACACTTTTGTAGTAGTAAAGTTCAATAATAGTATTGTTGTAGTTCAAAATTATGTAATTAAAGTGTTTTGAAAATAAACAACACGACAAAATCTATATAAAGTAGTTTAATTTTAACGCAAGTGATGTCAGTTCGACAGCATAGGACAAGTGTCAATAATTACGTATAATCTCTATATGCGAGGAGTAACTTTTGTACCCCTTTTTTAAGCATATTGTGCGTACGGAAAAGTATGTATATCAGGCATAATAAAAATATACAATATGGAGATGGAGCGCAGAAAAATAACAATTCAAATAAAATCTAACTACAATAATTATAACATTATTTGCATGCATGTGACCGGCTATTGAGAGGGACCATGAGTGACCCATAAGAATGAGTTGGCATATCATCGCCTTCCATACTGAATATAAAAGATTATCTACTACAGGCACATAATTATATACATAATATGTTAATTATTCATATATTTACAAGAATTGATTCACGCCTGTTATCTGAAGGAGATAGCTGAGAATACAGTCTCCCAGTGATATTAAGAAAATATGATTTAAATTTAATCTGTCTTCGAATACCACAAACAATTAAACATCTATTGTGTTTGGCCACTGGTGTGCCACGGCGACTCAATAGGTTTAATACACCTGAAGTAAGAGACATTAAACTCTTATACATACAGGTTGTCACGGTAATGTATGATCGTATTCTTGGATCGGTTTGGGTCGAAAGCATCGGTGATGAATAAAGTAACATAAGCTGAAAATACTATTTTGGGATGTTTAGTTAAACATGTATGTCGTAATTTTCTTTTCTCATGAAGGGGGCTTACAAAATAAATGTATTAATGTGTAAATATCAGCTGTAAAAAATAATATTTTCAACTTTTCTGGACATATTTGAATATATGAGACACCTTAAGTCATTCACTACAGTTAATTAAAATTTACTCATCAATTTAACATAAAATATGTTAATTCAAACCCATGTTCTCACTTTCACAAAACCAATATATTTTCATACAATTTACAAGTTTTATATTTGCTTTGGGTTTACCACTCGACCATAAAATATGACCACATTCTACTGTTATACGCTGTAAACAAAATATAGGTACTCCGTGATTTTTGAATTAATCTATTACAATAAATAACATGCACGATTGTGCTTGAGAGAGTTTGTAGTGAGGTTTGCAGTCAGTTCGTAAACTACGAGAGAAAGATATTAATCCTATGAATACAATTGTCAATATTTTATTGATTAGGATGACAGTTATGTATTTGTATTTTTGTACACCTGACAACGTGTTTGCGACATTTTATGATGATATCTCGAATAGTGAGGGCGTGAAAGCTTAGCAAACAAGTTCAAATTTGCATTTATAATATTAGTTATAGATATGGAATGCGTTTGTTGAATTTGTCTGGTTTCACGTAGTAAGCAGAAGACTTAAAACAAATAGGTTTTGGGCTACGTATATTGACATTGGTTACTCTTTTATCTCGGAAAATGCGCCGAGGCGAAGGTAAAACCTTGTTTATATTCTTTTGTTGTCTTACCTATTCTAATCTGATACCTTCGGACTTATTCGGTTTCAAGATTAAGCATTAAAATGCTTAAATTAGTATCTTATAATGGATAGAGCATATTAAGATACTAATATAAAATTACTAGATTTTGCACGCGGTTTCACCCGCGTAAGTCCCGTTCCCGTGAGAATATCGGGATAAAAAGCCATAGCCTATGTGTGAATTAAGGTCTCCAGCTATCTACATACCAAGTTTCATCGCAATTGGTTCAGTAGATTTTACGTGAAAGAGTAACAAACATCCATACATCCTCACAAACTTTCACATTTATAATATTATATAGTGTAGATATAATATTAGTATAGATAATATCTGCTAAGAAAGTTTATAAGGCTAGTGTGAATGGAAGAGTCGCAAAGGGAAGACCTAGGCGAACGTTTCTCGATCAGATCGGTGACGTTCAGGACAAAGGCCAGGTTAAGGGTACCTTAAACCAGCGAGCGTGTATTAGGATTGTGATGAAAGTGAATGAAGCCATAGAAGTGTGTCAAGATCGTAACAACATGGAAATCCATAGTCTCCGCCTACTCTTCAGGCAAACAGGTGTAAATCTATGTATGTATGTATGTAAAATATCTGTTAAAGATAACGCAGATTTTAAATAATAATGTGAAAATTCAAACACAGAATAAAATAACCTGTATATATTTTAATATATTTTTTTTACGAACCATACACCATTTGCTTACATTCTTACTCTTGACACGCTCGCGACTCATTGGCCTCATTAACATTTTATGCTAATTACAGAATCATTTTTATTTTATGTTTTAATAATTAATATTGAGATAGTTTTTTAATATTAATTTATGTAAATTGACATTGATTTACTCAAATTAAAATATTCGCAAATAAAAGTATCAAAATACTTGAATTTACTTAAAATTTTTACACAAGATTGCTCTCTTTGCTATATAAGAGTGGTATTACATACTTCCTATACCCTACCTACCTGAAATTCTGATAGCAACGTGCATTAATGTCTAAATAATTAATATCAGTCTGAGCCACAGCGAAGCGTTGCCAGGTTTAGCTAGTAATCGACTAACCGCTTACATTATAATTTATACGACACTAATATGAGCACATCTTTTAGTTTGTCGTTAGTGATGCGCATTGACTGCCTCGGTGTCCTTGGTCGCACAAAACTAGTAAATGCGACTGTCTGACTGAGTTGCTGTGTGTGGTAAGAATTCAAAATAGGCTCGATAAAAAGTTATTATATGGTTATGTCGATTAACCCGGTCCAGCCAACTAGAATTTTAATTTTAGAAATTCTTAATGTCACCTCGAAGTCAGGCAGATCGATGTGTTTCAGACCTTCATGCATGGGAAAGGACGGAAGTTGGTTTTTGCCTTATTTCTCTCCAGTCATATCGAATCGGACTATAAGAGTGAGAGACGGCTAAGAAAGTTAATTTGTGTTCTCGAATACCCTTGTGCGCTATATTATCCTGCGCAGATGTCTAGTCCTTTTAAGTTGCTTTATTTTAATTATATTTTTTATATATACTTTTTTTATTTATGTTAATTATTGGAACAAAATTATTAACATGTTAGAT
This sequence comes from Catocala nupta, assembly GCA_963675205.1. Classification (NCBI taxonomy): domain Eukaryota; kingdom Metazoa; phylum Arthropoda; class Insecta; order Lepidoptera; family Erebidae; genus Catocala; species Catocala nupta. The sequence goes on along the minus strand of OY776079.1, from coordinate 6,586,867 downwards.
CATAACTAAATACAATTCATAAACATACTTTAGTAATAAGTCGTTTGATTTAGCATAGTGTATAATTGTTTGATGTCCTGAATAAACAAAATTTAAAAAAGGTTGGCTGCCGACGACTCTAGTGGTGCCCATAGTATTCCAATAATATTTGGATACAGTTGTGCACCACGCAGTACTTTGCACGGTCAAGGCCATAGGGCATTTACATAAGTTTAGTATTGCCAGCCCGTAAGAATTAATTGGAATGCAAATTTATACATCATTATAGACGTGTAAGCATTTTTACATAATTATCATGTAACACAATGTCTCTCTGTCTGTCCATTTGTGCACTATAACGGGTAAAGGCGACTGTTATGCATGAATGATTCGTATCCAGTTTTATTGAGGGTTTTCTTTATAGAAAATTCTCAATTGCATCGTGCAGTCTGGAACAGCGCTTGATAGACGGCAATAGGTTCTCCCCTATGTGCATACCTTAATACTCAAAGGCCTCATAATCCCGAAGGGATAGGCAGCCGTGTATTTCACCCACATTTCGCCAGCCATAGCTTTACGTCCCAAGTAACAGCGACCAAGTCTATTGCTGTCAACCAGACTTTATATTTTCAGACTCCCTACTGCTATTGAGTACCTATTTCTTGACGGAATAACCGAATAACACTTTGCCTGATCCGATAATCGGACTCGAGTCCTCATGCAGAGAGTGAGTTTGTGAAGAAGCTAGGATGTTTGTTCATCAATCAAGCGTAAACTCTTGAACAGGATTGAATGACATTTCGCCACACAGATAGATTAATCGCCTGGATGAATGCATAGGATACTTTTGAACCCGCTGTGCCTTCCCATTGGATTCACGCGGGCTGAGCCAAGAGTAGAAACTTATAACATAACTAGCTGTGCCCGCGGTTTCACCCGCGTTTATACTTACTGCGTTGCTTACGTGGGTCGTAGCGTGATGTTATATAGCCTTCCTCAATAAATAGGCTATCCAACACCAAAAAAATTTTTCATATTGAACCAGTAGTCCTGAGATTAGCGCGTTCAACCAAACATACAAATAAACAAACAAACTCTTCAGCTTTATAATATTAGTATAGATAATATCAGCCCTGTATATTAACTGTTTCACTGCTGGGCACCGGCCTCTTCTCAGTATGAGAAGGGTTAGGCCATAGTTCACCACGCTGGCTCAGTCCAAGTTGGTAGACTTCACATATCTTCGAGCAACAACTAGTTGAGTATATCAAGTCAAGAAGTGAGTCTAGATAAAGGGCATTGAACTATTCATTATTTTCATTAGTAGATATCTATGAAATACGTTACTTACAGATAGTTAAGTATAATGTCCTCCAGAAAGGAATTTCGGTCATGGCCGCCTGTGGGGACGGTAGCTTCATAGATAAGGGGACTTTCAATCGAGAGGTAGTAGTTTCGATTCTTACCGATTACTAATATACCTAACGTAGGGTATGTTAGGCATGCTATGGATGAATCTTTTAAGAGCTCCCAACTGGGCCCCCCATTGGGTGAGAGAAGGAACATCCCAGGTTTTTAGTGGGTATACCAGCACTTCATGCTGGGAGTCCCAAACACCCCGCCGGTGCCGTCACCTAGCCGGCGGACAGAGCATAAAGCATTTTTCCTGGGTATCAAAAAACTCGGAGGATTAAGAAGAATGCGAGACATTTGCAGCTCAAATTGCTGGTATTTACTACTCTCTTTATCATAATAATAAATAAAAAAACATTGGGTAGTCAATAGCGCAAAGTATGGTATAGTGTATCAGTATGTAGTTATAGTGCACAAGTATAAGTGCACTCTCATACTCTACTTTACAACAGGACGGTAAGCCAACGGACGAAGCACGTGGATGATTCATCAACTAAGCATTTTTTGATAGTTAAAGCCATCAATTTATTGCTGGCAATCTCATGACCTCATGATCTGCAATAGGGAACTAGGCCTCAATGATTTTTCACGTCTCTGTAGCACCTGTCTGGTACCGAGGTTACAAGGGTAAACGGCTATTGGCTCGATCTTATTAATTAAGACTATGATATTGAACTACAAATACACCTCTGCCTATATCTTTGAAAATTTTCATGCTATGCATGTTTAAGGTATCAAAAATTTAAGATTTCATATAAAAAACACAGTAAACTAAAAAACACTACTATAAACTTAAAACTTAACCACACTTAACTGTTACACGCTGTATAGCCTAATATATGCCTACCGATAAGAATATCGAATTTTACGTCAACGCAAAGCGAAGTCAGCAAAACCTCACAATGAAAGTAAAGGCGCGCGGACTTTGATCCTACTGTATTTAACGTTGCATAATTGACGTTCTTTTTACAACCACGTGTTAGTGCTTTCACCATTGTAATGAATATTGAATTTTCAATTATCGTTTCGTACTACTCTCAAAAATCTTCCGTAGGCCGGAAGATTGCCAAAATGTACAATGAAGGTAAACTCTAGTAAAATTTTCACGCGCCCTTGAACGTTGATTCGTCGATAAACCTGCTCGCTCTAACCTTATTGGCTACTCTGTGCCGACATTGCGGCATTGCGCTGAACGTGAAACAGAACTTTCTTCTGAAACAAAAAAAAACATGTTTACCCGCACAGCTGTGTGGTGTTCCTGTCTCGGAACTATTATAGTTAAAATTAAGCTTTAAGACTGTTAATTTAAAGTGCAGATTCGATTAAACACCAACAATTGTAGTGCTGCAGTCATTCATGTGTTGTCCCATCGCACATCTGACAGTACACATTCGTGGTATTATGGAGCGGTCGCGCCAATCGGTTTAAAACATTTTAAATATCGAACACGACTCTGTTTTTAATTCAAGTGTATGTTAATGTGACAACGGATTTTTGCTTTAGTGACACAGATGTTGAATTGAACTGAATATTTGTCATTGTTTTAGTCTATAATTAAACTGTGTTTGCTTCAAGATGGTAAGTTGGCACATGTTCCAGTTTTTGTTTGTATGTTTCCTTCGGATATATGAATAGGGAATTAGACGTGGGAACTTATCTTTGCGAGTCCGTGAGAAAGACATAATTTTAATATTTCACAAAACGCCAGTGATTTTCACGTTAATACACTTTCCATTTTGTTTAAGAATAGTTTTTCACCCTTAATTTCAAATTATATGTAGTATTCGCATAGCATCTTAAGTACCTATGCATATTTACCTAAATACAATTTTCGTTTATATTTTACAATATCATTTTATGCGCTAGAGTTCTGATTACAAATCATAGACATGTTTAAAAATAGTAAAAAAAGTAAATTAAAATCTACTTCAAATACAGAATGATTTTATTTTTAAAACAGATACAGAATATTTACGAACAGAATATTCAAATTTAGGTTCACTGTAATGATATTTATGAAAGTGGCGTCACTAGCATCATTCTATAAATTTCTAAAACCGGCGTTTCGAGTACCTATCTTATCAAGAACTTAACCGCGTACCTATATTATATTTTACCAACCTTTCATATTGATAAAATTATTAAGAAAATGCGTTACTCAGTTTAATGAATTAACTATACATATATTTATAAAACAGCGGTTTTTATATGCACGAGATTTTTAACATTGTGTAATTAAGTTCGTTACAAGATAAATAAAACGTGATTTTTATAATTCACATGAAACTGACAGACCGTAAAAATTACAATTGTTTCTGCATTTTGCATAAGCAAAGGCTTCAAAAGATACGTCCTCTCATTGTGCCAGAGACAAAAGAAAATATAAACATAAAACAAAGGAAAATAACACACAGATAAGAATAACATTATGATTTTTACATAAAATACTTTACTTATATAATTATATTATAGTTATAGCCATTGAAGATAAAGCAGATTCGCGTTACTTCAAACAATAACGTAGCTTTTATGGAACTGTTATTGTTTATTGTAATAACAGTTGAATTGAAATTTGAAATATTGTTTTTAAAGGGCTGTCGTTCACTGAGGTCATTGACCTTAGTTTTTACTACTCTAGCAAATAAAAACTAGTGAGAATTTTAATTTTGTTAATTTGTCTGAGTCGTCTTATTTTGAGTAGGTATACTCTGTGCAGTGTACGAAGTTCTTAATTCAAATTATTAAAAAGAAATGGCGATGTACTTCTTATTTTATTTCGGAATGTTTTCGATTACGCATGATCACAAGCGCATATTATTAGTTAGCCAGATTTATTTAGTTTATGATAAGTACTTAACGAAATTTATTTTTATCGTGCGTGCCATGCTAACGAACCCCACGCTATTATAGTGTTATCAGATACAATCCGTCGTATACGTAAACAACAACGTCGGACTGAGTCACGGTTTCCTTGAATTTTGATTTGAACTTAGCCATGGAATAGGAATAACGGTGTTCATTGTATTATCAATATGGTGGATACGAAATCACGACCGATAGAATATATTAAAGCATATAAAAGTATAAACTTAAATATAAATAGTTTTAATTACTCATAATAGCTTAACTTGTAGTAGAGTTCAATAAAAGTAGTGTTATAGTTTAAAATTATGCAATAAAAGTGTTCTAAAATAAACAACGCGACAAATTCCGTATAAAGTAGTTTCAATTCAACATTCGCGTAAACGTAATACAATATTATATTCAAGGGTATAATTTGAAAATGTACAAATATTTGAAAGGGCAATATAGACAACATGAAACTTCTAAGGTATTACGAAAGAACTATTGCCTAGTATACATATATCAATACCAGGTTTTGCCTGTGGCTATGCATCAATCTTACGGTTCACGTATCGTGATAATAAGTATCCTGTGTTAATCTAGGACATAGTCTATCTAAGTGCCAAGTTTCGTCCAAATCTGTTCAACAGCTTAGGCGTGATTGAGTAACAAATATGTAAACATATCTTCAAACTTTCACATTTATAATATTAGTTAAGAAGTTTATTTAGACAGTTTAGATGTGCGAACCATATAAAACATGTTCTCTTTTGGAAATTAAATTATATTTATTATATTCAAACATAACTTATATTGTGTTTAAATATAAACTAGCATAAAATATAAGTAGTACTAAATATACATACATAGTCTCTCGCCTAGATCTCCGAAAGACTGGGCAAATCATATTACCAACTATGTTTTTAAGCCCTATGTAATAGGGAGTGAGCTTATTGCCGATTTGCCGTTTACTGGGCATAGTGTCAGACTCAGTACTGCTTCTAAGAATCTCTTGACAGATAACCTAAGAACACATTGCCTGACCGAGAAATCGAACCAGAGACTTTATGCACTGCAGTCGCATACAATACCAAGGTAAAAATATAATTAAGACATTATAAAACATTAACACAACATTAAATCAATAGGGATTACATTAGATAATAATATATTTATATATATACAGGGTGTCCTAGAAGTTGACGGCAAGCCGGAATCAGGTAACAGGCTAAGTTATAAATTATAATAGCTATCAGAAAAAAAACTAAGTTACGTATTTTAATATTGTTTTGATAGCTATTATAACTTAGACTGTTACCTGATTCTGGCTTGACGTCGACTTCTGAAACATGCATTGTATTTCACTTTTACTAAAATTATGCTACCTTGTCTTTGTAATATTACTATGTGGATAACGGTGCTGGTTGTGTAATTAGTAAAGAAAATATGTTAACTTTAAGGATAATATTGTAACTTTCATTACGCAATTGTTTGTTGTCCCAAATAAAATAAAATAAAAATAAAAAATAATGATTTCAGACATTTAATAATACTATTAATATTAATTTCGTTTGAAGTGTTAATTATTCATCATCTGTTAGAATAGAAGTAGCTTTCTAATAGTATTACCCTAAGCTGTAAACAAAATATGATAATGTCATATCCTAGTGAACATAACTATGCAAAGATGACTTACGTTTCACAATGGAGCAGCAATAGCTCAGTGGGGAGACCAACAGACTGCAATGCAGACGGTCTCGGGTCCGAACCCACGTCGCGGACCTCTGACTTTAAAAATTATGTGCGTATTGATTGACAATTATCGCCTGCTGCGTGCCTCGAGAGCACGTTGAGCCGTCGATCCCGGCTGCCATGAACATCTATGGCAGTCGTTATTGGGGAAGTCGACACAAAAGATCCCACTGGGTCGAAATGTCGCCGGTCTGTAGGTACTGACTGGCCCCCACACAAGATAAGATAAGATACGTTTCACAATAAGTAATTCCGTATTTTAAATATATGCAACTTATTAGCAATACTCGACAGCTTAGTTGACACAATCAACCATTTATAATATTTATATATTTTGTCCGCAACTTCGGGCAAAATCTATATATGTATCTAGGTTAAGTTAGTAAAAGTAACTACTTTTTCTGGATGACGTAACCATAAATGCGAGTGAAACCGCGGCCACATCTAGCTTATAATATTTTTTAGGATATTTTATCGTAATAATTACTATTACCAAACCAACCCAAAAGTTTAAAGTGTTGGCTAGACATTACTTTAGCTGACAATTTAAACTTTTGGTACTGATACTTTATGAACTGTAAATAATCTTATTGCTTAATCTTACTCTTCTTCTTTATATCCTTACTAGCTTATGCCCGTGGCTACGGTCGGTTTTTCTGGCTGAAACGCACCCTATGTCCTTTTCTGTATCCCTGACAACGTGTATGCGAAATTTCATGATGATCGGTCGAGTAGTTACGGCATCTCATTAGCATTTATGATATTAATTACGATTATATACCTCCTCAGTTTATTGAAGTCATTATAAGAATATCAGATGTTCTAAAACGTGACTGCCATTTGACCTTTGCAAAATAAGACAACGTAGGTAATAGTTACTGGTACATGGAGTCTGTAACTGTGCCCAATAGACGGCTTTAGGCGCCATCTTTAATGTAGGACTCATTGTTGGCTAAATGTGAGAGCAATACACCTCTGCCTACGAATGTGAGTTTGTTTGTTAGTTTGTTTGTTAGTTTATTTGTTTGTTACGCTATTACGCCTTAACTACTTGACCGATCATCATGAAATTTCGCATACACATTGTCAGAGGTACAGAAAAGGATATAGGGCACTTTTCATCCGCAAAGTACTGTTCCCGGGAGATATAAATTTGTTGACAAAATCTGGATTAATGCGAATAAAGCTACAGGCATAATCTAGTATAACATTGATTAAATAAGTATATAATTTTTGGTGCTAATGTTTGTGATCTAGCAAGTTTTGGACGACTTGATAGATTGAGGTTGTATTCACATTATAATTATATTTATTTTTTATCGATTATAGTTTATTGAATACTAAGAACCGGTAAGTGTAGTTGTAATAAAAATATTAATAAATTCTATATTTATATACCAATATGAATTATATTCACAATTAACCTTTACTTGGATCTTTATTATTTTATCCGCGTAACATACAGTTCGTTTTTGACGTCATTGAGGATCATGTTATGGACTATGGACTATACCGTCGGTTTTACCCAACAGATGTATATGAAACGAGTCCCGATTTTAATGTTCACCGTGAAAGCAGTATCAAAATTCCTCCAATGGTTTTAATAAATGGTTTGAACCTAGCACCTAACCTAAATGTTGCTTCAGTAACTTAGCACACTCACAGAGCAATAGATTTTGACGTTCATATGTGTAACTTTGTGATCCAAATGAATAAACGATTTTTGACTTTGATTTTAACCGGGTGAAATCACTTTCCTTTTTAAAATTCTAAAATTATTTTTTTGGGTTCACAGCTCTTTATTATTGATCCTAGTTAGAATTACAATACATATTTAATTACTGACATAGCCTTTATAAAATTGTTATCTATTATAACTCTGCTCTACTTTTAGTTGTAAATTACTAAAATTATATTTAATTCGCGAGTTAGAAGAGTGGCCGTGACTTTCTTGCTGGTATTTTCTCATCTAGAAACTAATTTAAACTTAACTTCAGTATCTTAGTATACTAACTTAAACAAAAAACTATGACGTTCATAAGCGTTACTTTGTGACAGAAATGAATAAATGATTTATGACATTGAGTGTTAGATGGCTATGGTAAAGCATCATCGTATCGTTTATACATGAAAACCTGCCTAGTCCAAAGATAGTTGACATCTTTCGCATATGGGCCTGTTTAGTTCAAAACAAAGTCACTGTTAGGCTCGTTTTCGTTTCTTTTTGTTTTTTATTGCATTCCTCGGTGACAGTCGAGCTAGCGGCTCACCTGATAGTAAGCGAGAACCGTGGCTCATACACATGACTGTGTTTTCTTAGCATTACAGAAGCAATGTCAAAAAACACAACCAAGACGCTGCCCACCGGAAGGAAAAGGGAAGAGGAGCAGGATGGAGTTTGGGAAGGGAAGAGTGATTGGGCCTCCGGCGCTCTCACTCACCGAACGAAACATAACAGATACTGTTATTTTACGTCGATCTTCTGTGAGAGGGTGGTACTTCCCCGGTCGAGCCGGCCCATTCATGCTGTAAACAGTTTTATGAACTATGATGGGATCATGTCGAAATTTATATCACCTTTAGTGTATGCAACATCTGCGCATATAGTCTGGGGACGGCTAAAGTCGTATAGGGCTAAAGAGTAAAAAAGTCCTTAGTAGCAGTTTCAGACACCGTTCTTAGTAGCACAGCGTCTGGAACCGTGTCCAATAAACAGCAGTAGTCTAGCACCAAACTATAAATGGCGAAATGTATATAGGTGTAATACTCTTCTACCTACCCCTTTGGGGATTCAGGCGTGAAACGTTAAAAATTGTACATATTTTTGTTCATGCTAGTAAAAAATCTGCTCTCTATAAATTTAGTTTTATAATTTGTTTAATCTAGAATTAAAATAGATGCGATCATCGGCCTCCATATTATTTTTAGCACCGTCTTTATATATTTTATATAGTGGCTGGTCTGATCCACGTTTTTTTTGTATTAAATGTCGTAAACGTACCTATTTCGTAGATTATCTCGTCTCGTGTTCGAGTACGATCAGACGAAGTATTCTAAGCTACTTTAAAGCGGTTTTCCGATAATCCTATCATAAGTTTTATTGGGATTTTCTGTCAAGAAGTTCTCATTAGCATCACGGTGTTTGGATATATGAATAGGCCTGAATATATGAATAGGCGTCTTTATTACGTATAACCTATAGAATATTAATAAGAAGTCCCAATTGGCAAAAGGTCTCTGACTTTCATTACATACTTTGTAAATATATAGATTAGTGTGACAGAGAATCAGAAAATCGTACCACACAAAATTTACTAAGCCAACTAAGGGCTTTTCCCAACAACTCCAAATAGCACTTACCTATAAAATAAAATTATCGCCATCTCTCTTCTTTAACCTAACAAGAGTGAGATACCATGCGATTTATCTCTCGGATAATTTTTACTTGTTAGTTGTGGGTCTAGCCATAAATATTAACTTCAACTGACTGCCACCGCAGTTGTAGTTGTGCATAAAGTTCAAGTTCTATCCTCTCGTCGGGTAGTGTAATTACAAAGAATACTACGTAGCAGGATAGAAGTGATAGCTCAGTGGGGAGACCAACAGACTGCAATGCAGAGGGTCTCGGCTTCGAACCCACGTCGCGCACCTCTGTCTTTCGGAAGTTATATGACTTTTCGAAATTATGTGCGTATTGATTGACAATAATTATAGCCTGCTCCGTGCCTCGCAGAGCACGTTAAGCCGTCGGTCCCGGCTGCCATGAACATCTATGGCAGTCGTTACTGGGAAGTCAGTGCCCTATAATATCCTGACACTGGTCTAGCCTTAGGGTATCGTTAGCCTTCGTGTTGCGGAGGTCAGGTGGCAGCCGCTCCGTGTAAAAACTGATATCCAGTCAAATCCGGTTAGACCAGAAAAGCCGATCCCAAGTGACTTGGGAATAATAAAAGCTAGGGAGAAAGACTACGTAGCAGCACGATGTCAAGACCTGTCGGTAGAGAGTGCTTATCAGAACTTCGTGACAGACAAATTCAATGACCCTGCACGATCCGCATCGGAACCGAAACCTCAAGTGCCTGCAATAAATACATATTAAATAATTTACTTTATTAAATAATTTGTAACGCTTGTGAAATATCAGCTCTATATTGTAGCAATGTTAAGTCTAGAATTAAAAAGAAAGGAGACGAGAGAAAGAACGCGCTTAATTTACTGTTTTAATTTTAAACTAAGCACTGCTTTCTTATTTGAAAGAAAGAAAAGGAAGGAAGTATTATTTATTTGCGCGTAATACAATTAATTTTACACGTTGAAAACAGTACGTAGGTACATAATATGTTAGTCCATATTTTGACAGAGAGCCTGCCTGCATGCCTGTTTATTTTAGTTAATAAAGTATATAACTTAGCACTAATATAAGCGCAAAGTTAAAATGCGTATAATTCATCGATTGTAAGGTGGCTTGTTTGAATACCGGACCGGGCGAAGTTTTATTGGATAACTGACTTGTTCAAGAATAATTAAATTAAAGCAAATAACATAAATTTTGCTCTACTGATAAAATTGTTATTAAATTCCAATTCCTCGATTCGGCCTCGATGGCGTAGTGGTTAGTGTAACCGACTGCTACGCCTGAGGTCGAGGGTTCGATTTGTGACATTTGTGTGCATGAACATGGATGTTTGTCTTGGTCTGGGTGTTTCTATGTATAATATGTATGTATTTACAAATATATATTACCCATAGTACAAGCTCTGCTTAGTTCGGGTTAGATAGTCAGAGTGAGGTCTGAAGTTTAATTGCCAGGTCAGGTAAAGGTTTGTTAATAGATTCTTAGAAGCAGCATGTAGCTGTGTTGTCTAAAAGTTGGAACTGTCCAGTAGATAGCACCAGACACGCCCGCTATCACGCGGGACTTACAAAGTCCTCGAGAATCGAGATTTTCTATAGTTCGTCCAGTTTAATAAGAGTAATCCAAATGGACTAGCGTGCGTAAAAATCTAACTTATATATAATATTATAAAGAGAAAAGTTTTGACCTTTTATTCGTTTTTTTGTTTGTATTTAACTCAAAAACTACTTAATAGATTTTAAAAATTCTTTCACCATTAGAAAGCTAAATTATCAGCGAGTAACATAGGCTATATTTAATTTAAAAACAGTACTGTTACTAACATAACATAATCTACTTTTACGCAAGCGAAGCCGCGGGAAAATCTAGTAACTGAATAAAGCAAAAGAGCTATGCTAGGATCATAGAGCTGAGCTGAGCTGAGCTATGTCATCAACTGGTGATATAAAAAGTATATCATCACGCTTATATCCTTAAAGAGGTCGGCTTCTGCCTGATGTTCTCTATGTGTTTATATTTACCTTAAATCAATATAGAAAACATGAATTATGTTATCGGAGCGTGTTGTGTTATGTCGCTGTAAGTAAATATTTTATCGCGTGGTTTGATAACGATGTTTTGTTACACTACTGGCAAATACTTACAGTTTTACCGTTTAGTTCCTTTCGCTTTATTTTGAACTAGTTTTTACTGACGGCTTAGCCTGCGTGAATCCATACGGACGTATTTATATCGGGATGAAAGGTAATGTAATCCAACACGTGGTCTATCTGTGTGTAGTTTCATTTTAATCCACGGAATAAAATGTATTCTATGTGTTATACCAAGATATGGTGTAACTGTTTGTCAAATTTAATTTTTATCCGTTCAATGGTTTACGCGTGATTGAGTTACGAACATCCAAAGGTGCAAACTTTCACACGTTTAATATTAGACTAGTTATAGATATACAATCTATCAGCATAAATACATATATACAGGTAAATAGACATGACACAACTTACATTTTTAATTCTTATTTACAGTATCAATGTAAATTGTACTTACCTAATTTTAAGCCAGTAATTTTCCGCTAAGCAATTATAGATTTTATTTAGATTTAATCCACAAACTAATCTATTTAATATTGAAAACCTTATTATAATCCGTTCAGTGGTTTTTATTAGGTGTATAAAAACACACAACCAAAAGTCATTGTTTTGAGTTCAGTTTTATATAAACGAAATTCCTAAAAGATGGGTAGAGGTGTATTATCACAAGTATAATAAATTACTACACTATTACACCCACATTTGGTTCGGTATGTTTTAATAGGTCCGACGTGATAGCGAGCGAGCTATATGTCGTTTATCGGGCAAAGCATATTTTTTATTTTTACTGAGTCTTTCATTACAAATACATACATACATACATAAATTCACGCCTGTTTCCCAGAGGGGTAGGCAGAGACTACGGATTTCCATTTGCTACAATCCCGACACACTTCTCTGGCTTCATTCACTTTCATAACATTCCTCATACACGCTCGCCGGTTTAAGGTGCTCTTAACCTGGCCTTTATCCAGAACGTCTCCGATCTGATCAAGAAACGTTCGCCTAGGTCTTCCCCTTGCGACTGTTCCATTCACACTAGCCTTATAAACTTTCTTAGTCAGTCTGTCTTACAAAACGTTTACAAATTATTACAATTATAAATACACAAGCCTTTGTTACAATATGTAAATATAATTTACTATATTTTGCCTGCGGTTGCCCTCTTTAATGTAGATATGGTTGATAATTTTCTATCCCTCGAGATCGATAGTTTTCCTGGAAGAAAGGTACCGTATGTAGAAAAGTACCCCTGACAACGTGTATGCGAAATTTCATGATGATCGGTCGAGTAGTTAGGCGTGAAAGCGTAACAATCAAACGCAAATTCGTGTTTATAATATTGGTAGATTTTGACCGCAACTTTTCTCGCGTTGGTTATTTTGGATAAAATGTGTTTCCTTTTCTTTACCCCTAACAATATATATGCACTACTAGTAGTTAAGTCGTGCAAGCGTAACAGATAACTAACAAACTCACATGCGCATTTATAATATTAGTAAGGATACTCATTCACGCCTGTTGCCCAGAGGTGTATACAGAGACTAGATGGATTTTTAACACGGTTTTATTAGCTTGGTATGTATGTATCTATGAATCTTTGTAACGGAATCTTTGAACATGATTTTCACCCCCTTTCAAAGCGACCGATTGATTTGAAACTTTGCACACTTATCGAGGGCAGATGACAATACAATAAAATAGAAAAAATATTTCAAAATAAAAATAAATAATTGTTTAAAAACTAAAAAATACGCTGTATTAAAATAAGTAGTAAATAATTTAATAATTTTAATATAAAAAAGTGTGGGGTGCTTATTTACATCAAAATTATTAAATTAATTTCTACCTTTTTTAATAAAGCGTGTTTTTTAGTTTTCAAACTATTATTTATTATTTGCTAAGATCCTGGCATACCTCTCTCGCTTTATTTAGGTATATTTTACGCACACTAATCGGTTTGGGTAACTCCTAACCTACCCGTACTATCGAAATTCTTTATTCTCGAGAACTTTCGTCCAGCTAGCTTGTTACATACATGTCTCGTTATATACGCATACACGCTTTTCATGGTGGTAAAGCGCTTAAAGCTTATATAAAGCGTTTTTCCTATTCCATGGCCAAGTGTTTGCACTTTGCTCAGAACAAAAGCGAGCTCAGTCTACAAGACTCGGCTAGACTTTACTCTATTAACCAAGGGAATTGTTATGGTACAATTTGATGTACCTAATGTGAGAGAAGCAATATACCCGATATATGAAAGGCTAATCAGCGATATGTCGAAATCAAACGCATATCTAGTGATTTGATTGGCTGTTACTAAATTAGTTAGCCAATCATAGAAGTCAAAATGTGTTTGACTGTATGTTAGTTATTATTTTTGTGTTGATTATTACTTAAGATTGTTTGTAATTTAGATTACTTATTATTAGTATTCCGCCTAAGCTCGCTTTTGATTGCCGCAAAACTATGTATTTAGTAAAATGGTAGCTTGAAACCTAAGAAAGTATGTTTTGATCCGAAATTGTAATTTATTAGTATAATAAATTCATTCATTCTATCACATTCTTCAGTGTTTAGTGAGCATAACTAAGAGATGAACTTGTACACCCTATATACGCATAACTACGCTACATACAAAATAGAGAATTGTCGAAAAGGGACAGTGCATAGTGGTGAAGACCCGTCACGTTGCACTAGCGCAAGCGACGACGCCCGCAGCCCGTACAGCGTGAATGAGACAAAATAACAAAAATATAACGTACTCTCTCGCACGATTTGCAGCGTTCAACTTCTAATAGTTCAAAGTCCAAACAGTCTAGATTGATGAGTCGCTGTGTGTATTATCATCTCTATCTTATTCTTAAATATTCACTTGAATATGAATAATAAAGAAATGGATTTTAATTCATTTACTACCCGATATTCTGCTATAAATCATTGCTGGGGGATTTTACAAACATTTAAACAACGGACACAATGTACACCCACCCATGAAACAACTATTTGTGGACCACCTCATCCTCAGCGTAGTGGTCGTGACGAGACGACCAGTTGTACACACAGCGACGCATCAACCTAGACTGTTTGGACTTTAAACTTTTAGAAGTTGAACGCTGCGAATTGTGCGAGAGAGTGTGTTATATTTTTGTTATGCTCTATCTTTACCATTACATCGACACCACTATGCACTGTCCCTTTCCGACAATTCTCTATTTTGTATGTAGCTTAGTTATGCGTATATAGGGTGTCTAACTTGATGTGTAGCCGTGTGTACCTCTACGCCATCCGTGTAGTAATCAGATTTGAGCTGCTAAATAAATCTGGCTTGTAAGCTAATTAAAATTAATGTGAACACTAATGCATGCGTCAACTAGTCTATAATAGATTAACTCGACAAAGTAGGTGCAGGTATTACTCATGTTAAACTGTATTCAAGTAGAAGAATGTATTAGCGACGACATTGAGACGACAATAAATTATAAGTGCTGTAGAAACTATGTCAAATATAAACTGCGGTTAGTATACGTACCTTTATTAATCAACTGAGATAAGCTTTAATACAAGTTATTGAAGTTTTCCTTGTTAGTACCCGTTTATAGCTAACTGACCTGGATTATTATTTAAAACTAGCTGACCGTCTTGGTTTCACCCACGGTTACGATTATTGCCAGTGGCATTTAGCGTTATGCTATAAGCCCTTAAACTTTCTCAAGAATGGGGCTGTTAAAAAGCAAAACTATTTACTAGATCCGACTGGTAGTTCTAGGATAATGAGTCCTTCTAGCGGGGCGTGAAAAGACACCTCCATAGGCTGTCAAAGAAGGGACCACTTCAGTTGTAAAGAGGACTTGGTGTGGAGAACTCTGCTCGTGGACTACACTACTCCTTGCCATCAGCCGGAGTATATTTATTTTGACTAGCAACAATAAAAGAGAACACAACCAAACTCTTTAGTTTTAGTATATAAGTCTATTTTTTACACTATGTTTCCAACCGTCTTAAGAACTGACGTCACTCTTGCCCATAAACGTTCTCTATGCAAAACATCACGCTGTTCCGTTACTCTCTCGCCATGTATGTACAGTTCGACGGCTTATGGCAAACAAGCTGTCAAATGTTTGCTTTCTTAAAATATTTATGCAATGTTTACTGTAATATCCGCCTAATAATTCTCGTGAGGAAACCTGCATATCTGAGAGAGATGATGTTCTCGAAAATATGTGATGTTTGTAAACCCGCACTGGGTCAACGCGGTGGACTATGGCTTTACCCTTCTAGCACTTAGAAGAGGCCCGTGTCCAGCAATATGGCAGCTCATATACAGGTTTGATATTATTATTATATATTATAGGATGTCCGCCATGCAAGTTGATACAGAGCATAACCGTGAAGGTGGCTCATTAACTTGCTCGGCGTATACGTACTAATTGGGCTTTGTTATTGGCCCAGTCAGCATGCTGTCTGATTGACGTAGAAATACTAGGATTTCTACGTCAATCAGACAGCATGCTGTCAAATTTACATAAAAATAAATTAAAAGCAGTTCAAGGCAACTCAATTGTCAACAAAACAATCAATTTTGTTAATAGGTTTAATAGACATTTGGTATGTTAAATAGCACACCGTTTTATAGACTCGTCGTTTTACACACAACATTACCTCATATTATGAATGCATTAGTTACCTATAGCAATTATGAACACCATCTTTATTTTGTAGTACATTTTGCATGCGGCTTTGCACGTGTTAGTCTAGATTTCGTTAATCAATTTCTGTCCTTCGGGAACAGGACCTTTTAAGGATAAAACACAACCTATATCCTTTGTTCTGTACCCGTGTCAATCGGTATACAAATTTTTATGATGTTCGGTCGAGAAGTTAAATCTTGAAAGCGTAATAAACAAAGTTACATAAATAAAAAAAAAACTTTTTTTTATAACATTGTTTAGGATTTGTATTAGGTAGAAGAGAAGACATCTCAAGTAAATTTTTGGTAACATGATGAATAAATAAATAAATAAAATAAATATTCTACCACATACACACATCACCATCTAACCCAAACTAAACAGAGCTTGTACTATGGGTACTAGACAATGGATAAACATACAGATATACATTTTTTTTTGTAAATACATACTTATTATACATATAAACACCCAGATTAAGTCAAACATCCATGTTCATGCACACAAATGTTTGACTTGTGCGGGCATCGAACCCGCGACCTCAGGCGTAGCAGTCGGTTACACTAACCACAACGCCATCGATCATCAATGAATGATGATGCATGCTCTCTAATTCGCTCGATCTGAACCAGGTCGTTACTGAAATGACACGTTTAAGTGCATTTTTAATTAAGTAGTAGTATAATAAATACATCACATTTCTACCTTCATCTGAAATATTAAAATGTTGCGCTTATACGAGTACGTGTCGTTATAATAATCGGCTTAGTGAGCTAGAGAACAAGGACTATAACTCGTGTTACAAAAATTACTTGAATTGGATCCGATTGGATTGAATTGGAGTAGTTAGTAGTAGTTACCTCAATGCTCATTAACAAACTTTTGACGGCCAAATATGGTGGGAACGTAAGTATGTATAAGTGAATAAAGTACTTTAGTAATGATATATTACGTACTTAATGATAAAAAATGCGGGGCAGTCTTTAGGGACTGCCGATAGAAGTGAAAACTGAGTAACTAGCGTGCGGTGACGATGACGCGAGTTTCATGCTTTTTGTTCATCCAAAAAGTACACATATACAGGGTGATTTTGAAATCGTGTAATTCCTTTTAACCACGCATTCTACTGGTGATATAGAATAACCCTGACCATATTTTTATTTAATTAGAATTATTTTTTTTGTAAAATTTATGTACCGTTTTTTTCGTGAAATGGTGTCAGATAGTCATATGTTAACCAACCGAGGCAATTTTAATTTTTTACTAATTAAAATAAAAAAACATATTAATAATTAATGTCGTAAATAATAACGGGCGGTCCTTTTTATTGCCCCCTATTATTTACGACATCAGTTATTGTTATGTTATTATTTTTAAATTAGCAAAATCTAAAGATTGTGTCAGGTGGTTAAAATATGACTATTTGAAATCATTTCATGAAAATATCTGTACTCTAATTTTGCCGAAACCATTATTCTAATTAAGAAAAAATATGGTCAGGGTTATTCTATATCACCAGTAGAATGCGTGGTTAAAAGGAATTACACGATTTCAAAATCACCCTGTATACACAGTAAATATATACCTCATGGCAAGCGTTCGGTGACGATGACGCGAGTTCCATGATTTTTGTTCACCCAAAAAGTACTCAACGCGCCTAAAGAAGCTTTCACTTCAAAAATCAATTAAACACTGACTGTATAACGTAAGCATGCCTCATTATTATTTGTAGGTACGTAACATAATCGGTGTTAATATGACGCAGCTGTAACGCGTAAAGGTTTAATGTAAATTATTTTAGTGGTAAACAAGCTAGCAACCCATCTGACAGTAAGTGTCATTCCGTGGTGTCGACTGGCGCTCACAGATTTCGTCAATGACAATGCTACATACAGCCAAACCGCCTAATGTGATAGCAGTACTCTTTTTAAACCTCGTTTTCACAAAGACAAGTCATAGCGCTTAGGGAATACCGCCGCAGTTAGTTCATTCCAGAGCCCACACGTACGCGGTATAAAGGATCGTTGAAAACGAGCCGTGCTAGACGGCAACGCTTCTAGGTAAATTGGATGAAGTTTGCTACGGCGAGGAATGGTACGATGTGCAGTAATGTGAGTGTGTGTGTACAATCAGCTGAGACAGTGGTCTACCAGTTTTGACAAAAGTTTCAGTGAGATCTAATTATGGCTAAGGTTGACTTTTCTAACTTGACATAATATGGCATGACGTAAATATAATTTATACTAATAATAGCTGTCCCGGCAGACGTTGTCCTGTACAGGCGAGAAAAAAAAATACATATCTAAACCATCTTCGAATCCACTTGAACACACACAAAAAAATTCATTCAAATCGGTCCAGCCGTTTAGGAGGAGTTCACTGTCAACACACGTACAGAAGAATTATATACAGGGTGACCGGTAATTAATGGATAACCTGGTAATGTCTTATAGTGGAACTGATGGCCGTTCAGAAAACAACAACATTTCAAGGTTATCCATTAATTACCGGACACCCTGTATATAAAGAAGACTATAAAGCTGAAGAGTTTGTTTGTTTGGTTGAACGCGCTAATCTGAGGAACTATTGGCTCGAATTGAAAAAATCTTTCTTTGTTAGATAGCTTATTTATCGAGGAAGGCTATAGGCTATATAACATCACGCTACGATCCACGGAGGAGGCGCAGTAATCATAAATGCGGGTAAAACCGCGGACACATCTAGTACATGATAAAGAACGATGGTCATTGTCATAATATTATTGCAAGGGGTAATCGACCTTGTTGTTTCATGACGTTCAAATGGACCTCAACTGTAGGGTTGTAGTTTAGTACTACAGTTTTGGCCAACTGTATGAGATGTAAAGTCGACCAGACACTGTAGTAATAATAATGACTTCCAGAACGAATTTCGGTCACGGCGGCCAATCTTAACGGAGACTGGCCATCTGCGCAGGAGATATTATAGTGCACAAGCGTGTGCGCAAACACAAGTGCACACTCTGTTCCCTAACCCTCATTATCCGATGGGACGAATAATCCGACACGACCGGAGAGAGATCAGGCGCAGGACCAACGGCTTTACGTGCTTTCCGAGGCACGGAGATGTCTAACACCGCCAACTTCCTAACTCCGGGCTGCTATTAAGATATCTTAACTGAAAAACCCAATAACTTTTTGTTGGCCCGACACGGGATTCGAATCCGAGACCTCATGCACAGCAGGCACATTCACTACCGCTGAGCCACGGAGGCACTTTGTAGTAGAGAGATAACGTCTGTGAACTCCTACGGCTATGAACTATATTCTGCCCGCTGCTTTGCTTGCATAAATGTAACTTAGGTTAGTTTGGTAACAATAGTTTTACTGGATGAAAGGTCCCCTCACAACGTGTATGCGAAATTTCATGATGATCGGTCGAGCGGTTACGGCATATAAGCTTAACAAACAAACATTCGCATTTATAATATAAGTCGGGATTAGGATTCCAAAGTAACTCTGTCTGTCTGTTACCTCTTCACGACTAAACCACGTAACCGATTTGGATGAAATGACATGGCCAGTTTCTGCCTAGTTTCTCAGTGGCATACTCTACATGTACATGTACACACAGCGACACATCAACCTAGACTGTTTGGACTTTGAACTATTAGAAGTTGAACGCTGCGAATCGTGCGAGAGAGCGCGTTAAATTTTTGTTACTTACGCTCTATCCTTACAATTACATCGACACCACTATGCACTGTCCCTTTCCGACAATCTTTATTTTGTATGTAGCTTAGTTATGCATATATAGGGTGTCTAACTTGATGTGTAGCCGTGTGTACATTAATAGACGCCTAATTATATATAAATAAAAATATTTTATCAAGAGTCTATTCAATTATACGTCATAGGTACTTCTTAATCATTCCATTATTGTCCTACTACTCTTAAAGGGTTTAGATTATACATAATACATCACAAAGGACAAGAGAGTTATGAGTTATGAGCCCGAGTAGGTTTATGACCAAAATATGTTTTAGTTAATATCTAAGAAATCTGAAGTTACTGGATTATGTAACCTTTACAGTTAATTTTAGAGCATACTAAATGTAAAATGAAGCAATATTCGTAAATGTACATACATTGTACATACATTTTTAGATGCTAGGCAGAGTGCCTTAAGAAAATTGGCCCCATCTCCTTTGTTACAGAGATAGTATTAAGCCTGGGGTAGGACACAGAAATACTTTTTATTGATGTAGGTATCACACACTATCAAACTAGTTATAAATAAATAGCACTGCGCTTGAAAGACACGACATTACTATTATGAATGTTAACTTTGTACGTAACGGCATTCGTTTATGATCATGTATTCATGGCGGCACGTAACATTGGCCATGTACTAATATGTGGATAATAAACTATGCGATAAGGATATTAAATAGGCTTCAGTTTTAAATACATCTCGAAGTTAAACTACTAAGTATACACATTTAACCGCGGTACATTACCATAACTAGGTTATTAAAAAAACGCAGTAAGATCCGTAAGTATAGTTATTTAATTTAAACGCAAGAAAATACTAGTACGTCATGAACTTGGAATAAATTCGCTTTGATTTAGATAGACCTTTTTATTTTCTTGGTATATTTTCCCGCCATTTCGGTTCACGGTCATGACTAGAGGCCGCCGGCTAAAAAAAACATTCGGCGGCAATGTTTAGTCTATGCTAAAATTAAAAATAGAACTGGTATGACCCAATGATATACAAACTAGTATGACCGGTTTAATTGCGAAAACGCATTTTATGAACTGCGGGAAATCGTGAAGTATACGCCATCATAATATGTTACGTTAGAATTATTATAACTTAAATTTGCTTTGTGACTCCTTACAAAGAGAGGCAGTTCGAATCGTCGGTGATCCCAGTCTGACGGATAGATTTGAGTCGTTGAGCAACGGAGAGACTTTTGGTTTCTCTGCGTGTTTTACCGACTCTTTCAGGGGGAGTGCTCTGAAGAACTGTTTGATTTGGTACCAGCGGCCCCTTTCTATCACCGTAACACTCGACAACGAAGCAGCGTTTATCCATAACACCTGGAAGCATTCAAATCTAAGACCGTACGCTTTCAGCGACCATTTCTCCCACGTACTAGCAAGCTCTGGAATTAACTGCTTGGTTCGGTGTTTCCCGATCGCTATGATATGTCCTTATTCAAACGAGGTATAAAGAGAGTTCGTTTTTCACAGTAGGCATCGGTTTTGCTGTGTTCTGACATTGCTGAAGTCCATGAGCAGCGGTTACCACTTCCCATTAGGTGGACCGGACGTTCGTCTGCCGCCAATGGCAATAAACAAAAACACAGATGTTTACAGATGTGTATTTTCGAAGTCTTGACCCTCAAATTAAGTATTACACTTATACTATGAAGGTCAAGGAATGCACTCTATGACATAAGATTACATGTAGCAATGACCGTGTGGCAAACAAAAAATAATAATAATAAAATGATCGATGATTTGACTACCATTTGTACCAACATCGATATTTTAATTTAGATTGTAGTAACTGTCAGCCGGTTTCAGTTAATAGTTACTATAATCTATTTATTTTTTAAACGCGCTGAACCGCGCATCTTTTTCTGCTTCACATAAGAGAATTTGCCCCGTTTTTGCAACATTTTTCATTGCTGCGCTGCTCCTATTGCTCGTAGCGTGATGTTATATATTGCCTTCCTCAATAAATGGGCTATTCAATGCTAAAATAATTTTTCAATTCAAACCAGTAGTTCCTGAGATTAGGGCGTTCAACCAAACTAACTAATTCTTCAGCTTTATAATGTTAGTATATTAGAATAGTATAGATACTTATCAATATTCTTCCATTTCGTAGACGGGGTAGTATCGATATTAATAATGGGTAAGCAATAGTAGGTACAGTGCGTTCCATAAATAGATTCTCAACCAAATATCCTTTTTGTAACCTACTATGCAAATTAAAACGATAAAAAGACATTAAATTTGCATTTCACAAAAATAATTAATTCAAAATCGTAGATTAATATGTTTGCATGACCGATACCAGTAATTTTATACGACTTATATACACATATCCGATTATGCTATCAATACTTTCAAGTCAATATTACCATCTCCAATATTTTTTATAACTGCCTTTGCTTCATTTTTTTATAGTTTTCTTTGCGCCAGCTATATCGACGAACTTAACAAATGACCACACCTTACAGCTACACGATATATAACTATCCACTAACTATCAGCTAAACTTACTAAATCCAACAATCTGGAAATATATTCCTTGTTCTGCGAGTTGGCCCCTATCAAAAGATACTTCTATCCACCATTTAGCCGTAATTTACTGCCGAAAGGAAACGTCAAATGAGTACTTTGAGACGTGACTAAATTTTTTTCACCTCGAGAATACTTTTTTACGACAGCGAAGTTAGATTAAGGACGTTTAAATGTAAAAGGCCTCTTTTTGTCTCAGCCCCGAACCAATATTTCAACCGAGATTTTAACTATAATGCTAATTTAGACACGTTTTATTTGATTTCAGAATTCAATACGTCCAGGAATTAATTAGTTAATAATCAAAAACGTCACCTACATTTACCAAATCGTGGGAGACAGCTCTCTTTCATATACAGATTTAGCTTATAATTTTACAGTTATAAGTGAAGCTTATAATAATAATTGTGTACGTATGATGTATTAATGAATGCAAAGGAACGTGATCAATCAGTTTTATGTCAACTTAGAATAGAGATTATAATAAGTAAGGTTTATAGTCATTGCGCACTAACAGAGAGTACAACTTTAAAATATGCTTAGCTGATCATAAACATCATATTATTGACAGTTCTCATTATAGTTATTACTACATAGATGTGGCCGCGGTTTCACCCGCATTTATGATTACTGCGCCGGCCCCATGGGTCGTACCGTGATGTTTTATAGCCTATAGCCTTCCTCGATAAATGAGCTATCCAACACTAAAATATTTTTTTAATTCGGATCAGTAGTTCCTGAGATTAGCGCGTTCAAGCAAACAAACAAACAAACTCTTCAGCTTTATTTTATTAGTATAGATTTTATCTTCCTCTATTGGCGTTGGTGGCGCAGCGATAGTGAAGCGCCTACTATGCTTGAGGTCACGGGTTCTACTTCCAGATTAAGAAGTTTTATTTAGCACTAGCTGACCCGCGCACCTTCGTCTGCTTCATATATATCATTTTTCATTGCTGCTTCGCTCCTATTTGTCGTAGCGTGATGTTATATAGACAATAGCCTTCCTCGATAAATGGGCTATCCAACACGAAAATATTTTTTCAATTCGGACCAGTAGTTCTTGAGATTAGCGCGTTCAACCAAACAAACAAACTCTTCAACTTTATAATATTGGTATAGATTATATCAAAAAATGGCAACAGGCTCGGCTCTTACTAAGTGGTATGTAATGCCATAGCTGAAGAAATATGGATGTAATATACCGATGCCTACCTCTTCAGGCATATTAGAATGAGACCATATCTATACAATACTAAACATGCTACTTAGTAACTAACGTTTGACTAATGTTTGGTAAAAACTAATCTCGTTGACCCGTCGTTGATATTGTCTTGACCTCACTGATCAACTTTTTTTGATGATTGACACAGCTTAAATCTATACTTATTTTATCTTGTGTGGGGGCCAGTCAGTACAGACCGGCGACACTTCGACCCAGTGGGATCTTTTGTGTCGACTTCCCCAATAACGACTGCCATAGATGTTCATGGCAGTCGGGTCCGACGGCTTAACGTGCTCTCCGAGGCACGGAGCAGGCGATAATTGTCTATCAATACGCACATAATTTCGAAAAGTCATATAACTTCCGAAAGTCAGAGGTGCGCGACGTGGATTCGAACCCGAGACCCTCTGCATTGCAGTCTGTTGGTCTCTCCACTGAGCTATCGCTGCTCTATCAATACTTAGATACGAATGTCAAACTGACCTTTTAAAGCATCTCAAAGCGTAAAATTTATATCTTAATGTGTTATTTTTATACTGCTCTTTATGCTGACTCGAAGACGCGTAGTGTGTACGATTGCTGTGCATGTGGTTGGATTTAAGTACCGACTCTGAGATAGTGCTGTGGTCTTCTCTAGTAGGATTTTTCAGTAGCAGCACGGAGTTTTTATATATGCTCGGCAAACTTCGTCCGTTGGAGAGCCATCCTTTGGCACGAATGGGCCGAGCGGTGTGATAGCACGACCTCACAGAAAACCGGTGTAAAATAGCGCTTGCGTTGTATTTTGTCGAGTGAGTGAGGGTAGCGGAGGCAGAACCCCCTCTCCCTTCTGGGGAGGGGAGGGTCAAATTTAAAAGGCCGGCAACGCACTTGTGACTCCTCTGGTGTTGCGGGTGTCCATGGGCGGCGGTTATCGCTTACCATCAGGCGATCCGTCTGCTCGTTTGCCACCTATACAAAATAAAAGGTTCGGCAGTTCTTTTTTGAAGGATAATCCCGTACTAGGAATAATTTCTGTGTTTGGACTTGGACTTTAGACTTTACAAACGTTCAGAAAACGGGCACAAAGAACACCAAGATTCGGAACAGTCGGAATTATTTGAGGATCTCACAAATTTTTGTCCAGTGTAGGATTCCAATCCACAACACTCGAAGGAGCGGCAGTGTCGAGGCGTCCACTTAAAAATCATAACTCCATCTGTGCAGTTTGGATATAATACCCCTCTCCCTCCCCCTTCAGGATAAAGATGTGAGTCCATGTTATGTCAGTTGTTTTATTTCGCGTTCTTTGATTTGCGTGTATGAATCGTGTTCCAGGTAAAAGCAGTCGATAAAACAATCCGTTTCTTTAGTTATTGACATTCAGGTCTATGAATGCGATGTTTCGCCTCGTTTTATTGCTTTCTATCTGGGTCAGAGACAATATGTAACACGTTGATTAGACGTTGAATACTATATAATATATAATAGCATTATGGACTCCTTGGTTACATAATATCTTTATACATAGAGTCAACGCAAATTTGTGTCGACCACAAATAGTTGTTACCAGTTTGAGTGCTATTTATGTGCGATGTTTGAATGAATGTAAAGCCTGGCGTGACACAGAATACATTCCTAGAGAGGGCTTGAAACATTTTCAAATAAATAAGGAGATTCTTCTTGTTCGAAGCGGAGTATTCTGCAAGTTGGGTTACGCTCGTGTTCCACAACGTGGCTGTGCCTTGTGATCCAGACGAGTTCGGTATTTTCAAGAATTTTTCTTAAAATTCTTCTTCATTAAAAAGAATGTAGACTGCGGGTCTTACGTTTATGATAAAATGATAATTATTGCATGATGAGTTAACGATAGAGACGGAGATGATAAATAAAACGTTCCGCGATTAGTGCTGTATAATCACTGATTTATTATAAGTAATATTAATGTAGGTCGATGTAAACGACCGAACGCACAAATGCTTAGTTGCTTAAACTACATACAAGTAGTAATGTACGGGTTCACCGTACAAAGAGCATACTTCACTATGATCTTATTTTTATGGTATAGTGTGGCAAACGAGCAGACGGATTGCCTGATGGTAAGCGATTACCGCCGCCCATGGACACCCGCAAACCCAAAGGAGTTACAAGTGTGTTGCCAGCCTTTTAAAAAGGAATGAAGGAGGGAAAGGATAATGGAAAGGATAGGAAAAGGATCGGGGTAACTGGGCCTCCGGCTCTCTCACTCACCAATACGAAACGCAACAGTACGGGTACCGTTACTTCACGCCGGTATTCTGTGAGAGGGTAGTACTACCCCGGTCGATCCGGCCCATTCAAGCTGAAACCAGCGAGGATCTACTACAAACAAAGACGTGTTCTTTCCATCTAAAACCGTTGAGCAATGTTTTCACCTCACCAACGACTGAAGACGTTTAAAGAAGGTTGCGAGTAAAAGGCCTTTTACAATCGGTTAAAAATAATAATCTCGTCTTTGTCTATTTATAATGCCATAACAGAGGCAGTAAATTTATTTTATGTTGGTCACATATAATAAGTTATAAAGCAACGTATATTAATTTAAATAAACATGTATTCAGCCACATGATTTCAAGAAAACACATCCTTTTGTTATCGAAAGCATTTATGAAGATTGTTTTGTAAGTAAACGACATTCAATTTGCTATTCCATTATTTTTCAATTCCTATTGTGTGGTGTGATGGCTTGTGAACTGAAACGATTACATGGACTTTAATAGTTGTACATATTACTCACTAGCTGTGCCTGGGGTTCACCCGCATTTATGGTTACTGCGCCGCCCCCGTGGATCGCAGCATGATGTTATATAGACAATAGCCTTCCTCGACAAATAGGCTATCCAACACTAAAATATTTTTCCAACTCAAACCAGTAGTTCCTGAGATAAATGCGTCCAGCCAAACAAACAAACTCTTCAGCTTTATAATATAAGTATAGATAGATACAGGTGGCCGGGTCAAGATAACGCAACGAAACAGACACTCACAGGAGTAAATTGCATATTCATAAGTACTACCTGGGTAATTTATAAAAATATTTTTTTTTATGGCCTTCAATAGCTCTAATATAAGGTACTTTAGGACTATTTTCATTACAGGATACCCTGTATATATAATTATATAAGTTTACCTTATAGGCTTTTGTGCTGGATCGTGAACCGAAACCACTACATGTGCTTTCATTTTTGTACATATTACACATATAAAGATGACAAGGTACAATGAAACGCATCGAAACAGACGCATTCACACACAGGTGGCATCATAATAAATCGATCACTTTCTCCACAGACGTGCAAACTTTCCGTCATAACGACTACTATTTATTTATTTTAATAATTTATTTATTTATAATTAATTAAAACGATGCAATACTATTTACATTAATTAACTTACAAACACTAACATATTAATTACAAAATCATAATAGTACAAAATAGTAAGAAATAGTGACAATAAAACGGACCAATAATTACAAATTAAAATGGGACTGTAGTTTCCCTATTATACATATTCACACAAAATAACAGGCATTCTGGTATGATCTTCCATTTTTCCGCAAACGAATCACTGTTAGGGCTGGCGTACAGAAGAGCGTTGAGCACTTGTAAGGTGCGGCACACTGGGGACTTGGCTCTGGCGAGAGTATGGCATGGCAGGTTTTAAACAGTCTTAGAACATAATAACAATATTCTATCACATACACACAACACCATCTAGCCCAAACAAAGCAAAGCTTGTACTATGGGTACTAGACAATGGATAAACATACATACAGGGTGATTTTGAAATCGTGTAATTCCTTTTAACCACGCATTCTACTGGTGATATAGAATAACCCTGACCATATTTTTATTTAATTTGATTTATTTTTTTTGAAAAATTATTATTCCGTTTTTTTCGTGAAATGGTGTCAGATAGTCATATGTTAACCAACCGAGGCAATTTTAATTTTTTACTAATTAAAATGAAAAATCATATTAATAATTAATGTCGTAAATAATAACGGTCCTTTTTATTGCCCCTTATTATTTACGACATCAGTTATTGTTATGTTATTATTTTTAAATTAAAAAAATATTAAGATTGTGTCAGGTGGTTAAAATATGACTATATGAAATCATTTCATGAAAAAAATCTGTACTCTAATTTTGCCGAAACCATTATTCTAATTAAGAAAAAATATGGTCAGGGTTATTCTATATCACCAGTAGAATGCGTGGTTAAAAGGAATTACACGATTTCAAAATCACCCTGTATATACTTTTTTTTTTGTAAATACGTACATATTATACAAAAAAACACCCAGACCAGGACAAACATCCATGTTCATGCACACAAATGTTTGACTTGTGCGGGAAGCGGAAATCGAACCCGCGACCTCAGGCGTGGCAGTCGGTTACACTAACCACTACGCCACCGAGGCCGAACGCCTGGACTTTATCCAATAAGTAAAGGAAAGAGGGTTACTGAGTTGAAAGTTGTATAACAGACAGCCGGATGGACAAAGCAAGAGTTTTTTTGAACTCTGCCGTAAGCAACATTGGCGCAATAATCGCGTCACACCTTCCTTATGCTTATGGACACACATGGTCATAAGATGCGATCATTTTATACGACATATGATTTTTATTACCGCGTGACCGGTAATCGCATTGCATGTTGCACTAAAGTCGTATAATCGCCTATAATAGGACAAACCTAAAGACAGGTGCAACGCATCTAGAACAAAACGGATACGCAATAATTGACATTGACACCCGGTTCTTCTCATGAGCCCTACACCCTTGCTTTGCTGAACGTGGCAGTAAATTTAAATTCACAGGAAAAATTTTGTGTACCTTTGACATTCGTGTTACCTTGTAACCTAACTTGAATAAATTTATTTTGATTTGATTTGATTTATTACTTACTAAACACCTTTAATCGTAGATTTAATACTTTAGACTGTAAATATTTGTATTAATAATGCGCTAGTGTAAAATAAAATTGTCAAGTGATGTCCTGAAACACAAGTTTATTCCAGTTCAAGCAGGTTTAAACATAACTTTTTGAATTTCATTTATTTTGTATACACTATAAATTAACATAGTTTAAGAATTAATTTTAATTTAAACTTAAATTATTTAAGGCAGGTACCTATGCTTTAACACTGTTGATGCAGTGTAAGGATGTATCTTATATTTTCTGTCAATAAATAAATATTATTATTTATTATTTGTTTCTCTTTCACGGGTATTTCCGTAATACGTTAGGAAAATACCCGGCCCTTTGGGAGGCTTACACGAAGACATGGGTCCAACGTGAAGAGGCCCTTCAAAAATTTTAATCAAAGGTGGGATGGAACATCTACAGCGGCACTAACCGCAGCAGGCATAGGACTATTGCTAAGTATGGATTTAAATATATAGGCTATAAGTATGGGTATTTGGTGGACCGGTATAATGCTAACTATGGATGAAAAACCGCGTCTGCTCTGAATACTCTAATAGCATCAATGCAATGGGTAGACAGTGACTCGCCAACTCACTAGATAGGCCCCATGAATAGCCACCATAGGCATACAAGTCAGCAGCAGAGAGCAACACCGGTGCGAGTGGCTAGGGGTTTCGAGCGGTGCGTACCATCACTGGTTTATTATTAATGGTTTATTATTAATTTATTTTTGATTCGATTTGATTTGTATATCGATTGTATTGCTAATTTATGTTTGCAGAGTATCTATTCAATTATGATAACTTTCTAATTCAGTATGGTGTATTTGTAATTTATATTGATAATTGCAAGTTCGTTATGATTATGTATAAATATAAAAAGATTATGATGGTTTTGCATATTTTTGCTAATAATGTAAAGTCATTATAATTTGCATGCCGATATGCTGTTATAAATGATAAACTTTTATGTAGTTTCTAACCATGTTTCTTGCAAATAAATATTGCTTAATTTTGAAATGTTATTTAAAGACGTATTAGAATCAAGCTCATATCAATATGAAATATTGCTAAGATATGGCATTTTCTTTATATCGTCTTATCAATATCAGCACTTTCTAGTCGATACTTAAACAACACTAATAGCTGACTCGGTGACCTCCATGAACCCGAAAATAAACAGGCGCAGTTTAGATAGCTATTTAGCGTTTGAATAAAATCTCTTATACAACAGCTTTGTCCGTCCGTCTGTTTGTTATACAACTTTCAAAAGAACTCAAGAACCGTAAGAGCTAGAGACTCACGGTCAACGCCATTCGACTCAGCATAGTCGATATATCCCCGTAATGACTGACCTTTGACCTCAAGGTCACGTGACCTTTGCATATTACTTGAACCATTTTTTCGAACTCTATGATTTACGGCAATTCATTGCCGTTTCTCACTTGTTAATGCGTTCATTTTGAATGAATGAAATGATTGAAACTGTCTTAATTTTAAAATAATTATTTTGATCTGGGTATAGACTATAGATTATATGGGTTGCTTTACAGGCATACATATGTATGTACATTGTGACCCTAAAATATGACCACACTTTAGTTACACACTATATAAGTACTAACAGAACAAGTTACGCCAACCGAAGTTTTCGCTTTATTGTTAAGCGAAGCAGACTGTTTTATGGCGATTATAAATACCTAAAGGTGTCAGAGGTCGTTGACCTTGTAAGAAGAGGCGCGGTTATATCATTCACTGTTTCTTTGAGGCGTGGTGACGTCACAATGGTTCTACTGTTGTATATACCTACAATGTATGCATATAACTATGTTTATTTTTTTTATACGACTTAATGTCAAGCTAGCATATGGCCACCTGATGGTAAGTGGTCACCGTAGCCTAAGGCCGACTGCAACACCAGAGGCATCACTTGCGCATTGTCGATCCAGTAAAAACTTTTTAACACCCATTTCGAAGAACCCCATACTGAAGTCTAGCCGAGTTCCACTTCATAGGGTGCAAATCTATTGGCGTTTACCGGGCACTGTGGCAGGCTGCATTCTGCTACTGGCATTTTCTCTACAGTAAATCCAATAACGCCTTGCCCAGGAATAAAATCTTAGAAAAAGCAACTTCTTAGGCCGTCAAGGTAGGGACCTCAACATCGCCTCAGTTGCTATGAGGATGGTGTGGAGGCCACTGCTCTTAGCTTCCATCCCTTACCATCAGGCGGAGTGTGGTCATTTTGACGAGCAAAATAAAAATAAATAAATAAAAGGCCTCATGCACTAAAGTCGCATTAATTACCGTTGCTCTACCGACGCAGTGTAATTAGCAAAATGTAGTTATAAGTATGTATATTTCCGAAGGGTTTAATTTATCTATACACAATTTTTTTTATAAATCGGTTCGGCGGTTTAGCTGTTTAAACTTGACAAACGAACAGAACTACATATGAGCTCATGATAATAATAATAATAATCTAATAATAATCTGGCAACACTAAGAAACGTCTATGTATTTTTAGAGAAAAATATTTTATTTTCAGTTTAAAGTTTATTTTTGATATAAACCATTTATTTTCAAATCATATAACAACAATAAGACGCTTTGCACAATAAACATAAAAAATTACAGGCATAAAATCAAATATTCATCAGTATTAAATATTACAAATAAAATGACAACGTCAAACATGAAAATTTTCACAGAGACTGAATTTAAGTTTATTAAAATACAAGATGTTAACAAGAGCCAGATCTAGAGCCGCACCGCTACCACCTCCGGGTTCGTCGCTTAGCTCCGCCTCGCAGCCGTCGGTACATCGATCAGAATCACCGGCCGCTGCAGTTGCGTCGAGCTCGAGCGACGAATATTTCTCTCCGCCTTCGTCACCGTCACCTGCACGTCGGCGGGGAAGAGGCCGGCCACCGACCCGCTTGGGACCCCGAGGCCCACCGACCTCGAACCGGGCCCCCGCTGCCGGTGGTGATGTGCGCCGCATGCGATGGACTCAATCCATTAATGAAAACGTCATGCGGGCATATTTTGGGGCTACAGAGGGAGGAACTAACCTCACTGCGTATCGCAGCCGCATGCTTGTTCTGTTTCAGGCCTTTGAACCAAGCGTCAACGTTTCAGCACAGCGATTATCGGATCAAGTGCGGGTTATCCAACGCAGTCGACAGTTGGATGATACCGTGCTCGATAGGTTACGCTCAGAATACTTGCCTACGAGCCATGCCATTCGCATCCAACCCGCAGTTACGCAATTATCACCTGGTGCGACGCGGACGGGCAATAGTGCCAGCATGGAGGTGGATGACATGACAAATGATGTAAGTATTCAGTACAAGGAGGAGGTAAAGGATGCTTTGGAAAGTGCGATTCAGGAATACCGGTACATGCAATTTACGATTCGGCCCCGTCTGCCTCGGTTACCTATGCATAGAAAAAATATAGCATTGGTGAGTGTCCTGGACTCGCTATTATCTAGTTATTTAGATAATAGCGAGAATCTCGCCGATACTCATTCGATCCTGTACTGTGCTGCTGTGGCGGCAAGTCGTATAGCGGGCATCAAGTTACCCACACATGTCCCTGCTATACGACAAACATCTGTCACCCCGGCCTGGCAGTGCAGGATTGAACGGCGTATTGCTGAGGCAAGGACACTCATCGGTAAGCTGATCTGCTTCAGGGCAGGGAACACACGGCCCAGGGTAATGCGCTATGTGGGCCGGGCTTTTCTGGGGACTGGTGTCAGTCCTCATGAATACGTATCTCGGGCCACAGAGCGCATTGACTTCCTGAAGCAGAAAGTCTATGCATGGGCAAATCGACTGCGCAGATACAAAAAACGCGTGCACCGGTATGTCATTAACCGCACGTTTCAAAGTGACCAAAGATGGGTTTATAGAACCTGGGAACGACCAGATCAATGTGTGGCCGATGTGGGGCTACCAGATGCTGATGCTACAAATACGTTTTGGAGGAACATCTGGTCGGTACCCGTCGGCCACACTGAGGGGGAATGGATGCGGGAGGTCAAGCGAGCAAGTGAGCTAATTCCAGAAATGGAAAACGTGGTCATTGATAGCCAGGATGTAATTAGTGCGGTCCGATCCTTATCAAATTGGAAATCGCCTGGACCGGACGGACTGCACAATTTCTGGCTGAAATGGCTGCGTAGCTCACATGCTTGTTTGGCTGCTCAATTTCAATCTGCCCTAGAATCTGGATCGTTACCAGATTTTATGACCACGGGAATAACCCACTTACTCCATAAAACAGGTAGTACCAACGAGCCCGGCAATTATAGACCGATAACATGTTTGCCATCGATCTATAAGCTTCTTACATCTATTTTGAGAGCCAAGGTATCTAAACATATTGATACAAATTCAATAATGTCAGCTTCTCAGAATGGATGTAAGAGGGGGGCTCGTGGTACTAAGGAGCTCCTCCTCATTGATATGGCCATTAGCCAACAGGTTCGCCTTAAACAAAGGGATATGGCGGCATGTTGGATAGATTATAAGAAAGCGTATGATTCGGTGCCTCATGCGTGGCTTTTGAGGGTGTTAGAGTTGTATAAAGTAAATGCAACTCTGCGCACCTTTTTGAAGTCATGCATGGGGCAATGGAAAATGGTTCTTAGCTATCCAGGATGTCGACAGATCCCTGGGAATGGCGAATTTATAAAAATTGAGCGGGGTATATTTCAGGGCGACAGCCTGAGTCCTCTTTGGTTCTGCCTAGCATTGAATCCTCTTAGTACATTACGAGAGGGTTCAGGGCTAGGTTACAGGTTACATAGAGGTGGTGGAGTGATATCCCACTTGTTGTATATGGATGACTTAAAGTTGTTTGCCCACACTAAATTACAGTTGATGGATTTACTTAAAGTAACTGAAACTTTTAGTAAGTCTATCAGTATGGATTTTGGTGTGGACAAATGTGCTGTCATCCATGTAAAGCAAGGCAGGATAGTGGAATCCGAAGGAACACAACTTTCGGATTCCATTAACCTACGATCACTTCTTGTAACCGATACTTACAAGTACTTGGGTATGTCACAGGCGTTAAGTATCAATGAGGCTGACATGAAGCAATCGTTGCAGGAGCGTTTCTTTGGTCGCCTGAAAAAAGTTTTAAATAGTCTTTTATCAGGTGGCAACAAGGTGCGCGCTTGTAACGGTTGGGTCATGCCGGTGCTCATGTACTCCTTTGGCATACTTAAGTGGACTCAGACTGAACTGGATGCCCTGGACCGGCGGGTCCGTACACTCTTGACGGCATACCGTATGCATCACCCACGTTCGTCTGTGATGAGACTGTATATCCCGCGGAAATGTGGAGGCCGAGGCTTTCTGAATGCCAAGGCCCTTCATAACCGCGAGGTATGCAACCTCAGAGAATACTTTCTACAGGCAGACGTGGGTATGCATCGGGATGTAGTTGCTGTAGACATCGGACTCACCCCGCTCAGTTTGGCTAAAGAGAACTGGCGCAAGCCTG
This sequence comes from Catocala nupta, assembly GCA_963675205.1. Classification (NCBI taxonomy): domain Eukaryota; kingdom Metazoa; phylum Arthropoda; class Insecta; order Lepidoptera; family Erebidae; genus Catocala; species Catocala nupta. Next base: position 6,552,753 of record OY776079.1, on the reverse strand, counting down.
TAGTACTTAGCACTAACGATCGCAGGGATGTATGGCAGAGCAAGGAGCTTCACGGTAGGTTCTACAAGGCTCTATATGGAGCTGATGTAGACCTGTTAGCCTCCGTGAACTGGCTACGTTTCGGTGACCTCTTTGGGGAAACCGAAGGGTTTGTCTGTGCTATTGCGGACGAAGTTATCAAGACGAATAACTACCGGAGATATATCTTGAGGGATGGCACGGTTGACATTTGTCGGGCGTGCCACCTACCTGGTGAGTCCCTCAGGCATATAGTTTCCGGTTGTTCTCGTCTTGCTAACGGCGAGTACTTGCACAGACATAACCAAGTAGCCAGGATTATTCACCAGCAACTTGCTCTGAAATACAAACTTGTAGATGTTGAAGTGCCGTACTACAGGTATGTAGCTGAATCAGTTCTCGAAAATGGTCATGTCACGTTGTACTGGGATCGAACTATCATCACAGACAGGACTGTTGTGGCCAACAAACCTGACATTGTGGTGATAGATCGATCAGAGCGCCGCGCATTGATTATCGATGTCACCATTCCGCATGATGGCAATCTCGCGAAAGCTGAAAAAGATAAGCAAATTAAATATCTTGATTTGGCTCGCGAGGTTGTCGACATGTGGGATGTTGATTCGGCAATCATTGTGCCGATAGTCATATCTGTCAATGGTCTAATAGCCAAGAGCCTCGATCACCATCTAAAGAGGCTCGCGTTGGGTGCTTGGATCAAGGGTTTGATGCAGAAGGCAGTGCTTTTAGATACAGCACGCATTGTGAGGAGGTTCCTATCTCTGGAATCCTAACCACCGGCAGCTTGGACCCTGTTCCCGATACCGGTGGGGTACCATATATTTTATATTTTTAAATGTATTTTTATAGATATATGTATATTTAAAAATGAAAAATATATTGAAAATATTTAAATAAAGAGAATAATAATAATAATAATAATAAGCCCCCCAAATCCAACCATACGTCCGAAACGACCATCAGATTCACGTGGGGGGCGGACACGCGACTTATATGTTACTGGCGCGGCCAACATGGCTCTGGAAACCCATTCACCATGGAGACACGTTCGAAAAGAAAATTGAGAGGACCGCTTCCCGGGGGCAATCGCCGGGGCACACCTGGAGCTGACGCTGGGTGTCACAGCATGCAAGCCGTCAGTGGTGAGGAGTTGAGCAGGCGGGCTCCCACCGGGTCACCCGAAGATACTTCAGCCGACCAAGACTATTCTGACAGACAGACTGACTTTATTACAAATAGCCCGATTGAGCCGTATAGCCCAAGCACCGTTTCATATACACCCTCATTGCAATCGTTACCTTCGTCAACTAATACATCACCACATACAGTTCATTTTAGTGATCCATTCACACCAGCCTTGGATGTTGCGCGGGAGGTAAATACCTTTTTACCCGCGTCCACCAAAGCTGGCAAAGCAAGGGTGCGCATGTCTTGGAGCAAGGATGTCAATATATTTATCATGCGTACCTATTATTATATTACGAAATTAGAGACTGATATGACAACCTATAGGAAGCGATTGCACGAACTATTCTCACGACAGTACCCACAAATCTCAGTTTCTGAACAGCGCGTGTCAGACCAACATAACCATGCAAAAAGCCGCCATACTAAACACGTGTAGAATAGTTCGCAAATTTTTACAAGAAGATGCAAATATTGAACCAAACTCCCTAAATGAATCTCACTTGGCCTAGGCCCGTGGTTTCATTAGACTACCGGCATTCCTAAAATGCTGAGAAAAACAAAAAATCGATCATAATAATAATAATATTCTACCACATACACACAACACTATCTAGCCCAAACTAAGCAGAGCTTGTACTATGGATACTAGACAATGGATAAACATACATATATACTTTTTTTTTTTTTTGTAAATACATACATATTATACATAGAAACACCCAGACCAACACAAACATCCATGTTCATGCACACAAATATTTGTCTTGTGCGGGAATCGAACCCGCGACCTCAGGCGTGGCAGTCGGTTACACTAACCACTACGCCATCGAGGCCGACATTGATGATTATGATATTGTGTGAATTGTCGGCAATAATATTACGAAACAATTATTTGAATAATATCGGAAGTATTTAATACTCATTAGTATTGTTTGTTAATAAATACTATTTGTTTTGTCTGTGGGTGTGTGTGAATAATAAATCGAGCAGGTTGCGATTTAATCTCACTGTTTCATCATATATTTCTAATTATAAAAACAACGTCTGCATTAAGATTAGTTTCTGTGTTGCGGCGAATATTATAAACATTCAAAAAACGTGTTAATAATTAAAATAAATATTATAATGAAATAAAATCACAAATGAAAAATCATTCACCAAGCTCTAATTAGGTATTACCATAACATACCTACATATATGTCATATTGTACCATCTGACAGTTGACCATAAATGTTTTAGGTAAATATTATCTATGGTAGCTTATCCGCAGAGTCGCCTTGGCTGTCATAAAAGAGCTCAAACACTTAAACATTACTGTACCATTTATATTTGGTATTTGTAGTAACCATTGTCGACGCCTACATGTGGTTTAGTAAACGGCATCTTTAGTTTAATAAATATGAGTTATTCTCGCGTTTTTCCCTGCTTTAATCCCACGTAACCGCATAGATACATATTTAGTCTTACACCTGTATACTAGAAGATACTGCTGCTATCGGCAGAGATGTCAGTATTAGGTCAAAACCTATATTTTGCCTTATTTATTTATTTATGATTATTTACAGGTAAACATAGACATTCACATGTAATTGACAATTATCAAAGTGCATGTGTTACCCCAATTAAAAATGCACATCACTGACAAGAGTCAGCGCTGTGCATATGACAACATGCAAAAACTAAAACCAAAACTTAACTCCATTAAGATGAAGTGTTTCTTCAAAAGAAAGGCCTTATGTTATAAGTCCTACGTAAATAGGCCTAACGTTTTCCGAACACAGATCTAGACCCCGTGCTGGCACTGATAATTATTTCGTTGAAAATACCAATAGCACTTTACCTGAGAATAATAATAGAAGCTCAAGATCACATGCATAGCAGTCACTTTTAAATTTTAATACCGCTGCGCCCCTGGGTTAAAATATCAAGGACATGGTTAATCTGTGTGACAGGTTTTATCCTAATCGGTTCAGCGCTTTACGCGAGTTTGAGTTTCCAAACATCTTCACAAACTTTCACGTTTATAGTATTAGGTTCTGAAAAATATAATGTAGATTTAGATATCTCACTGGTATCGGTGGTTCTATGCCATTAGGGTTGCGCATGTATAAGGCCAATTGTATAGTCTTGGGTTTTGATGCTCATTTTAGACAAAGCAAGGCATTTAATGTCTTTCGGCAAAGTGTAGTAAATAGGGAATAAAGTATTTTGTCAAATATTATATAAATTGATCTTTTAGGCAAATCTCATTTTATTACATTTCCCTGATAACTCTTTGCTTAAGCCGAGAATTAAATCTGTTATCGCGCGCTGCAAACATAAACGCATAGTTACACACACACGCAGACGTAAAAGTAGTTTTTTTCAATAAAATTCAATGTATTTTTCATGGAGTTTTAATTTCACGCATAGTCGATTAGTTCCAAATTAACACAATATTATATGCCTACGTGTGGACAATATAGCGGACTAATACATTTTATTTAAACTAATAGATTTAGCCCGCGACCATACAGCGTGAATCCCATAGAGACATACACCGGGATAAAAATATAGGTATGCTATGTGATAATGCTGTAAGTGGTCATCGATTATTTTGAACATTGGGTCGATTAATCCCTTGTGTTAAAGACAACTGTCGCATTTAAATTTATTTCTGTGTCGGTGAGGATTTTATGAATATTGAAACAACGGACTCGAAGAACGTTTAGGACCATATGCAGATCAAATTTTTTTGGCCCGTTTATGGTTCGGACACTCAACAAGCGATTCCTTAAAACATAATACCACAGGTGCAGTCTTCATATCTATACTAACTAGCAGTCGCCAAGTGGTCGAAATTCGACCATAATTGATTTAAATTTTAAGTTTGATCGTTAAGTTTTATTATCTTTAACATAATCACATTTCATTTATTTACCTACTCCGCATATGTACATATGTAACCATAGTTACGAAGAATTCTCCGACATAAGCCGAACAATGCCGAAATACTACGAACGCGATTCGACTGCTTGTGACAAATATGCATACAACCATGCGGTTGTATGCGTGTAGTATTTTTTCATTAATTTAATGTATTTCTAATGCATATGTTATAAAAAGTATTAGGATTTACCACTCCTTCTCCATATAAACTTTAACTGTGCCGAATTTCATACTTCTCCGAACGCGCAATTTTCGTAAAAAGGGGTTTTTGCTTCACGTATTAATATATAGATAATATAATAACGCTTAAGAGTTTGTTTGCTTTTTGGATGAACTTGAATCTCTGGAACTACCAATAGTATTCAATAATTACTTTTGCTCTCTCGTTCTTGAAAAAGGAAATTCTATAGGCTATATGACATTATGCTATGAGCCATAAGAACGTAGTAGTAATCATAAACTTACGCGAAAACGCGGGGGTCTGCCAGTTTATTATATGTATTTGCTCCTCACGTGTCTAGTCTATTAAAATTACTAATGATCCTTTTTAAATATGGATGCTCTATTGAAGCAATTAGGTACATTGCGAGGATATCTTCCATAGAATCTGCCAGTCTATACTTAAACCACATAACGCGTAAATAGAACATTAATCTGTTTTATTGATTATTTTTAATTGCATTTTATAATCGTTTGTATTTAATTATTGGTTGTTAGAGCACGCGATGGCGCCAATCGGTAGGTATAGTTTCTTGATCCGGTTGATATTAAAAGAGTGGCCGTGAGTTCCTTGTACTTGTCTTCTTATAGACTCAATACTTTGCCTGAAACTAGTAATTAGCATAAATGTAGCTTCTGTCACTTTACTAAACTCACTAATATATTAATGTCAATTGACGAATTGTTTGACGTTCATAAGTGTTACTTTGTCACCTGAATGCATAAATGATTTATGTCTTTTTTGATTAGGGAAAAATATTATCACAATGATAATCGTAGAATATTTTTTTGTTCTCCGTAGCCTTTATTATTACCAAGTCACTTGGGGTCGGCTTTTCTAGTCTAACCGGATTTGACTGGAAATCACTTTTTACACGGAGCGGCTGCCACCTGACCTCCGTAACCCGAAGGCTAATGATACCCTAAGACTAGACTAGTATCAGGATATTATAGGGCACTGACTCCCCAATAACGACTGCCATAGATATTCATGGCAGCCGGGATCGACGGCTTAACGTGCTCTCCGAGGCACGGAGCAGGCGATAATTGTCAATCAATACGCACATAATTTCGAAAAGTCATATAACTTCCGAAAGTCAGCGGTGCGCGACGTGGGTTTGAACCCGAGACCTTCTGCATTGCAGTCTGTTGGTCTCCCCACTGAGCTATATTATATATAAATGAATAAATAATTTAAATTGTTTTTAATATTTATGTATAAGACAGCAATATGCAAGTGCAGCTATCAAAATGTGAACGAATACATCATAATTTTATTATAGAACGCGTTGATCTACATTATTCTACAATTTACGCAAAATTTTAGGAACATGTGTTATGCTAATAGGTATTTTTATAGAAATTTATTATGTTTAATCAAGATACAATTATTATTTACAACTTAACTAATATTAACAAACCTAACCACTTATAAATAAAACATGAAAGTAACAAAATATGGGTCTATAAATTTAATATAAAGAAAGGAAATGGCTGGTTCAGGCAGCGTCGTAAAATTCCTCAGAATCGCTGTCGACCGGAAAAGTGCCCAGGAGACTGGCAATGCTGATTCTTTGAGCCAAGAAAAGTCCAGCCTTCTGGTCACGCGAAGCGTCGATTAGCCGCTTAGATATATCTCTAAAAAGCGCATGAGCGCCCGGACCCCACGAACCTAGCGTCTCCACCCCAAACGGCTCAAAAACATAATTACCAATTAAATTACTGTATTTGCGCCGTTTGAGGTTTTCCGCCGCTACAGCAGCAGCACTGGCGCAGCTCACCGTGTTCGGAAGATGTGATGGCGCAAGGGTGTCGACGCATGTGGCGTCCCACACCAAAGGCCTACCCATTTTCCAAGGTAACAAAGACCATCGGGTCTCTTCCCATCGTCACGTACCAAGCCTATGGGTTCTAATACTGCTGGTACGCCGGCGGTGATAAGAGCACGATGGATAATGTCATTAAGGTGAGCGTGTCGTGAAATACGACCAGCGCTTCTGCTGCAGGACAGCCCATGGTGTCCGAGGCTGTCGACGGCTTCTCCGCAATGACAACGATGCGGAGAAACACACGGGGTACCTAAACGAAGACAGGTGGCGAGGCGGAATGTTGTATCGTCCAACATTGTACCAGTGTTGGACGATGGAAGTGCCTGAAGCCATAAACCCGATTCCCATTCTCCCACAGCCAGTAAACGTGCTCAGCAACACTTACAGATGTAGTAAAAATATTTTCTCTTACCGTGTTGCATAGCGGCCCATCCCACTGCCTTTGGGAGAACGGGTTGGTAGGTAGATCAGTATTTGGATAAGCCATTTTCCAGGCGTTCACGGCGTCGGTCTTACACAACACTTCTGAACTAACCAGTGTGGGTGCCAGAATGTACCTGGTTAATTCTTCCGTGCTGTAGACCGAGGCCAGGAACGCCGGTAAACTGACATCTGAAATTTTGGAACGCCGTTGGAATGAAACAACTTTATACGGATTTTATCGTGTTTATTACATATATGTTTCTTATAAAACAATATTATTACATAATTTTGAAAATTTAAACTGCTATTTATAAACACTTTTACTAGTTACTGTTTAGGCTATTTAAATTATATAATGTTTTTAGAAATTAAATAACTATAATGCTTCACATGCGTAGTACGATTTACTCTTTGCTATTGTATCTCGCCGACGACGCTTGTTAGTCTGTCAAAGAATTGTAATAAAATAGACTGTTTGGACTTTGAACTATTAGAAGTTGAACGCTGCGAATCATGCGAGAGAGTGCGTTATATTTTTGTTATTTTGTCTCATTCACGCTGAACGGGACGCGACGCTCTATCCTTACCATTACATCGACACCACTATGTACCGTCCCTTTCCAACAATTCTCTATTTTGTATGTTTTATGACTAGTAGAGCCTCGCTGATTTCAGCATGAATGGGCCGGCGCGACCGGGGAAGTACTACCCTATCACAGAATATCGACGTGAAATAGCTGTGTTCCTACTGTTGTGTTTCGTTCGGTGAGTGAGAGTGCCGGAGGCCCAATAACCCTCCTTCCGCCTTCCCGCTCCTTCTCCATCCCACTTCCTTTTTGTCCTTTTCTAACTTTCCTAAGGTCGGCAATGCGCAAGTGATGCCTCTGGTATTACAGGCGTCCATAGGCTACGGTGACCACTTACCATCAGGTGGGTTTGCATGGTATGCTTGTTTGCCACCTTGGCTGTATATAAAAGAAAAAAAATGTAGCATAGTTATGCGTATATAAGGTGTCTAACTTGATGTGTAGCCGTGTGTACAAGTAGACCTTGTGTAAGGTGCTCAAAGCGTGTGTGGATTTTATTTATTTATAACGTCAACTTGAACGGCTTTATACTGTATGTATTAAACTGCCTCTTTTCAGTGTCAGAAGGGTAAGGCCATAGTCCACCACGTTGGCCTAGTGCGGGTTGGCAAACTTCACATATCTTAGAGAACATTATAGAGAACTCTCAGACATGCATGTCTTCTCGATGTTTTCCTTCACCGTTAAAGCAAGCGATAATTAACTATTCAATAATATGTCAAGTTATTTTAAAGAAAAGGAAAGATTGGTATGATTTTTATTTTATGAATAAACTACAAGGCTGGCACCTAACTTCTCATGTATTCTTGGCGAATTACCTTTGCCTTCGAGCCATTTATTTACTTTTTAAAATTTAAATAGCGAACGTCAGGTCCTTACGATTTAAATATGATTATGGTTATGGCAACATCGCCAAGAATGGTGAAAACCTTCCTCTTGACCGATATTATAAGTGGCTTTTGATTGTAATGTAAGCAGTTTCTCGATATTACCGTGTATTTATGTATAGTGCAATTACAGGGCTTGAATGGGGCCAAGGAATTGATAAACATACATAAACGATTAAGATTATTATGCGTTGGCGACGTTTGTCTATGCCTTGATTAAAAAGCAAAAATAGTATAATCTATGCGCATGTCGGCATTGCTATAAAAACATTTGCCCGCGAATTTGCTCGTTCAGGAACAGTTCCTTTTTTGAATGACAAGTACCCTATGTCCTTTTCGGTAAACCTGAGAACTTGTATGCGATTTCACGATGATCGCTTGAGTAGTTAAGGCGTGAAAGCGTAACAAACAAACTAACATTTGCATTTATAACATTAGTTGCAGTTCGTAACGGAAATTAACGCGATTATGCATTTTGTTTGCCGCTGGGTGATTCATGTTTCGACTATGTTGCCGGTCACAAGCTGACTGGTTCGGCGATGTCATGTCTCCAGTCCGAGTCAGTATAATCGGCCACCTCCTCGTCGTACCACCATCTCGTGCCACCAGTGGTACAAGAAGGAATTTCATTTCCTCTTCGTGCCACCGATTGAAATGTCATTTCCAGATACACATTAAAAGTTGCTCCACATAATTAGCCTCAGTTTCTGTAAATTTGTATTTGCATTTCAAATATGAACCTGCATAAATTCGTTGCTGCTGATTTATCATTCGAATCAGAAGTGAATATTCAAAATACATACGTCGAAAACAACCTGACGTTCTTTATTATGGCTAGTTTGTACTCTAGTAACGACATTTAAGTAGATGCCACTGTCTATTGCTAAAAAGTACATTAACATACTTGACAAAAAAATCTAATAACACTGTTCAACTCGAGAATCGAACCCTTATGCACACCAGTGCGGTATTGAACCGCTGCGTTACCGAGACACTCCTACCATTAGCAGATACATTTTTTTAAATGGCGTCTCCCGCTCTTTGAATAATTCCTGTAACGCGACGGACTTAACAAACATACAAAGAACATACACAAAGAACATCTAGACTTGTTACATCCGTTTGTGAGTCACACAAATTTTTGCCCCGTGTGGGATTCGAACCCACAACAATCGACGCATTGATAGTGAGGCTGTTTAGTTATAACCTTAACGTTCATAAGTATTACTTTGTGACCTAAATGAAAAAAGATATTTTGAATTTGATTTTTTCCGACTTAAAACAAAGAGCATCCAGACTCGAAACATCCATTTGTGGGTCACACAAATTTTTGCCCCGTATAGAATTTGAACCCACAACCCTCGTAGAGTTAGTAGCAGCGAGGTTTTAGTTAGTGTAACCTTGATATTCATAAATGTTATTTTGTGACCTAAATGAATACAGGTATTTTGATTTTGACCATTTAAACAACTACGGTGAGCAGTAAAACAAACAGCCGTGTCTTGTTATGCGACGGAAATGTAATACGAGCCTCATGAAAATTGACGATATTGGCCGATTAAACGTCAACAAACATCCATGTTTTATAAACATTGTACGTATAAGTGATGCAACGGCGACTTAATGATACATATTTGATTTTACCACGGCCGTTGTTCTCATAGTAATTGAATAATAATGTCCACCAGACCGAATTTCCGTCACGACGCCCAATCTCAACGGAGTCTGCCATCAGTCCAGGAGATATTATAGTGCATAAGTATGTGCGCAAACACAAGTGCACTCTCTGTTCCCTGACCCTCATGATCCGATGGGGCGGATAATCCGACACGACCTGAGAGATATCAGGCGTAGGACCAACGGAATTACGTGCTTTCCGAGGTACGGGGGTGTCTATCACCGCCAACTCCGGGCTCGTATTGAGTTTTCTTAACAGAAAATCCCAATATTTTTTTGTTGGCCCGACCCGGGATTCGAACCCGTGACTTCATGCCCAGCAATCGCTTTCACTATCTCTGCGCCGCAGTAAATAATTTAAATAATATACGTATACATGGATTCATAAAAATTATGTTTATTTTAGGTACTCAGTCTAACACCAATATCCTGAAGGGTCAGATATGAGTATATACTCGTACACCCAAATTTTTAGTCTATGATTTTACATCCCATGTATCTATAATTCTATACTAATATTATAAACCTGAAGAGTTTGTTTGTTTGGTTGAACGCGCTAATCTCAGGAACTACATACATACATACATAAATTCACGCCTGTTTCCCAGATGGGTAGGCAGAGACTACGGATTTCCATTTGCTACGATCCTGACACACTTCTGACACACATCTCAGGAACTACTAGTTCGAATTGAAATATTCTTTTAGTGTTGGATAGCCCATTTATCGAGGAAGACTATAGGTTAAATAACATCACCCTACGACCAATAGGAGTGGAGCAGCAATTTAAAATGTTGCAAAAACGGGGAAAATTCTCTTATGTGAAGCAGACGAAGTTGCACGGGTCGTCTAGTAAGCTATATATGTAATTGAGACTCTTGTCCTATATTATTTATCTAATCCCACTATTGAAGATCTGTTTCTTAAAATTTTTACTAATATATATAGTTATAATAATATCAGCCCTGTATTAAACTGTCCCACTGCTGGGTACGGGCCTCTTCTTAGTGTGGGAAGCGTTTAAGCCATAGTCCACCATGCTGGCCCAGTGAGGGTTGACAGACTTCACATGTCTTTGAGAACATTATGGATAACTCTCAGATATACAGGTTTCCTCACGATGTTTTCGTTCACCGTTAAAGCAAGCGATAATTAACTATTTAATACGCATGTAACTTCGAAAAGTGCGCTTCGCGCCTTGGAATCGAACTCGAGATCCCTTGGGATCAAACTCGAGACCACATAGTTACACGTGTATATTTATATTCGTAGGGATAGACAGACGGGTATTACATCTATATTTCGCAGACTATGATTTAGGTCCCAAAAAATTTATTGTCGGAAAAATTCATACAAAATTTACCCACAATGGAGTTCAAGATCATAAATGAAATGCATGAAAATTTATTAGCATGAAACATGTTAGTAAAATTGTTAAAAATTATACATATAATAAGTAATTCAGTTTTCATATTTCACCGGTTTACCCGGCTTGCAAAAGAAATAGAACCGCAAACATAAGTGATTCTTGTGCTAGGCCATCGTAGATAGTTATCTATATTTAATAGGTAACTGTTCAATATTATCCACCACTACCACTCTCATAATAATTTACATAAATGGATGTATTCATGGATTCTGCCAGCAGAAAGGTTATGCATATTTAATTTATGACATAACAAATTATGTAAAATCACGTCGGCAGTTTGAGTTATGCGTTTGCATAAAAAAGTTTGGATTAGGTAAACCTCGTACGCGGATCTACGCGAGACAATGCTTTTTAAATTGTGTCTGGGAATTACGCAGCTAAGAGGTTTATCTCAAAACGCACGATTTTCGACGTTAAACTCACTGTTTCTCTCTGTTTTTTTTATTTATGTGCAGATTAAACATTTAATTATCGCTTTTTAAACCATCTTCGAGCAATTTACAATATTAAAGTAAAGATACACCAACTAATAAGTTAAAAGCAATAAATATATTAACAGAGCCAGCCAATATATGTATGAAAGTGTAATTTATGAACATAAAAAAATATTTGTAGTAAAAGAAAAATGATATTCATAATATGCATGTGATATGTTTAATAGTCCTCCCAACACAATGAGACGGATGTTATCAAAGGTCTAGTTTGACTGCATTATGTAACCAGATTCATTCTATAAAGAATGAATTTTGTAAAACACTTACTCGTATAATATCATTATCTCTTTTATAACTGTTTAAGGTCACCTATAGTTTTAAAATGTGGAAACTGTTTATGGTCTATAGCTGTTGTATTAAAATTTAATTAGACATAGTAACTTGAGACTGTTTGTTATCCAATAAAAGAAAAATAAAATAAAATATCAGCATAAAGATCAAAACAATATAAAAGCTACACATATTTATTATTAAGTGTGCTTTCACAACAAACTCCCAAAGAAACACATACTCTAAGTTTTATATATTTCTTGTAAGCGAAATATTATTGTACATTTGGCGATTAAAAAGAGTGGCTATGAGTTTCTTGCCCGTTCTTCTCATGAGCCCTACACCCTTGCTTTGCTGAACGTGGCAGTAAAAGAAAATTCACAGGAAAAAAAAAAATTACGTGTAACTTTGACATTCATAAGTGTTACCTTGTAACCTAATTTTAATAAATTTATTTTGATTTTGATTTATGATTTTGATTTTATGAATTTAAAACATTAAATAAACTAGATCTCTTGCATGGCAGTCGCATTCACTATTGCAGCGCCACTGAGATAACCTATCTATTTAGATTGGATATATTATTAAGTCGACTGTTACCCAACTAACTAATTCTAAACTTCACCTTTACTTCGAAATCAATCCTTTTTTATAAATAATAATAAATATATGTGAAACTTTGAGAAGATGTTTCGATATTTGTTACTCAATCACGCGAAAACTTTTAAACAGATTAAAGGGATAAACTACGCACACAGTTTGAGCATAACCTGGATTGACAAATGTGATGAATAACTAGGAATGGCGAGCAAGAGCTTGCCATTCCACACGATAAATTGTATAAAAATTCAGACATATTCTTAAATATACTTATAATGGACCCTGTGAATGATGTGAAACTCTCAAATGTTTGGCAACAGAGAAATCCAAGTTATACAAATAATTTAACAAAAAAAAATCGACATCAAACCTATTTTCCCTTCACAGGAAAAACCATACATAGGTTTTTCCTTTAAATATAATTGGGATCAAACGATGTACCCTGGAAGGGTACCAAAAAACAAAAGAATTTTACCTATCGGTTTATAACTAACGGAGTACTCAAGTAACAAATAAAATACAAGCGAATTGAAAACATTCTCCTTTTTTTAAGTTGGTTAGAAATAAACATACGTACATAGTCTTACAACTATATCCCCGAAGGGGAAGGAAGAGGTGTATCACAATCGGCAACAATCATTTTAATACCGACGTAATAAAGGGCGAATCTAATGGCACCTTCCAGACGTATTCCAGACAGAAATGCCCACTAGCAGCACGAAGCTACTATTAAACATTTTTAGACAGATAAACCCGATAACATTTTATCCGACGCAGCAATCGCACCCGAGATCTCAACACAGTAGCGAGTCGCATTCACTACTACAGCGCCATTGACGATTCGAATGCAGTCAATATCATTCGAAAATCATTCGAATGGACTAGGTCACCTAGCACAATTTCCTAACTTGATTGCAGGGTCAGGGCCTTGATAAGTCTGTGCCAAATTTGGCATCCCTGACATTTAAGCTCTTACTTGGCAACAGTTGGCAGTAGGCCAGAGAAAGCTTAAACTGTACTTAGAACGCTGAGCTTACATTTCGTATCGTTTGTTGGAACGTTGCCGTATCGGTAAATACTGTATTGGTTTACCTACTATATTTGACCCGCGGTTTCGGTCGCCTTAATCTAAATTTTGTCACTAAATTTCTGTCCTTCGGAAACAGTTTTTTTTTGGATGTAGTGCGTTTAAGCGATGTGTGTGCGAATATAAATATATAAAAAAAAACATACAGGGCAGTCTTTGGGGACTCCCGATAGATGAGAAAACTAAGTAATTAACATGCGGTGACGATGACGCGAGTTTCACGCTTTTTGTTCACCCAAAAAGTACACATATATCCACAGTATACATATAGCTCATGGAAAGCGTTCGGTGACGATGACGCGAGTTCCATGATTTTTGTTGACCCAAAAAGTGCTTAACGCGCCTAAAGAAGGTTTCACTTCAAAAATTCATGATGATTGGTCAAGAAGTTAAGGTGTGAAGCGTAACAAGTAAACAAACAAACAAATTTATAATTTTTAGAGTTTAGATTGAAATTAAACACTTTATACGGATTTTGTCGCGTTGTTTATTTTACTTTAAACACTGTTATTACATAATTTTGAAAACTCTAATACTACTATTATTGACATTTACGACTATTTAAGCTATATATTTCATAATTAAAACTATTTATATTTAAGTTTACACTTTGCCCCGACGTTTCGGTTGCTTTACAGCAGCCATGTTCACGGGGATTGTATTTGTATGTACCTACTTGATTGTGCGATTAATTCAATTCTCCTGCCATATATGTTATACGCTCCATATGTATGCGAATATTCATGATAATCGGCCGAGTAGTTAAGCCGTGAAAATCGTAACAAAGAAACAAACTCACAGTCCCATTTATAATATCAGTAAGCATATTAAAGAAAGCACAACGAGCTTGTCTTAAGCTTAGGTTATAGTGTTGTCAACAGTATAATAATTGTACCTATGTTGCCTGGGTAAATTTTATAAGCCCATTTCTCAGCGGCTTGTCCGACCCGAAAGGCCAACCAATTCTACTTACAAACTAGCGATAATGCTTATTTTGTTAACTTGCATATGACACATTTTCTGTTAAATGAAACCGACGGCTTATTAGTTTATGTGATTGCCTTGTCGTTCTTGGTTTAATGCCCACACTGACCAAAAAATTGTGTGATCCACATATAGGATCTTGGGTGTTTTTTGTACTTTGGCCGTTGTTTGAATGTTTGTAAAGACGACACAGGATTTATTCCTAGTGTGGGATATATTATGGCTTTTATTAAAACAATAAAACATTTAGTTCTGTATTCCGGTCGAAACGTCAAGCATAAGGTAAACATTATGCATGATCGCGTTAATACTCGTTACCAATTATATAAATAACATTGTGTTCAACTCTAATGTGGCTCTTTGATTTTGTAATATTGGAATATAGCCATAAACCACAATGCATGTTTAATAATCTGTGGTATTCAAGTACTCTTTCAAGTTTTGTCTATGATACTCTCTCCAAAAAACTGTTATTTTTACCACGCAACGATTACTGTAAAAACGCGTTCAGTCTGTAATAAATTCTGTATTTTCACAATAAACTATTTTATTTCATCATGTAGGTACTAAAACAGACATGAAGAAACAAAAGTATAGTTTTAATATAAATTCAAAATAAAAATTCAGTACTACTTCGGCATATCGATTCTTTGGAGATAAGGCATACATTTTTCGTATCAATCCGAAGTATTAAATCGATTCTATTAGCTTGTGGTCTGGTACTTTAAGGCTACAAGAAGCGTAATTAGATACAGTTGTCTCCTTATAAGTAAAGCTGTTGTTTGCATTTGTCTTGTATCAAAACGAGTACATTTGCATTCACTTCATGTAGTCAGTGTGAAGACTCAATGAGCAAGCAATCGATTTGCAAGTAGGACATTGGCGTCTCAATACAACCGTTGAATAATCGGTGCACAGTGAAATATCGATTCAACACTCATTGCAAATAATTAACTACCATTAGAACTTCTTTTTCTAAAACTACATACATATGTAGTTTCACACCTACATCCACAAATGGGCAGGTAGTGATGTATTACATCCACATTGCGCCAACTCAAAAGACGACTCGATGGCGTATTAGTTAGTGTAACTGACTGCCACGCCTGAGGTCGCGGGTTCGATTCTCGCACAAGTCAAACATTTGTGTGCATGAACATGGATGTTTGTCTTGGTCTGAGTGTTCCTATGTATAATATGTATGTATTTACAAAAAATAAGTATATGTGTATGTTTATCCATTATCTAGTACCCATAATAAAGGCTCTGCTTAGTTTGGGCTAGATGGTGTTGTGTATATGTGATAGAATATTATTGAAGTGAAAACTTCTTTAGGCGCCTTGAGCACTTTTTGGGTGAACAAAAATCATGGAACTCGCGTCATCGTCACCGCACGCTAGTTACTTAGTTTTCACTTCTATCGGCAGTCCCCAAAGACAGCCCCGCATGTTTTGTTTTTTATTAACTATGTTTTTAGGTCTTACATATCAGGGAGCAAATCTATTGTCGTTTGCCGGTCACAGTCCCTAACTATTTTGCATATAGGCAACATCCCACACTAGTAAAGATACCTGTGTCGCAGGGAACTTTACAAACATTCAAATAACGGACACAAAGAACATCCAGGCTCGGAACAACCATTTGTGGATCACACATATGTATAATTTATCACATACACATAACACACCATCTAGCCCAAACTAAGCAGAGCTTGTATTTCTTTTTTGTTAATACATACATATTATACATAGAAACAACCAGACCAAGACAAACATCCATGTTCATGCACACAAATGTTTGACTTGTGCGGGAATTGAACCCGTGACCTCAAGCGTGGCAGTCGGTTACACTAACCACTACACCATCGAGGCCGGCAGACATTTTTTGTCCGTGTGGGGATCGAAACAAGAACACTTATTGGCCCATAGTGATATGAACACTTAAACCACTAACTCATCCGTGCAATCAAATCTAACTCTATTTGCGTAGAATTTCTTGACAGAAGAATCTAATATCACTTTGCCCGGCCAGGGAATCGAATCTTAAGCAGAGCATTCGTATACTATACACTGCGCTACCAAACAGCCTATGTGATTTATTTACGAGAGTGTATTTACTAAAGTGTATATGTAAAAATGTAAAAAAGGATAGCAAAGCCACTTCAACAAATCTATGAAGGGCCAATTTCGCCTTATACGCTCGTATCAGCGAATGTAACTGGCCGCAAAATGTGCGTCACTACCGTCTCGTACTATGACGTCAATCTCGAGAGCATTCCAATTTCAAAGTTGCAATAGGAATGTGGATATTTTTGGTGTTCTCAAGATTAAGACTGGATTGAATTTGTATTTACTTGGTGCTTACATAAACAATCATTTTGCTGTCAATCCATAAATACATTGTTTTGTCATTATACTCATAAAGTTTCAAAATGCAAACTTTAGACAAAGAACCAGCCAATGAATCTGATAGTACGTCTGAAAAATATAGTGAATAAAATATTTGCTATAAGTAATATTGTATAAATGTATTTTCAGAGTTCTACAAAACCATGAAAAACAGTACGCAATGCTAACAACAAAACGCTTTCAATAACGTCTTAAAATGTCATCACGAAAAGATTGTGTACATTGTGTAGTTTTTAAATAACGACTATGTTATATGATGGTAAGGTATCTTTAGCTTTTACACATTTGCCACACTACGACTATCTACATCTTGGGAATTACCGAATCTGCAAAAAAAGATTCTGTGCCCTGTCAGACCTAGAGACAACGTTAAAGGGTCCCTGCTGACACTACAGAGTTTCCTTAAGAAACCCTAACAATTTCTCTTTCTACAGGCTCATTATACAAGATTAGAGTGATCTTCTGTAGAGTTAAGTTTTAGTGGCTACACTTAAGCGGATTTAATTGAAGATTTCGATTTATTACACTACTTGAAAATGACCATAAAGTATGACATTTTAGACTTTGTTAATTTTTTTGCTAAGCTGTTTCCAAAAGTTTACGAACTTGTATAGCTTAGCGAGTGATGTTGTTGGTAGATATTATTATTTTCTCAGAGCAATTATGTCAATACATTTAATTAAATTTCAGTTACTGTCCTGTTAAGGAGTTTCGTAAGGCAATGTTCTGGGGCTTACTCTTTTTCTTTTGTTTGTGGTAATCTGTGCCAGTTATAACTGTGCACTTATTATAGCTTGTAGTTCATATTGATTCATAATCTAACGAATAGACGCGCCGTAAGCTTACAATCAAACAAAAAATATTAATTATAATCCGTTCACATTAATCTATCAGTTTACAATATGACAAGTTTTATTATAAATTGACCGCATATATTTAATAAATTATTAATTATCTTGATAATTGGCGATTCTTAAAATTATTATGTAATAAATTGTAAATTGATGTATTGCCAGTATAAATATTTTGCATGTCATTTTTAAACCAAGGCGAGCAAGGCTTTCTGTCTTGTTAATGTACTACATAAACAAATAGTTGTTAACATGGAACAAGTTCCACGGCTTTTGTGAATCAAAATTTATGGTCATCCAATTTATTCTGAATATAATTTTCAACCAAGGCAGGCTATTCACCTTGAGTGAAATTAAAATGTAATGTTTCGAGGAAAAGGCATGGCCACATCCATTTGTGTTGCCCTTGACTTCAAAGAAACCTTTGACCTATATCGAATTTTGTTTAGTTCATTCTGATATTGTGTTCAGGTTAACACATTAGCTCTTTATGCTATTGGCGTTTTAATTTGATTTGAAATAATTAGGTTCTTGCGTGTGCCGTATTTTGTTGTTTTGTATAATTTAAGCCTATACTCAGAAGCCAAAATAGCGCCTGGAATATAAGTTTGTTACGATTAGCGATTTATACATAAGAGTTATAGTCTTTGTCTCTCCCGCTGGTAACACAACGTTTCTTTATTGAAGGAGTTTGCAACGTGCAAAGTCATTTGTAGTATCATCCACTGGTATACTACTATATACGCTGCAGAGCTTACTATGGTAAGCTATATAGTATAGTGACGAAATCTGCTTATCAACAGGACTTTCTTAACGATCTTTGCAGTTTAAAAAACCCGTTCTTCTTGTTTCCATTTCATTAGCATTATTTCAAGTCAGTGCCTATTTTAAGATCTGACAAAAGCTGTTCATAATCGATTATGAATGAAATTTCCATATTTTATAGATTTATTTACAAAAACAGATTGCTAGGATCAGGTTCAATAATAAATCTACCAATAGATAAAAGGTCTATATTTTCAAAATGAGAACTGAATGTACATAATATTATATGCGATAGATATTGTTTTTATATTGAACCATCGTATTGGCGCCATGCCATAAGTTTCCGCTTAGATATACTTGATTGAGATAGTAAGGAACCGAGTTATGTTTTTGGAGAGCGTACAATATTATTGGGTTTTGTGACCGGAAATTTTTAGAAGCACAGTATCTGGAAATATGCCTGATAGACCTAAAAATATAGTACCTATTATCTCTTTATTGATATATACATAGTCGAGAGACAATGTGTATATGGTATGATGCATATAAAGGAGATGTTTCACTTTCGTATAGGACTCCGGCTATAACTTGCATATCCTCAGGAAACCTGGGAAATTCCTAGATACATTTAGTTAAGCAATTCTTTATTCATTTCTAGTAATTTCATTGCGCAAAATAAAATATAAAATGTTAGACGTAACATTGTCGTGTGGACTATGATCTATCACAAGTTGGTAGATGACATTTATACATAACCTAGAATGCTAGATTTGTAAGAAGTAAAAGAACTCTTGCTGGAATAATATTCACCAAAGAATTGATAATTCTTGTAAAAATGAAAGGAAAACGTATGAATTCAGGAAAGTGTAATAAGAAACACCAATTCAGCATTGGAATATTTATTATCAGTCAATATGACATTGACAGTTAATTTCAAACATAAACATAACAAAATGTTTTGTTCCGGAGTGCACCCTGCAAAATCAGTATTATACTATATGAATTTATTTTTTATGTTGATTGTTTGTTGAAAAGAATAAATGATACTCTGAAACATATTTATTGTTGACATATATATTTATATGTTATTTACATTATTATATAGTACTTTCGTACTTTCGATATGATTTATGAACGCATACAGAATTACTGAGAACCACCGCCATATTGAATATAAAGGCAATAATATAAAATCTATTATTTTTATGCGCAAACGTAGTTCGACTTAAAATCAGAAAATAATATTTTTCCCCGATTCCTAGTATTTTTTGCAATTTTTTGGCTGATAGTACATTTCATAGTCGAAAATGAAACATCTCCTTTACAATGATATTAAATAGACCATGTTTTATATATAGTTTGTTAGATTTTGCCGCGGCTTCGCTTGTAAAAGTAATTTGGGTTGTTAGTAACAGTACTTTCTTTTAAATAAAATGTAGCCTATGTTGCTCAGAGATAATATAGCTTTCTTATGGTGAGAACATTTTTTTCGGCTAAGTAGATTTTGAGTTCAATTCTGACAAACAAACAAAAATAATAATAATAATAATAATAAAACAGTGATGGTGAAACCGCCGCCGCACCGCTCGAAACCCCTAGCCACTCGCACCGGTGTTGCTCTCTGCTGCTGACTTGTATGCCTATGGTGGCTATTCAGGGGGCATATCTAGTGAGTTGGCGAGTCACCGTCTACCCATTGCATTGATGCTATTAGAGTATTCAGAGCAGACGCGGTTTTTCATCCATATTTAGCATTATACCGGTCCACCAAATACCCATACCTATAGCCTATATATTTAAATCCATACTTAGCAATAGTCCTACGCCTGCTGCGGTTAGTGCCGCTGTAGATGTTCCATCCCACCTTTGATTAAAATTTTTGAAGGGCCTCTTCACGTTGGACCCATGTCTTCGTGTAAGCCTCCCAAAGGGCCGGGTACTTTCCTAACGTATTACGGAAATACCCGTGAAAGAGAAACAAATAATAAATAATAATATTTATTTATTGACAGAAAATATAAGATACATACTTACACTGCATCAACAGTGTTAAAGCATAGGTACCTGCCTTAAATAATTTAAGTTTAAATTAAAATTAATTCTTAAACTATGTTAATTTATAGTGTATACAAAATAAATGAAATTCAAAAGGTTATGTTTAAACCTGCTTGAACTGGAATAAACTTGTGTTTCAGGACATCACTTGACAATTTTATTTTACACTAGCGCATTATTAATACAAATATTTACAGTCTAAAGTATTAAATCTACAATTAAAGGTGTTTAGTAAGTAATAAATCAAATCAAATCAAAATAAATTTATTCAAGTTAGGTTACAAGGTAACATTTATGAATGTCAAAGTTACACTAAATTTTGCCTGTGAATTTATATTTACTGTCACGTTCAGCAAAGCAAGGGTGTAGGGCTCATGAGAAGAACGGGCAAGAAACTCATGACCACTCTTTTTAATCGCCAAGTGTACAATAATATTTCGTTTACATACAACAATATACAACATTAAATTATTTTCAATATTATTTTAAGATTCCTAGCAGTTTTTCTGTGTCCGTATATTTTAATTTTCCTAGGTATTCTATTAACCTGATACAACATTTTTATAACTAACATTATATATATTTAATATTTTATTTAACTTGTTATATAAATACGGTCCTAAGAATACGTAGAATTTATTGACAAATGCGTGTGTGGTCTGAGACTTTGTACAAACTAAGTATTTTCTTCTCTTATCTAGGTGGTAGTGGTAGTGTGATGGTTTCGGAATTTTGTGATACAGTGATGGATGGACAGCGCGATGGAGTCCGTGTATAGTAGATAATTTCGATGAATAACATTTGCGTAAACAGAAGACAATATTATGTAAATTATGAATGAATTTATTGACAGCTGTGTTTGATTATCTATTTTTGTTATTTTAATCTTTAATTTGACATTATATTTGTGTGTTTAATTTTAAATTGTTAATTATTATTTATTATTATAATTTATTGAATTATTTTATCTTGATATGTCATGAATTTAATTTGATTTGATATAATTTTTGATTTGGTATTTTATAATTTATTGTTCTTAATGTATTTATTTAAATGTTGTATCACTTTTACTATAATATCTTTAAAGTTGGTCTAAATAACCTTTCTGACATACACACCGCATACTTCTTTCTTTTTACTTTTCTTTCTAAGCTCATCTAATTGTGCATGCAGTGGCTGCCTTAAAAGGTTACGCAACACACTAAAACCTGTAATTGTATTTTTATTTTTTGGATTGTTGTTGTAATCACTGGTGGTCCTAAATAAATAAATAAAAAAAAATATATCTTAGACCGGGGTAAACGGGACTTCAGTGTACTGTTTCAGTATAGTGTGCATAATAAATAATTGACGAATAGTTAGTACCATGCAAGCGGTGTAAATCTGATGCGTGGGAAACAAGAATAGGCGACGTGGGGCTACCTTAAGGACAGCTATTTGAGCTCGCTCTAGACAGGAGAATTGATTTGGCTGCTCTGTCCCATGAAGGTAATGCAGTATGTGAGAATAGATTGACATAACGCTAAATAAACATATTTTATCAATTTGTAGTTGGCTATATTGCGAAAGTAATTAATAAATATATAAATCAACTAGCTGATCCGCGCAACTTCGTCTGCTTCATATAAGATAAGAGAATTTACCTCGTTTTTGCAACATTTTTCATTGCTGCGCCGCTCTAATTGGTCGTAGCGTGATGTTATATAGCCTATAGCCTTCCTCGATAAATGGGCTATCCAACACTGAAATAATTTTTCAATTCGAACCAGTAGTTCCTGAGATTAGCGCGTTCAAGCAAACAAACAAACTCTTCAGCTTTATAATATTAGTATATGTAGATTTACGTTCTCTAGGGCATAACAAATCGATGTGTTTGCGGAAGTTTAGATTTGTGTCAATGGTAATACCTGAATACTTTATATCGTCCGTCTTATTTAATGTGGGACAAATGCATGCAGTGTCAGCAAACGTACTACAGTTATTATTATTTATGAAATATTTATTTTATTAAATTATTATTATTACATACATACATAGATTCACGCCTGTTTCCCAGAGGGGTGGGCAGAGACTACGGATTTCCATTTGCTATGATCCTGACACACTTCTCTGGCTTCATTCACTTTCATAACATTCCTCATACACGCTCGCCGGTTTAAGGTGTTTTTAACCTGGCCTTTATCCAGAACGTCTCCGATCTGATCAATAAACGTTCGCCTAGGTCTTCCCCTTGCGATTGTTCCATTCACACTAGCCTTATAAACTTTCTTAGTCAGTCTTTTCTCATCCATTCTTTCTACATGCCCAAACCAACTTAACATACCCTTTTCTATTCTCGTCACTATATCCACTTTTATGCCGCATCTTTCTCTAATCACACTATTCCTTATTCTATCTTTCAGAGTCACACCACATATATTTCTCAGCGCTCTCATTTCTACAGCATTTATTCTACTCTCGTACTTCTTTTGCCATACTCAACTTTCACTTCCATGCATAAGTGTAGGCACTAGTAGTCCTCTATTAATATTATAGTATAGATATATAAAGCTTCGTGTTTCCTTTGTGAAGCCACATCTATTCACTGCTAGCTTATGATTATTGTATGTTTCGTTTCCCGGTTCACTTGACAGGGGCTGCTGCATATAATTTTTGTAGCAAATCCACGGAGAATAGTAGGGACTTTGCCAGGAATACTTACATGATATTATATTACATAACACAGACTGACGACTCGATGGCGCAGTGGTTTGTGTAAACGATTGCCACGCCTGAGGTCACGGTTTCGATTCCCGCGCAAGTCAAACATTTGTGTGCATGAACATGGTTGTTTGTCTTGGTCTGGGTGATTCTATGTATAATATGTATGTATTTACAAAAAAAAGTATATATGAATATTGAAATTAAACACTTTATACGGATTTTGTCGCGCTGTTTATTTTACTTTAAACACTGTTATTACATAATTTTGAAAACATCGTGAGGAAACCTGCATGTCTGTGAGTTCTCCATATTGTTCTCAAGAATATGTAAAGTCTGCCAATTCGCACTGGGTCAGCATAGTAGACTATGGTCTAAACCTTCTCACACTGAGAAGAGGCCCGTGGTCTGTAGTGGGACAATTTAATACAGGGCTGATATTATCTTATTATTATTTGTATAGCTCAAAACTGTTTCTCTGTTCCAGGGGTCGAGCCGTGAAGGCAAGCAGTCCAACGATGCTGACGTACTAGAGTCAGTACTGCACCACGTGGGGGACATGGGCCGGTATCAGAAGCTGCTCTTCCTCGCCATGATGCCCTTCGGCTTCTTCTTCGCCTTTATTTACTTTGTACAGATGTTCATCGCTGTGGCACCGTCCAATTATTGGTGTAAGATACCTGAGTTGCAGCATTTGGATATGGAAGTAAGGTAAAGGTTGATTCACACACATCAGTGACGGCACAGTTCCGTATCCGTGTCCGCTCAGTTCAGTATCAGTGCTTCAGTGTTGCGTCAGTGATTTGATTCACACATGTCAGTGCATGCTTAGTTCACGGAGCTTCAGTGAAAACTTGTCCGTCATCAGGTAATAACGTTTGTTACCAAACCATGACTATGTTCAATACTACGGAGCTAGCAATTATAGCTATTGCGTTAGACGAAGAAGAAGAGCAGCCTCAAGATAAAAAGAAAAATGGGTGCATGAAGTATGGCAATTAAGAGAAACAGAAGGAGAATTTATGACATTATACAAAGAATTAGTTAAAGATGAGAGGAAATATTTTGAATATTTTAAAATGTCAGAGAGTTGTTTCAATATTCTTCTGCAGAAACTAGGAAGAAAGTTATTGAAGAAAGACACTCATTGGAGAAAGGCTATATCTCCAAGAGAGAGACCTGTTTGGTTATGGTTTTATGCGAAACGAATAGCGTATTTATAACCTCTTACTTAAGGTCTATTTTGTCGTTCATAAATTATTTTAATCGATTCTGGGTTATTTTGGGCATCCTTCTTTGTAAAGATTGATCTGTCGAGTTCTGTACGTTTTAGTTCTGTAGGCATGAATAAATAAATATACTTACAGTAGGGACATATTTATTTACTAGCCGTTCCCGCAAACTTTGTTTCCCGTGGGCATGAGATGTTTTCCCGCGGTAAAACGTAGCCTATGTATTATTCTAGGACCTAAACTATCTGCATGCAAAATTTCATCCAGAACCGTCCAGTAGAAACGTGAAGGTCAGACCAACAAAGAAATATACCTACATAGATAAATAAAGTATTAAATCAAAGTAAGTAAGGTACTTACCATCTAACTTATTTTGTGCTCCTATTTTGTTCCACAAAATAGTTTTATATTTTACATCCATGTACTTTGCATGAGATAAATCATATAAAACCCTATTTTCCCGAACCAATTCAATTAATCGCTCGTCCTCCATTTTGTTTTTTATATCCGTGTGTCCGTGATCCTTCCGTGATGCTTCCGTGATTCATCAAAATATCGGAGCCAACAAATACCATCCGTGCTTGCCGGTGCCGGCACTGACACTGACGGCACTGTGCCGTCACTGACACTGACAGGTGTGAATGCGTTCATAGAGAATGTATGAAAGAATATTTTTCACTGTGTCGGTACTGCGTCGGCACTGTGGCTTCACTGATGTGTGTGAATCAACCTTAAATGATAGTTTAGTATTAATATTTAGGGTCGTTACTGTAAGAGCCTCCCCCAGACAGGTACATTTTAATCCCAAAGGATGTCCTCGGCCCTGGAAGAATCACGGGCGTGGTTATACTCACAAAAAAGTTTGACATACCTCTGCGTTTCGCATGGAGCAGAAGGGATCATTCACAAAAAACAGAGAGGCAACTTTGAGACGAGGTCAATCTTATTGATTTAGTTGCTAAATAGTACGGTTTTTATTGTTTATTTTTATTAAAAAAGGAACATCAAACAGCCATATTACATAATAAAAACAACAGAATCGACTTAAAACTAGGTAGTAATCTGTGGACATCGCCGTGGGCTACCCACGGCGATGTCCACAGATTACTATTCGACTAAAACTATAAGACGCTAGGAAAGCGAGCATACATGTACATATGACAATTTAAAAATAGAAATATAGAAATAAAAAACAACAATCAAAAATATATAACATTACGAGGAAAAGAGATATACTTATAAAAAGAAAAAAAACTGTGTCAGTCCGAAAAAGTAGGTACAGTTATGGGTTTAGTGTCTCATATACAAGTTTACGAAAATTTATCGCAGATCATACAAATATATCAATATGTTCAAAAGTGTCATTGTATGTATCAGCCATTCGACGGATTAGTGAACACAGGTGTTAGTTCGATAAGTACCTATTGCAAAGAGGTTACTGTTAAAGGCAATATACCGGTTTTACACATAAATGTTAGCAAACAAACACATAATTAACATACAACCCGCCTGAAGATAAGCGGTTGCCATATTTTGTATTTGCTCGTAGCAACCATTCACGCGTTGCCGACTTTAGGGAAAACCAAAGGTCAAAGAAATGTTATGTACTGGTAGAGTACTAGCTGTATGAGCTTAGAAGTCATAGTTACCTAGCGAAAAGTAGGCACAGAGTTTCAACTCTAAAGCCAGTATTTTGTGTGAAAGTAGTACCAACTACTCAAGACGAGCCGAGTCTCGTTCACTTAACATTTTTCTCTACCCTCACGCTATGATACTTACTAAACATTATATTTAAATTATTTATGTTTGTATTATGTGAGTCCAAACCATATTTCATTTCAGCAATGGAATATTACAATGGACTTTTAGAACATACCACATCTCAGGTAGCGATATAGAAAAACGAAACGGTTTCCATATTACGCTACATAGAATCCCAGGAGACACATACAATATACATACTATAATTTCGCTAGGCATTCAACGCGGGTAGATTACAAATGTCCTGGAAGCGGCGAGGAAACTAGTACACATTCATAATATAACATGTTTAGCTCTTTACTATCTACCCTCTATTTTAGCGTTCCCTATTCTAATAGGCCACCCGTAAGCATTGTTTTATCATGTATCTAGTTTTCGGTTTTTAAAAAGACAGCTCCTGTGCTAGCTTTGTAGGTATCCTGTATCGGGAGGATCTTTACAAACATTTATACTCAGGACGCAAAGAACACCCAAACTTGGCACAGCCATTGGAGGATCACACAAAATTTTGCCGCATGCCGGAACCGAACCCATAACACTCCGCGCAGGGGCAATAGCGAGGCAAAATTTTGCAGTTGTATGCATTCTTACACACGGCGTATACTTAATAAATTATCAGGCCAGTGTTATATCAATATATTATATTGTTTGCCGCTTCAGAGACGATATTCAAATGTTTACTATATATTTTAGAAGACGCCTGATCATGGCTAGATAACTCGCCGAGTGCTGTGGGTTCGAAGCCTACTCAGATTTATTCTTGTGTACTTGAAATTATTATTTTAAGTCAGAGTGTATTTAAGTCCGTTAATTGAACATTTGTAAAGTTTGCGGCGACACAGGGCATAATTCCATTGATGTGGAAGTAGTATTTTTAAATAAATATAAAGTAAAATGGAGTTTAATTAATATTTGCTGCCTCGGTAGTACAGCGAACTTAAATACGATTATTGTGCATTAAGTCGCATGTACGATTCCAGGTAGGGGCAAAATAATAAACGGTTTTTCTGAAATAAATTATAAGTATCAGCCCGGAGTCTAGAAGTTGCCAAGTTTGGGACTCTTCACTGAGACTAAGATTCGCATTCATTGCATCTTTTTGTCTTTTTGGATTGCCTCAGTGCTACTGAGGCAATAAGATTAAACGAGATTATATGCAAGTAACACACAGTTAGTTTTTTATCGCCATTTAATTGCCATCTTGCTACTGAATACATAATTTATATGAAATGCAAGAAATAATGATATTAATGTAACGGAAAGATTCAGGTTCCGATACTTATTTATTATTCGGACAGTATGAGGGCACATACGGCTGGCATAGGCTCATACGTATACGTTGAACGAATAAATGCAAAGATTATTCGGGATTTAACGTGGTCATACATTTTCCTGCGTGACTACATACCATAAAACAAAGACCACCGCTGCGTCTGTCTGTCTGTTCGTGATATACTCAAAAACTACTAAAGATTTTCACCTATAGACAGAGTGATTCATGAGTAAGATTTAGGTGTATAATTTGTTAAGGTTTAGGCAGGTTAGGTTCAATAATCAATACACTCAGGCAATAGCCGTCTAAAAATAATAACATACGACAATAAATCATTCAATTAAGTCATTATTGATAACATTGGTAACATTCTAGAAATCAAATAATCATAATATAATAAGGTACATTGAATTTGATAATAACACAATTAAGATCTACTGGGTGTAATACGATTGCAACTTTAATTACTGGAACTCGATAAAGCAATACTTTTATCAATATGACTGCTATATAATAAGTACATAACAGTGATTTAAAAAGTATGATTAACAGTTTCCTTTACGGTAGAAAACACATAAACAATATTCTTTTTTCCTACTGGTATCTTTCACTTTATTTTAAAAAGACAGCTCTCGCGCTAGGCATAAATTTTGACGCGGGGGACTTACAAGTGGATCAATTTTTGTTCCATGTCCAAGCACTACGTTATTCGGGCAGTCTAGAAGAGAACAACAATTCTATGGGTCTCTCGGCTCTCCGTATAATATAATTTGGTTTCTATATTGTTGCCGAGGCAAATATAAACATAAATACAATACAATCGCGACAAAATCCGTATAAAGTGTTTAATTTCAATGTATAACATTCGCGTAAACTTAAGACAATATTATATAAATACTTATTTAAAAGATCTAAATGGAAAGAAAGAAGTAATAAGTAGTGGAAAGATCAAAGGGAGGCATTTGCCCAGCAGTAAGACGGTTACGGGCTGAAAATAAAACAAATAATTAAAGTTCTGAATATCCTTACTTATATTATAAATGTGAATATGAGTTTGTTTGTTTACTATGCTTTGTTGCCAGGGTAATAAAAAAGGACATAGTAAAAGTACTGTTACTAATCCAACCTTTTTTTTTTTGACCCAGTAAAATCCTTTATGTGTACCCCCTCCCTCGGAGGAGGGGGAGGGGGAGTTATGTGAGACTCTCCACCCTGAAGGGGGTCGGTATACACACTAAAAAATCTAAAAACCTGGGATGAGCAGACCCTTCGCTGACGGGGTGGGGCTAGATGGAGTCGCGTTAGCAATCACCATCTCGCCCGGGCAGTTGGTAACCGGGCCTCAGCACCTGTGGAGGGGTGGCCTTGCTCACCAAGGCCACCCCAGACGTGTGGGGCTGTGCAAGCCGCTAGAGTCCTCCGACTCTGTACCAGTGACCCCGTTACTAATCTAACCTAACCTAACCTATAATTAGGTACACGGGCGAAGCCGCGTGAAAAATCGAGTACATAATAAAAGAATATAAGCCATTGAGATATTATGTACTAAGCACTAGAGGACACAACAAACAAACAGACAATATGAGTAAGACAGCATGCTCTTTGTCTCACTAAATCATGAGTGTATTGCAATTACTGCATCTTTGTAACATTCAAAATAAGCTTTCAAGTGTATTGCGATTAGGGTTGCCACCTTTATTTTCAACAAATAGAGTACATTTACTATCTAAAGTAAAAAATATAAAATACAAGCTTCGAAAATGTATTATTTATTTTACCTCCTTTTTGTTACCATATTTTTGTTCATGCTAGTAACATCTAACAATTATGTATTATCAAGGATCGTCTTAAGATTTTTAATTTAGGAAAAGTCTATATTTAAAGTACTTCATTTACCTATAAAGTACGTTTACCCGAAATAACGTACAATACTTTATTATAAAGTACGGTTGGCAACCCTAATTGCGATACTGTTCAATTAGTTTTGTACTGAAAAGTGTTATCGCAATATGAGTATGGCTCAGCCTAAGTGAGTTCTGAGCATGTACTTAAAGTATAACGCGTGTAACAAACAATATATTTGAGTTATATACTGTAGTACGTTGGTACAAATATACTCAATAGTATAATGCTATGATTTCTGTCAGTCTAGAGAATTATCTTAATTCTTCAGAAGACCGTAGCCAAAATGGAGGCTCGCGGTGTACCTTTAGCAAAGAGCCAGAGACTACTGGTCTCTGGATCCATGCTAAAAGTGCAAAAAGTGCAACGCACGTGCTACGGTGCCCGCACTACCGAACTGCATTACGGATCGTCATATATTTTCGGTACTGCACCAAGTTTGATGTCGAAACATTTTTCGGGTATTAATAATAATAATTAATGAAATATTAATGAAAAATAACTGATATGATGTTTTAAACTCTACTAGGAAGGGACCGAATAAGGGACTTTGACATTTGAAAAAGAATGCCGTATTTGAAAGGCGGATTTCTTTCAAACGGATTCATTTTAAATTTTTCGGCCCGTTCATAGTAGAGTTTAAGACGATGGAAACGTTCCTTGATGTATTTTATAGTAAAACTAGCACGAATGAAATTACAGTATAAGCATTTATTGGTAGATCTAGGTTTCTTTTTTCGGTTAACTTCAATTTGCAGGTTGCATACTAAAATGGTTACCATAACATGTGTACAAGGATAATCGTTCGTGTGTTATCGGCACTGCAAAAATTAAAAATGCAAAAAAAAGGCCCAATCACGCTCTTTCCCCCTTCCCGCTCCTTCTCCTTCCCACTAGCTTTCTTTTCCTAAAACGTTGGCAAGGCGCAAGTGATGCCTCTGGTGTTGCAGGCATAAATAGGCTACGGTGACCACTTACAATTAGCATGAATGTTTGCCACCATAGTAGTATTAAAAAAACAAGTGCTTTTTATACAAGTACCGTATGTAATTTCATATGCATTTAGTAAAAAGCTGATATTTTGACATTACAAGCAGACATTTCAATTTTATTAATTTGTATGAATAGATTACGAAAGCAGTATTTTTTGTTCAGACCGTCAAAACAAAACTTAAAGCTTTTAGGTGATTTCGTAATCGGTTGAGCTAGGAATACTTATAGGATGAAACAAGAATTAAAAATTTAAACAATTGCTGTCGGTTGAGTAAGGAACATAAATAGGCTGAGTTAGGAAAGAAAACAGCGTAGGATGAAACGTCATAGGATGAATACGGAACAAGCCATCGAACTGTACATTGTCATACCTCACCGTATCTTCGGCCCTTCTCTTTAACTTCAATCGCGTATGTGCCTTTTCAGTTATATATATGCGCTACGTTTGTGCCGTATCGTCTCATGCATTTTCTGTATAATTTACGACTTAGGTAGTACAGAGTTTTTATCAAAATTTCGCCAACTATGTTTCAATGCCAACAAATTGGTACCGAAAAAATGGCTAGACTATGTGATTGTACTGTAATTTCCTAACCAAAAACCTTATAACAATCCCGGCAATCGAACCTGCGACCTGAAGATCAAGTAAACTAAGACACAACACTATCGACGCGATGTACAATTTATTATTGAATTGACATTTATTAAAAACAACAAACACAATCTGGTTGTTAAATTTGACCTAAAATAGCTGATAATCTAGTTTTAGAGACAAGATTTGTTGCATCTCTTTCACAGTTACGTAAGTCCTTATTAAGTTTATTTTTAATTTATCAATTAACCTATTGAGTCGCAGTGGCACACAAAAGATTTTTAATTATGTCTGGTATTCTATGACAGATTAATCAGAAACCAGATACTATAAAAATCTATGTGTCTGGCTTCGGATTTGAGCGTTAGCCAAGAGATTAAGATGCTGTATGCATCCTACAATATTAATCATGATTATAGGATTATGTTGACTAGTTTAAAATGGGATCAAATATAATGACCATCAAAAATAGTATTTGCAAAACAAAATATGCTAACTAAAATATATCATAACGAGCACCTATCCGCTTCAAATCATTGCATTCCGCCTCGGAAGGGTTAGGTTATGTTAGGTTTCTTCTTAAACGTATCCGAAAATAGGAGCCCCGGGCAGCGGGGCTCCGTCGACTTAGTTCGATCTCTTTAAATATATATATTTGGTGTGCAATTAGTATTTTTGGTAAGCATATTTTGGTGTGCAATTAGTATTTTTGGTAAGCATATTTTACTGTGCAATTAGTATTTTTGATGGAACAAAGGCTAAAAATTGAGGAACAGTTAAATACTACCCATTTAAAATGTCGGTTCTTAATCTTATTGCATGACACTTTGCTGACATATCGTAAGTATTTCAGCAACTGTGAATTTTTTAAGATAACAACTTTCTAATTAATTTTAACTGCAGAATAATTATGATTAAATTCCAAAGTAATCAAATCTACAGAATGATTAATTATTATAATGAAAGCATTATAATAAGTTATTCTGTAGGTTTAATGACGTTCTATGTAAAATACACAGCGGTGCTCGTAATGACTTGTCTGCACAGATAGCGTTATCGACAAGCCATCGACAGTGCTGTTGCCGCCGTGGTGGATTTACATTTCAAATGGGCCAGTTATTTTTGCATGATTCACAAATTTTATTGTTATGAATCTAAGCTTATTTTATGTTCGTTATTTGTACCTTTGTAACGTACCCAGCAACACAGGGCTTGATCCGTAGTTCGGGAGTCATATTTTAAGAACATAACTGATATGATACAGTTCCGAGAAATATTGATACTAAAAACTTCGTAAATTTCAGACGTAACCTGTCAGCTCCTGGTGCAGCATTAGGTGGTTCATGGGAGAGCTGTAAGACTTTTGACGTGAACTGGACTGATGTGCTGGAGACAATGCAGCCGCCACCAGAAGGAACGCCCATGATACCGTGCCAGTACGGCTGGGACTTCGAGTTCAGTGATATTCCTTATGAGACTGTTGTTACAGAGGTTAGTGAGAGACCATTTAAGCGGGGAAAGAAATAGTCTTACTAAGGACATGCGCCATACTACGACTAAAACCTTTTTTCGGATATATCGTTCCCACTTCATCGACCGTGGTTATAAAAGAGAGGCCCGCTGAACCATCCAGTGCCCCAAAGGACCTTGTTTTTGTTTGGTTTGGTGTTTGTTGAGCAGCAACAACGACGATCTTGGTTCAAACCACCATAATAGAAGTGTTGTCTATGTTTCGTTTCCGTTTTTTGTAAATCGCATTCAGAAGAAACCTATTAGTGAAACATCATTTTATAATGCTGCTGCATTGAAAAAAGGAAGGTGCATTTTATATCTTGAATTTTGTAGTAGTATCTCGCTGTCTCAAATAAGAATGTGTCCTTTTTCTGTTTTTTGACAATAACTGCTTTGACCACATTTGTAAGGCCTGTATATTAGATACAGGCCTTACAGGCTTTAAAAGAATCGTTTATGATATATATGAATATAATAAAAGAACTTGGAAAACATATTATAATTGATCAAACTATCTCAAGAAAGCAATACGTCAACAAATTTGCATATAAGTCAAGTGATTTAGAATATTCGTAATTAGCCTCTGGCAATACACTATTGGACGCAGGTTTATTATGTTTTTTCTCACTTACTTACAGAGAGGCTGGGTTTGTGAGTACGACAGCTACGCGCCGACGGCCCAGGCTATGTTTTTCGCTGGATCTTTCATAGGAGGTCTATTCTTCGGATGGATTGCTGACACCTTCGGGAGAGTACCTGCTTTAATAGGTTCGTAATATCCTGAAAATTACTTTCCATGGAAATATATTAATATAATGCGCTATCTGTGTACCAGACTTTAAAGTATGACGGTAATTATTTGTATTTTATTCAATTTCCTATATTAGATTTGAATAAACAATTTTTGCATTGCGAAGACGCTGAGTTTCAAAGAAGGTCCATTGCCAAATATTAGGTAACCTACCGAACGAGCCGACTCGCATAGGAAAATACTACACTCTTAAAGAAATATGCTGTAATAGTGGTAACACTGTTATTGCGCCCTGCCCGATAAGTGTTCTTACTTCTTATTTACTGGCTATCTATTAGATAGATAGAGGTAGTTAAGTACCTACTATTTACCTAACTTTCCATTTCTCTTTTTCATACCGTCAAATTTTCTTTTCCTAAGCTTAACAACTGGCCGGGTATTGCAAGCGATCATTGGTACGGTATCCACTACCGTAAGAACAAGCTGTATGCTAGTTTATCATCTCATTTGCAGAAAAAAGTGACTGATGGATTATTCAAGGAGATACCTTTGTATCTCCTTCGATCGTTTTCTAGTCTAATATGATGTGGAACTTTTTCAGGAGCGAATCTGATTGGTGCTATTGGTGGTATAGCGACTATCTACACCAAGGACGTATGGGACTTTGTATTCTGCAGACTACTCGTAGGCATGTCTTTTGATAATGCTTACATGGCGATATATATTTTAGGTAAGAACTTATATTACACAGAAGAACATAAACAGGAGAAATATTCGTTTAGCGCATATGCTTTAGTTAAAAAAAGCAAATTGGGCAATTTTTGCTTTTGTATAGTAAAACGAGATATTATAATTATTGAACCATCTACAGACAGCAAAATTCTTCTTTACGGGGCTCTGAAAGTCATACTCATTGTAAAACTTCAAAAGGTTATTTGGCTACAATATTTTCTGCGCGATATACTTCTCTAGTGGAGCTGCGCCAGCCTTAATTCGACATTCATCTTCCTCACTTCTGTAACATGCCCGTATCTTGTCATACGATACCTCCACGAAACAGCAATGACATGTGACCACACATCTATGAAATGGAAAAATAATAATTGATTTATTTCAAGAGAATTCCTAACATCGACGTGAACATGCTTACATGTCGGCTTGATGTCACGGTGCGTTTTAATGACACATATCTAGACGTATCTTTGTGTTTACAAAAATAACATGCGATCTTATCTCTCTCTTATGATCTCTTGTTTCCAGTGCTCGAATACGTGGGTGCTCGTCATCGTACCTGGGTGGCTAACATGTCCATAGCGTTGTATTTCGGAGCTGGCTGCCTGAGTCTTCCCTGGATTGCGCTGTGGTTGAGCGACTGGCGCAAATTGTTATGGTTCACGTCACTGCCTATGTTCGTGGTCGTATTTGTACCGTTTGTCGTGCCGGAGAGTGCTAGGTAAAGTTCTTACAATTTGTTTATTAAATATCAGCCTTTTGGATTTTATATTACTGGTATTCCCGTTAAGCCTAGTTAAGCTAAATATTTGACGGCCTGGCACAACTAAGAGTTTCACGTGCTTACCTAGAAAGAGAGGGGAAACCAAACATTTGTTGTCGACGTTTACCGATTGAGGAGCTCACGAATCACCAATGTCATGGTGGTGTTGTTGCTTAGCAGGTCAGCCGATTCGTGAGCTCGCCAAATTGTCATGGACCTCTTAAAGTATTCCTTACAATAATATGCCAATGTATAATACGTATTTTATAGGTGGCTAGTGAGTCGAGGTCGAATCAGTCAAGCAGTGGAGGTACTGAGGAAGTTTGAACGGGTGAATGGAACCAAGATCCCTGAGGACGTTATGGATGAATTTATTGTAAGTGTCAAATATACTTACAAGAATATGCCATTTCAACTTGTCCGATACTTACCTACTATTGTAGTTACTATACTTTATTACAACAAAACTTTCATTAGCAATGGATATGTGTTGATTTGGTTTAGTCGTTGCATGTCTGTTGTGAGCTCTCAGTACATTTTTAGCCCACGAAAAGTAATTTTATTGAAATCTATAATTTTGCTTTTAAATGATAGAAATGTATAAATTATATATTATAACTAGAGGTGTAATGTACCTTCGTCAAACGAAAATAAATCTTTCAACATTTACATTGCAGGTATCCGCAAACCAGACCAGAGAAAGTAGAGAATCTTTGGCAGTGCTGTTCAAGAGTCCTCTCATCCGCATCTCTATGGTGCTCCTACTGCTCGTGTACATGTCATGCTCCATCATCTTCGATGGTCTCGTCCGGCTGTCCAACGCCTTCGGGTTGGACTTCTTCATCACGTTTACGTTGACTTCAGCGACGGAGATCCCGTCCATTACCATGCTTACGTTACTTCTTGACAGGTGATTCATATCTAGGTATTGTTTGTTTAAGGCTTTGCCTGTGTCTAGGAAGATAAAAGTTCAGTAGCTGTGTCTTTTATGTGGATCCCGCTATGCAGCTACAGGTTTATGACCGTTTGCCTGTGACAGTTCATTCACGTCACCTTAATGTGTTATCATATTATGCGACCTATTTCAGTTCAATTAAATAAAATTTTAATGAAATGTGGTTGAGAAAATAAGTTAAATGCCAATATATAATGAGTTAATAAAATTGTATGAAGAAGAGAAGGAAAAAGGAAGATACAACAATAAGTTTATGTCTAGGCGTAGGGTTCCGAACGGCGATGATATAAAAAAATATTCTTCGTGATAATGGAATATGCAGAAAGGCAGATAGAAAGATGATGCAGATTAAAAAAAATCTAAAAAAGGTTTATTTTATTGTTTGTTTTGTTGAGGCCGCTTTAAACCATTGTTCTCGGTTATAGTCTGTTTCAAATACGAAGTCCCATTTGACAGATGATAGCTGGGCAGCAATAGCGAAGACACCGTTTCAATCGACTCAGCACGAAATCGATTACTGATTAACTTTATAAACAAATTGTAATCGTGGCCTTAGGATCGATACAGAAATAATAGAAACAGAAAAACAAAAAGGAGGAGTAAAACCAAGTTTGACATAGAAAAGAATGGTTACATCAATGTTATTTATATCGTGTTTATTTGTTAATCTATGAGATATTCGTACTATAAGTCCAATATCGCTTCAAATTCATTTATTGATAAAAAAAATATATTAAGCGGTAGCTGAATGGGATTTAAGGTACCTTGCAACCTAAAAATAATTAATACCAAATACAATTTTGCATAAGTATTTCTCGGATAATTGTTTTTAACTCGAGTTAGATCGATTTTATACGATTCATATTGTCGCGTCACTATGACCGAAAGTAAAAATCAAAAACCATAGTGCGTAAACATGGTATTGTAGTAAAATGTTATTTTATTTTGATGTTTAAATTATTTAAGAACAATATCAATGGAAATTAATAGTTGATTATGTTTGTGAAACAATTATGTCATGTTTTATATAGATTTTAATTATTTTTAAATAGTCTTTAGTACCATAAGTAATCATTGTTTATTTTAGCAAATTATATGAAATGTGCGGAGTTACGTGCTATGAAGTGTCAAAAGGGACTTCATATTTGAAACAGACTATAGTTTATTCATATTTTCTCCAGTGTATACTTAGTAAACTCACTAACCCATATATTTTGACGTTCATAAGTGTTACTTTGTGACCTAAATGAATAAATGATTTTTGACTTTGACTTTGACTATAGTTTAACAGTAGGTTACAAGTATAACTTTGATTTTATTCTTGATTACGTGTAACGTTCTTAGATTTATCAGGCCACATACAGGCTGCATATGAAGTAGTAGTAAATGTAAGGTGTTGTTTTCCTTTCAGGTGGGGGCGTAGAAATCTTACTGCTGGACCAATGAGTCTGGCTGGGATACTGATCATCATCGCTTTATTCGTGCCTAAAGGTGTGTTTCTGTTATAATATTATACCAAAATATTTAGGCTTTGATACCGTATAAGTATTACATCATAGCTACTTATTCTGGTAGCTTCAGCTTGTTGTATATGTCAATGGAAAAACAGTTCACCATCTGAATTGTTCTATTACAGGTATTCCACAAGCGACTATGGCGATAGCAGCACGGTTCTGCATCAACATGTCTTACAACGCGGCGATACAGTGGGTCACGGAGATGTTGCCGACTCCGGTCCGAGCCTCAGGGTCCGCTACGTTGCATATGAGTGGATATATCGCCACTGTCATCTCACCTTTTATAGTATATTCGGTAAGTAAGTCTACCTAACGTAGCAATGACCTGGCCATATCTGTCGAAAGACTGATGACTGTTGGAATAATATATAGAATCCTAGAGTGACAGAGTCTTGGTAAATGTAAGGTAGAACGTCTTGTGGTCAGGTCAGCGGACGATTTAAGGTGGTGCAGGGATCTGGATACGTAAAGTAAAAAAACAAAATACCAGGTTTTATAACGTTTTAGAGAGGCCTGCGTCCAACAGTGAAATGCAGTAAACCGATAATATTTTCTATATTAGAATGGTTTTTATTTAAGTGGCTGTCTCGTTGTTCCCCAAGCACAGGATTGTGCTTATAATTGCGGCACGTAGCAAGGTTTCAAGTTCAGTGCCTGGATCAGGCAAGTGAGGATTTCTAGTCATGAACTATTTAATAACAGCTCATAGTTGGAACATGTGCTATTGCTGGCGAAATTTGTGTGCAATAAAGCATATATTATGTAAATATATCTCAAGTTTATGTATTCCCGATTTCTATACACATTTACAATATACTTAGCTATCTAAACATATATAATATATCTTGAACTCATAATATCGATAAGACCATTTATCATCATTCAAAAATAACAAC
This sequence comes from Catocala nupta, assembly GCA_963675205.1. Lineage (NCBI taxonomy): Eukaryota > Metazoa > Arthropoda > Insecta > Lepidoptera > Erebidae > Catocala > Catocala nupta. The sequence goes on along the minus strand of OY776079.1, from coordinate 6,514,453 downwards.
GTACACACAGCGACAAACCTAGACTGTTTGGACTTTGAACTATTAGAACTTGAACGCTACGTATCGTGCGACATCGACACCTCTATGCACTGTCCCTTTCCAACAATTCTCGATTTTGTATATAGCGTAGTTATGCGTATATAGGGTGTCTAACTTGATGTGTAGCCGTGTATACAAGAAATAAACGTTTAAACGCACCGATATAAAAAAACGTTACAAGAATTAGTCGTGTGGCGTCAACAAAATTCTAACAACACTAAGCAAAAATTATATAATTTTGTTTTGTGTATGATGCAGGAAGTCGTCTGGTCAAAACTGCCGTTGTTGATCCTGGGCCTGGTGGCGGTGGTTGGGTCATTCATGAGCATGTTACTGCCGGAGACTAAGGGACTGCCGATGCCACAGACTTTGGCGGACAGCGAATGGATCATCAGAGAAAAGTCGTTATGCAGGTTAGTTTATATCTATTTATTTTAATTTTCGAGCAAGTTTTTATATACCTAGAATTTCGAACAGTTGGTTGATTAGAAGATGTAGGGCTTGTTCCACAACCCCCAAATAGCATTTATCTATAAGATAAAGGTCTCACCATCTCTCTTCTTTAACCTAACGAGAGTGGGACAACATGCGATTTATATTTCATATAACATTTACTTGATAGTTGTGAAACTGGCCAGTAAAATAACACTGCTATATCTATTGCATCCTTTTAAATAAATGCTTTGTATAATTTCGACTGTCAAGACACTGCATATAACATTTTATCAAACTTACACCAGCTCGGCTAATGAAGTAGTCTTGCAGCCTAACATTGATAAAACTTTCGGATAATTAGAGTATAATTACTCTTCTACTTCTTTCTTCTGGTAAAAGCAATGAAGAAAAATGACTGCCTATGACGATGAATGACATATAGTTTTGAATATTTCCTATTCCAAAAATTCGTAGAATTCATTGTCTAATCTTGATGATCATATTCAGAATCTGCTTTAACGTCATTATTAGCTGGGCTAATGTGTTGCCACCTATATTTTAACTTGCCTCCGTGACGCAGCGGCAGTGAAAGCGACTGCTGTGCATGAGGTTCCGGGTTTGACCGGGCCAACAAAGAGTTGTAGGGTTTTACTAATAAGAAATCTTAATGTCAATCCGGTGATAGGAAGTTGGCGGTGCTAGACACCCAGTGTCTCGGAAAGCACGTAAAGTCGTTGGTCCTGCGCCCGATCTATCTTCAGAACAGAAAGTGCACTTGTGCACACATTTATGCACTATAGTTCTTCCTTTGCAGATGGCTAGTCTCCGTTAAGATTGACCGCATTGACCGAAATTCGGTCTGGAGGACATTATTATTTACCTGTATCTTTGCTTTCTGTTGATACCACCACTAGTCACTACTCCATCTTGACAAGACTGATGTTGACCTGATCTAATATATTGACTTTCTTTTTTACAGGAAACCCCACGAAATAGAAGACGTCGAATGCGTGAACGATAAAGAAAAGGCCTTCATTACGTAGCGTTTCAATCAACATTGGTGGCACTAAACATTTCTACCAAATGGAGAGATATTTTCTTTACTTAAACTTATTTGTACGTACATAAAGGTGTGTTCTCCTTTAGTGTATGTGAAGCCTATTTAAATATAAGGTTATAGTTACCGTTAAATGATCATCTGAATATATTTGTAATGTTTAAATCGATAGTGGAGGTTAGATTAATTCTTGCAATTCATGATGGCATGTCGAGAGTAATTTTCCGAGCGTTTTATTGTCAAAAGTTTCTTAGCTGGCTGTATTGTACGTTTAAAATCCAACTGACGGCTATGATTGTTTTCTTTATCAGATCTTCTGCGTTCTTATGGAAATTGCACGAATGACGCAATGGCACGCCAAGTATTGAGACTTCGAATTCCATACGGCACTAAAATTTGTGTGATCTCCTAAAAATTGTTCTATGATTATTACTTGTATAGACTGCTTAAAAGAATTAATTAATACAATCGTAAAAATAACAAAATGAATATCCATTCCCTGTTAAGTAATCTAAACAACTTGACCTCAAATAGGGATATCCAAATTTTAAGATAAATCGCTTAGAGTATTTAAGGCGCTTTAAGTTTTATGTGACAATAATATTTTATATGATTGTATACGACCTGAATACAGCATTATCAGAATCAGTAATAGAATCCATTGAAAGAGTATTTTATATGTTGAATCAAGAATAAGTTTTTCATAAAACGTAAAAATCAAACCAACAAAATCAATAGCTATGTAAGTAAATTTTTATTTTATTAAATTACTGATGGTGCATAATCTGCATTCAGGTATACGACATACTTAAAATAATGTTGTTTACGAATTGGATAAATAGGTTTTAGAACAAATTGGCCTTGTGGTGAAAGTAAAAATAAAAACAGCAATAAAAATTGCATTGATCGAGGCATTAGTCGGTGCTATAAAATGCATGAGCAGAAATATCAAGTATTTACTGAATAAATAGTTCATCATTGCTTGCTATAACGGTGGAGAAAAACATCATAAGGAAACATGTCTGATAGTGTACCAAGATGTGTGAAGTCTGCCAAGTTGCACTGCGTAAGCATGGTGGATAATTTGCTTAAACCTTTTCATGAAAGGGCCCGTGCCCAGCAGTGCGACAGTTTAAATACAGAGCTGATATTATTATCATAAATGTTGTAGACGTGCAGATGTTGCTTTATTATTTTTATCACTAAGCGAGGTGCCTCATTAGTGCGTTGCGTTGCGTCGTCGCAACGGATCAACGCATTGTATGCCACATCTGCGCTGCGACGTCGTGGGTCGTCGCAGCGCAAAAGGGCGACGCACGCACTGGTTTCAGTCTTCATTCTACAATGGATCGGAACACTGTCGTCGCATCGGAGCTCCGATAGCACAGCACAGCACCATACCTTCCGCTTCGTTTCTCGTCCGTCGATCCGTTAAAACGTCGCGTGCGACGTCGCAACGCATTAATGTGTCACGTCACAAAAAATATATTAAAAACGACGCATCGCAACGCAACGCAACGCACTAATGAGGCATCATGCAAAGGTAGGCACCTCGCCTGATAGTTTACAATGGAGGCTTGCAGCAATGCTGTTATTATTCGTGAAAGTTTGCTCGTGTTTGAATTATTGTTCGCAGCTCTTGGGACACTGGTTTCCATAACGACATGACAGCTTCAGAGTAATATTATACTTTGTTAACATTAATTTTAAATTAAGTATACTACGTTTTGAATTTATTTCTCTCAGGTTATTCTCTAATGATAGCACGCTATTCGTCTAGAGAAATGTTGGATAATTGTAGATATAATATTATGCTTACAAATTAAATGAGTGCCTAATAAATCGCTTTGTGATACGACAAAATAATTTTTAAAACGTTAGTATTGTCTAGAAGAAGCTTCCATTTTTATATTTTAAGGATACATTCAAGTGGTTTGTCACTTTCAATCTTATAGATAAACAGATAAGATTCAAATTGGCAAGCTTATAGTACTTACAAGACTATTCTTACTTTGCTCAAGATTTGTACATTCATAAGTACTTTTATTACTTGTAATCGTTAATGTAGCAGATATACAATAAATTGTCAATTTGGATTTATATCGACTTTAAAATTAAGCCTACATTTAGGTTTAACTTTGCATATCAGTAACATTATGTAACAATAAAAATGTCCAAATATGAATTATCTATGAGATATGTAGCTATGTAAGCTCAAAAGATCTTTAAGGTGCGGGACAAATACAAGAGGTGTCGGGCTAGGACGAGGGGCGAGGCGCGGGCGAAGCGTGGGCGAGGCGCGGGCGAGGTGCGGGCGAGGCGCGGGCGAGGTGCGGACGCGGGGACAGAACAGGCGCGCTAACAGTGTCGGAAAGGCGAGGCGCGGGCCAACAGCAACAGGGGATGCATCTGGGGTATTCTAGTGATTGCTTTTATCACAACATGACGTCTTCTTCGTCAGATGACGAGGATCTGCAAGCATTTGGTGAACCTACAAAAGATCAGAACATATGCGGTCCACCCTGTGTGGCAAGCAGGACAGAAGCATGGAGTCCGGCACGCTACTACTAACTGCGGGTGCGCCGAGGGCGAGGAAGCGGCGGCCGCGCCTCACCCGCGCCGCCGCGCCACGCCCCTGGCTCGCCATCTCAGTATGTTTCGCGCCACACCTCTTCTATACATTTTGTATGAAATATCAACAACGTGGCGCCGCGCCCGCGCTGCGCTCGCGCCTTACCTCCGCTCGACGCCTCTTGTATTTGTCCCGCGCCTAAGACAAATTTATCTCGCTAATAAACATTACGGTGTATTATTAATGTTTCAGAATGTTCAGGCACTGTCTGGACATTTTAAAACAGGGTCTCAGTATTATTCGACATCATTATATGACTTTACATGTACCCAGAGTATTATACAGGGCTTACCAGTAAAATATGGTCATGTTGAGTTATAAAATGTTAGCAGTTCAATTGAGCTTCTTTCTATTTTTATTCTTAGTTTATTTCAAGCATCTAATAACACATTACCTGTATTTTAATTTAACCTTTTCATTTGAAAGGCATTTTCTAAATAAAAAATATATGATTTTCTTTAGTCATCATTGAGTCTCATACTACTTAATTATACAACTCACATCCACTATATGACTATAAAATATGACCATTACTTACTATTACATACTGTACAGACAAAGGCCAAGCCTGCTGGAACAGAGTACAGCTGATATTAATGGATCTGGGCCTATCAAGCTAACTATTATAGTAACACACTGCACACTTATTACGGTTACGAGTTTTTTCTGTGCACTGTTTGTGCCTCGTAGTACATTTAAGCAGGGAGAAAATATGCTTTAGTTGTATAGGATTATTAGAAATCACCGAAAATGATATTCGAATATCTATTACAACAACTTAATTCAAATATAAATTGAAATGAAACTACTATATACGGATTTTATCGCGTTGTTTATTAATCACTGTATTACATAATTTTGAAACTATTACACTACTATTACTATTGAATTTTACTAATTTATAAGCTGATAAAATTATTTAAACTATGTATTAAATCTATTTATATTTAGGTTTACACTTTCCCCGACGTTTCGGTTGCTTTTCAGCAGCTATGGTCACGGGGAGAGTAAGATGGTAGTTGTCTCAATGTTCCAGTGTAGTTATTTGAAAGTACCCGAACATAATTTAGTCATCGCTGTTTCTATTTACGCAGTATGAGCTCAAAGTATCATGAAGTCTAACTGTGGTTTGTTTCTTCTTGGGTTTGACTATTTGAAGTACTAATCAAATTGTAAAAAATCACATTCATTGTTTCCAAACTGTCAATAAACTAGCTCCAAGGATTATCTGGATTGTTATGAAATCATTCCTAGCTGGAACCTAATGTATTATTAGTAAGTAATATATACAATTAAGAACAAGTTATACTTACTGTGATATATTAAATACAATTAAATTCTGGTTTGTGACAAATTCAATAACTTATAATACCTATGTATCATTTAGGACGGAATTATTCATTTCTATTTGTATATTTCACCTACTTGTATTAAATATTGTCGTACGTTTATGCGAATGTTATACATTGAAACTGCTTTATACGAATTATATCGTGATATAATCCGTGTATAGTAGTTTGATTTCATTCTACTTGTATTATTTAGTAGTCTAGTACTTTTCCTAAACTTGTTTGACCGAAAATCATTATCCATAACACGTTTGCCATAAACTTCAGTAACCATAATTTTCAAAAATTCGATATTTTTTTTTTTACATTATTATCTTTCATTCTAAAATTATTTTGTAATAATATCGAGTACTATAATTGAATCCCCTAATTTCGCATGAAATAAAGTCACATGTCCTAAGTATTGTATTATATAATGTGTATTATTCCGAATATTCATTTATAATAAAATTGTTAGTCGTAAAACATTTGCTTAATTAATTAGGTTTTAGTGACAGAAACGAATCGCTGTAAATCCGACTCCACTCAGTCGTGTCTGCCCTACCCCTAGAGCGTAATTTAGAATTGCGCAGGCGCGTAGAGGCGAGGCGGCCCGCGGGCTGAGAAGCAGGAGGCTGTGAGCGAGCCGCCGCAGCTGAGGTTGCAGCAAGCCGAAGCTGCGGTGGTGAGCGAAAGCCGTCTGCGACGATTAGCACGCGTGGGACCGCCGGAGACTCGCAGCGCCGGAGCAGAGACAAAAGACAAGCTTTGTAATACAAATTAGTTTTAGAAACATTATTAGGATAAATAAACATTAAATAATTTGAATTTAGGACTTATTGAAAATGGTTTTAAATCTTTTGTATATTATTGATTGTAATATTTATGACAAACAAATTTAGGGCATATTGTATTTAGGAATTATAATTTTATGGCATGTGATATTATGTGACATAAAGTTCGGGCAAATTATCATTAGGACAAATGATGATTAGGACAAAACAAATTATGGCACTTTTGATTATGGATAAAAAGTTAGGTAACACAATAGAGTTCTCTACTGCGTATTATTTGATATCCGTAAAACGGGATTTAATCATGTTAAATTACATATCACTATTTATTATTGACATTTATATGTATAAAAATAAAAACATATCAAGCTATAGGTATTACATAGTTTCATGTTTATTTTTTATTTATTTTTATAAATATAGGTAGGTATTTCATAAAGATCTTAAAGGTTTTTTATATGAAGAAAAATCTTATGATTTAATGATAATATTTATAGTTAGAAAAAGGTTGTGTTTTAAAATATCCAAGCAAGAGATAATTTCTATCATATTAATTTCTTGGATACTTTAAAGTAAGTCTTAAATCTGGGTTATTTAGATATAAGTAGACAATAAGATAACAATATTGTACAATAACAAAATATAAATAAAATAATTATGTTTTACAATTGTTCCATTTTACTGTTTACATCCAATTAATCCAAAACAAAAGGATTTCACATGAAATAACTATTAAATGAACTTATTCTATTTAATTTATGAATTATAATCCTAACTTATATTAAATATGCGAATGTAAGTTACTTTGTTACGTTGTTATGGCTTAAATACCGACCGATCATCATGAAATTCGGTAAATACGTTTCAAGGGTATAAGAAAAGCTTTATCCTGCTATAATCTTTCATCCTGAAAAATGTACTGTTACCGAGGTAAGCCACGAGCAAACACTAGTACTCAAGCATTATGCTATATTTTATAACACAAAAAAGCCTGCTATTTAGTTATTTACTTAAGGATGATGGTTAACTTTTGTAAATGACATTAATTTACCGGAAAATTCTGAGGTTCTGCATTGTCCGTAATCTTTCTGCACCCACTTATGCCAGGCACTCTATTTAAATAAAGTTAATGCAGATGGATTTCTTTCCGTCATAAATAAAATCTTGAAATATGGGAGCGTGAGATATTCGTCGATTGCCATAACTGTGGACTTGATCGGAGGTGACATATTCCACAAACTACCGATAGACAGTACACGCGAAATAGGATTGATGTTTTCTGGATTTTCTGCAAGGCTAGGATATACATAGAAGAAAATATTTGGATGACCATCCAAATATCTTTGATCGTTAATATATCTCTCGAACGAGAAAAATATAATATACTAATAATCAGCAAAATTAAATTAAACAAAAAAAACATGCGGTTCAGTCTTTAGGGAATGCCGATAGAAGTGAAAACTAAGTAACTATCGTGCGGTGACGATTACGCGAGTTTCACGCTTTTTGTTCACCTAAAAAGTACACATATATACACAGTATACATATAGCTCATGGGAAGCGTTCGGTGACGATGACGCGAGTTCCATGATTTTTGTTCACCCAAAAAGTGCTCAATGCGCCTAAAGAAGATTTCGCTTCAAAAATTTATTAATACATATATTAAAAGTCAAGCACTCTGCCTCTCACCTAATATATTTAGTATGCTGTGCCGGCAGGGTCCACAATTGATTCTTAGCTGTAGGTAAGTCTACCATCTATTATTATTACTTCTACATTGTGGCAAGACAACAAAGATTTAATTTAAAAAGCTTATCGTGTTCGTAAACTTCTTTAAGGGTATAAACGACGTCGCTTGCTTGGAAGCGACTCACGTGTGAAAATAGAGAGTAGTGCTAAAGAGAGTTTTGATATGCAAGCCAATTTCGTAACAAATAATGTGAAAATATCTTGCTTGAAATTCGAACGCTCTAGCAACGTGTTCTTAATCAATCAACCGGCAATTAATAGTTACGCAACTTCTATAATCATTAATCTAATCTATAATATTTGAATAATAACACTGATATTATTTTCATTATTTATGGCGCTTATTGCCAATGATAATAATCAAAGTGCTCACTCAAACTGTTACGTTTCACGTATGTAAGCAAGAGATGAAGCTCACTTTTTCTATCCAGACTATCTGACCCTAACCCATACAGACCAATCTTATTTTTAAGAATAAAATTAAATAATTGATTTCTCAAAAACGATCAAGATAAGTATACATTTTTATCTGGCTAAATTGAAATTATATGCAAGATTAATAGAAAAATATATTCGTCCGGGATAAATAGATAACAAATAAAACTAAAGATCGAGATTTATAATAATTTTTAGTGTATCTGCATCTTCTTTAAGGAGCTCATAGCTGGAAATTAACATTTAAGGCGTTTATTTAAATATAGAACTAACTAACAAACAAAACCTGGTTATTGCTGTTAACCTTATTGCTGGGGGTAGGCACACGTATTATTATAGGACGATCTAAAATGAAGATTTTTGTAGTTATACGTATAGGAGCATTGCTGCATCTGCGGCGCAATAGTAATTGTCCAATATTAGTATCATATGTTTAGGCTTAAGATTTGTGATGCGCATTTAATTATCATAAAACACGCTTAAATATTTAAAAACAAATTCTATAAATGAATTGCGATGCCAAATCTTATCACTCTGTATCGAGTCCTCGGTGGAGCCGTGTGTGATAAGTGGCGTTTTAATTATTCTTTATTATGGCTGAGATCATACTAGAAAAGGCAATGGATACCTCCATAATAGAATCACCTGCTATAGATGAAAACGCTACATCAAAATCACTCGGTGGAACTGTAATTATAGAAAAACCGCCCGAAGAAGATATAATGGAATCATCAGCTGCAATTGACAGTGAAGAAAAACAGCCTGAAGATGCCATATTAGAATCACCACCGGAAACTACAAATGTTGATAATACTGATAAAAACATAACTGAAGAAAACGAAGATAATATTGCGAAAGTATCTACTAAAAATGGAACAACAAGATCACCAGTTAAAAACGCAAAACGGAAATCATCAGCTGGCAACGCAGAATCTCCTTCAACGCCACGAGTAAGCAATGTAAGTGCAAACATATCATAAAGCTATCACATTTAGCTCTACATTTAAATGACCTAGAAAGAAATCACAAGATCATCACGCCACTATAAAATGAATTTTAATCTGAGAGTCTATTCTCTTCCCATAGTCACACAAAAATAGGATAAAATCAGGCACAACGGCATATATGTATATAACATCCTTGTTTGTACTCATTTGTGAATTTCTTATATCACATACCCCTGTATATATATCAATGTTAGTCTATTTGACTTAAATAGAACACGATCGATTAAACTTTTCGGTGTAGTTTGAACAAAAATCAATAAATCAATGTGTGGAGGAACGTGGTGTGACGTTCCACAACACAAAGGGAGGATCCTTCGACCCGGCTGGGTATCGTGCTTGGCGGGTCGCGGTCCGACAGTTAATATGTCGGGAACTTGTATATATATGTATAGTAACATGCTGTGTAAATTTCGCTTGCGTGATTCAGGAATGTATGGTGAAGTGTGTAGTTATGTCTTGAAATTTGTCGTAAATTCTTGAATATGATTGCAACAAAATAAACTGCTAACATCTAAATACATTGTTGATTACGTATTAATTACATAACGTATTGTGATGTAAATGAATTATTATTTTTAAAACATTATAATATCTAATCGCGTACTGATATAAGTATAGCATTGAGACCATTTTCAATATAAATGTAGCGATTTATCAGATTCCTTTACACATAAGTGATGTAAACAAATTGTACGTCATTTATATACAAACGATGAATAATTAGGCAAATTACAAGCTTTGATTTTCTTACTTCACCATTTTTGACAGACACGAAAATACTATGTGGCGTTTAGGTTATAGATTAATAATCAAAGCATAGTATTAGAGTATATATTTTTTTAATTATAATCATTTATTCAACTTAAATTGGTACGAAATGATACAGAGCTTAGGTTACATCGTAAAGGTAATATATAAGGGGTGCCTGTACTAGGATAAACCTGTGCCACAGGCATTAAGGGCACATACTGTATAATATAGATATAAATTCTAAAACAATACTTATAAAATATTATTATTTGTATATAAAAACTTACGAATTCCATTATAAACTAAGTGATTACTATGACTACTTAAAGAGCTATTTTATTGCGTAACACTTATTGAACAACAGTCATCAAATTTTCAGTTTGATCGTTGTTGAAGGTTTGTAAATATTGTTGAACTAATTGCTTAGTGTTAGCATATTTTTTGTCATAAATCGCAGTTATTTTGTTTATATAATTATAAAGAAATGGACCTAGAAATGCGAAAACCCTATTGGTAACTTATATCCTAACTAATATAATAAATGCGAATGTGAGTAGAAACTCACATTCTCATTTACATTACATTAGTTAGTAAGTTAAGGGAGTTGAAGCGTGAAAACGTAACAAACAAAGAATTATTTGTTACGTTTTCACGCTTCAACTACTCAAGCGATCATCCTAAAATTTCGCATACACGTTGTCAGGGTTATAGAATAGGACATAGGGTACCTTTCATCCAGAAAAAAGTACTGTTACCAACCTAACCTAACCTATTTACGCGAGCGAAGAAACGGAAAAAATTTAGTCATTTATAATATAACTAGATTTGCCCGCGGTTTCACCCGCGTTAATGATTACTGCGCCACCCCCGTGGGTCGTAGCGTGATGTTATGTAGTCTATAGCCTTCCTTGATAAATGAGCTATCTAACACTAAAAGAATTTTTCAATTCGGACCAGTAGTTCCAGAGATTAGCGCGTTCAAGCAAACAAACAAACTCTTCAGCTTTATAATATTAGTATAGATTTAGGGATACAATTTTGTTTGTATTTAGGTGTTAATCTCTGATTTTATTAAACCGAAATTTTCCTATATTATCCTGCTTACCACCATTGGAATAATAATAATATTCTATCACATACACCATCTAGCCCAAACTAAGCAGCGCTTGTACTATGGGTAGGTACTAGACAATGGATCAACTTACATATATACTTTTTTTTGTAATTACCTAAATATTATACATAGAAACACCCAGACAAACATGCATGTTCATGCACACAAATGTTTGACTTGTGCGAGAATCGAACCAGCGACCTCAGGCGTGGCAGTCGGTTACACTAACCACTACGCTATGCGCATAACCAGCAAAGTGTATGTGCAATACAGTTTTGCTTATAATTTCGGGAATAAATAGGCATACTCTTGGATCACCATTTTATGTAATCGCCTCTCTACTTTGGAATAGCACAAAACTCAAACGAGTCTATTAAATGAAATAAATATGAATGAATGAATTCCTGCGTAATGATGTTCCAAAGTGACCGTCGCATCGTGCCATTATCTTTGATCAAAATAAGTTTAAACACATGCAAATATTTCTTCTTTTCTTGCCATATAAACAACACGTTTTCTGCTTGTCGATCTTTATCTAGACATGTGAGTCAATGCAATACAGATTAATAAATTTATCATTGTAGATTTTTATATTGATTTCAAGTTTGCATATGATTATACAAATATAGCATTTGCCTTAATTGTATAGTTAGCCTTCCATATTGAAAAGCTCTTGATAGCATGAGCTTGGATGAGTTCATGCTATCAAGATGGGTTTGATTTCGCAGGCAAAAAGCTTTCAGTTAAACACGCTTTGACTACTGATGTCACAAACTAACAGTCGTAACTTTTCTTTGATACTCAAGAATCATTAAATTACTTTCTGGCTGCGGTTAAATTGATCAAGTTAAAATCCCATCGGAATAAATTCACTTGTGCAGTGTATAATTCGGCTCGATCATCTTATTCTTTTGACTGTCTATCTACCTACTCTAACTAGGTATATATCTGGTACAGTACTAAGTCTAAACTCGTCAACCCTACGATTAATATAGCCATATACGCATGACATTATTTTATGATGCTGTAAATGATTATATAGTTCAACACAACTTCTTTTGTGCAGGGTTCGAGTCGAAATAGCAGGCAAGCCATTGACGCTGATGCTGACATGCTGGAGTCAGTTCTGCACCACGTGGGGGACATGGGCCGGTACCAGAAGCTGCTCTTCCTTGCCATGATGCCCTTTGGTTTCATCTTCGCGTTCGTGTATTTCGTGCAGATGTTCATCGATGTAGCGCCATCTAATTATTGGTGTAAGATACCAGAACTGCAGCATTTGGATGTGGAACTGAGGTAAGTCGTTGTTTTGGTGTTCGAACTTGAGTCAAATTGTAGCTTAATTCTGTTAGTTGATTATATTATTATTCTTGTTACCTCGCCTATCTAAAAGAACCCGTTTATGATCATGTTTACCATGCCCATACCACAGATTTACTAGGTGCCTTAATTAACAACAATCCCTCTAGTGCGGCTGCTAGCAAGTCGTTAGGCGCCCATAATACAATTTAAATTCAAGCCCTCAAAGGGACTTTGAATCATGAACTAATGTTCCCGCGATAGGCTCCCAAACCGAGCTTTTTGTTATAAAACGATTTCGCGAAAGAGAGACATAAAATAAATCATATGAGTAGAAAAGAGATGTAAAGTAGCTCGCAATTACAATTGAACATTATAATGTTTTGTGATTGAACCTCTAAGTTAGGTAATTTAAAAAATAAAACTGTTATTTACGAAGCAACGGCTTTATATGCTATTCTCGGTAAAAACAAGTGATATAATATTACATATACATATATGACTATTATGATGACAAATCTTTCAATCAAGTAATTAAATTGATAAAATACATAATATGATTAACCTTAATACATTTAGTACACACAGCGACACATCTACCTAGACTGTTTGGACTTTGAAATAAAAGATGAACGCTGCGAATCGTGCGAGAGGGTGCGTTATATTTTTGTTATTTTGTCTCATTCACGCTGAACATGACGCTGCGCTGGAGCGCCTATATACATATGTATATAATAGTTTTAAATTTTTCAGCAAGTTTATCTCAGCGCGAATATTATATTTTACAAGTTTGGTTTTCGATTAGCGCTAGCGTCTGAGCGTTAATACATCCATTACCTATTATCAATTATTATTATTACTGGTGCAAATGTTATAAACTATTAAAAAGAGTCCTTAAAAGAGAAAATTAATAAGTTTTACATTTACTCATTAAATTAATAAAAATTATGAAGCATTAAGTTAAATAAGTAAGCGATAAAAATGTATTTCATTATTTACTTTCATAACTATGCACTGGAAAATATAATTATAAGTAATTTTAAGATATTCATTAAATCATTAAGTAACTTCTTATCTTGTGTGGGGGCCAGTCAGTACAGACTGGCGACACTTCGACCCAGTGGGATCTTTTGTGTCGACTTCCCCAATAACGACTGCCATAGATGTTCATGGCAGCCGGGACCGACGCCTTAACGTACTCTCCAAGGCACGGAGCAGGCGATAATTGTCAATCAATACGCACATAATTTCGAAAAGTCATATAACTTCCGAAAGTCAGAAGTGCGCGACGTGGGTTCGAACACCAGACCCTCTGCATTGCAGTCTGTTGGTCTCCCCACTGAGCTATCGCTGCTCTTAGCGATAGCTTAGTGGGCAACCGATGTACTGCCACGCAGAGGTATCGACTACGATCCCGAGGCGCGCATCTCAGATTTTTACGAATTTATGTGCGTATTAAATAGTTAATTATCGCTCGCTTTAACGGCGAAGAAAAACGTCGTGAGGAAACCTGCATGTTTGAGAGTTCTCCATAATATTCTCGGAGATGTGTAAAGTCTGCTAACCCGCACTCGGCCAGCGTGGTGGACTATAGCCTAATCCTTCTCACATTGAGAAGAGGCCCGTGCCCAGCAGCCGATAGTTTAATACAGGGCTGATATTATTATACAGGTTGTCCCAGAATATGTGAATTAAGTTGTAACGGGAGATTCCTTAGGTATGGTCATATCAAATGTGCTAATTAAAAAAATTATGCGTATAGTGTAAAAATTTAAAATCTAAGTTTTAGACATTGTGATTTTTTTAGACTTTCAACCACAAGTGCTTCGTTTATGACAATTTCTTTTATTATTTTTGAAGGATTGATTCGTCAAACTACAAAAGATTTTTTTTTAACTGACATTCTTTTGAATTCGCAGCAATATTTTGCTACGAATCGTACTTTTTTTAAAACTTCGTTGTTTTTACTTTTACACAAAGGTTATAACTTTTTATTTTTTATTGAGCACATTTGAAAGGTCCTTACCCAAGGATTCTCCCGGACCGTTATAATTTGATTCACATATTCTGGGACATTCTGTATATTTATATTAAATCAAAAAACCATGCAGTCATTTTGATATAGTTTTCGATTAACCCATATTTAATTTGTTGATCTTTAGTGTCAAAGTGTTCAAAATAAATCACTAGGTTGACTTGTACACTTGATAAATAAATTAAGCTTGTAATTTTGTAATAGTGCATCTGTCCTTGCTATAAAAATAAATTTATTCATTTTAAAGCACATCGTTTGTTTATATTTTCGTAATATCTTATGATACATGTCCTATACCGAAAACATCCATTCGTAGCCTAAAAACAATCAGTTTTAAGCGTTAACGTTAATAAAATAAGGTTTAAAGTGGTGTGCACTTGGTGGCTCGTATCCGTATACATTTTAAAATTTTATACAATATTATTATTATATTGTTAATAGACATTTTGTTTTAAAGAATGTGTAAAATCACATTGCTGGCAATTAAAATATTCATTAAATGTATAAAAGAAATTCACCAATAGCCATTTTCTTAATTTTGTTTTAAATTGGATGATTGGTGTTCTCTGATATTTATAGGTATGTGGTTATATACTTTTATAGTCATAACTAGGCTGTTTTTTATGAAAACTACTTCTACAAGTATCAAACATTGAATCTAAATAAACGCAATTCTTTATAATGTTTCAGACGCAACCTGTCAGCTCCTGGCGCAGCTGCAGGCGGTTCATGGGAGAGCTGTATGACCTTCGACGTGAACTGGGATGATGTGCTGGAGACAATGCAGCCACCACCAGACGGCACGCCTATGATACCGTGCCAGCATGGCTGGGACTTCGAGTTCACTGATATTCCTTATGAGACTGTTGTTACAGAGGTGAGTAATAAATACATATAAACTTCACGCTGAACCTCCGAAAAGATAGGAAAATAGAACCCACATTTGTTTTGAATTTTATTTTACTACTGCTATAGAGACAGACGGTCATAAATTGCAAGAAAATTTATGAAATAAAACCTTAATCTTTTTAAAATAATACGGCGACGGTATTTTACGTACAGCACGACATAAGTAGCTGAACATTACACAAATGTGTAACAGAATTTCTGAATAAAAATTTTCTTATTAGTAATATAGTAATTAGTTGTGTTTAAAAAACTATTCTTTAACTGTTACTGCAGTAAACGATGACGAATTATTATAATTGTGTATGATAAAGCAATTCTAAATCTAAGTGTTTATCACACACACATATTTCGCTGACTTTAGTTCAAATAATGGACACAAGGTAAACTTGACCCTGCTGGTAAAATCAGAGTCTGGAACCTGGTTTCTGAATTCAGAATTTCACGATGAGAACGTCTTAAAGTCTAGTTAAATATTACTTAAACACTTTTTTGTTTCCAAGTTGAGTTTTCTTAAGCTATAATCAAAATTTAAGTATTTAAACATCAGAATATTTTCGCGTTGTTCAAATTTATGGTTTGTTTTTAAGATATTTGTATTTCCCTTGCTTTCAGAGAGGCTGGGTGTGTGAATATGCCAGCTACGTGCCGACTGGTCAATCCATATTTTTCGCTGGGTCCCTTATTGGAAGTCTATTCTTCGGGTGGATTGCTGATATCTTCGGAAGAGTACCTGCTTTGATGGGTTCGTAATACATTTCTATGAAAATCTGTACATTGGTATAAAGTTGTGATCTCATTTAAAGAACGTCTGCCAAGTCCTATGATTGGCTAATCTTAAGAATCACGAGAAAATAAACAAATTTTAATAGCCTGTAATAGGGCACTCGATGTTTATCAAGTAGTTACATAAATGCAATGTTAAAAGTTAAGTTTTATAAATTCAGCAGCAATTAATAAATCTTTTATTTATTTATAAAATTAACTATATTATTATATCTATGGATTGTACTTACATTTTCGCATTAGTAATGGTGCATCGTCGTCGGTGACAAAAGATTAACCAATCTCCGTTTCGCCGACGACATGACCTTTTCTCCTTGTCGGTAGCAGAATTGGGTCAAATGGTCGAACAACTGAGCCAGGCAAGTCTCGAAGTTGAACTTCGTATGAATATGGCGAAAACAAAGTTAATGACCAACAGCGTAAAACGTCGGATTACGGTAGGGAGTACTAGGATAGAATATGTCAATAAGTATAGATATACTTGGCCAACTAGTTTCCTTCCAGGCAAGACAAGAAAAAGGGGTCGCTCGACGCACAGAAAACGCGTGGAAGAACTACTGGTCAATGAAATACTCGATGAAGGGCCCTTTACCATTATCCCTAAAAAGGAAGCTCGTAGACATATGTGTCCTACCTACTCTACGGAGCGTAGACATGGTCGTTAATTAAGAGTCAGAAGTCCGACATCGGGGTTGGCTAACGTGCCATGGAGCGCAGTATACTTGGTGTTAAGCTGATAGATAAGATCAGAAATACGGTACTGCGCTCCTAAACAAAGTTTAAGGATGTGGGCCAAGCTGCTGCCGAACTCAAATGGAACTGGGCTGGCCGTATCCGTCGCATGTCTGAAGAGAAGTGGGCATAAATCACCACAGACTGGGCACCAAATAACAAACGGCAGCGCGGCAGGCCCAGAATGAGATGGTGGGATGAATTGGATGCGTTCAACCGAGATTGGAGACAATTGGCGCTGGACAGAAAGAAGTGGAAAGATCGAAGGGGACGGTACAGGCTAAAAATAAATGAATAATGGTTAAAGAACTGGTATAACTAAGTCTAAGAATATATTATGTACCTTTTCCAGGGTCGAATTTGATTGGTGCCGTGGGCGGTATAGCGACCATTTACACCTCTGGAGTGTGGGACTTCTTTGTCTGCAGGTTCATCGCTGGCATGGCTTTGGACAACGTTTTCATGGCGATGTATGTTTTGGGTAAGTATATTTTAGTTCTTTAAAGGATAATATAAATTTAAATGGACACAAGAAGAATCACTATTGCCATTCCTTTTGCGATTGGCTTATTTGTTACTTTCGTGAACCAAGTTTTAGTGCACAAAGTTAAAGCATATAATATTATATACATTATATGCTTTAAATAGTACAAACAAAGTGTTATAGTTTTTTTAAATACTTCTATTGCTATGGTAGTATTTGTACCGCGGGTTCATAATTTCTTTTGTGGTGTCAGCCCGGTAATCTGCTACAACTTTTCTGTCCTGCACTTTTGCGTCCACACAACAATAAATAATTTGACATTATTTTCTTCAAATCAAATATATTGGTAGCATTTAATAGAAATTAAATATGTATATGAACCATGTTTTGATAGATCGGATTGTATTAAATAAATCTAAATCTTATAACAAATGCCAGTGATGTGTGTTGTGATACATCTATCACACGGCAAAACTGAAATGATCGTCGAGTGGCACTAATCTGTGTATTTGGTGATAGTCAAAGTTGTGACATTAATGGTTACCAAAGACTTTCACTGTATTGTCACAAATTTAGACATGTGTTTACGCGTAAAGCGTTTACAAAGTATTATCCTTGTTTTTCCAGTTCTCGAATACGTGGGTTCTCGTCATCGTACCTGGGTGGCAAACATGTCCATTGCGCTGTACTTCGGCGGTGGCTGCATAACCCTGCCCTGGATCGCGCTGTGGTTGAGTGACTGGCGCAATCTGATGTGGTTCACCTCAGTGCCCATGTTCATTGTGATATTTGTACCGTTCGTCGTGCCGGAGAGTGCTAGGTAAAGTTCTGATTATGTTAATCCTGTAAAAAAGATTATGATATTAACATTGGAGCTATACACTTTAAAATACGT
Organism: Catocala nupta; assembly: GCA_963675205.1. Taxonomy (NCBI): domain Eukaryota; kingdom Metazoa; phylum Arthropoda; class Insecta; order Lepidoptera; family Erebidae; genus Catocala; species Catocala nupta. Next base: position 6,495,976 of record OY776079.1, on the reverse strand, counting down.
GCAAACACTTTTAGATTCTTTTTGTTCAATAATCTTAGGTATAAGTCAATAAACAGTTGCAGTTGAGGCGTGCTAACTTTAACAAGACTTTAAATTTATATGATCAGAAAATGGTTCACATTTGACGCATACGTGAACGTGTTGAATACATAATCTTGCTGTAAAACTCACAGGGAGGTGATCTTTCCCTTTTACTCTGCTCTACTTTTATATCAACCAATCGATCAGCCCACCACAGTCTACTGCTAGACATAGGCCTCTCCCATTTTACGCCACAATACCAGATCTGCCGCCTTCCACATCCAGTCTGACCCAGCTACCTTTTCAGATCAGCTGTCCACCTGCCCGGGGGGCATCCTACCTTACGTTTACCAAGTCACGGTCTCCACTCTAGAACTCGCTTGCTCCAACGGCCATCATGGCCAGCCCATTGCCACTTCAGCATCGTCGATTACCTTGGTACTTTTAAGGGTAACCTCATTTTTAAGATTATCCCTCAAAGAAACTCCAAGCATAGTTCGCTCTATAGCCCGCTGGGTGACTTCCAATTTTTGGACTAGCCCTACCGTGAGTGTCCACGTTTCGACACCGTAGGCCATAACAGGCAGGACGCACTGGTCAAAGACTTTGGTCGTCAGGCATTGCGGTAAAGGATGAGAAAACCTAACGAAGCTTATAAAACGCTGCCTACCCCAACTGGATTCACCTGTCAATTTGTTCCTACCAAGTTGAACCACTTGTCCAAGGTAGACATACTCTTGAACAACTTTGAGCATTGACCCAGCGACGTAAATCGGCCTCGGCATAACATGTCTATTAAACATGTTCTTGGTTTTATCCAAGTTCATGCCGAGACCAACATGACGCGAGGTTCCATTTAGGCTGTGCAGCATCCCGCTAAGCTGTGCCAGCGACTTTGCTATAATAATGATGTCATCGGCGAACCGTAGGTGTGAGATGTACTCACCATTCACATTGATTCCCCGTCCAGTCCAGTCCAGTGCTTTAAAACATTCTCAAGCCCGTTGGAGAACAATTTGGGAGATATTACATCTCCCTGTCTCACTCGACGCAGTTCTATCGGATTTGTTGTCTGGTCCTGAAGCTGGACAATTATTGTGGCGGTGTCATATAGGCATCTCAACACTTCTATATAGCGCCAGTCAATGCGACATCATTGCAGAGCATACAGAACTGCCCAAGTTTCGATGGAGTCGAAAGCTTTCTCGTAGTCCACAAAAGCCATACACAGCGAGTGATTGTACTCTTCGGTCTTCTGTGCAATCTGCCGAATAGTATGGATGTGGTCTACGGTGCTGAAGCCTTTTCGAAACTCGGCTTGTTCTGAAAGCTGGAACTCGTCAAGTTTTCTAGCGAGACGGTTTGGGAGGACTCTCAAGAACAAATTGTAGACGTGGCTTAGGAGTGAGATGGGTCTATAGTTCTTAAATAAGTCATCACCTTTCTTAAAGAACAGAACCACCGCACTCCCACTCCACGCCTGAGGTGTTAAGCCCTGTTATGACGGAATTAAGGGGGAAAATAGATGAGTGAGACGACGATTTTATCGTGATTTTCATTAATTTTTTTAACAATTTATATTATGTATTAATATTATAAGGTCATTTTACACATATATTGGAAAACATATTCTGAAATTTTTAAAGACTTTCCTCAAAAAGTAGCGGAGATATCAGCTGCCGCGCATTGTAGGTTGCCATCCGACTGAGCAGTTTGCCTAGTTTTTGGAGGCCGCAATTTCTATCTGAAATCAATAGGAAAAGAAAATATTTTTTGTTATATATGTATCTTCTACGTGAACCTCATTTAAAATAAATGAAAATATGTATTTTTAGACGGATGTAAACATAAAGCATGCCTTTTTACCATTTTTTATATTATAAAATAACTACCTTTAAAGCGCTTTCAAAAAAAAAGTGGCTGGAAAAGTAATTTACACCAGTAATGAACTAATTCAAACAACTTACCGGTTAATCAGCGATTCCAGCACCATATTGCAATCCTTCTTTTTTTCAACTACTACTTTAGTACAAGGACACTAATGCTTCTAGAAATTTCCACACAAAAGAATAAAAGAACATCTGCCTATGTTCCCTTTCCCTTTTAAATACATGCCTTGTAGTATATGAATGACTACCCGCTCGACCGCTCCGCTTTACAAGTCACGTGCTCGGGCCCTGTCAGACGGGTACTCACTTAATCACTTATAATTTTTAAGCGAATTGCAATCTTGACTTCAAATTTTAAGAGTATATTTTTGAATAGTTTTTCAAGCGGTTGAGAAAATAACAATAACTTTTAAATTAAATGTTGTTTTGTAGTTTAGCTCAACATCTGTCGATCTAGTACAAAAATGAAAAGGGTTATGGGAGTGTGTTTTTGAAGTAATTTACAATAATTTGTTGATTTACATAATTTTCTGATGTTTTTTATTGAGTTTCATATTGTTTTCAAAAATTATGGACATGTGAACATTTTGTTTTGTAATGTAGACGATAGACAGTATTGTTTTGCCCTTCGAATAAGCCTATTTTTATCTCAATAACACCAAAACTTCGGGAGATATCAATTTTTAGTATCCACATGGAAAGTTTCGACCAAAAAAACAAAATGGCTGCCACATAGCGGGGAAGTGGATTGGGCCCAAGTGTTAAGTGTATTTGTGTATAAAAATAGTTGTTATATATGTATTTAGAATATCGCTAGTCCATGACCGGACACACTGTATATATAAATCTTCTGTGCGTGTATTTGTAATTAAACTCCTCCTAAACGGCTGGCTCGATTTTGATGAAATTTTTTGTGTGTGTTCAAGTGGATTCGAGAATGTTTTAGATTTGTTTTTTTATTTTTTTATCATGTGTAAAGGACAACGTCTGTCGGTACAGCTAGTCATATATAATTTTCATTCTAGCCTTAGCATTCCCAATCGGTCCTCTAGTCTGCTCTGATTCACTAGAATATTAATTTTCTACGTTAAGCTTTTGAGCGGTTCTACCGACATTATTAATTACTAGATTTTGTCTGCGTCTTCGCTCGTGTAAATGTAGGTTGGGTTAGATTATATAAGTAACAGTACTTTTTTCTGGCTGAAAGGTAACCTGGTCGTTTTCTGTTACCCTGACAACGTGTATGCGAAATTTCATGATAAACGGTCGATTAGTTAAGGCGTGAAAGCGTAGCAAACAAACAAAAAACTTACGTTCGCATTTATAACATTAGTAAGGATTATATTAGAAATGTTTATTTACTATATTTCAGGTGGCTAGTAAGTCAGGGTCGTGTTGATCAAGCAGTAGCCGTGTTGAAGAGGTTCGAGCGAGTTAATGGAACGAAGATTCCAGAAGACGTTATGGATAACTTTGTTGTAAGTCTAAATACACTTACCAAATACAATAGAAGAACAACGGTTACGTTAATTTAGTCCCATATAATAAGGAACGACCCTATTTTCTATCCTATTCTATGGTATTGGCCAATTTTTATACAATAATAATCGCATATGGTAAGCGAATACCAGGTGATCGCTTGCTTGTTGTCTACCTTAAGAAAAAGTAAACGCTCTTTCTCTTGGGTCGACATCGCACTTTACGTACTGGATGAAAAGCAGTAACAGTGTTCTTTCTTCTTACTCTTACATTGGTATTTTGTAATATGATACTTTGCCAGGAAAGTCAGTTTATTTATGAAATAGTTGCCAACAGAGATTACTTCAGCATTCCTAAACCTTTAAAAAAATCCAATTTCACTTTACTCTGCATCGATAACAGCTCGTGAGTTAGTCGGGCTGCAAATTTGAGCGCAGGAGGAGGGGCAGATCTATTACTTAATGACTGCCCTGATGGCGTAAGAGTTAAAATGATCTCCTCGCCGCTGCCAAAACGCCGAGTGTTGTGGGTTCGAAACCCACACGGCATAAAAAATTGTGTGATCCACAAATGCTTATTTCGAGTCTGGGTGTTCTTTGTGTTTGAATGTTTGTAAAGTCCCCCCCGACACAGGAATTATTCCTAGTGCGGAAGTTGTCATATCAAAAAAGAACAATAAACTACCAAACACAGTTCCAGACGCCGAGCTGCAACTGAGATTACATTACAGCCAACCCTAATAACACTTTGAACGATACAGACGTCGCATTTACTGCCGCGGTATCACTGAGGCAGTCTGTAGCATGGCAATAATACTCCTTCGACGCTAAAGCCTAATTTTTATATTACAGAAAGCTGCAACCAATAGCAAAGATAATAGGGAGTCTATCTTAGTGCTGTTCAAGAGCCCTCTCATCCGTGTCACGATGATCTGCTTAGTGTTGGTTTACGCGACGTGCTGCACCATTTTCGATGGTCTCGTGCGCATGTCTAACGCCTTTGGACTGAACTACTTCATCGCTTTCACGTTGACCTCTGCGACGGAGATCCCTTCTATTACAATTCTTACGTTGGTGCTTGACAGGTGACCAACGGTTATGTATTCTTTATAGTGTTAAGATAGTAATTATAACCTGCTGGATAGGAAGAGACTGCTGTAAGGAAGTACTGTCTAGAGCAGAGGAACCCAGACTTTTTTTAGATCATAGACCTCTTTCAAAATTTAGTTGGTTCCGGTGGATCCCCTGCAGCAAAATTTATTAATATATAATTAAATTTAATCCGCCAAGTAAAATCGGTATATTCGGAACAGAAAGCTTTTATAAATTTGATCAAATCTCTACGGGCTAAGTAATTCTGGGGCTCGTGTGGTTTTCCTTAAATATTACCTGCCTACATTGATAAGTGCAGTCAAGCCAACATTTTACTTATTCACTATCGAAAGCAAATACATTTTCGTGGACCCCCACTTACGAATTATGAACTCCCATTTTTTATCACGCCAACGTAGACTCCGGCGAGTCTCCCGTGGATCCCTGGGGTCCACCTGGACCACTTTAGGAACTAAGGGTCTAAAGTATTATGGTGCATTCACATACACCGCAACGCATATAACAAAAAATATCGTGACTTAAACTTGTTATGGTGGTTGTGAAAGGGCTACGCTTATAGACTGTTTTACGGAGAGACATTTTGGTACTTCAATTTTTAATTAAAGCTCGCGATGCGCCTATGCTGCGGTTAAGGCGTCCCGTGCCGTTAAATGTTCCTTCGAATATGTAATAGTAGCGTAGTCCCGCCACGTACACTATGCTACTCAACTTCACCGCGCAAAATTTCTGATTTCAAATACATACTCATAACGTTATCGAGAAATCCTTTAGACGAAAAGCGAAACGACAATTCTAACAGTGTCAATATAAATGCACCGTCCATACTTAACCGCATGATTCATTTCTGCGTCATACGCTGCTTTCAACGCATTGATTACCACGTACTATTTTATTAAATAGAGAGCAATAGCTACATTTTGGTTTTTCGCTGAACGCAGTGTCAATTACAGCACGAGGCGCGTGTTATCTTAAGCGACGTAGACGCGGCGTTTGCCGCATGCGTCTTTTGCTTCGTATTATGCAAACATTAGGAATGCTCGCTGCTATCATGTGCTATGTGACACATAAAGTTTATTTTAACACATATTTGCTTCGTCTTTTTGTCACGACCCGTATTCACAGCCCACACAAGGATGTGGACTTATATATTGCCGTGGTTTTAATATTAGGATTTGTTTTTTGCAGATGGGGCCGTAGGAATCTTACTGCTGGGCCTTTGTCTATAGCTGGGATACTCATTTTGACCGCCTTATTTGTTCCAAAAGGTTTGTTACTAAAATATTATCGAACGACTTATACTCCAATTCTTGATTCTTTATACTTGTGTGACCAAATTTCAAGTCATGCGACATATTGACTAAACGTATACATAGTATAGACGGTCATAAATGACCGCGAACAATACATTTTCTATTATGTCTGCTACATCCATTCAATGTGTTAAAAAAGTATTTTAATTATTACCCGACAAGGTGTCGAGCGGACATACGTTTGCCCGTTTGTATTTTTTTTGCATAATGAGTAATTTTTTGCAGACAAACGTATGTCCGCTCAGCACTTGACGGGTTAAACCTTACGTTTATATGTGGGAATTGATAAGGGCTGCCCGACACGGTAGGTGTTAAGGTACAAAATGCACATGTCACCAGCTATAATTAGGTCGCACGTAACAGGAAGCGCGTCTATTGCCACCATGCCAAACCACGTTCTGCTACTGTGAATTTTCCAACAGAAACACGCAATAAATCTTCGCCCAGCTCAAGCTCACAGGAACTCTTGATTTCACACAGAGAGAAACACTATGCTATAGGACTAAAGATCTTCACATATTTCCTAATATGTATTTCATAACACGCTTATCTCTGAAGAGTTAAACAAAGATGTCTAAGACTTACATTCTCTATTTATATTTGGATCGAAAAAAGTGGACGTAATACCTTATTTTATATAAAGAGGTTTAGCAAAAATATAATAATAAAGATGATGATGAAATACATCTTTCGAGAAAGGTTTCCAATAGCGTATTTTCTCTATAACTATCTTACTGCACTTTTATTGAGCTTTTTTGAGGTAGGCGTTCTCATACATAAAGATATATTGTTAGTGTCTCACCGATAAGAAACCATACTGACATGTATATTTCTGCTGCAGGTATTCCACAGGCGTCTCTAGCGATCACAGCCCGTTTCTTCATCAACATGTCATTCAACACGGTGCTGCAGTGGGTGACAGAGTTGTTGCCTACTCCGGTTCGAGCCTCAGGGTCTGCACTGATGCATACGTGTGGCTATGTGTCCATTGTCGTCTCGCCTTTTATAGTATATTCGGTAAGCATATTCCACAAACGTAGAGAGAATCACGTCTTTATATCTTCGAAGAGGTACGCAGAAATTAATAGCATTTAATAGCCAAATGATTGTGGTCTAACAAGCACATTTTGAGGCTTTGCTGCTATTTAAATTGCTCTAACAGAAAAACCTAATAATACTTGAAACAAAAGTCACAATTTATTGCTATAGTATGCAACAGTATTTCAAGTTCCTGAACTCCCTTGACTTAGCACTAAACAATCTATCATCATATAAAAATATTATTATAACGGGTGACATAAACATAAATATTATATCAGGGAGAAATGACATCCGAGGACATGATTACCTTAACATATGCTCTTTTCACGGTCTCTTGCCAGCCCATACCTTTCCTACTCATCAAAGTGGATCTTGCTTAGACCATTTCATTATTAAAACGAGCCAACCATCATGTACTTTTGTTACTAACTCAACAATCACAGATCATCATGCTGTCTTACTAATAATAAAACTATCACTTAATAAAAATAAATGCACACATAGCTTTACTAAACTAAACATAGAAAACCTCGCATTTGATATACCTAACATAGATCTTGCCCCAGTTTACTCATGTGCTGACCCCAACATTTCACTCGATTACCTCATAAATGCATTACAACATGTTATTCACAAAAATACAACAATTATAAAATTATCTAGCAAACATAAAATAACAAAGCCTTGGATTACACAAGGTCTTTTGAGATGCATTAGGCATAGAGATAAACTACATTTGTTAGCAAAAAACTCACCTAATAATGAGATTATGTCTGTGACTTACAAAAGGTACAGAAATTTTTGTAACAAACTTCTTAAGAAATTAAAACTTCAATATAACAAGACAGAACTGGAAAAGGCGGGCACTAATAATAAGCTTGTTTGGAAATTTATAAAATCCTGCTCTTTTATCACAAAACCTCAAGAACCAGCTATAGATCTGCTTCAATCAGAATCAAATCCAACTCTAGCGTTGAATAAAGTTAATAATTTTTTCGCTAATGTCGGTAACGTACTAAGCGAAAAAATTACATCTCAGAGCAACATTTCATCACATCATACCCCCATCAGATCGCCTACCTCAAGCCTTAAATCTTTTGTTTTATTAGACACTGATATTGACGAAGTTGTCCAAGTAATAACGGGTCTGAAGGACACTTATGCGGTAGGATGGGATAATATACCTACGAACATAGTCAAAAGGTTTAAGCACTTCCTTGCGCCTCCTTTAACGCATATTTTTCAAATCTGTTTGTCTGAAGGGATATTTCCTAAGTCTTTGAAAAAGCTATTGTTATCCCAGTGCACAAATCTGGCGACAAAAAATGTGTAAATAATTACAGGCCAATTTCAATTTTGCCAACGTTGTCTAAAGTTTTAGAAAAATAATAAATCACAGATTAGTAAAATATTTAGAGTCTAACAATATACTTTCAGACAGGCAGTTCGGTTTTAGACCCCAAAGATCAACAAGTCAAGCAGTTCACATGTTGACTGATCACATAGTGGCTAACATGGACAACGGGATGCATGCTGTTGGGATCTTTGTAGACCTTGCCAAAGCTTTTGACTCTGTTTCAGTTCCTATACTACTAAAAAAGCTTGAATATGTGGGAATAAGAGGTACACAATTAGAATTATTTACAGATTATCTTAGGGACAGATATCAATGCGTTAAAATTGGTAAATGCCTTAGTTCAGATATCCTCAATGCTCCTTATGGGGTTCCTCAAGGCAGTATACTTGGAGTTACACTGTTCCTGATCTACATAAATGACCTATGCAACCTAAAACTCCAAAATGGTATCATAGTGTCTTATGCAGATGATACAGCACTATTATTCACGGGCAAAACTCGGACTGAAGCGACTACACACGCTCAGCATGGCTTCAATACAGTTAGTAAATGGCTTTTTGATAATGTACTAACCCTAAATACCCAGAAAACAAAATATATTCACTTCTCAATGCGCAACAACACACATGATTCACCTAACGACATATTATTTGCTCATAATAATAAATGTCATTTACACGCTGACGCCGCATGCACTTGTCCTACTTTAGAATCAACACATTTTATAAAATACCTCGGCCTAACGCTTGACGCTAATCTAAATTTTCGCAATCACATTGATTTGTTATGTAAGAGAGTACGAAAGTTAATATTTATTTTTAAAACCATTCGTGGAGCTGCTAACTTTAAATTACTAAGACAAGTATACCTGTCACTATGTCAGTCAATCATATCTTACTGCATTACCTCATGGGGCGGAACATCGAAAACGATTTTATTGCCACTGGAACGAGCTCAAAGAGCTATTCTAAAAGTGGCGACGTTTCGACTTTTCATGTTTCCTACCTATGAGTTGTACCAATCCACTAATGTCCTAACTGTTCGCCAATTGCTTATTCTGCACACCGTGCTTAAACAACATGCACTACTTCCATTCAGACCACTTCCTCCAGACAAGAGACGAAAAGATTTAGTATGTACTAAGCTTCATGCCAAACATGCCTTTGTAAATAAATTCTTCTTATTCCTAGGACCATTTTTATATAATAGATTAAATAGAATTTTAGATATATATAGTCTAAGTTATAAACAATGTAATGTTATTGTTACCAAACACCTGCAAACATTGACCTACTCCGATACGGAGAATTTGCTTACAGTCGTAAAATAGCCTTAAGTCATCAGTAATTTGTAATAATATTATGTAATCTAAGTTATTTTTATTGTATCAATATACATACTTTATTTTAAGTTTATGCACATTGACCTCAACTTTAATATTATTTGGCATATATTTTATTTTTGTAAGTAGAGAAATAGCCTGAAACACAGGTCTAAACCTAGTTCAGGCAACCACTTTATACAAACCTAGCGCTTGAAGTTAAATTAGAATGCACAATGTCGGCCGATTAAAGTATACCTCAGTAAAACATGTACCAGATTAAGGATAGTTATAACTTATTGTAGTATAATATTATTTTAGACTAATAACAAAATGTATACCTATGTATTATTATTATTATTGAATAAATTATTATTATTATTATTATTAAAGTTGATCGATACATGGTTCGTGTTTCACATGCTTTGCCATACAATAGGCGTGCAAATTTTTACAAAAGTTACATGTTCTTAAATACACTAATTCTAAATACACTATGAATGGAAAAGTGTCTCTGTTTGTCAGTTTTTGGATATAAAGTTTTAAGCTTAGTCAGAAGAAATGTTGTACGAAAATGGTTTGAACGTCTACTTTATCTGGAGGCAAAATTACAGGTTACGTAAAAGAAGGCGAATTAATTTATTTTTTGTTGACTTCGTTATTATTATAATAATTGAATTTGAAGACTATAATTATGCAATGTACCTGGTTACGACGACATCACGACGAGTTTTGTGTGCTGGTCTTTATACAAGACTAAAGTGTGTAAATCACTGAGATCCATATTTACTCGTAATGATTGCGCTTCTGATTTTCTTGCTGCCAGTTGTTTGATCTCCTCTGATCGTTTTTGCAGGAAATTGCCTGGCATTTACTGCCACTGCTTATCCTCGGCTCGTTGGCGATGTTTGGAGCATCCATGGCTATATTCCTGCCGGAGACCAAGGGGTTGCCGATGCCACAGACTATCGAGGACAGCGAATGGGTCGTTAAACAAAAGTCGTTATGCAGGTCAGTACTGAAGCATCGCCATGCCTATCCTTACTCAAGAAGTATAAGACTGCCAATACGCCGAGTGTTGTGGATTCAATACTCACACGGAACCAAAGTTTGTATAATATACAAACAGTTGTTCCAAGTTTGGTGTTCTTTGTATACGTTGTTTGAAAGTTTGTAAAGATCCTCACGACACAGGATTTAATCCTTGTAGAAAATATGGAAATCGGATATAGTTAACGATTGCCAGTAACAGAAGTGTATTTTGATTATTCTTAATAGTGTAATAGACGAAGGGATGGAAAGAATTCAGTAGAAAATATAATAATATAATGTATTTAAATTTTCTACTACTAGGCCTCTTTTCAGTTTGAGCAGAGTTAATCTATAATCTACCACGCTGGCCCAGTGCTAGATGGCAGACTTCACATACTTGAGAACACTATACAGAACTCACAGAGATGCAGGTGGTCTCACTATGTTTTCCTCCACCGTTAAAACGAGTCATGATAAATAAGTTATACTAATGCATTACTGATATTTAAGTGAAAATATATATATTCGGTGAAATGTAAATACGAATATTCATGTGAAGGAACAACATGTTCTATATCACCAAAGGATATCCACCGACTGGATTAGATGATCTTGCGTGAAGCCGATATTCAGATTCAAGAACTGTCGAACAAGAGCGACGATACGTATGCTTTAAACTAATACTCCCAACCTGTTGCATTACGTAATATATTTGTATCTGATGCTTGACGCCACCTTTGATGTGCTGAACGTAAGTTTCGAGGCCTTCATGCTAATTATCATAGCGCCTGCAAAGTTTTTAATTGTATCTTTACTTCTTGTGGGTATTGGTATTTTTGTCTAAGAATATCCTATTAAACATGTGTATTTGTTTTCTACAGGAAACCAGACGATACCGAAAACGTCGCAATCGTGAGCCAGCTAGAAAAACCAAATGTATAACGCATATTTTATGCGATATCAAATGCGTACTCTCTTTTAGCTTACGTGAAGCCTTTTATTTAAATTGTACAGTTATAATACAGAGTTACTCCCGTATATATGGAAGATATGCCTACATGGGCGTGATTTAAATAAATTTGACAAAATTAAAATGGAGGCCACGGTAGTTTACCGCGCACATTGTCCGACTGTACTGATGCTAAGGATTTAATTAGAGAAATGTATTCTTAATCACGAGTAATTTGTTATTCGGATTTGGATGCAAATTGTCATACAAAAAGAACTGTACTGCATTACCACATATTTTTTATACTGGTATGTGGTGCCGCATGGATCATGCTGGCACCCATACTAAACTATTAGCCGATATTTTGCCCAGGCTGGGCTTGAAGCTGGCTATTTCATAGTCGGTTGGTTAAACTTGTCATTTAATGCCACGGTGCTTGAAAAAGTTTTTGAAGCACAAGCATAGTATCAAATTACATGCACTTTAAGAGCAACGCCTCGAGTTGCGCGTTATGTATTGTAATTTATAAATTATCAATGGAGCTTATATGGTGAAAATATTTAATTGAGCTGTCCAGTATTATTAAAGACCGCCTGCCAACTTAGCGTAAAGTCCTAGCTAATTCTAAAAAGCAAAAAAAATTTATTGTCCATATGCATTGAAATATATCTTAGTGGTAAGCGAATGTACTAATAACAGGTAACTACAGGAAATACAATAAATACTGTGATAATATGAAAAATAATGATATTTGTACCATGTTTTATATTTAAGACGGTACAATTACTGTCGATATTTGTATAAAATTTTACTATTTTATTGAACTACCATATGTGTATAGGAATAGAATTGTAAATTATGTATATATATAATTTAATGTTTCATCATTATCATCATCTTAGCCGAAAGACGTCCACCACCAGACCAGTCTCGGGCCACCCGCATCCAATCGCTTCCCGTAAACCTTACCAGGTTGTTGGTCCACCTTGTCGGGGACCTACCTCTGCTGCGTCTTCCGATGCAGTGTTTCATATTATTAATTTGGCAAAGTAATAAAAAGCTAATGACGTCATTTATAAAAAAAAATCAGGCCTGTTTCAAAACTCCAAACAAAAGATGAAAAAGTAAGTTCAATCTTAAATTATAATTTCTCACACAATTACTTTTATTTTTTGTATGGCATTATTTAAGTATACTTGAACTTTTTGAAACAGACCTAAATCTAGGTAACTGAATTAAATGTACGTAGACAATAAGATAACTAAAATAAATTACATATTTATGATTTGTAGTCGACAGTTTTATTTATTTATATTTATATGGCCCAAATTTTTGTTTAAAATACTTAAGTGGCAAACAATCACACGGTCCGTCTGATGGTTAAAGTTTACCATTATCTATGAGGGCTTCCGACTCCACGAACATTATTTCCACATTGTCATCCTTTAACTAAGAAGTAGGTGTGTCACCCGATACTCCTTAGTTTAAGGCCGGCAACGTACTTACTTTATAATCTTTTTATTATACAATCATACCACTCCACACCGTAACAGAGTTTTTCTTACCATCTAGAAATTTGCCTGTCTAGCACGGTGCGCATTTAGCTATCCCCATCTCCGTGCATGCAGAGAAACGTTTGATGAAGGCTTCAAATAAAGAGAGTACTACTATCACTGCAGGCACTTAATTGTGTATAATTCTGTCATTGCTAAAGACCATAGGTAGTAGTTCTCACTAACGTTTATATCGTCTGAAAATAGACGTGAAAAGATCACACCGCTCATTCTCTGCTAGTAGCACACTGCTTCGTCATGGAGCCTGGACACTCACCGCAGAACGCAACACCCGATTAATTTACCACTAAATTGAAGTCACGGTTTCGCTTGCGTTAATGTAGATTTTGATAATAAATTTCTATCCTGCAGAAACAGTACTTTCTGGATAAAAGATACCCTATGTCCTCGAGCAGTTAAGGCGTGAAAAGGTAACAAAGAAACAAACTTCATTCGCATTTATATATTACGATAAGGATATCGTAACGCGGGCGTGGTGCTGTGGCAATTACAGGCGCAGGTTCAAGCCTCTTATCTTCAAGGATCTCTTAGGGTCTCGGTATCAGCGAGGTGACCATAAACTCGCTTCTCCATCCAAGCACTTTAAAGAACTACTAGGAACTGACCATCGTAAGTTAGTCTTAAATTTCAATAATTAAACGTACGTACATATAAAATATAGTTTTACACTATGTTTTATATGCTTTTTTTTACCACCTGATGGTAAGTGATCACCGTAGCTTATGGACGCCTGCAATTCCAGAGCCATCACTTGCGCGTTGCCGACCCTTTAGGAAAGGAAGTGGGAATGAGAAGCAGCGGGAAGGGAGAAAGAGGGTGATTGGGCCTCCAGCACTCTCACTCACCGAACGAAACACAATAGTAGGAATACTGCTATTTCAGAGAGTAGTCTTTTCGCGGTCGAGTCGGCCCGTTCATGCTGAAATCATAAACGTCCGCCTAATCATATAGCATATACCTGCAACGATAGCACAGAGCTCTTTTAAAAGGTTCGGGTACGTTATACAAATGAAGTGCAAGTCACCATAAGTTAGAATAACCATCAGGCGGATCTTTCGCCAGTTTGCCGCCTCAGTAGTATAAAATAAAACTGATCAAGTGCATGACCAAGTTACGCCTTGTTGGTTCCGTACTACTACATAAAACTACTATAGTAGCAATGTATTTTGTTTAAATGAGACTGCTTAAATAAAGTTGACTATAATCACATTTCTTGATTCGAAAAAACTGTATTATAACAATTAGGTAAGTAATTATTTATTCGTCGGAATATGGGTATATATAGATCCTAATGTTTAACATTATAAATAATTAATTAATCTAATATATATTTACAAACGTATTAAAAAATATAACATAATTACAAAAAGACAAATAATAATAACACTTTTTTTTTTTACGTGGGGCAGTGCAGTGACGCATATCCCTCCGCGGGGGTGGGCGGAGGGATTATGTTGGACTCGCCGGGGTAAAATAAAGATGTCAAAAGATAATGTACCTCCCGGAATACCGACTAAACCTACCACGGTGTTCCTCGACAAAACCACTATCGACGGGGCCGCGCGAATCGCTTTCGCATGCGGTCGCGACCCCGCCGAGGTTACGGTCCGCCGTATGAAACGGCAGACCACTACGCGAAGAGACCTACCGAAAGGACTCACTTCTATAAATACCCTACTGTCTCCCCCCTAGAGGGGAGACGGACTCGAAACAGAGGCGCGCGTGGGAACACGCACGCCGCCTCTCAGACCTGGTGCTGAACGGATGGTGGGCAGGCCCACAAAGCCCGCCACCCCCAGGTCAAACCTCTGGGTGGCTGGAGGTCATCGCACGCCCTCCGGCGCCCTCCGGCGCCCGGCTCTGCGGTTGGGGAGAGGGTTTAAACGCTCCCTCTCCCGCTCCGCCACCTCCTTGATGGAAATCACTTCCTCGTAGAAGGAGGCGACGACGTTTCACGACCTCTCACTCCGGACCATAGACTGAACTACAGCCGGGTGCGAGAGGGCAACCCATCCGACTGCCGCGATCAAATCACGGCGCTGCGATGCCCAGGCGGGGCAAACCGCCAAAGTGTGCAGCGCCGTGTCCTCTACAACGTCGCGGCAGTCGCCGCAGTGGTGACAACCGGCCGTCTCTTGCGGCGTATACGATACAGGAACCGGCCAAAACAACCGTGGCCAGTCAGAACCTGTGTCAGCCGGAAGGTGAGGGCGCCATGCCGCCTCTCCAGCCTCTCCTTAAACACGGGACGATCGTGGCGTGCCCGGTACTGGGGTGCACAAGTCGCTCCTTCCAATTCGCTACTAGGACCTGGCGGAGCTCGGAGCTTGCCGCCTTGATAGCGGGAGGATCCAGTCCTTCGCCCCGAGCTAGCGCCTCCTGGCGCCAACGATAGAGCGACGCCAGGAGCACCGCTTCCAGGTCCCATGGCATCGATCCGGCGAGGAGGCTCGCAGCCTCGAACGAGATCGTGCGGTATCCTCTAATAAACCTGACGGCCATGGCGCGCTGTGGAGCACGAAGCGCCGAGATGTTGCGGGCTGTCAGGTAGTCCGCCCAAAAAATAATTATAACACTAAATATTTACAAAAATGGTTTAGGCATCGTAGAATTCTTCAGCATCGCTGTGAATTAACAATTACAGTTTGTCTAAAATTAAATAAAATTTGCGCCAAAAATATAAACTTTCATATGTGTTTTATTTTCAAATAGGTTGTGCATGCATTATTTAAAACCAATCCAAATTCCAATTCAACTATTATGGTAAAAATAAGGAACCTGTGACAAATCCACGGACAGACAAGTCACAACTTAGAGATTCGGTTACGAAGTTTACCATTTTGGTACAGTATTTAACTGCAACTTCAACTTTTTTCGGTGGCAATTGGCTGCGTCGTAGAAGTACTGATAATTCTGCTAACGTCAGGGTGGGCAGAGAAAACGGTTTTATAGGCAGTTAGTGAAATGAAAATTGACCGTTAATTACAGCGATGGATCTTCGGGCCACATGACTATCATATCAGCCCTATATTAAACTGCCCCACTGCTGAGCACAGCCTCTTCTAAGTGCAAGGAGGGTTAGCCATAGTATACCACGCTAGCCCAGTGCGGATTGGCAGACTTCAATATTCTAGATAATTATGAAGAACTCTTAGACATGCAGGTTTTCTCACGATGTTTTCTTCACAGTTAAGGCGAGCGATAATTACTATTTAAAACGCATATAACTTCGAAAAGTCAAAGATGCGCGCCTTGAGATCGAGCTCGAAACCTCGCGTTAGTCCCATTCGCCACCCCAGCATTGACCTCCGGTGGCGAATGGGACATTTTCTAAAAAAAATATCCCTTTCGCCACCGGGGGTGGCAACTGGGATAACTTTAATCCCAGTCGACATCCCCAGCATGCCTTCCTCTGGTGGCGAAAGGGATATTTTCAATAGAACGAATCCCATTCGCTACCCCAGGTGGCAAATGGAATGTTGCTTATGAAAAATCTCAGTTGCCACCCTTAAACATAAGGCATGTACTTGTATTTGGAATGACATTTATAGTTGTTGAAGTAGGTATGACTAAGAATTTTAGTATGAACTTTAAATTTAATAGACAATTCAGGTTTAAGTAATGTTTATAGTTACTAGGTAAAATAAAAAGTTATCTCCCAGCAGTGACTTGACATTTCTACATACCAATGGCCCAATTGACACTGGTTCGCCACCTCCTGCGACTGGGACTTTTTTAATACAAAAATCCCATTCGCCACTGGAGGCATCATCCCCGGTGCCGCATGGGGTACTTTCTTTGGAAAATGTCCCATTCGCCACTGCGGAGGGGGCAATGCTGGGGGTGGCGAATGGAACTAACCCGAAATCTCTGCGTAGCAGTCCAACGGTCTCCCACTAGACTATCGGTGCTTATGGCTATACAGAACTCCAAAAAGTATAAATTAATTTTACGGTGACAGATTTGACATAATTAAACTTGTTACGTGGCTGTAACCATAACAACCATGGAGGTAGAACTTAGTTAATTAAGTAGCCAAGCGTTAATTGCTTTGTTATATTGTTTATATTTAGTGTTGCTTGTCACAGCGGATATGCGCTGTAATCACCGTACAAAAGGAAATTAGAATCGGGTAAAAATAACTGACTAACTTTGGAAGTAGGTATATTTTACTAGCCGTTCACCGCTGTTTGAAAAAAAACATGGGTAATGTTTGTGATTATTGGTCCGCCCCCATGCCTTAGCTTTGTGAGCGGAGCAGTAATCGGGATCCCCTCTTTTCGCATAATGTTTTTCTCCTAATGTATTGGCGTAACTATTATGGCATATTTTTAGCATAATAATACTTTGCCATAATTGTCTTTAGCATACAGTTTATGTTGACATAATTTTTAATAGATGAACGGTACCATATCATCCTTTTCTGTACCCCTGACCATGTGTATGTATCTTAGCGAAAAACCGTTAAATATGTTCAGGTTGCCGCAGTGTGGCCTTTGGGCCACCCGAGTAGTCTGTACAATTCAACGTTTATGATTATGCTTAAACAAATTATGAGAGATTATTTATTGATTTGATTAAGACAAACAAAAGTATGCCATGTTATATTATGTCTTAAAATTTTATGCAAATGGGTAGGGAAACGCAGTTACCATATTGCAGTAATTGTGATGTTAAAAAGCCTATAAGTATTCTCAAGAATTGGGCACCAAATACAAAAAAATATTAAAAATATATCTCATTTTCTTCTAGATACATAAACAATATATACATACATATCTAGTTTAAGGTTATATTTCTGCTCACTGCAAACTAGCTTAAATTAATCTAGCTTGTGGTCCAAATCATTAGTCATAGCTAAATTTAGGGTCAATGGAAAAGTAATTCAAAGAAGCTATTTCGGCTTTCTTTGTTTTACTTCATAAAAGGGCTCAAGGATATTCAAGAGGTTATGTACAACGATTCAGGACGAAAAGCTTTATAATACTATCTATACCTATGTTGAATTCAATTGCACTATTAAAATTTGTATTATCATCGACCTCTTCGCTCTCCCATATGCCTATTGTATCAAAATTCTAAAGTACTAATAGTCTGGCAGCTTTTTATAATGCTCACCGTACTAAAACAACATACTACTCTTGCTTATGACCCGGCACTTACTAACACTAAGCGACGGAAAGATATCTTTTGTACTACATAGTCTCAATCTAAGTATATTTTTACCAATCGGTTCTTTGAATTTTCAGGTCCATGTTTTTATAATAAAATAAACAAAATGACTGCGATTTATGACAAAAAATATGCTAACACTTAGCAATTAGTTCAACAATATTTACAAACTTTGAACTACGTTCAAACTGAAAACTTAATGACTGTTGTTCGATAATTGTTTCGCAATAAAATTGCTGTTTTAAGTAGTCGTAGTACTTAATCACTTAGTTTATTGTGTAATTCATAATGTCAATTTAAAATATTATGTTTTATATGTATTGTTTTAGAATTTACTTAATATGTATTATACAGTATGTGCCTAGTACAGGCGCCCCTTATATATTACCATTACGATGTAACCTAAGCTCTGTATCCATTTGTACCAATTTAATTTGCATAAATGATTATAATTATATTATATATAATTAAGAATGGAATGTTCATTACATGTGGGCACGAAAATACTCGCTATCTGGTGAAATTTGGGATGAACTGCTCGTTTTCTACAAGATGATAGTCTACTTCTAAAAAGTAAGGCATGTTTGTATTGGAATGTGAAAAATTCCTAGTGTTATTTCTCGAGCCCCTAAAATATCGGCTACGGTTATTACGACTGTCATGATGAAATTCACCTTTAATGTTATGGAAAGTATTATTAGGGTGGTTGCCACGCTGCGAGTTTTGATACCTGTTATTTGACATAAACCTATTAGGAAACGTGCTAAAAGGTCTATTAGAATATTTACCTCCAAAATTCATGACTTGATGTTCGTTATACGCGGAAAAGCAAAGTAAGGCAAAGTACTTTCGTCGACAGCAATTTGAATAGCTTCTGGGAGCGAATTAAATGTTCGAGATGCAATTATTGTACTCAATCTTGAATCCGATAATCCACTAGCAAATCACTTTATAGCTATTTTTATCCGACTGCGTCAGAAGGAGGGTAATGTTTTTCAAGCGTATGTATGTACATATGTATGTATGTTTGTATGTATGTCCATTTCTTTGGCACGCCCTACAGCCCAAACGGCTGGACGGTTTTCAAAATATGAGGTGTCGTTGAATTCATCAGAATAGTGGTAGTGACATAGGCTAAATAAATTTTCAAAATGACGCCCGTAAATGATGGAGAAAGGGGGAGGGAGTTTGTTTTTTTGTCTTACCTTAGCAATATGGGTATCAAATGAAAGATCGTGATAAGACCATTTCAATTACCATCCTTCTGACGCAGTTGGGTAAAAATATGTGTATCATATCACGTTTATATTACTGTTTTAACACAAATCGTCAAAAAGCGTACCAATCATATATCGGGACGCCCGAAGTATCATTTTCTAGCAAGAATCTATTCAAATCAGGAATTCGGGAGTGGCATTGCCTGTACTTAGTTATATATTAAAATAAAACTTGGTTAATAAAACAAAAAAGTCTGAAGTAAAATTATTATTATAAACTGCCGAAAACCGACTGCTTAAAAGTAATAAACTGAAAAGAGAAAAACAAGTATCTCAAACTATAGTAATATTATAAAGAGGTAAAGTTTGTAACCTTGATTGTTTGTTTGTAATTCTTATCTTATATGAAGCAGACGAAGTTGCGCGGGTCAGCTAGTATCTATATAAAATTCGACTGACTAATGCATTGTTTTGTAAGCTTACTTTATCAAATAATGAAATAACTACATATGTATGTATATTCAAATTAGTTAAACTAAATACTTTATGGTGCTGGAGGCGGGGACAAACAATACTTTGTTTCCTACGGGCAAAGAAAGATCTACCAAAACTACGTTTGTCACCGCTTGCTGCACCATAAAGTATTTACTTTAAACGATATTCATTTAAAGCTAAGCTTACGCAATTTAGAACCTTTTTAGATAAGATTTCATCATGCTCTAAGCTTAATAGTACCCAAGTAGCTGAACTTAACCTAAGATTAGCAAAGATCGAGGAAATGTATAATGAATATGATTATGTATAGTTTAGTATAGAAAGTTAAATGGATATTAGAGATGAGGGAGATTCGCCAGAATACCTAGAACGCGAGGAGTTTGAAAGCAACTATTATGCGACTGTCACCAGCGCTAAAGATTTGTTGAACAGGAGTACTTCAACGGAGATCAGCAACAACGAATCTTCAGTGACAGGTTCGATGTAGAAAACAGGTGGGCCAACCTACCTTTTCTGGGCGTTACCAAGAATGGTTGGAATTCCATGATACTTATGTTTCGTTAATTCGTACAAATAATAGCATACCGTATACCATATATATTTCATTATCTAAGATCAGCATTGAAAGATAGTGTAAAATAAGTTATCGGTTCTTTAGATTTCTCCGCCAGTAATTATGACGTGGCGTGGCAGTTGTGCGAACGATATCATAATGACAAGCTATTAATTAGTAACCATAATTATTCAAGCTTTGTTTGAAATTGAATTAATTCCTAAAGAATCCTCTGTTGCCTTACGAAGTTTAATCGATATAATTAATAAAAATTTACGTGTCTTAAACTCATTAAACATAAAATCAGATAATTGGGATATTTTAATCATTCATATGGTAGCTAATAAATTAGATACTAATACAACTCGAAAGTGGAAATAACATATTAACTTTACGAAAGATCTTTTGCTATGATACAAAGCATCTCATAATACTGCACTCATCTCACCATATTACATTATTATTGTTTAGACAATATCATAAAATTCTTATGCATGCCCTCAATTACTGTTATCGATTGCGCGTCATAAATACTGGATAATAGGAGGTAGAAATCTAGCTAGAAAGGTGACTCATGAATGTCTAACATGTTATAGATTTTCTGGAAAGTCTGTTCAGCCAATAATGAGTAGTCTGCCTAAAGAACGTCTTCATGCTAAATATCCATTTAGCAACGTAGCAGTAGATTATGCGGGTCCAATCATACTTGCCGACAGAAAAGGTAGAGGTTGCAAATTAATTAAATCTTATATTTGCATATTTGTATGCCTTACTGTAAGAGCGGTGCACATCGAACTTGTCACTGAATTAAGTACTGAGGCCTTTATTGTCGCTTTATAGCCCGTAGAGGTAAACCTCTCAACATTTTTTCGGACACTGGCACAAATTTTGTCGGTACATATAACGAATTTTCTAAATTTCTTAAATCGAAATCTAATCATATACATAAGTGCTTATGCGTCACATCAACTCATTAATTTTAAATTTGTACCGGCTTATAGCCCTCACTTTAATGGTCTTGCCGAAGGATCGGTTAAATCAGCTAAATTTCATTTAAAGAGAATTCTATCTCTGACTCATTTAACTTACGAGGAATGAATACCGTTCTTATTCAAATAAAAGGAATATTGAATTCTAGACCTCTAACTCCTCTATCATCAGATCCTAACGATTTGATATGTCTCACACCATCGCACTTTCTTTTGGGACGAACTCTGACGATGTTGCCATCTACAAATGATGACCTGGACGAACACAAGCCAATTTGCTTATTACCACGATACCAAAGAGCACGATTATTGGCTAGTCATTTCTGGAACCGTTTTCATCGTGAATACTTTTCAAAACTTCAAAAATGTGTCAAGTGGCAGAAAAGAGATGGTCGACAACTACGTGTCGGAGACATGGTGGTTGTGAAGAATGACCGCCTTCCACCCAATCGATGGCTGCTTGGACGAGTCACACATCTATATCCTGGAGCCGATGGTTGCATCCGCGTCGTTGACGTCATGACCTCAGCTGGGATTCTGCAACGGGCCTACAATCGGTTATGCCCACTGCCAACTGATCCTGTGGAACAGACTGTTCCACCCGGGGGAGCCTGTTAACGCACAAAAGCAGAGGAGACGCACACTGGCGCATCATCGCCTCACCTCTCGCGGCTCACTTCACTCGCAGCTGACTTCACTCGCTGGCCTAGCTACGCGCATCACGCAGTTTAAACAAACATTATATCCGTATTCATTAGTTTTGTAATAAACAATATTATAAGGTAAACATATTTGGTGTGAGTTATTGAAGAAACTATCCTCCTAACACATCAGCGTCTTCATAACAAGCTGCTTTCATATCAAAGTTCTAGACGCCATTTTGGAAATAGTAGTAGTCTTAGATACAGAGAACAAAACAATCTTATTATAAAGTTTATGAATATATTTTATATACTTATTAATTGGCTGTAAGCTATCGTAATTCTCCTAATTTTTCTATTTTAACTTTAATCGATGACGATCTCCAATAGACTGTATAATTTATATGCTACTTAAAACTTTTCTTGAGTGGAATCTGAATTTTCTCTACGAATTGGGCCAATCTTAATTAAATAGTTATTAATCTGTGTTAAAATAGTGTACAAGCTTTCTAACTCAGATAATAGCATACTCAATTTATGCATATCTAAATTTAACATAATGCATTAATCCTAATTATAATCTAATACACACATAAAAACAAAATAAAACTAAATAAAATGCTCTTAAATTCAAAATACGGTAGACATCAAGAGACGTAATGGAGACGAGAGCGTCTTGGCTCCAGCGCAGCCTCATCAGTAACAGGAGTCGGTGATTGGTACTGAACGATTTCTTACAGCGATCTTTATGTAGATTGTTTGGCTGACGGTCAAGGCTATCCATGGAGATAGCACTCAACTATCTTCTCAGAGTCCTCACGGCTTTATTGTGGCTCTTCTTTGGAATATAGTAGATAACTGCAGTTATGGCCAATGCAACTAAGGTGATCATTAGTCCTCTGAAGATGTCGGAAACTTCTTGCGACAATTGTAGATTTGCAGAAGCTAGAGCTAAGAACGAGTTCCTTCTTCGAATATGTTTTTCCCACGATGTTCTGGCTTCTTCTTGTATTCTTCAGAATCTTGTATGCACGAGTCACAGGACTGAGGCACCAACAGTTCGCAGGGTCGCCATGAAATATGTTGCGATTTGGTAGTTTTAGATGTAATTAAAACACATGCTCGTTGTTGAGCCCTCGTTTATTGAATCCCTTTTAAAACTACATAAAACTATATATGTAAGTTAAGTATACGCTGTCTTAGCATTTTCGATTGACGTCGTAGGTAATATTATATGAAATTGGAAAATATTTGTTGCACAATCATTTCAAAGATTAATAATATAATGTTAAGTAGAGCACACAGTGTTTTAAGTTCAATGCCTGTACTTCAATAGCAACAAAGGCGCTGGTCAAATTGCTCGTCACGCCTATTTTAATAACATAATCCGTCTTGCTCTTGATACTACTGGCATTCCAACCGTACATGCAATCTGTAGAAAATACTGTAAATCAACTTCGCAGAAAGATTTTATGTTGTGGATTAGGAATATTTTTGAACCATGTAGGGATCGAACACATAACACTCGGCGCAGTGGCAATGTCAAGGAAACCACTTAAACCATTACGTCATCCGCACAGTCATACACACTCAAATAATTGTATATAGGTCATTGAAGTACGAGGGAGGACACCGATTTCTATAATCTGAGAGATGAGATCTGGATCTTTAATAAAATGTTGTTATTTTTTAATTTAATGAAGATAATATATTCTAGCTGTCTAGAGGACAGCTTATCTGGTTTCACCCGTAGCTCGTGGTTCGTAGCGTATTGTCAGAAGCGAGCTAGCAATGCAAAAGATTTTCAAAATCCGACCGTTCTAGATATTAACGCTCTCAAATAAAAAGCAAACAAACTCATCAGTTCATATTAGTATAGATATATACAGATAGGTTTTGTTCTAAAATTCGTATGCTTGGAATTTATATCTATATTTATCTTTCTTTGCATCTGATAAAACATACCTATACTATATGTACGTTTATTATCAATAAATATATAACGATATTCATTGAAGATTCCGTATAATATTTTCAGAGTAGTAGAGCCTCGCTGATTTCAGCATGAATGGGCCGGCTCGACCGAGGAAGGATTACCCTCTCACAGAATATCGACGTGAAATAGCAGTATTCCTACTGTTGTGTTTCGTTCGGTGAGTGAGAGTGCCGGACGCCCAATCACCCTCTTTCCCACTTCCCGCTCCTTCTCCTTCGCACTTCTTTTCCTAAAGAATTGGCAACGCGCAAGTGATGCCTCTGGTGCTGCAGGCGTCTATAGGCTACGGTGACCACTTACCATCAGGTGGTATGCTTGTTTGCCACCTATAGTGTATAAACAAACAAAATTATAAAATCTTATCATTATTAATACTCGATTTCTAAGCAGCGTACCATGATGAAACATAATGACTGATACGGATAACTTAGTGGTTTAAGTAGTCGGGTTCGAATCCCACACGGGACAAAAATTTGTGTGATCCACAAATTATTGCTCCGACACAAAGAACATCCAGACGATGTTATTTGTGTCCATTTTTTTAATGTTTGTAAAGTCCTCGCAATACAGGTTTTATTCCTAGTGCGGGAGTTTTCTTTTATTAATAAATAATAATTAAAAAGCCATGTACCAGATTTAAGTTACACCTCCAGCCATACAACTATAAAATATGCATTTAATTTCGTGCAGTGGGTTTTGCCTGAGTCGTGTTCAAACATACAGATAGCTCTTATTTAAACCCTTCACATATTTTATTTTCTTCAATATCTCTTATATAGGGACCTCGACTAGTTATAATAGTATTATTTGTATATAGAATATTACAAGGAATATGGGTGAAACCCACGTTTACGAGTTATAATTACTTCTCTCCCGTAGTTCGTACCGTGACACTATAGCCTATTACTTTACTTAAGAATTGAGCTATCAAATGCTTTTTTTTATCAAATCCTATTTTAGAGCAAAAGATTAGCGCATTTAAATAAAAACAAACAATTACTGTAGCTCAATTATACTAGTTTATTGAAAAAAAATTAGCATTAACTTTTCTCGTTGTTAACCAAATGGATACAGGCAAAAGTGTCAAACTGTTCCTGTTCCTGGATCTAAAAAAAACCTTTGATACTGTCCCTATTTCCATTTTTGTGTGCCGTCTAGAGAGTATTGGTATAAGAGACCTTAGTGTTGTTAACAGACTTTACTGATGCAAATGCATACAACAATATGTCTTCTAATGTCAACTAGTGATGCAATTCCATAAGAATAAATCGATGTAAACACTAACATCTAAACTAGGCTGAGCCTGTATTTTAGACGTTAGTATCTCCCATAACATAAGACACGAACATTTTTTTTTTTTTAATTTATTTATATACTATCTTACATTATCATAACAGGTTTACACCCAATGCGATAATGTAATTAACATTACTTAGCTAGTAACTCGAGGGTCACTCTCACGAATTCCGCCAACGTACAATTAAAAATGTCAAGCCTTTGTGAGACGCTATTTAATAAACGTATGGCTCTTGTAACCGGAGCAAACTTGCCAATGTTAGTGCGAGCCACCGAGACATCGAAAACCTTCGCCCTCAGAACCTGACGCAGTCTGGTGTTTGGAACGAGCAGCCTCAGTGAGTCTAATATATCGGGGTTATTAAGTCTACCGCGGAACACTTCAAACACATATTTCGCTAACGCTAAGTTACGCCTTACTTCCAGCTTATAATAACCAACGATCCCAAAGACAAAGAGCGTTGGATACATAAGTGGATATTAAGGGTAAACACCATATTGCTTCCGATTAAGATACCGGGTAAATTTGTTCTGCATCTTTGCCACCATGAGACTATATTTAGTTTCATGGGGGTTCCAGATGATAGCACAACTTTCCACCTACTCCTAATCAATGCATTATATAACGATTTTACTGCATCCGTTTTGATGAAATCCCGCGTTTCGCGCATTATAAAGCCCAGGCTTCTGAAAGCCTTTTTGCACACTTGTTCAATATGTTTACGGAACGTTAAGTCTTCTGAAAACAGAACCCCTAAATCACGCGTGGATGTAACCCGTGGAATGACTACGCCTTCTATTATATGTATATTCATAGTGCAACGGTACCACCGCACGTGTGAAGGACATGACGCTTCATTTAGATACATTAAACAGCAGCTTATTATGTTGACTCCACTTCACCACGCGATCAATGTCCTCCTGCAACATCAAGCAATCCGTCTCGTCGTTAACCTGAAGCAATAGTTTGAGGTTATCAGCAAAGAGTAGACAACTTGCGTTTCGTATTACTTCTGGTAGGTCATTATTAATTATGACAAATTCCAGTGGGCCTAAGTTTCTACCCTGGCTGACTCCTGAAAGTGTTGGATAAGAGCTGGAAAGTAACCACCGTATTCCACATATTGCCTACGATTGCTTAAGTAACTTGCAAAGAATTGTAGGAGGTTTGGAGTGAACCCAGCCAAAGCGAATTTATATAAAAGAACGTCATTGTCCACACTAACATGTACACCGTTATTTAAAACTGGGGGTATTTGGGAGGACTTGTATGATACATATAGCGCAGGTGTGGTGTTGCCAGTGAGCAGAAATTTAAACTATAGTGTTGGTATTTGTTTTATTTTTCTAGTTTTATTATTGTTCTGTTTTATTTTTATTTTGTATACTTTGTTTTTCTCTCTTTTATTTTCTTCTTGTTTTGTGTGTTATGTTGTGTGCCAAAATAAATATTTTTCTTTCTTTCGTTCTTTATTTCTATATTATTTTATACAAACTAATATAAATTCTTAAATCAACAACTTACAATATCAAACTTTTTACTTTTACCTTCATTTGAGTAATAAACATGACAAAGTGTCGTTCTGTGAACATGAAAAGTATGAACTTGGGTACATTTTTATTTTTATTTTTATGTTTATACAATTTTAGTAATTGCCACAAACGGTTATGAAAATGTAGAAGATTACAGATTTTGAGAAATATACGGTATATACAGTGTGTATAATAAACCGTGTCCGATCGTTAAAGTTGTTATACAGTAGCTTATTTTGAGTACGTAGGAGTCATCCTTTTATAAAAAATAATAAAAAAGAAAATACTCTGCAAAATTTTATATATTTAAAATAATATCCTTATTGATTACCCATGGCAACACCGACAACTTATAAATCATAATAACTAGGTATCACTAAAGTTCATTGAGATTCACCGACGCCACCGCTCGCCACGCCGCATGCTTTGATATATGCCGACACAAAAGTTTGCCGGCAGCTTGGCCTAATTCTTTGATATAATCCGCTCACCGCTTTGCAAGTGCCGACGTCAGAGCATAGCTAACCTTTTTTTTTTTTTTTTTTTTTTTTTTGATTCCCAGGAAAAAATGCTTGATGCACTACCCGCCGGCTAGGGGACGGCACCGGCGGGGCGTGTGGGACTCACCAGCCTAGTGCTGGGATACCCACTAAAAAAACCTGGGGTGTTCCCTCTCTCACCCAATGGGGGGGCCTGTTGGGAGTCTAAAAAGATTCATCCATAGCAGGCCCCCCCGTGTGGGTGCCGGCCGGGTCAATGGGACCCGACCTCCTCTCGTCCCCGGGGGAGAGCATTTCACCGCTCTCCCCTTTCGACGTTAGAAGGCGCGCGGGAACACCGCGCGCGCCCTCTGTGGGTTCTTACTCACGGGTGGCAGGGTCCCCTGAGGCCTTGCCACCCAGAACCCTTAGGTGGGGGGCAGGAGAGCGACATAAGCGCGTCTCCTGCGCCCCCTCCTCCGGCGGCGGATGTCCGGGGCGTAAGGATCTTCCTCACGCCCCCGCTCCGCCGCCTCCTTCTGCGAGATGACAGCCTCGCAGAAGGACCTCATTGCGCCCCAGCACCTGTCGTCGCCGACCATCATGGATACGACGGTCGGCAACGAGAGGTCGGGGCCAATCACGGCGACCAGGGCACAGCGCTCCTCGGCCCACGCTGGACACTCCTCCAGCGTGTGCTGCGCCGTGTCCCGGTCGCACTCCTCGCAGTGGTGACACCTGGTTGTCGGCTCCCTACCGGCTATCTTGCACAGGTACTCTCCGAAACAGCCGTGTCCGGAGAGCACCTGAGTAAGCCGGTAGGTGAGCGGTCCGCGCCGTCTGTCCATCCATTGCCTTAGCACCGGACGGACAGCCTCGACGGTCCTCACCCCGTAGCGGGGCTGGGCCAGCCTTTCCTCCCACTTGGCCTCGAGGACCAGTCGAGCCTGGGACCTTCGCGTCTCCACCGCCCCGTGAGTGGGTTCCTCACCATGGAGCCGGAGGTCCACGCGCCAGTGATACACCGACGCTTGGACCTCCGCCTCCAAAAGAGCATAGCTAACCTAACCTAACCTAACGCATCAGCTGATATTGCATTGATGTAAATGACCTCGAACTTTTTAAGACGTCACAGAGTATTCTAATTTAATTTAACGTATCTTATATAACTTTCTAATTTATAAAATCACTAACCTGTAAGCTGCGTTGGTCGTACTCTACATATCCACCTGCGACACATATTTGGTACCATTTTCATAAATAACCACGAACACTATGCCCGTATTGCACACGCGTGTGCGAAGGTGTGATCCGACGGGACTGCTAAACCTCGTGTTCTAGAGAACAGTTCCGCGTACTCCCTACGTGCAGCTGCATAATTCCATTCACTCCTACCTAAACACATGAACATGATAAAGTATTTAGCGTTTGAATACGAGATAACTAATATGGAAAACACTTAATGGCGGCAGTCCGAACTAAAGTAATATTAGCGCAAGACTGAGTACGAAATTGTGGCACGCGTTAAATGATACAATAATAATAGGTAGGGCTGCAAGCAAGGACTTTAATTTTATCGATCTTTTCTCGATTAATATCGCAAGTCAGTGATATAATAGAATTAAATTGAATAAATTGGCGAGAGCTATCGTGAGGTCTCAGGTTGGATTAAAGGGGACGTGCAAAATGTTATTTGTTTTTGTTTGTTACGTATTTCTTAGCAACAACATGGTTACGGAGTTGTAAAATGTGTACGGTAAACGCGTGCAAAAACTTAGTTGGTAAAACGTGGTGTAATAATACACATAGACCCTACCCTTCGTGGATACAGTCACGAGTATGTATTCCTTTTATTTATTTAATCTTAACAAAAACATATAATTATATAAAGTTTGAGTATTGCACGTAAGAGTCTTTATTGTATTTCACAAATAAATAAACTTTCATCTTTAAAATTTTATACTTCGATATTTTTATTTGGTCGATAGTTATATCCCTAACGCGGTGCGGTTGTCTAGGCGCAGCGAGCGAGGAAGAAGCTTGTTTGACGCGCGGCGTGGCACCTTTGACAGAAAAGCCGACAATTTATAATAGAAAAATAAATACATCAAAGAAGCCGCGGTTTAGCTTAGTGTTGCTAGTCTGTGCGATATTTCGATTATTTATGGGTAAAAATGCTTATCAATAAATACTGTAAGTACTTATAAATATTGTGTATTATTTTTCTTAGCATGTTTGTTAAGAGAGAAATAAGCCCTTAATGAATCGCATTTATTACATAAGTTAGGCAATTAGGATACACACCTATAAAAAAACTGTTATCAGAACTGCGTGGATATTAAACGTTCTATTTGAAATTATTGCTCTGAAACACGTAATTCTAATTCGTTTTATCTCTTGTCAGTATGGCCGAAGGTTAGATAAGTACATTAATAGGTAATCGTAACCCGAAATTTATCACTCGGTGTTCGGACAGTGTAACATAAACAAGTGTGCTATTAAAGTGCTTTAAGGAAAAACGTGCGCCATGGCGACCGAAAGACATTTGGAAGAATATGTTAGTATTTTAATTTTCTATTTCTTGCTTTTCAGCAGCAATCTTCGAGAACGTTATGCAGTGTTCTCAGACATACAGATTTCGTCAAAAAGTTTTCTTTCTTAATTAAAGTGAGCTACGATGATCTATAAATATGCATTCTAAATTATTAGTTATCTATTAAATATATATTTAACAGCGATAGCCTAGTGGGAGATAGTTAGACTGCCACACGAAGGTCTAGAGTTCAATCCCAATACGCGCATCTCTGATTTAGAAGTAATGTGCGTATTAAATAGTTAGTTATCTTTAACGGCTTTAACGGTGAAGGAAATCAAAAATAAAATATATGTGAAGTCTGTTAACCCGTACTGTGTTCGTACCCATACGCGTAAGCCAGCGTAGTGGACTATGGCGTAACCCATCTCCCGCTTAAAAGAGACCCCGATAATTGTAAATTTTGTTATGATAGTCTTCTTTTGTTTGAATAGCTTTTCTGTCTTTTTGAAAAGTACTGCATTGGTTCAGAGGTTAATCGAAGACGAAATAATCTCCAATTGACTGTATAATATAAACAGTAGCAAATACTTTAAAGATTTCTTGAGCGGAATTTCAATTTTCTCTACGAGTTAGGCCAATCTAAGTTAAATATTTATAAATCTGTGTTAAATTAGTGTGCACGCTTTCTTTTTTTTTTTATTTTATTTATTTATTTAGGGATAACAAACAGCAGCGTATTAATTTCTTACTCAGATAATTACATACATACTCTATTTATGCATTTCAAATTTAATATATTGCATTCATGCTAATTATAATCTAGGTCAGCGTGGTGGACTATGGCCTTACCCTACTCACGTTGAGAAGAGACCCGTAGCCAGAAGAGGGACAGTTTAATACAGGGCTGAATTATATTATTTATTTCTCGCTTTCTTATATTCTGCTTAAGTGCAGTGCTGAATGCGAGTAATGCGCGTACGGTCTCAAATTCAGCTTTCTGGATTGTTTTAGTTCATACAATCTTAGTAGCAAACCGGAGTTTCCAAATGTATTCTGAATAAGACGTGTGTAGCGTATGTTACATGAGACCCGAAACAGTAGTCAGCAAAAAAAAAGTTCTGCATGTGTGATAGTTCTCCATAATGTTCTCAAAGATATGTGAAGTCTGCCCACCCGCACTGGGCTCGCACGGTAGACTACGGGCTAAACCTTCTCACGCTGAGGAGAGGCACGTGTCCAGCAGTGCGATAATTTAATACAGGGCTGATGTCATTAGGTGTTTCTCTTTTTTTATTTTCCTAAAGCGTTAGGGATAAACCGGCCCTTTGGGAGGCTTACACGGAGAAATGGGTTCAACATGCAGAGGCCCTTCGAGAGTTTTAGTTTAGAGTGATATGGGACACTTAACGAGACACTAGTCGCAACAAGTGTAGGAGACTATTGCTACATATGGAACCTAACATATCTGGGCTATAGCTGGGCTGGCTATAATGGGCAGGTATAAAGAAAACGGCGTCTGCCTGATATACTGTTTCAGTACGAAGTCGGAATTAAATTATTATTATAATATGTATTTATTGCTTAAAAGGTTACAAATATAACAGTTTAACTTGTCAATCCTTGGAATACCATATATAATTTGAAAACTATCGTGTCTGGCCGCCGGTGTGCCGCTACGGCTCAACAGGGTAATGACCTAGACCCTTAACATTTACTTCTGCATACTACTTCGCTGGTTACTATGTATATATGTATTTATATTATATTGACTGCCTCCGTGGCGCAGCGGTAGTGAATGCGACTGCTGTGCATGAGGTCTCGAGTTCGAATCCCGGGTCGTCCCAACAAAAAAATATTGGGTTTTCCAGTTAAGAAATCTCAATAGCACCCCGGAGTTAGGAAGTTGGCGGTGTTAGATACCCCCGTGCCTGGGAAAGCACGTAAAGCCGTTGGACCTGCTCCTGAACTCTCTCCGGTCTTGTCTGATTACCGTCCCATCGGGTCATGAGAGTTAGGGAACAGACAGTGCACTTGTGTTTGCGCACACACTTGTGCACTACAATATCTTCTGCGCAGATGGCCAGTCTCCGTTAAGACTGGGCGCTGCCGCACCCTGGCCGAAATTCGGTCTGGAGGACATTATGTATTTATTAGTAAGAGTATTATTGTTGAGTGAAATGATAATACTCGTGTGTTATGTCTATAGAACTGATAAGGAAAAGAGTATTAAAATATAGGTCACCAATGACGTCATCTTATATTGATGACGTTCCACTTATTGTTTACTAGCTTTGGCTCGCGGCTTCGCTTGCGTAAAAATAAGTTAGGTTAGATTATGTTTGTGTCCCTCTCGCTCCTGGCCGTGGTACAGTTCATGGTCCGGAGTGAGAGGTCGAGGAACGCCGTCGCCTCCTTCTGTGAGGAAGTCATTTCCATCAAGGAGACGGCGGAGCGGGAGAGGGAGCGCATAAAACCTCTCCACAACCGCAGAGCCGGATGCCAGGTGGAGCGAGATGACTTCCAGCCACCCGAGGTTTTACCTGGCAGGGTCACGAAGCCACCTGCCCGCCACCCGATCAGAACCAGGTTCGAGAGGCGGCGTGAGTGTTCCCACGCGCTCCTTTGTGTCGTGTGTCCGTCCCCCCTCAAAGGACGAGCAGGACTAAACTGTAATATTGACCAAAGAGTAGGTCTTTTCGTGTGGTGGCCTACCGTTTCATACGACGTCGGACCGAAACCTCGGCGGAGTCGCGATTGCATGTGAAAGTGATTCGCGCGGCCCCGCCGGTGCGGTTATGTCGAAGAACACTAAGGTAGGTTTAGTCGGTATTACCGGGATGACGCTCACCATCGTTCCCCCGATGAGCCCGACAAAACCTCTCCGTCGCCCCGCGGAGAGGTGCGTCAAAGCATTCCCCCACGTAAATAATGGTTATGTTAGTAACAGTAACTTTTTTAAATATACTCTATGTTACTCGGAGATAATAATGCTTACTTATAGAAAAAGAAATTTTTAAAATTGTTTTTGTAGTTTTTGGAGTAATTCCTTACACACAATCAAACAAACATACAAAAAATCAAATCTTTCCTCTTTATAATATTAATACAGATAAACAGTGAAAGTTAACTGACATAATTTTATTCGTAACTAGCTGTGCCCGTGGTTTCACTCGCGTTTATGATTACTGCGCCGCCCCCGTGGCTCGTAGCGTGATGTTATATAACCTATAACCTTTCTCGATAAATAAGCTATCCAAAACTTAAAGAATTTTTCAGTTCGAACAAGTAGTTCCTGAGATTAGCGCGTTCAACCAAACAAACTCTTCAGCTTTATAGTAGATAGCTGACCCGCTCAACGTCGTCTGCTTCATATAAGAGAATTTTCCCCGTTTTTGCAATATTTTTATTTGCTGCTCCGCTCCTATTGGTCGTAGCGTGATGTTATATAGCCTATAGCCTTCCTCGATAAATGGGCTATACAACACTGAAATATTTTTTTAATTCAAACCAGTAGTTCCTGAGATTAGCGCGTTCAACCAAACAAACTCTTCAGCTTTATAGTAGATAGATGACCCCTGCAACGTCGTCTGCTTCATATAAGAGAATTTTCTCCGTATTTGCAATATTTTTATTTGCTGCTCCGCTCCTATTGGTCGTAGCGTGGACGTTATATAGCTTATGACCTTCCTCGATAAATTGGCTATACAACACTGAAAGGATTTTTTAATTCAAACCAGTAGTTCCTGAGATTAGCGCGTTCAGCCAAACAAACTCTTCAGCTTTATAGTAGATTTTTTATCAGCCTTACGTTTATTTCTATTGCATACTTAAGGTTAAAAATAATATATGACTAATGACTAAACCAGACCTGCTATTGAGATGTAAGCTTGACCCGAATCGAATTCAAGATTTGCTATGCTCTGCGGCCGCGTTACTGTCACAATGTCCAGGCTGGCAATGTTTGTCCACTGGTATGTGCCAGTAGAAACGTTGGACACGACTGCTCATTCGAGATATATCAGAGGCGCATAATAATAAATCATTTATTTGTCAGAATATGAGTACACAAACGATTATAAAAATACATGGTAGTTCTATATTCCATATTCCACATTAATTCTCGTACAAATGTTTTTTGGATAACAGTTAGGTAATTTATCTGATACATTCTTAATTTCTGTGGACATTCTTATTTTAAAGAATTAATTTCGATATATTAACATTATTAATTTAACAAATTAGTCTAACAATTAGATAGTGTCTAATTCAGAATATCGAATGAGAATAGTAAAATGCAAAATGTCAGTTAAATCATCAAGTAAAGATTTAACATACAGAATAGCAAAAAATAATATGTCAATGGAATAAAGAATGACACATAATAAATAGCGAAATATAAAATTCTAATATTCTATCACCTACACACAACACCATCTAGCCCAAACTAAGCAGAGCTTGGACTATGGGTACTAGACAATGGATAAACATACATATTATATACTTCTTTTATATCAAGTCGAAACCTTAAACGGATACTCTAAAAACTGAATATTCCTCAAACATTTAAAATAAATTCGAACGTAATGGGGGTTTGTAGCTTGTGATATAGCAAAATTATCATACAGTTCTAGTAAGAAATTTGAATCCATGAGTATGTTTAAAAGGTGAATATTGGGCGAGTGATTTATACGATTTAAATAAATTTTAAAGCGTACTTTTTGGTCAGGTTGGCACGGGCACACGCAGGCAAACCCGCGGGCAATGTATATAATTACAACAAGTGAAAAAATTGTACAATTAAAAAAAAGAAATTAAAGTAAAATCCTATTATTTTATATCCGTGGTTAAATTCATAAAAGACAGACAGCATTCAATGATGATTGTTATTCTCCTTGCGATAATTGGCGCCGATCAGAAGTTTCGCAATTATTCATACAGAAAACGATATTAAAACTCTTTAGAGTTGCAAGGCATCATTGCCAACCAGATTTTCGTATTTGCACCGTTTGAGAGTTTCTTTGAATGCAATAGCGGTATCGGTACAACATACCGTTCTTCGGAGATTTGAAGGAACAACGAGTGTCTTTTAACACACGTTGCAAACCACAAGGTCGAATGATCAAGGTATAGAATTATCTGCCAAGGCACGTGTTTCCTTCTTCCTTCAATCCTGGATCCTTTAAGCGAAGCGTGAAATAGCACCTTTTCAGGAAGTCAACGTAGGGACCTTAACATCGCCTCAGCTGCTATGAGTATGGTGTGGAGGCCACTGCTCTTGGACCACATGATCGCTTACCATCAAGTGGAGTTTGGTCATTTTGACATGCATAATAAAAAATGTCCACCTATCTTCCTAAGCAGTAATGACATGAGTAGAATAAAAATTGCAATTCTTATAAAAATAAAAATCACAAGATTTTTATTATTACCACCAATTAGATATTCGCTCGTTTTTGCACAAACTAATTTTACATATTATATTTAAAGCTCAATCGATGACGTAGTATTTGAATGTAAAAATGCAGACAGTTAGTTTATGTGCCTCTAACATCATTGTTTTCTATTACTATCTATTTATTTATTTAAAGTTACACCATCGACACGTCACTACACAATTATAATTTAAACCAGTTCGGGAATAGTACAAAGTGAAATGCCTCTACAGGTGTTTACAACACTTACGATTAAACACAAACGTACATGATGAAGCAAAAAAGAAAATAAAAAGGAATACCAATATGTAGGTCAATAAGAAAGTAGAAATAATGCTTTTGTTGAAAATATTGTAAAAAGTAATACAGTATGTTCCTAAAACACAGTACATACATATGTTAGGAATACAGTATCTGAATACAGAGAGTTCAAAACTTATCAATGTCTGCCATGTGAAAAATGTCGATATTATTTTTTTTTGAAGTAATATTACACGAACTCATAAGTCTGTTCGAAGGAGCGTGTTTGCCTAAACTAGTTCTGCTTTGAAATGGACTAACAACTCTCTTTATCTGGCGACTGGTTAGACGGCTGGGGATGGTCAGATTTATTTGTCTGAGGTATTCTGGGAAAATTAATCTCCCATGAATTATTTTATGAAGCGTTTTTAAATGATTGACTAGGCGCCTTGTATCTAATGACACCATTTTTATTATTCAATTATACAGGGTTAAATTAAAAATATTGTGTCTTCTTTATATCAAACTAATCAACGTTTGTTCTAGCACTTTTGCAAAAAAGTAAAATTAAATGCGGCCAGCCTTTCACTCCGCGGTTTGTTGTTTCTTTACGCCACTGTTTTCTTTTGGTGCCGCGGGTAGTCTTAAGTCTTAGTCGTGCGATTACAGCAACCAATTTCAATATTTGTATTTTTTATAGAAAAAAGAAATACTGAATTAGGAAAAGTGATAGAACAGAAGTTGTTAAGTTGTTATAAGTAAGTCATGGATAAAGAGTTATTAGAATTTTCAATTAACTCTGTATATAACAAGGTGATATTCAAATACCTGACTGTAGATTAGACGATCATTAAGATCGTATTTTTAATTTCCAGGAGGAGAAACTACAGTTGAATAAAAAGCCAGACAATGAGACGGACGCTTTGCAAGCCGTCTTGTCACATATTGGTGACATGGGACTGTACCAGAAACTCCTGTTTCTCTCTATGTTGCCTTTTGGCTTCATATTCTCATTCGTCTACTTCGTGCAAATGTTTATAGCTGTTACGCCGCAGAACCACTGGTGCAGAGTTCCTGAGCTCGCTAACCTGACTATGGAGTTAAGGTAAGATGAATTTGAACACCGCTAGGTACAGTTGCCTTTAATATGATGCATACGGAAAAGTTCCAAATGTCTACATTCAATATGCCAAAATATTTAACTCGTCTATCGTGGAAAACATGAAATTGCCTGAAAATTGACAATTTTATGTATATATCTGTTCGAAAACTTTGTAAACGTGGATGTTTCATAACTTAGTATGCCCTTAATAATCCAATCAGCTAGGAAAGAAGCCATTGACTTCTTTGTTAAATATTTTAGTTCAGTGTTCCATAATACTTCTTCTTTGTTAGATATGAAGGTAGCTGAAGAAGAGTCTAATCGTTTTGGCTACCTTTCTACAGAGACTATTGAACAAGTTACAGTTACTGAACTTCGGTGTGCATTACAATGTCTAAAAGCTTCAACAGCTTCTGGTCCCGACAACATACCTGCCTTTTTAATAAAGGATTATCAGCTTTAGAAGTACGTTAGAAGTACGTTGCGTACTTCACGTTTATAATCATTCGCTTAGACAATGTATGTAACCTATGTAGAAGGATACAAGTCAGGAGAGAGAAATGATGAATGAGAATAATGATCAATGATTCACCTAACGCAAAATGCCGTATGTTTGCCGACGATTTAAAACTGTACCTTTCTGTAACTAAGGTCAGATTGTGGAGCGCTACAACATGATATTGACGCTGTAGTTGAGTGGACTATTAGAAACAAATTAGCATTTTCAATTCTAAATGTAAAACTGTTACTTCAGAGTCCTGTGTTATCCACCTATATGGCTCTCTCCCCGAGCTGACAACAGCCTCACTCCTAGAGCAATTATACTTACCAATGAGTTACATCAATGTAGTCAAAATGCAGATATATTTTTTGATTCCCAAAATATAATTTTAAAACATATTTATGTACATCTAAATGTTACCAAGTAATTAGGAGTTGATTTTGTTTACAATTTTTATTATATCTTATTTCTTTTGTTACTCTAAGTTTTTGTTAACATTGTATGTATTATTAGCATTAAAAATGTTTACCTTTTTTTTTTTAATAAATATATTAGGGGAACGTTGTATACAACTACCTACCGTTTAATCACGAAGTAAATACATATGTATAATAGTTGTATACGATATGTTGGTACGATGTAGACATTTTAACGGGCTTTTGTTACGTTTACATTTTGTTAAAGATGTTTACGTGATGCATTCTAATTTAATGTTATATTATATTTTGATGTAGGTTAATAATAATAAGAGAAAATAATAATAAAATGACAATAGTATCGTCTAATGGTCTAAATTGTATTAGTTCCCTGCTCCCATCCCTATATAGATTAACACTCCTGAGTGTGCGCAATATAAGCAGATTCAAAGAATTTCTCTTATCTTCGTGTATTAGATTCCCCTACTCCACGGTCACTCCTTCACCAACATTTCATTCAAGTAGATCACACTGGGCACCATATCTCCGGAACTAAATACATGCTCAGAGCCATATCACTATTAGCTAATAATATTCTACCACATACACACAACACCGTCTAGCCCAAACTAAGCAGAGCTTGTACTATGGGTACTAGACAATGGATAAATATACATATATACTTTTTTTTTTTGTAAATACATACATATTATACATAGAAACACCCAGACCAAAACAAACATCCATGTTCATGCACACAAATGTTTCACTTGTGCGGGAATCGAACCCGCGACCTCAGGCGTGGCAGTCGGTTACACTAACCACTACGCCATCGAGGCATCAATCAATATCAATGTTTATAAAACCTTCGTGGCATAGCGTTATTCCAAATGTGGGAACTACACTTGCACTTTTTGTGACGATACGCTGCTTCCATATATCTGGTCTGAAATATAGACAACAATCCTACAGTTTCCTGTTTTATAGGAACAAGCAAACATACGAACAACTATCTACCGACCATGGCTTCCCTAACATGCTTTAAAGGGAACCCTTACCGGGATAATGAAAACCATAACTTTTAGTCAAAACTATCTATATCCCAAGGTTCATCTTAATCCGTTCAAAAAGTCCCGTAATTTAGTAACAAAAAATTACCAAACATCTTTACATTCTTTCCCATTGATATCTATACTATTATTATAAAGCTGAAGAGTTTGTTAGTTTGTTTGTTTGGTTGAACGCGCTAATCTCAGTAACTACTGGTTTGAATTAAAAAATTATTTTAGTGTCGGATAGCCTTTTATCGACGGAGGCTCTGATATCGGCTATAACATATCACGCTACGACCAATAGGAGCGAAGCATCAATGAAAAATGTTGCAAAAACGTGGCAAATTCTAATTTGAAGCAGACGAAGTTGCGTGGGTTTAGTTATAAATAAGATCTTTTAACATTATTCTTATTTATCAATCTATATATATATCGTTATCTATATAATATATGCCTATAAGGCACGGTTATCATTACAGAACAAAGTTTATTGGACTATCTACTAGCTGATACATACAAACTATCACACGTTTTATGTCATTTTGTGACAATAACTATGAACATGTCTATTTTTATAACCATTGTTGTATATCGCTTAGATATACTTTAGATTTAATACTATAATGCTTTTTCAATATCTCAGTTCTTGAGATAAAATAAATCTGCAATTGTGATAAAGATAAAGATATGAGATTTTTGTATGTAAGTACTAAAAAAATTTCGTCATTATACAGAGTGTCCGGTAATTAATGGATAACCTTGAAGTGTCTTATAGTAAAACTGAAGGCCGTACAGAAAAATTAAAAAAAGTAATAATAAAAAAAATAAAAGTATATATATATATTAAAAAGTGCAAGCTATATAAGCATAGCATACCTTTGACTGTCTATCTATTAGCATAATTAGTGTTTAATAATAAAACAACAAAAAACCGACGGATTTCATTCATTTATGGTCGTAGTATACAAGAAAGTTATACATTGTAATTAAAAAAAAACACGTATCTCAGGTAGAAGTTAGGATAGATTTATTTTCATATATTTTTCTGAACGGCCATCTGTTCCACTATAAGACATTTCCAGGTTATCCATTAATTACCGAACAACCTGTATATGGAATACGTTTTATACATATTTAATCTAATTTTGTGATTCCTATACATAAGACAGTGTTTATTTCGAAAAATTACTAAATATACTTTTAATAATATGCATAAATTATTATCTATACATACTATAATATTATAAAGCTGAAGAGTTTCTTTGTTTATTTGGTTGAATGCGTTAATCTCAGGAACTACTGTTTCGAATTGCCATAAACGCGGGTGAGACCGTGGGTACAGCTAGTATATTAATATAGTACACAAGCCTTTGTCCTCGTCTTCGCCCACGAATATCTGTAGAATATCATTTATTTGTATACCATATTTTATCTAAATCCGGTTTACGCGTGACTGAGTAAAAAACATCCATATCTAAACATCTTCACACAATAAGATATTTATACCACTAGTAAGATTGATAGAGCAGAAAATCTTTTAAGTAAGTAGCTCCGTGAACGTAAATGATTATTAAACCGCAAAGCATCCATTTAGTGAAGGGAGTCGTGTAAATGCGATGCTGTTTTATAATTATCTATTGCCCGTATTAATTGCCTTATTAATTGCAAACCGTGTTCACAACTAAACCATAGAGATGAATTCAACAAAATTTGGTATGGCGGTAGCTGAAACATTAAATAAATTTACAAGTAATAAAAAAACAAGTTTCTTTTTTAATTGCCGTTTCAATCGATAAGATTTCGCGTTAAATAAATAAAATATTATATTAAAATTCAGTAAAAAATTCTGCGTAGTACATACAATGACTATGTCATGGCAAAATGTGTCATATTATATGTTTTACTTGTACTTATATTAAATACATTTTTAACTCATAATCTTTCTAAGAAGCTAAAACAAAGTTTACAAATTATGTTTGCGCTTGCCATATACACACATGCTTATTTACATTTTTCCTTTTTGGCCTTAAAGTTAAATAAGTTATACATTTTCACGTTTCATCATTTACTCTTTACAGACGAAACTTTTCAGCGCCATTGACTGCTGCAGGCGACATAGAACGCTGCATGACCTTTGACACCAATTGGACTCGAGTGCTCGAGACCTTAACTCCACCGCCAGTTGGCACGCCTATGGTGCCTTGTCAGCATGGCTGGGAGTTCGAACTTTCAGATATACCTTACGATACTGTTGTTTCTGAGGTGAGTATCGATTTCAATATATATTTTTTTAAAGATTTCTTTTAATTTGGGTTACAAATTAGTAGTATTCTTGTAACCGCTCCAGCTAAGCTAGAATGCTTGTATTAGGTGTGGGTACACGTCGGTAGTGCCATGGGATAGATTCGAACTTAACACCTCTCGATTGCAATGCCTGGCTACCGCCAATATGCTTAGATGTCATGGTCTCTTGAAGACGTCGAATATTTTTAACAATATTTGAGATAAAACCAAACAACGTCAAGTGTTTTCTTTGCGTTGGAGATTATCGATCAAAGTTTAATTTAATTTGCAAATCTTAAGAATTGTACAAACCTCACTATTTAGCTGTAATAGAAACGCGTTATGCTATGGCGTATAATACTACCAATTTACAAACTGCAAAACGATGTTATACTTAATACAATTGATTAATATTTATTTTAGTTTATTAGCTCAATTAGTTCCATTTAGGTTTTACTGCTATTGTTTAGTATTTCGAGTAAATTGAGCACGTCAACTGAGACAAATCTTTCAGATTTCAAACCGATTTATTGCGAGAATAGAGACAGGTGATGTAGTAGATATACAATATAGTATATCTTCAGCCGTTCCTGCATTACCTGCTGCAAGGCATGCAATACATTAGTCAATAATAATATCAATTTAAATACATACATGTAGTTAGTCTGCCATTCAATGTGGCAATGCTGCCAGTCTTCTGGGCATACTACCAGTCTACTGTGATGCGGAGAGATTCTATGACGCCTATTTGAGAGTTTTAGTTTTAAGTTTTCTTTTTGTTTTTTTATTTCTGTCATATACTATTTTAGGTATAAGTTAATTTTAAAGAATTGTATTAATTTATATATATATATATATATATATATATATATATATATATATATATATATATATATATATATATATATATAGCCATATAAACTGTAGTTAAAGTGGATAAAACGGTTTCGTCGCATGAAGGAAAGATGATACCCAGAAAGGTGCGAGGGATCGTCAAATGCTTTTAACGCTGATATAGTGCTCATTTTTAGCATTAGATTACACTTTTACGTCGATCTAGATATAGATGAAATTATTTTTCTTTGGTATCTAAGTATAATAAAACTAATCTAAGATGGTCTATATCACCAAAAGTTAATACTGAAAACATGTGTTTATATATTCGAAAAATTAAGTAGATAATATATTTAAAAGAAGAAGTCAAGCCCACGTTAATGAGTGCGGGGCTTATCAAAGATCTGAGAGTACCCCAAGGAGTTATAATGGGCCCGTATCTCGCGAGGCATATAGGCACATAGGCATATATGGAAAAGGCTATTAAATGTAAAATTTCTAATAATTACCACTTTTGATCTTACTTAATGTACATAATTTACGCTTATTTAGCTTCCTATAGTAAGTAAGCGTGGGCACAAATTAAAACTAAATGCTTATAGGCATACAAGTAGGAGACGGTTGCGATCATTGGACCAGTGCTTTCATCGGACCACTTAAATATTTTAAAAACACAGCTAGAGAGACGTAGTAGGTAGTTTTCAAAATGCGACACGAGCATCATAGTCACCCCACCGCAACCTTAAAATCACCGCGTCTCACCCAGCTGTGAGTGACGTGTGTAAGTGAGAAATCCATGCTCGAGATGTAAAATCTACATAATCTAAAAACTAATGTAAGTGATACATATAATACTTAATATTGTCTTCTGTTTACGCGAATGTTATTCATTGAAATTAAACTACTATTATACTACATATATATAATACTTTGTTTATTACAGAATTATTAGTTTTAAATGTTAAAATAGTTATTTAAGTTTACTTTAGAGATATTATTTTTATCAGCAGATATGATTTTAATTGTAGTACTTTTTTTTTACAAAATCCTGTTGCTATCATTGGACTGGTCCAATCAAGGAAATGTTTTTATAATTTTAATCTTTTTACAATAGCCACTTTATTTTAGTAAATAAGTAATCAGGATGTTAAAACAAACGTAGGTATTACGTATCCGAATTTATTACTGTTAC
This sequence comes from Catocala nupta, assembly GCA_963675205.1. Classification (NCBI taxonomy): domain Eukaryota; kingdom Metazoa; phylum Arthropoda; class Insecta; order Lepidoptera; family Erebidae; genus Catocala; species Catocala nupta. Next base: position 6,452,931 of record OY776079.1, on the reverse strand, counting down.
AGAATGTCGACGACAAAACGAAAATATTACACTTGGAATGAAACAAGTATGACTCTTGCTATTGAGTCAGTAAGAAAGAACAGAATAGGTTTACAATGTATGATGTATAAATATTGGGTTCATGTCTAGTGTGCACGTGTTAAAAAATCCATAAAGAAATATTTTTGTCCTCAATGCAAAGCGTAAAATGGTTGAATGGCAATTTTGTTGATTTGTCTCGAAAATATTTTTATTTCAATAATAATTTAAATCCTGTTAAGTTTTTCGAATTATGTGGATTTCTTAATTAAATGCAAATATTTTTTTAGTTCAACAATATTTTTGTTGTTCAGGTGTTTAATAAAAGTTGCCTTGATTGAACCATTAACTCAAATTACCTAAGTCCATTGATGGCAACTTAGTTGTCCGATTAATACGACCATGGTCTAAAGGAGGCAACGATAAAAAACAAGTTTATCTTTAGTTTTCTTAATTTTGAATAAGCTAAATCAGTATTGTGTCAGTTTTTTTAATAGTTGATTGAAAATATAAATCTTTGTTTCATGTCATTCTATAGTTGTAATTTAAAAAGATATGCGATTGCAAACTTAATTGGTCCATTGATAGCAACCTTCCCTTAATATTTATTTAATTAGTCATATTGTACAGTTGTTTTAATTATTTGAGAGGACTAGTGATTTTGATGAATAATATTGCTTTATGAACTCCACGAGTAAAACCTTTCTCCAATGTTTACAGAGAGGCTGGGTGTGTGAGTATGCCAGCTATGTGCCGACTGCCCAGGCGTTGTTCTTCGTTGGATCTTTAGTTGGAGGCATCATCTTCGGGTGGATAGCTGATAGATTTGGCAGAGTACCTGCTTTAATGGGTACGCATGCAATCTATACTTTAGTACTAATTACTTTTGTAAAAGCAAAAATGACCATTTTACTTCAAGTTGTAGTAAAAAGTAATAAACAGTAACATACAATACATACTAGGTATATTTAACTTTAGAAACTCGGTAGTGTGAAGTATCACCATCTTCTAAAGCATTGTCACTGTATGCGCGACAGTGGAACAAAGCTATACACTCATGAAGTGCTGTCTCAGTCTCGCGCATGATATGACAACAGTTTATAAGAAGATGGTAAGTCTCAGGTCACTCTAATAAATGTTATGCTTTTCGAGTATGAAGCTTTTCAACTTGTTCTACCAGTCAACATAATATAAATTATAAACGCGTTTAAAGGTTTGTTCATATGTTTCCAGGTGCCAACATATTTGGTGGCATATGTGGTATAGCAACTACATATACTAGCGGCGTGTGGGATTTCATCTTATGCAGATTCCTCGCTGGTATATCATACGATAACTGTTTCATGATGCCATATATTTTAGGTAAGTCATTATTTCACACGTATACAACAGAAATATAAGAAAATAATAGAATTGAAAAGTAAATCTTTATAAATGTTTGCATCTTATCTTGATGTATTTTTATTTTTAAATGTGAGTAACTATTATTAGCGGCTTATTTCCAATAAGAGAAAAAGTTTTTCACAGAAACCATATATTGCTGACCTATAAACTATATTTTCAAACTGCACCCTTACTATGTGAATGATGCAAATTTATTTTTAAATGTGAGTAACTTTTTTTAGCGGCTTATTTCCACTAAGAGAGAAAAGCTTTTTCACAGAAACTATATATTTCTGACCTATAAACTATATTTTCAAACTGCTCCCTTACTATGTGAAAAACGGACATACGAACTAGCCAACTAACACACTCTCGAATTATTAATATTAGTAAGTATTAGTAGTTTGATTGCTGTAAAAACGATTATCGAGAAAAGGTACCGATCATACAAGTTAATTCTTAAATCGACGTTTGAACGTTAATGTCCAGGCATAATACGTTTTTACTGTGTCTAACTATGGTTATATTGACTCAATATACTTATCTGACCTATTTCTATTTTAGTTATGGAGTATGTAGGTCCACAACACCGCACATGGGTAGGAGCGATGACATTTGCGATATTCTTCGGGTCTGGTTGCATTTTACTTCCTTGGATAGCCTTGTGGCTCGCTGACTGGCGTATGTTGTTATGGGTCACTTCATTGCCCATGTTCATCGTAATACTAGCGCCGTGGCTATTACCGGAAAGTGCTAGGTATGTAATCCTATCTGTAAACTTCCTCAAAAGCAGTCCTATGAATATGTGTTGCTAAAAAATAGCTATCCCAAAAACGAATACACATTTATATTTACATACACACATATTTTTAAATATACTCAATAATTATTGCATTCTATAATATTATACAAACATGGTCTATAACTTAGTTTAGTACATTACAAGCTGGCGGGATATACGCACGCCCAGCTCACGCCGGCTGTTTTACCGCGCCTTAAATTGCGTGAAGATTTAAGAGTGTCTTATCTGAATAGATTATCCATTCTGTAGAAGTATAGCGAGAATAGTAAAGGCACTAAGTAAAACATCGTGAATGCAAAGCCATTTGAAATTCTAGATGTTCTGATGGATTATTAAGTGTGTAATTTTATGGCAGAACGCTTTTAAGAGGTTTTGGTCTTGATAAAAATTATTTTCATTCCGGAAACAGCTATTTAAGAACTCTCAAGCGTTCAGTTTTGCTAGATGTAAAGCTTTACTACCAATGGTTTAAACAGCAAACTTATAATTATTCTTTTCTTTAGATGGTTAGTTAGCAGAGGTCGAGTCACTGATGCTGTAAAAGTACTGAGAAGGTTCGAGGCTGTTAATAAAACTCAGATTCCTGACGAAGTTATGGATGAATTTATTGTAAGTATATTTGTTAATCTCTAAAAATAAAATATATTCATTCTATTGAAGCAGCAAGTACAAGAACATTATTACAATTGGGTAGTTGAATCACATTTTCTTTTATTAAAGTGAAATAGTTTAATTATCCAAAGCCTAATATACAATTAATTTTTGAAATCGACACTGTATTCAATAATTGTCGAATAACAGAAAATGGGTGCACGGCACAATACAAAATGTGACGTAACTGCTATTTAAATGCAGCTGTCTGAGCGAGATAGCAAGAAAATACACCCCCATTTTTTCTTATAGCCATATTTAAAATATTTATTTTGCATGCATTTTGATACAGTTTGCACAAAAAGAAATCTTTACTATTTTCTTTTATGTGGAAGTGAGGTACAAAATCAAACATAGGCACCTGCTCTATTAATTTTGATTAATCAATTCAATAAAGTTAAAATTGTAACCTTAATCATTTCACAGACATCATCAAACAAAGCAAAGGAGGAAAAGAATGAATCGTTCCTCGCTCTGTTTGAGAGTCCTCTTCTGCGCAGAACGATGATCGCGATGATTTTAGTGTACATGGGTTGTGCCACCGTGTTCGACGGTTTAGTGCGTCTCTCCGACGCTTTCGGACTTGACTTCTTCATCGCGTTCACCTTCACGTCTGCCACTGAAGTGCCAGCTCTTATCCTGTTGTCTTTTTTGCTGGACAGGTACACAAATATATATTTATTGTATTTGGATTTAGTATCAATTGCTTTTGAAGCAGTTTGTCTAGATGTATTGCACCTAAATGTTACCAGCTATAGTTTATATTCTCACGTGAAAGGTAGTGACTCTACAACCATCCACCAGACACAATCTTTGGAGAATTTCATTCACTACGACCACTTTAGAAGCAAACTTGTCACCATTTAAATTAATTCTGGTATCTCGATAGAGCACAAAACCAAGCAAAACATAAGTGCAAATATCATATATCTTAATCTTAGCATTTATTATTCTAAGCGTATTAGTTTCAAAGGAAAACTAGAGATGACTTTAAAGACTGGAACATCTAAGTTATATAGTTAGCTAGATATGTTTTTTGGTACATTGAGTGTTTCCTAGAGCGCCTACTGCAACCCGAATAGAGACCGATATTCGTAAATTAGTAGTCAATTGGAGATACTCTCCAAATTGACTCCGAGACAGAGATCGTCTCACACTGGTTAAAAAAATCTGACCTTACTGTATTTTACAGATGGGGCAGAAGAAATCTTACCAGCGTGCCGCTGGGTTTGGCTGGTTTCCTCATATTTGTCGCTCTGTTTGTGCCAAAAGGTATAATAAACTTCTATATTTAATTCTAGTTTTAGTCCGTAACGTCCCAAAAGTGATTTAGATTAAATATAAAACATAAGTCGGATTCTAGATCAAATTTTACTTTACAGTTGAAAGATAAGTATTCCCATACTGACTATAATTTATTTGCATTGGCAAAAAAGTGCGATATAACTAAATATTCGTAATTCTGGGCTTTTCCTCTCTTATTTTGTAAGACCTAGCTTCCGTAATAAGTATAATATATTTAATTCAACTTACACTCTGGAAGTCATGCCTGTGACGCAGGCGGCTTTACAAACTTTCAAACATCCAGACTTGAAACAATTTTTCGTCCCGTGTTGGGATCGAACCCAAAATACTAATAGATCACTTAAACTACGTTCGCCATCCATGCATGATTCTAGTCTACACACAAAATACCTTACAGATACGTCATGTTTAAGTACACAAATTTTCCGTTGCTTTTGATTTGACTTAGCAGCTTGGCTCTTTTTGTTTGCAGGCATTCCTCAAGCTACTTTAGCGATATCAGCACGTTTCTTCCTGAACATGGCATTCTCTGCGGTAGTCCAGTGGGGTACTGAGGTTCTGCCCACTGGTTTCAGAGCTTCTGGTTCATCAGCACTGCACATGAGTGGATACATAGCTACCATCATGTCACCCTTCATAGTGTACTCAGTAAGTTTAAAGTCATTAAAAATTTTTTTTTTTGTTTAAGCTATTAAGTCGCAGCGGCAAGTGGCCACGATAGATTTTTAATTATGTCTGGTATTCTTAGACTTGACAGAAAAATTAAGAAATTTGGATTGCAGATTATTAGTACTCTTGTTAACTTTTCCAGCTAAGCTAATATGATTGGGTTAGGAATGGGTTCACGTTAATAGTTCAATGGGTGGGATACGCATCTTTCTATACCGCCTCTCATATAAAAATAAACAAAAAGTAAGCTTGTTTTTGTTTCTCTGCTTGATTCAAATAATAGTAGTTCTTTAGGGGTATCTGCAACTGTGCTTGCTAGACGACAACAGGTATAATAATAATAATAATTTTATTTATTTCTTTCTTCACTAAGCTTTACAACAATATACATGAAACACAGTTGACACAAAACAAATATTTATAGAATTATGAGCCTTTGTGAGAGACTGGAATCCATACTAGGGAAACCCGTGTTACGGATCACCAGGCCCTCACTCAGAACTGTAGGTACAACCATTATACAAAGCAAAATGTAATCATTCGAGTATTTATAAAATATAATTTACTAGAAGAGCAAATTGTATATTTATAAAAGATAAAAAACAAGTAGGTATACTTTTGCCAACCTGTTACCAACGTGCATAGTAGGGAAATTCTCAGTAGCAGAACGGGGTAGAACTACGCAGATGGACGGTGACAGACTCGCCCTCTGTTATGTAGGACATAAAAATTATAGCTGGAAATATGCAGATGTCACAAACCTTTCGAAGATTTAAGTATATCAGTATGTATATTAAAAATGTAAAGGTAACCCATTATGGCAGTCTGTTCAAGGAAAACCATACGTTCAGTGATATATTTCAGAAAAGCATGCAGTGACTCTCATTTGAAATAAAATGGTAATGGAGAATTGTAACTTTGCTTGTCCTACAGGAACACCTTTGGACGTTACTGCCGTTAGTGATCATGGGCGCAACGTCACTGCTCGCGAGCGGTGTCAGTCTTCTGCTGCCAGAGACCAAGGGTCAGCCCATGCCGCAAACTGTAGCCGATGGAGAGAAGATCATCAGAGAACAGTCGTTATGCGGGTTAGTATCTAATACTTTCCAATTATTACCTGACAGAGACTAGACAGCATTCACTACCTACATATTTTTTTTAAAGTTTTATCTTTTAGGTTTAATTTTTACTTAATATTTTTATCTATACTTAATGAGCAGCGATAGCTCAGTGGGGAGACCAACAGACTGCAATGCCAAGGGTCTCGAGTTCGAACCCACGTCGCGCACCTCTGACTTTCGGAAGTTATATGACTTTTCGAAATTATGTGCGTATTGATAGACAATTATCGCCTGCTCCGTGCTTCGGAGAGCACGTTAAGCCGTCGGTCCTGGCTGCCATGAACATCTATGGCAGTCGTTATTGGGAAATCAGTGCCCAATAATATCCTGACACTGGTCTAGCCTTAGGGTATCGTTAGCCTTCGGGTTGCGGAGGTCAGGTGGCAGCCGCTCCGTGTAAAAATTGATATCCAGTCAAATCCGGCTGGACTAGAAAAGCCGACCCCAATTGTCTTGGGAATAATAAAGGCTAGGGAGAAGATTTTTATCTATTATTAATATTGTTACGAGCTGGGTTCGATGGATAAGAATGTAAACAAATTTTACCGACCGAAATGCGTTTTGTTCTAATACACAATTAAATTTAAAACACAACAAACACCATACTACACTTTTTCAACTATAACTGCTTCAAACACTATGGTATTTCCGCTTCCGCTCGCTCCGATGAATACTTGACCGCTTACGATTGTAACTTGTGTGTTGTGCGCTGGCCTGCCCCTTTTATACGCGGTTAAAGCGTTTCTAGAGTTTTTCTAGAACCGCCATACCCAGTATGTAAACAGTACGAAGATTCGAAAATGTGCCAGCGTTCTCGCTACGCTTCTCGTACCGACAAACTACGTAGTTCCGTAAGACGTCAATGGTGAAGGAGGAGCTGTAATAAATTATTAGACGGAACTACCGAGTATTCCCCACAATGCCAAGAGATGGCACTGGGTGTAATAATACTATAAAGAGGAAGGATTCGATTTTTGTTTGTTTGTTTGTAAGGATTTAATTCCAAAACGAACCAACCGGTTTTAAAAATTCTTTCACCATTATGCAGCAATATTATCACCGAGTAACATAAGCTGTATTTTATAAAAAAAACTGAAAATACTGTTTAGTACAATTACTATAACGTTTGTCATTCCAAAGATAATCACAATATTACTTATTTGTTTCAGGAAACCAGAGGACACGGGCGAAGGCCCATATAAGAAATCAGGAATTATCTAAAGCTACTTAATTATAAGTTTGTTAATTTCTAGTCATTGCTACGTAAAACTCTTGTGTATAAAGGTGCAATGGATACCATTTTCAATACAAAACCCTTGTGACGTCAATGTAATTAAAATCTTTAAAACTATAATCTTCTTTTTTAAGAACTTTTAATGTACCAGTAATATTTTACTTAATGTCAATTTTCTCTCAATTTCAGACAGCGTGATATGTAAATATACTGTGTATATAATTTACGCAAAGAAAACCAAATTTTTAATATTCAAGGATTAAATAATATAATTATCTAAAAAAATATGAGAGATTTTGAGTGATTGGGTTTGGTTGCAATTTAGAAAAGACTAGCTGTGATATTACTAACAATTAAATGTGATTATAAACTAAGTTTATGCTCGATTTTCTTGTCGAAACAATAATAATTCTGGACTAACATAAAGTACTAAACTTACAAACATACAAACACAGTGTTTCATTAATCTAATAGATCAACTTCATTGCAATTAAGCTAGTATTATTTAGTCCTAGACTTATCAATAAAAATGCAGAAGAATTGTGATATCTACAAGAGAATAACTGCGTAAAGTTAGAGCATCAAAACTGAAAAGAGATTAACCCTATAGAAAATCGCTAGCACATAATTATAGTTTTTATTTTACGCTAAGTAGAATTACCATTCGGATTTATAACGTAGCCTTTTCCCATTGCACAAGCATTGTGCATTAGCAAATTCCGTTGCGAACTATTTCTATCAAATCTGGTTTGTTCAAATATTATAGTGTCAATTGTACAATTAACCTCTCAACGAAAGCTAGGACGCCGGCATCCGAGCTTAACCAGACTATTAAAAACGTAAATTTTATTATGATAGTTTTCTTTTGTTTGAATAGCCTTTTTGTATTTTCATATTTTTGATAACTGGATTGGTTGAGCGATTAATCTATACTAATATTATAAAGCTGAAGAGTTTGTTTGTTTGAACGCGCTAATATCATGTACTACTGGTTCGATTTAAAAAAATCTTTTAGTGTTGGATAGTCCATTTATTGATGAAGGCTCTAGGCTATATATATAATATCACGCTACGACCAATAGGAGCGTAGCAGCAATGAAAAATATTGCAAAAACGGGAAATATTCTCTTATATGAAGCAGACGAAGTTGCGCGGGTTAGCTAGTTAATTATAAACCTCTCAAGTAGAGAATAATGTTTCGACATGTATCGTTAGGATAATTAAATAATAAATATTTCTCTATATATTGTATATTGTATTTTTATTATCTTAGAATTAAAAATAACTTAAAAATGTATACTTTCGATTGAATGTTTTGAGTGAAGTGCTTCGATATATAAGTATACGCCCAGGATAAGATTATAATTTGTTTGTATGTGTTTAAACTTTCTCACGTAAGAGAATTATTGTAAATTCTTATGAGAAATAAAGGTATCTCAAACCTCAAATATTTCCAAAACATAATTTAGCGATTTATTTTATTCCAAAACAACTATCTTGATGTCATCTGTGTTTGCTTGTAAGTGTATCAATAAATATTTAAATTTAAATTACAATCAAATGAGACCTCAGTGATACTTCTCCTGCTTAATAACATTGCACTGTAGAGTTAAAGATGACGAATTCGTTAATAAAAGAATTGATGCATTATTGTCCTCCAAACCCAATTTCGGTGGTTCCAGCGGCCAATCTTATTGAAGACTCTATTTGCGCATGAAATATTATTGTGCACAAATGCAAGTGCACGCTTTATTCCTTAACTCTCATAATTCGATGAGACGGCAATTGGACACGTCCGGAGAGAAATCAGGCGCGGGACCAACGGCTATCGTGCATATTTCTGGCATCTATGCTGTTACTGATACTTCCGAATAACCTTTGCCCTACTTACAAACTTATATGCCCCCGGTTTGGGCATTTAAAAAGAATATACAATCTAAAGCTGAACGACTAATGTCTAATTATCGACAACGGGTTCAGTTCTAGACTTATACGTAGGTGCTGAGCTTTGTTGCAGTTATAAAAAGAATTACAAATATTTCACATTATTACTTCAATTTTGTACTCTTTTCCTATGCTAAGAAGAATGAAATTAAGCATATATTTTATCTGATGGTAAGCGATTAAATATAAACTATAGTCGTCTGCAACACCAGGTTTCTTCCCCACACGTTATCCACCCTTCGACGCGAACGTAAGGATTAAATATCAAAGGGTTCCTGTTATCACATAGTGGTACCTTCTTAACCACGCAGCAGACGATAAGAAATATTGTTCGAGGACACCTAGTAATCGCAGCGGGGTTCAGAGTCCCAAAGACACGGTAAACCTACTCTTTACCATACACAACACAAGTGTTCCTCCAATAATTAGGTTATTAAAATATCTTTCATCTAAATAATAATTTACAAACATGTCTTATGCTCATTTACTTACAGGCAACCATCGTCTAATGAAAATAAGACTATCGTCACAAAAATAAAATATAAAAGCACTAATTACATAATAAAAAATTAAAAAGAGTTATAAAAGTTGATTATATATAGAAATTCAAATTCCTAGCCTGGTATGGTATAATAATTACCGACGCCTAGAATCCAGATATATGATGTTGGTTTACTTAATTCTAAACAAGTTATCTCCAAAGATATTCAAATCTGCCAGTCACTGAAAACTGTTATATGAATTGGCTATTCTTGTTAAAGGTGAATTAAGATCTATCTTAGTCTCGAAATCCTCGTGAGGAAACCTGCATGTCTGACAGCTCTCCATAATGTTCTCGAAGATATGTGAAGTCTGCCAACCCACACTGGGCCAGCGTGGTGGACTATGGCCTAACCCTTCTTACACTGAGAAGAGACCCGTGCCCAGCAGTGGGACAGTTTAATACAGGGCTGGTATTATATTAGTCTTGTATCTACGGACAATGAGCATGCATGAGCAACTTACGGCGTGATAGCGGCCCACCGGTGGCTAGACACTATAGGTTTTTAAACATGTCTGGCATTCCTACAATTGACAGGTTATTGGATTTTCTTTAGGTACGATCTTCTATATGGGGTAATATGTACTTATACAGGCATAGTGCAAATAAAAGACAGACGGTACTGTCCCACCCAATAACTCCTAAAACACGAACTGCATTAATCATTTTTGACTGCAGAGATGACATAGTGATTTAAGTAGTCACCTCGACACTATCACTTCACCAAGTGGGTTCGAATCCCACAAGGGATAAAAATTGTCTGATACTCAAATGAGATAGACTCAAATGATAGAATAGTAGAGCCTCGCTGATTTCAGCATGAATGGGCCGGCTCGACCGAGAAAGGGCTACCCTCTCACAGAATATCGACGTGAAATAGCAGTATTCCTACTGTTGTTTTTCGTTCGGTAAGTGAAAGTCCCAGAAGCCCAGTTACCCTCTTCCCTCCTTCCCGCTCCTTTTCCTCCCCATTTCATTTTTCTACTAAAGGGTCGGCAACGCGCAAGTGATGCCTCTGGTGTCGCAGGCGTCCATAGGCTACGGTGACCATTTACCATCAGGTATGCTAGTTTGCCAACATAGTGGTATAAAAAAAATCGTTGTTCCTAATTTGGATGTTCTTTGTGTCCGTTGTTGAATGTTTGTAAATTCACCCGTGACACAAGATTTGTTCCTAGACTGGGCGTTGTCTTGTTTTAAATAGAAATATAAAATAAATGATGACTTACTCTATAGTAGTATTAGGGATAATCGGCCATTCTTCACGCTGATACAGATAGGCGCTAAAACATTATCAGTCGGTACTCAGACTTACACCAACTAACAGGTGTTTTAGTATAAGTGCGCGCCATGGAGAAAGAGACAGTGGCAAGTTAGTGCTTTCGACAAAAGATCTTTCAATAATATTTGGATCGTGGTATAAAAAATAATTTTTCGTATAATAAATACGGATAATTTGAGTGGTGAAATAAATTATGAGCAACATGAAAGAAAAGGTAATAAAATATTCTGAATATTTTAATATTTTATATAGTGATATAAGCGAAAATAAAATTTTGTGAGCCCCAGGTTGTACAAATAGCTTTTGGATTCAATATGTTGGGAAATTAAAACATAGAGATCAATTCAAACATAAACAGATTCGCCTTTAATTTTATTTGAGAGCCTCGTCCTCAAAGATGAAAATACCACGAGATGTTTGTTCATTTTAACTTTATTTAAAGCGTTTATATAGTTATAAGTATTACCTATATAAAAGAACTGCATAAACATTGGGTAGTCGCTTGGCATAAAAATATTTGAATTTAATAACGGTAAACTATATAATAGAAAGAAAACAATTCCTATGTAAACCATAAATTTAATATAGCAGGCCTAAACTAAAAGAAAATAATATAATTATTTAAATTTAAAACTTTAGACATATATTATCATTAGCGAGAATAATATTCATATATATTACAATAAATTCGAATTGGAAGATCACGTTGTCGCGTGCCTTTCGTGATAATACGTACATACAAGCAGACCTGAGACCTCGGCTTATTCAGTTTGCGATTACCATAAATTATAATCATTTGCGTTATATGTGAAAGGTCACTCGCGCATGTCAACCTTATTAGCAAGAAACTACAGATTGGGTATATTAATCAAAGTGGTAGTTTTGTCAGCATCCAGCACTCTTACTTATCAACCAAACTGCTGTAACAGTGGAACTTTATTTGCGCCAGTTTCTAGTAAAATAGTGCTAGTCAGCGAACAGTAAGTCAAAGAACATGTAGAGTTATCCACAAATCGTGTACGATTTTTATTATACTTTCCATCCAGAAAGAAATACTGTTTCCGAGTTATTAAAAGCAACGGACAAAATCTAGTGCTCTATATTCCATCGACCATGATTTTAGGTCTCACGTAAAACGCGATCTACTGGGCACCGTTCCAGACTTCGTGCTGCCATTTCTTGACAGCTAAAGCCGAATAACACTTTGTCTGGACTGGGAACCAAACCAGTGTTATCTTCCTCTCAATTATTGCCATCCGAACTCCACAATCCAAAAAGATACTAAGCTTACACTAGATTTGAGGACTAATATTTGATGACTAGCTGCAAACATCGACTAAGTTCCAATGGCCAGCTTATTGCCAAGCACTGGGCACATTTAGTACCTTGCAGACTCTATAGTAATAAAAATATCGTAATATAATAAAAGCAATCGAGCAGCGATAGCCTAGTGGGAGACAGCTGGACTGTCTTATCTTATCTTATCTTGGGTAAGGGCCATCCCCTTTCTCTACGACTATCCCAGTTTATGATATAGCGTTCCCCTACACCAACCGTTAGGTTATATTAGAGGAGCCGCTGTACCTTCCAGCGCCCGAGAGCACCTTCCGGGATCAGTTACATACAGACCGGCGACACTTCGACCCAGTGGGATCTTTTGTGACGACTTCCCCAATAACGACTGCCATAGATGTTCATGGCAGCCGGGACCGACGGCTTAACGTGCTCTCCAAGGCACGGAGCAGGCGATAATTGTCAATCAATACGCACATAATTTCGTTAAGTCATATAACTTTAAAAAGTCAGAAGTGCGCGACGTCGGTTCGAACCTGAGACCCTCTGCATTGCAGTCTGTTGGTCTCCCCACTAAGCTATCGCTGCTCTATAAACCGCTGGACTGTCACGTAGGGGTTGTGATGAGTTTGATCCCAAGGCGCGCATCTCTGAATTTTCGCAGTTATGTGTGTATTAAATAGTTAATTATCGCTCGCTTTAACGGTGAAGGAAAACATCATGAGGAAACATGCATGTCTGGAAGTCTCCATAATGTTCTTCAAGATATGTCAAGTCTGCCAAGCTGCACTTATCCAGCGTATTGGACTTTGGCCTCACCCTTCTCACACTGAGAAGAGACTCGTGTCCATCAGTGGATGGTGTAATACAGGGTTGGTATTATTATATATAAAAGAAATAACACGTAGCCCGATGGAATGGAACCCGAATCTTTAATACCAGCCGCATGCTTTTGCCAACTGACCAACGAGGAAGTTAGACGCATATTATTGTGTAACTCTTAACATTTTTTAATTCATAATCTTTACTAATTTACCATGATAAATGGTCCAACGTACTAGCGCTGACCTCGCCCCTATATTTCCACGCTGAGTGTTTTCAAATCTGACTTAAGTAAATTATTCGTAAATATAGTCTAAAAATAATTGTTCTGAGTCTGGGTGTACACAAGAGACGAGGCAAGAACAATATACGAGCGGCAGTTGGTGTTTTAATAACCAAAGACAGACAGTATGTTAGTAAAATATAAGTTCTTTGTACAAGCAGGTGTTCTTTGGATATTACTATCCATATAAAAATTAGATATCATATATTTTAAGATATTAAATCAATATGAATGATAATATCTAATATATCATAACCATTAGAACACGTGCGACAAGTTATGATAAGCTAATACTTAACACATTGACTGCCATGTAGCAGATGCAATAAAAAACGAGCTTATTGCCATCTACTGAGCACAGGTCCAAACGCCATGCTGCTACTGAAAAAATATGACAGCAATATCCGATAATACTTCCTACCCTAGGTATTGAACCTTAATTTGACACTAGTCACAATCACTAGCGTTGCACACAAAGACATTTGGAATAAAAAATTTGGTCACTATTGCAGCTTCCTCTATTCATACCAATTAATTTCTTCCAATACAAACGCGGTGACAAAAGATCCACTAGGAAAAGGACGGCACATCGATCGAACGATTATTGTCTTGTTCACGGTAGAACGAACAAGACTGCTTTCATTCTTAATGATCATCTAACCAGAACCTTACGCCACAATGTTTTTTGATTACAATTTTATTTATTTTATACATCAATCCATCCATGGCATTATTTATATATTTTTCTGAGTCTATGATCAAAAAGAGGTACTAGGTGCGATATTGCAGATTCGAGAAACTAAGGCCCCAATCCCAAGTTGCTGGTATTAAAAAGGACCAATTGCAATACAGGTGAAATTTGAATAACCGTTTGACTGCCTCCAGCTTTCAGAAGGGAATACAATGTGGCAAAATATATTTCTATAAATTTTGCGCTAACGTACTTTAAGAATACTAAGATAAGATTTTCTGCCTCGGCAGTAGTGCAATCAACTGCTGTGCATGAAGTCTCAGCTTCGATTAACATGTCGGGCAAAGTGTTATTACCATATTTTGTCAAGATATGTAAGTATATGTAGCAGCATGTTATCTGGAGCTGTGCGTTTAGCAACAGACTCATATCCTATTCCGTGACCTAAAACCACAACTAGTGTAATGTTAATACAATATAGGTGTATTAAACCTCCGTTTAACCGACTAAGGTTTGCAAACCCCTAGAGGAAGAGGAAATACGCACGAAATTGCCATTATGTATCTATATTTCCGTTCTCAGGAAACGACGGATCCTTTAAAAACAAATCAGTACAATGAGACTGACGTGCTGGAATCAGTATTGTACCACGTGGGAGAAATGGGACTATACCAGAAGCTGCTGTTCTTAGCTATGCTGCCCTTTTGCTTCTTCTACGCGTGGGTGTACTTCGGACAAATGTTCATAACCATCACGCCGCAGAAACACTGGTGTAAAATACCTGAACTTGCCAATTTAAGTATGGAATTGAGGTAAGTCGAGAAAACATTCACGATATATTTTTTCGTCTCGAGGTCGAACTCACCTCTGACTTTTCGAAGTTATATGCGTATTAGCGGTGTGTAGTAAAGAAAAACATCTCAAGAAACATGCCACATGTCTGAGACTTCTACATAATATTCATGAAGATTTGTGAAGTCTATCAACCTAACCCATCTTATATTGGGCACACTTTTCAACATGAGCTCTGTGATTTATGATTATATAAAAAATAAGTAAACGGTGATATAATAGGCTTATAATGATGATATAAAGAAACTAAAATAAAAAGCTTTGGTAGATAAAGATAAAGCGTTGTGAGGTCGCTAGAAATTGAAGTTAGTAAAAGCATTATCTTTACTTATCCAAAGTGAACTCGCTTTTAACATAAGCATTCTAGGATATCTGGGGGCATTATCAATAAGATTTTGTGAACCAAATGTTGTTTATCTAACCTCTAAAAAATAGGTTGCATTATACTTATAAATTTATATTAGAATTACGATAAAATTAGTGATATCAATTAGATCATATCATTAAGAACGTCCTCGGTAAAAAGGTAAATCTGCTATATAATTGTATATAATAGTTATTTATAGACTGCACGTGCTAGTGCTTTAAGTGGTCGCCTCGCCACTGGAATCGAACTCCGCATGTGACAATTTGTGTGATCCGTTGATGGTTGTTCCGAGTTTGGGCGTTCTTTGTGTCACCACCATTAATACACCTCCAACCCAGTCTCAAAACATACAAAATTATTTTATACGGCAATTTCGTACTACAGGCGGAATCTGTCGGCCCCTGGCGCTGCAACAGGTGATTGGGACCGTTGCAAGACCTTTGATACCAACTGGACCCAAGTGCTGGAGACCTTGACTCTACCTCCAAACGGCACATCATTAGTACCGTGCCAGTACGGCTGGGAATTCGAATTCAATGACATACCATACGAAACAGTTGCTTCTGAGGTAAATTTTAAAGACGGATCTTTCTACCTAGCTCCTATTATGTAATTTTTGGCCTTATTATTTGACACTGTAAATAAAAAGAAGGACGAAACTGCTATTTAAATGCAGGCGAGTGAGAGAAATATATATATTCCTCACGATGCCTAATTTTAAAATATTATTTGCTCCTATAATTTGCAACCAATCGACATGCTGTTTCTGACAATATTTCTTTTAAATGGTATTCGATGATGCGCACAAAAAATAACGTACAAATTTAGAGATTTTATGACTGAAATTTTATATCACAGAAGTGCCCTTGCCATACGAAAAAGTGTTTACAAGAGTGAGCTTTCACATTAGATAGAGAGCCTACCATTTTTTATTTGTATGAGCGTGTAAATACTATATTCTCTAATTTAGATGTCATGTTATCAATATGTGTCACATTTCATTTAAATCTTTGGTCCTACC
Source organism: Catocala nupta (assembly GCA_963675205.1). Taxonomy (NCBI): domain Eukaryota; kingdom Metazoa; phylum Arthropoda; class Insecta; order Lepidoptera; family Erebidae; genus Catocala; species Catocala nupta. Next base: position 6,436,652 of record OY776079.1, on the reverse strand, counting down.
CTATTGTCGTATTGGATTCGCACTCACAACACTTACCCACTACACCATCCATACATTTATTCATTGATATCGTTAAAAGGGTAGTTGATTCAGATTATTCAATTATTAAAGTCAATTAGTTACATTACTGAAACTCTAAAACACAAAGATTTTTTTGGGCGATAGCGAGATATCACACACCCACTTTGTCATACATCCAAATTTGAAATATGAATTACTCCCTTATATTGCAACCGATTTTGATTTTTTTGCACAAAAAGATTTTTTTCGATTGATATTTGCTTTTGTTGCTAAAATATGTACAAAATCAAACGTAGGCAATTACTACCCTATTGTTTTTCGTTAAGTCAGTTCTGTTCCGTAATTGATTACAGAGAGGCTGGGTGTGCGATTCAGCCAGCTTCGTACCAACTGCCCAGGCGATATTCTTCATCGGGTCTCTCGTGGGATGCGCAGTCATCGGTTGGATTGCTGACTACTTCGGCAGGGTACCAGCTTTAGTGGGTGAATATAATTCAAATTTGATTATCAATAATAGCTAACCGTGTGACATAAATTATATGCGACCAATACTTTGACGTCTTACATTATAAAAGAAGAGCTCATTGCTTTCTATTGGTCACAGTTCCAGACTACGTACGACAATTACTTGACGGAAAACTCGATAGCTCAATAACCGACCCAGAAATCGAACTTAAGGCCTTATACATAGCAGTCGCAGTCATCGAAGCGCCACCAAAGCAGTCTACTATAACTATATAGTATCTTTTGGCCGAGGCTTCACTCGCTCTGGAACAGGTTTTTTTTCTGGATGAAACGATGTCCTTTTCTGTACCCCTGACAATGTGTATGCGAAATTTGATGATGATCAGTAATTAAGGCATGACATCGTAACGAACGAATTAGAATTGCAATTATAATTTTAGTAAGATTCAAGATACATTTGCTTTGTGTATTTCAGTGGCTCATTTAGTTGCCGGGATCGGCGGCGTAGCTACAATATTCACGACTGGTGTCTGGGACTTCATTATCTGTAGGTTCCTGGTCGGTCTGGCGTTTGACAGTTGTTTCATGATACCATATATTTTAAGTGAGTACTTACCGCTGCAGATTTCTTTTAAAGTCATCTCCTTCGCTTTACAAATTATTAATCAACGGACACCAATAAAACCCAGACTCGAAACAACTACATGAATGTTGTATTCTACTGTATTTGTTAGCAAGACATTTTTTTTAACACGCTTTTATTAGCTTGGTATGTATCTATGAATCTTTAAACGTGATTTTCACCCCTTTCAAACCGACGCGACGGATGGATTTGAAACTTTGCACACTTATCAAGGATCGATGACAATATAATAATCTAGAAAAAAATGAAATAAATAATTGTTTGAAAACTAAAAAACATGCTTTATTAAAAAAAGTAGAAAGTAATTAAATAATTTTAATGTAAATAAGCATGGGTTGCTTTCTAAGATATTTTGATAACCACGCTTTTTACATTAAAATTATTAAATTATTTTCTACTTTTTTTAATAAAGCGTGTTTTTTATTTTCTTTAACTATTATTTATTGTTTCTTTGAATGTAAATTTAAAATTATTTTTGCTTTTGTTTTCCTGTACATAAATCAAATTTTATGTATGAATTGACTGGCTGCTGTTAGTATATTTATTTCTTTAGAATTCCGTGATGAATAACTTGTTTTTTTTAATTGTAATTCCTGGTATAGCTCTCTTCGCCATCTCACTTAACTGCTCTGATGGCGTAGTGGTTTAGGTGGTTGCCTTGCGACTACCATTGTGCCAGGTGTTGTGGGTTCGAATTCCACACGGGACAAAACTTTGTGTGAGCCACAAATGGTTATTCCGAGGTTGGATATCTTTTGTGTTAGTTGTTTGAATGTTTCTAAGATCTCCCGTAACAGGAATTATTCCTAGTGCGGAAGTTGTCTTCTTTAAGATAAAAATAAAAAAAAAATGCGGAGCAGTCTTTATGGACTGCCGATAAAAGTGAAACTAAGTAACTAGCGTGCGGTGACGAGTTTCACGCTTTTGTTCACCCAAAAAGTACACATATATACACAGTATACATATAGCTCATGGAAAACGTTCGGTGAAGATGACGTGAGTTCCATGATGTTTGTTCTTCCAAAAAGTGCTCAACGCGCCTAAAGAAGGTTTCACTTCAATAAAAAAATATTTAAAATTGCCATATGTTGAGTATTTCATAACTCATATATTTCTTTCTTTCAGTTCTTGAATACGTAGGCGCAATACACCGCACGTTGGTAGCCAATATGTCTATCGCATTATTCTTCGGCGGTGCCGCTGTGTCACTCCCCTGGATCGCGTATTCTATTGCCGACTGGCGTATGTTCCTGTGGACCACTTCCCTACCTATGTTCTCCGTGTTGCTAGCACCCTGGCTAATACCGGAGAGCGCGAGGTACGTATTAGTTTTCTTTTTCATAGGCTGTCAATGGTTGATTTTTAATTAAATATATTAAAATTTTATTTATCTTTACAAATATTTTAAACTTTCTGTTTAAAATATTTGTTAACGATTAGGTTTTTTATTTGTTTGTGAAGATTTTACTCATAAGCTTTTCAACTAATTTTTAAATATATTTCTCCTTTAGAACCTATATTATTGCCGAGTATCATAGACTATAATAATGTTATTTAAAAAAAAGTACTGTGTTCTACTTTTATGCGAGTAAAACCGCGGGCAAAGGCTTATTTAATATAATAATAATAATCATTTAATGTGAATATAGGTCGGATACAGGGGTATTACAAAAAATTCAACCGTACAGCATGCAACGTTTTTTATAATTTAATCACAAATTTAAAAGTTATTTGCCGTGTTATTAATTATATTAATAATAAGTGTTACCATTTAAAAAATATAGTTATATCCCAATGCCAAAATAAAGTACAGAATTATAGTATTTTATCAGCAAATGTCAAGGAAATTATCATTATTATATAATTATTCGATTAATGAGAGCATGTCAAAATATACCTATAACATTAATTCGGAATGTCTCAGACTTAACTTTTGCCGTTATGATATTGTTCAAGTAAATTGTTCAAGCAAAATACCATATTAAAGTATTCGATGTGCAAATTGAAGTCTTTGTGCCAAGTTCCATCCAAATTCGTTTAACAGTTTACGCGTGAACAATTAACAAAAGATCTCCGCAAAGGTTAACTTTTATAATATCAGTAGTATATTATGAAATGCATATTTTTTTTTGTTTATGTTTATGGAAAATCTCTTGATTTGCCCACCAGAAAAATTGAAAGAAAGTTTTATATGAATAAAAATGGAATTTAAAAACCAAACCAACGTTTATTTTATGTTAAATAAAATATAGCCTAAATTACGCGGTGATCGTAAAGCTATATAGCTTTCTAATGGCGAAAGAGTTTTTAAAATCGGTTGATTACTTTTTCAGTTAAATTGTTACAAACAAATAGACAAAACATTAAATCTGTCCTCTTTATAATATTAGTATAGATATAGATATGTCTGTCTATATATGATATGATAATAGTCAGCGGAACGTTCTGGCGTAGATTCATCATGAACAACACACTGATGGTACTCTCACTCTATAACCTAAATTAAATTCTAATCTAGCTGTATATAGGGTTCGAATTTCATCGCTCCCATGATGTCTCTTTCATATTTTTGTATTTCAGATGGTTAGTGAGTCGAGGTCACGTCAAACAAGCTGTCAAGATGCTCAGGAGATTCGAGATGATCAACGGCACACAGATCCCTGATGATATCATGTATGAATTTATTGTGAGTAAATGACATCACACGCGATTTTATATACACTATATATGTATGTATCCCTTGACAATTAAATACACATATCCTATAGGTAAACTGTTCTAGTAGTTTATGTAAGGTTACGAAACCAAGGGTATTCATACCAAGAAACCAATTCTGTCGTGCTATGTCAGCTTCAGAATAGAAGACGTAAACCAGTAAAATGTCCTTAAAGAGTTCATATATATTAACCAAATGAAGACAAAACAAAGGTTTTAGCTGCAATTTTCTGTATTATGTTGGTATGTACTTCCTCTGTCAAGTTATGCCCAGTTAAGAGAGCTGCTGCCGTATCCTGCCTGCTCAAAGGCACTGATAAAAAGCAATAACAATAATATAACGTAAAACCACTTATTTGTGACTTCGAAAGAGTAATCAGTGGTGATGAATGAGACCCAAATCTCACAAGCTATCTTAAAGATCTTCAATTATATGGAACATAAACATGACTGAACTTCGCATTCGTATTACGAACAGGCTTCATCTTTTGACATCTACGTGTTGTGCTCCATTGCATCTGATCACTTTCGGACAGAAAACCCCAGTAATACTTTGACTTACTCGTGTAACCTACTCAAGAGGCTCTTATATATTATGTATATTGACTTTAATAACAAAAAGTTCAATACCATAGTTAAGAAAATACCGACGGCTATATTGATAAAAAAAATTAACTTCAGCATTTATTCGACAGATATCATCAAATAAGAATAGCCAGAAGAAACAGGAGTCATTTTTCGCGGTATTCAAGAGCGCAACTTTACGCAGGACTTTGATCTTCATGGTGCTGCTATACATGGGCTGTGCCATCGTGTTCGACAGTCTGGTGCGCCTCTCCGACTCCTTCGGCTTGGATTTCTTCGTCACTTTCAGTCTTACGTCAGCTACTGAGATCCCGGCTATAATGTTGCTTGCCATTGTACTTGATAGGTAACAAAATATGTTATTTGTGCAATTTACTATATGTTATTTTGATTATGAACCTAAACGAAAAGTGGGCACTATAATAGGTTTACAGGCCTTCTTAATGGGAATTATATTTTTGCAATGTGCAGTTGCAATATTCTGGCTGGCAATGTTGTCAAGTAAAACACATACTGTGCAAATACATGGCAATATTTTGCATATGTGCGTATGACCGGATATATTATTATTTGAAAACATGACAGTAAAAATGTTGCTTGCTTAGAACCCTCTACTGAATTGGTATGCGGCATTCTTCGCCTTCTGTGGACAGCAAAACAAGTTATAGCTTGCGACAAAAGATTTGCTGAAGAATTGTACTATTTCATAAAAATTGTTATAAAGTCTGCATCGTGCTAACTAAGTTTACACAGCGAGTAAGCATATCTACATTGGACAAGATACAAGTTGCAGAGTTCTTGGTTGTAGGATCGTTGTATCGGAGGTATAACACATCTTCTTTCTTCACAGGTAATGGGGAACATGCAAAGAAGCATGCGTGTTATCTGTTTTACCAAGTCAACACTCTCATTAAATGATCTCTGTGTCATGCCTAACATTACAAAGATTAAAACAGTGAAGAAATTAGAGTAGCTAGGATATGTGTTAACATATAACGTCATCACCACGGTGTAGAAATAAACTGTGCTATTGTTTGCAGATGGGGCAGGAGAAACCTCATCTGGGTTCCTTTAACCCTAGCTGGTATCTTTATGTTCATCGCCATTTTCGTGCCTAAAGGTAATAGTCGAAGATATTTTTATTTCACACATTAGATTACTGGTTCCGCTTCAATAAAACAGTAATGAATACAACAGCTGTGCATATAATCAACGGTTCGATTTCCCAGCCCGGTTAAATGGAGTCTTCAAACATCGCCAAGTGATTAGGACATTGAGAACATAGCAGTGGGCTCCAGATGCCTTACCATTATCACCATTTTATTAGCCCTGTATTTAAACTGTCCACTGCTGGGCACGGGCCTCTGCTCAAAGTGAAAAGGCTTTTATAGTCCACGACGCTGGTCCAGTGCAGATTGATAGACTTCACATATCTTCGAGAATATTATCGAGAACTCTCGGATATGTACATAGGTGTTTTCTTTCATTATTAAAGCATATGATAATTAACAATATAATACGCATATTACTTCGAAAATTCAGAGACGAGACTCAAGGCGTCTGCGTGGCAGTCCGACGGTTTCACACTGGGTAGGTTAAACTAAGCCTATGTGTTGCAGTGTGTATAGTTTTATCTTGTTCTCGGGCGTGCAATTATAAGGTTGAATCGATATGAAGAATAACAAATTTTATATCGTACCTACAGCATAGCGTCTAAATGAGTTATGTCATTTCCAGGCATCGCCCAGGCCAGTCTAGCAATAGTGGCACGTTTCTTCATAAACATGTGTTTCACGTCTGCTGTCCAATGTAGTACGGAGATACTGCCTACTACCTTCCGAGCCACAGGATCATCAGCTCTGCATATGTGCGGATTCATCGCCACTATATTTACACCATTTATTGTTTATTCGGTAAGTTATTGTCACTACTCCACAACTCCTAACTAATATTATAATTGCGAATATGAGATTGTTTGTTACGCTTTTACATCTTAACTACTCAACTGATCATCATGAAAAATCACATACACGTTATCAGGGGAATAAAAAAAGACATAGGGTATATTTCACCCAAAAAAAATATTGTTGTTTTTATTTTTGTTTTTACTTTTTTTTTGCACTCCCATTAACGCATACCTCTTCGCGGGGCGACGCGTGGACGGAGAGCTTATGTCGGACTAACTGGGGGAAAGATGGTGAGTGACATCCCGGTAATACCGACTAATAAAATAATAATCACCATGTTCCTCGATATAACCGCACCGGCGGGACCGCACTAATCACTTTCACATGCAATCGCGACGCTGTTGCTAATCTAACCTACATTTATGTGAGCGAAGCCACGGGCAAAATGTAATACATTATACACAAGTCTTATGACTGTTTGTCTAGGCGATTACCTCGCTGGCGCAGACTGACTGCTACTGTTATGCTCAAGTCCGACTTTCAGTTTGGCAAAGTTTTATGCGAATTTTCAGTCAAAAAATCTCTACAACAACATGTTTTTAACTGTGACTGGCCACCGGCGGGCCGCTGCTTTCCAAGACGTTAAGTGTACGTGTAGTGTGTTAGATGGACCTGTGATCTTATTTGTTAATGATAATCATCATCTCAGCCAAAAGACGTCCACTGCTGGACGTAGATCTCCCCCAAGTTTTTCCACACAGACCGGTCTTGGGCCACCCGCATCCAACCGCTTCCCGCGACCCTTACCAAGTCGTCGGTCCACCTTGTGGGGGGCCTACCCCTGCTGCGTGTGCCGGTGCGTGGCCGCCACTCTAGAACCTTGCCGCCCCAATGGCCATCGATTCTGCGTGCTATGTGCCCTGCCCTCAGCCACTTCATCTTGGCTATCCGGAGAGCTATGTCGGTAACTTTAGTTTTCCTGCGGATCTCCTTATTTCTGATTCGATCCCGCAGGGAAACCCCGAGGAGAGCTCTCGCCATCGCTCTTTGCGTGACCTTGAGTCTTCTGATAAGGCCCATAGTGAGCGACCACATCTCTGAGCCATAAGTCATCACTGGCAACACACACTGGTCAAATACTTTCGTCTTGAGACACTGCGGTATATTGGACGAGAAGATAAGTCGTAGCTTCCCAAACGCTGCCCAGCCGAGTTGGATTCGACGATTGACCTCTTTCTCAAAGTTGGACTTACCTAACTGGATCGTTTGGCCCAAGTATACATACATACTTGTCGACAACTTCGAGAGTAGAGTTCCCAACCTTAATAGGAGCAGGTGTGACATGGTCGTTGGATATGATTTTCGTCTTGTCCATGTTAATTTTAAGACCTACTTGTCGGAAAACTCTACAGAGGCCATCGATTTTTGAGTAACCTGCCGCAGCGTATGTATGTGGTCTATGGTAGTGTAGCTTTTACGGCAACCGGCTTGTTCGGGAGGCTGGAAGTTGTCTAGCCTAGTCTCGAGACGATTCCTGATGACCCTTGAAAACAGCTTGTAGACGTGACTCAGAAGTGAGATGTGTCTATTTTTCTTTAACAGGGTTTTATCGCCCTTCTTAAAGAAAAGCATCACCACACTTTTGTGCCATGCCTGTGGCGTCTTACCCTCGAGCATGACGAAATTAAAAAGCCTCTCTAGAACTGCCATAGCGGTTTCGCCGCCGGCTTTTAGAAGCTCAGTCGTAATTCCGTATCACTGGCGCCTTGTTCTTTTTAAACTGTTTGAGAGCCATGCTAATCTCATGCAGGCTGATGTCCGGGATATCTTCGGTGTAGTGTCGGGTCAATCTAGCTCTGGGTCTGTTGCTGGAGTGGTAACAGGCGGTCTTGTAGTCGCGTATAACTGTCCGTAGAAGATTTCGATCTCCTCCATAAGTTCAGGTTTGGACAACACTGTTCTACCATCCTCCGTCTTCAGCTTTATCAGCTGGCTTTTACCAATAGACAGATCTCTTGCGAACACTTTGAAGCCTTTATTCCGGTCGATTACCTCACGGACACAATTTGTGTTGTATTGACGAAGATAAGTCAATAATTTGGAGATCTGTCTATTGAGGTGCCGGTATTCTGGCATATCCTCGGAGGATTGCAGAAACATCCTACGCCTTTCCTCTAAAAGCTCCCGAGATGGACCTGTGATCTTATTTGTTCCTTTGGTCTTTTGAGGCTTAAAGAATTTAGAACCTACTTTATGGACAGCATACACGAACCTGTAGTCATCCACATCTACGTACTCGTCCACGCATTCAACGGTTAAATCAAACGGTTAATATCAAACGGTTTCGGAGTTCAAGCTGAAAGCTCTCGGGGTTTTGGATATGTACTGGTACTGGTCGGAGCGTGGACTTAATCAATCTAGACCGTTCTAGGCGTGTATTAATATTCAATGTGCCCCTAACCATCTGGTGATCGCTTCCAGCTTTCACCGAATTGATTTCGGAGACGTTATTGAACATTTGCCTCTTCGACGTCATGATGAAATCTATCTCGTTTCTGGTCGCACCGTCGGGACTAATCCAAGTCCACTTGCGGCATTCTGGTTTTTTGAAGACGGAGTTCATCATGTAGAGTCTTTCCTTCTTCATGAAGCCAGCCAGCAGGTGGCTCCGCGAGTTACGATGTCCTTATCCAAATTGTCCCACTCTCTGCTCATTACCACCTCGTTTGCCCAGTTTCGCGTTAAAAATGACAACGGTGTAATGGGTCTTGGTGCTATATATACCCCAAGATATGTCCTCGTACATTACTTCCACCTCTTCATCGGGGTGCGCCGAGTTCGGGGCGTAAACCTGTATGACCTTCAACAAATACCGTTTAGATATTCTGAGTATAAGGTACGCTACCCTGCTCGACACACACGCGATATTTACCACGTTGTTCACGAGAGATTTGTGGACGATGAACCCGACACCACCTTGGGACTGTTGGTCGCCCTCCCGGTAGAAGAGCAAGTTACCGGTTGTGATAATTATTGAATCCTCCCTCTGTCTTCGGACTTCCGATAAGCCTATAATATCTCATCGTAACTTGCTCAATTCTTTTTCCAGCTCGAAAATCTTCTCGTCGGTCCGCAGTATGCGCGTGTTAAATGTTGCTAGGGCCAATTGTCGTCGGTGGTGGTAGCACGATCACTGCCGGAGATTCTTAGCACCCACTGCCCCGCCATTACCATAGCCGCTACCTAAGCCAGGACTAGCGGGGCCGCCGGAGACTAGGAGCCGATTTTTATAAGTGTGACTCATCTGGGGAGGTTTTGCCATAATCGCCACGCTTGGCAGGTAGATTGGCGATCGCAGTGGTGGAAGTCTTTGGCACTAGACGCTGCTGCCCACTTAGCATCTTTGTATTTCATTCTGCCTATTTTTAGGATGGTTTGATCGCTATCTGACGGTTGACTTGCTGCACTGGAGGAGATGATTCGACAGTGGGCGGTGGGGTCGTCACGTTCCGACAATCAATAAAGCAAAAATAATAATAAATTCTCTTGTCAACGTAATCGAGCAGTTCTCCCCTGACATGACCGCCACCTCTCTTTATCTTCTGCAACTTCAAATAAAACATTACTATATAAACAAATTTCTCGTGTTACAGGAACGTTTTTGGTGTTCGCTGCCGCTAATCATTTTGGTTATAACGGCTTTCCTCTCTGCGGGTTTTGGTCTGACAATGCCTGAGACTAAAGGACAAGCAATGCCGCAAACCGTCGCTGACGGCGAAAAGATCATCAGAGAACAATCGCTGTGCGGGTTGGTATAGTTTATTATAGTTATATACGGTACTGTAGGCAGTTGCCTACCGTGATGGTCAAGTGCCTAGTGTACAGGCTGTAGATCAAAAAGTGGTAGAGTGAAACCCCGAGTCAAGCTAGCAAAAAGCTCTAGTTTTTTTTTGTCAAGGAACTTTCAGTAGCAGTCCGGTATTAGGAAGTTGGTAGTGGTGGTTTTATCTTCATGTTAAGGAAACCACGTAAAGCCGGTTCTTTTGTACCGTTTCCCTCTCGTATCGTGTGTAGCTGTGCTATGAAACATAAGCGTGTGGAAATAGTGAGTACGTAACTAATGAGTAAGTAGTGCTTGTGTTTTCACAAACACTGTAGAACTACAAATGTCTCTTGGTTAGATGGCTAGTCTCTGTTAATATTCGCGGTGGCTGAAATTCGGTCTGACACAATAGGCAGTAATACTAGCATTGTGAATGGCTTATTTTTTGCCAAGAAAATCTCCGTTAGAAAAGTTCTAATCTGGGATTTTTCATTTTGATCTGTGTTGTTGGGTTCAACCTAAAATCTGCAGATCATATGCAAACATAACAAAATATTAATATAACATTCTTGTTTTAGAAAACCCGAGGATTTTGACGATGAGCCGTACAGCAAATGTCATTACCAGAAGTGAAATAAAGTACAATCCTATTTATATTGTAACTAATTATTTCTAGTCGTAGTAAATAAACTATTTATTGTATAATCGTTTCGTTTTTTTCATTTAAAGCTTTATGAAAAATATCCAATTATTTTGTATTTTTAACTATTACATGGTAATATAAATTAGGTTTGGGAGCTCTACTGATAAGATAAACCTTTTTTAGAAGAGTTCCCTCTTTGTGACAAAAAGGGTAGGTCTACTTGAAACCTCCGGCGGGGTCACGACTGTATTTAAAGTGATTCGGGTGGCCCCGCCAAATGTCGAGGAATACCGTCGTAGGTTCAGTCGGTATTACCGGGATATCTTTCACCCGATAAGTCCGAAATAACCTCTCTGCCGCTTTGCGGAGAGGTCAATGTATTTCTCTACGTAAAAAAAAGTCTACATTCCATTATATTTTAAACTAGTTGACCCGTGCAACTTCGTCTGCTTCACATAAGAGAATTTTGCCCGTATCTGCAACAATTTTCATTAAAGCTCCTCTCCTATTGTTTGTAGCGTGATGTTATATAACCTATAGTCTTCCTCGATAAATGGGCTATCCAACAATAAAATATTTTTTTAATTCAAACCCCTAGTTCCTGAGATTAGCGCGTTCAACCAAACAAACAAACTCTTCAGCTTTATAATATTAGAATAGATAAAAAAAAAGAAATTATAAATATAAATAAAAACGTAACATTATTTTCTGGTGACTAAATTTAGGTATTATTAGTTAATACATTTATGTTTTTAACATTTATACAGTACAAATGTATTGTACAATTTTAATGTTAATATAACTTTAAAGCTACCTAATATAAAAAAAATATCTGATATTTTTTTTATACACCTAAAGTGGCAAACAAACATACGGCCCACCTGATGGCAAGTGGTCACCGTAGCCTATGGACGCCTGCAACACCAGAGGCATCACTTGCGCGTCGCAGACCCTGTAAAAACCTTTTAACACCATTTTTTAAGAATACTGTAATCTTGTGGGTAAACCTCGGCAGGGAGTTCATTCCACAACTTGAGCGTCCGCGGGAGAAAATTCCTTTGGAACCGCTTAGTGCTGCGCCAATTAAGTTGCAAGGTGAGAATGAAATCCCTGCCGATGGCAAGCGGTGCGATAATTAATAAAAAGTCACAATATGATATAAAGCGCGAGCGCGGGTTTTGTCAACGACTCCTCTAAGGTGACTGACCGCCGGCGCCGACGCAGGCTGCTCGCGTTGACCGATGTTGGTGTCCCGCTCTGGCCGCCGCCGCGCTGGTGTTGACGATTGTCGACATCTCACATCTCAGAACATAATCCATTATACAAGCGGTAGAACACAAAAAGAGAGGCAAAGTCTCTTCTGAGACTTAGAGGCTCAATACCGCCTGTGAGATTGGGCTTATCGACAATTCTCAAGGCTGGTTTCTGTACCGCGTCAAAAGGATCAAGCTGAATTAAAAAAAATACTCTCTCTCTACTTTACTATGCCCGACAATTAAACTATTTTGTACAGCTTTTAACACGTTGTTTATTTTTAAACGTGTTTAAATATAAACAACGCGATAAAATCCTTAGAAAGTAGTTTAATTTTAATGTGTAACATTCGCATTAACGTAATACAATATTAGGGTTCATTTTCGTCCAAGTTTGCTAATTAAACATCTTGTAAGTCAGTAACACTTAGACATCAAATTGATTGTATGTGGTATCCATAAAAAAGTTTCATTATGTTCTATGCCGACTAATTTCTTTATCTCAGCAACCTTCTTGCAGCATCTCACGATGGACTGTATGATTTTAATGTAGTCTGTGGCGCAGTGTCACTGCCACTCAAACATCAACTCCTTTCAGTTGTATATAAAGTACTCTGTGCCTTTAGAGATCAAATAATCGAACTAATTCAAGGTAAAAACATTGTCCGAGAAATACTTTTCTAAATTTGTATTTGGTATTTATTATTACAATCTTATCCTATCTTGTGCCAGTCAGTACAGACCGGCGACACTTCGACCCAGTGGGATCTTTTGTGTCGACTTCCCCAATAACGACTGCCATAGATGTTCATGACAGCCGGGACCGATGGCATAACGTGCTCTCCAAGGCACGGAGCAGGCGATAATTGTCAATCAATACGCACATCATTTCGAAAAGTCATAGGTATAACCTCCGAAAGTCAGAGGTGCGTGACATGGGTTCGAACCCGAGACCCTCTGCATTGCAGTCTGTTGATCTCCCCACTGAGCTATCGCTGCTCTTATTATAATAATAATAATAATTATTATTATAATTATTTTCGTAATCGAATGCTGCCTTTGTTTCAGGCTCTTGAACCAGGCTTCAACGTCACGGCACAACGACTATCGGATCAGGTGCGAGTTATCCAGTGCAATCGGATGCTGGATGATAACGTACTTGATAGGCTTCGCTCAGAGTGTTTACGTACGAGTCGTGCCATTCACGTCCAACCTGGTGTAACAACTGATAGGGTTACGTCATTGCCCCACAACATTACCAGCGAGGATGTGGATGACATGACTAATAATGTAAGCATCCAGTACAATGATGAGGTAAGGGTAGCATTGGAATGTGCGATTCGGGAAAATCGGTACACACCCCATACCATTAGGCCTCGACTGCCGCGGTTGCCTACGCATAGACAAAATATGGCATTGGTAAGTGCCCTTGACTCGCTATTACCTAGTTATTTAGACAATAGCGAGAATCTCAGTGATACCCATTCAATTCTGTATTGTGCTGCTGTAGCGGCATGTCGTACAAAAGGCGTCAAGTTCCCTCTGAACGACACTGCTGTATGGCGAAATGCTGCTCCGGCATGGCAATGCAGGATTGAGCGTCGTATCGCTGAGGCAAGGGCACTTATTGGTAAACTAATCTGCTTCAGGGAGGGCAATACTCGCCCTAGAGTAATGCGCTTTGTGAGCCGAGCTTTCTTGGGAACTGACATCAGCCCACAAGACTACACATCTCGGGTCACAGAGCGCATTGACTTCCTGAAGCAGAAAGTTTATGCGTGGGCAAGCCGTTTGCGCAGATACAAAAAACGCGTGGACCGGTATACCGTGAATAGCACATTTCAAAGAGACCAGAGATGTGTTTATAGAATCTGGGAACGACCGGATCAATGTGTGATTGGTGGGCGGCTGCCGGATGCTGATACCACAAACGCCTTTTAGCGTAGCATCTGGTTGGTGCCCATGGGCCACACAGAGGGCGATTGGATTCGTGATGTCGAGCGAGCGACAGAACGAATTCCAGAGATGGAAGACGTAGTCATTGAAGACCAGGATGTTACCAGTGCAGTCCGTTCGTTATCAAATTGGAAGTCTCCAGGTCCGGACGGGCTGCATAACTTCTGGCTGAAGTGGCTACGTAGTTCGCATGCTTGCTTGGCATCACAGTTTCAATCATCCGTAGAATCTGGGTCGTTGCCAGATTTTATGACCACAGGAGTTACGCACCTGCTCCACAAAGCAGGTAGTACTCACGAGCCTGGAAATTATAGACCGATCACTTGTTTACCATCGGTCTATAAGCTTCTTACATCTATTTTGAGAGCCAAAATTTCGAAACATATTAAAATCAATTCTATTATGTCGGCCTCTCAGAATGGTTGTAGGAAGGGGGCTCGTGGTACGAAGGAACTCCTCCTCATTGATATGGCCATTAGCCAACAGGTTCGCCGTAATCACAGGAGTCTGGCGACATGTTGGATAGATTACAAGAAAGCGTTCGATTCAGTGCCGCATACATGGCTCTTGAGGGTGCTGGAGCTGTATAAAGTAAATACAACTCTATGCACCTTCTTGAAGTTATGTATGGGGCAATGAAAAACGGCTCTTTACTATCCAGGGTGTCGACAGACCCAGGAGACCAGCGACCTAATACAGATTAAGCGAGGTATATTTCAGGGCGACAGTCTGAGTCCTCTTTGGTTTTGCCTAGCGTTGAACCCTCTCAGTACATTACTAGAGGGTTCAGGGCTAGGTTACAGGTTAAAGATAGGCGGTCAGGTCGTATCACACTTGCTATACATGGATGATTTAAAACTGTTTACCCGCACTGATTCACATTTGATAGACTTACTAAGAGTAACTGATTGCTTTAGTAAATCTATCAACATGGAGTTTGGTGTGGATAAATGTGCAGTCATGTAGGTAAAGCAAGGAAGGATGGTGGAATCTGAGAGCATTGAACTTTCAGATTCCATTAACCTAAGATCGCTTCTCATTATTGATACCTACAAATACTTGGGTATGTCACAAGCCTTAGGTATAAATGAAGCGGACATGAAACAATCGTTGAAGGAGCGCTTTTTTGGTCGCCTGAGAAAAGTACTTAACAGTCTTTTATCAGGTTGGGTCATTCCGCTTCTTTTATACTCCTTTGGCATACTTAAGTGGACTCAGACTGAGTTAGATGCCCTGGACAGGAAGGTCCGTACACTGTTGACGGCATACCGAATGCATCAACCTCGTTCGTCTGTGATGAGGTTGTACATCCCGCGGAAATGTGGGGGTCGAGGTTTTCTAAATGCCAAAACCCTCCATAACCGTGAGGTGTGCAACCTTAGAGAATATTTCCTTCAAACGAACGTGGATATGCATCGTGATGTTGTTGCAGTGGATAACGGACTCACCCCGCTTAATCTGGCTAAAGAGAACTGGCGCATCCCTGTAGTACTAAGCATTGTCGACCGCAAGAGTGTATGGCAGAGCAAGGAGCTTCACGGTAGGTTCTACAAGGCCCTATGTGGACCTGATGTAGACCTTCTCGCCTCCGTGAACTGGCTACGCTTCGGTGACCTCTTTGGGGAAACCGAAGAGTTTGTGTGTGCAATTATGGACGAAGTTATCAAGATGAATAACTACCGGAAATATATCCTGAGGGATGGTACGATTGACATATGTCGGGCGTGCCGCCAACACGGTGAATCCCTCAGGCATATAGTTTCCGGTTGTTCTCGTCTTGCTAACGGTGAGTACTTGCACAGACATAACCAAGTAGCCAGAATTATCCATCAGCAACTTGCTCTGAAGTACAAACTTGTAGAGGTCGAGGTGCCTTACTACAGGTATGTAGCGGAACCAGTTCTCGAAAAGGACCATATCACACTGTATTGGGATCGATCTATTATCACAGACAGGACTGTTGTTGCCAACAAGCCTGATATTGTGGTAATAGATCGATCAGAGCGCCGTGCAATGATTGTCGATATTACCATCCCTCATGATGTCAACCTCGTGAAAGCTGAGAAGGAAAAAGAACTAAAATACCTGGACTTAGCACACGAGGTTGTCGATATGTGGGATGTGGACTCGGCAATCATTGTACCGATAGTCGTTACCGTAAACGGTCTAATAGCCAAGAGCCTCGACCAACATCAAGAGGCTCGCGTTAAGTGCCTGGGTCAAGGGTCAGATGCAGAAGGCGGTCCTCCTCGATACGGCACGCATAGTGAGGAGATTCCTCTCTCTGACCCCTAACCACCGACAGCTTGGACCTTGTCTCGATATCGGTGGGCATCTATAATTTTTATATTTTTAAATGTGTTTTTTTATAATTATATATTTAAAAATGTAATTTTTATTGATTAATAATGAATAAATGTGAATAATAATTATTATTATTTATATCCATAATCAATATTACAAATATTGTGTAAAGGTAAATATATTAAAATTATAAGTACAAAATGATTTAACTAGTAGAAAGGTCACCCATCCCTGTACTAGTTAAGAAACCGTATCACAGCCAACAGGTGACGGGGCCTTACAATACAACAAATTCAGTAAACTAACGCAAGGAACAGACTAAAGATATATTCAAATATAGTGCTATATATATATTTACATAGGTAAAAACTTAAATATTAAATTAAACTAGCGGTCGCCTAGTGCTCGAAATTCGACCAAAGTTTGCCTGTAAGATATTGCTGATATATATCATTATAATTGATATATGTAACCATAGTTACGCGCTTCGACTGCGTGTGTCAAATGCATGGTTGTGTGCGTGTAGTGTTTTTCATTAATTTAATGTATTTCTAATGCATATTTTATATAAATATTAGGATTCGTCACTCCTTCTCCATATAAACTTTAGCTGTGCCAAATTTCATACTCCTCCGTCCGCGCAATTTTCGTAAAAAGGGGTACAAAATTTTTGCTTCACGTATTAATATATAGATTAAACATATTGCCGAAATAACAAAGCTCGTACATAAAGTATGGGTAAGAATCCAGGTTATTATCTAATTCATTATTAAAAACATAGGTAAATATTGTTTGTGTTATAATAATAATTGTTGGTGTGCAGTTTTGAGTGTTAGCGACATAAAATTGCGCATCAGCAAATCGCAACACTGGGTTATTGTCTGTTACGTAACACTCGTATTGAATTTATAAGAAGTTATTTAATATAGAGTTCGATTTATTCACTAAGTAGAGCATAAACAATATGATAAATATATATTATTTAGGGATATCTTTAGGCGTCTCCATAATCGATCGAGTTTATGTATCTTTTCTCGGCCATGAGTCTCGCTGGGCTATTAGCAGAGCTTGCAATGTGATTACTAGGCTTCTTAAAATGCAAGCATGTTGCGCATTTAGGTCCCTCTCGCTTCGCGCAGTCCTTTATAGAATGGCCTTGATCACCATAATAGCCGCAACTTGTATAACTGCTCTTGCGACATGTCTTTGTCACGTGCCCATACTGCTGGCACTTGTAGCAGCGTGTTACCAGAATAAAATCTTTCACCGGACAGGATGACCAATTTATGAAAACTCTGTCATTAACGATGAGAGCTTTTCGTATTGCTCCAGAAATTTCAAGGACGTAATTACATGTCTCGCCGTTCATTTTGCCTGATTTATCCTAATTTAATAGACCTAAGGAACGTCTCGAGATTGGTATCCTGAAGTTTGAAGTTTGCCGTCGGCCTCGATGGCGTAGTGGTTAGTGTAACCGACTGCCACGCCTGAGGTCGCGGGTTCGATTACCGCACAAGTCACACATTTGTGTGCATGAATATGGATGTTTGCCTTGGTCTGGGTGTTTCTACATATGTATAATATGTATGTATTTACAAAAAAAAAGTATATATGTATGATTACCCATTGTCTAGTACCCATAGTACAAGCTCTGCTTAGTTTGGGCTAGATGGTGTTGTGTGTATGTAGTAGAATATTATTAATATTATAATATTTTGATTGTAAAGGCAAGTGTAAAATTCAGTATCCTGCATGGACGCAGGAACTCCTATTACTACCACTCTAGGCTTACGTTTAAAGGGCTCGTCGATTGTAAGACCCATGTTCATGGTCTGGAACTGCTGTTTAAGCCTCTCCATGTCATGCTTAGAAACAGTACTGATAATTATACCGCCGTCTCTTGTCTTTCGTAGTCCCCGGATGTGCAGCTTCATTTGTTCAGGACAGACAATCTTCTGGACAATAGATTTTGTCTTCTCACTCGACTTTGATTAAATTTATCACTGGGATAGATCGCCACTGAACTGACATTTGACGGCTGTATAAACGTATTGGTACCAGTCTTCACCATGTCTGCGAAAGAAGGGCCGGGCTTGTAATAGGTTTTGACGATTTTTCTACAATCTGCTTCAGGTCCTGAAGCCGCCGTGATACATTAAGCTGATCTTCTAGGATTTTTAAAGAGGAATATGCATGTGCGGGCTTTCATTTTAAGTGATTGGTAATGTACTGCCAGCTGCGAAGTTCCGTGTCCAACTTTACGGCATAAAGTGTTGATCCTTAATTTGTGCTCAGAGTTCATTTTGCCCTCTGATACAATAGAACACAGTTCATTTAGGTACTTTTGAATTGATGTCATCCATGACTGGATTTCAGGCGTTATAATTATTTTAAGATCATCTTCTTCTTGATCTGAGGCTTCAGGTCTCGGTGAGGTGACAGGTGGCTTTTCAGCCATAGGAGGTGGCGTGCGAACGGTCCTGCTACTTCTTTTAAAGGAACCTGCCCTCCATGTTATTACTTGCTTTATCTTCATACAGTAAACATTTTCACATTTTCACTGATAAACTGCACATTTGTCCCTATCTTCAGGACCCGAGTAGATAGGGTTTCGGGGGGAGAACTACGGGTCTCCCCCTTTGGGCCAGGGTACTGCGGGGTCAGGAAGCCCACTGCGCCTCGAAAGGCGTGTTCTATCGACCGCTGACTAGAGTGCGCGGTGCCTGACATTGGAGTTGGACTCGCAGGGATATGTGGTTGGCCGCTGAGGACGACATGTTCGTTTGCTCGGCAAGCACGTTGCGTTCGAGCGTCGGACTCAGACGCGGCCAGTGCGAACCAGTCGGTCGCATGAAGCACGGAGTTGCCTTTAGCGAAGTGGCAGTGTGGTTTAACTGCCGCAACGCATCTCGGGAGCTTGCCTGCTCAGCAAGTAAGAGTCATAGCTGGAGTGACTCGAGCCACACCCGGCTTGTAGGCCTATTTGGGTAGGCATACGGATGTATGTCGGGAAGTGAGCGTGCCTTACACAGCTCCGGTACCATACTGGAGATATGGGAGGCGGCTTCTCCGTCGGCTTCAGCGAGGTTATCGTTAGCAACTTCTTTGAGTTGCGAGTAGTGAGCGGCTTTATTGCTCCGGTACCTATCTGGAGAATAGGTAGTGTCACTTGGGCACGAGGTAGCTCGCTTACGAGAACCGGATCTCTGAAGTTAGGGTGGAGAGTCGGGATTTGGGGACAAGACCTGTCTATAACTGGTCCCGGAAGGTGCTCTCGGGCACTGGAAGGTACAGCGGCTCCTCTATTATAGCCTAATCGGTTGGTGTAGAGGAACGCTATATCATAAACTGGGATAGTCGTAGAAGAAGGGGATGATAAACTGCACATATTTATTGTACGGTTAGTATGACACAGTTTGCGTTGCATCGGCTATCGCTAAAACGAGATCACAATTTATAACTTATTAATTTACTTAATAATTGGTCGACGCTTCTGTTCTCAATGAAGACAGTACACACACATTATTATGTTGCAACGTACCTTAAATCCCATTCTGAAAATCCTTAATATATTGTTATGTGCTGGGTTCAACGGATAAGAATGTAAACAATA
The DNA here is from genome assembly GCA_963675205.1 of Catocala nupta. Taxonomy (NCBI): domain Eukaryota; kingdom Metazoa; phylum Arthropoda; class Insecta; order Lepidoptera; family Erebidae; genus Catocala; species Catocala nupta. Next base: position 6,416,724 of record OY776079.1, on the reverse strand, counting down.
TTACCGACTAAAACACGTTTTATTCTAACACACAATTTTAAAACACAACAAACACTATACTTCAGTTTTCCAACTATAACTGCTTCAAACTCCGTAGTATTTTCGCTTCCGTTCGCTTCGATGAATACTTGACCGCTTACGATTGTAAATTGATTCGGCGAGCGCCGGCCTTCCCCTTTTATACGCGGTTAAAGCGTTTCAGGAGTTTTCTAGAAACGTCATACACAATACGTAACAGTACAAAGATTTGAGAATGTGCCAGCGTTCTCTCTACTCTTCTCGTACCGACGAAGTAGTTCCGTAAGACGTAAATAGATGGCGCTGTAATAAATTATTAGACGGAACTGCCGAGTCCTTCCCACAATGCCGAGAGATGGCAAAGGGTGTAACAATTTTTTCTTCATCATAAAATGGATTTGAAGATGCGATATTGGACGTATGGTTTAAATATCCCATAGTTTTCAAAGAGTAGTCGTCTTGAAAATCAATATCTGTCAAACCACATTTATTTCACCCTTATACTAAGTATGGAGTAATATAATAAACAATATATAATAATATAACTGTGACTTTTCTATTCTTTCGATATGTCAAACTTAGATTGACTCCTTTTTTATTTTTCTGTTTCTATCATTTTTGTTTCGATTCTAAACCACGATTACAGTTTGTTTGGAAAGTTAATGGGTAATCGATTTCGTAATGTGTCGATTAAAACAGTCTCTTCACTATCGCTGTTCAACGATCATCTGTCAAATGGGACTTCGTATTTGAAACGCACTATAAGGCCGCAAATTACGATGTGATTCTAGTTAATTGATTATCGTTTCATTGTTCTTTTTCTGACCAGTTTAGTAATATAATACTGAATCAGATTTTAAATTATCGTAGCTGTATAAATGGACAAAAAGAAGTCTACAGAATCGTCGGATTCAAAAACCCCGGCGACGCCTAACTCGGAGTCCACTAACCAGCAAGCGTCGAATGAACCAGCACCGGGACCGTCGGCAGATAATAAGAATAAAGAACCAGTTTCGGCGACTTCTTCTGTGACATCTGTCAGATTCCACGAGTCTACAAAATCTGGATCTAATTCTTCGGTATACCCAATTTAAAATCTATGTATACTCATCTATCCTTAATAATATTATAATCTAGCTGACCCGCGCAACTTAGTCTGCTTCACATAACTTCAATAATTTTTCCAGTATTTCCAACATTTTTAATTGATGCTCTGCTCCTATTGGTTGTAGCTTGATGTTAGATAGTCTATAGTCTTATTCGATAAATGGGCTATCCAACACTTTTACAATTTTTAATTCGTACCTGTAATTCCTGAGATTAGCGCGTTCCACCAGACAAACAAACTCTTCAGCTTTATAAAATTAGTATAGATTAAAAAATTACTCTGTCTGTTACCTCTTCAGGGCTTAAACATTCAACTGATTTGGATGAAATTTGGTATAAAAATAGTTTAAAGCCTGACTCAGACTACTATTTATTGATGTAGGTACGGCGTGAGTGGAGACGTGCCCGGAATTTGTAAATTTTGCTACTCGTTGTTGTCAAATTCAGTGAACTTGATAACACTAATTAATGTCATCTATTTTATCATTTGGAGTAGCGTGATGGTTCGAATCCCACACGGGACAAGTATTTCTGCGATCCACAAATTATTGTTTTTAGTCTATGTATACTTTTGTTCGTTCCTTGCATATTTATAGAGTCCCTTCAATTCTAGTACATATAGTAGTAGGGAGAGTAGTAGCTTTCATAAAAATGAAAGAGGTCTTTCATAAAAAAGAAAGGTTTTTAGAGTTTTTTTGGTTGTCTGTTGAACAGCGCGTAAAAACCACTGTACGATTTGGATATGGATATCACAGTTTAGTTTTGCGGTCCATCTTAGTCTATATCACGTTACGGCAAGTTCTATAAAGTAGAAGTATGATGCATGCAGAGATACATGCGGCAGAAGTCGCAGACAAAATATATATTTAGATAATTATCGGCGAATAGTTACGTAAAATAACTGTTCTAAACCTTAAGGATTTTAAAGTTTTTTGAAGCGGTGGTAGCCCAATGGATAAGTCAGTGGACTTGCGATCGAGAGATGGCGGATTCGAATCTCTCCCATTGCACTACTGACGTGAACCCACTCCTAACACAAGCATTCTAGCTTAGCTGGAGGGGTTAACAAGAATACTAGTAATTTAAAACCCAAATTGCTAGTAATCTTTCTAAAAAAATAGCCCTTCTCTTCATATGTCCCCGACCTAGATGGACCGATTTTAATGCGGCTTTCTTCTTAGGATGCCATAATAATCCTGATGGTTCCTAAATATCTTTGACGGCAATTGGATTATCCTTTTCAATATTATCAGATGTTTATCGTTGTCGCTATGTATACATAGTTGTATAAAAAAATATAAGTGACCTACAGTAAAAACCTTAAATTAGATATGAGTATTTTCTTATTAAAGGGTTTTAAAGTTTATTGCACTGGTTTCTGCTAACAGCTTCGTCAATGTGAATCCTACGGTAACAATTTACTAAACATATTCGGTCTTATTCATAAAAGTATCTTACTAAAGGCTTAATATGCTGGTAGTTAAAATACTTCATATGCCTAATAAATGCATTGTAATATACTTTCTTCATTAATATTCTTTAAATATTTCTCCACTATCCCCATCTCAATGTATTTTTCAATCTGGAAGTATTATTAGAATTTTGTAGAGTTCACATTAGCAGATCGGAATTTGGCAATTCTCCCAATAGACGGTTTTCGGCACGCGTCCATGTATACTAATATTATAAAGCTGAAGAGTTTATTTGTTTATTTGTGTAATATATTGTAAATAGCGGGTAGGTTACAACTACAACGCGCGGCACGTAGCTATAAGTACCTAGCCTTAATATTGTAACGGGTAGTCGGCCAATATACGTTGTATGGCGAAGTGGTGTATTATTTCCAACCCTCATATTCCGGCAAGAAGTGCATTCCTCAGAAACATTACAGTGGCGACGAGAAACAAGAAATTACGCGTGAAATACGGCCGCAGTATTAGTACGTTTAAAAAATACGAAGATTATTATCGAACAAAATGTCGATCGGAAAAATTGCCGAGTTCAAAGTTAACTGTGACGACTGGCGGTTATATGTGGAACGATTAGAACAGTACTTTTTAGTTAATAAAATTGGGACAGATCTGCAAGTACCTACACTAATCACCGTCATGAGATCGGAGAGTTACTAACTTTTGGTTAACTTGTGTACCCCCGATAAACCAAAATCTAAGACGTTTGAACAAATAACGGACATTATGGCGAAGCACTTACAACCGAAGCCGAGTGAATTAGCTGAGCGATATAAGTTTAGGCACTGAAAACAAAAGGAAGGCGAAAGTATATCAGATTATACTGCGGTTTTAAAAAAGATGTCCAAGACGTGTGGTTTCAGAACGTGGTTGGAAGAGAGCCTGAGACACCAGTTGGTATGCGGGATAATCAGTGAAATAATACGACAACGATTGTTCGCGGAAAGTCAGTTACATTTTGCCAAGGCGTACAGACTGGCGGTCAGTTTGGAGGCGGCCGAGAAAGACGCAGCAGCTGTGGTGGAACGTAGCACGCAGCCGGCGACCAGCACCAGTGTGACCGATGTCGATTGTCAGGTGCTGACTTCGAACCCGAGGCGCAACGCAAGGTCTGCGGCGGGCGAGCGAGGCAGAGGTCAGGGCGGGCACGGCAGGCGCGAGGCATATCGGCCAGCTGCCGCGCCGACTCCGGCGGCGCGCGTGTGGCCGCGACTGCAGTGCCGCGTGTGTGGAGCGCAGCACGAGGCAGCCACGCCAGCAAGTAAGGGCGTTATGTCTACAGAGTGTGCAACCAGCAGGGTCATCTGCGACGGGTTTGCCCAAGGTTAACGGGATCGCACCATGTTGACCTTCGACATACCGACGTTGACGACGTCAATAGCATGGCCAGTGACGAGGTAATAGATATACGCTTATTATCGCCAACACAATGTACACCTATCTATATTACTTTGAATGTGAATGGTCAAGATCTCAAAATGGAGTGTGATACAGGAAGTGCTGTGTCATGTATAAGTTCGGCATGTTATAATAGGCTGTTTAAAAATTTGACCCTTACACCATGTGATTTAATGTTTAAGTATTATACGGGCGAATTAGTTAAACCGTTAGGAAAGCTGTTAACATTAGTAAAATATAGAAATACAACTAAATTACTAGAATTGTTTGTTGTAGAAAATGATAAAACCATTCTGTTAGGCCGACAGTGGATGGCAGAACTAAAAATACAGTTACCCCCAGTTGCTTACGATTGTACTAATTTATCTATGTTTAAAAGGAATGCGTTTGATGTAATTGCATTCAGTTCCAGATACTGTGAAGTGTTCGCGGATGGCTTGGGTCGATTCACTGGTGGCACAGTAAGCATTCACGTCCGCGAGGGGGCGCGGCCAGTGTTCATGCGCGCGCGGCCGCTGGCTTACGCGTTGCGCGAGCCCGTCAAAAGCGCGCTTGAACAGCTAGTGCGCGATGGCATACTCTCACCTGTTGAGCGTTCTGACTGGGCGACTCCGATCGTGCCGGTCGTGAAAAAGGACGGTAACATCAGAATTTGTGCTGATTATAAGTTAACGTTGAACAGAGTTGTAGAAATTGAACGTTATCCGTTGCCGAGAGTCGAGGAATTATTATTACGTTTGAAAGGGGGCGAACGTTTTAGCAAGATAGATCTGTCACAAGCTTACGCGAAGTTCGAATTAGACGACACAAATAAATATACCGTAATTAATACACATAAGGGTTTATTTATGTATAATAGACTAGTTTATGGACTCTCTTCAAGTCCGGGTATATTTCAAAGACATTTAGAGCAGTTATTTGCAGATATGCCCCATGTAGGCGTGTTCCTTGATGATATTATTATTACAGGTGGCACCAACCGGGATCACTTAACTAATTTATGTAAGGTATTTGATCGTTTACGTAAATACGGTTTGAGAGTAAAGAAGGAAAAGTGTGTATTTTTCGAGAAGTTGATAAACTATTTAGGTCACACGATAAGTAAGGATGGAGTTCACACATGTCCTGAAAAAGTCAAAGCTATTGTCGAAACGCCGGCACCGACTAACATTGCCGAGACATAACCATACCGATAAATGCCCTTACATTTATCGGTATGGTTATGTATTATGGGAAGTTTGTAGAAAATATAAGCACGATTTTAGCACCCTTATATAATTTGCTCAAGGCAGGGGCTAAGTACCGGTGGGGTAAAGCGTGTCAACATGCATTTCGCGAGGTTAAAACGTTGTTAGCAAGTAGTAAGATATTGATGCACTACTCGCCTGAGTTGCCATTAATATTGACAACAGATGCGAGTAGTGTAGGTATTGGCGCGGTTATATCGCATACGACTACGAGCGGCGAGCGGCCGGTGGCATATGCTTCTCGTGCGTTGACTGCCGCCGAACGCGCTTACTCACAAATAGATCGGGAAGCACTTGCTATTGTTTACGGCGTCCGCAAATTTCATCAATACCTGTATGGTCGCAATTTTATACTCAGAACGGATCATAAGCCATTAACATATATTTTAGGTAATAAAGTAGGCATACCGGTAATGGCCGCATCAAGATTGCAACGTTGGGCAGTCTTATTATCTGGGTACAGTTACGAGATAGAATATGTATCATCTCAGAAAAACTGTGCAGATGCATTATCTAGGCTTCCTCAAAGCAAGAATAAAGAAATTAAAAATAGCGATGAGAATACTTTAATTTTGTAGAAAATTTCTTACCGATAACAAGTAAAGAAATTATAAAGGCGACTGCCGGTGACGCAGTGCTAAGTAGGGTTTTGGGGTACATTCAATCGGGATGGCCTTTGTCTTGCCCCGACGATCATATAAAACCTTATTTTGTTCGAGGCAATGAGTTGTATACCGAATATGGATGTATAATGTGGGGTTATCGTATGATGATACCGGTATTATTACAGGATAACGTTTTAAAACAATTACACATCAGTCATATGGGTATAGTAAAAACTAAATCTTTAGCTCGAAGTTATATATGGTGGCCTAAGGTAGATAATGATGTAGAAATGATGTGTAAGCAGTGTGAGACTTGTGCGGTGGAGGCTGACGCCGCGCCACAGGCTCGAATACATCCGTGGCCGTACCTCGCCCGTCCTAGTAGTAGGCTACATATTGACTTCTTAGGCCCATACAAGGGGTTAACTTTCTTAACCTTGATAGAATCGACGTCAAAGTGGATAGAACTTTTTGAAATGCCTCGCACTACTGCGTCAAGTGTAATTAAAATATTAAGATCCACTTTCGCAAGGTTTGGCTTACCAGAAGAATTAGTTTCAGATCAAGGCCCGCCATTCACTAGCTTAGAATTCAAAAATTTCTTATCCAACAATGGTATAAAGCAAACTTTCTCACCGATATATCACCCAGCCTCAAACGGTGCAGCCGAGAACGCTGTTAAGTTATGTAAGCGTGCAATTAAAAAAGCGTATAGGGACATTGTAGATATAGATGCAGCTTTACAAACTTTCCTTCTAGCTTATCGAAACACTGTCCATAGTACGACCGGTGAAGCACCGTCTATGCTGTTGCAAAAGAGGTCTCTGCGTTCGAGATTAGATCTGTTGCGCTCCGAGCGAACTGTTGAGGACAAGGTTCGGAATACTCAAAGGCGCCAAGTTGAATACGCAGGCGGGGTATCACGGAACTTTCGAGAAGGCGACACGGTATGGGCGCGCGGTTACGGAAGCCGGGATAAATGGGTTAAGGGTATCGTGGACACTGTTGACAGTTCACGGAGGTATTCCGTGGCAGGGGATGATGGTCAATTACTTCAAAGGCACGTTGATCAAATTCGTCGTAGATCGTGCTTGTCTGATGTTACCGTACTTGTTCCCGAAGGCGAAAGTGACTCGTTACCAGATGGGGAGAAGGTTATGGGGCCCTTAAGTGACGCGGTTGGTGGGAAAGACAATTTTGGTGAGGATAGGGGTAGCGTCGGAAAGACTGTAGATGACACCAAAGACGTATCTGATGTTTTGCCAAACAATAGTCCTAAGGTAAACAAGTCACCTTCCTTGCCATCTCCAACTGGGCCTCCAGTGAATCGATATTCAAAGCGAACAAGGAAACCAGTCGTCAGGCTTCAAGTTTAATTGTATATGTATAATGTTAGGTTAAGCTAGCAATAAGTTGTATATAGTAAGTTTTACTCATAAGTGTGTTACTTTAAATTAATGTTTTCACTTGTTGTATCGTGGTGGAGGTGTAATATATTGTAAATAGCGGGTAGGTTACAACTACAACGCGCGGCACGTAGCTATAAGTACCTAGCCTTAATATTGTAACGGGCAGTCGGCCAATATACGTTGTATGGCGAAGTGGTGTATTATTTCCAACCCTCATATTCCGGCAAGAAGTGCATTCCTCAGAAACATTACAATTTGTTTGATTGAAAGCGCTAATCTCAGAAACTACTGATTCGAAGTGAAATTTATTTTTATTGTTGGGTCGCCCTTTTATCGAGGAAAGTTAAAGGCTATATAACATCACGATACAAAAAATGATGCATAGACGGGGAAAATTCTCTTATGTGAATCAGACGAAGATGCGTGAGTTAGCTATTATTACATAACTAGATGTGCCCACGGTTTCACCCGCTTATATGATAACTACGCCGCCTCCGTGAGTCGTAGCGTAATGTTATATAGCCTATAGGATTTCTTTATAAATGAGCTATCCAATACTAGAAGAATTTTTCAAGTCAGACCAGTAGTTTCTGAGATTAGCGCGTTCAACCAAACAAATAAAATCTTCAGCTACCATTCATACCTAAAACCATAGCTGGCAAAATGTGGCTTTGATACATCTCTTACACTTTCAGGGATCTACAGACGTGAGACTATGTTCAATTCTTGTTCCCAGACCTCACTAGGTGCTCACGGTTCAGACATGTTTGAAACTGTACTGTTCCATATCGGCGAATTTGGGACATATCAGAAATGGATGGTCGTGTTCATGATACCGTTTGCTCTCTACTTCACGTGGGTCTACTTCGCACCAATGTTCTTGGTCCTGACACCACGACCATACTGGTGTTATGTACCTGAATTGGCAACATTAAGTAAAGAGGAAAGGTAAGTGTGTTTAATTAAAAAGCGGGCTTTGATCGTTTGGTGTAGTTTTTGGAGTTCGAAAAACTCTTATACAACAGCTTTGTCCGTCCGTCTGCTTGCTATACAACTTTCAACTCAAGAACCGTAAGAGCTAGAGACTCGCGGTCAATGCCATTCAACTCAGCATAGTCGATATACCCCCGAAATGACTATGACCTTTGACCTTTGACCACAAGGTCACGTGGTATCACGTGATCTTTGCGTATTACTTGAACCATTTTTTCGAAGTCTAAGATTTATGGCAATTTATTGTTGTTTGTCACTAGTTTATCAGTGAAATTGTTTTAGTAGCAGTTTACCAAATTTTAGGAATATATAATAATATCAGCACTGTATTAAACTGTCCCACAACAGGCCACGGGCCTCTTCTCAGTGTGAGAAGGGTTAGGCCATAGTCCACCACGCTGGCCTATTGCGGGCTGGCAGATTTCCCATATATTCGAGAACAATATAAAGAACTCTCAGACAAGCAAATTTCCTCACGATGTTTTCTTCACCATTAAAGCGAGCGATAATTTAATATTTATTACGCTTATTACTTCGGATGCGCGCTTAGAAATCGAATTCGAGACCTCTGCGTTGCAGTCCAACGGTCTCCCACTAGGCTATCGCCGCTCTCTAAAGTTTACCTGTATATATAATATAGTGAGGCTACAGGAAAGTTTAACGAAACTACAATAACTAAATTACCGACCCTGACTTCATCCCGTTTAAACATTACGTAATAATATAGTCTATAAGTGCCGTGGTCACACTCCACAAACACAAACAAAATTCACACTCTGTATAATCTTATAATATACAGCCAGCTTATTTATGAACTGTTTCACTACTAAGCACGGGCTTCATCTCAGTGTGAGAAGGGTTAAGCCATAACAGACTTCACACATCTTCGAGAACAACATGGAGTACTCGCTGACATGCAGGTTACCTTACAATGTTTTACTTCAGTGCTATAGAGCTATAGCCATTTACCCTATTAAGTTGGCGGTCCGACACAATAGGTCAATTATGTCAAGCTTTCCAGCAATAGGCATGATGTACATAATATTGTCTTCTGTTTACGCGAATGTTATTCATTGAAATTAAACTACTATAAACGGATTTTATCGCGTTGTTTATTTAACACTATTACATAATTTAAAAACTGTTACACTACTATACTACTATTAAACTTTACTAATTTGGTCACGGGGAGACACCATGGCTGCTGAAAAGCAACCGAAACGTCGGGGAAAATGTAAACTTAAATACAAATAGTTTAATTAAGTTAATTGGCTTAAAATTAGTAAAGTAATAGTAGTATAGTAGTGTAACAGTTTCTAAATTATGTAATAGAGTGTTAAATAAACAACGTGATAAAATCCGTATATAATAATAATAATATTAATAATATTCTACCACATACACACAACACCATCTAGCCCAAACTAAGCAGAGCTTGTACTATGGGTACTAGACAATGGATAAACATACATATATACTACTTTTTCTTTGTAAATACATACATATTATACAGAAACACCCAGACCAAGACAAACATCCATGTTCATGCACACAAATGTTTGACTTGTGCGGGAATCGAACCCGCGACCTTAGGCGTGGCAGTCGGTTACACTAACCACTACGCCACCGAGGCCGACAAAAATAAATAAATATATAGTAGTTTAATTTCAATGAATTATAGGCATGATGACCAAAAACAAAGTTATTAGTCCATCATTTAGATTAGCAAATAATATTAGACACGTATTTTCTTTTGTCCCACAAACTAATATCAACGAATATACAACGCGTTTAAATTTCGTGCTATGTCACTTGTAGGTATAAATTTACAAAAGTGTGACGTGCCAGGTCGTCTGCCGAACTTTAATGCTTTATTTATTTATTTTATTTTTTTAGCTTTATTTATCTCTTACAGACATTTAGATTAATCCTATTTATAAAGTATTCTGCTTATTTTTATTTGTTAGTAATGTTGGTGTGTGACTGTTCATTTTCTGCTGTATAGCTAATCCGTCGAGCCTAAGAATCTGCCCAATCCACGAATCTGTCGAGTTGGGAATCTGCCGAATCACGAATCTATCCAATCCAGATTCTGTCCTACACCGAACGAATACTTAGTAGGTATATTAATTAGTATTGTGTTAGGTCCTTTTGAAGTAACAGCCTCCTCCAAACCACTCCAGCAGATTCTGTCTTGCGCCAATCTTGGACACAAAGTTCACGCTACTTCAGCAATGTCATCGCTCCATCTTTTTGACGGCCTGCCTCGCCTCCTTTTTTTATAAATTAAGTACCAGTTGGTTACCCTTTGCGACCATCTGCTGTCTGTTACTCTTTGAACATGACCGGCCCATTTCCATTTTAGCATCATAATTTGTTTAATTACTTCTTTTGCTTTTGTTTCTGTTCTGTTACCAGTGTGTTTTTGATTCTATCTTTTAGTTTTATTTTCATATAACTTCTTTCTATAGCTCTCTGAAATGATTTTATATTGTGTATAATGTGACTTTTAAGCAACCAGGTTTGGCATGCGTATGTTACGCACGGTGCTAGACAAATATTCATTGCTTTTGTTTTTAATTTAATTTGTAAGTCTCCTTTAAAAACTTTAAGGAAGTTTTACAAGAACTAACTTGTTCCACTTTAATGCTTTATATCTTAGTAAATGTATATTGTTTTATTAAAACAAAAATAGGTGTTCAATATTTTGTGCTAATCTAAAAGATGGACTAATTAGAATCACTTATTTTTAACCCTGTCATCATGCCTATTGACAGGTAAATACGCTCAACGCTAATTCAGAAATGCGTACATTTGAATCGTACTCGAAACCTCTGCGTGTCAGTACAATGGTCTACCGCTAGTATTATATGATGACACACCTGTGCGATGGTGTAATGGTTTAGGTGGTCGCCTTGCCATTGCCGCTGCACCGAGTGTTGTGGATTCGATCCCCACTCGGGACAAAAAACTGTATCATCCACAAATAGTTGTTCCTAGTCTGGGTGTACTTTGTGTTCGTTGTTTAAATGTTTGTAAAGTCTCCCGCGATGTAGGAATTATTCCTAGTGTGGGAGTTATATTTTTGTTTTAATGTGCCTTATTGAGCGCTATCTTTTGCAGACGCGACTTAACGGCACCGGGCGCTGTTGATTTCAAATGGGACAGCTGTTATGTCTACGATACTGACTGGAGTGTCGTGTTGAGCACAAAGAAACCACCGCCTCCTGACACTCCTTTAGTGCCTTGTACCACCGGCTGGGAGTACAGCTACGATGATATTAACTATGACACTGTTGTGTCTGAGGTTTGAAGTACTTTTTTAAGCACAACATATTATTAAATTAAGTCCTCACCGCGTCTGCCTGTCTGTTCGCGATAAATTTAAAAACGAATGAACGACTCAAACAAAACGTCTAATCTTTCCTCTTTATAATATTAGTATTGACTATATAGTACTAAATTAAGCCCGCGGCTTCGCTTACGTTAGTCGAGTTTATGTCCATTTATTTCCATCCCTCAGCAACAGTACTTTTTTGCTGAAAGGCGCCCTATGTCCATTCCTATACCTCTGAAAACGTGTATGAGAAAGGACGATGCGTGAAAGCGTCCCCCCAACTCTTACATCGACCAACAGATTTGAAATGTATCTCAATCAAAAATCTTAGTAAAATATTTTTTTTTACTATGGCTACTTCTTTTAATCGTACGGGATACAACGAAAAAATCATGTTTTAATATTATTATTTTTGACACAACTCTACATGGGAAAATTCTTCACTACCAATCTTATGGATTGTTTTAGCGACTTCAAATTATCATAGCGTTTACAGCATGCCATACTTTCTAAAACCGACCATAAATCATCATAATCCAGAGGATTAAAACAGAAAATAGTGAGAGATTATTTGTCACATGATTTTGTTTCCAGACCTCTTGGATTAGATCATATAACTAGAGACAGCGTTCTCGAGAGCAACCTATTAATTCCAAAACAGATTTTCAGAAATGACGAGAATACAAAGGCCATTTTGATCTGTGATGGAACGTATATAAATATATATATATATATACGTCGCCAGCGATGGCTGAGCGATAGGATCATGGTCCTCTTGATTTTGTGGTACAGGGTTCATTGCGTAGGCCGTGTAGAATAATAATTCCAATTCGTTGTTTGTGTTATAACCTTACTTTATTAATTGACACTAGGTACAATCAATTGAATCAGGTAAACCGACAGTTTCGTTCTGGAGGAGTGACCCGGTTGGTCGACATGACATCGACGACACGGCCAGCCTGACGAGTTACACGTCCTCGTGTATACCTGTAACAAGATAACAAAATTTGAAGTATCCATAATACCTCGGCCAACCTGACCGTGTCACAAAATTACAATGATTACTCATTACTTAACTACCAAACAAACAAACTTCTAAATTATTTTAACAATTCAAAGACAAAAGGTTCCTTTAAGCCTTACAGTACCAAATTTTAGTAATAAATCAACCAGAATACATACAACGCTCAAGGCCCGGCTGCCTCAGCAGCTAGAGACAACTTTACCATTGCCACCCATATCGTCATCACCTCATGTGACACGACCAACACTTCATCTAGAGTCTGCGACTCCCAGGCCAATACATGACCAACACATGACAATAGTCTCCTTTGAGACCCGGGTCCCCGCCACACCACTAGCTGCCCACCGCGCCCTGAACAACTCACGTGTGAGTTGCAGTTACGACTACAGACTAGTGCGTGCAGTGCGACCAAATAGCCATGGTATGTGTTCTATTTGTTGTTGGAGGTATCCTCCTCACTATCTTCAACATCAGACAAATCTAACTCAGCAGACACAGCATTTAGAGGAATCTTTCGTACGCGATCGTGAGCGTATTTATAGGTTCTGTTAATGATTTCAACAGATACCGATCACCATCGAGCAAGTCTACAATTTTGAACGGTCCCTTATATTTTGGGTGTAACTTAGTCTGATTTCTTTCTTCGTTTTGAATCAAAACTAAGTCACCAATGGTAAATTTCACTATTTCAGCTTTATCTTTATCAAATCTAGATTTATCGTAACTAGCATTCTTTTCTACATTCACTGCCGCTTGCTCTCTTGTCTTGTTAATGTCTATTTCCGGTTCAGTATCATTCAAAGTTAAAAGATTTAATGGCCTAGCTACGCGCCCTATCAAAAGCTCTAATGGACTCACCCCTGTTACACGACGAACAGAACAATTTAGAGCAAGTTGTACATCCTCTAACACTTCCTGCCAAGACCGATCAGACGCCTCCACGGAAGTGAGCATACCTTTTAGTGTGCTCATCACTCTTTCGACTTGACCGTTGGCGTGACTTGATCCGGTAGCGATCAAGTGTAAAGAAATATTATGGGACTCACAAAAATCTTTAAAGTCCTTGCTAGCAAAGCATCGACCTTGGTCTGCAACTACTCGAGTCGGAGCTCCAAATAGAGATACACTAGATTTAAGGGCTTTAAGGCCTCACCAAAAACCGGCGTGAAATAGCGCTTGCGTTGTGTTTCGTCGAGTGAGTGAGGGTACCGGAGGCCCAAAGCCCACCTATGCCCCTATGATGGCACAGTTGAATTACCGAACGCTACCCCAGGAGGGTACCAACTGCGCTACCGTTGGAGAATCCCTCTCTGGGCGTCCACGCTCAGGGCAGAACGTACCTGAGCGTGAACGCCCAGGTCGCCCCTCGTATTCTGGGAGGGGCAAAACTGCGCTCAATAATGCCCGAGGCAAGAGTAGAAATACCATAGCACCCCTTGCCACGCTGGCCGTGGACTTTTGCAACATCAGGGGATTACATAGTAATCTTAATGCTGTTCACCACCACCTCAAGACAGCAAAGCCAGCCCTGCTCTTCTTGACCGAGACGCAGATATCGTCTCCTGCAGACACATCCTACCTCAACTATCCTGGGTACGGACTAGAACACTCCTTTCTGTCTATGGCCGGAGTGTGCGTGTATGTCAGAGACGATATCAGCTCTCGTCGCCTCAGCAATCTTGAAGGTAGGTACCTCTCCATCTTATGGCTCCGTGTAGACAGCGATGACCATCCCCGCGTCTATGCGTGCCTCTATAGGTCCCATAGCGGTGACACCGAAACTGACCGACTTATTGAGCACATCCAGATGGCTTCAGACTTTGTGCAGCAGCAGATCCCATCCGCAGACATCGTTTTACTTGGCGATTTTAACGCCCACCACGCCGACTGGCTCAGTTCCAGTAAGACCGATCATGCGGGGACATCTGTTCACGACTTCGCCCTGGAATATGGCCTGACACAACTGGTTACCACGCCCACGCGAATCCCAGATGTAGAGAGCCAAAATCCTTCACTGTTGGACCTTCTGCTGACTTCACATCCGGATGGCTACCGCGTATCTGTTGGCGCCCCACTTGGTTCCTCAGATCATTGCCTTGTCCGGAGTACAGTGCCTCTCACGTGCCCGCCGCAATCGCGTGTCACACGCAGCCGCCATGTGTGGCACTACAAGTCAGCAGATTGGGATGGGATGCGGTCCTTCTTTGCGTCCTACCCTTGGGGACAAGTATGCTTCTCGCCGGATGATCCCAATGCCGTTACTGACTCTGTTGCTGATGTGGTACAGGGTATGGAGCTTTTTATTTCGTCCTCTGTGGTCCCCATTGGTGGCAAATTTCGGCCTTGGTTTGGTCCATCTTCCAAAAACGCTTCTCGCAGGAAGCAGGAAGCTTACCAAGCCTGGGCTAATTCGGTGACGGCATGTGATGTAAATACCAGCGCATTAAAAAAGGAGTATAACTTTGCTTCCAGGTCCTTCAAAAGAGACATTGCAAGAGCGAAGTCGGAGCACATTGGTAGAATTGGCGAGAGGCTTGAGCGTCTTCCTTCGGGAATTCGTGCATTCTGGTCTCTTGCCAAAGCTATCGAGGGAAATTTCTGCAAGCCATCCTTTCCACCTCTACACATGGGAAATGATTCGTTGGCCCACGACGCAAAAGAGAAAGCCGATCTTCTGGGCAAACTTATTGCGTCCAACTCGACTTTGGATGACGGGGGACAAAAACCGCCTACTATACCGCGGTGTGACGGTTGTATGCCGGATATCAAGTTCTACCAACGCTCAGTGCGCTTAGCACTTCTATCCCTTGATATCCATAAGTCGAGTGGGCCTGATAGAATCCCTCCTATCGTGTTAAAGATGTGCGCTACTGAGTTGGCGCCGGTCTTAACGCGACTATTTCGGCTCTCTTACTCTTCTGGCGTAGTCCCGACATCATGGAAGTCAGCATTGGTCCACCCGATCCCAAAAAAAGGCGACCGCTCAAATCCATCCAACTACAGACCGATAACCATAACCCCCCTTTTCTCGAAGATAATGGAATCCGTTATCAACTGTCAGCTCTTACGGTACCTAGAGGGTCATCAGCTGCTTAGTGACCAGCAGTACGGTTTCCGTAAGGGTCGGTCGGCTGCTGATCTTCTAGCATACCTAACACATCGTTGGGCACAGGCGATCGAGACAAAGGGGGAAGCCTTGGCGGTAAGTCTGGACATAGCGAAGGCCTTTGATCGTGTCTGGCACAAAGCGCTTCTTTCGAAGCTTCCTTCCTATGGGCTTCCCGAGAGATTATGCGAATGGGTCACTAGCTTTTTAGCAGACAGAAGCATTAAGGTCGCAGTCGACGGTGAATGCTCTAACTCCATGCCTGTAAATGCTGGTGTCCCGCAAGGCTGTATGCTATCGCCTACTCTGTTCCTCCTCCATATCAAGCACATGTTGCAAATAAGCAACATTCATTGTTATGCGGACGACAGCACGAGCGATGCTCTCTATACCGGCCGCGCTAACATCTCTCGGGAAAACGTCATTGAGAGCCGAAACAAACTTGTGTCTGAAATTGAGACCTCTTTAAAGAAAGTCTCAGATAGGGGCAGACTTAATTTGGTCCAATTTAACCCCACAAACACACAAGTCTGCGCGTTCACCGCTAAAAAGCTTCCGTTGGTCGTATCTCCTCGTTTTAAGCACATCCCCATTACTGCCTCAGCCAATATTGGCATACTTGGTGTTGACATATCGAGTGAAGTCCAGTTCCACGGCTATTTAGAGGGTAAGGTTAAATTAGCTTCGAAAAAGCTTGGCGTGCTCAACAGATCGAGACAGTATTTCACGCCGAGCCACCGCCTACTACTTTACAAGGCGCAGGTTCGGCCTCATATGGAATACTGTTCGCATTTTTGGGCAGACCGCATTCAACGGAGAGCGACTGGAATCGTCGACTGCCCGGTTGTTTCAAATCGGCTAGATCCCTTGGCGCTGCGTAGTGATGTGGCCTCGCTATGCATCTTCTATCGCTTTCACTATGGGGAGTGCTCCGAGGAATTGTTCGGACTGATTCCTGCCGCCTCTTTTCGCCATCGTCCTACGCGACAGAATCATTTAGATGCTTGGCAGTCCACAACTGTGCGCTTTTCCAGAAATTTTCTGCCTCGCACAACTAAACTATGAAATGAACTTTCGCCTGCGGTATTTCCGGATCAATACGACCTACAAACCTTCAAGAAAAGAGCGTACTTCTTTTTAAAAGGCGGCAACGCATTTGTAACTCCTCTGGTGTTGCGGGTGTCCATGGGCGGCGGTAATCGTTTACCATCAGGCGATCCGTCTGCTCGTTTGCCACCTATATCAAAAAAAAAAAAAAAAGTTAAAGCGAAAAAACTGAAAGCGTCGATTAACACTATGATATACTCTTTAGAATCATTTTTGCCACTAAGCTTGCCAGTTATGTCAACAAGTACTGTATGCCATGGAACACTAATTTTGGGGATCGGATGAAGCTCAGCTTGCACATGACCTGAATGAGACTTTGACACTTTACATGTTATACATCCATCGACAAACTTACGAACATACTTAGCCATATACTCAAACCAATAATGTTCGTATACTCTTCCAAGTGTCTTCTCCCATCCAAGGTGCACAAGTGATTCGTGCACATGGTTAATTACTGACCAACGAAAAGCCCGAGGAACTATCGGAAGACAACGGGTACGATTGTTTCTCTGTATCTTGCGATGCAATACACCTGAGCGCATCTCATAACTCTTGGCAATATCGGATGGGAATCCACCTTCCTTGAGTTTAGTTACTAACGACTAAATTTCCTGATCACGCAACTGTTCTGCCAATAACCAGTTTTCTGACAAGGTTAAGAGATCAACACGCTTTTGTTCGACCTTAGAAAAGCTAGGAAGATTAGAAGAGGATGGTAAAGCATTTCGTGATAGGAAGTTGACGTGAGCCATACGACGCCCCTCACGGTAATTGATTTGAAAATCAAAGGCTTGAAGAAAAGCCCACCAACGATGGACACGTGGCGTAATATCGACTTTGTTTCGCGAAGCTTTTAACAAATTACAGTCCGTAAAGACCTCAAAATCTCTACCCTGCAAGTAATGTCTATAGTGCTTTACAGCGTTTACCACAGCTAGAGTCTCCAACTCGTAGGAGTGGTACTTAGACTCTGCTTTCGTGGTTCGTTTACTAAAGTACTCAACAACAAAAAGCTCACCATCTATCTTCTGGAACAAAATAGCGCCATACCCATCGGCACTTGCGTCGGTATGTAATTCAATTGGAAGGTCAGGGTTAAAAATAGTCAGCACTGGTTTAGTTGTCAAGATTGAAATAATCTTTTGTCTTATCTGCTCGTGTTCTAGTTCTCAAGTGAACTGCTTAGAGGTGGTCAGCAAAAATAATGGAGTCATAATTTGAGAGAAGCTTTTAATAAACTTGCGAAAGTATGAAGCAAGGCCAATAAATTGTCTCAGCTGATGAATATTCTCGGGGGGCGGTAGTTTAGTCAGAGCTTGTATTTTCTGGAATTTGGTCTTAATTCTCCAGCAGTGATATCATAGCCTAAGAACTCAACATGACATTTCAGGAAGGAACACTTTGAAATATTCAAAGAAAAGTCCGCTTTAGTCAGAGCTTCTAACACCTCGCGTAACCTATAGAGGCCCTGGTCCTCAGATATGGACGGGATCAAAATATCGTCTAAATATAGCACCACATACGAGAAAATCAGGTCTCCCAAGTCATTAGAGACTGCTCTTTGGAATACACTGGGTGCATTTCGTAGCCTAAAAGGCATAGCGAGATATTAGAACTGCCCATCGGGTGTTATGAAGGCAGTACGCTCGATACTATCGGGGTCCCGGATAGGGATTTGATTAAAACCACTAGCGCAATCTAAGCATGTGTAGAATTTGGCTCCTGATAACCTGGCTACTTGGATCTGCTATAAGAGGCAAAGGAAACCTATTAGGCACAGTGTTAGAGTTCAATTCGCGATAGTCTACTACCATACGATCAGAGCCGTCACGCTTCTTGACAAGTAGGATAGGACTCGCAAAAAAAGGAGACTGACTAGGACGAATGATATTAGCTTCCATCAGCTCCCTAACCTTAGAACGCACTACCTGCCTCTCGTCTGGGCTAAGCCTATAAGGTCTACGATAGACAGTTCGATTCGGGTCTTGAAGCCTAATTTTTAATTCACCAGATGTGACACGTGTGCGGGGTAAACTATTGATAAAAGCGTAAGAAAATTCCCTAAGCAAGGACAACAAAAGTTCTTGGTTTTGCATATCCGTGTCAATAGCATTTAGATTATAGACGGATTTGCACTCTGTTGTGGGAACAATAGAAACAGCATTATCTGACAAATTAATGACACTAGGGGCTTTCATCGATATAGAAGGAGCTTTTGATAAGACAAAATTCAACAGCATTAACCAGTCACTCATCACATTTGGAGTTGATAGAACCACTAGTGGCTGGATCGATCAACTTCTAAAGATGCGGGCCATACAATTCACGGTGAACTCTACCACGAGAGGCATAGTAGCGAAGGGCTGTCCCCAGGGAGGAATACTCTCGCCGCTGCTATGGAATATCGTGGTAGATGATCTGTTAGAACGCCTTAATAGCAGATGCTACTACACGGTTGGCTACGCGGATGACATAACCATCCTGATCAAAGGCGACTCAGAAAACAATCTTTCCGCTCAAACCCCGTTGACGCCTTAAGGCGTCATCACTTTTGTACCCGTCAAACCCCGTTGACGCCTTAAGGCGTCAAGCAACAAAAAAAAAGGGTCGCGCGCTAGTTTTTGCCGTTTTTGTATTGAAAGGCCTGTATTTAAAGTCTTGTATTGTATATCATTGTACTCGGAATGAACTGAGCTTTTCGAACGAACCATTTACTAACTGAATAATAATTGTCTAATATTGTTATTGTTATGTCACGTGACTTCGCGCCGAGCGTTCGTTCGTCGATGTTATTTGTGCCGCTGTTTATTGTCGTTTTTTGTAGAGCAAGTATATAAGTGTAATACTTTATTAGCAAGCTTATTCTTTCTATTTTTAGACACAATAAAAACAATACTGACTTACGTTATTTTTGTATAACAAACTGAAGCCCAAAGTAACCTAATATCATTTATCAGTTTTCCCGCCCTTTTTGATATTTGTTGTTTTTTAGTATAGTATTATATCGTATTTCAGGTTTCAATCACTATAATAGTGTTATTTATTAGTGTTTCTATAAAAATAACTGAATACAACGCACAAGGTTACGACGAATATTTTGTAAAAACAAAAATAATATTTACTTTTGCTGCGCTCTAAATGTACTCGGTCACGCACGTCATTGCCACTTTCAAATGTCCATATCTTAATTTTTTCTCACAGCCATATATAAATACTTCGTTTTACTATAAAGAGTATTTATCTAGGAAATAGAAAAAGTAAAAACTCTTTTTATTACATTTACATTTCTTTAGGAACAAATATTTTCAATAACAAACAATTTGTACAGTTCTGCTTAGTTTATCCAGGCGTATAAACTAAAGTATACACTTCAATGCGATGATTCATAATACTTGTCATAGCTTACAATGTGTATTTCTTAGAAACACGAGCGATGTTATCATAACTCAGAGCTCAAAAACATAAACATCGATAGGGCGTGTCAAGTGGCGCTTTAAGTGCCGACCGCGCGACGGGTGTCCGATTACCGGCTTACCTGTTATTGTTTACATTAAGTGCGCGCGGGGCCGGAAAGGGTAATCGCATGCAATCAGCCCTCAGGATCATGGAACAATGGTGTAACCATCATGAACTGACGGTGAATCCGACTAAGACAGAACTGGTCCTTTTCACACATAAAAGGAAAACTCAGTTAACTAACATGCCAAAATTATTTGGAACGGACCTTACCCTATCGCAAGAAGTCAAGTATCTGGGCGTAGTACTCGACCATAAGCTCAACTGGAGTAAGCACCTTAACACAAAAATAACCAAAGCATGCACAATATTCTGGCAATGCAGAAGACTAATAGGCAGAAAATGGGGCCTCAAACCATATATAACCTTGTGGCTCTACACGGCCATAATACGCCCAATATATAATACATATGGCGCCATAGTTTGGTGGCCCCGCACTCTTCTAAGCACAGTTACACAAAAACTACAAAGCCTACAACGACTCGCCTGCCTGGCGACGACAGGCTGTATGAGAACAACCCCCACGGCAGCGCTGGAGGCCATACTAAAACTCAGACCCCTACACCTAATCATACAGCAGGAAGCAGTTACAGCTGCCATACGGCTTGAAAAGGTAGGGCTCTGGAAACAGGACAGTAGGATAACTCATGCACGCCTAAAGGAGTTAGTATACAACGAAATTCCAATGATAGCGGCGACATGTGATATCATCCCAAAAACTTTTGTTTTCGACAAAAAATACCACATCCAACTTCATGAAGAATTCAAAGATAGCTCTGGTATACACGAAGTGAGAATATACACGGATGGATCTAAAACAAAATCAGGAACAGGAGTCGGAGTCTTCTCCCACGACCTAAACATCAATTACTCAACAACCCTGGGAAACCTCAACACTATCTTCCAGGCAGAATGTGTTGGAATCACCCGGGCTGCAACAGCGGTTACATCAAGGGGTATAAGCGATAAGAGGATACGCATTATCTCGGATAGTGCCGCGGTATTACAAGCTCTGAAAAGCAACTGCTTTAACAGTGGACTTATCCTAGAGTGTCACCGTGAGCTGCAAAGAATTGCAACAAAAAATCGGGTAACATTGCAATGGATACGCGGCCACAGCAACTCTTCTGGCAATGACGCTGCAGACCAACTGGCAAAGAGAGGATCGAGCATTAAAATGGTAGGACCCGAACCAATTGTCCCGATACCCTTCTGCCAACTCAAAACATGGTTATGTGACAGAACCACGAAACTACATGAAAAACAATGGGCAGAAACAAAGGAATGTAGACAGACAAAGGAAGCCCTTCCATCCTTAGACATACATCTGTCACGCAAACTGCTGCGTTCTTCAAGGAAAAACCTGCGTCATCTAGTGGGTATAATAACAGGTCACTGCTCACTCAACAAACACCTATTTAACATCGGCATCACTGACAGCCCTTTATGTAGAGGCTGCATGGAGACCGAGGAGACACCGGCTCACGTGCTGCTGCATTGCAAAAGCGTGAGCAACCAACGGGCGAAACTACTAAACAGTCCAGAAACGATGAAGGAAGTACTGTGCAACACCGGTCCCCTATTGTCTTTCTGGACGGAGCTGAGGTGGTATGAGTAACCGAACAAGTCTTCGCGTCGGTCACTTACGCACAATGGCCCAATTGCGTGGCTAAGTGCGGATAACACACGTCCAACTAACTAACTAACTAACATAGACGGATTTGGGTTCGTAACTACAGACAGCAATGGACTTTTGTTTTGAAATAATCAGAGATGAATTAGACATGTTAATTGTAAAACCATGTTTCAAAATTTCTCGACCAATCATTATATCATATTACCATCATATAATCATTATAAGATACGTAAACAATTGCCATCAATTAATACGTCGCATAGAATTTGTTCAGTACAGTCTACATTCGCAAAACCTATGCCCTGTATACGAACAATCGCGAATGTACGTTCACCCTTGAATTTACGACCGACAGATTGCTTAACAAGAGAGCATTCGGCACCAGAATAAAAATAAAAATAAAACGACTCACCAGATTGCTGTAATTGGCCACAAACACCAGCTATTTCGTAGTTATCGACGCCTCGCTCGGCTACCGCGCCGGCTCCGCTACTGTAGCCCGCACGGCCCACTGAAGGCGCGCCGCCCGTGCCCGTGTTGCCGCGTTGACAGTTAGATGCTATGTGCCTGTTCTCTCCAAAACGGAAGCAAATCACTCGGTTCCAGGTGTAAGCGTCGATACCAGCTGTCCCTTATTGGCGGTGGACATAGCAGGTTTTGTGAACTTAGAACGACAGTCAACCGCCTTATGCCGGTTTACCACAGATATGACACTTAAATGTAGTAACATTCTGTGATTTGAAACGTTTCACATCCGGTCCGTCCATTCGTCCGGCAGATCCGTTGTTTCGATCAAACTTACGCTTCAGACTTGCACTTGCCTTCACTTCTTGCAGTAATTTGTTACGTGTTGTAATTTAACTGGTAAATGCTAGACGATACAGACGTGAATCAAACTGAGCGATATGTGCCAGCACATATGATGTAGCGATTTCTTCGTGATTTAAATCCTTCCACCGAGTCAACAGTGACGTCATCACACGGCTGGCATAGGCTGCGAGACATTCACCATCCTTTGGCTTACTGTTATTCACATTAATAAGTGTAGCAGCGAGTGTTTCTGCTGTATCATAACGTGCTGAGAACAGTTCACAAAAATGCTTCCACGTCATACCCACATGTGAAATTTGCGACAGCCACGACGAGGCGCTGTCCTTCAGTGCTTTACTGAGAGCTATGATGAGCGATCCTCCCTCCAGTGGACATTCATCAAGGCAAATATCAACTGTAACACACCATGCACATGGATCGGAATCTGGTTGCTCTGGGTTGAATTCCGGCAGAGAGATCTTAAGTGATGTTGCGGGTGTTCGGATTGCTTCGATCAGCTGCATCATATTCCTCTGCTGCATCTCGAACATTGTGCGCCAGTGAGATTCATCACCACTTCTGATGACGTCGCCAGCGATGGCTGAGCGATAGGATCATGGTCCTCTTGATTTTGTGGTACAGAGTTCATTGCGTAGGCCGTGTAGAATAATAATTCCAATTCGTTGTTTGTGTTATAACCTTACTTTATTAATTGACACTAGGTACAATCAATTGAATCAGGTAAACCGACAGTTTCGTTCTGGAGGAGTGACCCGGTTGGTGTCTCGGAACAAAGTGAGCTCTGCACAAATCCCACTCCCCAATACGACTCCGTCCACGTGCCGCCATTACAATAACAACTGACGTCACCGCGTTTACCGATTCCTCTGGACTACAATAATCAAATCAGCAACTTATTATTTAGCGATATCGTTTTCCACGACATATATATACAGGGTGATTTTGAAATCGTGTAATTCCTTTTAACCACGCATTCTACTGGTGATATAGAATAACCCTGACCATATTTTTATTTAATTAGAATATTTTTTTTTGAAAAATTATTGTTCCGTTTTTTTCGTGAAATGGTGTCAGATAGTCATATGTTAACCAACCGAGGCAATTTTAATTTTTTACTAATTAAAATAAAAAAACATGTTAATAATTAATGTCGTAAATAATAACGGGCGGTCCTTTTTATTGCCCCTTATTATTTACGACATCAGTTATTGTTATGTTATTATTTTTAAATTAGTAAAATATTAAGATTGTGTCAGGTGGTTAAAATATGACTATTTGAAATCATTTCATGAAAAAAATCTGTACTCTAATTTTGCCGAAACCATTATTCTAATTAAGAAAAAATATGGTCAGGGTTATTCTATATCACCAGTAGAATGCGTAGTTAAAAGGAATTACACGATTTCAAAATCACCCTGTATATATATGTATATATATTTATAAACGTTCCATCACAGATCAAAATGTATATATGTAGGAAAAGCGCATTTTTCTTTTAACGTGCAAGTTATAGCCATAATAAGTTTAGGAACCTGATAAAACCATTCTTGATAGTGTGCTGTAATGGATACAACATAGATGTAATGGGCCCATACCCCGCAATTACATACTTTTAATGTGTCAATAATGCAATTAATAATGAATTATTAAGAACATACACTGCATTGGTTTTTAAACCCTCGAGATGTCTTCATTCTAGATAGGGGATTACGGGACAGCGACGTGGACATAGAGTCATACTAATATGAAGCCCATATGCCTCCCTCAAAGGATTGGAATGCTACCCAATTGGCTACTGCCCAGGCAAAAAGTCCCGCTTAGTCACAATTTACCGATGGGTAGTGGAAGCAGTGAATTGTAAATTCAAAAACAGGTTTAAGTTGTTAAGATAGAAATATTTCAATAAAACGTTACCTTCCATGTTAACGTATTTGAAAATTGGTGCGGCCATAATAAATGCAGTTTATCGTTCCGCTATAGATAATGTGCACGCTCCTGAGATTCTTAACATAATCCAATCTCAAATCAACACACTTAATCTATTGAATTATTATGTACAAATAATAATAATAATAATATTCTACCACATACACACAACACCATCTAGCCCAAACTAAGCAGAGCTTGTACTCCATTCCATCCATTGTCTAGTACCCATGTACTAGACAATGGATAAACATACATATATACTTTTTTTTGTAAATACATACATATTATACATAGAAACACCCTAACCAAGACAAACATCCATGTTCATGCACACAAATATTTGTCTTGTACGGGAATCGAACCCACGACCTCAGGCGTGGCAGTCGGTTGCACTAACCACTACGCCATCGAGGCCGACAAAAAAATAAAAAACTTAAGGCACATATGGCACAAGGATAGATGTCTATCTCAAAATAATTAGGTACATTCGGCTAATTAAGCTCTGTCTGTTCACTTATTTAAGGTAATTGACAAAGTTGTCGTAAAAAGTTATGTATTATTAGTGTTGAAATCAAATAAAATTGTATTTTTATACTAACCTTTAACGTTTAGTATTATAATAACTCGATAGATGGCGCGATATCGATTTGTAATGTTGTACTAACTAAAATTTATTCACTCCAACCTCCGATAGATGGCGCTAAACACTATTATTGTGTATTATCTATGGTCATATTAAACTCATAAATAATCGTGCAGTTTGGAGAAAGGAAGTCGAACAACCGTATTGATGGGCATTAGCAATGCATGTTTTTGATTTATTTGTTTATAAATATTGATTAGTAATATTCTAATAATATTGTTGGTTATGGAAGGCGTTGTAAACAAGTGTCACGAATCATCCGTTCGAGCAAGTTTATAAAAGCGTATTCAGCGCGCAACGAGTCACTTTGACATAGAGCGGCGCGGCAGACGGAACGGACGTGCTGTGTGATAGTTGTTGGGTGATATCAATTATTATGTTTAACTTTATTTGTTAATGTATTTTTTTTCGATTGCAATAACCATCCTGCAAAATTAAATGATTATTTAACAATGAAAGTACGTTTATAATTTTTTTAGACTGTTTCATTTCTGATTCATAACATCAGAATTGGGATAAAGAATTCTTTGCTCACAAGTAATAGAACTAGGTTATGGCGTTTATAAATAAAATGAACACATCCCATCGTTAGATCTTTTTTATGGTTAGGTCTACCGACGTGAGGCTGTCATGTAAGAGGCATGATCGTGGTAGAAAATCGTGTCTTACGTCTCAAGATCGCGAACATTCCGCAATCTTCAAAACCATTCGAATACGCGGAGTCTTTTTTGGCTACCGTCCATCAATCGTTTTTAAACTTTTGTCACACGGTTAAGTGTTGGAGGACCGTTCACAGGTAATAGTGACACCAGATGCTGTGAATACAAGTAGTAAGTATTGAGTGCGGCTACGGAGTACTGAGTAGGTGGTAAGAGCGATACAATTAAGAGAAAATAGAGGACGGCCGAAAGGTTACACGTGAATTGAGCAGACCAAGATTAATGTATCAATGACATCTGAAAGCCGCCGGTCTGATCTCTCTGAATCTGAAAGCTGTTCATCGGAAGGATGATCTGGTTTTGAATCTGTATGGTATGCGAACTTCGAGCCTATGCCTTCATTGTTTGAATTTGTGTGGTATACGAACTTGTTGCCTATTCCAACAGTCGTTGTGAGGTACGTAAAGTTTGAGCCTATGCCTACAATGTTTGAATTTGTGTGGTATGCAAACTTTGTGCCTTTGTCAATAGTCGTTGTGAGGTATGCAAAGTTTGAGCCTATAATAATAATAATATTCTGTCACATACACACAACACCATCTAGCTCAAACTAAACAGAGCTTGTACTATGGGTACTAGACAATGGATAAACATTCTTAAATACTTTTTTTTTGTAAATACACACATATTATACATAGAAACACTTACAATGTTTGAGTTGTTTGGTATGCGCACTTTGTGCCTTTGCCTATAATGTTTGAACTTGTGTGGCATGCAAGGCTCACGCATATGTCTACAATGTTCAAGTGAAAATGAAGACCAAGACCGTACACTGGGACTGCCAGCCTTTGATTAGGCAGGTCCATCTTCCAGACGAGGAGGACAGCGTCAGAAGAGGAGGTATTGGTTATGGCGTCGTAAACAAGTGACGTCACTAATCATCCGATCGAGCGGGTTATAAAAGCGCGTTCAGCGCGCAAGGAGTCACTTAACTTCGAGCGGCGCGGTGGTTGTTGGGTGATATCGATTATTGTGTTTAACTTTATTTTTTAATGTATTTCTTTAATTAACGGTTATAAAAAACAACCTGCAAAATTGAATGATTTTATTTAAGAGTCAAAGTACGTTTGTTATTTATTTATTGGGCTGTTTCGCTTCTGATTCCTAACAATATTCTAATTGTTTTACGTTTGCAGTTTATATTGTTCTTTTTTCTATCAGCGATAGTTTATCATTTATTATTTTTAGTTTCATTATCTTACATCTAATTCTATTTTTCACAATTCATTTTTATTTTTAATTTATTATTTAATCAATAGTTTCTGTTTCAATTTTTTTTAATTTTTTTTTATTTGCTTTGGTGGCAGACGAGCAAGTGATGGAAAGTGGTAACCGCTACTCATGGACTTCAGCAATGTCAGGACACAGCAAAGCCGCTGCCTACCGTGAAAGAAGAACTCTCTTTAAACCTCGTTTGAAGAAGGACATATCATAGCGCTCGGGAAACACCGAAGGAGGCAGTTCAATCCAGAGCTTGAACGTACGTACGACGAGAAATGATCGCTGAAAGCGTACTGTCTTGGATTTGAACGCTTCCAGGTGATATGGGTGAAATCTGCTTCGTTGTCGAGTGGTACGGTGATAGAAAGGGGCCGCTGGTACCAAATCAAACAGTTCTTCAGAGCACTCCCCGTGAAAGAGTCGGTAGAACACGCAAAGAGACCCAAAGTCTCTCCGTAGCTCCAATGACTCCAATCTATCCGTGAGATTGAAATTTTTAGGTTAATGTATTATTTTAATGCTTTAATGTATTATTTTCGTTACGAGTTTATTTACTTTGTTTCGGAATTCCTCGCAAACGTAATTCTTATACAGGAGCTCATCGCGAGCACGGACAGCAAAAATAGCTCGATCACAGTAATCATCTGTTCATGCCGAATTAAGGAGGCAGCGACAAGCAGCTTTAAGAGCTGATGAGACACTTTCTCAAAGCCAGACTGTAGGACTAAGCCACTCACCAGGCTATGAGAGCGAGTGAGACGCCCTTTCAACAACAATGGTGATTGGAGTAACAAGCTGAACAGCAGAGAGCTAAGCTTTGAAGAATAACCCCCGCGGCAGGCAGCTTTTAGAGTGGCAGAAACTCCAGAACAGTTGCAGGTAAATGCAAGCCGACCGACGACGAACTTTTATGCGTAACAGTTAGTCCGTAATTAATTAATCTGCATTTGATTACGATACTTTTATCTATACTATCTATACTTCTATACTAATATTATAAAGAGAAAAGATTTGTTTATTTATTTGTAAGGATTTAACTCGAAAACTATCCAACCAATTTAAAAGAATCTTTTTCCATTAGAAAGCTGTATTATCACCGGGTAACATAAGATATATTCTATTTAAAAAGAAGTACAGTTACTAACATAACCCTTTTTTTTATACGGGGGGAAATTCTCATGGACAACCTCCGCCTGGGGAAAGGCGGAGGGCCGTACCGGACTCTTACCGGCTAAAATCACCCCGGTGTCTCCTTGCACCTACGCGCGGGGCCGCGGGAATCCAGATTCTTCCGCAGCCTCACACTAGTGCTGGCCCGGTCTGTCCGGGCCAGCACTAGTATCTCCTGCACGGGGTAGTGAGGTGTTCAACTACCCCGTGCATCGCCTCAGAGGCGCGCGCCGACACCCGCGCGCGCCTACGCCTCGGGTTCATTGAATAGGGGGCAGGGACTTCCCCAAGTCCCTCCCCCTGGACCCATTCATGGGGGCCGGAAAATGTTTCCTTCTGCGACATCACGTCCTCGCAGAAGGACACCACCACGTCCCACGACTCTGCGCTACCGACCATCCTCCGCACTACGGCCGGCAGCGACAGATCGCCTCCTACTTCATCAACATAACCCAACCTAACCTACTTACTTAGAATACAAAATATAAAAATGAGTTGAAGAAGTAAAAGTCAATCTTTCCTCCGCTGTTATAGTCAGCTGGTGCAGTACAGTGCCTAGAAAACTGCCAGCATTGCAACATTAAATGGCAATACTTATAACCTTAATAATATTTAGATTTTAATGTTCATAGTTACAGTAGTGACAATCATTCAAACGCTTTAGACAAAATCACTACTTTATATGCAGGTTCATTATCTTTAATATTTTATTACCTTTGAGCAAAGTGATATTCACATCTGAATATAATTAATTTTATTTGGGGGCTATCTGGCAGATAGCATACATTGACGCATACATCTCCGCGCGACGACGGAGAGGTTATGACGGACTCTCGGAGAAAGATGGTTGGCACGTTGTTCCTCAACGTAACCAAAGACGGCAGGGCCGGGCTAATAACTTTCACATGCCATCGCGACTTCGGCCCGCCGTATAAAATGGCAGGCCACTAAACAATACTACCTTTCGTCGGCCTCGATGGCGTAGTTGTTAGTATAACCGACTGCCACGCCTGAGGTCGCCGGTTCGATTCCCGCACAAGTCAAACATTTGTGTGCAAGAACATGGATGTTGGTCTGGGTGTTTCTATGTATAATATGTATTTACAAAAAAAATGTATATATGTATGTTTATCCATTGTCTAGTACCCATACTACAAGCTCAGCTTAGTTTGGGCTAGATGGTGTTGTGTGTATGTGGTAGAATATTACCTTTGCTTATTAGGAAATAAATTTCATCCCTACGGCTTGCATTATAGCAAGCAAGACTACACAATTGAGAGGCGCGCGTGGGAACACACACGCCGTCTCTCGGACCTGCAACTGATCGGATGGTAGGCAGGCCCACGAAGCCCACCACCCCCAGGTACACCTTATGGAGGCTGGAGTTCGTCTAGCGCCCGCCGACGCCCGGTTCTGCAGTTGGGGAGTGGGTTCAAGCGATCGCTATCCCGCCCCGCCGCGTTCTTGAAATTACTTCCTCTCGGAAGGGGGCGACAGCGTCTCACGACCTCACGCTCTGGACCTTATACTGAACCATGGCCGGGAACGAGAGGGCAACTATTTAACAACTCACGGCGCTGCGATCGAGCGTCGTGTCCACAACATCGTGGCAGGCGCCGCAGTGATGACATCCGGGCGTGTCCTGCCGGCCTATACGACACAGGAACTGGCCAAAATAACCGTGGCCAGTCATGCCGTTAGCCGGAAGGTGAGGGAGCCATGTGGTGACATGTGGTGACATTGCACGGCAAAGAGATGTCTTTAGCTACTGCTTAAAAACGGGACCTACCACCACGATCGTGCCGTACCCGACCATAACATAACCTAACCAAACCTTTTTTTTACGCGAGCGAAGCCGCAGGCAAAAGCTAGGCTAGTAATATTATAAATTCGAAAGTAACTCTGTCAGTCTGTTACCTTTTCACGGCTAAACCACTCAACCGATTTAGTTGAAATTTGGTACAGATATGTATTGTTTAAAACCTGGGGAAGGATATGGATTACTTTTATTGATGAAGGTACGACGCGGGCAGAGCCGCGCGCAAAGGCTAGTATGTAATAAACTAGAAATTTTGCCCAGTTTCATTATCCTATTACGCAAATAATGAGCACGAGATTTTTCCCATGGTATAAAAAAAAGTAAAAATGGTTTATTACTGCAATCATGACCATTATAAAAGGAAAATAAATACTTATAATAGTGCTTGTGCCGCAGAACACATATTAATACTATCGTATGCATAAGCATTTCGCTCGCCTAAATGTAGTTTTAAGGTTTAGGTTAATAGGTAAAAGTACTTTTTCTTGGTGAAAGGTAACATATATCCTATTCTGTAACCCTGACGGTCTATTCCAGTTGTCCACATTGATACTGTCCACATTCAATGGGGATAACGGAACTCAATAAAAATAATTAAAATTTATTCCTGTTGTCCCCATTAACGGTAAAACTCAATTGTTGTAATGAAAGGGGAATATCAGGAGGAAGGATGAGGTAATTTTGTTTGTTTGTTTGTGTAATTAAATTTGTTTCTAGCAATTAGCGTGGTATGGTTGCAGTTCTAACCTAACCTAACCCACTATTTTCTTTTCTGGTACCTTTCGTACGAGAAAGCGTCAATGGGAACAACGGGAAGGAAATTTGATGACGTCCCGTTATCCCCATAAGGGGACAGCGTCAATGGGGACAACGGGAATAGACCCTCCTGACAACGTCTATGCGGAATATCATGATGATCGGTTGAGTAGTTAAGGTGTGAAAGCGTAAAAAACAAACATACTAACATTCGCATTACTAATATTAGTTAGGACTACAATTAATGTTGTATATTCAACATGGCGACATTCTATTTCACGTTCTACACACAGCAACTCATCAACCTAGATTATTTGGACTTTGAACAATTAGAAGTTGAACGCTGCGAATCGTGCGAGAAAGTACGTTATATTTTTGTTATTTTGTCTCATTCACGCTGAACGGGCCGCAGGGTTCGCCGCACGCGCTTGTGCACCGTGATGTGTCTACACTACTATGCACTGTCCCTTTTCGACAATTCTCTATTTTGTATGTAATGTGTTTATAGGATATCTAACTTGATGTGTAGCCGTGTGTATGGCATTCAATATACGATTTTGAAAGATTTTATTGTGACAATATTGAAATACTGCACGCATGGCGTAGTGAGTCTGGATTTTCTTTGTGTCCGTTGTCTTAATGTTTGTAAAGCCCCCGCGGCACAGGATTTACACCTAGCGTGGGATACGTATTAAAAAAATTATGCGATATGTATATATATTTTTGTTTGTGCTGCCTTATATACTAATTTTCTTGTTTTTCTACAGAGAGATTGGGTGTGCGATAATGATAAGTATATACCAGCTTCTCAAGCTGCCTTCTTTGCTGGATGCATCGTGGGAGGCTTAATATTTGGATGGATGGCCGATCACTGCGGCAGACTACCCGCATTAATGTGTATGTACTAATTAACTATTTCAAAAGTAATTTGAATAGACAAGTGCCACATAAATATAGCAAATTAATTAAACTGAATGTAAATAATATACTAGCTTATGCTCACGGGTTCGCTCGCGTAAATGTAGGCTAAGTTAGGATATGTTAGTATCAGTACTTTTATTAAATGAAATATAGATTATTAGTTATAGATGTAGATGAGATGTAGTTATACAGGGTGTAACAGAAAGGTGTGGTCATATTTCTTTCAAACTTTTAAAATTGGTTCAACATCTTTTGAGTTAAATCCTTACAAACAAACAAAAGGTCAAATCTTTCCTCTTTATAATATTAGTATAGAATATGATTTAGTTGAAATTAGTTCCGATTCCTTCAGTCGGTACCGATCTACCCTAATTGAAAACCTGTACCATAAAGAACTCGACAACCGTAGATAAAGTTATACAAAATAAAAAAGATATTTCCTCAAAACTGCTTTACAAGCACTACCGTTAATCGGTACTACAGTAGTTTTTGCCGGTGAGTACTTTTTATTTTTTTCCTGTCATAATAAATGCACTCTGCTTGATGGCAAGCAGTCGTCTAGTCCTCAAGCAGAGCTCTCCACACTACGTCCTCACGTGAAGATATCCCGGCATTTCTACTTTGACAGTTTAAGATGTTTTTTTCTTTTTCTATTTATATTGATATAAGGTATTCGAGTCTGTTGTTAACAACAGACATAAGCAGCGATAGTCTAGAGGGAAACTGTTGGACTGCCAGGCAGAGGTCTCGAGTTCGAACCAAAGGCGCGCATCTCTGACTTTTCGAAGCTATATGCGTATTAAATAGTTAATTAATCGCTTGCTTTTTTAACGGTGAAGGACAAAAGAGACAGTGAGGAAATCTGCATCTCTAAGAGTTCTCCATAATGTTCTCAAAAATATGTGTCCATAATACAATAGAAGTTATAAGTCTGCCAATCCGCACTAGGCCAGCGTGGTGGACTATGGCCTAACTCTTCTCACACTGAGAAGAGGCCCGTACCCAACAGTGGAACAGTTTAATACACAGTTGATATGAATATATATAAAAGTGAGTTATTTGTCACATAAAAAATATCTATAATTTATGATTGCATAAGGCTGTACGACAAAAAAATATCGTTCACATCGTAACATATTTAGTAATCGATTAGTTAGTAATTCACAATTAAATATACGGTATTTATAAGGATTTAAAATTTAAATTAATCTGTTAATGTCTGCCATTAAAGAACAAGTAAAAGAATTCACTTACGTGCTACAGGAAAGTTCACTGTTTCCTATACCGTGTGTATTGTATTTTATGTCCGATGTGTGAATGTTTGTAGTCTTCTGCGACAAAATATTTAAACCTAGTGCAGGAATCAAAAATAGAAAAGTACGCGGCTGGCCACTGTAACTCAAGGTGTTAAGAAGTCGTAAAATAAAATTAAAAAAATAAATTTAAATATAATTTGATCATTCTAAAATAAATAATAATTTATCCTCACCGTCAAGAAAACTGCCACTTTGTTGACTGCTCTATTACTATTGTCTGCTTTTGCTAACTACTTGGCTTACTTACGGAATATTGATTACATACTGATTTCGATTGTGCTTCTTCTTGAAGCGACAATATTTGGCTATAAGTGTTATTTTGTGGCCTAAATGAGTACATATTTTTCGACTTTCACAACTTTAATTATAAGTGGTAAATAACTTTGATTACTTATTCCTTAGGTTTATTTCTTAACGATGATTAAGATATAATTGTAACAGTGTTTTAACTCGTTCAGTTATTTTTAACTCTTTCTCTGCATCAAATCGAATGATTCGATTAGGTAATTAATTGATTTACAATTGCCGCTACAAATGGACATCACTAAAATGTCTATGGTCATGTCAATGAACGGTTTGTGTACCTTTTTATTTTATAAGATTGGAATAGACTATAGTCAAAGAATTAATTGCATGCTGTTTTTTAAATTTAGCAAAGCTAGTGAAGAAATTTTCAAAATCAACACTTTATTATTATTATATAAAACTACTGAACGCAACAATTTCTTTTTGTTTTAAGCTGTGAACATACTCGGTGGTATTGCTGGGATAGTCACTACTCTTACAAAGGGCGTTTGGGACTTTATCTTCTGTAGATTTGTCTTTGGAATGTCGTACGACAACTGCGTCATGATCGCATACATATTAGGTGAGTATGTTCAAATCTGGGTAAGTACTGATCACTGCATAGTCTCACTCATATATGCATTGGTGAAGGCAGAAGTGTATCACTGCCACATTTCGCCAGATGTAGTATTAGCTCCAGCGTGATAGCAAGCAAACTTATTGCCGTTTATCGGGCATAGTCCCTAACTCCTTGCTACTGCTGTGATTTTCTGGATGAATATGCGAATAACACTCTACCGGACCCAAAAATCAAATCATAGTTTTTTAGTATTCATATTCAAGTGATAACCATATAAGTATATAAAAAGCATGTAATTATGAATTTTCTGAATGTAATCCATATTATATCTTGTGTTAATTTTGCACGCTGCCATAACAGCAGGATATAATGAGACTAATATCACTGTAGAAGCTTTTCATTTCATTTGAGCCTACTCATGTTCTGCAAAATAAAGTTTTGATTTGATTAGTCCTCATGCACAGCAGTTGCCTTATCTACCGTAGCCCTTCACCTTGCCGCTTGGTCCTGCTTTCGATTAACACCCGGCCACCTGAAACTTATAAAATAATTTTCAATTCTCATAATTCTTAAGAGTTTCTTCCTAGATGGCGTCTACAACGAAACCCTGCACCCGCTTTCAGCTGGGCCTCAGACTAATAAGTAGTCGAAATATTTCTTTCCAGTTCTTGAATATAGCTCACCAAATTTTATTTATTATAGTTCTCGAGTACGTAGGACCTCAATACCGTACGTTCGTGGCAAATTTCCCAATTGTGGTGTACTATGGTGCCGGATCCTTGGCTCTGCCGTGGATCGCGTGCCTTATAGCCAACTGGCGATGGTTCACAATCGTCACCTCACTGCCGATGTTCCTCGTGATATTAGCACCTTGGCTAATGCCGGAAAGTGCTAGGTAATGTTGCGTTTTTATCGATATTTCTCATTCAAATATACAGCTTGTAGCATAAAAGTTTGGACATGTTAATACATGTCAATATAATAACACACATTAATAATAACACACTTTTCGTCGTAAAGTATTTCATAGTTCGTATAAGGTTAAAAATAAAAATTTAGATCATCTACAAAAAAATATTTTATTAAAATTGAAATACATAATTTTAAACACATTTCACTCGTATATTTTTGGATCAAACATAACATCGCAACTTCGAGAATCATCTATCTCTTGTATCAATATTTCACAATCTGATTTATAAATTTCTTTCTGTATTAAAAATAATGATTATTGTATCTTTGTTTTACGTTTGTCACAGGGTTCACAATAAGAAAATACTTTATAACCACGCATTATTGTTACACGCTGTATACATTAGATTCCACATATATATTAGCATATAAATTGGACATACATGTAGTGAGTATTATTGTGGTATTCGATATATCATAAAACATATACACACCTACCTATTTAAATTAAATATTAAGAAAATATAACAAAAAATATCCAATAGAATAAAGAAGAAATAAGGGGAAGTAATTACTTTGTAGATGTTGGTATGGTAATAATTGTGTAGTGATATATAATAAATTAAGTCCATATACCAGCACAAGTAAAGTTTATTGTCTACACACGTTTCACAGAAAAGAAAGTTGGGTTGTCCTACAGGAACAGGGTTAGGAAGAGAACTGGGATTGGGACTAGGAGGACCAGTGAGGATATGATTAAAAGCTGGGTCAATCAGTAAATAGGCTGGTTTTAGGCGATCTTTAGACACCGTAACGCTCTTATCCTTGTAACCTATTATGTAGTTATTTACTGTAGATCAGATTGATCTAGAAATAGGACAAGCCACGCTGTAGGGACGTGGTGTCCTGAGGTTAAGTTAAGCAGAGTTTATTAAAAGATAGTTCAACAATTAACACTTTTAATTAACCGTTAAACGAGTTAAATATGTATTTAACAAAATTTACTAGGTAGGTTTACATAATCCTACGCAAACAGAAGTCAGGGCGTGTTTCGTGTAAAAAGGACTTGCTGCGTGGCTCTTGTGAGGCAAGAACACTAAGCTTGTGATGTTGAAGCCAGTCGGAAGAGACTCGTACCAGGGCGCGATCGGCCTATATATCAGCTACCGCCGGGCAGGATGGGAAGAGGGGCGCCACTTACCACTCCGACTCGCGCGCAGCCGTCATGGCGCGAGCGGTCCGCGTGACACCCTTAACTAGAATTTTGAACGTTTTATCACTACGTTCTTGAACTTCATAAGGCCCAGAGTAAGGCGGTTGTAATGAACCACGTATGGTGTCGTCCCTTAAAAACACATGACTAGACGAAGTCAAATCTTTGTAGATAAAGGTTTTGTTTTTATTGTGACACGATGCCAGTGACGGTCGCAGCTTTGATATAAGTGTACGCAACCGAGTGGTGAAGACGGATATGTCGGTGGAGTGAGAAGCCGTCTTTTGAAAGAATTCTCCCGGCAAGCGTAATGGGTCACTGTAAACCAATTCGTGAGATGACGCTCGAAGGTCGTCCTTAAATGAGCTTCTCTGCAATCAGCATGACACATTATGGCCGCCTTCAATTGTCAGTGGAATCGCTCCACAAGCCCGTTACAAGTTGGGTGATACGCGGTTGTTCTGCGATGTTTGAATCCAATAATTTTTCCAAGATATTGAAAAAGTGAAGATTCAAACTGTCGATCGCGATCGGTGACAATATCTGCTGGACATCCAAATCTGGATATCCACGATATTAATACCTTCCCAACTGTTTCAGCTGTAATATCTGCCAAAGGCATGACTTCAGGCCAGCATGTGAAGCGATCCACGACAGTTAGACAATAGCGGTATCCTTGTGAAATAGGGAGAGGGCCGATAATGTCCACGTTAAAAAGGGCAAATCGAACGCGAGGAAGATCGAACGTGCCTAATGGAGATGATACGTGACGATTGACCTTGGCGCGTTGACAAGGCAAACATTGTCGAGACCATTCTCGACAGTCCTTGCGCACTCCAGGCCAAACAAATCGCTCGGCAACCATTTAAGCGCTTGCGTTAGCGCCTGGGTGACTAAGACTGTGGAGATTGTCAAAATTTGTTTCCTAAAAGGCTTGGCAACGAAGGACCTGGTTGTGGTGGTGCTAACGTCGCAATATAGCTAGTACTAGAGTTCGGGATGCTCAACTTCTTTAGTCGGATTGAAGATTCACCTTCCAAAAAGTTGAGTCAGCTCCCGGTCAGATGCTTGAGAAGAAGCTAGCATATCTAAGTCAATTGGCATCTGCAGCTCATCGACACGTGACAGTGGATCGGCAACAACATTGTCTTTTTCCGAAATGTGTCTAATGTCGGTCGTGAACTGCGAGATGTAATCTAGACGACGGTATTGTTGAGGCGAACAGTTAGCTTTCCTTTCATTGAATGCATAGCTGAGCGGCTTGTGATCAGTAAACACTACAAAATGTCATGCCTCAAGCATATGGCGAAAGTATTAAATGCTTTCATAAGTGGCCAAGAGCTCGCTGTCGTAGGATGAATATTTTTGCTGAGAGGGACTCAACTTCCGCGAAAAGAACGCGAGAGGCTGCCAAATGTCATCTTTTAGTTGTTGCAGAACTGCACCCATTGTCAGATCAGACGCATCTGTAACCAGAGCTAATTTTGCCTGACAATCTGGGCGTGCAAGTAATGCAGCATTGGCAAGACTCTCTTTGCAGTTATTAAAAGCTGCCAGTGCGTCGCCATGCAAATCGATGGGTTGAGATGTCTTAACATAGCCGATAAGCAAAGCGTTTAAAGGAGCTGGGATTGAAACCGAATGAGGTAAGGATCGTCTTTAAAAGTTGAGCATTCCTAAAAATCTCCTAAGTTGCTTGACTGTCTTAGATACTGGGGAGTCCTTAATGGCCTGGACCTTGGATTCTAGAGGTTTAGTGCCAGATGCCGAGATTCTATAACCTAAGAATGTCACTTCGGCTGCACCGAATATACATTTCGAGGTGTTGATAAGAACGCCTTATTCCTTCATACGATTGAAGAGCTGATGAAGGTGATCTTCATGTTCTGCCATATTTCTAGAGAAGTCTAAATAGTCATCTAAAGAAGTATAGCAGAACTCTAGGCCTCGTGTCATTTCATCAACAAACCTCTGAAATGTTTGACCAGCATTCCTTAACCCAAAAGTCATGTAGAGGAATTCAAATGGGCCAAATGGTGTGGTGATTGCTGTCTTCGGTATATCGGCCTCAAATACAGGTATGTGATTGTAGGCCTTCACTAGGTCTATGGCAGAGAAGACTGTACAACAACTCCTCGTGAGTTAGCAATTTCTTGACCTTTTTCTCATGTGAAGCAGACAATCGTTTTATGAGCTCCGATTTGATCTTATCGTACCTGTATTTGGTCGGTGAGTTGACGATAATGTCTTTTACAGACTTTGCGTATTGTATGTCCAAGTTATTGGTCACGTGCGCATATTTTGTTGAATCGTCTGTAATATTGTGACTATCAAACTGACCTTCAATAAGTGCGAACCAAAGCTCAGGATCTGCCAGTGAGAATAGACTCACTTTAATTTTCAATTTGCGCATATCATGATTTTCGCGTTCAGTGGAAACGTGTGCTCGTTGTGCACGCCACGTGGTAACGTTGACGTTGCTGCATTTCAGTGATCCGGCTGTTTTCACTGATTCACTGCTGTCACTCATCCTGCCGCTTCGATGTCTCGTGTCCGTAGTGGGGTCACCAGTTGTAGATGTAGGTGTGGTAATAATTGTGTAGTGGTATGAAATAAATTAATTCCATATACCAGCACAAGTAAAATTTATTTTTTACACACGTTTCACAGAAGAGAAAGTTCCACACAGCACTATAGAATAAGCATAGAAGTAGATATGAAGGAGTAGAAGTAGTTAAAGCGATAGTATGCAGAAAACGAAAACACGTATAGTTTATAATGTACGAGGATACGAGCGAGCGTTCGGTTAGCGGGCGACACGGGCTTCACGTG
This sequence comes from Catocala nupta, assembly GCA_963675205.1. Taxonomy (NCBI): domain Eukaryota; kingdom Metazoa; phylum Arthropoda; class Insecta; order Lepidoptera; family Erebidae; genus Catocala; species Catocala nupta. The sequence goes on along the minus strand of OY776079.1, from coordinate 6,377,602 downwards.
AGAGATCTGTGGGCCGACTGATGCGGCGCGGTCATCGGGCTGCGCACGTGCATTGTTCTTAACCAAACTAGTTACGGCAGGTAGCTGAGTGCGTTTCCAATGTACGATATGAATATTTTATAATAATTAATAAATAAGATGATATGTGATTGTAATTTTTGTGTTAATGTTTTGTGTTTCAATTGTAATATAATATATATGTATTGTTGTAAATAAATGTAAAGATAATGTGTTGTACATAAATATAATAATTAATATAATTATGTGTATGAGTAGGCCACACTTTTAGCGTAAGAAAGAACCTTATATGATATGTTTATGGCTACGAATACATAATCGTCAGTAGTAGGCATATTCGGCGTAATAGGCAAAAGGGGTCAGGTATACAGTTTTGGTTCTTATTCTGGTCACTTTAATTGCTCTTTCGCATTTTCGATCGAATCGATCTTAGGAATCTTTATACAACATTATTTCTTTTTTGCAAAGCATGTGGAATATATATTACGAATAACATGTATTATTAATAATAAATATCAATAACCTTTTAAACATTTTGTATTTAGAGTTACATATATCGCTTAGTTTCTGCACGTATTCGTTGTTTTAATTCGCCATAATTACATAGTTGAGGTTTTTGTTAATTTAACACAAACTATAGGTATAAATACAAGCAACTATAAATGCAAAAAAGAAAAAAACAGAATTGCAATTGGCCCTTCAAAGAATATTGATAAAATAGTATGAAAACCACAACGTTACCGATTTTCATAATACAAAACGGCAACTATATATTTAAATCCCTATTATCAACGCTTTATTTAAAGCGTTTAAACAGGTTAATGTTTTTTATTGTATTTTTTTTTTGTCAGGCCCTTGTCCCAATTATGCAACTAGTAGGTACTTTAATTATTTAAACATCTATATTAAATCATCTGCCAACCATTTTAACGTTAGGGAATGCCTTTACGCATCACTCTGCGCGGGAAAAGGGAAGCGGAGGGGATATCTTGGGCTCACCCGTGAAATTATGGAGAGTCCTACCGACTAAACCAACCACGTTATACCAACTCCCTTTCTTGAATTGCGGGTGGGTCACTGGAACTACTTCAGCAACCCATCCGGCAATGCTCAATGCAGACTTTACATTTGTGGACGACTCCTGCAATCATCTGCCAACGTGATCAAGTTCTGGGTTACTTAATATAGAAACTCTATAAGAATTTGTTGGAGATGAGCAATATCGCTGACTTCTCCAAACCTTTCTCTTCACCATAGACATTTGTGGGGTTCAGATGGTTAATGAGTCGCGGTCGAGTCGAACCTGCTCTGAAGGTGTTGAGGAAATTCGAGCGCATCAACAAAACTCGTATTCCCCCTAGCGTCGTGGTTGCGTTTGTGGTAAGTCATCTTTCATTCATTCTTGTTTATTAGATTTATAAGTATAAGATTTATACGAGTTATAAGTTATATAATATATACAGCAGCTGTAGTCTAGTAGGAAACCACTGGATCGCCACTAAAAGGTTTCGAGTTCGATCCAAAGCACTATTTAATACGCACATAGTTAACTTCGAAAATTCAGAAATGCGTACCTCTGACTTTTCAAAGATGTATCTTAAATAGTAAATGATTGCTTTGTTTTAACGGCGAAGGAAAAAATCATGGGAAAACCTACGTTTATGAAAGTTCTAAATAATGTTCTCAAAGATATGTGAAGTCTGCCAACCTGCACTGGGTCAGCGTAGTAGATTATGGTCTAATCCTTCTCATACTAAAAATAGGCCCATTCCCAGTGGATCAAATGAAATCTTTTGTGCAGCCAGCATCAAAATTGGTTGCAAAATAAGAAAGTAATCAATATTTTAAATTTAGAAATAAGAGAAAGTAGGCTTGTAATGGGGACATATCGCTTTCTCCCTTTGACAGCTGCATTTAAATAGTAGTACGTCATAGTTTGTATTGTGCATTATTTTTCTATCATTTGCCCTTATCATCAGGTTTGAACGCTTGCATTTTATTTATTTCTGAGTAGAAGTAAAAAATTATTTGTCTTTAATAGATTAGGTAATGAAACTATTTGATTTAAATAATAAAAAGAGTGAGATAAACACGACTTTTTTTTGAAATGCCTGACTTCAATAAATTTCCAACACCAAAGAAAAATGTTGTACTTGAGATGCATATTGAAAGATCTACAGAATGACAAAAGGTGAAAGGGACAATATATAACGATACTTGTGGTGACCTATATTTTTAGACGATTAAATTTTATATGGACGGTAATGTATGGCATAATGACTGCAACACCTGGCATATAAATGAGTTGTAAAATAGAGAAATGACAATTTGGTGACGATTTAAAAAAGTGACCGTGACTTTCTTGCTTTTTATCATCTCATAGATGCAACCTTTTGCCTGAACTTAGAAACTAACATAAATGTAAATTTTGTAAACTCACTAATCCCTTTGACGTTCATAAGTGTAACTTTGTGACCTGAGTGATTCAATTATTTTTTACTTTGACTGTTCGGCTTTGCTTATGGAGGTTCTAGCAATAATATAATAAGCAGGTCTTGCGTTGTTTTTATTCGGTGTACACGTAAGTGGATGTTACTATTCTATCATAATCTATTAGAGACAAACACTTGAATATCACTTATTCCTTGGGTCTTTTATGAGTGGTAAGTGGTTTAATGGTTGCAGCTGCTAATACATAAAAGATTAAATTGTTAAAATAAACAATATGACCATGAGTTTCTTGCCAGTTCTTCTCATTGGTTTTAACCTCTTATTTTGCTGAACGTGGTAACAGGTAAATTAAATTGTAAATTCACATTATAAGTCTAACTTTGACGTTCATAAGTTTTACTTCTAAATGAACAAACATATTTTTGATTTTTGGTTTTGATGTTTAATCATATCAGAATTAAATTACACATATTCTAGATATATGTATGGATTATAAAATCGTAAACACTAAGCAAGTTATTTTTGGGAACCGAATATTCTGTTATGACACGTGGCTTACTGATCACAGACTCCTACAGGCACGTTTTGTCTTTGTTTAATATTACTGGATATTCATTAATTGGTACAGTATTTTCCTGTTTGTATTGGGCTCCCAATAACAGAAAAATACTGTAACACGATGAAATTAACGTGAATACACAATCTACTTTTGTCGATAAACGCCATTCGGCTCATTAATTCAATTTCCACAGACGTTGTTCTTTTTTACTGTAGCCTGTAGTAGCGATAGCCCAGTGGGAGAGTTAGACTGCTACTCAGAGGTCTCGAGTTTAATCCCAAGGCGCGCATGTCTGACTATTTGAAGTTATGTGTGTATTAACTAGTTAATTTTAGCTCGCTTTGACGGTGAAGGATAACACCGTGAGACAACTTGCATGTCTGAGTGTTCTCCATAATGTTGCCAACCCACACTTAGCCAGCGCGGTGGACTATGGCCTTGGCCTAATCCTTTTCATACTGAGAAGAGGCCTGTGCCCAGCAGTGGGACAGTTTAATACAAGGCTGCTATTATTATACTGTAGCCTGCTATATTTTAAAGAAGTTGCGCAGATATGCATAGTGTTCGATGAATAAAATTAATATTATCCAAAATTATTGTTATGTCTTATATATTATTTATAGCTCAATATATTATTTATAGCTCATAATATCCTGTAAAATATTGTAAAGGATTTTAAATAAATAAATAAAAATTACCGTATCATCAACAGGCATCAACAGAAAAGGAAAAAACGAAGAAAAAGGAGACTTTCCTGTCACTCTTCAAAAGCCACCTGCTCCGTCAAACAGCATGCTTTCTGGCGGTTGCATACAGCTTCATGACTATTGTGTATGATGCGCTGGTGCGACTATGCGAGTCGTTGTCAGGCCCTGGAATAAGGTTCTACGTAACATTCACTATCAACGCCGCCGCTGAAATACCCTCGGTCATAATGGTCGCACTGCTGCTTGACAAGTAAAGCCATTTATTTATTTATTTAATTAACTGTTGTACACCAATTACAATAATTAAAGATATGAATACATTAAACACAAATGCAATATTTAAAACAAAGATATAAAACAAGATCATAATTATATGGATAATTACCAAGACAAATACTATCATCCCTCCTTCTCACAAAATCGCTGGCACTCTAACAATATATTATAAGATCAGTCTAAACCAAAGATCTTTATTTTTCATATAAACATAGATACAAATCTCTTACAAACATTGAAAAGATGGATACAAGGAAAACCCAGATAAGTTATATTAGAAACAACAGCTCTTTTTTATACTTCCATCGAGATATTTTTAAAGACTTTTACAGATATCTTGGTGAAAATGTCAAGATTTGTGTTCATCTTTTCAATGTTTGTAAAGCATCAGAAATTATTGTAGCTACCAGCTCAGAGCTTGGACTTATTTTCGGTAGTTAATTTACGATTTTGTCAGACTTCAACATCTGACAACGATATATCATGAGCATCTATCTCATGGATAATGAGAATGGATGGATCTGAAGTAGTATACTTAGACAAGACTACCTGTTACCAGCGACTTCGTTTGCGTGAAATTTAACAAAAACAATGTTTGTTCAGTTATCATAGATCATTTTCTAAAATAAAAATTAAAGTTACTCCTTATAACATCAGCTATCTGCCAGTAAAAGTTCCGTCAAAATCAGCCTAGCCGTTTCAGAGAGTAGACGGAATAAACAGACAGACAAAAATTATAAAATATTTAATTTTTTTATATACGTATCTTAAATACTTTCATATGCATTTAGTAAAAAGCTGTTCTTTGGAAATTACAAACAGACACTTCAAATTTATTTATTTATATAGATAGGAATGTAGGACATATACTAATATTGCTTATTGCTGTTTTCGTAGATTGGGTAGAAGAAATCTCACGTGCGGACCAGTGGCACTAGCCTCCGTCTTCATTGTCATAGCTATGTGTGTACCTGAAGGTATGATCTTATTAAAATGACTGTTCTTCACTAAATTATTTGTATACTGCTTGCCGAAGGCGTCGGCGTTAACTTAGGAAGATTTCTAGTAATTGTGGTATTATTTGCCTTGCAGGTCTTCCCCGGATAATATTCGCGGTTGCGGCACGTTTTTTGGTTAACTTGGCGGTGACGGTGGGGAATCAATGGGCTACGGAGATATTACCTACTCCGTTTCGAGCCATGGGATCCGCGTTGTTGCACATTACTGCATACGCAGCAAGTCTTCTATCACCCTTTGTTGTATATTCTGTAAGGAATTTAAAAAAGAAAAAGTTTTTGTTAAGGATAATTCACGAACAACTGTGCCTATTCTAAAAAAAACTGTCGTTAATTGATAAGTACACTATCCCTGAGTTAAACATTGGTCAACAAAATTTTAACTTTTTTTGTCACATTGAACCTTATATCAAATTTTGAATCTACTGTCGAACACCAAACAATAATGTATCATTGAAAAAAATTTAAACGTCAGGTTTTCTTTCGACATCAAAGCATATATTTTTGTAAAACGTACAAAAATCAACTACTCTTTACACACTAAATTATTACTTAATGTACAATAAATACTTATGAATTTCATGAATATTTGGCTTCTGGTAGGTCCCTTCTAAGTCTCCAACAATAATCTGCTAGCTTTCCTGGACTCTATTTCCCTTAATAACGCTTATCCATTAAGAAAATGTCCTGATGGAACCTCTCTCCGTGTTCGTCACTTACAGTACCCAAATTTGCGGGAAAGAAATCCAGATGATAGTCCAACATATGTATTTTTAAGGACATATTACACCCCAAAGCTTTATATGACATTATAATTTCATTTATTAAGTCTGCAGTTTTCCACTCTATGGTTTCCTAGAAAAATTTGGACAACACTCACAAAACATTTCCAGGCGAGTTTTTCCTGATCATTTAGTTTTCCTTCAAAGCTCTTATCCTTTATTAGTTCTCGTATTTGTGGGCACACAAATTTTCCCTCTTTAATTTTTGCGTCGCTGAGCTTGGGGAATTTCTCTTGCAGATATAAAAATCCATTGCCATCTTTGGGCATAGCGTTTACAATTTTTTTTTTTATCGGGCCCAGCTTTATGTGCAACGTTGGTAAAAGTATGTCATCAGGGTTCACTGAATGCTCATTTTTAACATTTCTATGGCCTGGATTAAGTGACTCACACTTGGGCTACACTTTCTTTGTATAGTGACTTTTTCTGTCTCTACTATCCTATTCGCAAATAAAACAGCAAAATTTTATGTAACTAAGCTGTAGTTCAAGCAAAAGTGAAATAACTTTAAAATCGCGACAAATTTTCTAAGCGTGTTCACTGTATTTAATTTTTCAATAAGAAATCTCATATTTTCGTAAGTCTCTTTCATATCAGAACCATGAGCAACCGGCACTGAAGGAAGTTTGTTTCCGTTATGCAGCAACACTGCTTTCAAACTAGTTTTTGAGGAGTTACTGAACAATCGCCAGTGACTTGGATCATATTTAAAATTTAATAAATTTATCACAACAGAAATGTTATTACAATAGACTAAATCATTTGCTTTAGAAAAGTAAAGTTTTATTTCATCGTCACGATGTCGAAAATAAGAATTTCGTATCAGAAGAAAGTAAATTCCAGTCGTTTAATCTAGACCCCAAAAGCTTAGTCTGTTTTTAGACAGATTCAAATCACGTACTAAATCATTTAAATCACTTTGTGTCAATAAGTGCGCTTCTTTTGAAATTTGCGGGTAACTAGGGTCACTATCTTTATATTCCTTATACGAACTTAGACCAAGTTCCGGATTTGAAACCCGACTTTCTGGTCGATTTAGAGGCTTCGGCACAGGCAATTCGGCACTATGTAGAATGGGTCTGTTGGCCGACCACCACTTACATAATCCTTTGGTTCCGTCCAAATCATTTGTATACCAAATGGCAAATGTCTAGGTTCTTGTTTAGCCTAACCTAATAGGAGACTCACACACGTTACACAACATTTATTTGGGACCCAGGATTTATCTTGATGCTGCACATGAAATCCAAAATAGTCTAAATAGCACTGTTCAATTAATAGGATGAAATTTCGACGCTGAGATGTAAAAGTTAATTCTCCACACACATAAGAAAACTGCTTTTTACAACTTTTTTAACATTTTCGTGGCATATTTACGATGTAACTAACGAAAATAAAATGTATGTTATTTGATGCAATAGTTATACAGTCGCCTAAATGAAATTATTCAAACAAATACACGTATATAAGTTCAGAAATTAATATATAGCCGTCACAAAAAAACTGGATGTGATTGAAACAAAAATATTATTTATTTATAATGAGGATACACCAACATAAACAAAAATCATCACAAAGTTCGTGGGTCAAAAACAGTGTTTACCAGTATTATGCTTAAGTATACGTTTTATGAGACGGGCTAAATGCTAATAATTTTGTTTTTGTCGTGAAATTCTTAATAGCTGCTCGGTATCTAAAACCGTACCTGATAGACCTTAATAGGCCCGCCATCAAATATTTCATAGCCAGACTTCGTGCTACTACCAAGAATTATCTAACAGAAAAAGACGACATGACGACCTCGATGGCGTAGTTGTTAGTGTAACCGACTGCCACGCCTGAGGTCGCGGGTTCGAATCCCGCACAAGTCAAACATTTGTGTGCATGAACATGGATGTTTGTCTTGGTCTGGGTGTTTCTATATATAATATGTATGTACTTACAAAAAAAAAAGTATATATGTATGTTTATCCATTGTCTAGTACCCATAGTACAAGCTCTGCTTAGTTTGGGCTAGATGGTGTTGTGTGTATGTGATAGAATATTCATATATTATATTATATAATAATAGTTTCTCTGAGCTGCTTTACCAATAAGACAAAGAGAGAGAGGAAAAAAAATATACGTTATTTTACAACGTTAGATGTTTATTTGTAGATAATTCGAAACAGGATAACTGACATTTTATAAGATCGAAAAAGATTGTGGAGATAGGTCTGATTAAAAAAAATCTTTTTTTAGTTGAATTATATTGGGATTTGAATTTTCAAAAATATACCAAAAGAAAAATCGTGTGGAACGGTTATTTGTCGGGCATCACACTATGAATTATAAAATATATTGTTACACCCAGTGCTATCTCTCGGCATTGTGTGGAAGATTCGGCAATTCCATCTAATAATTTATTACGCCGATTCGCTGTCTCCCGCGTCGTTCAGTCCACGTTATGGTAAATACGAACAAATGTAAACGTACGTTTTTCGACAAGAGCGCCTCTATTAGCCAGTATCATGAATTAATTGTGTTATAATTGTGTTACTATATAGTTTTCAATAGATGGTGATATTACAAAATTTTGCCTGCGGTAGCCATAGATTACAATACGGTACTTGTTGCAAAGTAAAAATTTAGTAGGATATTTTGTTTTAATCTACAACAACTTAAATCAATGAAGATGATAATTTTTATAAATAATATCTGAAATCTTAGCAATAATGCCATATAAAAGTACAATAGAGCTAAACAGGTAATATCAATACAGATTAAAATATTTAACTGAATAAGATTTAGTAGAAATAGTGAGATCATCTAGCAACACTCTGTTTTTGACACGCCATGTTGGACGATTTCTAACAAGAAAATTTTCGATTTATGCGTTTGCTGAAAGTTAATTTCTTGTTCCCCTGTGTTTTTTTGTGATTTTTCTACGATCTAGAACGTTGAGATGAACTTGGTTCCTCCGCCCAGGCATCGAGAGTACCTAAAAACGCTAAAGACTTCTATTTTGTGGTGAGTTTGGTCAATTTTGTCACCACGACTCAAAGATCATGTTGTGTACCAGGATGTTTGGTGTAGCTTGGAGACGGTAAACGGACTGTGATGATGCTGTTAAAGTCGCAGCGCATAATTATTATATGACTCACAAGAGAAAATAAATAATAATAATATATTTATTTTGTTTCAAATGTGGTACACAAAGATGTTACAGAATATAAATTAGAACAATACATATTTCACCCGTAATACAGGTATGCAAAAATATATGTCAATTAAGCTTCTTAATTACATGTTTATTAACAAAATTAGGTAAATAATAATATTAAATTTTAGATTAATTATTATTACAAATAAATTTATTCAATCGAGTTCATTTCAATAAAAAAAATATAATATTTTAATTAAATTATATGTAAAATTAAAGATTTCTCGTTTTTTTTTACATGTCAGAATTAATTGAATTAAGTGAGTAGAAATAATTAATAAAAACAATACATGAATAACATAGGCATTTTAAAACACCGAGTTTTAGTCATAATACAATGTCTCTTAATAAGTGCAGTAACGACAAGAACTATTACTTAAAAAGTCTTTGATGGAATAAAAGTTTTCCTGGATAAGCCATTCCCGCAAAGCACAACAAAAGTTCTTATTCGATAAATTCACTATCCTCTTGGGCAAGGAGTTGAAAATGATTGGTGCCATATAGACACAACTTTTCCTAAATAATTCCAACTTGGGCACAAGCATTCTTATGGATAACTGGGTGACATGTCGCTTATTCGTATTGTCGATTTTTCAAAAAGGTATTTGTGTGATTTGACAAATTTAGCCACTTCATAAATATAGATGCTGGGAACAGTTAGTAGCTTATTCGATTTGAGAATAGGTTTACAGAACTCAGATCATTTCATACCGAACAATGCGCGAATGCATTAAATACATAAAAAAAAATTCGAGTTGCCCAATACAACTATGCCATAACGTATTATAGAGCAAATGTATGAGTGGTAAATCATTATGGCAGTTTTCCTGGATGTTGTTTCTTTAACTTTCCTTATGTCAAAAACGAACTTATTTATTTTTGTGCATATCTTGTCAATATGTTCCTTCCATGTAAAATGAGCGTGGATATGTATGGTTTAATTTATATATAACAAAGTACTAAAAACTAAACCTTAATTGGTGATTAAAAAGAGTGGCCATGAGTATCTTACCCGTTCTTATTTTTGGTTCTATGCCGTTGTTTTGCTGAAAGTAGCAACGTAAATGTTAATTTATATTAATAATTGTAACTTAACGTTTACAAGTGCTATTTTAATTTTATAACCTATACGAATAATAACCAAAATATCCAACACTATCATGTTTCGTTTTTGTTTCTATTTATTTGAATGACTTAATATGCGTTGCTCTCACTCAGCCCCATTTCTTTCCTTTTATCCTATCTCTAATCATTTTATCCTATATCTGTAATCCTTTTATCCTGTCTCTCTAATCCTTTTATCCTGTCTGTAATCCTTTTCCTTGAGGTTGACAACGAGCAAGCGATACTCTCGTACTGCGAGCGATCATAAGTTATGGTAACCACTCATCATCAGGTATGCTTGTTTACCTATTGGTAGTATGGTACCTCGGTGGTCCAGCGATAGTGTAAGCGATTGCGTATCATGAGGTATCGAGTTTGATTTGCGGGTCGAGCAAAAAGTGATATTGGGTGTTTCTGATAAGAATTTTCGAATAGAAGCTCGGGGTCTGGAAGTTGTCGGTGTTCAACCCCCGTGCCTCGGAAAGTACGTTAAGCCGTTAGTCCTGCGCCCAATCTCTCTCCGATCGTGTCGGATATGCCGTCCCATCGGACTATGAAGGTGAGGGAATAAAGAGTGCACTTGTGTCGGCTCACACACACTTGTGCACTATAATAATGTCCCGCATAGATGGCTAGTCTCCGTTGAGACTGGCCGCCGTGACCGAGATTCGGCTAAGTGGACATTATTATTATGTTTTATTTTTTATTATTATTGATGTAAAAAAGATAATGCTGATAAGTTTAAAATAGTAATTATGCGAATATGTACCCTTCTTAACCGTTAAAATTATCTACAAAGATAATGTTTATAATATTACTGATTACATATTTTCAGTATAAACAACAGCGATTTTGTAAAACTACTTTCGAATTTCATAAAGGTTTATTAAAAACAGAAACATTGCAAATTATTTATACTCGTTAAGTAAGTTTATATTTCAGTTGATAGACTGCTTGAATTTTCTATGCTATGGCGCGAAAATGTTATACCTACGTGGCGGCAGAAGCGTTGCGGTCGCGCGATCGCCGGCACTTGCGAGTAGGGTAGCGCGCGACTCATCGTAATTAGGGACGTCGGCGTACGTGCGAACTGGGGAACCCGGGGTCCTAAAAAGCTTTGAGCGCCCGGAAATCCTCGCGTTAAGTTAGGATAACTTAATATTATAAATGCAAATGTGAATTTGTTTGTTTGTTTAGCTTTCAGGCCTCAACTACTGGACCGATCATCATGAAATTTCGCATACACGTTATCAGGGCATTAGATAAGGACATAGGGTACCTTTAATTCAGAAAAAAGTATTGTTTATGACCTAACCTAACATACATTCAAGAGAGCGAAGCGGCGGGCAAAATGAAATCATTAAAATAAGATTTCTTTGTAGAAACGCGTTTGGAACCTGTTACCTTATGCGATTCTGGTCGTACTAACAGCAATCGCCTCAGCCTTCAGCCTACTAGTGCCAGAGACCAAAGGCCAGGAGATGCCGCAATCTATAGCTGATGCTGAAAAGATAATCGAGGAGAATTCGTTATACGGGTCAGTAAACAATGTTTTATAAAAAAACATAAGCTTGCCTGCACTCTGTTATCCAAACCAATCCAAAGATATAATAGCGACATCTTGGGACAGATTTTACAGCGATATAAGTATTGGTAATTTTAAAAGATTTCTAGAGAAACTAAAAAGTGGGCGATGTCACATATTACTTTGTGACGTCACGAATCAGCCGACATACGCATGGTTACAGAAACTCGAAAACAGCTGAGTGGTTTAAGAGTTCACGTTACCATTTTCTGTGCACCCAGTTGAGGGTTCGATCCCTAAACGGGACAGAAATTGTGTGATTCACAAATAGTTATTACGAGTCCAGTGGTCCATGATTGTGTCCCCTATTCAAATATTTGTAAAGTCCCCCGCGATACAGGAACCATTCATAGGCCTTTAAAAGTTGTTTTTATTAAAGAAACAAAGAAATAAATTGCTTAGGTTAGGTGAATTGTGAATAAGAGTGCTGGAGGTTCACATACCTACATATTATGTCATTCGCTGCGTTTTAATTCAAGTTAACCCAACCAAGGTTTGAAGCATATCAACATATAGCATTTTCAGTACTAAAAATATAATACAATTATTTGTTTTAGTGAAACTCACTTTCTGTATGTAAGCAGGAGGCGAAATAATCAAACAAATTGATATAATTTGAGAATGCTCAAAAATATTAAGTTTATTTAATGATCAAAGTAACAATGTAGTGACCTACAACAAACTGTGTTTATCACACTTCCGGCCGCCGTCAAAACGCGCCGCGCACTGAGGCCTCATTTACAGAGACGCGGGGCGTTGCGCGTCGCGTGCGGCGGCGCGGCCCGCACTGAATTTAAACATATGGAGTTGTATGAATGCGTTTACAAAGAAGCGATTTTATGCGCGTTTCCTTGAAATGTAGCGTACGCCGGCGCCGCAGCGATGCCCGCCGCGTGAGACACTTGGCGACTCGCCCACGGCGAGTCACCAGGCTGCCCGCCCTGCATCTCTATAAACGACATCGTATATTGCGCTATGTTTGTGTTTACGCGTGCGATGATACGTGCCGCTGCACGCACCGCCGCTCTCTAAACAGAAACAACGTCCGCAACGCGCAACCGCGCAACGCCCCGCGTCTCCGTTAATAAGGCCTGAGGCAACGGAGGCCGCAGTATTTATGGAGTAACCCTGTTGGTTCAATACATATTGTGTGCTCTTTATTTACTATACTGCTTATATGATATGCTATGCTTATATTTTGTGATATAACTGTGATGTTTATGTTAATAAACCATTCTAATTGTTTCGTATTCAGATTCGACATTCATTTATAAATAACCTCTAAATAGGTGACCTTGACGTGATCTGACGAAGATAAATATGGAGAACAAGAGTCAAGAACCGCGAACCGTGCTCTCTAAAGAAGATATTGCGATAATCTCTCTCCATTCAGGCGAGACAAACCCCGATTATGGTACGCACAATTCAAAACCATGGTGTTTAACCAAAACTCACCGAAGAAGCGAAGTTTGGGCTTGCTGTGACACAACTCGACAAAGCGGACGTTGAACAAATTAGCCACATTATACTAGCATCGGCCAGGACGGGTAGATACGAAGCACTAAAAACCCAATTATTATCTGTCTACGAGGAGTCAGCGAATAAACAACCCTCTTCGACGAGAGCTGTATTAGCGGTCAGCGAAGAATCAAAATTAAACTCGCTAGCGGCTATGGCAGGCAAGATGGGGAACAGATGAAAGAGGCCCACTCCGTGTGTTCCTGCAGTCACGCTATCACCGCGTTGGAATCGTCGATGTTATTGCCTAACGAAAGAATTTTGAATATGATCGAGGCACTTACGAAAGAGGTCGCTGCTTTGAAAACGGACAGATCACGTAACTACTACCGTGCATCGCAACGAGGCACCGTGCAAGATCTCGTTCCAAATCCGCGAATCGCCAGTTTGGCAAGGAAGCGTATCGCTGTCGAAGACCCTGTAACTTTAAGAACAATGTGAATACGAACCAGAAAAAATAGTTTCGACTGCGACGGGAGCCGAAGTCAATGACATAACCAATACCTCAGTTCATAAAAGAGTTGCGAACTGGTCTACATTTCCTCATCGACATCGGCACAAACGTCAAGAGTGTACGCACAGAAAAAACGATGCCAGCCGAATACCTGTAGGCCGCAAACATTTCATGAATACCCTCCTATGGCGAACGCACGATGACATTGAATATCGGATTACGTCGACCGTAATGCGTACGTGCAATTTCGTCGTCGCCGAAGTGACAAGATTGATATTGGGGGCCGATTTTTTACATAAGCACTAACTCACGGTAGATATCTACGAGCGAAGGTTGATCGATAAGAAAACAGGCCTTTCTGATGTCGGCTACGTTACATCTATTTCAGGCCCCAGCATCAACACCACCCATAACGAGCAACCATACCACGACCAGCTCGCGAAGTACCCAGACATCGCCCGACCAACCTTGAAGCTCTGTCACAGCGAAGTGGAACACCACATTCAGACTACAGGCCCGCCATTATATGTGAAAGCTCGACCACTACCACCGCACAAGTACAAGGTAGCTAAGGCAGAATTCGACGCTATGCTTGAGCAAGGTATTTGTCGGCCGTCGAAGAGTCCTTGGGCCAGTCCATTGCATCTGGTCCTCAAGAAGGATGGCAAATACAGAGCCTGTGGTGATTATCGTCGTCTAATGCGGTGACAGTGCCAGATTGGCACCAGACTTTGATTTCACCTACAACTTGCTGGGGAAGAAATACTTCTCCATTACCGACATGAAAAAGGCCTACTATCAAGTCAGGACTTGTGAAGAGGATATACAGAAGGCCGCCGTGATCACACCATTTGGGTTATTCGAGTTCCAGAGGATGTGTTTTGGTTTGCGCAACGCTGGCAAACGTTTCAGCGACATATCGACAACGTTCTACGGGGACTTCCTGTTTTTCCATTCGTCGACGAGATTTTAGTGGCTTCAGAAACTAAAGAGAGTTAGAAGAAGTATTTAGAAGGCTTAACGACCATGGGTTACAACTAAATGTATCCAAGTGGGAATTTGGCCAACAATCACTCAACTTTTTGGGCTACACTATGTATATCTGACGAAGAAATTAAGCCAACTGACGAGACAATCGAAGCCATAAAATCATACTTTTGCCCAGAGACAGTCCAACAGTTACGTCGATTCCTGGGAATGATAAATTTTTATCGTGAAAATATCTCACATGCTGCTGAATATCTAAAAGAGCTTAATGCTTACCATTTGCTTAATGCTTACTTTGGAGATTCAAAGAAAACGTTGTGGAGCGAGGCAGCAATATAAGCGTTTGAAAAATGCAAAGAAGACGACGACGACGATTAGCAACGCTGTATTGTTATCATATCCATCGTCAACACTAACCTTCGTGCTTATGACCGATGCATCCGACACCTGCGCGGGGGCGGTACTTCAACAAAGTATTCAAGATCGGTGGAGACCGCTCGGATTTTTCTCAAAGAAGTTCAATTAAGCTCAGAGGAAGTACAGCACGTATGACAGGGAGCTTCTGTCTATATACATGGCAGTACGTCACTTTCGCCGGATGATAGAAGGCCGTGACGTCACCATGCTGACGGACCTCAAACTCCGCACCACTGCACTACGAGCAAACCACAAAGACGAAACTCCGAGACACACATTATATTTAGAATATATCAGCCAGTTTGTCACCAATATTAAGCACGTATCGGGCAAGGATAACAGTGTCGCCGACGTCATGTCTCGAGTGGACACAATCTCATGTCCAACGCCGATAAATTACGACGAGTTAGCAAAGTCTCAAAACCAAGATGAAGAACTCAAGCAATTCATGAATGTTTAAATGTTTGCCAGATACTTAATATTGTGATCTCTATCAAAATTATTGCCTTCATCCTTGTCAGATGAATCTGAAATTACAACATGCTGGCTGCATCTTTGTCTCCTTGTTTTTTATTTTGTATATTCTGTTTTGACCATGCATAGTTTTATTATTCTTATTCTTGTGTTATAAAATATTAGCAACTGTGTTAGATTATAATTTTATCTTCTTAGCATTTAATTAACTCATGTGGTGTTTACCTATAAGTAATTGTTACACAATGTTATTTGTATAAGTCTTTATCAAATGAAAGTAAGGGTGTATACAATTGTTAGTGAATCAAAAAAAAATAAAAAAAATTAAAAATGAAAAGCGACCGTTACATATTCAAGCGAATAACACTGCCCGGTTCAGCTAACCAAGTCATATGCGAGATGTCAAACTAAATATCCTCACCTGTTCTTACCGCCACAATACAGGAAGCAAGCTTATCAAGCCGTTCACGACCTTAATCACCCCGGCGTAAGAGCGACGAGACGATTAATTACTTCACGTTGTTTCTGGATGACTATGAAGAAAGATGTCACAGACTGGGCTAGAGGTTGCAAACAATGCGGGCGAGTAAAGATTCATCGCCACACTAAGGCACCAGTATCCAGTTTCATACCAGTAGACCGCTTAAGTCATCTACACATCGATATAGTCGGTCCCTTACCAACGTCAAACAACTGTCGTTATATCTTACGATGATCGACAGAGCAACGAAGTGGCCAGAAGCTCAGCCAATCGAGGATATAACGGCAGAAAAACTCGCTAACACGTTGTATGAAATGGATTGTAAGATTCGGTTGCCCCGCGACCATAAGAACAGACCGTGGCAGAGAGTTCGAATCCGAACTATTTAATAAGTTGATGTATGGCATGGGAATTCAGCGAATACGAATATTACGGCGTACCAACCTCAGTCGAACGGTTTGATAGAACGTTGGCACCACACACTCAAAGCATCACTCGCCGCAAGATTGAATACAACGAACTGGACGCACGAGTTACCCACTGTATTACTCGGCTACTGTTAAACACTACGACTGTCTGGTAAATTCTCATCGCATCTACAACATCATTCGCATCTACAACAAACAGTATTTATCACACGTCCGGCCGTCGTCAGAGCGCGCGCGTCCTGCGCCTACGCAGGCCGTAGGTATCGAGGAGCAACAACATCCTTGCGTCGATTACCATTCGCCACTGACTGTTGAATAATCAGGGGTTCTTCTCGTAGACCCGTACGGGGTCTCGGGGTAACCAGACCAGGCCATGGGCCTGTCTTGGTGGTGATCGTCGCCGCCTGCTCATACAGGCAGGTCACGGGGTTGGTCAGTTCGGGTCGTCAGAGCCGGTGGGTAGCTCAGCTAGCGAGGTCCAGCCCGCACGGTTGCGGTCCCTGCGGGCGACCAGCATGCCAGCAGCGCTTGGGTCGTGTCCGATGGGTCCCTCCTGAGCTCGGCGAGGTCAAGCTCCGTGGGAAGAGTTTCCCGGGAAGCGCCCGTCAGCCAGCGTCAGGGGGAGCGTTGATGTAAGTCCGATGTAGGTTGCCACAGAGACGAGGTCTCGCAGCAAGGCCATCCTGTCCGGCGGTCGCCGATGGTAAGGCGCAAGCTCCCGCAGATGGCGGGCGTGCGATCCGTCGGCGCGTCAGAACAGGTTGGTGCTCAGGCGTCTCACGAAGCCGTCCAAGCTCTCCATGCACAGGTCCCTGGAGATCGTCCTGTTCCGTACGAAGCAAGGAGCGTCGGCACGCAACCGGCGGCAGTTCATCTCAGAGGTGAGCGGGAATCAGGCCGGGGCAACGTAGTTGAGTCGGCTGGGGATGTACGCCTTGTACACGCCGAGCTTTGCGCGGAGCGGCAGTCGGGATGATAGCACGGATCACAGGAGGGCGCGCGCGGTGCGCGTTTGGACGACTACGTTGTTGACATAGGGCTTCATGGAGAGGGCGCGGTCGATGGTCACGCCGAGGTATTTTATCGTCGCGGACCACTCGATGTTCTCTCCCATGAGCTTCAACTGTAAAGATCGCCCGAGTCTTCGCCACGTTGACCGTCAGTCCCCAGTCCTTCAACCAGCTGGGAAGTGCGTCTAGGGTGCGCTGCATCTTGGTCACCGCGTGGACACCGTTCATCGATGTCGAGATGTAGGCGGCGTCTTCGGCGTACAGCGCGAGCTTGACGCCGTCGGTGACGGGGATGTCGTCCGTGTATCAAGAGTAGCACACTGGAGAGAGGCAACTTCCCTGGGGCACACCAACGTGAATGGGCCACTCTGTAGACAGGGCGCTTTCAAGCGCCACTTGGAAGCGTCTCTCTTGCAGGAAGGTGGCCACGATCCTAACTACTCGACGGGGGGAGTGTGGATGTGGCAGCACCCTCTGAACCGGCCCTCCGGGGCCTGCCGCTGGTGGCAGACCGGGGGCCGAGGACAGCAGTGTACCCCACGTTATCCGAAAGGACCGATTGGTGCGCGTTATTTAAATAATAAACTAATAAACAGCGTTGTTGGGCGCGCGATGAACCGATAACCGCTTGTGGAACTTTCCACAAAGCGATACACGTGCTACCTCGCTCCGGTTAAGGACTCACGGCGGCGCGCAAGGAGTGCCCGGTGCGCGTGGTGGTCGCCGTGGAGCGCGGGCTTCGCGCGTGTAGCAGCCTGCACTCAAGGCCGTGCGATTACACCGTGCGATGTTGTTGTTGCGGTTTGGTCGGCAGCGTTCGATAACGTTAGAACGACACGTCCTGCCGCGATCGCGCGCGGCAGCGAACTCTGACTGTTGAAATCTGTGCCATCCATATTTATATGCCGCGAGTCTCCTACGTCATCCCGTGTACGAAATCGACTTGCGCTCTATTGGCCAAAACATATTGTGTGCTCTTTATTTACTATACTGCTTGTATGGTTTACTTTTGTGATATAACTGTGATGTTTATGTTAATAAATCATTCTAATTGTTTCGTATTCATATTCGACTTTCAATTACAAAGAACCTTTAAAACACCTATGAATATCAAAGTACAGTCTTTAGTGAGTTTACTAAAGTTACTGATGTTATATTTAGATCAGAAAGAAGATACCTACAAGAAACCCATTGCAAATAGTCTGTTTCTAATAGGGAAAAAATCTGCAGAATATACAGAATATTCAAGAGGAGAAATTGGACCACACGCAACTCAATGAACCCTTTTAATGGCCTCTTACAACACTTAAGACTAAAAAAATCGATTTACTTTACCAGCTTAAACTTTTTTACTATTTCCAGGCAAGTACGAGGTCGGTCAATGAGCAAGGCGTTTCAGTCAGTCAAGGGTTCGACGTTCATTGACCCCATCAAACGCCCCTCTCAAGGCCGTGTAAGCCTCCACTTAAGCCGTACCGTAGTCAACAAAGAATAGATGACAAACAAAGAAATATTACTTCGTTTCACTCTGTTGAGGGTAAAATGGAGGTGACGTTTCAGAAGAATGCCGTCTGCGATAGCTTATCTTAATGTATAGTATTTATGTTCTAAATTAAATATACAAGCTGTCGATTTAATCTCCTGTAGTTGTTATTAAAGAAGGTACAGAGGTGCTAAATGCACATTTTCTAAAATTATTAATTAGTCCACTTAATATTCAGACAACTTTTCCTAAATCACTGAACGCATTTATCAAAGAAGGCGTCACTCCTTTTGTTGTAATGACTGTGGGTTGTATGTTTTCAGTATGATGTAGCATAGGTTTCAATTATTTTCATAATTTTATCGCTAAAAAAGCAAATACTGATATTGGTCCTTCAAGCGGGCCGTGAGAAAGCACCTTTATAGGCTGTCAAAAGAAGACCTCGGCATCAGTTCACGTGGGGACGTTGTGTGGAGGTATCTGCTCGTAGACTTCACGACTGCTTACTATCAGGCGGAGCGTAGTCATTTTGACAGATAATAATAAAATTAAGGGTTTATTAAATATTATATTATTATACTATTAGTGTAATTAGTATTCATCCCAAAAAGACGCAGATATGATGCGTAGGTAACCTAATTGTGATTTGACTTGGTGAATCGTAGCTGTCGTTGGGCGCACGGACGCGACTTGTCATGTTGTCATAAAAATGATTTAATATTTCTTAGCTACGACAATGTAAAATATTATTTATAACTAGCTTTTGCCCGTATAACTAGCTTTTGCCCGCGGCTTCGCTCGCATAAAAGTAGGTTAGGTTAAGTTATGTTATGTGCGGACACGCCACGATCGTGGCGATAGGCCTCGTTTTTGAAGAGTGGCTGGAGAGGTGGCATGGTGCCCTCACCTTCCGGCTGACACAGGTAATGACTGGGTACGGTTGTTTTGACCAGTACCTGTGTCGCATATAGGCCGGCAGGAGTGCCCGGATGACATCACTGCGGCGACAGCCACGGTGTTATTGTGAACACGATGCTGTACACGTTGGCGGATTGCTCCGCCTGGGCATCGCAGCGCCGTGAGTTGAACGTGGCAGTCGGAATGGTCTAGAGCGAGAAGTCGTGAGACGCTGTCACCTCCTTTTGCGAGGAAGTAATTTTCATCAAGAAGGCGGCGAAGCGGGATAGTGCGCGCTGGAATGCACTACCCAACCGCAGAACCAGGCGCCTAGGGCCAGGGCGCTAGACGAACTCCAGCCACCATAAGGTGTACCTGGAGATGGTGGGCTTCGTGGGCCTGCCTACCACCCGATCAGTTGTAGGTCCGAGAGGCGGCGTGAGTGTTCCCACGCGCGCTTCTCAGTTTTTTAGTCTTGCTTGCTATAATGCAAACTGTAGGGATGAAATTTATCTCCTAATAAGGAAAGGTAGTATAATTGTTGAGTGGTCTGGCGTTTTATACGGCGAGCTGAAGTCACGATGGCATGTGAAAGTGATTCGCCCAGCCACGCCGTCTCAGGTTATGTTCACGAATAACGTGTTTAAGCTACCACGTTATTCCGTCGGTATGACCGGGATGTCACTATCTTTCCCCGGGAGACTCCGACATAACCTCTCCATCGTCCCG
Organism: Catocala nupta; assembly: GCA_963675205.1. Taxonomy (NCBI): domain Eukaryota; kingdom Metazoa; phylum Arthropoda; class Insecta; order Lepidoptera; family Erebidae; genus Catocala; species Catocala nupta. Next base: position 6,357,024 of record OY776079.1, on the reverse strand, counting down.
CGGAGAGGTATGCGTCAATCCATTCCATCTGCCAGATAACGCCATACCCACAAATAAAATTAATTATACTCAGATGCGAATATTACTTTCCTCAAAGGTAATAAAATATCTTTTGAATCTGCATTTAGGTAAAGTAGTGATGTTGTCTAAAGCGTTTGAATGATAGACACTACTGTCACTATGAACATTGAAATCTAAATATTAAGGTTATAACCATTGCCATTCAACGCGGCAATGCTGCCAGTTTTCTGGGCACTGTACCAGCTGCATTTAAAGTAGTGATGTTGTCTAAAGCGTTTGAATGATAGACACTACTGTCACTATGAACATTGAAATCTAAATATTATTTAAGGTTTATAACCATTGCCATTCAACGTGGCAATGCTGCCAGTTTTCTGGGCACTGTACCAGCTGATTATAGCTGCGGAGGAACTTTATGTCGCCTCTTAAAGGATTGACTTTTACTTCTTCAACCCATTTTTATATTTTGTATTCTAGTAAGTAGGTAAGATTGGGTTAATGTATTTTAAAGCTATTTTTACTGCCCGTGCTCGCGATGAGCTCCTGGATACGTTAGAATTACGTTTGCGAGGCATGCCGAAAAAAGTAAATAAACTTTTACCGAAAAGAATTCATTAAAAACAGTAATACAGGTTAGGTAGAGACCTAAAATTAAAACTGAGAAACTATTGCCTATCTTATCTTATCTTGTGTGTGGGTGCCAGTCAGTACAGACCGGCGACCTTCAACCCATTGGGATCTTTTGTATCGGCCCTAACATTTATCCCTTAGCTATCTCCCTATGAATGTACTGCATCAGCCGCAGCGTACACTTCATAGGGAGAAGCCTGAAGTTCTCAGGGTTTGGATATGCCAATCCCATCAGACCCATCCTCAAACCAGCCAACGCGTCGCATTGACATAGTAGGTGCGATATGGACTCATCCTGTTCACCACAGGCTCTGCAGATCGAATTGTGTGCCAATCTCGATCTGCACAAGAAGTCGTTGGTGCCAAAATGGCCAGTGAACGCTCCTGTGAGCAGGCGTATTTGGCTCTTGTTATACCCGCAGAATTTCCGGGTGAAGCCTGTGGCTCTGTTTGCGAATTTTGTTTATGATTTTCTTGAGACCCCTAAGGGCCATCCACTCTAGTCTGCGTTTATCATTGTCATGTGCATTCAAAGCTGCCTTGACGGTACTCTCAGAGAGTCCCACAAATGGCTCGGGGCCCACAAACAGTTGCCCCGAGCCCTTTCTGGCTAATTCATCAGCCTCCTCATTGTCCTACACCCCTGCATGCACCGAAACCCACACCAGTCTGACTGTGTTCTTCCTGCCAAGTTTGTTTAGGGCCTTAACACAGTTCAAGACCAGTCTGGTGTCTACCCTAAATGAGTCCAGAGCCTTGAGAGCATCTTGATTGTCACTGAGAATATACACAGTCCTGCCAGTGACATTACTGTTGATATTCTCTTGAGCACAGGCAATTATAGCATAGGTTTCCTCTTGGAAAACCGTTGCATATTTGCCCATGCTTTGGCTCACCTTGCAGTCGTTGGCATAGATACCAGCGCCCGATCCTGTTTCCATTTTGGAACCATCAGTGTACCAAATGAGACAACCCTTGTCAGGGGATTGTAGACCTTGTCTCCATTCGTCCCTCGTTATTTTATAATTATTTTTGAATATGTGCAATGGTTGCATTTTGTCGCATCCCATGCTCATAATCCTTTTGAGATCCTTTGCAATCTCCAATTGTGTGTGTCGAGTTACCGGTGTACTGACGCTCCACAGCCTATGCACAGATAGTCTGTGTAGCGCCTTTATCGCATCTGACTCCACAACAATGTGTAGCAGCGTTAGATCCAGCACGACCTTTAACGCTGCCGTTGGCGTAGTCGGGAACGCCCCTGTTATAATCATGCAGGCCAATCGCTGCACCTTCGACAGCGCGATCCTGCATGTAGCTAGTTTAGTTCTTGGCCACCAGACAATGCTTCCATACGTGAGTATGGGTCTTATCATCATCGTGTACAGCCACTTGATGACCTTGGACTTTAGCCCCCAAGTCGTCCCATAAGTAGAACGAATCATGCCGAACTGCCGAACGAATGGACTACCAAGCACCATAAGAGTGGTGAGAGTACTTCACCCGTGGGCAGCCCTTGGTTGTCGTTGCATGCATTTCATCTCCTAACAACTCAGATCTAATGATTCTACCCCTGAACATACAATCGATCCACTTGCAATTGGTTGGCTCTATGCCGTGATTTGCCGATGCCACACTGATGGCATCAAAGGTGGTCCGATCGAAAGCTCCCTCAATATCCAAGAATGCAGCAATGCAATCTGCCCGGTTCTCTAATTCATGTTCTGCCTTATTTACCACAAAATGTAGTACCGTCTCAGTGGATTTTCCGGACTGGTAGGCACATTGTAGCCTGTGGCGGGGGAATTTCCATAATGCTCCCTCCCTGACATGTCTATCTACTAACTTCTCCAGGGCTTTCAAGAAGAACGACTCAAGACTGATAGGTCTGTATGCCTTGGCTTCTTCGTAGTCCGCTTTGCCCAGTTTCGGTATGTAGATGACTTTAACACGCCTCCATATCTTTGGAATGTATCCAAAAGCTATGCAGGCTCTATATAGTCTGCACAAATGTGGAACCAACTGTGCAGCTCCCTGTTGTAGGATGATGGGATAAACCATGTCTGGACTAGGTGACTTGAATGGATGAAAACCATTTAGAGCCCAGCCGACCTTCCCTTCATCCACTACCTTCCTAACTGTTATAATTATATACCAAAATGTTTCTGTAAGACTAGTAGCGCCATCTATAATTTATTCATGCAATGTCTTGGATGTGTCAAATAAAGAGTCAGTCGTTAACTGAAAGAGCGTGGCAAATGTCCTGATTTTCTTAAGAAATTAGTATTACAGTTTAAGAAAAACGCTTAACTTTTCTGTAGATAATGGCTTTAAACTATATACAAAGTGTTCCCAAACTGAAAGGGAGGGAAAATTATGACGAGTGGAGTTTCGCGGCAGAAAATTTGTTAGTGGTAGAGGGCATGATGTGGTAGAGGCCCGGTGCAGAAACAAAGACTGCAGACGACGAAAGGACTAAGGCAAAGTTAATATTGACTATCGATTCAGGGCTGTATGTTCATATTAAGGAAACGAAAACCTCGTTCGAGCTGTGGACAAAGCTGAAAAACATGTTTGATGATTCAGGTTTTTCAAGAAAAATCTCTTTGCTGCGACATTTGGTTTCAATCAGGCAAGAAAACTGTGATTCTATGACTAATTATGTAACGCAAGTTGTCGAGACAGCACAAAGATTGAAAGGAACCGGGTTCGCCATAACAGATGAATGGATTGGATCATTATTATTAGCAGGTTTGCCGGAAAAGTATTCTCCTATGATCATGGCAATAGAACATTCTGGAATACAGATTACCACAGATTCTATAAAATCGAAATTGATAGATTTGGAAGTTTCTCTAAATTTGGACACCAGTGGCGCTGCATTCGCTGCAAATAGAACATACTCGAAGACGCGGCAAACAAATAAAAATGGCTGTCAACAACAACAAACGTCTATGGTGTCTAAAATGCAGTCAAAAAAAGTGATTGTGTGCTACAAATGTACAGAAATCGGGCACTTTAGAAATCAATGTCCGTTATTGCAGAAAAACAAACAAACGAATGCGTTTAGTGTGGTATTCTTGAGTGGACAGTATAATAAAAGCGAGTGGTATATTGACTCCGGCGCGAGTGCGCACATGACATCGAATGAAAATTGGCTAGAAAATGCTAATTTTATGTCAGAAATTACGGTAGCCGATAGTACAAAGGTACTCGTAAAGTACTCCGGGGACGTGAAAATAACTTCAGATTGCAACTACGAGATTACTGTCAAGAATGTGTTGTGTATTCCAAAATTGTCAACAAACCTGTTGTCAGTGAGTGAGCTTATAAAAAATGGCAACAAAGTTGTGTTTGAAAATAACAATTGCTATATTCGAAATATGAAGAATGAAATAGTAGCCACTGCATATTTGATAAATGGTGTTTACAAGTTGAATTTAAAAACAACAGATTGTATGCACCAGCATTGTTAAGTGCAGAGTTATGGCACAGGCGCCTAGCACACATCAATAGTGGTGATTTAAATAAAATGAGAAATGGCATTGTAGAAGGAGTAAATTTTTCTTCTCCTAGCGACACAAAGAAGGAGAACTGTATAACCTGTTGTGAAGGCAAACAAACAAGGCTACCATTCTCACGTAGTGAATATACCAGCACGGAGACACTACAATTAGTCCATGCAGATGTGTGTGGGCCTATGGAGACAAAGTCAATTGGCGGTTCACGATTCTTCTTGCTTCTTGTGGATGACTACAGTAAGATGACATTCATTTATTTTCTCAAACACAAAAATGACAAAACACAAAAGTTTTCCAAAGATTTAAGGATTTTAAAGCTATGATTGAGAACCAACAAAACAGAAAAATCAAGATACTTCGAACTGACAACGGAGGTGAATTTTGTAATGGTGTTATGGGCAATTTTTTGGCAAATGAAGGTATAATTCATCAAAGGACTACTGCATATGCCCCTGAGCAGAATGGTGTCAGCGAGAGAGCCAACAGAACTGTTGTAGAAAAAGGCAGATGTTTGCTTTATAAGGCAAAACTTGATAAGAAATTTTGGGCAGAAGCTGTTCATACTGCAGTTTACTTGAAAAACAGATTGTGTTACATCTAGCTTAGTAAACAAAACACCTTATGAAGTGTGGTATCAAAGGAAGCCTGACTTAAGCCATGTACGTCTATTCGGAAGCCCGGTGATGGTACATGTTCCCAAAGAAAAAAGACTGAAATGGGATAAAAAGGCAGAACAATTCATATTGGTTGGATACTCTGATACTGTAAAGGGATATCGAGTCTATGATCCGAAGAAAAATGTTGTCATTGAAAAGAGAGACATAATAGTGATGGAAGTAAAGCATGGAATTGAAAATCCAGAAGAAAATGCTATATGGATACAGAATGATGAACAGAACTTAACCCAAAGAGAAGAGACTGAGACACTACATAATGTGCAAGAATCTAGTATAGAGAACAGAGATTCAGTGGGGGATACTAACATAAATGAATCTCCGTCTAGTCCAAGTTATGATTCATCAGATTATATGGATCCAGATGAGACTCATGTGGATACTTCAACTGATTCCATCACATCAACCGATATTTCAACAGGTGAGCTTCAAAGTCTTGGAGTTGGTGAAGAGGTTGGAGATAGGAGACAGAGAAGACCACCAAACCGTTTTGGTTATTCAAACATGTGTACATCAAACAATTTACCAGGTGCTGAGGAGATTGACTTTTCAGAAGCGCTGAATGGACCGGAAGCAGAACAATGGAAGCTGGCCATGCGTGAAGAGTTGCAGTCATTTGAGTACAATGATGCTTGGGAGCTCATTAATATACCAAGTGATACCTCCATAGTACAGTGCAAGTGTAAAAAATTTGATGTAAATGATAAATTGAGATATAGGGCAAGGCTTGTGGCTAAAGGTTTTTCACAGCAAAGTGGAATTGATTATGTGGACACATTTGCTCCTGTAGTAAAACATTCAACTCTAAGAATGTTATTTGCTCTTAGTACACAGTGGAATATGGACATTACTCATCTCGATGTAATTACTGCTTTTCTAAATGGACACTTGAATGAGAATATTTGTATGTATTTTCCTGTAGGTTTTGATTGTACAGATAAAGGCAAGGTTTTAAAACTTAAGAAAGCAATATATGGGCTTAAACAATCATCCTTAATGTGGTATAAGAGAGTTAAAGATTGTTTATGTAAATTGGGTTTTAAAATAAGTAGCAATGAACCATGTTTATTATCAAAGTTAGTGAGAATGTTAAAATAATTGTAGCTGTTTATGTCGATGATTTTCTGATCTTTTCAAATTGTAAAGAGGAAACTGATAATTTGAAAACTGTTTTAAGCTCAGAATTTAAGATAAAAGATTTAGGTCGAGTAAAACGATATTTAGGCATGAGAGTGCATGTAGACAGAAAATTAAATACTGTAAAAATAGATCAAGAACAATATATAGAACAGCTGTTACATAAATTTGGAATGTTCAATTGTAGATCTATTGATACTCCTATAGAATGTAAGTTGAATCTTGAAAAGGCTGAAAATTGTTTAACAGATGTTCCTTATCAAAGACTGATAGGTAGTCTAATGTACTTAGCTGTTCTGTCTAGACCTGACATAGCTTATTCCATTAGTTACCTAAGTCAATTTAATAATGGCTATAATGAAACTCATTTTAATCAACACTCTCGTTGAAATATTTACAAAAAACTAAACATTATTGTTTGAAATATAGCAAAGATAGCATATAGAATTAGAAGGTTTTGTAGATGCCGATTGGGCAAGTGATATTTTAGACAGGAAATCCTTCACTGGTTTCTGCTTTACAATGGCTGGTTCTGTTATATCATGGCAAAGCAGGAAGCAGAAAACTGTATCCTTATCCAGTACCGAAGCTGAGTATGTAGCATTGTCGGAGGTAGCAAGGGAAGCTACATATTTGAGAAATTTGATATATTAAATATCAGGTAAATTAAGCATTGTTAGTTACATTGTGATAATCAGAGTGCATTGAAATTATCTTCAAATCACCAGTCTCTGAATAGAACTAAGCACATTGATGTGCGTTATCATTATATTAAAGATGCTATAAAGGATAATGTAATTCATGTGAAATATGTATCAACTCTAGATATGCCTGCTGATCTCTTAACCAAGGGTTTATTATCAGCAAAGCATTATACATTTTTAGGAATGATAGGTCTTGTTCCTAATTAAAATTTAAGTTTGTTAATTGTTACTTGAATTATTTTTTAGAAATATTTTGTTAAGTAGGGGTGTTATAATTATATACCAAAATGTTTCTGTAAGACTAGTAGCGCCATCTATAATTTATTCATGCAATGTCTTGGATGTGTCAAATAAAGAGTCAGTCGTTAACTGAAAGAGCGTGTATTAATACTAACAGTGTCCCAATCTGCTTTGGTTGTACGACAGCTTAGTTCAACCAGGCTGATCGGGTATCCTGCTCCTTTTCTATCATCTTACAGTCTGCAAAGTGTGTGTTTAGCATCATTGCTAGTGTCTCCTTACCAGACCCTGTTAGCTGCCCATTGCCATCCTTAATGGTTGTCAATGGGTGTGCTCTGGCAGTCGAGATAACTTTGGAGAGCCTCATTCCTTCAGGGATCGTACTGATGTTATTATGTATTTACTAATTAAAAGATTCTATTCATACTAGACTCAATATATTCATTATTAGACGCAATGACAATCCGATCACATGACCATGTGTAAAAACGAAGTATATGAGAGAAACAAAGAGGCCACATATATAACACCTCCGTTCCAAATCGTCTAGTTGTTAAGTTCCGAAGGGTGTTCGGTGTTACTGTTCCTCTCTTGGTATTAACGTACCCAGCATCTGATCAACATGTCTTTTGCAAATCTGACCAGAATCAGTCTATATTTGATAGTGCAATTGGCCTAATATCCTTATAACGGTGCTGAATTTCCATTTAACCCTTAATCGGCCCAGCAAAATCGATATGGATCCTTTGCCATGGCCCTGATGGTGAGTCCCAATGATGTAGTACTGCGCATGCAGGTTGATTTTATTTTAATCGACATACTCGACAACTTTTAACTATGTCTTCTATGTCTTAATCCAAATTTCTCCAGAATACGTATCCACGCGCCAGTAATTTCATTTTTACTATTCCAAGATGCCCTGTATGTAGTTCTTCTAAAACCTGCTGTCTCAGGGTTGCCGGAATCATTACTCGTGTTCCTTTTATAATGCAACCGTCTTGTAAGGTCAATTCGTTGTCATTGTAGCCGTATCTTCTCACTGAGGTACCATTATTTAAAGCTTCTAATAAATGGTTGTATTCATCATCGCGTTGGGTATTTTCGGCAATTTTTATGCGGCCGACGGCGAAATTGTGTTCATTTGATTTAATTGAAATGCGCAATGTACGTCAATTAGGTTATTTGCTACTGTATCTACCAGAAATCTTGATAGATAATCTGCATTGCTATGATCATCCGATGTTCTGTATTCAATAGTGTAGTCAAAACCAGATAGAAAATGTGCATAGTGAAAGAGCCTTATTGTGCTCATCGCTGGTAAATTTTTGTGTGGATTGAAAATCGTAGTTAATGGTTTATGGTCTGTATTAAGTATGAATTTTCTTCCGTAGCAGTAGTGAAAAAAATTCTTTAATCCCCAGAATAAAGACGTCGCTTCTTTATCTATCTGACTGTATTTTTTTTCACTACTCGTCAATGAACGTGATGCAAAAGCAATAGGCCGATCCGATCCGTCCGATAATCGATGCGATAGAACTGCTCCAAGTCCCAAAGGTGAAGCATCTGTAGCGAGAACTAAGGGTATCTTTTGGTCATATTGCAAGCATATGGTATACGTCTTGGCTTAACAAAAATTGGTGACACTTCTTCCTTTAGGGTCAAATGAGCTTTGTAATCAGGTATGCACCCAAGGGAGCCATCAAATACCGTCGAGTATGTAGAAAGTAGCTTATCCAGTTTTGAATGTTCTTTAGCATTAACTGCGTTTATATTTGCCAGATCCAAATTGATTGCTCGTATCCATGCTCTACCGAAGATAGGGTCAACATCTTGTTTGATAATGTATAATTTTCCCTCAAGTGTTTGGTCTTTGTATTTACACGTAACGTTGGTTACCCCAAGGGGTGCGAAGATTTCTCCTGTATATGTTCTCATCGTGATATTAGTTTTATAAATCTTGCATCCAGTGTGCAATGTTTTAAAATCTTTGTAAGATATAGATGACAGAGCAGCTCCAGTATCTACTTCCATTTTCAGTTTCGAGTCATTGTTGCGTACATTTATCATAAATTTGTCTGTGTTGTTAGATCGTATTAAATTTATATCCCAAGGAGCGGTATCATCGATTGTATCTGAATAGTTGTCCGTGTCCTGCACCTCCACGTGCTCAGGCTCCAGTTGGTTGTTCCCAGATGTTGATTGTAAGCAAACGCGAGCAAGATGACCTACTCGTTTGCACTTTGCTGCAAGTATCCTTGATGCTGCGACATCTGCTAGCTAAATGTTCCTTGCTCCCACAACGAAAACATTTCCCTCGCAAGTCGTTAATCGCTAAAGGTTTATTTTCTGGCCGTTGATTGCGGTGTTTAGGGCCAGCTTGAACAGTTTTCACATGTAGTAGACCTTGGTTTGAAGAGTGAGCTGGTGACATATAGCTGCTGTCAGATTTTGCTAGTTCAATCGTGGTTGCTTTATTTAATAAGTCAGAAAAATCGCTCACTATTGTTTCCTGTAGTATTTTGGTTCGAATATCGGTGTCATTTAATCCTCTTATAAATTGTAAGGTAAGAAAATTATCACAGATCGACTTTTTACAGTTATTGCACGTGAACTCGCAATCTTGAGCTAAATGTTTCAAGTCTGACGAGTATGACATGACTGTTTCATCAGAGCCTTGAAGTCGCGAAATAAATTTATGTTGACGAGCCCAAATGCTAGGTTTTGGATCTATATAGTGTTGTAATATTTGAACCAAGCTGCCGAATTCCAGTTCACAAGGATCGTTTGGTGCGCACAAGTCGTAAGCTTTCTGGTGTAATTCTGGTGGCAATAAACTAAGCAGCGTGAGAGTCTGAATTTGTGAATTGTAACAATTATTTAGCCAATTATTTAGCTTCATGTAGGTTTTTAATCTCTAAACAAAATTATTGAAACTTTCTAGTTCCTGTAACGGTTGAAAAATTAATTCTTGGTGTTGTTTCCGGTGTACTTACAAGTGAAGCCGTGACGTAAGTCGACCATGTGTTCAGTGATGTAGGGCATAAGCTATGCAACTTTAGCTTTAATTGTAATATGTACTCTTCTGTAGAATGCCGCTGTTAATGTTAATTTCAGCTTCCGCATCATGTGTTTGTAATAATTCAATTTCATCTTGTACTTTTTCAAATTTTTGTTCATAATTTGTTAGACTTGTCAAACGTGAACTTGCTTCGTAATCCGAAGGATTTTGTAACTGTGCTAGTGTATGTTCAAATTTGGTCAGCTGGCCGCGTATATTTGCGCGCAGGCGAGTAAGTCGCGCCAGTTCTACCTCCATCGTCGCCAATATTATGTATTTACTAATTAAAAGATTCTATTCATACTAGACTCAATATATTCATTATTAGACGCAATGACAATCCGATCACATGACCATGTGTAAAAAGTATATGAGAGAAACAAAGAAGCCACATATATAACAGATGTTTTCACAGTGTGCTCTCCAAGCCTTCCGTTTGATTCCTCCTTCTTTCTTTTCTAGGCGAAATCCTTGATTTTTATAAGTGAAAATGATATAAAAAACATCGAGTACATAAATATACTGGACAACTTAAAAAAAACGTTAAAAACCACTCAATCAAATAACGTCGTATGTACACCAACCTACATGAAAAGTGCACTCATACATAATTACAAAGTCGAGCTATTCAATAATCTCCTATTCTTAGACATAAAAAACCAAGAATATGCCTACCTGTTTCTACCCCTCAGACTGCGAAAGGGAGTAGATGCATCCACAAACAAGTGTATTTTAAAAATCCTAATTTTATTTATAAATAGTATATTTTACGCATCAAATAACAATTAAAATTCATCGAGTACTAGGCACGCATAACGCTATCACAGTGGACGCGGAGTGCATGAGAAAGCGGGACAGCAACAACGCAGACGAAACTATCAAGACAGCTACGTTGCGCCTGCGCACGCGCGTTATCGTGTGACGTCTATCTAGCCGCTTGCCACAACACACGAGCGATAGATATTAGCGGGTAATTTTTTTACGGTTGTTTATCTTCAAAATTAATTTCATTTTTGGATTATCTGATTGTTGCAAGCTACAATGCCTAGACAACTACTTAGGACACTACCAAAACAAAAGATACCCTCAAAATCTGAAACGGATATCCAAGAATTGTATGCAGCCGAAACCTCAAATTTAAATGCTACTCAGCGAGCAAAACGGAAATGCCTTCTTCTGAAAGCCTTACCGTGGAATCTGATAGTTTCAAAACTGAGATCAGGCAGATGATCAAAGACCTTATGAGTAACCAAAACTCTCGACTCGATAATCTAGAAAACCACATTATTGAGATAAAAAAACCACTACGTTGAAATTAAAGGATCTAATAACGAGCTAGAAAATTCAATCTCGTTTGTTTCGGATCAACTATCATCTCTAGAGGCCTAGATATCTGGTCTAGAAAAAGCATGGAATGCAATGGCAACAAAGCTATCTATGTTGGAAGAACAAGTAGAAATGCACAATCGCAATATTATTAAAACTTCGGTGGAGTTGCGTAATATACCCAAGAGAGTTGCTGTGACAAAATCTATGTTATATGACACGATTACACACTTATCGAAACAATTAAACATGGTTATTGAACCTACTCACATTCGTGATATAGCCAGACAACCCTCAAAGAAAGAAAAGTCGACCTCAAACATAACATTGGAGTTCTCGAACACATTATTAAAGGCTAACTGCCTGAGTGCTATCAAACAATACAACAAACAAAACTCTAAAAATAAGATAAGCACATTTCACTTAGATATAAATACATCTGATGAAATGCCAATCTACATTACAGAACAATTAACTACACACGCCAAAAAAATATTCTACCTTACAAGAATGTATGCCAAATCAAACCAATTTAGCTTCTGCTGGACTTCAAACGGACGCATTATGCTGAAAAAAGATTCTAATAGCCAAACCATAATTATCAAAAATGAAGAACAACTGCAACAACTGCCTCAGCCAAGTGAACCGAATAAAGCATGACTAATTGAACTAATATGAGCCTATTATATTGCCTATGTACTAGTCGCTTTAAGTAAGTTTCTCATATTTCCTAATACATTATTAGATATAAGCACATACATACATAACACACACAACCACAATATTTCCACACCAAGAATACACAATACAAGTATACATATATATATTTCATTTTACACTCAAACAACTATCTCATAATATCAAGACAGCCTTTTTTTTTTTACCTGTCGAAATGCGCCTGATGCATACCCTCTCACCACAAGGGGAGGCCTACGGACCAAAACCCCACGGTGTGCACGCTCGCTGCCTTGTATAGTGGATGGGCCGCTGGCAAAATTACTACCTCAGCGACCCACCCAGCAGTCTACAACACCTCGGCGACGCCCCGGCACTACATAGGGCGTCTGATCGACTCAATGGCTGGCGGACGGGAGATCCCCGTTCTCCCGCCCGCGGCCTTAATTATGTCGGCATTAGGCGCGCCTGCGCCGCCCGGTTCGCCGGCGACGGCTTGGATCCGCAAGGATACTTTCTTCACGGATCCGCTTCGCCACCTCCTTCTGCGAGATGACGTTCTCGCAGAAGGACCGCTGCCCACTCCCTCTCGCTGTCGACTATGGCTTTGATCACGGCCGGCAGCAAGAGATCCTCACCTACAACCTCAATGAGTTCACGGAGCTGCACCGCCCAAGCAGAACATTGCTCGAGCGTGTGCTGCGCCGTGTCCTTCACACAATTGCAGTAGTGGCAGACGGGACTCGGTTCCCTCCTAGCGACCGTATGCAGGTATTTGCCAAAACAACCGTGCCCTGACAACACCTGCACTAGCCGGAAGGAAAGGGTCCCATGCTGCCGCCCTGCCCACCACTCCAATACCGGCTGGAGGGCCCCAACGGTTCTGAAACCGGCCAAGGGCACCTCCAGCCGCGCCTTCCACTTTAAAATCATGCCCTGATGGACTCGATTTGCGCGCGCACTCAATCACTGTCGGGAGGGGACGACAACCCGTCTCCTCCCGCACCGCCTCACTCACTGCAAACACTTCGGCGAGCACTAAAGCCTCCAAATCCCACGGGGGTGTTCCGGCCAACGCACAAGCTGCGTCGGCCGACACCGTGTGGTATCCACGTATTACTCTGACCGCTATGACTCTCTGCGGCCTCCGCAAGAGAGTCCTGCACAGAGCGGTCAGGGAGTCCGCCCACACCGGTGCCCAAATTTGGCAATAGCCGCCCAAGGGCGGACGCAGTGCCGAGAAGCTTCGGGGCGAACTGTCTGAAATGCTCGTCGAAGTGCCACCTTCCGTCCAGCACCAAGCCCAGATATTTCATGTGGGCCTGGACGGCAACGCGCGTCGAGCCCATCATTATCAAGGCGCCGCGGGGTGGACTGCGACGAGGCTGTAATATTGGGGGTCCTATGGTAAATTAAAAGAACGACCGAAACGTACGAAATTAGTTTATTGAATAAATTGTTACAATATAATGCGCATTATGAAGTAAACTGTATAATAAGCAGAATACAATATTATTATTAAGGAGCATACTTAATAGGTAAATTCATCTAAAGGAGCATACACACTTCACCTTCCCCTTACAAAGAAAAAAATAATAAATTTATCTCTATTTTTGTTTTTATATAGTGAAATAAAACATGTCTACATAATAAGTAAATAAATCTAAACGAGCATATACACTTCACCTTCCTCTTACAAAGAGAAAATAAAAACTTATCTTAATCTTTATTTATTTTTAACATAATTAAAACGTGTCAACAATTTTCTTTTTATTATATTATTATTATCATCTTACAAGTTAACAGTGCAGTGTATACATTTAGTAATAGTAAGGTCTTGTTCTATTCTTATGTACTAATATTTATCTTATTATTTTTATCTATTTTTACGTTACAACCTAAATCTTCAACTACTTTATAGGGACCTTCAAATAATACATCTAATTTTCGACCTGTCTCATTACGTAACAATACTAGTTCATCTTTTTGATACTTAATCGAATTTACAGACTTATCATAAATTTCTTTTCGTTTTTGCTTATTACATAACAAATTTTCTTTGCATCGGCTTGTGCTAACTGCAATCGGTATTTTAATTGTAAGGGATAATTATCAATGTTGTACAAAGGTTCAATATTATCAGAAATATTACTTGGCATACGACAGAGCTTACCAAAAACTAATTCATATGGCGTGTAATTTGTTTCTGAGTGGACTGTATTATTAAAGCTGAAACACCAAAACGGTAGCCAATAGCTCCACGTATCTGTATAATTGTCACATTGAATTCTTAAAAATGCGCCCAACGTTTTGTGTGCATTTTCAAGAGCTCCAATGGACTGGTGATGGTAGGCTGTTGAAGATAGCTTTTTAATATTTAGAATTTTGCAAACCTGTTCCATAGTAGCGGATATAAATTCTGTTCCTCGATCTGTTGCTATAACTGCCGGAATACCAAACCTTAAAATTAAATGTCTGACAAAAGCATCTGCTATGGACACGGTTTCTTTATTTTGTAAAGGGATAGCTTGAACAAATTTAGTCAGCTCACACTGTATGGTCAATATATAGCAGTTACCATCGATGTTTTTATCTAAAGGACCCACTACATCTAAATATATTTTATCGAAAGCCGAGGAAGCCGTGGTGGTAATTTCCATAGGCTCTTTAATATATCGAAAATATTTCGACTTTTGGCATTTCGTGCATTTCTTTACAAATTGTTGTACGTCCTTTTCAATACTTGGCCAATAGTACTTTCTTTTAATAGTATTTACCATTCTTCGCACTCCAGCATGTCCGCTAGACGGTAGTAAGTGGAAGTCATTCATAATAATAGTCTTTTCGTCATTGTTCACTATTCTTTTTACTCCTTGTAATATGCATATTCGAGGTCCGGACCAATCTACTAGTGACTCTATCTCTTTACAGATATTCTCAATAAAATCAATATTATCTTTCCTTTTAATTATATAAACTTCATCGACATGTATTAGTTTACAAAAAGAACTCAGTTCCTGCACAAATACGGCTCGCGAAAAATGTGCCTTGAAACCGAGATTAATATATAACGTCATTCTATTCATTACAAAAATAAAACATTTATACTCTCTATCAACCATCTTCTTCTCTTCCAAAATTCTCAATTCATTACTTTCAATAAAATCCATTTCCACTGAACCACAAGGTTTTCTTAGTATATCCACAACTCGTGGTTGATCAGGCCATTTGTTGGTGGATTTACTAAGAACCTCATTATCTTTCTCTATATCAGATCTTTCATCCAACTTTTTCTTCTGTGCTCTAGTCATCACAAACATAAACTGCTCATGCATATTTTTTAAATCGTCCGATGCTATATAAATATAAATAATATTCTACCACATACACACAACACCATCTAGCCCAAACTAAGCAGAGCTTGTACTATGGGTACTAGACAATGGATAAACATACATATATACATTTTTTTTTGTAAGTACATACATATTATAGACCAAGACAAACATCCATGTTCATGCACACAAATGTTTGACTTGTGCGGGAATCGAACCCGCGACCTCAGGCGTAGCAGTCGGTTACACTAACCAATACGCCATCGTAGATAGATAGGGCGTCTGCTACGACATTTTCTTTGCCCTTTACATATACTATTTTAAAATCATATTCCTCTAGAACTAATCGAAATTTCAGTAATCTACTTGATGGATCTTTCATGCCAAATAAATATACCAAAGGTTTATGATCCGTCATTATTGTGAATTTTGTACCATACAAACTATTGCTAAAAGTTCGTTTTGAATAGTTGGATAGTTTTTTTCCGCTTTATTTAAGGGCCTACTTGCGTATGCCACAGGTCTCATATCTTTGTTGCATAATATTGCACCTATAGCTACACCTGAAGCATCTGTTTGAACTACAAATTCGTTATTTTTGGAAAAATCAGGGTATTGTAAAATAGGTGAAGAAGTCAAGGCCTTTTTTAAGTATTCGAATGCATTATTACACTCGGAGTTCCAATCAAACGGTTCGTTTCTCCTACATAGTTTATTTAATGGCATGGTAATCTCTGAAAATGATTTGATAAATTTCCTATAATAATTGCAAAATGCTACAAAGCGCTTAATTTCGTCAGAATTTTTAGGGACAGGATAATTTTTCAATATTCTAATTTTTTCAGGGTCTGGTAAAACACCCTTTTCTGAAACAACATGGCCTAAATAGAGAAACTGCTTTTTTAAAAATTCACATTTCTGCAGCCCGAGTGTAAATTTCGTGTCATTTGACGTAGTACGTAACGATCAAGTCAATCGTGCTAACTATCGATCGAAAGTACTTCGAAATAGTCAGAGTGTGAAATAATGCAAACCAATCTATTCGCATCGCGTAAGCTCACTTTGCCGAAAGTCAGCCGAAAGTTAGGTAATTTTTTTTAAGTTGCCTACATTGCATTACGAGTATCTCTATTTCGTTTTATGGAGCAGCGAGTAAAAGAGATGCTAAATGCTCTATGCGTCGCGTCATGTTTCAATATAAAAAGTCCTTTAAACGGTGATCTCAACCCAAATTATTTTTCTGTATTTCTACCAATATCTGCTGTATCGAAATACCAAATTACATAATTTTTCATGAATATAATATTATAATGTATGGAAGTTATATTATAATATTCATTATGTATCATACAGTTTTTCCATTTCTATTTATATTAAACAAAGATTGAATATTTTCTTTTATCTTATACCGATTTGGGTTAGAAACCTACCGACATTTCTGAATTACTTAAAATTTTGACGTTCGCTTTCAAAAGCTTAGCGGTTTCTTGTGATTTTTTGAATTTATTCAAGTTATAATATTATAATGTGCGCAATTTAGACCACGCCATTCCAATTTGAAATTCTGGTAAAGTTTATGGAGCAGTAAGTAAATAAATACATATACAGTTATGCATGTTTACATATAAAAATAATCACTTTATAACGAAGTAACGATATAAAAATTAAACTGCTTTATACGGAATTTATCGTGTTTAAAGCAGATTAATTGTAAATTATATATAAATTTTAATCATAAATTATAGTTATTTTACATAATATTATACTTCGTTTACGCGAATGTCATACATTTTAATTTTACAGACACGGTGACATACATAAGCCGTTGAATAATGTAAAAGGCAGAAATCAAGCAATACAAGATTGGAAAACTTGTCAAATTTATTAAATAATGATCCCACCGGGGCAATGAAAAATACGGAAAAGTGAAGAAAGGTATCTACCTCATCGATTACGATAAATACCTACTTAAATAATGCATTTAACTGATGAGAGTTAATTATTTTCAGAGCCAAAATGACGATAATATCGCCAACATCGCCTATGCCTGCTAGAAGTCCTCAGGTTCTTGAAGCAGAAAGCATTCCTGTTATTGAGTTAAGTAGGTACATATACTGATTATAAAAATATTAATATTATAATTTATTACATTGTAAGCCCAATTAAGGAACCGACAAGTGTTTCGAATTGTAAATGATACATTGCTGTAATAGGTTTAATCACTTTGATACGTGACAGACATATAAGAATATAAATGTGTGTGCTTCATCTTCATAATATTCAGGTGTGAATTTTAATTGCTTTCTTTTTTAGCTGAATGCGATATATGGAATATGCCTGGACCATCACATCAGAGTCTCCATACTCTACATTCAAACAATACGCACGTACCACAACCGGAAGCCAATACATCAACAGGATCCCAACGTCGTCGACGTGGAAGAGCAACCTCAATAAAGTGTCACAGACATATAAGAATATAAATGTGTGGCTTTCACATATTTATATTCTTATATCGATCGTTTGCCTGAAACTACGTAAATGTAGCTTCAGTAACTTAGTAAACTCACTAACCTATATATGTTGACGTTTATAAGTGTTACTTTGTGATCTAAATGAGTACATGGTTTTTGACTTTAATTTTAGATAAAGAAAATGAGAATGATTTCTATATAACAGATGTTGCAGATGTTGTTAATTGATTAAAAGAGAAACATTATTTTTATGTTAATGCGCCTGTCTTCTTTAATTAAATAAATAAATTTGAATATGGTGTCAGTAGTGTTATTTACAAAGCTACATTGGCACAGTTTTTATATATATATTCTTAATAAAAACAAACATATTAAATCATATTCATGTAAGTAATTCATATTGCCAAAAACATTATAAGAAAATGAGAATATGACTTATGAATAAAACAGTGAGAAAAGCGAATGTAATGATTATTATACCAATTGAGATCAAAATATAAAAAAGAACCAGTGGCTACGTCTAGTAATTTGATCATGCAGTGCTCTTCCTCGAATCAACTCGGTGGTTGCTTGTTGCTCTTCCATATGCTGGACATGACCTATTGTAGCTTTATGATGTTCACTTAGATCTCAAATTAAAGGAGATTTGTTTTAGTAAATCCTTAATGTTCATACTGTCCATTTGAAATATAGATTCATCTTAATATTATGAACCATTCTTACCTAAATCATCTGGTTCAGGTACTCTATAACCTAATGCAATATTATCGAGCACACTATTGTGCCTGAATAGGTAATTGTGGCCTGAATAATTTGTGCGTATTTTAGAGGCTTGTAATGCAATACTCTATCTTTGCAAAGGCAACGCCTACAATTGGTTGGTTGTAATTTGCTAGTTCTTCTAATTGCATATTTCCTATACATAAAAACAGGAAGGCTTCCTTTGATAAGCAATATCTATTTCTAAATTCAATGTTACTGAGGTCTTCTACCGGATTAAATGAGGCACGAAAATCAGCTCTCTTTTTCTCAAGTAATTTATTTTATCTTGGTAATGAGTGGCCATCATCAGTTTTCACGAGAAAAAGCTACGAGCCGTCATTTTTACCCAAAAATAAACACAAAATTACAGTTATTAATATCGTATTCAATGTCAACTACGTCTCACCAACCCAACAACAAGTGAGTTTACTACACGACCGCGTTACCGTTTCGAGACGATTGTAAATGTCAAATTTTAGTTCACACTCGCATAATCTTGAAAAATGTTTGCCGAAACTATCAATACCGCGTCCGACACGATAATTTTTACGTCACTTCTAGTGACACCGCTATTGTAGTAGTGCAAACGATTTCACACTCGCTCGTTTTTCTTACAATAGTCTCCGCCAGGTGCGCTTTGTAAGTTACCATACATTTGTTAGTCCTACCTAATTTAATGATTGAAAACAGAACTAGAGACCTTGTCCTGAGGTATGGCAATAAAAATTGTAAATATTGTAAACAACAGAAACAAAGACCAGAAAGTCAATAACGAATAAATATTATGTCTAATATTTATACAGTTATAAATGTATTTAGATTAAGAAATAGGATTAAGGCAAACACTGTTCTAGATTTAAATATTAGAATTAAGATTTAAATATTTATTTAAAATAAGTTTTAAGTAAATAAAGTGTTAATGAGTCCCAAATGCCCCCTCCCCCCAACCTTAGGCCGGGACTCCTCCAAAGCGGAGACGAGACGAGCGGAGAGGAGATGGTTTTTTAAACAACCAATAGAATTGTGTTATTGACATCTCCTCTCCGCTCAGCTTCAGTGGAGATCGCTGTGCGGAGATGTGTAATATTTGTTTGTTGCGCGATGGAAGCGGAGATGTGAGCTGTGCGCGGACGACGCGCAGTGGAGACGAGAGATGTGAGCGGCGTGCAGTGAGCGATGTCACCCTCCCCCCTCACGCCCGCCAGCAATCCGCAGAGCCCCGCGCGCGCGCCGGCCGGCCATCTTGCTAGTACCTTGCTAGCACTCAACGCCTCGCACCCGAGCTGAAAAACATCTCTTCTCGCACAGCACACAGCACACAGCACACCGCACAGCTTTGGTGGAGTCCCGGCCTAAAGCTAGCTTAGCTAACAATAGCTAGGAATGAAACGAATGAATGGGAAGGATGAAAGTGCGAGAAGTATAAATGATAGAACTGGAATGATAAAGAGAACTGGAATGAAAGTGTATATTAGGAATTAAGGCCCCTTAAGGGCAGGCAAATAAAAGTTAGCAGAAAAATAAATAAAATGTAAAAACGTCTCTGGCTTAGCCGATTGCCAGAGGGTACGAAAACCCTGTGATGACGGGTACAAAAAAAAAACTCACTCGATCGGATGATTCGTGACGTCACTTGTTTACGACGCCTTTCATAACCAACAGTATTATTAGAATAGTACAAATCAATATTTATAAACAAATGAATCGAAAGCTTGTATTGCCACATGCCCTAATTTCACGATTATTTATCAGTTTAATATAGCCATAGGTAATATAAATTAATACTACGTTTTAAAATGTGTTTAGCGCCATCCATCGGACGAATTAATTTTAGTACAACATCACAAATCGATATCGCGCTATCTATCGAGTTATTATACTAAACATATAAGGTACTTTATTATCAAAAATATAATTTTATTTGATTTCAACACTGTATAATACAAAACTCCTTACGACAACTTTGTCAATTACCTGAAATAAATGAACAGACAGCGCTTAATTAGCTAAATGTAATTATTTTCAGATAGATGTGCCTAAAATTACTCTGAAATAGATTTTTACTTTCCACTTGGTATATCAAATTTCTACCGGGATACAGTATAGGTCTCTTTTTTCTGTACTCCAGGCATCACGTTGTAATTCATTCATACCAGTACACCGAGTTGTTTTAGCGGACGACCGTCTGAAAGCTACTTTTTTGTATCCCTCGGGAACAATAGTTATTTTCTGGATGAAAGGTACCCTATGATAATCGGTCCAATAGTTAAGGCGTGAAAGCGTTACAAACAAACACACATTTGGATTTATGAAATAAAAAAACATAAAGAAATATAATAATATAATACTTAGGATTAAATGAAAAGGGAATACAAATATTGTATTGAAATAGCCAGTTTGAGGAATGGAGCAAGATTTAATTAGAAGAAGCTCTCAAGAAACGCATGGCCACTCTTTTCAATCACCTAAGAATAAATGGTCCGGATGAGAGGAGTTCAATCTCAAGCATTTTTTTCTATTTAGTCTGTAACTGACTAAGGTATTATTTATTCGATTTACGAATATAAAATTGCTCGGGGTGTTTGATTTTTATTAAATACTTTGGCACTTTGGATCCTGGGTCACTCATTTGCCTTACGTCTCTCTGTAGAATTTAACATACAAGGACATTGCTTGAATCCCCAACCAATATTTCTACCTAACACTAATCAATGCAAATCAGTCGCAGTTGGGCCTTGATAATATAAAACAAAACGTACCTTCGACGTTTTGTTTTACAGAATTTCTTAAGACCGGTAGCATAGCTCTTGATAATGTGACTAGATTTAAAAGAACAGAATTAGGGAGTTGGAATTATTCAATACCATGAGTATATCAATTGTTAATAAGCTGCACGGATGGCATTGTGATTTAAGTGAACGCCTAGGCCCTGCCGCCGCGACAAGTGTTGTGGGTTCGATTCCCACACAGGACAAACAACTGGGTGCTCCACGAATGGTTGTTCCAAGTCTGTGTGTTCTTTATCTCCGTTGTTTGAATCTTTTTAAAGTCCAGAAATCTGGACACAGTCAGTGGATGACAGTCAGTTATATGGAAAATAATAACGAATTAAGTTTTGATAATTGAGATTTCTAAGCATTATTCACCGATATATCCATTCTTACATTATAATCTTAACGAAGTAAAAATAATATTGACTTACGTTGATGCGAATGTAAAGTACTTTAGACGGATATTATCGTCGTCGTACGCTACTTGCCTAGAACGTTACTGTGTTAGTTCACTACGTATTATTAATCTTGAAACCTAGTTCAAAGTGGCTTTCTCATATACTTAATATTAGATTTCTCAAGATTAACTCTTGCTTGTAACTAGTGGTGAAAACCGAATATTTATATTTTAACGCGTTGCAAAGTTATAAGCAAAAACATTTAAAGAATTTAATAACCAACCGTTAAACCTGACCTACGACAACTCGTGCGCCACCCGCGACTGCGCCCGTACTATCTCTTCGGCAACGTTCGGCTGCTCGGCTCGGCCTGACTCGACTTTCGCTCATCATCGACGCGGCGCCGGCGTGACACAGCAATGGAGAGAGTTGCGTCATCGAGGGTGGAGCTTCGCTTCTCTACAAGCTACGCGCCAGCTCGCAACTATATCCACGAGTGAGTCGCTACGTGGAACGTTGTAGTCGTAATACTAGAAGATACCGTCTACTTGTAAAGCTTGCGGCAAGGGCATTAAATCAAATAATTTCATGAGTTGTTCAAAATGTAAAAGTTCCTTTGATATAGAATGCGTAAATATAACTACTGAGAGTTTCCAAAAGCTCATTGCAAATAGCAAACAGTCTTATAAATGCCCCATGTGTGTTTGCTCACTTCCCAAGAAAAGAAACACCAATATCCCTGTCCGTAACCCCACAGCATTCACGGATGATCCTCTGTGTGAGAATGTGAACCTAGTTCGGGGCTCACGCGATAAATCTACAGCTACTTTTGATATTCTGATCTCTGAACTGATCCACGAAATTCGCGAGCTAAGGCAGAAAGTAAAGGCTTTGAAGCAGGCAAACAACGATATAACTTTATTAAGGGACGATATGAAAGACATAAAAGAAGAACTTGCTAGCCGTTTTACAGACTTCCAGAAAACCATTGATACCAAGGATAGAGAAATAATTGATGTGAAGTTATCGGTAACGCAATTACAATCGACTGTCAGCACGCTAGAACATAATGTGCTGAAAACCGAAATAGAGATATGTGGAATGCCTGAGGAGCGTCACGAAAATCTCGCTCACATAATGCTAACTTTGTTGCAGAAAATAAGCGTTGATTTACAGGAATCGGATATCAGTGATATTATCAGAGCCGGACCTAAGCCCACACTCAACAAAAAATTGCCTTGGCATCGGCCCATTATAGTAAAGCTAACTAGAAAATCTAAAAGTGACGAAATCATCATTGCTGCGAGAACTAGGAGAAACTTAACATCCGAAAGCATTATTAATGAAAAGTCTTCCAAATTATACGTTAATGAACGTATAACTAGAGAAAAAAGGATGTTACTTCGAGGGGCTCGAGCAAGAGCCCAAAATGGTGCATTTCGATATTGCTGGCTGCGTAATGGGTCCATATATATCAAAAAAGAGGAAAAGCACGCTACAATTCGCATCCAGTCCATTGAAGACCTCAACAAAAATATCACTATGCCAAAAACAGCATCTAATATTCTATAGAAGATATACTAATATTATGTTTCTTTGCCTTTAAATTGCTTCCATTATTAATCAATGTAAACATTTTGTTTTGGTGGATTCTGTACTTATGATAATTTATACACTTTCAAATATAGCTCTTATCACACTCATAATACATAAAACGATCACTATAGCACATTTCACCTCGTCTCTCGCAAATGTTTACATACATAATTGTATATTCGAAAATTCAGGAATATGCATATAAACCAAACGTATATCAAACTGATTTACCTATACCCTATACCATAGAATAGCAGTCACTTTAACTTTTAACTTACCCAAAAGTACATCTATAATTATAATCCATGATGACTACACTTGACATATTACGATGTATTGATAACGCGTTCCCGGTAAAATGCCATTTTATAAATTCAGCAGAGGATTGCTATAGAATAATACTCAAATATAAAATAAAAATGTTAACGTTTAAACCGAATAGATCATTGCATATTGTTGGAAAAATTACTCGTAGCTGGCATACATGGGGACCTATATCGTTGGTTTAGCTCTTACGTAAAGAACAGGACACAGGCAGTAGTGTTACAAGGTTATATCTCTAGATGGATGAACGTGCCCTCAGGTGTGCCCCAAGGGTCAATTTTGGGAGCTCTTTTGTTTGTACTGTTTATCGCTGACATAGCTGAATGCTTCAAACATTCTTATATCTTACTGTATGCAGACGACATGAAAATACATAAGAAAATTCGATTTATATCAGACACCCATCAATTACAGGCTGATCTTAATAGATTTCAAGCATATTGCAATAGTAATAAACTACTACTTAATGTATCAAAATGCTACCATATATCCTTCACGCGTTTAAAATGTATTATTGGTTCTGGCTATACGCTAAACAATCAACCTATAACTAAAGTAGATAGTATTAGAGACCTTGGAATCATCCTAGACAGTAAGCTACTTTTTGACAAGCATATTGATAATATAGTCAACAAGGCATCAAAAGCTCTTGGATTTATACTAAGATCCTCTGCTTGTTTTCGGTCTCTCAAAACAATAAAAATATTATACTGTTCCTTTGTGCGCAGTCACTTAGATTATGCATCCCAAGTATGGAACCCGCAATACGAGATATATAAATCTCGTATTGAAGGCGTACAGAAGAAATTTATGCGTTACCTTGACTATAAAGCCCATCAAATTTCACGTGACTATAATCATCGTTGCAAAAGGTACCATTTTCTACCACTAGATTACAGGCGAAACATTAGTGACATCTGCTTTCTTATTAAAATTGCTAACAGCTCTGTGGATTGTTCCCAGCTTGTAGCTAAATTACAGTTACGCACTAACTCGCTTGGCCTTAGACAGCGTCCTATACTACATATACAGTTTAATAACACGAACTATAGGCGCAATGCATTTTTCCAAAGAGCCATGAAGGCATTTAATAATCTACCCTGTGGGTTGGATATAGACTTGTTCTGCACCAGTACTGGGTCGGCAGGCAGGCTCCTGGCTAAATCATTTTTTGAGAGTGATTAGCGTCAAACAAACTTTCAAATCTTATATAATATTTTCTCTTGTATATAAACTTAGTGGTAATTGATTGTTAGTATTTTATTTATGTTACAGTTAGGTTAGTATTAGTAAAACATATGTATAGTTACTCATCTGCGGAGGCTTGTTATTAGCAATAAGAACATATAAATGTAATTTTAATTTATACCTATATTATGTATTAGTCTGTAAGCCTTCCTAAAACTAAATAAATAAATAAATAAATATTAACATACGAAGTCTTAGCCGCAATTTCAACAATTTACTTGTAACTCTTAATAGAATGAATATTGATTTTGATGTGATTATTCTTACGGAATGTTGGTTACATAAAAGTTCAATATTGTATCACATGGACGGATATAGCACTTTCCGTACAACAAAATATATAAACAAAGCAGGTGGTGCTGTAGCGTATGTAAAGGATATTTGGTCTCCACGAGCTTTCGAACCAGCCTTAGAAGAAGCAGAATGCATCGCCATAACTATCATGCATGTTATAACTGTATTAGGAGTCTATAGATCACCCCCTTTTAAGAACCCGGACCGCTTTATTAATTCAGTATATGAAGTTATGAAATCTGTAAGCCTGAAACCTTGCACTGTGATAACAGGTGATATTAATATAAATATAATTAACCCCGACACTGCTGAATCAAGTGCTTATCTTTGTGTTATGGTTGAAATAGGATTAAGACCAGCTGTGAATGTACCTACCAGAAAAAACGCATGCCTCGATCATGTTTTATTAAGGGGCAACTGGATATAGAAACACTCGTCTGCCCGTCCGCAATAACCGATCATGACATGGTAATCACCGGATTAAATAGCAGTTCTACTAAACCAATAATGCTACCGAGGTACAGACTGCATCTTGACTATGACTCCCTAGCAGATGAACTGAATAACGTGGACTGGTCTAGATTAAGCAATATACAAAACGTGGGCGATCAATTGGATCTCTTTCTCAACATAATGAAGCGAGTAATTGAATCTAACACAAAAACTTTATTGATTAGCCGTTAAAAAACAATTATTAAGCCGTGGATGACTCAGGGACTGTTGAGATGTTCACGTATACGCGATAAGCTTCACTTAGACGCTAGAAATGATCCAGGGAATAACTTAAATCAATAGTTTATTCTCGGTATCGAAAATTCTACATCAGCCTATTGCGCAAATTAAAAAATAACTACGAAACAAATATGCTCTAGAAACATAAAAACCATCCACATAAGCTGTAGCAGGTAATCAATGAAATAGCTCAACGAAAATGTGTTACGAATTTCAAGGCATCAGAGCTGATAGCTGGAAATACTTGCCCGCAATCTGCAGTTGATCATTGCAACGAGTATTTTGGTTAAGTGGGGCAACAATACGCTGAAAAATCCTACAATGTCTGGGTTAAACTTGACGCCTCAAATTCACCTGATAACTCTTTATTTTTCGAACCAACTAATAATAAAGAATTAGAAAACATTATCATGACTGACACGGCACTGGCATGACATGGGACGATAGTGCACCGGGGTTGGATAGTATTAATTGCATGATGATTAAAAACGTTAAGGATCAAATAGTGGAACCACTTAAGTCAAACTTAAACCAAAGCCTGTCCACAAGGATCGTACCACAAGACTGGAAGACAGCAATCGTAGTTCCGATCTATAAAGGAGGCGAATCGACCTTACCAAATAATTACAGACCCATCTCGCTGCTTCCAATATTTGCAAAGATACTGGAAAGAGTGGTAAATAAGCGTCTTGTAAAATATCTCGAAGTAAACAATATTCTGACCAACACTCAATTTGGTTTTCGAAAAGGAAAATCCACGGAAGATGCTGTTACACTTCTAACTGAAGAAATCGTTACTCATCTAGATAATGGACGTATCATGTATTCATCATGTATTGGAGTCTTCCTAGATGTTGCAAAAGCTTTCGATACCGTGTCCATTCCAATCTTACTAAGAAAACTAGAAACTGTTGGTATACGTGGTATTGCACTTGAATGATTCCAGAGTTACTTAACAGGAAGAAAACAGTGAGTCAGAGTTGATTCCTGGACCAGTAACCCCAATGAAACAGAATTCGGAATACCTCAAGGTAGTATGCTCGGTCCAACGCTATTCCTTCTGTATCTTAATGATTTAGCTTCCATAATATATAATATTGTTTTCTTTTAAATTATGTTGAGATGGAGATTCAAATAAAACATTTTTCTTTCTTCTTTTCTTTCTTCCCTAACAATACAAAAAGCAAAAATTATTACAACATAATCCAGCCAGCCCAGCTTAGCCCAATACGGGTAGGCAGACTTCACACATTATTGAGAACATTATAGAGAACTTTCAGACATACAGGTTTCCTCACGAAGACTTCCTTCCCGTTAAAGCGAACAATAATTTACTATTCAATACGCACATAACTTCGAAAAGTCAGAAATGCGCGCTTTGAGATCGAATTTGAGATCTCATGGCAGTCCAACGGTCTATCTATATCAATGCGCAAAAAAAAATCTTGATCCTCAGTTATTATTTTGAACATTAACAACGCAATGCGTGGGTACAGTCGGCCAGAAATATGGTCTACCACCGGTACGGTTTGAGGTTAATTTGAACGTCATGAATCAACAAGGTCGATTTCCCCTTGCAATAAGATTATGACAGTGACCATTGCTCTCTTTATCATGTTTATTTACGCCATACAATGTGTCAAGTTTGAATTATCACAGATACCAACAACTCACCTCCTTGTCTAAGATCTTTTATTCTTCATTAGAAAAGTCAACTTTAAAGGAGTCTGCCCACTACCCCGTCTCATACCATGACCGTGCTAGGAACGTGTCAGACAAAAAAATATTCTTTTTAAGGAAATGTATAAGACTATGCCCACTAGACCGTTCCGTTACCGAACAGCAGTTCCTATAGCAGGGCGTATCGTGTTGCTTTTCATGTCTGATACTTTCCTAGTACGGTCATGGTATGAGACGGTGTAGTGGGTAGACTCCATCACGATAAAATTAGATCCCACAGAAACTTTTGTCGATACTGGTAGACTACTTTCTTGGCCATAATAATTCTATGACCGCGGGAAACCATGGACTACAAAAATATTGCCAAGTGATATCCCTTCATTATGGTATAAATACTCTGTAACATAATGTCAACTTATTGTCAGATAAAATCTCTAAATTCTAGTAAATAATAACATGCAAATATTTGATTAATTTCTTGATGCCCAGTCTACGCATTCTACGTATAATATATCATAAGGTACGCCTTATGATAGCTGTACGCAGTTATAAATGATCAAAATTATGATGTGATCCAATAAAGAATAAATCTATATTGGAATAATAACTTTTGTAAGTAATCCTTACCAATATTATAAATATTAAAGTGAGTTTGTTTGTTACGCTTTCACGCCTTAACTCTTCGATCGATCATTACGAAATTTCGAATAGACGATGTCAGGAGCACATAATAAGACATAGGGTACCATTCATCCAGAAAATCGTACTGGTTCTAACGTAACCTATATTTACGCAAGCGAAGCCGCAGATAAAATCTAGTTTATAATATATTGCAAATTGTAGTTTTCTCACGAGCATATTCAGTCAGTCTGTCTAGTAATGTTCTAAATTACACTAGGTTGTCCTAAATTATAGGCAAAGGCTCTGCCACAGTGGTGTGAGGCGTACTGACGAGAGCTCAGCATATTATTATGAGCACATAAATTATAATCCCGTTACAAAAGCAAATTCTTTATTACATTCTCAGTATTTAGTAATATTATAACATACATATTTTAAAATTGCAGCTTTAAATCTGCTAAAGATAGAAACGATGGGCGATAAAGATAAAAACACAACGCCAACTAGAGAAACAACTAACCAGGATGCGTCTAATCAGAGAGAGATCAACCCTGACACAACGAATCCTAGATCCACTGACGAGGGAACCACCAACACTGAGGCTACCAATCCGGAAACGACCAACCAGGATGCGTCTAATCAGGCAAGGACCATCACTGAAACAACCAATCAGGATATGTCTAACCAGGCAGCGACCAACTCTGAGGCAACTAACCAGGCTGCATCAAACCAGGAGGCAACTACACCTGAAACAATTAACCAGGATACATCAAACCAGGCAGCGACCAACCTTGAGGCAACCAACCTTGAAGCAACCAACCAGACGATAACTAACCTTGATACTACAAACCAAGATACCTCCGACCAATTAGCTACCAACGCGGCGACGACTAGCCATGATACAGCTGGTTTAAACGCAGCCAGCCAAGGCACCACACAAGTTAATATCCGTAAATCAGCCAGATTTGATCCAACGATAGCTGAGCAACCCAGCTCGACACAACCCTACAGACACGGGTCCTGGCGATCAGGTGCTTCGTTACAGGTACATTTATATTAAAGTGAAACATCAATTACAAAAATCTTCCGTCAGGATCATCACGTATTATGATTTTTGACCAAATTGTTCACCATAATTGGGTTCGCATCAATGCACAGTTTGCCACACATCCTGGACTTTATAATTTTCCTTACCATTTCCTGATCTTTTAGCAACGGTATATATTCAGTCATAACTAGTATCTTTTCAAGCAACAAGAGAAAATCCGGTCGTGATCTCGTATCAGGAAACGAAAATTCTAGATATACTTTAGCTATCTATTTATAGTAAAGCATTTTTTTCTGTTTCAGCGTCTATCAGACGCTCGAGAATTAGAAGCAGACATGTTTGAAACAGTATTGTTTCATGTTGGTGAATTTGGGAGATACCAGAAGATGTTACTCATATCCATAATACCATTTGCCATCTACTTCTCGTGGGTCTACTTCATACCAATGTTATTGTTATTAACACCACAACCCTACTGGTGCATAGTTCCTGAGCTGTCATTTTTGAATAAAGACTTGAGGTAAATGTGAGAAAATTATTCAATTTATTTAACTATGTGCTTTGTTGGCTACAACGACCACTATAAAGTTGAATAACTTATTATATGGATATTGATAAATAATGCAATAATTTGTAGAAAAAATCAGACCGATATTTCCGCCAGAAAATATTAGCTTACGTATCTCATCTACTAAAGATCTTACTGCATAGCTAATATTTAGGTACTATATTATAATGGTGATATCTATTCTATTAGCGACATACCAGGTCACGGAGTATAACACATAACAGATAAATTAATTTAACAGTAAAACTCAATGAAATGAGAATCTTCTCATTTGTTATATTATTATTGTAACTAAATCTCTGAAATTTGTAAGCATATGCTTGTTACCATATACCCTATTATTACAATACTTAATTACCTACTGTAATTTTTTATGATTACTGTAGTAATGATTTTAGATATTGCATCGGCTGCATAAGTACCATGATTGCGAAAAAGCCACACAGTTGTTGACTTACATTGCAGACGCGAGTTATCAGGCGCTGCTGTGAAGGATTGGGATGGATGCAAAGTCTATAAAATCGATTGGAATCAAGTATTAAAGACTATGACGCCCCCTCCGCCCGGCACGCCTTTGGTGCCGTGCGAAAATGGCTGGGAGTATGATTACAGCGAAATACCTTATGAAACTGTAGTGTCTGAGGTAGTAGCTTAAGCATAAAAAGTAGATGAGCGTACCTTCTGACAAAGATGTATTGTCTTTGTTAAGTAATCTTTGAAGTATTTTTCTTTACGACACTGTAGTATGCGAGTTCAGGGTTAGCACGCTTTAGGCTTCTTCAGTAACGAGTTCTACAGGATAAATCGCGATCGCATTCCAATGTGAGGATCGCATCTTTTAAAAGAAGGCGACGAAGCAAATCGAGCAGGGCACCTTTTTGGTCCCATGCCCCACAGCGCGAGCTGGCCATCACTTTTATGAAATACTGCGTTGAGTACAACGGGGATAAATAATTGGCCTATTAGGTGACGTTAATAGCCTCCTCATAACGTAGAGGTACACAATGTGGCTGGCCATGTACAATTTGGCAATTTGCTCGTCATAAAAAGTCCTATATATGTATAATTATTCTTGTACATTAATTCTCGATTACATATTATGTTATACAATGATTTTAATAGTAAAAACTAACACAGTGTTCTATTACAACAGCGAGACTGGGTGTGCCATCGAGCTAAATACTCGATGGCCAGTCAATCTGCTTTCTTTGCTGGCTCTTTGGCGGGCGGCCTGTTGTTCGGATGGATGGCTGATCACTTTGGCAGAGTACCTGCTTTGATGGGTAACAATAATAAAGACTTTAACTAAACCTAAACTATCAATACAAAAATTAAAAGCCCACGTTAATATTCAATGCTTACCGCATAAAGGCAACACAAAGCTATTGGGTGCAATCTTTTGAAGGGAACCTTTTAGAGTTTAGTACCTAATAATCCTAACGGGTTACTCCATTTACGCGGCAATGTAACAGGGCCATCTCTTAATATATTTATATGTAATCAATTAAAGTGATTCTATTGAGTAATTAGACTGTGAAATATTAGATTAACACCCATTTGTTTAGGCCAATAAACAACGTGAAAATATTAAACTCATGCCAAGTGATTTGATTGATCGTTTCTAACCTACTGTTAAACATTTTCTTGATCTGAAACAGAAATTGGGTGACTTTTCTCTCTCTATCTCAGTTGACTTTAATCTATATTAAACGGATATTTTCAATTAATTTAAGCAGTGAACCTGGTTGGTGGTGCCTCCGGTATGATCACTATATTCACCATCGGAACTTGGGACTTCATCTTGTGCAGATTTATTTATGGTATGGCGTTCGACAATTGCTTCATGATCGCATACATTTTAGGTTAGTAACGTAAGATTTAAAAAGTATTCGTACACTCGTAATAGATTTACACTAGTGATGCGCATATGCACAATGCGGTACCCACTTTGCATGTAAAAACGCGCAGCACACGCATTTATGTAGTTTCGAAGTCTATATATTCGGAGTGGTACGAAGAAAAATATTATACCCACATTTGGCTGATTATGGTTTTAAGTCCCACATATTATAAGGCCAGCCGCTGTAATGTTGCTGTCTACTGGATACAGACGCAGGATCCGAGCTGCTACTAAACATTTCTTCACAGTAAAATCGAACAATTTCTTCGACGCAAAAACAGTTACCTCGCTGATAGGACCAGTGGTTGTGACGGCAACTGTTTTTTGCGTCATCCGCTACAGTAGTACCATGCGGGATTCCACGAATTAATTGAGCTGAGTTCGTCAAATTTTATTATAGAGTTAGGTATCTAAACACGATTGAATTCTGGTAATATTATACATCTAAAAATTTTTGGAACGAAGTTCCTTATCGCGCGTTGTGAAAGACGACGAAGACTAGACGGAAAAAATTCTTACGGAAAGTTGTCACGACACTTTTTGCTATAGTAAGCTATTGTAAGCTGTGCGGCGTGCGTAAATAGTTACGCTATCTCGCTCGCACTGTTCATTCATGCGCCAGCAGATTACTTCATTATGGAAAAAACGCGTGACCTTGTGGCCAGCTGCGAGCTAACAGACTTCTTATTATTATTCACGCGCCATGTAGGGTGTGTATCTTTTATGGTTTTTTTTAGAATTTCGGAAATTTATAAATTAATTAATTAAAATTTTTTTATTACAATTCCTTCACTAATTAATCGAAAGGAACTTCGTTCCATCCGGGTGTCCCTTGACACCCCTCAAGTTTTTTGAATGAATTTGGTTTTAATTCCTGCGTCTTAAAACTTATAAGAATATGTTATGGTAACACTATTTCTAAAGCATTTTGAGGGCTATAATTTTATTCTAGAAATACCTGTCATCGTAGAAGGCAACAAGATCAAGAGACTCAAGTAATGTTATTTTTTATTTTAGTTCTGGAATACGTAGGACCTGGTCACCGTACGTTGGTGGCCAACTTGCCACTTGTTCTGTACGATGGTACCGGTGCCGTTGCTCTGCCGTGGATCGCATATTTCATTGCAAACTGGCGCTGGTTTTCGTTTTTCACCTCGCTAGTCTTATTAATCGGATTATTGGCTCCATGGCTGCTGCCGGAAAGTGCTAGGTAATATTTCACTATTATGGATTTGTCAAACAATAATGATCTGTAGTAAAACATTTTTGTCACGCTCTTAGCTGTAGATATATTTAAATATTTAACTAGATTATAAAGGCAGAATCAAATCCAGTAATAAGTTTTCTTTATCATTAAACTCAGTTTACTTTGTTACAAGAGGCTATTTTATAAACATTCTTGTAATAAGTGTTTTCGATTCTGATTTTCCACCTCCCTCATCATTTTAATTGAATAAAGATTTAAGACCGCTTTATCGAATAAGTGCTCGTTGGCAATACCACAGCGCTTAAGAATTTTATATTACTCTAAAGGCATTTTTTCATCATCAATCGACTGATAATTCAGAAAGATTTAATTTTAAATATTTAAATTGAAATATATATTCGACTCATTTTTCAATATCTTAATAAAATTATTTCTTTTAGGTGGCTAATAAGCAGTGGTCGAACCGATGATGCCGTAAAGGTTCTTAAGCGTTTTGAGGCTATAAACAAAACTAAGATTCCAGAAGATGTTCTGAATAAATTTATCGTAAGTCCATCGTAAGTAATAAGCAAAATTAATACAATGCGTGATTTCGAAGTTAGGTTCGACTACTAATCCTCGTTTTCAGAATACATTGACCCAAGTAAAAGTCTAAAGATATTTATAAAATACCTGTAATTTATTCAAGAATATTATTATTATTAGCTCTCCCCCCTCGGTTACCGTGGAGTACGGACGTGTGCACAAATTACCGCTATACAGTTATTATTTAACTAAAATAAATAAAAATAGTGCCGCAAAAATCATACAACTTATTAGGAGCACATACACTGTGAGGAGGTTGACAATCGACTAAAGCAGGACAGTCAAGCAAAAAGAGATAGCACGCTAACTCACCGCCCGCCGGAGCCGACGCCTACATACCTGCCACCGCGCGCCGTCCCAATTAGAGTGAGATAGCTACACATTTCACCGGTACGTCGTGCCCCACCCATCGCAGCTACACACTACGCCGCGCTGACCTCCATTCATATCTGCGTGTACGCAACTTGAGTGACAGGTGGCCACTACTACCGTGAGTAACCACTTTACGTCTGTTTTATTTACAATGTCACTTAAATGCACTCCGCCCAAGTCATCGAAATTGAATGTTCCACCTGTTGTAAGCTATGGCTCAGACTCTCAGCTATATATTCCACCCTCACAAGACCTACCATCAGCTGATCACGCGGAGAACATCACGCGTAGAATGAAACGCAAACTTGATTTTAAGCCCTCTGACAGTAGCTCAATATTGATACATATGGAGGAAATGTTCGCTTCCTTTGAATCACAACATAACTCGAAATATGATAAGCTTCTAGAGTCCATTATGAGTATTAAAGACCAAAATACTGAGATACAAAGAAGCATGGACTTTATGTCGTTAAAGTATGATGAAGTGCTTCAAAAAGTATCAGACCTGGAACATACCAACAAGAGTCATGAATCTAAAATCGCATTACTTGAAGCAAAGATTGAGCTATTGGAACGGAATTCACGTGCATCCTCTATCGAGATCAGAAATATACCCAAGCAACCATCTGAAAGTAAACTTACCCTACGCACTGTGGTCAAAAAAGTCGGAGAGCTGATAGATCAACCATTAACAGACTCGGACTTTCAGGACGTGTATCGTATTAAAACCCGAAATGACTCAAATAATCATATAAGGGTTAACTTCACGACCACTATATGTAAAGACGATTTCATTAAGCAGTCTAGGAACTATAATAGGACGAACAAGGACAACAAACTAAACACTACGCTTTTACAGCTACATGGGCCGCCGAACCCGATTTTTATAGATGAATCTCTTACAATGTTAGCAAGGAGACTTGCATATTTAGCTAGACAGTTCGTTAAGGATAACAAATATTACGGAACCTGGTCCTCCTATGGCAAAATATTTATTAAGAAGACCCAAGACTCACTGCCGATTCGAATAGACTCCGAACAAGACCTGAAGAACCTGAATCCTAAATGACTATCTCCCGTAATTGCTCTATGTTTGTTATTATTCTTTAAGTTTATTATTTTTATTCGTACTTTCTCATACATTATTTACGTTACATTACTACACCCTCAAATACATACCACTTTCACCCACTCTACACAACATACCATAAAAAACAGACACACAATTTTTACACATACACGACCAATCTATCTTCAAGACTATGCCATATATGGCATCATCTTACTAATGCCATTGTTTTACTTCTTATACTTAAAAATAGATTTCACATTTTATTCACACACACTCACTCTCACGTTAAATAACCTACCTACCTACTTCTATTCACTTACTCCACACCAATCACAATATCCGCATCTAGCACCTCTTCACCTATCACCTTTTATTACTTATGGAATAACTTCCGCATTGTCACAATCTGTAGCCAGTCCCACGGACCTATACGAGTATATTATATCCTACTTGAACCTACTTTTAATAATTCGATTCCCTAAATAATCTACTTGATGAGATTGATGGCGTCTCGGTAGCCGTCTCGGCGACATGTATAATAGAGGACTGTCCCCAAATAGTAAATTCACATGGCAATGTCATCTCAATTATGTGTCAAAACATAAGAAGCATTAGTAAGAACTTCAACGACTTCACCGTGCTTCTTGAAAGAAGCGGCATAAAATGGGACATTATAATTTTAACCGAGTGTTGGCTCCAAAAATCTCCACCCATTCCTACAATAGAACGCTACAACTTCACCACCTCGATCAACCATAATACGCAAAATGAAGGTGTGATTGTATACCATCATACTCAACACCAGGTTTCAGTGGCCGAGTCCACGATTCAAGAGGCTAATTGTATATCGCTGATTTTGAACAAAGATACCATAGTAATCGCAATCTACCGACCCCCTGCAAAACAAAATATATCCCCCTTTCTCGACTCCTTAAACAATCTTCTGAAATCATATTCATCATATAAAAATATTATCCTTTCTGGCCATCTTAACATCGATATCTCAACAAATACCAGCGACGTCCGATCAGCTGATTATCTCACAATGGTTGCTTATCACGGTATGCTTCCAGCACATACTATACCCACAAGGCATAATCTGACCTGTATCGATCATCTTATTCTAAAAACCAAAAACTTAGCGTTCTGTTATTTAGCACAAACCTCTGTCACTGACCACGACACTATCTTGTTCTTTTTATGCACACAGAAAATTAATACTAATACATGTAAATATAAAAATGTCGAAATTTTTGACCACGACAAAATAGAAACTGATCTTTTGCATACAGACTTCTCCCCAATTTATAATAGCCGCGACGTCAACGAAGCTACCAATTACTTCATTAGTAGTCTAAACTCAGTCCTGACCTCAAACCAAATCTTGAAAAGAGTACCCAATAGAAAAAGACTTAAGAAGCCCTGGATGACACCAGGTATTCTTAAGTGTTTACGGAACCGGGACAACCTTCATTATAAGTTAAAAAACTCACCAGACAACTACATTTTGATAACCACATATAAAAGGTACAGGAACTACTGCACAAACCTACTACATAAAGCTAAAAAGAACTATGACACAAGCCAACTACAATCAGCGAAAAAAGACAATAAAAAACTCTGGAAGGTCATAAAAAATATTACCAATACCACCAAAATAAAATCACAGGCCATTGAACTCCTCTCGCCCACTGACCCTATAAAATCAATAAATAATATAAACACCTACTTTGCTAATGTAGGTCGTTCCCTAGCCGAAAAAATCACAAAAACCCCAAATTCCAATACAGTCTCTGAATCGCGCAGTTTGCCAAACTCTATCGTTATGCTGGAAACGGATGAATCAGAAATTGAGCGGTTGGTACTGAACCTCAGGAGTGACAGCGCAATAGGCTCAGACAACATCTCAGGCGCTTTTTTCAAACGTTTTAAAAACGTTCTGATCCCACCATTCACCCATCTTTGCAATATGGCGTTAAACCTAGGAGTTTTTCCAGGCGCATATAAATTAGCCATCGTACATCCAATCCATAAGAGTGGGGACAGAGACCGTTCAGACAATTATAGGCCAATAGCCATTCTACCTACACTCTCGAAAGTGCTTGAAAGGCTAATGAACAACAGACTCATTAAACACTTAGAACAATATAAACTTCTTTCGTCAAATCAGTATGGTTTTCGCTCGGGGATTTCAACAGAAAATGCTGTGTTAGATCTAACTAATAACGTTATTACCAACCTTGACAATAAAGAAAAAGTGCTAGGCATATTTTTAGACCTCGCAAAGGCTTTTGATACGGTCTCTGTCCCACTGTTACTGGCTAAACTGGAGAAACTGGGAATAAGAGGTGCCCAACTCTCACTTTTCTCTAGCTACCTTATAGATAGACGACAATGTGTGAGGATCGGAGAGTGGCTGAGTGATGAACTCCCAGTGGCTTACGGGGTGCCTCAGGGTAGTATTATCGGCCCTACGCTATTTCTTATTTATATAGACGGCCTCTGTCATCTAAAGCTACAAAATGGCTCCATCTTCACTTACGCCGATGATACTGCCCTGATATTCCACGATTCTACGTGGGAATCGGTAATTACAGGTGCACAAGCGGGTCTCAACCAGATCACAAATTGGCTTACACAGAACCTGCTTACTTTGAATCCCAGCAAAACGTTTTACCTCTATTTTTCACTTACATCCGCCGGTAAACCAGATCCCTCCCCTGGCCCCTTGTTTGCTCACTCTTGTGGTGCACGACCTCGCGCAAATTGCAAATGCTCTTCACTTCAACAAACTAACCGTATTAAATATCTAGGCATACTTATTGACGACAGACTCACCTTCCAGCTCCACGTAGAGGCACTTGCATCCAGATTACGGAAGCTCATCTTCGTTTTTAAGAACCTGCGACATTCTGCAGACACGAATGTTCTGAAATTGGTCTATTTAGCACTGGCCCAGTCTCTCATCCAATACTGTGTTATTGCATGGGGCGGCACTACAAAAACCAACCTCTTAAGACTTGAGCGAGGCCAAAGAGCTCTACTAAAAGTTGGTTGGCAGCTGCCTTATCAATTTCCCACCACCGAATTATATAAAATTTGTGATGTTCTCTCCGTCCGTAAATTGTTTATTCTCAAACTTATCCTAAATACTCACGCCCAATCCCCCTATGATCCTTCCAAATATAACTCCTCCCGCCGTAGATTCAATGTCTGTAAAGTAAACCCCGTAAAAACAACCGCTGCGCAACGCTGCTTCCATTTCTTAGGTGGCTACGTATATAACAAAGTCAACAAAAAATTAAACATCTATCCTTTGAACACATTTAAATGCAAAACAACAGTGACAAAATGGCTTATTTTTCTAGATTATATGGAAACAGAAAATATTTTGACTATTTTAAAATAACTACTACCACATACACACACACACACACATACACACACATACACATACACACACACGCACACACATGCACGCACACTGTGCTTCCACACACACAGACACACTGTGCATGCATATATTAAATATTTATAACCTCAAATTGCTCCAAAATGTACTAATTAGCTTTAAATACAAATCAATAAAGGAGAGAGCCTGGAGATCTGTCACACAGGTCGTAGAACCTACTATGGACTCCAGCTCTCACAAGGTTCCTAATTACCTAAGCTGTACTCATTTTGTAAAAACTTGTAACCTTTTGAGAGAAATAAATAAATCTATTATTATTACTATTATTATTATTATATTACACGCACCATCTTATTCACCTCACATTCTGAGGACATCCTCAGAATATGAGGTCCATTCGGTCTCATCAATTGATGAAACCCTGGGCACTACAGAATCAGTCTTAACTTGAACTGGAGTTCTAAACTATATTTATTCAAAAGAAAGACTGATTTTCTGGCATGTATCTCAGAAGCTAACATTGCATCAACCTAATAAATTAAAATAAATTTAACTTCTGTAAACTAACAAACCTTTTTCTTTGTAATTCATAAGTGTAATTTTTTTATTCGATGACGTTACTACGTCACTAACGATTCACGAGTCCGTCATGTATTTAATCTTTTACAGACAAGCGACACTTAAAACTAAACTTGCGCGAATTACCAGTACTTGTAGCACTTATATGCAACATCAAGTTCTATTAATGAACCTACTTATCTGTAATGAGCTACTAACTCCTACTTCTTCAACAGGAATCATCGATACAAGATGACAAAAAGGAGAAACAGTCAATAAAAACTATGTTTAAAAGCGACCTGCTTCGTCACACAATCATTTTCATGGCGATTGCCTACTGCTTGCTAGCTTTGGCGTATGACGCGCTTGTACGAATGTCTGAGTTGTTTGGACTGAATTTCTTCATCACGTTCACTATCAACTCGATCGTTGAGATCCCGTCTGTTATAGTGGCTGCGTTGCTACTCGACAGGTAACTAGTATCTATATAAGGATTCTTAATTATTAAGATAAAATGTATGCGTAATGGAATAACAAAAGATAATAACGTGTTTTCTCAAAGTATTTTTGTTTGGACTAAAACGTTATAAAGAAACAAATATTGTCTGTTTTGGGTTCAGCCATACTTATAAACCTGAACTATACAAAATCTTTAGATACGTAACTTTGCAATATGTTCAAATATAATTAAACGTTTAAATATATTTTTATACAAAAGGTTAACCTTTTGTATAAAAATATATATACCTTAAGGTAACTTAACTTTATCTGTCTTTCCAGAGTGGGTAGAAGAAATCTTACTTTCGCGCCGACAGTCTTAGGTGCTATATGCATAATAATTAGTATGTTTGTACCTAAAGGTAAGATTCTATCAACACAAGTGCATAATTTTATACTTTTACATTTAATAAAAATTACAATCAGAAAATTAATTATGACGTCATCTTAAAGGAAGTCTCCCAGAAATTTATCGGAATAAAATAAAGCAATTATTTCTTAGGTGTTCCCAGGGTATGCGTTGCAGTCGGTGCTCGGTTCTTAATAAATCTAGCATTCACCGTGTCAGTACAATGGATAGCGGAGATACTGCCTACTCCATTTCGAGCCACAGGATCAGCTGCAATGCACATGTGTGGATTCGCCAGTAGTCTTATGTCACCGCTTATTGTTTACTCGGTAAGTAATTCATAGCTTTTCTGATAATTGAGAACATGGAACACTTTTACTTCGTATATGCATGAATCCACTTTATGAATATTTGAAACTCTGAACTTTTTGAACTCTTCGGCCAAACATATGTCCATATTATTTTGATATGATTATTTAATAGTATAAATAAGCTTGAGCCGTAAGTTGATGTTAAGTGACATATAGGGATCCCCAAACTTATAGACGTGAAATCGGCTTCAGTTGGTCAGAAAAACTTTTATGCCAACGTAATAAGGGTGTCGCTAATGCCATTCGCATCGGCCCGGCGCGGACGACGCGACACGACGGCGGCCGACGTTGAAATGGGTGGTTTGCCGCTTATCTGATCGCATCCGTATGGCGCTGAAAGTAGTCGTACGCCCACGTCGACGCATTTAAATTTCCGAAAGCATTCAAATGCATGAGTTCATTCCCTTCGGCGGTTGGATGGCGTCGCAGACTGCTGATCGGCGTTGAAGACGGCCGAACGGCATCGCAGTCAGCCGAATAGTGTCGAAGACAGCCGAATGGCATTGACGTGACGCGCTCGCACGATTTCAGCTCCGACGGCAGCCGATCGACGCCGGGAACAGCCGAATGCGTGAGGCGCAGGTGATCAGTGTCGTTGAGACTATCAATCGAACATAAGCTCGCTACTGATTTGCCATTGTTTATTTTTATTGGCTAGTTTATATATTACGAAAATGACTGATAAAATATTTATAATATTAATTAGCAAATACCCTTCTTTGTTTAACGTGTCTAATGCTAAATAAAGTGATTAAGTATGTAAGGAAAACGCTTGAGAAGAAATCGCAAAACTTATGCCAAACAGTGGTAAGCTTTCATACGTAAATGTTTTTTTTAAATACACATAAACTAGCTACAGGTTCTGATAAATAATAGCAATTACTTAAATTACTAGCAGTAATCGGAATAAGTTGACTATATTTCGGTCTTTAAACAACAACGATACAGTACTCAAACAGAGAACTCAAACCACGGAGCCAGAGGTAAAATACATATCAGAGACAGAAATCACTTTTCTTTTTAATTTTAACGTTTCTGATGTAAACTAGACTACAGCAAAGCGGCAGCGTCGCGAACAAAATTCGACTAGGAGTTGCTGTCATAAATGTATTGACAAATAATGTTATTTGGAATAATGTAAATAATAAATTATCTTTTATTTTCATAAAATGTGCTGTAGTATAATACATTCATTAACTTAATAGTAGTAACAACACTTAATAATAACTACAGTTAATGGTTATAGTATTGTCCTCTATCTAAGCTACAGAATAATAATAATGTAGTTAAGTTGTTAAAAGCTTTTCTTAAGGAAGTCTATAATTTTTGTCCGTCCTCAAAGTTTTGGTAAACATAGTCTACTTATTCCTATCATATTATCTGTTATTAATATTAATGTAAGTACGTCATATTATCTGTGGTAAGAAATACTGAATCCCAAATTGAGTTATCGAATAAATTTTGGTATCAGGTTTAAAGCCTATTAACTAAATCTAACTGCCAGCTTAACGCGCCGTTGCTATTAAAGTAATGCTTAAAATTGTCTCTTACGGTTATAGGTTCTAATTGACCTTGGTCATCTACATGACCTAAATCTCGTAAGTTTCTTGCTCTATTATTTCCAGTACTTGGTACATGAACCGCACCGACTGAAATGTAATTATGGAGACATATAGTTGCCAAAACCAAATTTTCAAGTTTATTTGGCTGAATTATTTTTTTCTGATAAATTTCAAATTTTTGTGCCAACATTCCAAACGATTGCTCAACTACACGTCTTGCACGACTATGCCTATAGTTATATACTTTCTTTGTTTGGTCACCTTGCACTTGTGCTTAAGGGGTTAGGCCGCATCATGTTTTTTGAAATAGGGAATGCTTCATCGCCAACAAAAACATGTGGCATGGTATTCAAAATACCTGGGATTAACTTGTCATCAGGAAGATCTAGTTGTTGGCGCAATAAATTCTTTCTAAAAGTTGAACTCGCAAATATACCTCCATCACTATTTCTTCCATAACTACCCACATCTACTACGATAAATTTGTAGTCGGTATCGGCAATTGCTAATAAAACAACACTTAAGGTTTTTTTGTAGTTAAAATAAAGGGTTCCACTTTTCCGTGGTGCCTGCACAACAACGTGCTTTCCATCAATAGCGCCGACACAATTAGGGTAATTCCATTTATCTGCAAAATCTTGTTCTATTATTTGCCACATTTCTTTCGTCGGTACCGGTATAACAATTGGTAATAATATTTTCCACATGGCTTCTGTTGTTTCCTTCACAATAATGCGTACTGTTTCATATCCCATTATAAAGTTATGTGCCTACTTTTTACAACAAAGACAACTTGCTAAAATCTGAAAAAAATAACGACGGTAATTAATTGATATTTATTTTTGTCTATTAATATCTTTGTAAATATTTACAGTTGCTGAATGTAAAAGAAAATGGACCCGGATAAAAGACAATTATAGAAAATCAATGAAAACACGCATATCCAAGAGTGAAGATGCATCCATGCCAATGAGATCAAACCGGTTTGAAAATTAGAATTTTAAAACCATTTCTTGGTGATAAGAACCGCACTGCAAAAACGCTTGATAATGAGGAGTTTGTCCTTAAAACTACCGATAACGATTGTAATAAAAGTACTCATGACAATATTACTCCAGCGAGAAAACTTTTTCGTCCACCTACAACTGCTGAAATACTAGATAAATATTTAATGCATCAAGAAATAATAGAAAATTCAGATCCAATCACATCAACTTTTTTATCTATGGCTGAGACCGTTATAACATTCCCAAGATCATCGCAACTTCAAGTTAAAAGGTAAATTTTTGATATAGTAGAGAATGCTGAAAGTGCCCTGGTGTCAGGAGGCGAAACAAAATCTACGACTTCTACATTTACACCATTCATGAGCAATGCCGGATATAATACGATTTCAGGTTATACATCAATTTCACAGCAAGGTCTACACAAATGTATAACTATCCAAATGAATCGACAAATCGATCAAACGACGAACAGACAGATATATCTACTACTTAAATATTATTAAGTCTTTTTTAACATACCTACTCTTTT
This sequence comes from Catocala nupta, assembly GCA_963675205.1. Classification (NCBI taxonomy): domain Eukaryota; kingdom Metazoa; phylum Arthropoda; class Insecta; order Lepidoptera; family Erebidae; genus Catocala; species Catocala nupta. The sequence goes on along the minus strand of OY776079.1, from coordinate 6,313,765 downwards.
ATTAATACTTATGTTCCTCGGAGTACTTAATCAAAAATGCTTAAAATACACAGTTAGTTAATTACCAAAAATTAAAGACTGTTAAATTAAAAGTGATAATACTTATAAGTATAATATAGTTGATTATCTCATAATGTTTAATTACTGTTAAAAAGTAAGAATATAGATTATTTATGAAACAATAAAGAAGTTATTTTATTACATACCTTAAACACACTGTCAATCTTTCTCCCACGGATATGGATAACTGAAACTTAGTATTTTGTTTTTGAAGTGCTGGTCTTACCAACTCTAACAAATGATCAAACTGAACTATGTTCATACCATAGTAATCGTAAAATTTATTTGAGTTTTGTCTTAAACAATGATATCGTATAATATTGTCTTCTGTTTACGCGAATGTTATTTATTAAAATTAAACTACTATATACGGATTTTATCGCGTTGTTTATTTAGCACTGTATTACAAAATTTTGAAAATATTACGCTACTACTACTATCGATTTTATTTTACTAATTTATAAGTTAATAAAATTATTTAAACTATTAAATCTATTTATTTTTGGTTTACACTTTCCTCGACGTTTCGGTTGCTTTTCAGCAGCCATGGTCACGGGGAGACTAAGATAGTAGTTGTCTCAATGTTCCAGTGTAGTTATTTCAAAGTACCCGAACATAATTTAATTATTGGTGTTTCTATTTACGCAGAATGAGCTCAAAGTATCATGAAGTCTAGCTGTGGTTTGTTTCTTCTTGGGTTTGACTATTTGAAGTACTGGATCCCAAGCTGGTGGTACATTCCAACCATCTTCTCTATTGAAATTGGGATGTTTTTTTATTTCAATAGCCTCGCGAAGCATCCTTGGTAGGAATCGGTGTTCTTTAGCGAGAATCTGTGGTTTGTCAAATCTCAGGTAGTGGTTGGACCCCTGTTGTACATGTTCACACACAGCAGACTTCAACGAGCGTTTGTGTTTTACGTCAGCTATGTGTTCTTTTATGCGGGTGCCTATGCTTCTCTTGGTTTGACCAATGTATGAGAGTCCGCAGTCACAATCTATTTTATAGACCCCTGCATCTTGTAAAGGTAATTGGCACTTGACGGACGGTAAAAATTGACTTATCTTCGTTGGCGGCTTGAAGTATGTGTTGATTGAAGCTCGCTTCAAGATGTAGCCAATCTTGTCAGTGACACCCCTTACATAAGGCAGTATAGCAGGCTGGCGCTCGACTGTGGCTGGCTTTTCTCAGGATCTGTGACAGCGGCGCGGCTGTTGGAGCTTGTTGTCTTGCAGTACTTGCTTGACATGTTGAAGCTCGGCGTCCAGGTGTTTCTTGTCATAGATCCCGCGGCTCTCTGAAACGTAGACATTCCCACGGTAGTTAACTGTTTAGGATGGTGGTGAGATTCACCGTTCAAGTACCTATTTGTATGGGTCTTTTTCCTATACACAGTGTGGCTCAAAGTATGATCAGGATTCCTGATGACAAGTACATCTAAGAATGCTAATGAATTATTTGCCTCTAATTCCATAGTAAATTGGATGTTCAATCAACACATACTTCAAGCCGCCAACGAAGATAAGTCAATTTTTACCATCCGTCAAGTGCCAATTACCTTTACAAGATGCAGGGGTCTATAAAATAGATTGTGACTGCGGACTCTCATACATTGGTCAAACCAAGAGAAGCATAGGCACCCGCATAAAAGAACACATAGCTGACGTAAAACACAAACGCTCGTTGAAGTCTGCTGTGTGTGAACATGTACAACAGGGGACCAACCACTACCTAAGATTTGACAAACCACAGATTCTCGCTAAAGAACACCGATTCCTACCAAGGATGCTTCGCGAGGCTATTGAAATAAAAAAACATCCCAATTTCAATAGAGAAGATGGTTGGAATGTACCACCAGCTTGGGATCCAGTACTTCAAATAGTCAAACCCAAGAAGAAACAAACCACAGCTAGACTTCATGATACTTTGAGCTCATTCTGCGTAAATAGAAACACCAATAATTAAATTATGTTCGGGTACTTTCAAATAACTACACTGGAACATTGTGACAACTACCATCTTAGTCTCCCCGTGACCATGGCTGCTGAAAAGCAACCGAAACGTCAGGGAAAGTGTAAACCAAAAATAAATAGATTTAATAGTTTAAATAATTTTATTAGCTTATAAATTAGTAAAATAAAATCGATAGTAGTAGTAGTGTAATATTTTCAAAATTTTGTAATACAGTGCTAAATAAACAACGCGATAAAATCCGTATATAGTAGTTTAATTTCAAAGGATATCGTAAATGAAATTCTCCTGCCGTCAATCTGTGCTGCCACAATGGATCGACCCTTATTCGGCGCCGCTTCCGCTTCTTTTCTTGCTGTTCGAGCAGGCAAACTACGATAATTACGTTATGGATGCGTTTTTTATTCTAGCCCTACCTAGAGAGACTTCCGTATTGGAACTGTTACTTCTAAAAACTCAAATTTAACAATGAAAGAGGAATAAGAAATTTCAAGGATGAAAAGTAAAAATGTCCGTACAACTCGAGCGTCTCTCATAATCTACGATGAAAACGTTTGTGGATGTGCTGAATACCAGCCACTCACGACCTCTGTACGGATGAGTAGACTACCAAAGGGAAGTGATCAGCCGTCGCTAACGCTGGAGGAGTCTACGGTCGTTCGTAGGAGGTGACTGCCGTTCGGAGAAGATGACGGCCGTTCGGTGGAGTCTATAATCGAACGCAAGTGAACAGCTGTCGCAACGGCCGTTCGGAGAAGTTGGCTGCCGCTTGCTTGTGATCAGCCGTCGCGACAGCCGATTGGCGTCAAGCCGAGTAATGTGGTGATACACACTTGGCTTAAGCCGATTCCGTGTCGATAAGTTTGGAGATTCCCTTACTGTAATGTGCTCGCGTAAATGTAGGTCGTGGCCATATTTTACCCTCGGGAACCGTACTTTATTTTTTGGATGAAATGTACCCTATTTATTTTTCTGTATCCCTGACATCGTGTATGCGAAATTTCATAATGATTAGTCAAGTACTTAACGTGTGTAAACATAACAAATAAACTCGCATTAACATTTATAATATTAGTAAGAATGTTTTTTTTTGTAGTGTGATTTGTGTGCAATGAATTTGAGCTTGCTTTGTTCCTCTTCGTCCGTGGCTAATCTCGCGAACAGACGTGTGTTAAAATCTCGGCTAATATTATTAAAATTTACAATACATTAGTCTAAGGATTTTCTACCTTGAAGCAAATAGTGAAAGTGCATAATAGGTTATTACCATTGGAACGCTGCAGTTGAGTGACCCTCCCGTGCGACCGCTTTCACCTCTGGGAGAAAGAGAGTCACCTCATAATTGCCTTCTCATTCCTGCGCGCCGTCGAATATCATTAACAGGTTGGGGCCGCTACACCTCCAACCTGCGCGCCCACCTTCACCTCTGCAAGAAAGGGAATTACTTCATAATTGCCCTCTCACTCATGTGCGCCGCCGGCGACAGTCATCGCTACATCGCCGCCTATTATTCTGTGCCGACGCTGCCTACCACGCGAGTGCTAATATTATATAGAGATTATAGTGAAGTATCTCGCGTCTGTGTTATACGATATTACTGATAACAAATAACGCAAGACAATACTCGAACCTCACAGCAGTATAATCGACGCCTAACCTCCACTGCGCCTGAGCAGAGACTTCACTGCACTGATACTGTGAATATATATAAGTACTTCCTCTATCGAAACACAATGGGCTCACCTATAAACAAAACATTATCGGATACTGATATTGATTTGGTTGGTAGTAATGTGACGCCGAATTATGTCTCTCAAAGCACTAAGAGAAGAAGAGAGGACTTGGTGGATCCAATAACTTCCCAGTTAGAGGAATTCAGAGAGGATATGAGAAGAATGTTTGCACTGTTTTCTGGTAACTAAAACAATTAAATTAAACAAATAACCTTCACTCTAAAAGGCATTCAGCTTTCCAGTAACAATATTGAAAGCTCCGTTGCATATCTCACTGCATAGAATAAGAATTTCGACAAAAATTACAGATTTAGAAAATCAAGTGAAAGAAGATAAGAAATACATAACCGTATTAGAAAATAAATTAGAGGAAATGGAAATTGGAGGATGCAAAACGAATTTTGTGATAAAAATGTGCCGAGGAAGAGTAATGAAACAAAAGAAGACCTTATTTAAATGGTTATCAATCTATCGCACAATAAAGAATGTAGAATTAATAAAACAGACATTAAAGACGTATATAGGGTACGGAGCAGAAGCGCCGGCAAAATACTCCCATTATTATTGAAACAGGCTCAACAATTCTAAGGACAGAAATTCTCAAGATGAGAAAATCCTTTAATAAACACAAATCGAAACTGTGCTGTAAACATCTGGCTTATAAAATACAAGAAGATGTACCTATTTTTCTTTCAGAGCACTTAACCTCAAAAGGAACTCGCTTACACAACGTAATAATATAATCATAAATACATATTTTAGCACACACCACAATATATATCCTTTAGTCGCAATCAGTATATTAATAAAATGTGTACCTTTTGCAATATCGTACAAAATGCTTTACATATAATATGTACAAAAACAAGGCCTTAAGCAAAGCCTTTAGAGGTTGCACGAGCTGTTGAATGTGCTCTGAACTTTCTAACACTGTTCGAATTGGTAAAAATTATTTAACAAATATTAGGAGCATTTTTTAATTATATTTATACTACTATAGTGGCAAACAAGCATACGGCCCACCTGATGGTAAATGGTTACCGTAGCCTATCTACGCCTGCAATACCAGAGGCATCACTTGCGCGTTGCCGACCTTGTAAAACCTTTTAACGCCCTTTTTGAAGAACCCCATATTGTAGTCTTGTGGGTAAACCTGGGCAAGGAGTTCATTCCACAACCTAAGCGTCCGCGGGAAAAATTCCTTTGGAACCGTTTGGTGCGGCACCAATTAGGTTGTAAGGTGTGAGAATGACATCCCTGTCGATGGCGAGCGGTGCGATGATAAAAAGTAGCTGAGGGCATCAAACAACTCGTCAGAACACAATCCATTATATAAGCGGTAGAACACACAAAGGGTGGCAAAGTCCCGTCTGAGATTTAGTGGCTCAATACCGTCTGTGAGTTTGGGCTCATCGACAATTCTCAATGCTCGTTTCTGTACCGCGTCAAAAGGATCAAGCTGGTATTTTGGTGCTCCTGCCCAAAGAGGATCCTCGCCATGTCTAGGCTGACAGCCAATGCCTCACCTTGGCTCTCAATGGCTAGTGCCCATTGGTGTGTGAGATACACGAGAAGGTCGCCAGTTGAGCGACGATGGCGGAAGCCGTATTGTCGCACACTCAACAAATCTTGACCGTCAAGGTACCTCAGGAGCCGAGAAATGATCACCCGCTCCATCACCTTGGAGAGAAGAGAAGTTATGGCGATAGGCCTGTAGTTCGATGGGTCAGATCTGTCACCTTTTTTTGGCACTGGGTGAACGAATGAGGTCTTCCATGAAGACGGAACTTGTCTTGTGGAACAGGAAAGCGAGAAGAGGCGTGTCAATACTGGACACAACTCAGGAGCACACTGTTTTAGTACCACTGCCGGTGTGCCATTTGGCCCGCTCGACTTATGAACATCTAGAGACATTAGTGCCCGCCGGACCTCACGTTATGAAATTGAGATTTCCGGCATGGAATGACCGCACCACGGGATAGTAGGTAGTACAGCGCCTCCATCGCTCATAGTCGAGTTAGAGGCAAAGAGAGAACCTAGCAAATCGGCCTGCTCTTTGGCACTATGGGCCAGATTACCATCGGGCTTTTGGAGTGGTGGCAAGGACGACTGACAAAAATTACCTTCGGCAGCCTTGGCGAGGGACCAGAAAGCGCGACTCCCAGAAGGGATACTGACAAGTCGCTCGCCAATTCTGCCGACGAAATCAAACTTAGCCCTGGCAACCACCCTCTTATTGAGCCTCGAGGCAGCATTTAGTTTGCGTTTCACTTCGGGGATGTTAGATTCCTTGTTAGTACAGGCCGTGGTCCACGCCTCATAGGCAGATTGCTTTAAGGCTCTAGCATCTCTGCAGGACTGATTGAACCACGATCGTTTTTTTAATTCCTGCGGTGATCCGCGGGTTTGGGATGTAGTATTCCATTCCCGTAAGTATCGCTTCCGCAACGGCGCTAGCGCAGGTTTCGGGATCACCTGAAGTGAAACAAAGCTGCCTCCACGGGTACGCTGCGTAGAACTCTCGCAGCCCATCCTAGTCTGCTGACTTATAGTGCCACACTCGACGCCATGTGGTGGGCCGGAGTGGATCTGCTTGCGCAAGTGGCACTCGCGCTCCAAGGCAGTGGTAAGAAGAACCAAGAAGTGCATCCACCTGGATGGAATATCCATCCGAGCGTGTAGTCAGCAGAAGGTCCAATAAGGAGGTGTTGTCGTCTGGTATTCTGATAGGACTATGTACCAGTTGAGAAAACCCATAGGCCAGAGCAAACTCATGAGCAGACCTTCCCGCAAAGTCAGTGGACCGAGAACCAAGCCACTCTACGTGGTGGGCGTTAAAGTCTCCTAAAATCACTAATTCTGCAGAAGGGTACTGCTCAGGAACTTTGTCAGTCGACGATTGCAGATGCTCAAAGAGACGAGTCGTGTTTGCGTCACCGCTATGAAACCTGTAAAGACACGCATAGATACAGGTGTGGCCTTTGTAATCTACGCGTAACCACAAAGTCGACTGGTCTCTGTCTTCAAGGCCATTAAGACGGCGACAGCAAATATCATTACGGACGTACACACAGACCCCTGCACGACGTACAAAATTGTGCTCTAACTTGTAGCCAGGGTAGGGTATAGGAGATACGATGTGTCGGTCGGGCATGATATTTGCGTCTCCGTAAGGAAGAACAAGGTCGGCTTCGCTGTCTCCATATGTTGATGGACAGCGTTGATGTTCGAGTGAAGTCCTCTTATGTTGCAGAAGTCCAACTGTAATGTGGATGAGAATGCTCCTGAATAAACATTTCTTCTTTTCTTTAAGGCCATATTTTAAAAAAGGGGGTATAAAGGATATCAGGAGATACTGTACTATCAGTGCAAAGGACAAAGACGTGTTTAAATCTCACCAGAGCTTGGCACAGGAAGAGCGAATTGCCGACGCGGCAGCCGGAAGGGCCCCCGGTCCCCTCCCGATACAGTAGTCGAGTCCACTCCGGTCTCCACCTCCGGCAACAACTACTGCATAGGGTACTTTACACGGGCTGGCGGTTCAGCCTCCCAGGGCGAAGATTAAGTAATCCCTGGGTTCGGGAACCCGTTCAGCCTGTGGTCGGCCAGCGAACAGCCGTTTCACCGGGCCAGCGAAAAGCCGTTTCTCCGGGTCTCCCTGACCGCCGCGCCGACACTTCGCGCCCGTTCAAGGCCATTGCCTTGAACGGGTGAGCGCCATTGCGCTCACATAATCACTGGTCCTCTCACTGACAATGCAGCGCCTTCTCAGAGAGCACTGGCAGCCCTACTCACCGCAGAAACACAACACACTGTTATTTTGGCTGCGGTCTTCTGTAGGGTGAAGGTACTTCCCTAGACGGGCTGCCTCTTGTTTTCATTTTGAAACTGACAATAATCTTAACGGAATGTAGACTAAGTCCTGATAAATGTATACCACAACTAAATAACTATGATACTTACCACACCACTTGGCAGCTTAATCAGAATGACGGAGTAGTTATTTATATAAAAAGGACATTAAAACCTAAGGTTAAGGAGATAACCCTATCTCAGGCATCTTGTCTCCAATTGGACGTATTAAAGAGCATTATTCTGTGTGTTTATTGAACTCCATCTAACACAAACTCTGAAAGCATTATACACTCTCTAAGCATCCATTTACATACCCTAACCTCACAGAAAAGCATTATTATCGCAGAAGACATGAACATTAACATTGGCTAAAAAGAAATCGAGTTTTCATACGAATTAGAGTATATAATTACCTTAATATGTTATTCTCGTATGGAATTTTGCCTGGCCATAATCTACCAAGCAGAGAAAAGAGTTGCCTAGATAATTTTATGGTTAGAATAAATAAAAAAATATTATCTGCTAATATAATTATTCTACACTCGACTGTCACAGATCATTACGCAACACTTCTAGTTATTTCCAAATTAAAAAATAAGCCTTTTGTTAAAAAATCTATTACCTCTATTGACTACGAGATTGCCCTACAGAATTTAAAGGAGCAAAACCTGAGTCAACTAATATATTGCAACGATCCAGATCTGCTATCCGCGCTATTACTACAAAAATTAAAAGATACCATTAACATAGCTACGGACTACGGTTACTATAAACATACCAATTAATAAAAGAATTATTAAGCCATGGATCACTCAGGGTATTCTCCGCTGTATAAATAACAGTAAAAAAAATATTATTTTATTAATTATCACCATAAGACTACGTTACTACTAACTACTAAGTTGTGCCCGTTATTGCACACCTCGCCAACCTCTGCTTTGAAAAAGGCGTATTTCCAGCCCCATTTAAAAAATATATTATCATTCCTGTTCACAAGACTGAGGACAGAGACGATGTCAATAATTATAGACCAATATCTGTCCTACCCGCGATTTCTAATAGACTTGTAAATTATCTAAACAAATTTAATATAATATCAAATTCACAATTTGGCTTCCTGAAATCACTATCAACTGAAGATACCGTTACAGCTCTCAGCTCAATAGTAACTAAGCAACTTTATATAGGTAACAAATGTCTTACAGTATTTCTAGACCTCAAAAAGTGTTTTTCTTTTGAACAAGTTAGAAAAGACTGGAATCAGAGCAAAATCACTTGATCTCTTGAAAGTCTATCTCACAAACAGGAAATAAAGAGTTAAGATAGGCCACATATCTCTTACGGTGTTCCTCAAGGAAGCGTGCTTGGCCCAACTTTGTTTCAAATCTATATTAATCAACTATGTAACATGAAACTTAATAACTCAAAGGTGTTTTCTTATGCTGATGATACAGCTATAGTCTTCTATGTTAATTCATGGGAGGAGGTAAAATACAATACAGAGGTTGGTATGTCTCAGGTGGCATAATGGCTGCAACTCAATTTGCTATCTCTTAATACAATGAAAACAAATTTTATATGTTTCAGTATTGAAAGTCGCACACAACCAACTGATGAATTTACAATTAAAATACACTCGTGTAACGAAGCTAATCGTGTAAACTGAAATTATCCACCCATATGTAAAGTCACACACACCAAATATTTAGTAGTAATTGTAGACCAGAGGCTATCATGGTACTCACACCTTGAGCAGGTATTGAAAAGAGTCAAGAAAATGAGTTAGATTTTCCAAACCCATGTTACAATTTTTTTTATGATTCGGTGGCAGAACATGCCAAAAAAACTGTAGACCGCTCTAGAAATGTTTAACTAGAAATATATACAACCTTAGTACTGTCCATTTTAATGTACTGCATTCCTGTATGGGGAGGTGCATCGAAGACGAAATTTATTGAGGTAGAGCAAGCGCAACGATCACTTAAAAAAAATGCACGTCAGGAATATCAGGTACCCTACTGTAAATCTTTACTCCATAAGTGATGTACTGTCGGTTAGGAAGCTGTACATAACCCAGATTGTATTAAAACTACATAAATCCCTACCTTATGACACTTCCTTAATCGCAAAAAGGCGAAAATACACAGTAGCTCAAGCACCGAAAACAAGAACCTCTTTTGCTTGTATACAATTTGATAAACGCTCTGCTCAACTGTATAATAATATTAATAAAGAGCTAAATATTTATTCTAAGCAACATCACGAATGCAAATAAATTATTTGTAATTAGATAAAATCACTCGCGTATGAGGACATGGAGGCACTGCTACAACACTAATACAACCACGACTGCGATACACCTACAAACACACACACACACACATGCACACACACACGCACGCACACACACACACACACACACACACACACACACACACACACACACACACACACACACACACACACACACACAACATATACACTCTCTTTCACACAAATTATGTATGATTATTGTTTTAGTTTTAAGGAAACACTGTTTTATTTTTGTTAGGTACTTAACTTTATATACATATAATTCTTCTGTACGTGTGTTAACAGTGAACTCCTCCTAAACGGCTGGACTGATTTAAATGATTTTTTTTGTGTGTGTGTTTTCGCCTTTGCAGTGCAACCTCTATCGGGACAGCTAGTATACATATATACTATAAATCCAATTTAATCAACTTGAAATGCACAAAACTTTTGTTTCAATTAATAATTTAATGTAAAGATACCGAAGAGCAGACCCTCCTACTACAGGCATGTCATGCTTAAAAGAGGGTTCTAAACACAAACTCATATATGTACCAAATATTTTTTGAAACAATAAAAGTTATTTATCATTTATTATTATTATGTTTCTATTATCACAGGTATTTTCTAACATATTATATTAGAAAATACCTGGCCCTTTGGGATGCTTACACGGAGACATGGGTCCAATGTGAAGAGCCCCTTCGAGAGTTTTAATCAAAGATTGGATGGAACACCGACAGCGGCACTAGCCGTAGCGGGCGTAGGATTATTGCTACTTATGGATTCTAATATATGGGCTATGGGTATGGGTGTTTGGTGGACCGGAATATTAGTAACTATGGATGTAAAACGGCGTCTGCCCTAAATACTCTAATAGCATCAATGCAATGGGCAGACGGTGACTCGCCAACTCACTAGATGGGCCCCCTGAATAGTCACTATTGGCATACAAGCCAGCAGCAGAAGACAACACCGGTGCGAGTGGCTAGAGGTGTCGAGCGGTACGGCGCCGGTTTCACCATCACGGGTCTCGTGACAACGGAGACCCCGAGCGGATTTCCCCGTAGTTATGCCCTTGAAAACGACACTTCCATCCCCAAGCATATAGCTCTAGCGGCCTCTCTCTGACCGGCCGAGCAAGGCAAGCCAGAGTTGAGAGTCCTACGGCCGCTCTTAAAGTTCTACCCCAGCCAACCAGAGAAGGTAATCTGGGGACGAGGCTCTAATCGACTCCCTGAGACATTCAGGACCGCAGTGTCGCCACTCACATTTAGCTCGCCACAAGCTGCCCTGCGGTTTGTGTGCTTTTATTTAACCTAGTGATAAATTTTTTGTTTATATCACAAGGCGAAGGTGGTAGTTTAAAAGCTAGTGTACTGTGCCCTCCATTATCGCATTAGTCTCATGATGAGATAACGACTGTCCCACATTATTATTATTGTATCCTTTGAAAGGTTCACGTACAGCATAAGACTTTCATCACAAAGATTTGTTACTGAATTTGTTTCTAATAATATATTATCAGCCGTGTTTATAAGTTTTCTTACAACATAGCATGAGCCAGTATTTTATGTTTAATGATTTGTTTATTTATAGGCACGCTATTGGTCCTTGTTGCCTTTAGCGATATTGGTCCTGCTATCATTGATCGCAGCAGCCTTCAGCCTGTTGATGCCGGAGACCAAGGGCGAGGAGATGCCTCAAACTGTGGCAGACGCCGAGGACATCATCAAGGAAAACTCGTTATACGGGTTAGTGAACATGAAATATAAGTAATTTAAGTTTTGTTTATGCTCGACCACGACCTTTTTAATTTTTTAAATACATCTATCGCGCTAGTAATAAATCTTGTGTCGCGGGCGACTTTAAAAACAATCAAACAACGGACACAAAAACACCCAGACTCGGAATAACCATTTGTGAATCACACAAAGTTTTTTCCCGTATGGGACTCGAACCCACAACACTCGGCATAGTGGCAGTGCCCAGCAGTCAGAGTTATCAACATTATAAATTGTGTTTTCGAATATTTGATTACGAATCCAATAATTATTATCAATGACAATGACTGTGATTGCGGTGCTGAGATTCGAACCCGAGTTATTGGGATTTTCTATCACGAAATCCGGAAAGTACGTAAAGATGTTGGTCCTGCGCTTGATCTCTCTCCGGTTGTGTCTCATTGTCCTATCCCATTGGATCGCCCCATCGGATTATGAGAGTTAGGGAATGTAGAGTACGCTTGTGTCTGCGTACTCACGTGTGCACTAAAATATCTCCTGCGCAGATGCCCGGTCACCGTTAGGTATGGCCGCCGTGATCGATTTGGCAGAACATTTTCAATGACAATGAATTAACAAGATAATAAAATTCCACATTCAGGATAATAAAACTTTTGATAAGCCAATTTGTCCACTAGCAGATGCACCTCTCTATGGGTAATAATCACACCTTGGATACGTCGGAATCAAAAAAAGGATCTAAGCTTGGTTAATCATGTCTATCTGTACTTTTCTTACGTAAATTTAAGAAGAGACTAGGGCAAATATAAGGAACTAGTGCTACCAGAGGGATTGCCCTATGACTGTATTACGATTGGGTAATCGGTGATTTGAACCTACCGGAGTATTGCCACTGAAAAGTTTCAATAGTTCGGTCAACTGGACTAACAACCCAACCTCTATTACCGCTCGTACCAACCCTTACATGTTTATAATGAAGTCGATTATTTTTTTTACAGGCCAGCTGAGGTTAAATCTGTGGTGAAAGCATTTAGCTCTATACAAAGTTCAACGTTCATTGAACCTATCATTCGTAGTCCGGAAGGTCGAGTGATGCTCCGTATGAGTCGTATGCAGCTTTACAAATAGAAAATTAATTATGCGTAGTTGAAATGCATTTGTTAAAAAAGTGGTAGACATTTGCAAGATAGAATAGAATAGAATGTTTGTTCGGTATCGCCTGGGATATTTACTATAAGTATCCCAGAGTGCCGTATGTCACGGACCGTATAAATGCAGTACCCGGTCTGACTCTGTAGTAAACTTAAGCATTAAGTTCTATACTCTGTCCAGAAAATTATTTTTATTGTAATTATTGAAACGCCATATATTATTCTTTAGTTCAAAATACTTCTTTTGCATTGGTAATAATTCCTGCATCGCGGGGAATTTTATAAATATTCAAAGCAATTCAATAAACATCCAAAATCTAAATTATATATGGATCAAGAAATTGTTTGACCTTGCGGGGTTTGGATCCACAGCACTCGACGCAGTGACGAAAAGCGACTGCTGGACGGAGTATAGTATAAAAAATAAAGACATAGAAGCCGTAATATAATAGCAACAAAAATATATCATATGTACTATTTTTACTTATGAAACTGAAAGAGTGTTAGAAAGAGATGCATGTGCATGCCTAATTTCGTAAATTAAAATGTTGTGGACTTGCTGAGCTTGCTTAATGTTGGGGACGTAACTGTGTTGCCAACCCGTCCACAAAACTTCGGAGACAACAATGCGATCATTTTAATTTGATCTAGCTTTGTGAGAAACGTCAAGGCCATTGAGTATTACTAAATCAGTAGCATAATTACAACCAAGTAGAACCACTTAATATTTTACTTTACAAACTATGATGTTTTTTGTTTCACTCATTCTAATCAACTTAATACGGATTTTATCGCGTTGTTTTTTTTATAAAACCTATTAATAATGTTAAAACTTTAAACTAGTATTGTTAAACTATTTTTCTAGTTACTGTTTAGTTTTATTTAAGCTATTTAAATTATAAAAAGCTATTTCGATTTAATTTTACAATTGCCCCTTTCGTTTCTTTTAAGCAGCCATGTTCACGAGGAGACTACGATGGTGGTTGTCTTAATGTTTTAAAGTCTAGTTAAGATAAAATCCGTATAAAGTTGTTTAATTTCAATGTACTTGTAAACGTAATACCACTCGTTCGAGTAATACAGCGTATGAGCAAATGAAGAAAAACTGCTACACAGTATTTAATTTGACATAGTTTTTTTATCCTAGTTATTATTCTGATGTATTAGTCTTATATTATACGTAATGCGTAGTCAATTTTGTATGTACAAGTCTTGTAAATTTCTGTCATGATGAGACGAAATAAAAAAAATCTAATTATATGTGTTTTTTTTATCCTTGCCTGATACGATAATTGCCGATACGATTCCATAATATAACGCTCGATATTTTTACATTAGGTTTATTCCCAACACAAGAGGATAAGTACAATAACGCAGATTGTGTTTTTGGGTGTTTTTTGGCTCGTCATTCCATACGGTGGGCTTAAACCTCGGAGGAGTCGCGATTCACATGTGAGAACGATTCGCGCGGTAACGTCGAGGAACAACACCCTGGTGGGTTTCGTCGGTAGGACCAGGTCATCGTCATCTTTCCCCGGCTGAATCCGACATAATCTGTCCGTCCGCGTCGCCTTGCGGAGAGGAATGCGCATAGATAAGACACTATATACTGAGAAGGAATGTGTCAAAGATTTCTCTAAAGTAAAAAAAAAGTACGTTTCGTATAATTGCAAAAGTAAAAATCATTACAATGAACCCTTTTTGTAAAAACAACATTAAAATTGGTTGCAGTATGAAAGGCAAGTGGGCGCATAGGGAATACCTACCCTTTAATAGCGATGACCATATGGGACTACGCACATTTATTCAGCTCTTTTTAGCTTTTGTCCATAGAAAACAACAATTTTGTATGGAGACGTGTACGCGTCCATTCAGCTTTCCGCGTCCATTCTGCTTTCGCGGCAAACCAGCATAAAATGAGGATAAATGTGTTTTTATTATGCGAATGCTATAGAGAGCGTTCGGCGCTGTTTCGCTGCGTTCAGCGCTGTTCCGCCGCGTACAGCGCTGTTCCGGCGCAATCACCGTCGAACGCGGCGGAACAGCTCTTTACAGGGATGGTTCGCGACTCCTTGTCGACAAGTTGCGACCTGTATTGTTCCTGCATTGATTTGATTTATTCAGCGCCGTACGCAATAGACAGAAGCGTTTCAGTGGAGATAGCACGTTATGACGGCTATTCTCATTCTTACGACGCCGTACGCGGCTGATAGAAGCAAAGCTGTATAAGTGTGACCAAAATCGTTCAGCGAAACGCGAATGGAGCTGAATAAGTGTGCGTAGTCCCTATATCATACAAACTTAAAGTGTGTTTCGTGCATCTTTTTCTGTAAATGTCTTTTTTAAGACACCTACCGCTCTAGGATTCAGTCCTGTATCAAGGTGGCCTTTACAAACATTTAAACAACGGACTTATGGAACACCCAGACTCAGCCCAACCGATCGAACCCACAATACTGGGCGGAGTGGCAACGGCGACTCTTACTACCAAGTCTGAGGCAGTCAGCACCTCCCACGACAGTATTATTGACTGCATGAGAACGACACAGCGCTTTATAGAATGTAAAACTTTGTTTTATTATGGATTAACAAGGCTTTTAGGAGATTATGATAAAATTTAACAAAAATTTCCATCAAAATTAAAATTCAATAAGACTCATTATTAATGTTCATATGTGATATTGACGTAATTGGTTGACCGTAATCCAATCAAGGCTTAGATTAAAAGTACAATCTATTTTAACCTTTATCAAAACAATAAAGAATAATTTCTACTAATATTATACAAATGTCACTATATTACACTGTGGAGTCTATATATGGAAAACTACAAAAATAATAAACTATACTCAACTTGTTACTTGTGACATTAAAAACTGAAAATGTCACGTAATTTAATTTTTGTCGAAAGAGCAGAAATTATTATATTATACAGAGCAGGATATAACATACATAAGTAAAACTTTTAGAGATTTGAATATATCACGCTATACTGTCCCGTTCTAGATTAATCGAGAAGGTAAAGAGGGCAGTCTCCAATGTCACAGCCGTAGTGGTCGACGGCCTACAGTAGCGACAGCGCAAAGGGAAGAAATGAGACATGCATTTGAAGAAAATGGTTTTACATCAACATCTCGTTTTGCCGAAGAATTCGACGTGAGCACTGAGACTGTTAGACGCCATCTGCATAGCATGGGGTTTCACTATAGACGATACGTTAAAAAAGTTCATTTAACTGATGCCCATAAAGCAGCTCGGTTGCGTTTTGCCAGGGATTTTTTAGATTTTGATTGGTCAACTACAACATTTACTGATGAAAAGACATTTAAATCTAATCAGCACGGTCGATTAAATCTCTGGCGATATGACAATATAAGATAATTATGATGAAAATCATATAGTACTGGACAGTCCGGACATGGAGTCTGGTAGAATCAGTGCAAACGTTTGGGCTGGATGTCGGCTGATGGTGCCCGTGAATTATGCGCATTATCTTCAAAAGCAACTGCGCATAATTGTTGTTGACACTCTAGAAAACGTTATGTTACCAACTGTTCGCAACGTTTATCCAGAAGATATCGCCGAACTTCTCTTCTTACAATACAACTGTCGGTAACACACTGCTGTTGTTACTCGCGAGTGGTTCCTTCAACACCAATGCTTTCAAGTGATACCATGGCCTTCAAAATCTCCAAACCCGATCGATAATGTTTGGGGTCTTATGGTGCAAAAATGGACACATCACAATGAGAGAACTAAAGAAGCAATTGAGAGTCATTGCAGAGAGATTTGGGACGCTATGCTGGGTATAGATATTTGTGAGCGACTTGTGGGATCAATGAGAAGCTGATTGTTGGCAGTAATTGAATCACAAGGCGGAAATACAAGTTACTAATTGACGTATTATTAAACGTGATAACTTTATTATTTATTACATTTTATGTTAATATCTGCTAAGAGGATTTTTAATGTATTTATTTTAATATCATAAATATAGTTTGTTAATAAATTGTGTTACATTCATTCATTGATTTAATATTTATATCATATTTTTGTAACTAAATAAAAACATAATTCAACCTCGACATATTTAACACTGGCAGGTATGAAGGGTGACGGTCGGTGTCAAACATGCTGGAGTGACAGCCGGCATTCGAGTGCGATCGTTGAAGTATGAAGCACGGTGATTAATTGTTACGGAATATAATATAAATATAATTTAGTGAAGAGGAAACATTTATAAACTAATTGTGGATTTGATGCTTGTTTTCTTGAAGTCCTTCTGAGCGATTTTCAATTGTTATTAAATTATTATTTATAGTCCTTTTTTTGCACACCACCTATTTATAACTAGCTGTCCCTACTGCGCTCGCATGGTGTTATATATCCTCGATAAATGGACTACCCAAAAAAGGCAGTAGAGCTTATTAGGTATGAAACTCCTAAGCAGCTTGACTATTTCCGATTATTCCACCAATTATCCCCATATTTTAATCGTGAATAACTTAAAATTAATATACATACATATTATTGCATGCAAGTTGTTAATTAAAATGTAATAGACAGTCATGTTTAGCCTCTGCGGCGTACAAATATATAACAAAAATCTTTAACAATAATAATTAGTTTTGACATGACAGATTTGTATTAGTAAATTATTCAATATACATTATTATAGTAAAAAATAATCATTAAGGAATAAAATCTATCTATTTTCTTCTCCCTAGCCTTTATTATTCCCAAGTCACTTGGGGTCGGCTTTTCTAGTCTAACCGGATTTGACTGGATATCAGTTTTTACACGGAGCGGCTGCCACCTGACCTTCGCAACCCGAAGACTAACGATACCCTAAGGTTAGATCAGTGTCAGGATATTATAGGGCACTGACTTCCCAATAACGACTGCCATAGATGTTCATGGCAGCCGTGACCGACGACTTAACGTACTCTCCGAGGCACGGAGCAGGCGATAATTGTCAATCAATAAGCACATAATTTCGAAATGTCATATAACTTCCGAAAGTTAGATGTGCGCGACGTGAGTTTGAACCCGAGACCCTCTGCGTTGCAGTCTGTTAAGTCTCCCCACTGAGCTGTCGCTGCTCTACAATATATAATAAAATCTATCTACATAATATATACTAGAACAATACATTACTTATCATTTAAATATACTATATTCTTATTACATTATTTTATAAATTCTATTTTATTATGCTTATTTATCAGTACTTACATAACTCAGCATAGTATAAATTATTTACATGTCAATAAGTGTCACAGTTAATGGTCAATGTTGTCATCCAGAAAAGGCCTTATTTGCAAGGAAATCATTTAATATCTTTTTAAACATTTGAAAACTTATTGAAGCTACTTCATACATTTCGATTTTATTAATTAATGATGTACCAACTACAATATATCCTAATGTGCGTAAATAATAAAGTTAGTTGTCAATAGAAATCATACGGAACAGACGTGTTTTTCTCATTCCAAAATCACAGTGCAAACTACAACCTTAACACCTCAACATTACTATTATATTCTTTCCAGAGTTTAGGTATTTTATTAAGGGAAGGTTGCGATCATTGGACCAGTGCTTTCATCGGACCACTTAAATATTTCAAAAAATATCATAGCTAGAGAGACGTAGGTTATTTTTCAAAATGCGGCACGGGCATCATACTCACCCCCCGCAACCATAGAATCGCCGTATCGCCCGGCCGTGGGTGACTTGTGTAAGTGTAAAATCGATGCTCGGGATATAAAAATTACATAATCTAAAAACTAATGTAAGTATTATAATATTTTGTTTATTACAGAATTATTAGTTTTAAATGTTAGAATAGTTATTTAAGTTACTTTAGAGATATTATTTTTATCAGCAGATATGATTTTAATTATAGTACTTATTTTTTTACTAAAGTATCCTGTTGCTACCATTGGACCGCGTAGGAGCCTCTATTTTCGATTTGGCGTCGACATTCTGTAAAAATAACAAATTCGTATTAGATATGTTATACCTACGTTTGTTTTATCATTCTAATTACTTATTTACTAAAATCAAGTGGGTATTGTAAAAAGCTTAAAATTATAAAAAGTTTCCTTGATTGAACCATTAACTCAAATTTCCTAAGTCCATTGATGGCAACTTAGTGGTCCGATCAAGACGACCATGGTCCAAAGGAGGCAACGACCAAAAAACAGTTTACCTTTAGTTTCCTTAATTTTGAATAAGCTAAATCAGTGCTGTGTCAGATTTTTTAATATAATACTTGAATGTAAATATAAATCTCTGTTTCATTTCATTCTATCATTGTAATTTAAAAAGATATGCGATGTCAAACTTAAGTGGTCCATTGCTAGCAACCTTCCCCTATATATTTCCATTGGCCCATGCAGAATATGCTCCAGGGCTACCAATGCAGAGAGCGTGGCAGCCACAGAGGGGGTCAGATATGCAGGGAATACCCGAAGGGGATCCCAGCGCGACACCCTCGGGGAATGGGCGTCAGCCCTGCAGGATCGGGGAGGCTAGGAAGAAGCAGTCAGGCGAGGCACACCCTAAGGGGGAGCCAAACTCGGCTGCACACTCTGCAGACCATACCCGGGGCAGGAAGAGGCGCAGCGGGTGTGCTAATCATAAGCGGCGTGAGCTGCAGCGGCAGTTGGTACTGGCACCCGAAGTCACTTCAAAAAGGGTCGGGGAAGCGAGCGACGATACCGTCGCTCAGGTAGGTGAGTAGGGTAAAATTGGGGCTTCTGCCAATTTTCCCAATTTTACAACCGAAAACTATTAATACAATGTATATAGTAATCTGATTGCATCGATTCAGGCGCATGTTGATTGTACATATTATTTTTGCATGATTCATGTGCTCGCACATCCGATGAATGCTGACCGTATGTATTGCTCTTAATTCATCGGGTATCCGCCTTTCAGATATCAACGGGTTGATGCAAAGCAGTAGGTAAGTATTGGGTCCCGGATCGCATAAAATCCGAGCACTAACTCTATTCGTACACATATTACTATTCAAATGTATAAAATGAAGTACATTCGCTAGAAGAAATATTGAAAACAAGTATGTTTAGATCTTACGATCTGAAAACCGACAATAATTATCTAATACTATTAATTATAAAGAGGTAGTCTATATTATTACAATTATGAGAGTGTAATGAAATCTCATAGCTGATATAACCAATTTATAAATATTTATAAATATTTTAACAAAGATAAGTTAGAAGGAAGGGATATTCAATGAGTCAAAATGAAAAAAGAAATATATATATATTATACAAAAAGTTTATTATCAGAGCACCATATTTTTAAACACAAAACATTTTTCAAAGCACATATTGAGTTATGATAAATACAACTATGCAAATCTTCAGAATATTTATATCGATCATACAGACTTAGAAAACTAGGACAGCCTTTGTCTTCTAAATTGATCACATTACTATTATTATTATTTAAAATATTTTTCAAACATAACATTTTTTCACGACCTTTAATATAATTAATCTATCTTCTAGAATTAAATGCTTATAATTTGAATATGGTATAAATAAGGATTTATTTACGTAACAGGAAGATATATTGGGGTGAAGGCACCCCAATATATCTTCCTGTTACGTTCAATCCATGCAACCTGACGTCTTTCTTGTTTTGTCAAATCGTAAAATGGAAATAGCGGCTTAATTAAAAACACTTGCAATTTGTCATTACACAATATAGCAATTCCTTTTAGCAAAAATTCATTTGTTCCCGTTTTAAAGCCTTGAACGTCTACAATGGCAGTCATGATAATCGACGCAGAGGTTTGTATTCCACAAGTCGATCGTTTATAATCAAACAATATGCAGTAGTGTTATCTGGTATTGGCTCTGAACATTCAATTTCCAAAAGAACGTCAACTGGACCTGTTTTTAGGGTATCGTTTTGCCTTGAACAATATATGATGAATAGAGAAGCCTTATCTTTAAAGTCCTTTAGATAAAGTAAGGGATCCGCTGGACAGTTGTAATACGACTGACAAAATTTTACATACATTTCATATAATATACTATATTTGTTTTCAGAAAAATTTAAACCTAATGGCTCTTATGGATAACATGGTGAATTCAAAAAGAGCGTAACGTTTGCTACTTTACAGTGATCGAAGAGAGAACTATCTTTTATTTTATTACTTTTCTATTACTTTGTAAACAGAAAATAACATATCTAGGCTTTTCCAATTGTGATGCAGTTTTAACTGACCATGAATGCTTTGTTGTTTTAGGTAGTAAAGGGTACTCATACAAATCCCAATTTCTAAATGCCATTTGTATAGGTCTATCTTTTTCTAAATGTTTTAAAGTGTTAGACGTTCTCGATCTGATACTTTTATGTGCGATAGTCTCCATTGTACTCTATCAAGATTTATTTGGAAGTGAGAAATATCATCTGTCAGTGTAACGCTGTTTAAATTAGAGTTACTTCTGTTCAATATAAGTTCATGTTTCCAATTTATCACATTCTTATTATAATCCTCTGCAAAACCTAATATCTAATTTAATGGTATAACAGCGCTAAAGTGACCATCACTTTGAAATCCGTTTAAGTTCCAACCCCATAAGGATGCAACTTTATTCTCGGTTTTATTTAATGAAACGTATGACTTTACGGTTGTCGTTATACCCGAATTTTTGATGCGATCTATTTCAATGCCATTTATTTCGTATCTGATATCTTGAAATAAGAACAGAACATGGTTATTAGTAAATTTAACAGCTTTCTCAATCGGTTTTCCATCTTTTCCGAACAGCTTTGCGTGACCTTCGATGTATACTGAACTGGCTGATGATAACACGTATATTTATTGCTGGTGGATGGGTATTCTGATTTCATCGTTTTCTCTGAAGCATTTGTTGTAAGGATTGTAAGAATAAATCTCATAACTTGTGACAGAAGTATCGAAGTTCGGTAAATCGTTAATCTGTAGTATATTCATACTTTAAAACCCAATGCTTTTAAAAAGTCTTTATTTGTTTTAGTTAATTTCTTCACTTTTTTCTCACGTCTATGCACCTTACTGGTTGTAGAAGAAGTAAGGTGTTTTATTTTGAGGTGAAGTTTTATATTATATAATATCATTTTCCTTTCCTTAAATGAAGACGTTGTTGAATATGTTCTATAAAAGGAATGCTGTGGTCAAACTGATCAACAACCTTAATAGATATAGATGTAATTATATTTTAGTTCACTGGGAAGTAAATAACGTTCTGAGGCGTTTCTAGATAGTGATGTCCTGCAGTAGTATTAGGCACAAATTCATTAATAATATGGGTTGGTATACCGTTAGTATAAGAACCATATATTGAATCACATTCAATTCTGATTACAGACGGAATATTACTAGAAAGCACATTTGATACAGAGTTTAATACTGAATAGTACAGCAAACCTCACTCATATTTTTCAGATAAACTAAGAGGTGGTTGAAAATACGACTCTAATTCTGCTTTGTGTCCAGAGATAGTCACAGTTATAGACATAGTTGCATACTGAACACTTTTCATTAATTTTGTTTATTATATTCTATGTCTACTCCAAAAGTTTGTTAAAAAAGGAAACATACATGTCTACATTTGTAAGGGTGATCAACCTGTATATTTTCATAGTTATAGTAGATTTTTGAGCCTAAGTATTTTACAAATTCCTTGGGGGCTTCAGATTTCCATAACTATCAAAATATTCAATATAATCACTGTATTCTGCATAGGCTACCCAATGAGAACCAGGATTTTTAGAACTATCTAAATTAACCACCCCACATTCATTTTTATAAGGATGATTAGGGAGTTCATCTCTCATAAAGACACCTCTAAAGTAGGGAATATTAGCTCCATATTTTAAAATGTCAAAGTTAGTTAGGGCTCGTTTGGGTAGCCGATGTATTAGTTTTTTTGCTTTGATACAAAAATTCCAAGTCCCTCTTTGTGTGGCTTAAGATAAAGTCCTTTTCCGATGCAAAGAGCCTCCATTTTTTAATTATGTCTCTTCGATTCATCGTACAGTTTTTTAGCCATCTTGAACTCATTTATAGTTTTAGCTATACCAGCTGCTCTACCTACTATAGCTGCCGCAGCTGATAATCCAGCAAAAATAGGAATCAAAGGTAATACTCCACCAGTTTTTGGTATTGGAATAATCCGAGGAAGTTTAATGGATGAATCATTAGCTAATTCTCTGGCAGCAGCCATAGCTAATGCTATTGCAGTTTCTTTGCATTTTGATTTCAATTTTACATTTGATTTTTCGTAACAGATATTACATTTTCAATTTCTTTTTAAGGCCTTTACCACTGGTAATTTTTGGTGAAGAGTTTTGGCGACGAGTTTTTAAGCCAGCGCCGGTTTTAATTTTCGCTAACATAGCATTCTTTACTAAACGTGCTGCAAATTTCTCTCCTGTACTCGCATCAGGAGCAAGTGATTGTTTTTTTGCCATTTCTAATAGAACTAGATAAGCACTGTGACGATCCTCTAAGTTTGACGACTTGTAGTATGCAATATCGTGGTCTTTACAATATTCATCCAATTTATTACCACCTTTGTCTCCACGTCTAAGTCTCTCAATTAAATGTAATTCAAAATGTAGGTGGTTTATTAGCCAGTTAAGAAGACTACTCTTTCCAATACACATCATAAGACTGACCAATCAAAGACTCAACACTTTATAATATATTAAGGAGTTTAACAAGCCAAATAGGTTTATTTATATCTCAAAGCACGTTTGTCTTATCTATCCAGCTATTTTCATTGGAAGGCAAACCAAGCCATTTTACAAAAACTCTATTCCCTTTCCTTTTAAGAACTTTCTCGACTAGATATACATTGGGATGATTTGTCTTCTGAAGTTCTTGTTCATAAAATGCTTCTAGGATAGGCTGTCCTCTGATCGTATCTTCAATCAAGTAAGTGATAAGAGTAGAATTCTATTTTAAATATTTCTGTTGACCAATTGGGAGTATAACCTTTTTGTGTTAATGTTCCTTTATACTTACTGATACGAACGTAATCACCCACTTTAAACTTACATTTTATACTCTCTTGCTTTTTCACTAATCTATTGAATCTTTTTAATATTTCTTTCTTATTTGCATTATTGACATTTGCTGGTATTTCATTAATCGTGCGATGATAGGTATGATTGTATTTATGAACAACATTGTCCAGGGTATCTTTTATTCAATTATAATTACCTTTTAAACTAAACTCTTTGTACAGTTTAGATTTTAATGTTCTTATAAATCTCTTCACAATTGAAGCTTTTTTTGATAAAAATGTTGAATAATGATTAATACTATAAGACTGCATAAGACCTATCTTAAATTTAAGTACCTATACTTAAATTTCTTATTGTAAAATTCTGTACCATTATCAGTTTGTAAATTCTTAGGAATGCGATTATCATTCAGTAAAATTACAAATGCCTTATACACCTCATCTTTGTTCTTACATTTCAAAGGGAGCGCCGAATCATATTTTGAAAATGTGTCAATTACGGTGAGAATATATTTATAATTATTATTTTCTCTCGACATTGATTGCATATCTATTAAATCTGCTTGCTATAGATCATCTATATCCTTCATAATAATTTGTCTTCGCGGAAAATTCACTCTAGGAGTCCAGAGCCTTGAGAGCAGCTTAACTGTCACTGAGAATATACACAGTCTTGTCAGTGACATTACTGTTGATATTCTCCTGAGCACAGGCAATAATTTACTATACAGAGTCCATACACATGATTACAACCTTCACACATGAGATAAAATACATTATTATTATTATACGAAACATACATTATACATTAAATACGCGCATTTTGTATATCCTGTTATATATTAATATACACAGTTGTGTACGTTATTGCTATTTTTATCCATAAGGCGATTGCACTGGTCTTTTATTATAATGACAATAACTTAAAATGCCTGTAATAAATAATATAAATGAGGAGCTTGGCGATCCTCACTTGAAAAACTCATTTATATGTAAGCCAGAAGAATGCATTAAGTATTTTAACAAACACAAAAATAATATTACATTATTACATAGTAATATACATAGTGTAAACAAAAATTTTGATGACCTTCAGGCCTTAATAACCCTTACCAAAATTAATCTCAACGTACTTATATTAACAGAATGTTGGCTAAGTAGGGTGAATAATATACCACAGCTTGATGATTATAAGTCTTACTATACAAACATGACAACAAACCAGAACGATGGTGTTATAGTTTATACCAGACCAGATCTAAAGGTTAAGGTATGGGAGCCGAACATTTTAAATGCAAACTGTTTGGTATGCGAAATTAATAATACCCTCGCTATCATAGCAGTGTATCGTTCTCCTTCCTATTCCACTAGGGAACAGTTTGACAGCTTCCTTAATAGTCTAAATGATATTCTCAATGGCTTATCTACGGTGCCAAACATTTACACATTACACATTAAACATTACACAGATTTGGAAAATACTAACTTTACAGAGATTAGCACAATTAATGACCCAAACGACGCCTTAAACCGATTTATATCTATAGTCTCATCCATAATCGCAAAACATACATATCAAAATAAAATTCCAAGTCAAAAGCGAACCTTAAAGCCTTGGATAACTACAGGTCTATTAAAATGTATAAAAACAATAAAAACAGGGATAAGATGCACATAAAATCCAAAAAATCCTAATAATGTAGTATTAAAATTAACGTACACACGCTATCGTAATTTTTGTAATGCTCTTCTTAAAAAACTAAAAAGATCATATGAAAAACATGAGTTAGAAAAATGCAAAAATAACCCAAAAGCTCTATGGAAGACCATCAAAAATATCACAAATACAAATAACACACGTACTAGCTCCGTAGAACTGCTGGAAATAGATAACGACATTAGATCCTCAATAAATCGAGTATGTGACTTCTTTAGTAATAGAGGCAAAACTCTGGCAGATAATATAGTATGTCAGCAAATATTTCCGAATTTTAATCGATACCCCCCAGCATACAACTACATTAAGACTACAAACCCACCATCGAACTCTCTCGTTATTCTTAAGGTCGATGAATCTGAAGTAGATCAATTATTCTTCAATTACGCAGCAACTGCGCCACAGGATGGAATGGCATATCCACCTCATTGCTTAAGATGTGCCGACAAGTTCTAGTCCCACCAATTACATATATTTGCAATATTTGTATACAGACAGGATTGTTCCCAAACGCTTTGAAAAAAGCAATCGTTCACCCAATTTATAAGGGAGGGGACAGAAACTGTGTCAACAACTACAGGCCTATATCAGTCTTGACTTCATTGTCGAAAATACTCGAAAAAATTCTGAGCAAAAACCTTAGTAAATTTCTAAATAAATACCATCTCATTGCCAATAATCAGTACGGATTTCGAACTGGAGTTTCGACTAAAGACGCGGTATTGGACATGACACAAGATGTTGCCAAATACCTGGACAACAAGATAAAATGTCTAGGTATTTCCTAGACCTGTCCAAGGCCCTTGATACAGTTTCTGTCCCCAAACTGATCTCTAGACTGGAATATATGGGGATACGTGGAACTCCTCTTGATATATTTAAAGACTATTTAAAAAATCGCAGACAGCAAGTAAAAATTGATGATCATTACAGTAAGGAAGAAATAGTGACATATGGCGTGCCCCAGGGTAGCATACTTGGCCCCTTATTGTTTCAGATCTATATAAACGGTCTCTGTTTGATGCCACTCCCAAACTGCAAAATCTATGCGTATGCTGACGACACGGCCGTGGTTGTACATGCCTCCACATGAGAGGAAGTTAAAGTTCATGCTGAATCCGCCATGCGTGCGATAATGAATTGGCTTAACACCAATCTGTTGACTCTTAATCTCAACAAAACCTCCTATATTCCCTTCTCAATCCGCAGCAATACTCAACCATCATCAACGTTCACTCTCCAGGCGCATACATGTTATAACCAAACCACGTCTTGCCTCTGTGCTGCATTGGTCAAAGCTAATACTGTTAAATACTTGGGTGTACAAATAGATGATGGTCTAAGATGGAACATGCAACTTAATACGCTATCAAATAAAATCATGCGTCTCATCTCTATATTTAGAACTCTTCAGGGATCGGCTGATTGTGATACACTCAGAATGGTGTACCTTGCGCTATGCCAATCCATAATTGGATATTGCATACCAGTATGGGGTGGTTTATTGAGTTGTTCTAAGAGTGAATCAACCACCAAGCACCATAAAAGTGGTGAGAGTACTCCACCCTGACCCCCACTACGGCAGCCTTTGGTGGTCGTTGCAATCATTTCATCTCCTAACAACTCAGACCTAATAATTCTTCCTTTGAGCATACAATCGATCCACTTGCAAATGGTTGGCTCTATGCCGTGATTTGCCGATGCCACACTAATGGCATCAAAGGTGGTCCGATCGAAAGCTCCCTCAATATCCAGGAATGCAGCAATGCATACTTCCTGGTTATCTAATGCATGTTCTGCCTTATTTACCACACAATGCAGTGCCGTTTTAGTGGATTTTCCCGACTGGTAGGCACATTGTAGCCCGTGGAAGGCGGAAGGCCGTTTCAAGAAGAAAGACTCAAGACTGATATCTTTAGAATGTATCCAAAAGCTATGCAGGCTCTGTATAATCTGCACAAACGGGGAACCAAGAGTACAGCTCCCTGTTGTTGGATAATGGGATAAACCATGTCTGGACCAGGTGACTTGAATGGTTGAAAACCATTTAGAGCCCAGCCGACCTTACCTTCATCCACTACCTTCCTTGCAGTGTCCCAATCTGCTTTGGTTGTATGGTAGCTTAGTTCAACCAGGCTGATCGGGTCCTCCTGCTCCTTTTATATTATCTTACAATCCGGAAAGTGTGTGTTTAGCATCATTGCTAGTGTCTCCTTACCAGACTCTGTTCGCTGCCCATTGCCATCTTTAATGATTGTTAAAGGGTGTGCTCTGACTGCTCTGAAAGCCTCATTCCTTAAGGAATAGTACTGATGTTTTCACAGTGGGCTCTCCAAGCCTTCCGTTTGGCTTGCCGCACAGCTTTGTTGTAGTTGGTCAACTCTGGCGTCCACCACGGTACCCTCTTAGGCCTAAGTTACTTGTCCAGGCCATATTTACAGTCTGGACCAATTTGTCTGATGTAAACTCGATGTCTAATATAGAATTAAGCTTACTCCTTAATCCTCCAGATCTATTCTGAGGTCACTCCTAAAGGAGTTCCAGTCCGTATTCCTGGGATTTCTGGGATTTTCGTCCTGTACTTAAAGCATATTTAATTTCGATCTGACAAGGTAATCTCATCAGACACATGCCATTCAACAATCTTAGCGCTAGCCCTGTTTGTGGCTAACGTGATGTCAATTACCTCTACTCGCGTACACATCGCTAAAAAAGAATTTCGAAGTATGATGGAACAGGGCATTTGTCGCCCTTCTGATAGCCCATGGGCTAGCCCTTTACACATGGTCAAAAAAAAGAATGGTGAATGGAGACCATGTGGCGATTATAGAATGCTCAACAAAGCGACTGTGCCTGATAAATATCCACTTCCACGATTAACCGATTTTACTTATATATTAGAAAAAAAATTCGTATTCAGCAAGATTGATATCCGGTAGGCTTACCACTGTATTCCAGTTAAAGATGTGGCAAAACCGCTATTATCATTCCTTTTGGTCTTTTCGAATATTTAAGAATGCCTTTTGGTCTACGCAATGCAGCGCAAACATTCCAACGATTCATGGACTTCCTATTCAGAGATTTAGATTTTATTTTCGTCTTTGTCGACGATTGCATAATTGCCTCGGCAAACGAGGCAATTATCTATTTTATCAGCACTTAGATACAGTTTTCAAACGCTTACAGTAGAATGGAATAACTATTAACTTCGAAAAATGCGAGTTCCTCAAAAGCGAGATAGATTTCTTAGGTTATCATATAACGAGCCAAGGAATACACCCGACTGAGGAAAATTACAAAGCAATTGCAGAATTTCCTAAACCAAAGACAATCAAAGAATTAAGAATATTTTTAGGCATGCTTAATTTTTTTTTAAATAAACTTCCGCACGCCGCCAAGTATCAGATTATTTTAAACAACTATCTGTGCAACTCGAAAAAGAATGATAACTCTCTATTTCCTTGGTCAACAGAAGCTGAAAAAGCCTATGATAAATGCAAGGAAAACATCATGAACGCAATATTAACAGTGCATCCCTCACGCACTGCCCCACTGGCACTTATGACAGATGCTAGTTCTACCTATGTTGGCGCGGTTCTAAAACAAAAATCCGGACCTAACTGGGACCCATTAGGATTTTTCTCAAAAAAATTAAGATAAGCTCAACTAAAATACTCAACATTTGATAGAGAATTACTTGGAGTATACATGGCAGTCAAGCATTTTCAAAGGTTTATTGATGGAAGAGAATTCTCAATTTTCACAGATCATCGACCTTTGAGATACGCATTCTCCCAAAAACCATCATCAAACGATACGCCACGGCGAATTCTGCCGAATTCTGAATTCGAATTATGCCGATTTAGCAAGATGCCAATCTAATGACCAAGAATTGATAAGACTCCGTGACAATAGGAATTTGAAAATTAAAAACATAATGCTTCCGGGTTCCACAAAAAGCATTAGCTGCGACACATCAACTGGGAAGAATCGTCCTTATTTACCAGAGAAATTTCGAAGACAGGTTTTCGACGTCATTCATGGACTAAGTCATCCGGGTAAGCGAACTACTAGAAAAATGATAACTCAAAGGTATTTATGGTAAGGTATGAACAAAGATATTAATAGCTGGTGTAAGTCATGCATAGCTTGTCAGAAGTCAAAAGTACAGCGCCACACCATATCACCGGTAGGAAGTTTTATGCCATCGCAACGTTTTGAACATTTACACATCGACAATGTTGGACCATTATCGGTTTCTCAAGGAAAAAGATATTTAATCACAATCATAGATCGCTGTACGTCATGGCCTGAGGTAATTCCGGTTGAAGATATCACAGCCGAAACAATATCTCGTGCACTATATGAGGGATGGATAACAAGATTTGGATGCCCGTTACGCATTACTACGGATCAAGGTCGACAATTCGAATCAAGAATATTCGAACCACTTTCACAATTTTTGGAAGTACACAAAATTAGGACAATATCACCCACAGTCAAATGGAATGATAGAGAGATTTCATAGAACCTTAAAAGCAGCGCTTATGACAAGAGAATCTAACGCTAATTGGATGAAAGAAATTCCTTCAGTTCTACTTGGTTTGCGGAGTTGTCTACGCGAGGACACAGGATATAGTGCAGCAGAGATGGTATATGGTGAACCTATACGTCTTCTCGGAGAATTTTTCGAATCTTCACATCGGAATTCTACATACGAAGAATTCGTAACAAATATTCTAAAGAATATCAATAAAATGACATCAGTACCAAAACGCAAGAAGCACAACCGAACAATTTTCATTTATCCTGAACTTAAAGAATGTTCACACGTATTTGTAAGATGCGACAGAGGAAAAAGAAATCTGACACCACCCTATGAAGGGCCATTCCCAGTGATAAGAAGAATGGATAAAACATATGTCATTAAGGTCAAGGATAAAGAAACAGTAATATCAATAGATAGATTAAAACCAGCATTTGTCATCAACAACGAAGATATGAACGTGACGAATTCAGAAAACAGACACAGCTATTCAAACACGTACATCACCAAGTCAGGACGGACAGTTAAGCCCACAGTACGGTTCTGTATTCCGTGACGCAAGCATTCAATCGATATAAATACTCGCGAGATTACAACAAATATCATCATCCATCGTTAGCACCTCGGGATAAAACAATGGGCAACCAAAGCTCCAAAGATCAAATTGTAAACAACTCCGATAGTTGCCTGAACTAAAAGGAAGCCGATGAACTAAAAAATCTCGTACTGGAAAAACTACGGTGGACAAGAAACATCGCAATAGGACAAATCATCATCACGCTAGGTATTTTCCTCATTTACGGAATGCTCAAGGTCATGGACAAGAGAATGAAACAAATTGCAAGAAACAGTCAGCATAAGTACCTTGACCTAGGCAACGCACCGTCACAACAAGCGTCAGCACATATTTTTACTCGACTATTTTTCGGAATTTTTTCATTAAGCATACGTTTGAGATTGTATCTATAAATAGAAATTGTAATAATTAAGTAGGAATTAGGC
This sequence comes from Catocala nupta, assembly GCA_963675205.1. NCBI lineage: Eukaryota > Metazoa > Arthropoda > Insecta > Lepidoptera > Erebidae > Catocala > Catocala nupta. The sequence continues at coordinate 6,282,639 of OY776079.1, read as the reverse complement.
AAAAAAATCATCAAGGACTTTTCATTTAACAAGATATATCAGGTTTGTCGTTCGGCAGCAACAAGGCAACCGCACAACACACTTATTCTATGAGTGTAAATATCTAACACATACATATATATTAATGTATGGCTGTACGCCACATTGGTTCAAATTTGTTTCAGCTTTGAATGGTTTCTACTTATAAAATAATTATGGGTTATCTGGACACTCACATATTTAACTTTTGCATCCCTGTTCCTTTGTTCCATAAATACATTATAGTCCAATAATACCAAAGTACAAGATAAGTAAATTTACTGATATTCACATAGTTGTTAATGATGATCACGGGGAAAAACAGCAAGCATTAAAAATAATACTTTTTTTTAATTCATGATACGACCCTCGCACATGACCACCCATTAAATTTACATGCTGTTTCATGCTATGTTTCATACAGAATAAAAGTATACATTTCATACTAATATATAACTTATGGAGGTAATATTTGTTTATTTGTGTATAAATCTCATAGTAGTAACTAATCAAAAATGTCATATAAAATGTTATTATTTTCAATTGACACGGTATATTATTTTCACTAGCTGACTCGCGCAACTTCGTCTGCTTCACAAAAGAGAATTTTCCCGTTCTTGCAACATTTTTCATTGCTACACCGCTCCCATCAGTCGTAGCGTGATGTTATATAGCCTATAGCCTTCCTCGATAAATGGGCTATCTAACACTAAAATAATTTTTCAATTGGAACCAGTAGTTCCTTAGATTAGCGCGTTCAAGCAAACAAACAAACAAATTCTTTAGCATTAAAATATTAAGTATAGATATCATACTATTTTCAATTGTCTTGTAGCGATATATACAGGTCGACCTCGACCACCGTGGGTTGAAAGCTTTATACCACGCATGCGTAATACGCGCGCCGACCGCGCGCCCGCTATAGCGCTGGCTGTGTGAATGCTTTCATATAGTTCAGTACATTACAACACGGCGAGCCACGCGCACGCCCCGCGCACGCCGGCTTTTTGACTGCGCCTTAAAGGAATTTGGTATAAAACAATACAGAGCCAGCCACCTCATATACTTTGGTTTCTTAATGACAAAAATAATCGAAAATATGTAACAATAATTAATAGATTACGATTGGGGCACATTACATCTAAAAAAATTAACCATCTAATAGGACGAGCTGTATCACCACACTGTGAAATATGTGAGAAGATAGATGATGTTCAACATATTTTTATGGAATGTGTTAAAATATTTAATTATCAAAAATCATTTAAACTTTTAGTTTTATGGATGTTGGTATAGTACAAAGTATACTCAGTAACCCAACCTCTGAAAAAGCATTGATGTTTTGCAAATAGGCCAATTGCCCACATTTGTAATATTATAATAATAATAATAATAATAATGGACGAAGTTATCAAGACGAATAACTACCGGAAATATATCCTGAGGGATGGTACGATTGACATATGTCGGGCGTGCCACCAACCCGGTGAATCCCTCAGGCATATAGTTTCCGGTTGTTCTCGTCTTGCTAACGGCGAGTACTTGCACAGACATAACCAAGTAGCCAGAGTTATCCATCAGCAACTTGCTTTGAAGTACAAACTTGTAGAGGTCGAGGTGCCTTACTACAGGTATGTAGCGGAACCAGTTCTCGAAAAGGACCATATCACACTGTATTGGGATCGATCTATTATCACAGACAGGACTGTTGTTGCCAACAAGCCTGATATTGTGGTAATAGATCGATCAGAGCGCCGTGCAATGATTGTCGATATTACCATCCCTCATGATGGCAACCTCGTGAAAGCTGAGAAGGAAAAAGAACTAAAATACCTGGACTTAGCACACGAGGTTGTCGATATGTGGGATATGGACTCGGCAATCATTGTACCGATAGTCGTTACGGTAAACGGTCTAATAGCCAAGAGCCTCGACCAACATCTTAAGAGGCTCGCGTTAGGTGCTTGGGTCAAGGGTCAGATGCAGAAGGCGGTTCTCCTCGATACGGCACGCATAGTGAGAAGATTCCTCTCTCTGGACCCCTAACCACCTACAGCTTGGACCTTGTCTCGATGTCGGTGGGCATCCATAATTTTTATAATTTTAAATGTGTTTTTTTATAATTATATATTTAAAAATGTAATTTTTATTGATAATTACTGAATAAATGTGAATAATAATAATAATAATAATAAAAAAAAAACCCTCTGGGACAGTCGTTATCTCATCATGAGACTAACGCGATATCGGAGGGCACAGTACACTAGCTTTAAAACTATCACCTTCGCCTTGTGATATAAACAAAAAATGTATCACCAGGTTAAATTAAAGCGCACAAACCGCAGGGCAGCTTTTGGCGGGCTGAATGTGAGTGGCGACACTGCGGTCCTGAATGCCTCAGAGAGTTGGTTAGGGCCTCGACCCCGGATTGCCGTTACTGGTTGGCTGGGGTGGAACTTCAAGAGCGCCCGTAGGACTCTCAACTCTGGCTTGCCTTGGTTGGCCGGTCAGAGGGGGGCCGCTAGAGCTATATGCTTGGGGGTGGAAGTGTCATTTCCAAGGGCATAACTACGGGGAAACCCGCTCCGGGTCTCCGTTGTCACGAGACCCGTGATGGTGAAACCGGCGCCGCACCGCTCGACACCCCTAGCCACTCGCACCGGTGTTGCCCTCTGCTGCTGGCTTGTATGCCTATAGTGGCTTATCAGGGGGCCCATCTAGTGAGTTGGCGAGTCACCGTCTGCCCATTGCATTGATGCTATTAGAGTATTCAGGGCAGACGCCGTTTTTCATCCATAGTTAGCAATATACCGGTCCACCAAACACCCATACCTATAGCCCATATATTAGAATCTATACGTAGCAATAGTCCTACGCCTGCTGCGGCTAGTGCCGCTGTAGGTGTTCCATCACACCTTTGATTAAAACTCTCGAAGGGCCTCTTCACGTTGGACCCATGTCTCCGTGTAAGCCTCCCAAAGGGCTAGGTATTTTCTAATATAATATAGAAGAAAGTACCTGTGATAAGAGAAACATAAATAATAATAATAATTTATTGACATCAGAAAATTGTAACAAGCATTCACATAAATATCCGGTAATCAATTTTGTTTACAATTTTGTACATAAACATCTGTGTCTGAGCTAGATGAAAAACATCTGTATTTCAGACATCAGTGCTCTGCCCTAGAATTTCTACATCGTAAAATATAAGCTGATTTACTTTAAATTAAACTAGAATTTTGAATATTTTAATGATAAACCTAAATGAAATAATTAACTGTTATAACAATTATATCTTACATTCTAAAGCTAAAGACAGGTGATTAACAATTCTTTTTTTTTTTTTTTTTTTTTTTTTTTTAATAAAGTTTTTGTAGAGTATAGTGTAGGCCTCCCTTTGTGTATAGTGTTGGTGTGAGTGTATGTGGGAGGGTGAGCTATAAACTACTTTATTATAGTAAGAAGCATCTCAGTCTCATCATAGTTCAACCTCATTATATATTCATTTACCTTAGTTTTACAGTGTCTCTTATTTAAGTGATCTAGGATTTTATTTAGTTTATTATATAGATATGGGCCAAGGAAACAAGAGAATCTGTTCACATAGGAGTGTTTGAAAACCTGTAGATCGCGAAGAGAAATGGCCATTCGTCTGCGCTTAGAAGTGTTTCTAGGACTTATATCGTAATTTATGCTACCATGTTGTTTCATAATTAAACATGAGATGTACAGCTGACGTACAGAAAGGACTTCGCATAATTGATACAAGGAAAAAGTTAAGAACCTAAAATGCCGAAAAGTGCTGACTTTCAGTATAGCCCTTTGTGTAATTTCTAGAGGTTTCAGTAAGGTTCTAGGTGCACCCCCCCAAACCGTAATGCAGTACTGCAGTATTGACTGACCAAAGGCTAGATAAACTCGTTTCATTAATGTGGGTTCTGCGACATATCTCAAATTCCTGAAAACATAAATAAGTTTTCTCATTCTGGAAGTAAGCAGTGCTATATGGTATCGAAAAGAGAGACTACTATCGATCACGATACCCAAATATTTTATCTTAGATGTTCGATATAAAGCAGGGCATGAGCAAATATTGCTACCGCAGCAGTTATGCGCTGTTATGGTCAGTGATGTGCGAGAGTTATTATAATTGCGCATGGAGAAGGCAATGTATTGAGTTTTATCAATATTCAGAGTCAAAGTATTTCTCTGAAGCCAGTGACAGACAATATCAAATCCTTGCTGTACCTGCACATAAGCATCCTCCTATGTGTTAGCAGAGAAAAGCAATACTGTGTCATCTGCATAGGAAATTAATTTTCCACCATTAAGGTCTAAATCACACAGGCTGTTTACGTATACTAAAAAGAGCGTTGGACCCAAAATACTGCCTTGGGGCACACCAAAAAAGAGAGGCAAATCGGTGCTAATATAGTCATTTATCCTGACACACTGGTAGCGCTCCGTTAGATAGTTTTTAAAAATATTGAATTGGTCTCCTCGGACACCCAACCTTTCCAATTTTTCCAATAATAACGGGGCCGCAACCGTATCGAAGGCCTTGGCCAAATCTAGAAAAATACCAACAGTTTTCTTGCCTACATCTAAGTTTTTGACAACGTAATCAACGAGCTCATGGGCCGCATCACTTGAGGATAATCCAGTTCTAAAACCAAATTGGTTTTTGGAAATGAGCTTGTTGGATTCCAGGTAGTTGACTAATCTATTATTCAGAATGCGTTCTAGGATTTTGGAGACAGTAGGTAATAAAGAGATGGGCCGGTAATTAAAGATAGATGTCTTATTTCCAGACTTGTGTATCGGATGAACCACCGATTTCTTTAAGACCCTAGGGAATATTGCTTGTGATAAACATAAGTTAATAATATGTGTCAGGGGAGAAACAAGAATACTTCTATTATCCTTCAGAACTATACTGGGTATAGAGTCCTAACCAATAGAACTGACATTATTTAGGTTCATGATTTGATTATTTACTTCAGACTCATCTGTGTCCAGTAAAATAAAAGAATTTAGACAATTCGTGGTGTGCTTATCTAACATGTGAGAAATGTACGTGTGATTAGGGTTAGCACATTGTACGATTTTCGTTGCGAGATTCCTACCCAAATTTACAAAAAAATTATTTACATCCTCCACAGATTCTCTTGGACAATTTTTATTTATTAATTCCGTAGAATAATCTCTTTGTTTTTTTGTGTTAGTAATATTTTTTACCGCATTCCATAGTTTTTTATTGTTACTTCCCGCTTGTTTTACAAGATTTTTCTCGAATGTTCTTTTAATTTTTTTAAGCAAGTTATTACAGAAGTTTCTGTATCTAGTAGATACCAATTTAAGTGTATTGTCATTAGGTGATTGCCGTGATTTCATATGTAATCTATCCCTGTGCCTCATGCAACGTATCAACCCTGGTGTTATCCATGGTTTAGTTACCCTAAATCGTCTTGACAGCTTAGACATTACAGTATTAGCGACTATTTCCCTCTGTATAGATTCAATAAAATATTCCATGGCAATACCCGCCTCCGAGCAATCATAGATTGGTTGCCAATTTATTGCTTCAAGGCTTAATTTAAGTACTTCTTGATTTAGTTTGATGATAGAAGACTTAGCAAATGATCTTAACTGCTTACGATAGAGGCAGAGTAAAACAGCCTGATGATCAGTAATCGCGGATTTAATAACAAATGTCTGGGCTTTTGATTTTGTTTTGAGCATCACGTGATCAAGACAAGATTTGTCATGTCGCGTGGGAAACGTATGTGCAGATAGGATACCATAAAACGCACATAGGTTTAGATAATCTAGTGAACTAGTAATCTCATTATCGGGGCAGATATTGATGTTAATATCTCCAACGATTGTAACGGTTTGAAAGCCGCTTAGATCTGTTAAAATTTTACCAAGTGATAAAAGAAATGTATCGATGTTCTTATAAGACGGAGACCTGTAAATTGCCAATATTGCAGTCTGGTTCGAGATCTTTAGAATAAGGCAGTTACATTCTGGGTATGCGGGCTCCTCACAAACAACAGTGAGACAAGATTTATAAAAAATTGTTACCCCATCGTTTTGATTAGCATTATTTTTTGATAGGAGACAATTATAACCATCCAGAGTCGGGATCAAGGGATTGCAAAGCAACCAACATTCCGTAAGCACTATTACGTCACACTCAAAACCCAGTCTAGTGAGAAGTACAACAAAGCTATCAAAATTACGTGAGATACTGCATATATTTTGGGTTATAATAGTTAAACAGTCTGCAGGGCGCGGAATAGATTTTAAGCATATTTCAGGATCACAAACAAGAGATTCAGACACAGAGATTTCATCGATATTGGTAGCAATATCAAGCATTTTTATGAAAATATAGCATTGGATTTACTTTCTGATTTCCTAGATTTGAAATAATAAATTTAATAATTTTGCGATGATACAGCAATTAAAGAGATGTGATAGCAGATCGTAATAATTATAATATAAAGTAGTATAATAAATGTTACATACTGGGATAATACTTGTGATATAATTAATTGATATATTTAGTTCGAATAAATAACTAATTAATACGTGAGCTGTTTTGGTTGTAATGAATTGATCGATTTTATGTGTGTGTGTAGAGTAGGTTATAATAATCTGTGTTAACAAATATAAATATAACGTAAGAGGGAGGGTTGCTTCGTTGTCGTTCTCCATAGCTAGGTATAGCTAAATATCGTGGGCGTATGTGGGAATGTGTCGGATCAAATAATAAAGCCAATGTAGGATAAATACAGTTTAATTATAGTTGGCAAGAGATTACAACCAGCTACCACTTGTTAGGTTAATTCTAATGTTTTATTAAATTACCTCGGAACGCGAGACAGTCTCTACACACACAGCACTACTACCACTTAAACGTTGTTATTCGTACGACGGCTCGCAACCACTGAGCTGGCCCGTCTTCCCTTGGCGTCCGTAATGTGTAGCGTAGATTCTGTCGAACGCCAATAGATTGCGTTGGCGTTCCGATTAAAATCAACTCGATGACGACACGGCCATCCTGTTAGCACACGTCCTCGTGTGTTATTCTGTCAACAAAAACAATTCCGAGTACAATAATGCTCGGTCATACCTGACCATGTTTCATGTCTCTAGCTAGTATCATAACTGTAGCCATAATAACGAAACAATGAAACGTTTATAAACTTTACCATTTATCTCTCATACTAATTGGATACCTTAATCAATCCAAAATAATCATAACATTGTAATGTAAAGAGCCATGTACCATCGTCATATTTTACAGCACTATAAATCAACTTTAGATCGGCAACTTAAACTCTCTAAATACCCGAGTAAACAACTTCTATCGCCACGGCATCCCTGGCCGACGAGTCATCACCGACTCACTCTCAGACGCGCATTTACGAACCACGTAAATCGCACGTGTGCATCTCCCTCGGAGTACACACGGGACGGTCTCTGCAGACCACGACCTCCGCTAGAGCCAATATGCACACCCACGGACTCTTTAGGTTGCCCCAAGAGATACCGACTTCCAACGGGCTACGATTACTTATTAGCTACTAGTATGGTCGACTATCTACGGCTGATAGAGTTCTCACTCGTGTTACCACTATAGCTTAAACTTGTTTATCACTATTGCTAATCTCATGAATCTCTACTCCGACTTCGACTGGTACATGTCCCTCTGGCATCTTACGTAAACGATCATGGGCATATTTGTAATTACGTTTACAATTCAAAGCTCGCAACGTGTAACGATCACCATCTAAAATTTCGATGACTTTAAATGGACCTTTAAATTTTGGGTCTAGTTTGGTTTGATTACGCTCCTCATTCTTTAACAAAACGAAATCATCTACTGAAAACCTCTTTATTGGAGTTTTGGTTGTGTCAAACCTATCTGAATATTTTCTGATGCCTGCTCGCGTAGTTCTTCGATATTAACTTCCGTTTCTACATCGCTGCACATTAACGACAATGGCCTCGCAACCTTACCTATCAAAAGCTCTAAAGGAGAAGCTTTTGTAACGCGGTTCACAGTGCAATTAATTGTAAGTTGCACATCACCTATTGCGTCTTGCCACGACTTACTATCACCGACCTCTACCGCGGTTAACATAGCTTTCAGAACACCCATTACCCGCTCTACCTGACCATTCGCGCGAGAGCTACCAGAGGCAATTAGGTGCACGTTAATGTTCTTATTTTCACAGAATTCTCGGAATTCTCTACTAGCAAAACACCTACCCTGATCCGCTATAAGTCTAGTCGGGGCGCCAAATAGAGCTACAGCCTGATTAACCGCATGAATACTGCTGTTAGAATCGATGCTTGCCGTATGAAAAAGAAGCACATATTTGGTGAAGGCGTCTATAAGAACAAAAACGTATTCTTTGTGATCGTTTTTACCGCTCAGTTTGCCAGTCGCGTCAATATGTACCGTATGCCACGGTATGATAACTTTTGGTATCGGATGAAGCTCGGCTTGTACCTTCCCTGAATGCGACTTAGCTACTTTGCACGTGACACAATTATCAACGAATTTGTTGACGTACTGTGTCATACCGGGGAACCAATAATAGTCGAAAAGCTTTTCGCGTGTCTTGTCAGCGCCGAGATGAATGAGCGACTCATGAAAGTTGTTAATAACCGACCATCTTAACGCTCTAGGTAAATAAGGTAAACACTTAGTCCTACCATTGCGTTGTATTTTACGATAGAGAATGCCAGAACGTAGTACATATGTCTTAGTCAATTGTTCATTTAACTGTCCACGTTCTAATTCACTAACGATTTTAGAGATCTCCTCATCGCGTTGTTGCTCAGCAAGGAGCCAATTGGGAGTAAGTTCGGTCACGTCAATGCGCTTTTGCTCTACACGGCTAACTAGTTGATCTAAGTCGGATGGTACAGGATTACGAGAAAAGAAATCCACGTGTGCCATACGCGCGCCCTCTCTATAAACTACTTCAAAGTCGAAGCATTGCAAAAAGGCCCACCATCTATGAGCTCGCGGGGTAAGTTCACGCTTTGTCTGCGATGACTTTAAAGAGTTACAGTCAGTAACTACAATAAACCTTCTACCGTATAGGAACTGTCTAAAGTATTTTATAGAGTTGACAACAGCGAGCGTCTCCAACTCGTAAGAGTGGTATTTACTTTCTGCCGGGGACGTTCGCTTGCTGTAATAGGCTACAACATGACGTTTATCGTTTACCGTCTGAAATAAAATCGCTCCATAACCTAAACTACTGGCGTCAGTATGTAATTCTATTGCGTATTGGGGGTCAAAAATCATTAGCACTGGGTTATTTGTCTATTTAGAAACTATATCCTGTCGGATGCTCTGATGTTCTGGTTTCCAAACGATTCCACCTTTATGTGAAGTTAATTTGTGTAGTGGTGCCATAATACGGGAAAAGTTTTGTACAAACTGACGAAAATAGGAAGCTAATCCAATAAATTGCCTGATCTGGGTAACAGTTTGCGGGGGAGGCAGAGCTGTCAGAGCCTGTATCTTTCTCTGATTAGGTCTGACCTGACCAGCCTCTACCTCAAACCCTAAAAACTCCACCTTTGTCTTAAGAAAAGAGCATTTTCTAAGATTCAAAAAGAGAAACCAGCCTTAGTTAACGCTTTCAGTACGGTATTGAGCCTCTCAATACCTGTCTCTACATCAACAGAAGCTATTAAAACGTCGTCTACGTACACAATTACGTAATCATGCGCTAAGGTACCTAACGCGTTCATGAAGGCTCGTTGAAAAACTGAAATGGCATTCTTCAGCCCAAAAGGCATTGTTGGCGCGTAGAACCGACCACAACGGACGACGGAGGAGGAAGCAAGGGCGCCGGGGGGAGGTCCGGCCCATTCACCGCGTTCGTCCGAGGCACCGCACTCCGCTCCGCGACACCACCCGCGATACTCGCTTCATACCTGTTTTAATAAACGCCTATATTATACAGTCCACTATCAATTTTATCCTACAACCCGTTAGGATCACGAACAAATGGTCCTATAGTTCTTGTGGAAGAACTCACCGGAACACGAAAACCAGAAGTTTATAGCAGAGGTCGGCGTTGGTGCAAATTTCAAAAGTTAACACGAACGTCAACGGTCGCAGCGCACTGAGTCATCGGTGAAGAAGATTCAACTTCAAGGAACGGATTCGGTTAAATGAGTGAGCTCGTTCCAATTGGATTTCCTTTATCTGCTCTCTTTCCTTTCCAATTTGCCTTAATTTGATTGAACAAGTGCTTAAAAAATTCAAATCTAGTGACGGTTATTTTTTTCTCATTTTCAAAATCCTTTTAAACTTCTTATTGCCTGCCCTTTTATCTTTCTTTTCTCTCACTGCGCATAAGCACGCATCGTAAAGCCATATTTGTTAATATAAGCTAACAGTGATTATCGCACAGCTGGCCGCTCGCTTCAAGGTCAACGACCGTATTCTTTTGTTCGTCGCGCAAAACAAGTTTTCTATAACTATAAATCAGCTGTTTCTTGTTTGTTTGTACAATATGAGTGAACAATTAGATTTAGAAACACTCAAAAAGCGACGCAGTGCAATTAAAGCTAAATTAACGATATTTAAAAATTATTTAAAGCCCCTTAGCAGTGCTTCCTGTTTATCTCGTTTGCAACGTCTCGAGTTAGAGATTGAATGACGGAGATTGAATCGTTGTTGGACACGCCGGAAGACGAGTTCAAGACGCGGGTCGAGTTCGAGGACCAGTACCACTCCAGCGTGGCGGTGGCACGCAATTTACTTGCGGCCGAGTCTAGCTCAGGAGATGGGTCAGGTAAGGCACACACAAATGTCCGTCTCCCAAAAATTGATTTGCCACATTTTGATGGTAGCGTTCAGGGTTGGCTTGAGTTCAAAGACACCTACATTTCACTTATTCACACAAACAATTTAAATGACAATATAATGAAATTTCATTATCTCAGATCTTGTTTACGCGGTAGCGCCGCTTTGGTTATAAAAAATATAGATTTTACAAGCGATAATTATATAAATGCTTGGGATTTGCTATGTCAAAGATATGACAATGATCAGCTGCTCATACATAATCATGTTCAAGCATTGTTTAATGTGCAATGTTGTTCAAAAGAGTCTAGTAAAAGCTTGCGATACCTTATTGATGTAACTAATAAAAATATAAGGGCTCTTAAAACATTAAAACAGCCCACCGAACATTGGGATACATTAATAATATTTATGATGGCTCAAAAATTAGATAGCAGTACTAGTCGCTACTGGGAAGAATATCGCAATACTTTGCCTAATCCTCCAACGTTAAACCAATTTATTACATTTATAGAAAGTCAAATCAACTTGTTAGAAAAATTAGAAGAAAATATAAAAAATAACCTTAAATCTAAATCATCAGAACATAATACTATTAACAACAAATCTAAAAGTTTTATTGTGGCATCAAGTAGCAATTGTAAAACATCCACTTTAAAATGTCCTTTATGTTCAGAAAACCATTTCCTTTACACTTGTGAAACATTCAGGAGTTTGCCGACTGAAGCGCGTATTCAAAAGGCAAAGCAATTCAAAGTTTGCATGAATTGTTTACGTTCAGGTCATACTGAAAATAAGTGCAAATTGTCACACTGTAAATACTGCAAAGCGCGTCACAATACACTTTTGCATTCAGAACCTGAACCAAGTAAACCCACCAATCCTATGCCCAACAGCGGCAATGTTACCTTTTCAGCCAGTTTAGAGCATTATAATACATTTGCCTTTGTATTACTTTCCACAGCTTTGGTGCGAGTGCATGGTGCCGATAGCACTAAGCACTCCACCCGAGTCTTATTGGACAACGGTAGTACTGCAAATTTTATTTCACACGCCTTATCATCAAAACTGGGCTTGTCAAGACATAGCACTGGCTCAGCAACGGTATCAGGTATAAACAACCAGACCTCTTATAGTACACAGTCTTGTAATCTCGCATTAGAGTCTTATTACGGTGACTACACGGTCGAGTTAAATTGTCTAATATTACCTGAAATAACTAAGGTGCTGCCATCGCGTTGCGTAAATATCAGTCATATCCCTCTACCTTCAGGATTACAATTAGCTGACCCTACTTTCAACATTCCGTCAGTAGTAGATATTCTGATTGGGGCTGAAACTTTCTGGAACGTGTTAGGGCAAAACACTATTAATCTAGGGAAACACTTACCTAAGCTTCACGAAACGAAGTTAGGTTGGATTGTTTCTGGTCAAGTGGTATCCTTACCACGCCCTCAACCTTTATCTTATTTTTGCAACTATGCAAAGGGTGAAATTAATATTGACCGGTTTTGGGAACTTGACACAATCCCCGTTAAGCATTCTTTGTCTCAAGAAGAAAAAGCCTGTGAGCAAAGCTTTGTCCTCAACACACATCGCAATAATGAAGGGCGTTTTGTAGTTACCATACCTCTAAAAAAGGATCCTCAGGTATTAGGTGACTCCCTTCAAATGGCAATAAGCCGCTTCTTGTCTTTAGAACGTCGTTTTCAACGTGATAATATTTTTAAACAACGTTACCTAGAATTTATGCATGAATATGAACAATTGGGTCACATGTCATATGAAACTACAGTTCAAAAATATTTATCATCTTCTAACGAAACAATAAGTTATTTTTACCACACCATGGCGTTATTAGAGAGTCTAGCACAACCACTAAACTACGAACAGTCTTTGACGCTTCCGCCCCAACTACTACAGGCGTATCGTTGAATTCGATCCAAATGGTAGGTCCCGTGGTTCAGGATGACCTTCTGTCTATTTTGTTACGTTTTCGACAGCACAAATACGTCATAGCCGGTGACATTGAAAAAATGTATAGGGCAGTCGAAGTACATCCCACTCAGCGATCGCTACAGCGCATAGTATTTCGCGCTCATCCAAACGAGCCACTTAAGGTGTACTGTTTAAATACAGTGACATATGGCACAGCGTCTGCTCCCTACCTGGCCACCAAATGTCTCACAAGTTTGGCCTCTACCGCTACCAACGCAGAAGTAAAACGTGCAATAACACATGACTTCTATGTTGATGATTTTTTGAGTGGGAGTCACTCTATAGAGAGTACGATTAAACTATGCAAAGAAGTGATCAGCACACTTTCATCGGCAAGGTTTAATTTACGTAAATTTAAGTCTAACGATTGCCATATATTATCTCAAATATCTGACCTCGATTTTTTAAATATTAATAACACACTAGATTTTAACAGCGATGCTATCAATGCCCCATCAAAGACTTTAGGTCTTCATTGGCTATGTGATACTGACTGTCTCTCATATTCAATTAACATAGAGCAAAATCCACAAGAGGTAACCAAACGTCACATATTATCTGTTCTAAGTCAAGTTTTTGACCCACTGGGCTTGGTAGGTCCATGCGTTATTGAAGCTAAATTAATCATGCAACAGCTTTGGATAGACAAGTATGGCTGGGACGATATAGTTTCACAAGATATAAAAGATCTTTGGCTTTCTTTTGCGAATACATTACCTAGTCTTAATAAACTAAAAATACCTAGATTTATTTCATGTAGCGACTCGGTAAAAAACGAAATTCACGTCTTTTCCGACGCGTCTGAACGAGCATACGGAGCGTGTCTATACATTCGTTCGGTTTCTAGTTCTGGATCTGTTCACATTCAACTTTTAACTTCTAAAAATCGTGTGGCACCCCTTAAACCGACATCAATACCGAGACTTGAGCTGTGCGCGGCCCTAGCCGCTACAAGACTGTGTACTAAGGTTCGTGACTCTCTTACCATGCGCATTGATAAAACTTACATGTGGTGCGACTCTACGATTGTTCTGGCGTGGCTGTCTACATCGCCCATTAGACTAAAACCATTTGTGCGTAATAGAGTCAACGAGATACAGGAGAGTACGGTTGGTTGTACCTGGAACTACGTGCCGTCGAAAGAAAACCCGGGCGATCTTGTTTCCCGTGGGCTGAAGGCTGATGCTATCAGCACCAGTTCTTTATGGTGGTCCGGCCCCTCCTTCTTAATGAAACCACAAAACAACTGGCCTCAAAGGCCGAATAATATCTTAAAACAAGATCTACCGGAAGTAGTTTGCCATGTAGTTAGTAATGTTGATCCCATCACTTATAACCATCAAAGTAATATAATTATCAATCAACTCATATTAAAATATTCTAATTTTTATAAATTAAAAAGAGTAGTTGCTTATATACTTAGAGCCACTAACAACTTTAAACTTAATGCAAATAAATGCTTCGGCCCTCTTTCTACAGAGGAGCTGCACAGTGCTTTTAATTTAATTATTCATAATGCTCAACTTAACATGTTTCCTGACGAGTATTCTTCTTTAAAATCAGGAACGTCCCTGTCGCGTAGCAATCGTCTTATCACATTGACACCTTTTATAGACTCTGATAATATTATGCGCGTGGGCGGCAGGCTTGATAACTCCCCTTATGATTTTAACATAAAGCATCCCATTTTACTTTGCAGTAAACATGCCTTAACAAAATTATTATTTCAAAGCGAACATTTAAAGCTTTTACATGCTGGACCACAGCTTTTATTAGCATCTATACGTCAACACTTCTGGCCGCTTGGAGGCAGAAACTTATCAAAATGTATTGTCAAAAAATGCCTTAAGTGTTTCAGATTTAGAGCCCAAAACGTCCAGCCCATCATGGGACAACTACCTACTTCACGAACTGACCTTCAATTCCCTTTTTTAAATTGTAGTGTGGATTACGCTGGGCCAATTCTGATCGCTGATCGGAAGGGACGAGGGTGTAGACTAATTAAGTCATACCTATGCATTTTTGTGTGTCTTGCAGTGAAAGCTGTTCACCTCGAACTCGTCACAGCGTTAACGTCAGAAGCCTACATGTCAGCCCTTAAGCGGTTTGTATCACGTCGAGGTAAGCCTCGTAGCATCTGGTCGGACAACGGAACAAACTTCGTTGGTGCTTGTAAGGAAATAAATAACTTTCTGTCTGGCTCAAGTGCTGCTTCTGATATGGCACAGGAAGGCATTGATTTTCATTTTTCACCTCCTTACTCTCCTCATTTTAATGGCATTGCAGAAGCCGCTGTTAAGGCCACTAAAGGCCATCTTAAAAAGCTTCTTTCTCTCACTCATCTGACTTATGAGGAAATGGCAACTTGTCTTTGTCAAATTGAGGCTGTACTTAACTCTCGCCCACTTACCCCTGCTTCCTCTGATCCTCTAGACTTCACTGCCCTTACACCTGCCCATTTTCTAGTTGGACGACCACTCACAACCATTCCGCATCCACAGGTCACCGACGGCAACATCACTCGCTTGGAACGCTACCAACGCATCGAACTCATCAGGCAGCATTTTTGGAAGCGATTCACTAATGAGTACATTTCGTTACTGCAACAGAAATCCAAGTGGACAGCATCGAGTGGCAAGTTGGAGCTTGGGACGCTGGTTCTCGTGAAGGACCTGACACTGCCACCTCTCCTGTGGCCGTTAGGCCGCATCATCAAGGTGCACCATGGCAATGACAACATTGCACGAGTCGTTGAAGTCAAAACGAAGACAGGGACCTTAATGCGAGGCTTCAACGCTATCTGCCCCTTACCACTTCTTTGAAGTCTATAATACTTCAACCCGGGCAGCATGTTGGCGCGTAGAACCGACCACAACGGACGACGGAGGAGGAAGCAAGGGCGCCGGGGGGAGGTCCGGCCCATTCACCGCGTTCGTCCGAGGCACCGCACTCCGCTCCGCGACACCACCCGCGATACTCGCTTCATACCTGTTTTAATAAACGCCTATATTATACAGTCCACTATCAATTTTATCCTACAACCCGTTAGGATCACGAACAGGCGTCGTAAAAATTCATACTGGCCCTCTGGTGTAACAAATGCCGTAGCTTCTATTGAATCAGCATGTATGGGTATTAAATGGAAACCACTTGCGCAATCTAATTTTGAAAAGTAACTAGAACCACTGAGACGTGCAATCTGGTCACAGATAAGAGGAAGAGGGTAGCGATCTGGTATTGTGTTGCTATTAAGTGCACGGTAATCAATACACATCCTATCCGAACAGTCCTGCTTCTTTACTAGCAGAACAGGGCTCGCAAACGGCGAACAACTCGGCCTAATAATGTTAGCGTCTAAAAGTTCCTTTACACGCTCACGAAGAACACCACGCTCATCAAAAGACATTCTATATGGTCGCCGTTGTACCGTACGATTTGGATCTATCAATTTAATTCTATGCTCACCTGTAGTCACGCGAGTAATCGGCATACCGGTAATAAAATACTCTCTATAACCTTTTAAAATTTCTATTAGCTTAGATTTTTCAGTACCTATGAGGCCCGTATTAATTACGGTAAAATCAGCCTACCTTCCCTTAACGTTACAAAGTGAATTAACAGTTTTAACTTTATGTAAAGTAAGGTCCGTCGCTGTCATGTTTATAGAAAAACCTAAACCTAAAACCTCACGACCAATCATGATGTCACTTTGCAAACAATTATCGGGTAAAACGTGAAATAAAATTTCGATAAGGTGATCATTAACCGTTACGCAACATAATATTTGTTCTGTGCTGAACACTCGTGACTGACCAATACCAGTCATAACAACCACTTTACTAACGCGTTTACCAGAAAATTTGGCACCAAAGCTCTCTTTAATCAGCGAACACTCAGCACCAGAATCATAAGAAAAACAATACAGCTCACCATTATGCTCTAATGTGCCCGTAGGGGGTTGAACGACACACAGGTCCATCCGCCGCTCCGCACGCGCTGCGCCCGCCCCGCCGCCCTCTGCTTGGCTGCTACCGCTCGTACAGCGCATGGCAATATGTCCTGGTTTGCCACATTTGTAGCAGACTAGGGGCTTCGCAATTGGCTGCCGCGCTACTGTACTAGCTGCTTTCAATATTGGAAGATGTCCTCTGCCATCGTTCGGTTTGCTTCTACATTCGGATCGCTTGTGACCCAACTTGCCACAGTTGAAGCATTTTAATTGTGTCTTCGCTCGTTTGACGTCAGGTGCGCTCAAGGTCTCACTAGGGGTCGATTTCCGCTTCAGATATGCATAGGCTTGAAGTTCTTGCTGCATTTTGTCTCTCGTTGTAATGTTATTAGTGAACGCCAGTCGTTGCAATTTTGAGTCAAATTGAGAGACGTGAGCGAGTACGGTTGCTACTGCAATTTGCTCCTTATCGACATCCTTCCATCGATTATTGAGTGACGTCATCAATCGGTTCGCGTAAGCAACCAAAGTCTCTTTATCGTTTGGGTTGTCATTATGCAGCTTTATGAGTGTGCCCGCTAGAGTCTCCGTTGAAATAAACCTTGTTGAAAAGAGTACCTTAAACTCATTCCAGGTCATGCCATGGTATGCAATTTGTGATAGCCCTGTTGACGCTGCTCCTTTCAAAGCCTTGCTAATCGCAACGATAAGTTTGCCACCTTGCATTGGATTATCGGCAAAACACAAATCCGCAGTTGCGCACCAAAATCTCGCGTCCGTGCTTGTCTTGTCCGGATCGAACTCAGGCAAATCCACACGATTGTTCACATTCGGCACTTGTAATGCCTCGATCAGTGCTCGCATGTTTGCATTTTGTTGTTCAAACATAACACGCCAACCCACTTCAGCGTTTAAATTTTGACCCGACACCGATCCCACTTCTGATAACGTAAGAGGGAGGGTTGCTTCGTTGTCGTTCTCCATAGCTAGGTATAGCTAAATATCGTGGGCGTAAGTGGGAATGTGTCGGATCAAATAATAAAGCCAATGTAGGATAAATACAGTTTAATTATAATTGGCAAGAGATTACAACCACCTACCACTTGTTAGGTTAATTCTAATGTTTTATTAAATTACCTCGGAACGCGAGACAGTCTCTACACACACAGCACTTCTACCACTTAAACGTTGTTATTCGTACGACGGCTCGCAACCACTGAGCTGGCCCGTCTTCCCTTGGCGTCCGTAATGTGTAGCGTAGATTCTGTCGAACGCCAATAGATTGCGTTGACGTTCCGATTAAAATCAACTCGATGACGACAAATATAAAACCGTATATGTAAAATTAACGTGCATGAGTAGGTACATTTGGCAAAGAGCATAACTTAAATTGACATAATTAGCAGAATGAAGATCAAAACCTAGTCATTCCTTAATTATGAGCTTCTCTTTAAGTTTTATAAGATCTTGCTCCTGATCAATCCGATTGTGAGGCATTCCTTCTTTCTTACGTAAGTAAATTTTTCCATAAGAGGTCCAGTAGTAATTGATACAATGCGTATTTGCAAAATCACGCGCGAGGAAAAATAGTCGTCGTCCTTTAAGCGTTAGGCAGTCCGAGATAAATATCGGTTTCTGTGGGATATTCTGATCTATTAGTTTAGTATTTAACTTCTCGATTTTTTCCGCCACTGTAAGCTTTTTTAGATTTTTAAGGAAGCTTTCTTTAGTAAGAACAGACGAAAACTCTGCTACAATTGGTTTCATTACATCGGGCTTGGAGAAAGGACGATATATATCTTTGATATCCGAAGTATTTAATTGTAAGCTGAGCACGTTACCAATCTTTTTCAGAATGTTGCAGAGATCTTGTTTCGATTCATTTTGTAATTTAAGTATGTTTCGAATTGCCACTTTTGCCGAGCAGGATTGTCGCTCAAGATTTTCAATTTTAGTTTCCAGGATATCGATATACGCTAGTTGTTCTTTACGCTCCTGCCTAAGATTTTCCAAGTCCTTTAAGAGATCATCATATTTTGAGGATAAGAGTTGGATCGATGTAACAATACTCGCATTTTGTAATTTGATTTCTTCTATAGACGACACTAAACTTTGTAATTTACCGTCGTGTTCACGGGTGAATTTATCAAAGGAATCTCGCATTTCTTGCATTAAATTGCCAAATTCATTTTCTTGGACTTTTCGTTACATTCGTCGCGTATTAATATTAAATTGAACCTCCTTATTCTGCAAGTCAGACACACTTCCTTCAACACTCTCCGTGTCGGTCTCTGGATGAATTGGTTGTTTAGGTGGAGTCCGTTTTAGCGGCATTATTGTAGATATTGCTGATTTTTCTTTTTGTTGCACAAAATCTTATTCCAGGCTTAGCCAAAGGAAATAGTAATAAATAAGAAACACGACTACGTACGTGCAAGACGAGGTGATGGAGGCAGTAATTTTCAAACTCAACAGCTTTGGCTTTGCGTAGAAAGAAACGTTGCACTTCTTCAACAATTCGGTGACAGATGACGGATGCGAATGATAGGTGACGTATGACAGTTGATTGTTGACAGTTGACAGATGTCAGTTACAGTTTCCTGTTGAATGGTGAAGGGTAGCGCTGTCTCGACTGTTGCTGTCTCCGTTGCACTACGACTCTCCGTATCTTGTTGAGTTTTGCGCGCCTAGTACTCGGTGATAATTTATGTTGTTTATTTTACTAAAATACACTTGAGAGCAATAAAATCGCACACCCCTTGTAATTTGGTTTATTACTGATTGTTTTCTAAAATCGAAAGATATTGAGTAAAAATCATTAGACAAAATTAAAGCATACAAGCTTAGCTTTACAAAAACATAAAATTAAAATCATTGACCTTCACGTAACTTACAAAAACCGACCGTACACCGAATTCCCCAAATTCACGCGTTTGCGTTGTCACTACTTGCACCCTTAGCCGCAGGTATAAAAAGGTCAGTTTATTGGAATTTTTATTCAGTTGCATACCGAAGGTCAACGTGATAACATCTCTACTGGAAGCATACGGATTTACTGGAAAAATATGGATACCACGCCCGCAGAAGCCGCTCAAGTTATTGCCTTGCTCGAAGCAGGCCATAACCAAAGTGAAGTTGCTCGACGGCTAAATTTGAGCCGCTACTCTGTTCGTCGTGTATACCAGAGGTTCCAAGAGACCGGTGGCTACATTCGGCGACCAGGATCTGGCCGGCGACGCACAACATCAGAGCGTGATGACCGCTTTCTTGTGACAAGGTCTTTGAGAAATCGGCAACTGAACGCGGTTCAACTGGGACAACAGCTTCGAGAAGTTCGCAATGTCAGTATAAGTCGGTGGACAGTTCGAAGAAGACTAGGTGAAGCAGGAATGACTTCACATCGCCCAGCAAATGGTCCCAAATTGACCACAGCTCACCGACAAGCCCGGCTACAATTTGCTAGGGAACATTTAAATTGGACGTATGACCAATGGCGGGGATGTTATGTTCTCTGATGAGTGCAGAATGACTTTACATGGTCATGATGGACGCTCTAGGGTCTACAGAAGGTCATCAGAGCGATTTTCACAATGCTGCATAAGCGAACGTGTGGCTTTTGGAGGTGGATCGTGTATGTTTTGGGGTGGCATAATGTTGGACACTAAAACTGACATTGTATTCATCACTACGGCGAATACCGGCCCGAGATCGAGAAGTTTGACGGCTGCACGATACGTCGAAGAAGTGCTCGAAGAACATGTGAGGCCGCTTGCGTGGCTTATGGGAGAAGATTTTCTCTTAATGCACGACAACGCCAGACCGCATGTCGCTAGAACAGTTTGCGACTACATGGAAGATGTTGGAATCACCGCGATGGAGTGGCCAGCTCGTAGTCCTGATCTCAATCCGATTGAGCATGTCTGGGATGAGCTAAAAAGAAGAGTTCGAGCAAGAAGCCCTGCTCCTACGCGCCTCCAAGAGCTTCAACTTGCCATTGAAGAGGAGTGGAACGCCATACCACAAGATTTCATGGTGAAATTAATACGGTCCATGAAAAACCGATTAAGAGCTGTAATCAAGGCTAGGGGAGGGAATACACCTTATTAAAAAACAATTTGATCAAGCATTTTGAGTTTTATTTTTATTCTTTGTTAAGCTAAATTGGGTAATTTTATCCGTATGTTGGGTTTTGTGCCCTAAAACTCCCTATGGGTACTTTTTTTACACTGTATTTGATATCATTAGAAAGGTACTGAAGTAAACATTCAAATAGTGTAAGTTTTATTTTAATATGTATTCACATTTATGAAAAAAACTGCTTTAACAACAAAAAGTCAACGTGTGCGATTTTATTGCTCTCAAGTGTATTAATTTCTTTTTTAAATAAATTGATATTGGGTACACACGACTATTCGCTTTCGCGGTCCAGGGAGGAGAGGAATTAATATTAGTAAGTCAATGTATGTAGATGTGAGAACTTAGTGAATATCTTTTATGTGATGCTGTAACCTGGTAGTGTTATAATAGGAC
Organism: Catocala nupta; assembly: GCA_963675205.1. Taxonomy (NCBI): domain Eukaryota; kingdom Metazoa; phylum Arthropoda; class Insecta; order Lepidoptera; family Erebidae; genus Catocala; species Catocala nupta. The sequence goes on along the minus strand of OY776079.1, from coordinate 6,261,292 downwards.
TGACATATAATTACTTTATATAAGTCCCCAAACAAATAAACAAAAAAAAAATACTTGCTCAATGTCAATCAGCCTTAACACAGGTAGAATACTTCACAATACATTGACAAGTCCCATCAACTAAGTTAAAAAGGAAATATTTGACGTACTAAATATAATTGGCCATATAAAACAAAAATAATATTTCGACACTGACAGCTTCACATATCCGTGACACATCGTATGACCTTCGACTTGTTACAAACAATCACAATCAAATTTTAGTACAATAATGATAATACGGTGATATTTGTTATATTGGCCTTTTTTGTCCAGCCCCTATAGTCACGGGCCTCTGGGGTACACGGGCAAAGACGAGTCAATCAAAATTAAGGAGCAACGAGAGAATAATTCAAGCCCGAAAAATGAAAATGGGCGAGCAATTCATCGGTGAAAGAAAACATGTCTCTAAACATTTCCTAAAAGAATTTGGAGGAGCGTTAACAATAGAACTACACCGGCGCCGAACAAGCCCGCAAGCTAAAGCAATAAAGCAATTACAAAAATATTATTACATACAATATGCACAAAACAATGCACAAAATCAAAACCAAGCTCGAAATTTAGCCAATGCACAAGATGAAAATTATGCACAAAATCAAAACTATTTGCAAACACAAACTGGTTGGCCAAGGACATCGGAACCTCAAAAGATTAGTAAAAAGTCTATTCAAAAGGTAAGATACTACTGACTACTGACTTGTTTCAGAGTTGCAAAAGCAGTACAATAAAAACCCTCATACAAGCAATACAATACACTGTTCATGATTCCTACACACAAGATAGACGTCTTGATTGCCAGATATTGATTGCCAGATAATTTGTGGTAGACAGGGATGGATTACGACTTTTACGAACATACCGAACCTCTTTTGCTTTGAATTGATTACGATATAGGTCTATTCAGGAACATCAGTGCAGAGACGGGTTCATGTTCCGTCAATGACCAAATTATAAAACGATCATTGTGTTGCCGATTCTATTAAGTGACTCCACGAATGGCGTAGTGGTTTACGTAACCGCTCACCACTACCATTGCGCCGTGTTGTGGGCTCGAATCTCACACGGGACAAAACATTGTATGATCCGCAAATGGTTGTTCCGAGTCTTTGTAAAGTTTGTAAAGTCTATACACAAGAATTATTCATAGTGCGGATGTTGTCTTTTTAAATAAATACAAAAATACTTACAACGTGTAAGTGAAATTAAAGAATAAATATATAAAAACTTTTTTTTTGTCGGACTAATTAAAGTATTAAATTTATGCGTCTGGCAATGAATTTATTTATTTATAAAAGGTACAATTACAGAATACAGACCAAGTAGTGATTAGGATTAATTTTACATGAAAACATTTCTAAATCTGCACTCCAATTACTACTGTACACAGCATTCAAAATTTATACAGCTTCAAATATGTAGGTGAACGTTATAATAAAAAAGAATAATACAGTTTAAACTAGGAGTGTAATATACATTAGGTTAAGGTGCATTCAATTTGCGTAAGGATTCTATGAATCTGCTGTGACTATCCACAAATATATCAACATGAGCGCAAATATACTGTCTACACATTCGAAACAGTGGATTATCTTGGGATACTATTGTTATATTATTATATTATATTATTGTTACACGTTGGTATTCGAAACAACTGCGGAGTACGCACAGATAGAGAAGTGTAACTGACTTAGGAGAGTACAATTAAATGAGCCCTTCGAGATTTTATACAGGGTGTCCAAGAACCTGGCGTCCAACTGGATTCCCACGATGCCCCAAGTTCTAACAGTACTCAGAAAAATATTTTAAAAAATCCACCCCATGTACTTACAGAATTATACTGATTTCAAAAAAAAAGGGGAAATGAGCACCCTGTGACATACTTTTGAATGCTGTGACTGCTAATGCTGATAATTTCGATATTTCTTGGAGGTTTTGTAATCTAGGGTATTGCTGTGTCTAAATAGAATGTAAAAATAAAGTACTTATTGTACCATTTTAAAATAAAATATTATTTTAACTAAAGGTGATATGGAAAACTATTGAATTTCGCAACTTTGACCGACTATAGTGTAAAAAAAATGTACCAAAATAGTATGGCAAGTGACGTCAAATTTTGACGCGTTTATTCCTCTTTTTAAAAAGGTATAATACTTACACATTAATTTGAAAAAAAAAATTTTGATAATATTTTTACTCAACAACCCAATTTTTACGAAGTGCCTACCTACTAACGGTAACTGTCGGACCCTTTCTTATCTTAGAAACTGTTATGTTACTACTATTATTTACTTCGGTTCCAAGAGTGAGCAAGAAGGAAATACACACAGGTAGATGGGTTCCCAGTAGAATAAAAGCAAAGAATGTTAGTTTAAAGATATTTTATTACAATAAATGTTCAAAATGTTGACCACCCGCGGCAATACAAGCTCTCACTCTCCTTAAAAAGGACCGCTTTATGTTTCGCGAGTAACTTTTTTGACGTATCACCTGCACTGCTTGTGTTATCTTCTCACGAAGGTCAGCGATGTCATTAATGGGCTTCGCATAAACGAGCTCCTTCATAGTTCCCCAGAAAAAAAAATCCAGCGGATTTAAGTCAGGTGAGCGGGCTGGCCACGGGATTGTTCCTGATCGCCCAATCCACCTGTTCGGGTATTGCTCGTCCAAAAACTCTCTAACGGATACGCGAAAATGTGCTGGACAGCCGTCGTGTTGGAACCACATATCTGGTGGGGTCTCTTCTAGTAAGTTTGGCAAATCATTTTGAAGAAAATTTAAATATGATTCGCCAGTCAAATTCTCGGGCATCTCAAATGGACCAATAATATTCCCACAGAGAATACCGGTCCACATGTTCACTTTGAACCGGTACTGGGATCTATCTTCTCGCATCAAGTGCGGATTTTCCACATGCCACTCGTGCAAGTTGTGTAGGTTCATGTAGCCATCCTTCTTAAATGTAGATTCATCTGACCACAAAATTTTGTCGATAAAGTTTTCGTCTTCTCGATGTTTTTGCAGGATTGTTTCACAAAACGCGACTCGGCTCGGATAGTCTCGAGGTAAAAGACTTTGCACTCGCTGTACGTGGTACGGATGATATTCTTCTTTTTGGAGAATACTGTGTGCTGTGCTCTTCGGTATCCCCGTATCAGCTTCTATTCCTCGCACAGAGATGCTTGGATTTGCCGACACCGCCTCTAAAACTTCATCGCGTATGAAGTCATTTACGGGTCGTCCTTCACCAGCTACTTGATTGGGGAACCGCCCGTCACATAGTGATCTGTGCACATTAATGAAAACTCGATGGTCGGGATATCGCGTAGCCCTCGGATACCTTTCTCTGTAAAGTCTCGCTGCAGCTCGTCCATTACCTCTACATTCTCCATAAATGTAGTGCATATTTGCGTATTCTTGCGGAGTGTAGGTCGCCATGGTAGCACACACAAAACACAAACTGTCCAAACACAGGCAAAGGTCGTCGTAAAGAGTTCGTTTCAAAGTCCAGAGCACAAAGAGTAATCGAGTCCAATAAACAAAGCTTTAAATCGTAGTACGTGATCAATGGTAACAATAAGAGAGAGGTGCGTAGTAACGGCAGGAGGCAGTGACGCGTACTGACCGTACTGTTATCCTAAATAGCACGATCCCAGATAGCGTCACTATCTATCTCACTCGCACCTCTAACCTTTTTCTCCCTCACTCTTACCTGAATAATGGGGTACCATAAAGAAGAACCAGCAAATCGCAAAGATAGTTTCTGTCTTGCTCCCTCCTGTTGTAATAACGAATCACTATGGTGAGATGCATGCACATACCGTCCCTTACGGTCTAACCTGTTTTTTGAGAGGCCTGTTGTTATTTTTATGAGCATACAACAGTAATTCTTTAGAGGTTAGATTCAATTCGTCGTAAATTTTTCTTTCTAAGAATTCTGTAAGACATCGTAAAAATTGGGTTGTTGAGTAAAAATATTATCAAAATTTTTTTTTTTCAAATTAATGTGTAAGTATTATACCTTTTTAAAAAGAGGAATAAACGCGTCAAAATTTGACGTCACTTGCCATACTATTTTGGTACATTTTTTTTACACTACAGTCGGTCAAAGTTGCGAAATTCAATAGTTTTCCATATCACCTTTAGTTAAAATAATATTTTATTTTAAAATGGTACAATAAGTACTTTATTTTTACATTCTATTTAGACACAGCAATACCCTAGATTACAAAACCTCCAAGAAATATCGAAATTATCAGCATTAGCAGTCACAGCATTCAAAAGTATGTCACAGGGTGCTCATTTCCCCTTTTTTTTTGAAATCAGTATAATTCTGTAAGTACATGGGGTGGATTTTTTAAAATATTTTTCTGAGTACTGTTAGAACTTGGGGCATCGTGGGAATCCAGTTGGACGCCAGGTTCTTGGACACCCTGTATAAAGTGGACATGTCGCTTATCCATCTCGTTTTATCCAATCCAACCATGTTAAAGTAACGAAGTCGAGCTTCGTATTCAGGTATTTTACGCCTTAAGCCGCATTTCGTGCATAAAGTTCTGACAAACCGCCTCTGTAGAGATTATATACGGTCTATATGAATTTTATATACCCGCCACACGGATGCGAAGTACTTAATAATAATTCTAACTAAAGCATAGTATAGAGTTATCATTGAACTGGATTGTCTAAAGGGTTTTGAATTTCGGAGTACAAAAGATAACATGCAGTTAGCCTTATTACAAACCTGATCGTAACGTGGTTTGAAAGACATAGTTGAATCGAAAATTACCTCCAAGTCGCGGATTTCCTTTACCCTGTCTATTACAATGCCCTTGATATTATAATTGTAATTGAGTGGTGTTTTGCTTTTTGTAAATGATATAACCTGGCACTTTTTTATATTTAGCGACATAGGGTTCTCGTCACACCATTTAACAACAGTATTTATATCCGATAGGAGTGCCTCACAGTCTCGGTGATCGGAGATACGTCTAAAAATTTTAATATTGTCAGCGTAGGCTAAACATTCACTCTCAATTTTACTAAGTAAATCATTGACAAATAACAGGAACAAAAGGGGCCCCAAATTTGAGCCTTGGGGGACCCCCGAAGACGCCAAAAATGGGATCGATTCGTATCCACTAAGTGCAACAACTTGAGTTCGGTTTGATAGATAGGATGTGAGCCACCTATACAGATTCCCATGTTGGGCCTTCGAGCGCAAAGCAAGATGGTCGACACGATCAAATGCTTTGGAAAAATCTATATATATAGTCTACTTGCTGCTTGTAATTGAAAGATCCGCATATATAAGCAGAGTAACATAGTAGGTTCGAACTAGTTGATCTACCCGTGATAAACCCATGTTGACGCGGACTTAATAAATGATTGAGATGATTATATATATGTTTATAAACAAAGCCTTCGAATATTTTAGAAAACTAGTTCAGTATACAAATTGATCTATAATTAGAAGCGTTGCTTTTATCACCAGATTTGTAGATTGGAGTGATCTTAGCAATTTTCACAATTCAGGAAAAACACCCTCTTTAAGAGATTTGTTAAATATTATTGAGAGCGGAGTAACAAGACATCGCGCATAATCGTATAAAGATGGGCGGTATACCATCAAAGCCAGCATTTTTTGTCAGATCCACATTTTTTAACTTGTGTAATATATCACTATCTGTTATATGCAAGTGACTAATGGCATAGCTTGAAGTTTGGAAGTTAGGACAGTAATTTGTGGTTGCACTGGGGTAATAAACTGATGAAACATATCTTGCAAATAGGTTGACAATATCTCTACCCGTATTACAAACGTTACTCTGATAATATACGCGACTAGGAATGCTGTTAGTCACACGTTTGATTTTTGTGTAGCGCCAAAAAGCTTTTATATTGACCCTAAGTTCACCTTCAATTCGCGCAATATACGTTTTGAAGCACGGTTTTACAACGATCTTAACTCGAGCTCTAAGCATTGAAAACATATCGTAATGTCTGGGATTTCTATAACGCTTGAATTTAGTATGTGCTTTGTTTTTGGATGCGAGTAACTTAATTAAATCCTTCGAAAACCAGGTGGGATACGTATTAATCAAAATTTTTGTTGTGGGTGTATATTTTTCTATTATTGAGTAAATTTTATCATAAACAAGTTGAACAAAACCGTTACATCCCAGTTCCTACGCGTGTTTCTCCCAATCAATAATTACTAGGTCCCTATTACAGCTCTCATAATCTGTTTTACGGTAACATATTTTTTTAAGTGATGTGTTATGTGTCAGTGTAGCAACGCTAGATCTCAATACAAGTTCAAGGGGCGGATGATGTAAGTCAATGCGACTAAAGGGTAGTGCAGGTGTCACACTCAGTAACTCAGGGTAATCAGTAAATATTAAATCAAGTATCCGGTTATTATGGTTTCCTGTAAAATTGAGTTGCCGTATCGTTGTCGAGTGAAAGAGATAATAATAATATAATATTCTACAACATACACACAACACCATCTAGCCCAAACTAAGCAGAGCTTGTACTATGGGTACTAGACAATGGATAAACATACATATATGCTTTTTTTTTGTAAATACATACATATTATACATAGAAACACCCAGACCAAGACAAACATCCATGTTCATGCACACAAATGTTTGACTTGTGCGGGAATCGAACCCGCGACCTTAGGCGTAGCAGTTGGTTACACTAACCACTACGCCACCGAGGCCGACATGTAATGATTTAGACTTTTCACAGTTATAGTTTAAAGGACAGCCTGTTTCACTCGACCAAATTATATTTCCAAGATTATAATCACCCAGAATACATGTCATGTGATCTGGTGAATCACTGAATATGTTGTAGCATTGTGTGAAATGATTACAAACAACATCCCTAGGTAAATACTCAGGAAGATAAGCAACACACAAATTAATGACATGAGAGCCATTAACCCTAAGTTGTATCCATACATCTTCCAAGTATTCAGAAAACCATTCATTTTTAATGGAAATTTGAAGTTGTTTTGAATAAGTGAAAAGTACACCCCCACCATGGCTCTTTCCATACCTAGCGCAAAACCTAGCGTCTCGATCTCTGCGTATTACACAATACCTATCATCAAATAATTCAGAAGACAATATCGTTTCATCAAGACAAGTCTCACACAGGCAAATTAAGTCAAAGTTATTACTAAATAATATTAAAACAGTATTATATATGTCTATCGTTTTGCTTTTCACACCCCTAATGTTTTGATAATAAATTAACAAGTACATCATTGTGTAAGTTAATATTTAAGAAATAGAACCAATTATAAGAAATATAAATAGAGATTAACATATGAGATTAAGGCTCTCTTCATTTTTAATTAATATGTGCTTGCTTTCAATTACTTTTGTTACAAAAATACGTCCATTTCTCACCCAAAAAAACTTATAGCCCTCTTCTTTCGCCTTCTTACGTGCTGCGGCATGCAAGGATTTATTACATGGAGACAGATGCTCTGACACGTACACCGGTAACCTTTCACCTGCAATTCCTGGCAGTGCAGTATTAAGTCTATTAGTAGGGTTGGATTTATTATATCTGTGCACTGCAGCATAAAAATCATCACGCTTGCCCACACAACTGAACTTGGCGATTATAGTACGGGGATACCTGCTCTCCTTGTTCAATTTTGCAACTCTAGTGCACTTCACCACATCACCCTCCTTCAAGTCATGACCTGACCATGACTTTAGAGCATTGATTGAATAGGCTTTATTGATGCACGTTATGACCTGTTTTTCTCAGGATTCAGAGGACACCTCAAAAAAAGACAAGGACAAAGGCAAATTCCAACATGAAGACCCATTGGAACGAGTTTTATCTTGTGCGGGAGAAATGGGATTGTATCAGTGGTACTTGTTCGTTTGGATGTTGCCCTTCGGATTTTTCTTCTCGTGGGTATATTTTGTACAAATGTTCATTGCGGCCACACCAACGCACCATTACTGCAGAATCCCAGCGTTGGCACACTTACCACAGCACGTGAGGTAAGGAAGCATGCATTCTAGATTTTATGGTTCGATTGAACCTAGCCCTGTATCTCGGCTATGGCCGAAAATGGCAGAGAAGCAATTTCTTGGCCAGAATCAGTAGGTACTTCATAAAAATATATATACGAAACTTCGGGCAAAAATAATATTAATAATACACCGCGAAGTTTCTTTGGATTTTTCTTGTAAAGTAACGTTTATTAGTTGTTTAGACCTCTTTACTACTGGATTTAGGATGATCAAAGCGTTACTTCACGTATTTTATGATACTAATAGTATCAACAATGGAACCGAAACATCGGCATAGATAATTAAGGAGGAGGAGACTAAACGTGCGAAGCTCTAATTATCAAAAAAATATGCCCTTAGGTGTGTGTTTAATTAATTTCGCACTTAATCCTGTCATTGCAGTAAGCGCATGGATGATACATCCACACTGCACTTACTTTTTGTGGGGAAACATAATGCAACATGCAGATAACATTTGGTAACATTCTTTAACTTTTGCGACTGTTTGTTGCTTTATAGTGAATGTTTTTTTCGTATCCATACCGCCAGTAACATGTATTAACACAATATAACAAAGAGTAACATTTAGTTACAAGCGAGTTGCACGGCCCTTGTTTACAATCATCTGCAAGCAAAGGACGTGTACCTCTTCTACCTATAGATCTAAAACATGGCAGATGAAGAAGTGAATCATTAACACCATGTTTTCACATAATAAATTCCTAAAATCTCAAGATTGTCATGTTAGCAATAAGTAATGTTAGGAAACATTCTATAACAAATGTTGTCGATTGTTACCATTTGTTGACTGTTATCAGAAGTTAGGCAACGTTAACTAATACGGCAACATACACACATAAAAAAAAGTCCACGTTCACTTAGAAAAGTTAAATATAATTAATTATTGCTGTAACATTTAAAAAACACAATTTTAGTATGATAATTTCTTCTTTTTTAGTATTTATCTTATTCTTGAATGGCAGCTTCCTTGATCTCTGATAGAGTTCTTGGAGGTGGCTAACGACTCCAAACAGCTCGCTTGAGAGCGTCCCATGCGTGCTCGATTGAGTTTAAATCCGGAGAGCTGGCAGGCCAGTCTAACCGCGTGATTTCGTATTCCCGGAGAGCAGCGCTTAGTTGTTGAGCTCGGTGTGCGGGCGCATTATCGTCGACCAACACGAATTGGTTACCATAATTTATGCTGAATAGTCTGATGATGCCATCAATAACACCTGTCTTGTACAAATTAGCTGTCATAGAGCCTTAGTACGGGATCAAAGGCGTTCAAGCTCCAATCATTATTCCGCCCCAAAAAGACACCAATTTGCAGTGACAGTTCTTTGCCTTTCAGAATTCCCAGGCCGTTTCCAAATTCGGACACGTCAGTTATCAGGGTGCGTACTAATCCGTGTTTCGTCAACGAAAAGACAATTACGCCAGACATCTTCTTCGTCTTCATCGTTTTGACGCTGCAATCTGCGTCGCTGACGTTTCCGTGTATTCAAAGGTGCTCGCCAGGATCTCCTTGATCGTAATCTAAAGTGGTCTAAACAATTACGAATGGTCTGAATGCTAATATTCAGTCCAGTATACTTCTGAACATCACTAAAGACAGCCGGCCGGCCACTGCGAGGTCGATCAGCCAGGTTGCCCATGCTCCAGTCCCTCCACAGGGTAGTAACGACGCATGTTTGAGAAACGTAGACTCTGGCTGCGATTTGCCTTGTACAATATCCTTCTTAACACAATTCTCGCTTGCAAGACTTCAGACAGTCCACCTGACATTTTTCAAATGAACAAGGAAATTTATTAAAACTGCTTTCAGGCAGAAACAAGAATGAGGGTAATTTATCATTAACCTCGTTTTTATATAAAAATAAACAAAAGAAGATTTATGTTTTCAACATTTAAATAATGTATTCTTTAATAAAGAATACAAACGTAGTAATTTATTTTTAAATATTTTATACAATTAAAAAATGACCCTTTTTCTGTGTACGCGAACATTTCTTGATGTGAGGTACTAACAAAAAATAACTTTCGGATGCTGTCCACTAACATTTAGAAACGTTAATCCTCAAAAAGTAGCTGCGGTGTGGATGCACCTTTAGAAAACATGCACTCTGACGGTTGTTGTCAACAATCCAGTACGTAGTACATCTTAACTCAATGGTATTCTTATACTTATTATTACAAACATTAAAATAACGCACAGAAACAACACACATTCTAGAAATATTAATTTGTGAACCACATAAATCCTTGTACTCTGGCATCGAAACCACAAAATAGAATGCCCTGTCGGTCGATTCTGTTAAAATTTAAATTGATTATTCTACAGGATCTATAGCAATAACAGGTGGTTATTAAGGTTACTAGTGAGATGACAAATTTGAGATGAGATTTCAACAGAATTACTACATAGATTTTAACAGATTGACCACTTAAATTGTGCCAGCTGTCCAGTCTTATAACGATAGTCATAGCGTAGTTGCCTATGTTTAAAGCGTCGTATCCACTAGGCAACAATTAACGCACAACACGTGACGCTCAACAAGATCGGCAACGTTGCAGAACAACGCGCGACGTTGTCAGCTGGTGCGCAACATAACGCGCGGCTTGTTGTTTGTTTCCATGCGACATACAGTTGAGCATCAAATGTTGTCAAGTGGAGACGTGACGCGCAGAAATGTCCGTAGTGTGATGTAGTGAAAGTGTGCTAAAATCAACACTAGTTCCTCTGGCGACATGTTGCCGACGTCTGGTCATGTGTGGACAGACAACGTTGCTAAACACAGTTCCGCGTTGCCGTGAGCAATAATGTTATGTAACATGTCGCGCGTCAAATGTTGCCAAGTGGATACGAGGCTTGATATTGTACATTATTTTACACACAAGAGCAATAGCAAAGTGAGGGAGCAATTATTATTTTAAATTTGCTACGAAAAATGGGGATGTAGTGAGGATATCTGAAAGAAAAAAAGAAACAAAAATAATTGTATTTGTTCCACATTCATAGAAGGTAAGTACCAGGAAACACAACTAATATAAAAACAACAAATAAGGTCCTACGTCAGCTATGTTGCAGTATAACCATAAAGCTGGTATTCTTGCCGTATCTGCATGTTCTCTCTATCTCCCTCGGACACCTGCATTTAAATAGCAGTTACGTCACAATTTATATCGTGCATCCTTTTCTGTCATTTGACAATTACCCCTATTACAAGATTTGAAACGTGTATATCTTATTAAAAATTGTAGATTTGAAAAAGTATTTGTATCTCAGAGTTTCGGTAATGTAACTGAGGAGAAACATGGTGTCCTTCTCTACAACACAAAGTGATCGTTCCTGGTGGGCCGCGGCCCAACAGTTGATGTCGGGAACTTGTATATATACTTAGTCGCTGTGTAAACTTCACGTGCGTGATTCAGGTTTGTGTGGCGAAGCGCCTATTATGTACAGCGCCATCTGTTGTCCATCGTAGAAACCATTTCGTCTGTGTGAAGTCGCTACATAACTAGTTGTTTAAAATAATAACTGCACGGATGACGCAGTGGTTTAACTGGTTTTCTGCGCCACTGCCACTCGTCGAGTGTTGTGGATTCGATCCTACACGGGACAAAACTTTGTGTGATCCACAAATGGTTGTTCCGCGTCTGGGTGTTCTTTGTGTCCGTTATTTGAATGTTTGTAAAGTCCCTCGCAACACAGGAATTACTCCTAGTGCGGGCGTTGTCTTTAAAGTATAAGATAGAGTTATCCACCTTATTGTTTGCAGACGTAACTTATCGGTGCCAATCATCAATGGCAAATTGGATCGCTGCCACATGTTTGATATTGACTGGAAAGTTGTAGTGCAGTCAGGGATACGGCCGTCAGAGAATACGCGCAAGGTGGAATGCCAACACGGATGGGAGTACGAGTTCACCGACATACCATACCCGACTATCGCTACTGAGGTTGTAATACATATAGTCTTCTTGATTTTCCCATCAGCTCCGCGTGCTTAAAAGTTGGTTAGGTTAGGAACAGTAGTTTCTGGATGAGGAATTTCAAAAATTATCGGTTGAGTAGTTCAGGCGTGAAAGCGTAACAAACAATCTTACATTCGTATTATTAATATTAGTTAGGATTTTTATTTTATAGTGTAGCGTACCTACTTTTAAATAACATACAATCTTAGAAACTAACATATTATACTTATATACATACCTACTTTGTTTGTGGTATCTAAAGTACCATTGTTTAATGCTTTTCTTGCCTTTTTATGCTAACTTCGTAGTACAAGGGGCGCACTGAAAGTTTTGCACTTCTGGCTTCTCGGAAATATTTGAATATATTAAAATGTTATATTTTTGAAACATTACAACCTTCTTAATAATTAAAAAGAAATTTCGCGGGAGATCATTTGTCAATTATTTTTTATCACACATTAAATTGCTCTGTACTGTTACAGGCCACTCTAACTACCGAACCAGCCATCCCTAACATATAAATCCCTTACTCATCATTTTCTCTAACTCAATGCAATAGACAGTAGCATAATCATAAGTACAAAATATCTATTGTAATTAATTATCAAGGACAAATAAATAGTCTTTTGACTACCAAATATCTTTTTTGTAAAAACGGCCTTCTAGTTCGTGTCGTAACATTGGTGGCAGCGGTGGGATAACAAAATCCCCGGTATCCTCCAAGTGTACAAATTCTGAACTACTAAAACCCGACCGCGGAGTGAATGACATTCCAGTGAGAAAAGTGAACTCTAGTATTTTCCAAATCTGGTGTCGTTTCCAAGATACTTACCATTTCCTAACAAAGATCGCGACATAAGATATAATCCAGTGTTCGAGTTTCTTGCGAGTTCCAGTCGAGTTGAGAAACAGTAGTACCCTAACGCGGAGTGCAATACCCAAACTTTTACACTTAAATCAACTTCGACTTCCATAAGTCTCGCCCAACTAGACGATTCTAGAAGAAGCTGTATATTATGTTCCTGCTGGGTGTGTTCTACGTGAGTTACTTCAATCACTCATACTTACCAGTGCAAATCTTATCCAGTGCAGTGCAATTTCTAGCGATTTAGTGCCCCAACTTTTATAAGCTAAACCAATTAACTTAATTCATTTGTCGGACGTAACTCAGGCGTCGAGATAAGAATAGCGCCGTCCGTTCAATCATAACAAAGAGATAAGGCTTTAGCTCGCACAAGTTCGAAGAATTGGTGTCACATTATTCTTTGTTTAAATCTTACCATCCTTTTACAGCGAATAGTATCAATTTATATTTTTACTATCGGAAATTATTAAGCTACAATGTCTTAGGAGAAACTCGGAAAACCTATTGCTGTGCATTCCGAGTTCGTTGATCTGAATGTTCTGATTAAATTTATAAAACCTTATGATGGTTCTAGGGACAAGCTCACACCTTTTATCACAAATTGTTCCAATGCTTATTATCTTGCTTCTACGAATCAAAAACCTATAGAATATATCTAAATATATTCTAAGTCAACTCCAAGGACGAGCGGCAACTGCATGTTCGATCAAAGATTTTCATAACTGGGATCAACTTAAAGACTTTTTAAATACACAATTTGGCGAGCGAAAATACTACTCTCATTTATTAACCGACCTTCAAGAGTGTCGGCAAATGAATAATGAAACGGTTACGCAGTACTGCCTAAGTTTAGAGACATGTTTATCCCAGTTGTAAATTGAAATTAATTTATCTAATACCAAGAAAATGGACCTTCCTGGCAAAACGAGTGCAATGGGGGACGTAGCCCTTCACACTTTTGTCCTTGGTTTATACCCAAGGTTATCGAACAATGTTAGGGTTCGATCCCCGAAAACCTTGAACGAGACTATAAACGCAGCCGTTTCAGAAGAAAAGATTTTGCAATTTGTTTAACCCGGACCAAGGTCATTCCCGAAACCAGAAATAAATCACCAGAGTTCAGACCAAATAACCAAATAACGTCATTGAGAACTACCGTAAAAGGGAATATAAAATATTAAAGGACGAAATCGACAAGCTCAAGTCAGAATTAAATAGCGCACATAAAGAAATCGAATTATTGTCTTTGGAAAACAGCACCCTAAAGAAATTAAACGAAGAATTTAATAAAAAAAATTACATTTACAAAAAAAATTTCAGCAGCCCAGCAAAAATCAAGACTCCTAAGAAATCGTTGTCGTTAAAGGATCAACAAAAAGTCAGTATGCAACATTCCGCTCCAGAGATGGAGCTACTCACTAACAACACAAATACAATAACTCAAAACACAAAACAATACACAAATAATGTGACAAAATATAAAAATAAAATGTGTATTCTGAGTGCCAACAAAGACAACACAAACATACTATCATTAGCGCTAAAAAGCTTCTATAAATATTATAATGTATGCCATTAATTAACTCCAAACGCTGGAATAAAACAACTACTAAAGGAATTACGCAATAAATTACATAACTTCACAATGGATGATTAGTGCATCATAATGATTGGTGAGGAGGATTTTAGGACTACAAATAACTACGTTGACATAATTTTTTATATGAGAAATATATTACAGAACATAAACCATACTAACATTATTATTATGCTGCCGACATTCAAATTATTTAATTCTCATAATCTGTTTAATTCAAGAATAGAAACATTCAACAGTCTGCTATATTTGGACATTGAAACACATCACCATGCCTATGTATTAGACTCAAACCTAAACCTGACGTATGACCACAACATGTTTAGAAGATCTGGCGTCATAAACAAAAGAGGTATGGCGACTATATTTAACGATATATTATGCTATCTTATACGCGAGTTGGAAGAAATCCGAGATCATAGCTGCGAAACAATAGGAGAGACCGATGTTTTGAAAGTCACGGCAGACGCATCTACCCAAAGAAAACCATTGGCAGTGGAAGAAAATCAGCTTTTTCGGGTATAAGCACCTATACATTCTTCATCAGAATATAGCAGGGTTAAGAGCCAAATCGAACATTTTAACTGTCTGTTTACAAGATCTACTGGACAAGGAAACCAGTGTTGATGTGATATGTCTGACGGAACATTTCATGATGTCAGGACATGAGGACTGTAGCATGATCCCAAACTACACCCTTACGATATGTTATAGTAGACCCAACTCTAACAGGGGTGGGTCATGTATTTATGTGAAGATAGGCCACTCTTGGCAAAATATCCTAGCAGTTGTAAATTTTTCAGTTTGCTCTATATTTGAATGCTGTGGTATCGAACTAGTAGATTACATTTTTTGGTAGATTAGATTTAAATTTTAATTTAAAGCTACAATTAAGAGAAGCCACTAGGTTAAAGTCTCAAACATGCTTAGACAACTTTACTCATAATCTTAAAAGTAGATGTAAGGCAGAAGTTATCGAATTTGCTTTGTCAGACCACACTGCCCAGTTATTGAAATGTAATGTTAAAAGATTATGTATGATAAAAATTTGGAAAATTACCAGAAGGGATTACTACAAGTCCAATATTGAGAAGTTTAAGTATTGTATGGGGCAATTGTCATTTTCGGATTTGTATAACACACATGACGCGAACATGGCTTATGATATTTTCTTGGATACATTTCAATTATTTTATTCGCTGTGTTTTTCTCAAAAAATTATAAATGTACGCGTCCATAAGAAACCAAGGTGGTTAACGCGAGGCATAAAGACCTGTAGTAATAGAAAACGTGAGCTTTTATTGAAATATAGGATATCCTCTACGCCGTCTAATAAAATAGAACTTAATCAATACACTAAGATATTAAAAAAAATAATTAAGTTAACTCAAAAATCTATTAACATTAATAACGTAAATAATTCAACAAATAAAACAAAAACTGTATGGCAACTCATAAATGCTAATGCTAAACAAAATAAACCACAAGAAAGCATAATACGTATTTCATTTAATGGTAATATTATAAAAAATCCTATTGAAATCTCAGACATTTTTAATAATTATTTTATTGACAAGATATCACCAATTAATAATTTAATTAAGCATCAATTTAAGCACTATAATTACTATTGACATCTTCACAAAACTCGAGTGTTTATGAAACCAAGTGACCCACATCAAATATTAAAATCTATTCACTCGCTCAAAAATACTATGAGTGTGGGTTATGACGGCATCTGCACTAGGGTTGTAAAGCAGGTTGCACATATTATAGCTGGACCCCACAGTTATATTTTAAATTTAACAATAGAGACAGGTGTGTTCCCAGACAAATTAAAAATAACATTAGTTAATCCAATCCACAAGAACAATAATAAAGAGGATATTGGTAACTATAGGCCCATAGCTCTGGTACCAATTTTCACAAAGATATTTGAAAAATACATTTATGAGGCTCTTAGTAACTTTTTAGAGAAGCAAGAAGTTTTAGTGAAAGAACAAAAGGGATTTAGACGAAATAAGTCAATAAATATGAAAATTTACGATTTTTTAGAATTTGTAATGACTAATATGGACCGATGCACACCGGTATGCGCAATATTCATGAATATGACGCAAGCATTTGACTGTGTGGACCATGAAATATTGTTAACCAAGCTTGAGAGGTATGGTATAAGAGGCAATATTCTAAAACTCCTCGAAACATATCTCAAGAACCGCGTACAATATATTAAGCTAAGTAAAGTTGATGTAAGAACTAAAAAGAAAAATGTATACGTCTCCAAACAACGGCAAATAATATATGGTGTGCCACAGGGAATTATCCTGGGGCCACTCCTATTCATTCTATACATTAACGATCTGCTGAAAGCCACGTCAAATCCAATGACTCTCTATGCAGATGATAGCACAGTTGCAATAAAATGCAATAATAGTAATACTTACAAACAAGAAGTAAATAACACATTACAAGATGTAATAAAATGGTTAGATGCAAATAATTTGCGTATTAATATTGACAAAACCACCTTTATGTCTTTTAGTCAACAGGCTGGCCCATTGAGCAATCTAAATATTCATCATGGAAGTCAACCGCTACGTGAAACTCAAATTACAAGTTTCCTTGGGCTAACTATTGACAGTAAACTCACATGGAAGCCACATATTGATGCGCTCTGTAAAAGAGTCAGTAGATCCGTTTACGCGCTACATGAACTGGCACAAATAACCAATATAAATTCTGTTATAACTGCATACCATGGTCTGGTCGTTTCTGTATTAAGGTATGGAATATTTTCTGGGGAAACTCAACGAATAGGGATATAGTTTTCAATATGCAGAAGAGATGTGTTAGAGCCATGTTTGCCTTGAAAAGTACAGATAGCTGTCGTCCATACTTTCTTAGCCATAAATTATTAACTTTGCCATGCTTATATATATTTGAAGTAGCTGTATTTGTTAAACGCAATCCAGATTTATTTATGTTGCTTCAGATCTATATAATAGACGACAACGAGACGTACATAGACTTTGTGTGCATAAAACTAATACTGCATTGATGCATAAAAGCATTTTTCATATGGCATCTGTAATATGGGATCCCTTCTTTTCGCATAATATTCTTTGTCCTAATATACTTCGGCATAACGATTTTGGCACAATTTGTTTTGGCATAATAATACTTCGGCATAATTTTTTTAGGCATACATTTTATGTTGGCATGTCAGCTATGCCAGACTAATAAAGCGCTTCGTCAAACGAATAGAGCTCCCATGCAGATCACTAGCACCGCCAGCACAGCTTTTGAAAAGATATTCCTCGATATAGTAGGTCCTCTACCAGAATCCGGCAGTGCTAAACTTAAATATATCATAATATTACAAGATGGTTTAACAAAATATTCAACAGCATATCCTATTAGAAGTACGACGGCAGAGGAAACTATTATATATCTTATTCATTTTATATCTGTATTCGGTATTCCAAAGTACATAATCACGGACCAAGGAACTAATTTCACGGCTGTATTATTTATACAAACATGCTCTTTACTTAAAATCAAACAAATCTGGTCACCCCCTTACCATCCCCAGTCACAAGGTGCCTTAGAAAGGAGCCACTCCACTTTAAATGAGTACTTTAAGTCATAGGACTTACAACAAATCAAAATTCCGAGAGTCAAGATACGTATATACCGCTTGTTAGCTTACAATACTAATGTACACTGTGCAATAAATTTTACGCCGTACAAAAAAATGTATCCCTAAAATCAAAGATTTGATGAGAGTTTTCACTTTTACCAAATCCGAAGAGGCAGCGATGGCGTTCAAACAGCACGTTGAAAACATGCATTCACATCTGTGGACCACGTGTTTTCATAAATGGATCGACCGAATGAAAAAATTTTTGAAATGTAAAAAAGAGTACTTTGAAAAACAATAAATATTTTGGTTACGTGTTTTTTTATAAGTTACGCAAAACTTTCAGTGTGACCTACGTATAACAGGAATACCCTGTTATACTAGGAAGTCAATTGTACAATACAAGCTTATGTCCGCGGCTTTACTCGCGTAAAAGTACGTTAGGTTATGTTTAAAACAGTGCATGATTTAAAAAGAAACTAGGAGCCTGCCTCGGCTTTGCACTGGTAATACAAAACCATACCAAATTATACGGTTCCCTATTTATTCACAGAAAATTATATCTCATAATTTAACATTTTGTCAGTAGTAGAGCCAAGCTGGTTACAGCATGAATGGGCCGGCTTGACCGAGGAAGTACTACCCTCTCACAGAAAATCGACGTAAAATAGCAGTGTTTCACTGCTGTGTTTCGTTCGGTGAATGAGAGTGCCGGAGGCCTAAGCATGAGGTGACGATTCTCGCAGCTTACGAGGGACCTGCAGAGTATCCGTAGAGTCATTGTGTGGGTGGCGCGAGTTGACCCGGCGGCCAGGGAGAGCCGTAGAAACGGTGCTCTGCTGGCCGCCCGCGGTATAGTCCAGGGGCCCAACCGAGTCTAACCAACTTGGTTGGCTGCCTCATCATGCCGCGCATAATCTCGAGGTGGCTCGTCGTGCCGGATGGTGACCGGAGGGTGGGTCCCGGCGACCACTTTCGGGAGGGTACGGGGGTCCTTCCGTCCGTCGGATCGGCTATCGCCATACCACACAGTAATATGACGAAACTTGCTCTGCGCCTTGCCCTACTTTGCTGCGAGAATAGCCGCCTCTTTTTTTTCACGCTTTCAATTCCATTCACTCTATGGCAGTACGAACAAAGCATTTTCGTTTAACAGCAGCCAATCACCGTAACCCCACCGCTGCTTCCTCTTCCGGTGTCGTGGAGTTTATTAACATCAGAGGACTCCACGCTAACCTTAATGCTGTCCATCACCACCTGGAGAGGGCTCGGCCGCCAATGCTTTTTCTAACGGAGACACAAATACGCCGTCCTGCAGACCTACCTACAATATCCCGGCTACGTGCTAGAGGAGTGTTTCCTCGCGAAAGCCGGGGTATGCTTGTTTGTTATGGCGGATGTTTGTTGTCGCCGTCTACACTGCCTAGAGGACCCTTCCTTCTCTGTCCTTTGGGTACACGTAGATCATGGCTCTTTCAGCCATATCTACATGTGCCTCTACCGATCCCATTCAGGAGACGCTGAGACAACTCGACTCTTTGATTACCTGAGTCAGGCGGCAGACGACGCGCAGGAGCAGTTTCCGAACGCTGAGTTGGTGTTCTTGGGAGATTTCAATGCCCACCATGAGACCTGGTTGGGTTCTCCCAAAACAGACCACGCGGGACGAATTGCCCATGCGTTCGCTCTCACGCATGACCTGTCTCAACTGGTACTCCAGCCCACCCGGATACCGGACATTGCAGGTCAACCCTCTCTGCTCGATCTGCTGCTGACAAGTAACCCGAACCGGTACAGTGTGTCGATTAGTGCTCCTCTGGGCACCTCAGACCACTGTCTGGTTTGTGCCACAGCTGTTGTTGTTACGCCCCCACGACCCGAGGAAGGCTCAACGCTGCTTTGAGAACAGGGATCCTTCAGAGAGCGCTACTGCTGTCGCTGGTGAAATCATCCTGGGTATGGAATATTATATTCCATACAGTGATGTCACGAGCGGTGGCAGGAAAAGGCCCTGGTTCGGCCAGGAGCTCATGACCCATCCTACGGGCAGTCATAGCTATTGGCGCCTGGCCAAAGCCGTGCAGTCCAACTTCTGCCAGACCTCGCTGCCCCCTCTGAGATATCCGAATGGATCACTGGCTCATCGGCCGCAAGAGAAAGCAGATCTGCTTGCAAATCTCTTTGCGGCCAACTCCCGAATCGATGACTGCGGTTCGCAGCCGCCTAACATTGCCAACTGCGGCTACAACATGCCTGATATACATACGTATCAGGCAATGTGACGTTCGTGCGATACTGCAGTCTCTCGATGTTCGGAAAGCCAGTGGACCTGACGGCATCCCAGCTGTGGTCCTCAAAAAATGTGCAGCGGAGTTGTCTCCCACACTTACGCGTCTATATCGGACATCTTACGCCGCAGGCACTGTGCCTGAGGCTTGGAAGGAGGCGAACGTTCAACCGATTCCCAAAAAGGGGGACCGTTCCGAGCCAGGCAACTATCGACCCATAGCTATCACCTCAGTGCTCTCCAAGGTGTTCGAGCGGATTATAAACACCCAAATTGTCCGCTACCTGGAGGATCACTCGTTGATCAATGATCGCCAATACGGCTTTCGGGCTAAACGATCAACGGGTGATCTTCTAGCGTTCGTCACGCAACCCTGGGGTATGGACAAGCACGGCGAGTCTTTGGCTGTCAGCCTAGACATAGCCAAAGCTTTCGATAGAGTCTGGCACCGGTCTCTTCTTTCCAAGCTTCCGGTCTATGGCTTGCCCCCTCAACTGTGCACCTGGATTGCAAGTTTCCTGCAAAAGCGACGTATTCGGGTCCTTTGTGACGGTCGCGCTTCCAAATTTATGCAGGTCAATGCAGGAGTGCCTCAGGGATCCGTCTTATCCCCTACGCTCTTTCTTCTGCATATCAATGATATGTTGAATCTCGGCAACATACATTGTTATGCAGACGACAGTACCGTGCATGGGCGATATCCCGGACGTCCTGGGGCCAAACAGGCTGAGGTTGTGGGGAAAAGGCAGGATCTTGTCGTTGAACTTGACCAGACCTTGAACCGCATCTCTGAATGGGGTGCCAAGAACTTGGTCCAGTTCAACGCCAAGAAGACCCAGGCATGCGCGTTCTCAACAAAAAGGCTCCGTTCCTTCCCCTCCCTTCTCTGAAGAACACTCCACTGGTGATACGTGACAGCCTCTCCATCTTAGGTATGGATCATTGCCGCTCCCTTAATCCCAAAACCTACATCGAGAGCGTCATTAGGCAAGCTTCGCGAAAACTTGGAGTTCTGAACAGGGTGAGGCGTTTCTTCGCGCCTGGGCAGCTGTGCCTATTATATGAGGCACAAGTGCGCCCTTGCGTGGAGTACTGTTCTCATCTTTGGGATGGCTCCGCGCAGTACTTGCTAGACGCTCTTGACAGGTTACAGCGGCGGGCTGTCCGTATCATCGGAGATCCAAAGGTCACGAGTTCACTGGAACCTCTGCAACTCCGCCTCTTTGGCATGTTTCTACAGAATATACCACGGGGAGTGCTCTGAAGAGTTATTCCACCTTATCCCGCCCTCCCCTTTCCTATCCAGAACAACGCGTGCTGGGCTCAGATGCCATCCTTACACGGTGGAGTCGACTAGAGTGCGTACCAACAAGTTTGGGTCCTCATACCTCTGCCGAACGATCAAGGCATGGAATTGTCTGCCAAGGCACGTATTTCCTTCTTCCTTCAATCCTAGGTCCTTTAAGCGGGGCGTGAAAAAGCACCTTCTCAGGCCGTCAAAGTAGAGACCTCAACATCGCCTCGGCTGCTATGAAGACGATGTGGAGGCCACTGCTCTTAGACCACACGACTGCTTACCATCAGGCGGAGTGTGGTCATTGTGTCGAGCAAAATAAAAAATAAAAGAAAATAAAAAACATGGCATACTTTTTCATATCCTAATAATAGTTACGCACATTATTAATTTGGCATAACTGTTTAGGCATAATTTTTAGGCATAATTACTATAAGCATAATAATTGTTAAGCAAACTGTTCTAAAGCATACAGGACATTGCCCAATGCAGATTTTTGGTTAAATAAAGAGTATGGTCATGATAAATTATGTATAAATCATAATGCATTTTTATACTTTCTGTGACAAAAATTTATCAAAATCATATTTAGGATACTTATTCTGTATATAATTAGTTTCATATTCGACTTCTAATTGAATTTTAAAATATCGTTACAGTGTTACCAATGTACTACTTTTACCCAGTCCATTTTGATGAATAAAGATAAGGTCAGAGACTGATACGACCGTTAAATAATTTTAACTATCATATTTAATTGCATAATAAATAATGATGCGTGTATTTAACGCATTACGTCCGTTCACAATACAAAATAAATAATTTAACCAGTTCTTACCTTTACTCAATTTACAAAAAAGCAATGGAATTTTAAAATCTTTGTTGGCATCAGTGCTGCTGTCAAACTAAAACTATTTTTAGCCGAACGATTGCGATGGTTTGTTTCAAAATAAAAACTTGGTAATCGTTGAGATTATTGTGCTAAAAGTTCCTTACTTAAATTCGTGTTCAGTTGAGTCGTGCACGACTGAACTACTCAAGAACCCTTTATTGTATCTGTGTTGTTGTCGTGGATTGTGTAGATTTATAGAACGATTTTACGACTACGGTCCATGTTCTGTGCTGCAAATCACATAAATAATAACGGATTTGTCAAAGATGTCACGCTGTATGAACTGTTTTCTTAGCACATCCGCTACCCCGTCATCAAGTCGGGGCAGCAACGAATATTATGCTTGGAATATTACAATCTTGGATCCACCCAGTAACTGTAAGTACCTTCTGGACAGATTAATTAACTAAGCTCAATATCCTTAGCAGGAAATAAATTGAACATAGGTATAAACTTACTATCTAAATCATTAATATCTATATTATGGTTTTAGCTGACTCCGGAAGATGCTCTCTGTCAAGAATGTTTAACGATACTACAAAGGGAATCTCTTGAGACCTCTACTGGATCAGCTCTAGTACGAGTTTATGGGCACCAAGAAGACACACAGGGTACCACTTAATAGCCCTGAAGGAAATGTTATAATGTCATGGATACTTACCCAACAAGTACATATAGTTTGGCCTACTATACCTTTGTCATTATTGGTTGGGTATAAATTCTGACCAGTTTTACCAGTTATTATTATATGTACCACAGCTGCATAGAGAAGTTCCATATCCAAATGTTGCATTAAGTATCTTGCTAGTTAAGTTATCAACATTATTTAGACTTCCTAGAAGCACTCTAGAAATATATATGTCTAAGGCAAGAAACTGTTTGAGTGATACATTTGTACCTTTATTTTTAGGACTGGGTAACATGTCAATCCTAGATGTGGTTGCTAGAAATAAATTGATTTCAGAGGTTTTCTTTGAAAATCCTGAAAGGTCTGCAACTGACAAACCAGCAATTGAAATTTGTGATGGCACATATGTATATGTACAAAGCAGTAGTAATTACTCATACCAAAAAAATACTTACAGCCTTCATAAATATAATAATTTGGTTAAACCATTTTTGATTGTTTGTTGTGATGGTTATATATTAAAATCGCTTGGTCCTTTTCCAAAAGTGACTCGGATATATTGTCAGCAAAATTCTGTGATGAAAGGACTCCATTAAGAAATTATTTCAGGAGAGGAAACCTCTTTACCTTAGATAGGGGTTTCAGAGATGCAGTTGGTACATTGCACAGTTATGGATATAAGCTGTACATGCCTGAGACCCTCTTGGAAGGTTAAAATCAATTAACCACAGAGCAGGCAAATCGTTCAAGATGTATAACAATGTGTCAGTGGGTAGTTAAAATTGTAAATGAGCGGATAAAACGGGATTTAAAATTTTTTCGTTAAGAATTCTTTAACCGCTCTTCAACACATCTGATGTTAGATTTTAACATAGCCTGTGCACTGTTAAATGAGTTCCATACACCTATAGACGACTAACCCGATACTCTAAAATTCTTAGAAATAGCAAAGGCTAGGTTAAATACTAGGAATTATTTGGGAGAATACATACAAAATGAAAACATCAACAGAAGGAGATATTTGTAACTATAGATGCTCAAAACCCACATTTGAATGTCTTTCCTAAACTATAATTACATGATCTAATGTTAATATCTCTGGGCTCATATCAGTTTAAACAAGCTCGGTCATACTATGGGGAGCATATCCGTAGAAATGGTAAATATGAGATTGAAATTGCAAATGAAATAGAGAATGATCTGCCACTGGTACTAGGAACGGGCGAGTATTTAGTCAGAGGCAGAATAAAGTCACGACATATTAGTAGTAAGGTTTATTATACTAACATTTTAATAAATAGGGCTACATCCAACTCTATGGCAGATATTGCAGCTTATTATTGCAATTGTTTGGTTGGGAATCAGATAGTAGGTTGCTGTGCCCATATCATGATCTTGCTTTGGCATATCAGTTGGGCTTATGAATGAATGTGACGATTACGTGGACCAATAAAGCATTACAAAATAAATCAAGCATTTTTATTTGTATATACGTATAAACATTTAGCTCTATAATTTCAGCATTATTCATTTATTTTATTTTGGGTCAACTGGAACAGTATAGCTAATTCATATATACTGGATGTCTGTATTGTTTGTCAAACCTAACCTCAAAACTGACAAGTAAATTACAAAACAAAAATGAACCCCACAAAATAAAAGGTTTGTTTTTATTTGTTTTAAAAGTACATTAAAGCTTCTCTTATATATCTAATATTTGCTGACTGATTACATATATGTTGCGCAACGGCAGCCCTAAGAAAGATGGACAATCTCCTTTGAAATTTTGTAAATGTTGTGTTTGCATTTAATAAAATACTTTTCATATATAAAATAAACATGTTGGCGGCTTAGGGGTGGCCCATGGTCTTGCGGATTCGAGCCACCGCCGGCATACCGGGCGGCGAAGACGCGCATTTGCGCGCCTTATGCCACCGTAGTGAACGCCGCGGGTGGGAGAACGGGGATCTCCCATCCGTCAGCCGTCGAGTCGGAACGACTCTCTCTGTTGTGTCAGGGCGTCGCTCAGGAGTCGTCGCTCGCAGACACAACATCTCTGCATTGGGCACTGCTGGGTGGGTCGCTGATGTAGTTTCAGTTCCAGCGACCCAGCCACCATACAAAGCAGTGAGTTGGCACACCGTGGTGGTTTTAGTCGGTAGGCCCGCAGTCTCGGGAGAGCCCGACATAACCCTCTCGCCTCCCCTTGTGGCGAGTGGGTATGCATAAGGAGCATTTACCACGTAGCAAAAATAAAAAAATAGGGGCTGTGACCTAAGGGCCAGCTCCGCCGCACCCTAACCTATTGTTATACTATGGTACCCAAGTTATATATGCCTTATAATTTTATGCCAATCTAAATTAGGGCAAAAAGCATTAGCCTAAATGATATTTATGCCTACTGATATAGAATTCCAAAAAACAATTGTGTCAAAGTATTATTATGATAAAAAGAAATATGCCGAACTCGTTATGCCAAATTAAATTAGGACAAAAATAATTGTTGAAGAAAGAAAGGGCTCCTCAAATTATACACCTAAATCTTCCTCATGAATCGCTTTGTCTATTGGTGTTGACGTTACCTCATCATAAAACTAACGCGATCTCGGTGGGCATAGTACTTTAGTTTAAAATATCTCGTTCACTTTGTGTTATAAACAAAAAAATTATAACTGCGTTTACTTAAAGCTTAAAGCTCACAAACCGTAGGGCAGCTTAACGCGAGCTGAATGTGAGTGGCGACACTGCGGTCCTGAATGTCTGAGAGACCTCGGTTAGGGCCTTGTCCTCGACCTTGCCTTTACTGGCTGGCTGGGGTGGAACTTCAAGAGCGCCCATGTAGGACTCTCAACTCTGGCTTGCCTTTGTCGGCCAGTCAGAAGAGAGACCACTAGTGCTGTATACTCCGTTGTCACGAGTTAAAAATAAATAATGTTTTGGCTTTTATATGTCTCATAAAAACCCGTCACGCGATTTTTCTTAGATATCTCCTGTATGTATGGTCGATGTATGTATACATCGACCAGTTACAGATACTTTATTATATATATATATATATATATATATATATATATATATATATATATATATATATATATATATATATATATATATATATATATATATATATATATATTATCAGCCCTGTATTAAACCGTCCAACTGCTGGGCACGGGCCTCTACTCAGTGTTAGAAGGTTTAGGCCATAGTCCACCACGCTGGCCCAGTGTGGGTTGGCAAACTTAACACACCTTCAAGGACTTTTATAGAGAACTCTTATATATGTAGCTTTCCTCACGATGTTCTCCTTCACCGTTAAAGCGTTAATTAACTATTTAATGCACATATAACTTCGAAAAGTCAGAGATGCGCGCTTTGGGATCGAACTCGAGACCTCTGCGTGGTAGTCCTACTGTTTCCCACTAGGCCATCGGCGGTCAGGGTTATATGTATAGAACTTGTAAATATTTGGGATTTTGTGATCATATCATACGTTACTCAAACCAAAAATCGATTCAGATTTATTAATAACAGGATAAATATTTTATGGCAGAGAAACTGGGTCTGCAACCATGCAAATAATGTGCCCACCTCACAAGCACTGTTCTTCGTCGGCGCCTTGCTTGGGTGCTTCATCTTTGGATGGTTGGCCGACCATTATGGCAGAGTGCCAGCGTTGATGGGTTCGTACAGTTTATTCTACAAAAATAGTTATTTATTTTATTATGACAGCTTTCGCTCTAGGTTTATACACCTAAGTCGCGGAGGGACTTGACAAACATTCAAGCAACGGACAAAAGAAACACCTAAACTCGGTACAATTATTTGTGGATTACACAAATCTTTGCCCCGTGTGGGGATCAAACCCACATCACTTGGTGTATTAGCAGTGGCGAGGCGACCACTTAAGCTCCATGCCATCAGTGCAGTCTCTTATTAGCATGCCAGCTAACCACGCTTCGGTTTGGTTTACTCTGATATTATTAGGGAAGTACAATTACTTCCCTAATAATATCAGAGTAAACCACAGCGACGCGTGGTACGGAAATGGTATTGCCAATTCTTACGGAAATGTCAATCCCATTCACGTAAGAATTTCAGAATAAAAATTATATCAAAACATTCTTGTAAAAAAATGTAACGTTGTGTAAAAATTTCAAATCAACCATTTCACTATTTTCCGAGTTGTGCAGACACAAACATACGAGAGCTGAACTTAATATTCCGTATTAAGTGGTTCCAAAGCAGATTCCTTGCTTTGGGTTCGAAAGGATGTGAACCTAGTTGTAATTAAAGCAATAACTGCCTCCGTGACGCAGCGGTAGTGAATGCGACTGCTGTGCATGAGGTCTCGGGTTCGAATCCCGGGTCGGGCCAACAAAAAGTTATTGGGTTTTTCTGTAAAGAAATTTCAGTAGCAGCCCGGAGTTAGGAAGTTGGCGGCGTTAGACACCCCGTGCCTCGACAGCCAAATCTTTACGAAGACTGGCAGTCTGCGGAGAAGATATTTTAATGCACAAACGTGTGCGCAAACAAAATCGCACCCTCTGTTCCATAACTCTCATAATCCGATGGGATGGCAATCCTACACAACCGGTGAGAGATCAGATGCAGAACCAACGGCTTTATATGCTTTCCGAGGTACTGGGATGTGTATCATCGCCAACCTCCTAACTCCGGGCTGCTAGTGAAATTTCTTGGCAGATTAACCCAATCACTTTTATATTGGCTAGACCCAAGATTAGCGGAGCAGTCGCATTCTACAGGCAATCGTAAGATGTTTTGTAAACAATTCCAGGATCAAACTTGTGCGGGGCTATTGGAGGTGTAGCGACGACCTTCACGGCTGGATACTGGGATTTCGTTTTCTGTAGATTCATCGTCGGCATGGCACTAGACAACAATTTTATGCTTATATACATTTTGGGTAAAGACTTTTACAATTTAACATAAAAATGTCGCTAGCTAATTCTTAGCTTCCTATCAACTGAACAGCTCTCAAGTCCGATCAATTTCTTAGATTTCTTAGATCTTTAATTAACCGCCGGCCGCTGTTACTCAGGGTTACCGTTTAGGTTCGCAACGGTGTCACATTTTAAGGTTATTAATTTAAGTAACTAGATTTTAGATCTTTCGCTCACGTTAATGGGGATTTTGTTAATCAATTTCTATCCCCTTTCCTGCATGAAATGTACCTTATATTCTTTTCTATACCCCAGATAACATGTGTACAATTTCGTGATGATCGGTCGAGTAGATAAGGCGTGAAAGCGTAACATTGTTTGTTACGCGCTCACTTTCGCGTTTATATTAAGAAGGATTAGGTAAACATAATTTTCAATGGTATGGTAAACGAAACCTGACGGACGTTTTCTTTCGCTACTATTGCTAAAACGGTTGGTGTCAATTAACAAAGGTCCCAGGATGAAATATTGGAGTTCTACCGACAATTTAATTAGGGGTTTGGGCACCCTAGGCCCTATGGAGTCGGCGCCAGATATTTTCCTTTTGTTTCCTTTATTTGTTGTCCTCAGATGGCCTTAACAACCTTACGCGAACTATGGATGACCGCAAAAGGCTCCCGTCTTCACCAGAGTTTGCAGCCATATATTTTAGAAAAATATTGATTGTTTAAAACATTTTGATCAATATTCGTATTTTATGTTGTCAGCTCTGGAGTATGTAGGACCCAGTCACCGGACTGGTGTGGCCAACGTGGCGTACGCTCTTTACTTTGGAGGTGGTAATGTCTGCTTACCCTGGATCGCATACTACTGCTGCGATTGGCGCAAGACCTTATGGGCGACCTCATTGCCCATGTTCGTAGTCATATTTGCGCCATGGTTTATGCCGGAAAGTGCAAGGTAAGTTAAATTTCATACTGTCTGTAACGCACTGCCCCGTTCTCGCATATACAGTATATACAGTATGTTAATGTTAATTGAGGAAAGGCGGTATTTTAACCTACTGAGTCGTAGCGGCAGTCCGGCGGCCAGACACAACGCAAAAGAAAAAAAAAAGGTTTTTTAATTATGTGTGTCACGCCAACAATTGACAGGTTAAGCCTGTTAATTTAAATCTTTGACATAGAAATCTAAGTTGTAAAAATATAAATACGACAAAACATATTGTACCTAAAAATATTATATTTACAACCAAAAAAAAGATGCGTTTTAAGCGCATAATAATAATGTCCTCCAGATCGAATTTGGGTCATGGCATGGTCTTAACCGAAATTGGCCATCTACGTAAGAGATATCATAGAGCACTAGTGTGTATGCAAACACAAGTGCAGTCTCTGTTCCCTAACTCTCATAATCCGATGGGACGGCAATCCGACACGACCGTAGAAAGCGCGTAAAAGTACAATTCAATTCAATTCAATTCATTTATTTGCGTAATATGCGTTCAACAATAGGTATTACAACATTAATAATATCGCCATATTCAGCCGTTCAGCATGCAAACATTTGCTATATTAAAATTTTATTACAATATCAATAATAAATGAATATACAAGTTACAAAAAATAAAAATTAAACTATTTAGTCAATCTTTATTATCAATAAGCAATAAAATATGTCAAAACTAAATAAAATTAAATTAAATGTTTGTATCGTTCCAAAATAAGTTTTTGTTACAAGTAGATTTTTTAACTTCTTTTTAAATACATTAATATTATTTTCATTTCTGGTCGTATACATAATTTATCGGCATTCCGTATTCTTTTCCGTTGATCAAACAAATGAAGATTCATTTTAATAAATAAAACAGTCTCAAATATATATTTGTATTTCTCAAATATATGTTTAACTCTTTAAAATTTTTAAAGTATTAAAATGAGGTAGGCAGGAATGTACTTGCTCTAAGCAACAAATAGCCCTCACGAATCGTTTTTGCGCTCTGAATGTACAGTCGACATCAGTTGGGTTACTTAGGAAGCAAATAAAAATATACGCTATTGTAAGCTATATGCGCACATACGCAGTGTGTCTTTTACGTATCCAATAATTATTTTTTATTGGATTCTAGCTTTTGCCTGCAACTTCGTACGCGTGTAGTTTCGCCTTTGCATGTAAGAAGATGCACACATAATACTCAACTTCTAGGCGGCGCACAGATGGGTATTTATCCTACAACATAGCCATAAATTAAAACTGCTAACCATTGTAAATACGGCCTAGCTGGGCTCTCGGAGCAGGTAGATAGATATGACGTCATAATGGTTTCAATACGACCTACAATTTATGCTCAACAAAACCGACAGTCGGAACATAGCATTCGCTTAACATTCAAAGCTTATAATTTCACGAATATCGCCTCCTTTTAATCTTCAAGTATTTTATCTAACACAATTCACCTCTCTTCACATCAGTCGTAAAATAAGATCAAACCAATGAAATGATAGATATTCATTTCATTACATGTATAAGTACCTAATATCATCAAATTACTATATGTTTATTAATGTTATAGAAAAAGTGTTTTTAAGAGTTTTTGGGTGTTGTTGCCTATATTGGTAATTTCAAATGTGCTGTACTCATTTGTACTCAATATTAAATACCTCATTTCAAGCCCTAGTGTCATAATATATTTTAAAGAAATACTTTACCCGAATAAACGTCACATTTTTTAAATAGGTTTTTATACTACAATTCAACAAACTACTTTTACATAAAAACACACAGTCTACCTTCGTCAAAAAAGCTGTATCTAAGAATCCTCTGATCCGTTTACATGTCATCCAAAAGGGTAATAATCAAACACATGAAATTCAGTTGTGTATTTTAGAACGTTTGCTTAAAAATGTTATTTTTAGATAAGTTATCTAACGATATTGATGCAGCTTATATATATTAGTCTATGATATGTTCCCCAGAAGACTTGAAAAGCCATATTAATTTATCCCGGAAAGCTTTAACTGTATTTCACACTAACGTTCGTAGTGTGGCCTGTAACTTTAACGCTCTTGTTGTGCTACTAGAACGAATTTCTATCCAGTGTGATATACTGATATTAACGGAGTGCTGGTTAAGTAAATATCCGATTGCACCAGAAATTACCGGTTATACATCATACGCATCTAACTATACCAACCAAAATTTAATTTCTCTATAATAACACCCTCAGTGTCGGATGCAAATTGTATTATTTTGCAATACGAAAATGAATACGCTGTCGTTGCTATGTATCAGTCACCATCATGCCGAAATATCAGTATGTTCTGTGAAAGCCTTGATACTTGTCTTGAATCTTTAAAGTCTGTTAAGTCATTAGCTCTGATTGGAGATATAAATATAAATATTTCTACACAAAGCAATGATCCAAACTGTAACGTATACTTAGATCTGATGGCCTATCATGGTCTCTTACCCGCCCACGTTATTCCAACTCGCAACGCAAGCTGTTTAGATCATGTAATGTTGAAATCTAGTAGATGTGCAGCGACTTATATACTTGATTCTCTTATTACTGATCACGCACCCCTAGTTTTTTATTTGGATTGCAAAACGAAAAGGCACACTCCTGCGACTACATTATTTAAAATTGATTATCCTGCTATGGTGCTCAAATTCTCCCACACAGATTTTACCTCTGTTTATACTACTTCTGACGCTAATGTATCGCCTACTAACTTAGTTAATGTAATCTCTGACTTCATTAGTGTGCACTCCAAACAAATAAATATTCCCCACCGCAAGCAAACAATCAAACCGTGGATGACACCGAGTTTGGTCCGATGTGTTAGGCATAAGGACAAATTACACAATCAAATAAAACCAGATCCTAACAATGCAATATTACTGGTCACATACACCAGGTACCGCAATTTTAGCAACAATCTTTTAAAAAAACTTAAAATTAGCTTTGAGAAAACTGAATTTCAGAAGAATAAAAACAATCCAAAGGGTATGTGGAAGACGATAAATAAAATTGCCAATCTTAAACAATCCTCACCTCCTCCTAGTGAATTACTTTATCTAGCTCCGGATCCTTGCGAGTCACTCAATTCGGTAAATCGCTTTTTTGCTGATATCGGGTCAAGTTATGCAAATGTAATATTAAATAACGAACCTCTAAACCCACTAAATATCTCAAACACATGTACTCTACCTTCACCACCGAGAGACTCTATGGCGTTGTTTGACACCGATTGGCGGGAGGTCGATAATATTATCACTAACTTAAAAAATTACTCTGCGGCCGGCATTGATAACATACCGACACTCGTAATTAAAAGTTCTAGTCTAGTTCCTCCTCTCACCTTTATGTATAACCGATGCTTGTATACAGGTGTCTTCCCGGATATTTTAAAAGGTGCACTTGTGCACCCTATCCATAAGAGTGACGACAGAGACAGTGTTGGGAACTATAGACCTATATCGGTACTACGTGTTATTTAAAAAATGTTGAAAAGCTCATAAACTATAGCTTAATTAAATTTCTACAAAAAAATAATATCATAGCAGAAAACCAATTTGACTTTATTAAAGGCAAATCAACAGAAGACGCTACTTTGTTACTTACCGAAATTATCAGTAAACATCTTGACAATAGAGAAAAAGCCATAGGTGTTTTTTTAGATCTCCCTTAGACCTTCGACACTGTCTCTGTCCCACTACTGCTCTCTAAAATGGAGTTGATCGATATTCGCGGTATTGTACTGGAACTATTTCGTTCTTACCTCTCAAATAGAACCCAATGCGTTAGAGTAGGCAACTTTACAAGTTCCCAGCAGTCGCTTTCCTTTGGTGTTCCGCAGGGTAGCGTGCTAGGCCCTACTCTATTCTTACTGTATATTAACAGTTTATGTACCAAGACTGTTTTGTGGTATGGGGTGGTATTGGCAAGACCATACTACTGCCTTTGGAACGTGCACAGAGGGCCATATTGAAGGTGATACTAGGTAAACCACCTAGGTACAACACTAGTCTTCTGTACACCGAATGTTCTGTGCTAACCGTCAGACAACTTTTTATATTATCAGCTGTACTCCGGAAGCATAAAAATATTACCTATAACGTGATTACAAAGCGAAACAAAACGAAAGTTTGCTCAGTTACTCCGCATCGTACAACTCTTGCCAAAAATCAATTTTATGTTATAAGTAATAAATTATATAATGCGGCAAATCGAGCAAATAACATTTATACACTACCCACTAATAAATGCAAGGAAGTGGTTGTTAGGCTTGAACTATAGTCAAACAGAGGACCTATTAAATTCCTATACTTAATACTTAAACCATATATTAGTAATATATTCATTCCTCACACATCACGCACTCACACCTTCCATTCACACACATCACACTAACTCACATTGACAATTATTTGTAATTACCTTTATTGATGATCTTGATCACTCGAGTGGTAACAGTTGTTAACTATATTTTTTTAAATATTATACTACTAAAATGTTTTAGATTTTTTTTTCCATTTCTCTCTTTTCTTGATGTGCCTAAACAATGGAATTTTTTGTAACAATCTCAGGGTGGAAGGCGCTGCCGACTGTAGCACAGTTTATACTAGTACGGTCGTCATCGAATTCTTTTCATATATAAAACGCTTTAAAAAAAAGATGTATGTATTAGATTAAGAGAAAATTTGTTAAAATTAAACCTCTGTCAAATTTTCCATAAAAAATTGTTTCAGAGGCTAATGTATCAGTCATTACTATGAGGAATCGCGTTTCCAGTATTTCCTGTTTAGATACAGTATATAATATATAGAAATAACAAGCATGGTGTTTGAGGTAGACCATGTAACAAAAATTCTTTTTTATTTTAATATTTAGCTTTGGGTCGACATTCTACGTAACATATTCAAATTTCAACTCTGTGACTCATTCCGCCCAAGAGCTAGAGAACCGTGATATACGGACAGACGGACGAATAGACAGCTGAATGACGTTAATAGAGCTTCACTTGGACCTTTAGGTAAGGAGGGAACCCTTAAAAATCGGCTACAGCCAAAAAAGACATGTTTTGAGATCTAAAAATACCCGTGTATGCGGCGTTTAAAGATGTAACTGATATACACTAAAGTCCGGTCGCGGAGCAGGAAGAATTTCGTACATTAACCTGTTATTACCTGTCTCTGTCACTCCCGCGTAAATATAATGCGTTACGCTCGCACAGATGCAATGACCACCGTCTTCAGGGATTGTAAACCTGTTACCTGCGGCCGTAAGGTTTGTTCTTCTTTGGTTGTGGTTTTTGGTGAGCCTTGAGTGACGACAAAAAACCCACCTCACTGTTTTAAAGTGGAACCAGCGCCGTCTACGTCGCGTCCATTCAAGGAGTTTGTTTCTCCGTGGAAGAAAAGAAAAATGTCACTCTTAAGTGAATCTGAGAAGGTCATGATTATTAACGTGTTTAAATACGTTAAAGAATCCTGGCCCGCTGAAAAATATTCTTCAAAAAAGAAATGAAGGACAAAACAGCCGATATCTTGGGCATTTCGAAATCGGTCATATATCGTGTTTTAAAATAATATACTGAAACAGACACTGTCAAGCCAGCTGCATCACCGGAAATACGTCTCTCATAAATTGAAACTATTGATAACTTCGATAAATCGTGTACGAGTATTAGATGAATAGTGCACAGCTTTTATTTGAAAGGAGAGTTATCTACAGCAAGAGCAGCGATAGCTCAGTGGGGAGACCGACAGACTGCAATGCAGAGGGTCTCGGGTTCGAACCCACGTCGTGCACCTTTGACTTTCGGAAGTTATATGACTTTCGCCTGCTCCGTGCCTCGGAGAGCACGTTAAGCCATCGGTCCCGGCTGCCATGAACATCTATGGCAGTCGTTATTGGAGAAGTCGACACAAAAGATCTCACTGGGTCGAAGTGTCGCCGGTCTATACTGACTGGCCCCCACACAAGATAAGATACCTACAGCAAAAAAGGTGCTACATGTCATAAACGCAGACGAATCTTTACCAAACATGGGCTTGACATCGTTGAAAATATTACTGAAACATTTGAAGTTTAAGTATGTCAAACGAAGGAGAAATAATCGGCTAATCGACAGAGATGATATAGCATTGTGGCGTACCAAATATTTGTTAAATATGAAAACTTACCGACAGCAACAACGACCAATATATTACTTGGATGAAACTTGGGTGAATGCGGGTAAGACTTATTTTTATTATTAACTGACTGACTTAAATCCATACTAATATTATAAATGTGAAAATAACTCGGTCTGTCTGTCTGTTACCTTTTCACGTCTAAACGGCGGAGCTGATCTTGATAAAATTCAATATATATATATATACACTTTGTAACAAGAGGAAGAACATAGGATCGACAGACCCCTAAGATGTTCGCAATCAAGTGGTTAAATGTTTAAACTTATGATAAATTTATTAAATTGCTTTGCAGCGCACA
Source organism: Catocala nupta (assembly GCA_963675205.1). Taxonomy (NCBI): domain Eukaryota; kingdom Metazoa; phylum Arthropoda; class Insecta; order Lepidoptera; family Erebidae; genus Catocala; species Catocala nupta. Next base: position 6,225,619 of record OY776079.1, on the reverse strand, counting down.
CTGTAAGCAAATTGTGAAAAGACATTACAGTGCAGTCACGAAAACAAGCATTTTTGGAGGGTTTGTCGACGGGTGCCAAGAATCCTACTTTCAAAGGCAACCGGCTAATTGTTTTACATATAGGAGGTGAAAAAGGATTCGTGCCAGAATCAGAATTGGTTTTTGAATGCAAAGGCACAGACAATTATCACGAATCGATGAATGTCAAGTTCGAAAATTGGTTTCAAGCAATGCTACCGAGACTTGAGCCAATCGCAGTAGTTGTCATGGATAATGCCAGCTACCACTCAAGACGCCAGGAGAAAATCCCAGTTACTAGTTAGAAAAACAAGACATCCAAGAATGGCTTCCATCAAAGCAAATTTCTATTGAGACAAAGGAAAAAAAGTCCATCTCTTGGAAAAGGTGAAAGATGTTAAAACCCAGTACCAATCGTACGTGGTTGATGAGATGGCAAAATCAGTTGGTGTTGAGATATTGAGATTACCTCCATACCACTGCGAATTGAATCCAATCGAACTAGTGTGGACAGACTTCAAGGGGTATGTGGCCAGGACAAATACTACATTTAAGATGGCAGACCTTAAAAAGCTGCTTCAGGAGGCTTTAGGCAACATTTCAGAAGAAAAATGGCAAAATTGCATCAGTCACGTAAAAAAAGAGGAATGGAAATTAGGTAGACTAGATGATAATGTAAATAAAACTGTTGATTATTTTGTGATAAATGTGACAGGCGAGACGACGTCAGAAAGCAGTAGCTCCGATACAGAGAAATCGAATTCTGAATTTTGAATTTTCGTTTTTTTATTTCTACCAAATAAGTAATTAGGTATAGCTCGATTTTTATAACTACTTTCATACTAAAAACAAAATAAATAATATATATAACAGTAATATTTTGTTTTTTTTTAATAAGCTAGTAAATATATTTGCCTCTTTCAAATATCCTTACTTCCTAACTTCCTAATCCCAAATCTAACTAATATTATAAATGCGAAAGTAAGTTTGTTTGTTTGTTACCTTTTCACGCCTAAACCACTGAACCGATTATCCTGAAATTTTGCATATACGTTGTCAGATATACAGAAACGGACATAGGATACTTAACATCCCGAAAAAAATACTGTTCTCAAGGAAAACAACAATAACGTTCTTATAATAATAGAAGGCGCCCCGTGTCTTTCGAATCATGATTGCATTATATTATTACAAGCAGAGATTGTCAAATTCTAAATTAACGCAAGCGAAGCCGCGGGCAAAAGCTAGTTTCATATAAACCGCACTTAATACAAAAATGTTTGTGACCACTGTCAGTAGGCAAATAGGTCATTGTACGAAATTCTTCCTGCTCCGCGACCGGACTTTAGGTAACGAATATTTGCATGCATTCCCGTTCACGAGTATTCGTATTCGCAATCACATTCGCTAAATTTATGCGAATATTTTGCGGATTTGCACGTTCGAAAAATTAATGACAATAGATAAAACAAATAAATAAGATTTTTTTATGATTTTTATTATATAACCATTATCGTAAACCATAAACTAAAATTAATTAGAGGACCATAGATAAGTGGCGCCAAATTTGAAACTAAATACTCTCATTCGCATTCGCGAATATCGGCAACAGATATTCGCAACCGCATTCTATTCAATGGGGAGACCAACAGACTGCAATGCTGAGGGTCTCGGGTTTGAACCCACGTTGCGCACCTTTGACTTTCGGAAGAATGAACAGAATGTATTTTTGTCTAGTTCCGTACAAGTGTTGTCCTTTGACGTCATGTAAGTTTAACATTATAGATATAGGTTTCTCTGACTTTCGGAAGTTATATGACTTTTCGAAATTATGTGCGTATTGATTGACAATTATCGCCTGCTCCGTGCCTCGGAGAGCACGTTAAGCCGTCGGTCCCAGCTGCCATGAACATCTATGGCAGTCGTTATTGGTAAGTCAGAGCCCTCTTATATCCTGACACTGGTCTAGCCTTAGGGTATCATTAGCCTTCGGGTTGCGGCAGTCAGATGACAGTCTCCGTGTAAAAACTGATATCCAGTCAAATATGGTTAGATTAGAAAACCGATCCCAAGTGACTTGGGAATAATAAGGCGAGGGCGAAGATTCTATTCGCGAATGCTTAAAAAATTATATTCGTTACATCACTAATATACACACATAATACTCAACTTTTGGACGGCGTATGAAGATGAAACATGCACTAGATTTTAAGTTAGATCGCCAGCGATACAACAGTGAAAACCGCGTTCAATTTAGGGCCGTAGTTTTTGCGTGATACGCGTACATACAGACAGACAGAACAAAAAATTTTACATTCATTGTGTTGGCTTCTATAGCTATTATATAAATTCCTAACATTATTTTCTAAAATATTTCTTATATACAGACATAGACCTGTTACAAAATTATAAATAACTAGCTATTGCTCGCGACTGCGCTCACATAAAAGTAGGTTATGTTAGTAACAGTACTGTCTTTTTTATATAAAATATTGCCTAAGTTACTCGGTGATAATATAGCTTTGTAAGAGTAAAGATTTTTTTAAATCGGTTGTGCAGTTTTTAAGTTAAATACTTACAAACAAAAAATCAAGTCTTTTCTCTTTATAATAATTATTTATTTATTGATTACAGTGGGAAAATATGAATACAGTCCATAAAGTACTTAATATAGGTAATATAATATGGGTGCCTGTACTAGGGTAAACCTGTGCCACAGGCGTTAAGAGTACTTACAATATACTACTAAGAACTAAGTTATATACAATTAACCATACTTATTATATAAATATGTGCAAAAATAGGCCAAGATTATAATTATTATCATGGAACTTGTTTTTACTTATTTAACAACATTCAACAAATCTTCAGTATCCTCATAATTTAAAGTTTGTAAATACCGACAGATTATCCGCTTAGATCTTATATAACTTAGGTCATAATTATATAGCTGTTTGTTTATTTATCTTGTTATAAATAAAAAGGCCTAAGAATGCGAAATATCGATTTGTAAAAACAAACTTTGATTCAGAAAGTGTGGTCCAGACAATATCTTTCCGTATTTTAGTGTTAGTAAGGTTTATGTTATACGTAAGCGTTGCGTGCTGTTTAAGTACGGTGTACATTATAAAAAGCCGTCGGACAATTAATACATTACAATTTTCATACAAAAGATGTGTGGAAAAACGGTAGGGTTGGCGGGTTGCTACTTTTAGAAGCACTCTTTGTGCCCGCTCAATATTTAACATGAAGGATTTTGCGCTAGCGCCCCATGAAGTGATGCAATATTGGATTAAAGACTGACACAATGCCTTATAGATCTGTATGATGAGTTTGTGATCTGCAATATGGCGCAATTTATTTTAAAACATATAATAATTTGCGTACTCTGGTAGTTAAAGCGGATATGTGTAAAGAAGAATGTGTCGTCTAATATAACACCTAAATATTTAATATTAGTAGTGTTAGAGATAATAGGACAAGTGCAAGCGGTAATGGTATTACAGTTATGTGCATATAAATTAATGTGACTCAAATGAGGTTGGTGTCTACGCAGTAGTGTGTGGTGTCTTTTCAGTATTTTTTTTTTTTTTTTTTTTTTATCAGTTTATTGCATAACTGTGTACAATACATAGGTCTTAATTATAAAGATTTTGGACACAACAGTTTATCCATATCGGACATGCAACATAAATAAGAAAATAAATTAAATCACAAAAACAAATTAAACATTTTAAAACATTAATTGCATGCATTTTTATTATTTACCAAAATATTCATTTAAATTGTAAAAAGCTTGCTCAATTAACCACTTTTTTAAATACATTTTAAATTTATTGCCATCTAGTTCTTTTATGGTACTAGGTAAATGGTTATAAATACGAATTGCTGAGATGTAAGTACTTTTATAGTAAATCATGTTGTTTATGAGAGGTAAGTTAATATTATACTTATATTTATTTCTTATATTTTGTTTCGAAACAGATTTAATATTAAAATATTCTTTATTATTTTTCACAAACAAACACAATTCCAGAATATAAATACCACTAAGTGTTAGAAATGTCTTAGTTTTAAAAATATTTCACAGCGATTATGTGCTATGCATATTATATATTGTTCTAAGACATTTTTTTTGGAGAACAAATGTAGACTGGACATTTGTTGAGTTGCCCCAGTATATAATACCGTAATAGAGGATATACGTTTCCAAAATATGCATTTCTGGTGACATTTGTATTTGTAGTTTCTAATAGAACAGATAATGCATAGCAAGCACTAGATATCTTTTTGTTTATTTTTTCGACGTGTGCCTTCCAGTTTAGGTGTTGATCAATTATAACTCCCAGAAAATGTAATTCTCCAACTTGTTCAATTGCAGTATTGCAAACAGATATATTTAATGGTCTGTGTTTGGTTTTGTAATTTCTGAATTGTATAATTTTTGTTTCTGCGAGATTTACTTTTAAATTTAAAGTGAGCAGGTTATATTGAAGCCATTTGTTTACTATATTAAACCCGCACTGTGCAAAATATTCATAAGCTTCCGCAATGATGTCAGCGGAAAAAAAGAAACGCAATAACTCGCAATAACAGAGATCGTTAATGTACACCAGAAATAGGGTACCTCCGAGGACACTTCCTTGAGGAATACCGAATTGGGGTAGTTTCAAATCGGCACTGGCGACGTTATCTATCTTGTTACATTGGTACCTATCTTTTAGATAGTCTGTGAGAAGCTGTAATTGAATGCCCCTAATTCCTAGTGCCGCCAATTTTCTTAGAAGCATAGGAACAGACACGATATCAAATGCCTTCGCCAGATCAAGGAAGATGCCAATTACCTGCTTACTCTTCCCAAGTTCCTCTGAGATATAACTGGTTAAATGATGTACTATGTCTGCTGTTGATAACTTAGGTCTAAAACCGAATTGCATGTCGAAGAAGGAGTTCTTTTCAAGATATGATACTAGTCTATTATTAATATTTTCCAGTATTTTGGAGAAAGAAGTTAACAGTGAGATGGGCCTGTAGTTCGTCACGATTTCGTCGATTTTTATTACCATATTTATGTATTGGTATTAGGCATTTGGGAAAGTTGTTTTCTTTTCTGTTTTGAAAATTTAGGATGAATATTTATTTAACATAAAACCGAAATAGAATTATCTTGAAGAGAAAACGTCGACCGAAGCTTGCTCTACCCTGATCAAGAGATAGAGCCGGCGCGGCGATGCCTTTATTAACCTTTTGACCGCCACAGTCATGTATACACGACAAAGCAAAATGTGTCCAGCACGCCACGGTCACGACTACATGACAAATTAAATTATGAAATCGTAGCTTGCCGCCGAGAGCACGCTTTTACTTTTTTGACGTGGCGGTCAAAGGGTTAAAACCAGAGCTTGAAACCGGTTAATGAATAGCGGTTGATATTGCTCTTTAAACCGTTTTAGCCGGTAATAATAGCTTGCGTATCTTATACGACGACCATCTCGTGCCGCTGTCACCGGTTAAACGGTAAATTTTTTTGAACGGAATCGGAATGAACAATGGCGAAATCTTAGGTAACGTAAATTTGAGTGTCTAAAAGTGAATTACTACGTTTTTTAAAGTATTACATTAACTAGTTAGGGCTGGATAAAAACATTATAAATGAAAAGTTATTTGATTTTCCGTTAACTTCCATTAGTTTAGTGTTGCCATTTCATACTTATTCTGCCAAGTGACAAGTAGTAACTGTAGTAAGTACTACCTATATTATTATTGTATTTGTGTATTTGTATTTTAATCAGTTTTAGTCTGTTATTATAATTAAACGGAATAAATGAATTAACAATGCTTGAATTCATTTACTTGCGCATGTTTTCCTTGCAGGTAGGTAAGAATACTGTAGTGTAGTAGAAATAATTCAAATACCAAAATGTTTGGCAAAAAGACTAGTAACCAAGTCAAAGAAAAAGCTGGGTTGTTGACAACGACTGTTGATTGGTTCTGTTATTGACAGACATACTTACTCATGTCACAGACGCTTGTGCTTTCTGCTTTGCGGTATTTCACTCTCGATCGTGTTTGCGTCATCTTTAATTTTCACTTGACCCGGACTGCTTTTATGGACTATGATATTTCCCTGTGTGAATGACCCATGCGTGTTTAGAACTCCGAAATCTTCCCTGTGTAACATTGTGCTTTTTATCTATTGGACACCGATCTTGCCTCATTGCTTGGATTATTTATAACTGGTTGTTTGCTAAGATACACCGCTAAGATGGAAGGTCGTCGTAGCAGACCGACACGAATTCTGTGTATCAACTGCAATATATGCGTCAATACGCTGCGCTAGAGTTACCACATTACTCAGAAGTTGTCCGCGAAGTGGCTACTTTTTAAATTATGTACTTGTAGTAAAAGTATACATTTCAGCTACCATAACACATAATTCTATTTTGTTTAATTTGTAGTAATATGTTGACACAAATAGCTAAGTAACTGGATATATGTAAAAATATTTTCAATTTGTTTTAGATTACTGAAGATGACTATGTTTGTGAAGCATGCAGAGATCTTGCGATGTTTACAAAAGTAACAAGTTTCAAGTAATGATAACCCATAAACTGGATCAAGTCACCGATGCCACACTAATATGTGTCTTGTCTTGTCTTGTCTTGCAAAATAAAGTGACGTTATGTAGCCAATAGGCAATATTATGTTTATATTTTAATAGAAAACGATATTCCTGGACGGACAGGCATCAGTGAGTACTGCTGTAGTTGTTTAGTTGGTCGGCGCTGCTCATGTCATGACGCTGGTCTGACGCTGACGCCAGACATCAGCAAAATATTTCTGCACCCGCAGAATTTCTGGATGAAATTATTATAAGAGAAGATGACGAAGAATAAATATTGATATAATATTGTCTTATGTTTAAGCGAATGTTAAATAAATATTATAATACGATAAAGACAGATTTAAAAAAAAATTGTTTTATGGCTCTTTTGAACTTATATATTCCACACTAAAACTCAGCAAGTATTATAAAAGATTATTTTTATATTCTAGTATTATAACATACTAGAATATAAAAATTATCCTATTTTGTCAATACCTAAAAGCAATGCTGACGGTGACTGGCAGCTACAAGCCTCTTATAACTATTGTGAACTAAGATAACCCACGGATTAGGAAAAAAAGGACTCAGGGCCTCGTATATCGAAAGTGAAGCACAATAAGTACGTCGGACCGCCGATCGACACGACGGGCATCTTTGCATGTACTGCTTATCCATTCATCTGGTATCTCTCAAATCACGCACACATAGATGAGTACGGTGCACCTTCAATATGTGTGACGCAGAGTGCTATTGCCCTTTAATCCCTCGAAATTGAATTATATTACATATTAAACATGTTATTGAAAGTTATCTGCAGATTTAACCTACCTATTATTCTTGGCCTTCTCGAACAAAAATTAATTCAAAAGATGACGCTGAGTTAAACCAGATATTTTTCATTTCAAGACGCAGGAATTTAATCTCAGCTAAAACAATGTATGGGTTCTGCCATTGTTCTTACAAAAGAACAGTTTTTAATTTAACTGCTTTATATCCGTAATCAAAAACTAAACCGCAATCCCTTCTGTTCCGGGGTCAATAAACAAAACCGGTTTAGAAAATTTACCGGTTTTCAAGCCCTGATTATAACTATGGTCACAGATGGTTGGTGTCCCGCGGTAATATCGATGAAGCCGCGACCGTGCTAAGGAATTTCGCGGCTGTCAACGGCAATATTATACCTGAAGAGGCCATGAAAAACTTTATAGTAAGTTTAATTGCCTTTGTTGTAATCGTAGAGATCAACTCGGATTGAGCGGCAAAATGCTCCAGCAAGCTCTTTGCCGCCACTCACGCCTAGCCTAAAACACAACCGCTCGAACAGTCTCACGGTTATCCTTGACGTTACTCGTAGCCTGCACATTTAGTCAGTGCGATCAATTAGTTTCTCGTCGTCAGTCAAAATGCTTGAGCGTCCTTGAACATGTTCTTTGCCACCACTTATACCTACCTAGCGTGAAACACACACGTCTGCTCGAACAGTCTCGCGGATATCCTTAGTGTGTTCAATAACTTTCTCATCATCAATCAAAACGTTCCAACATGCTCGAACATGTTCTTTGACGCCACTCACACTTAGCGTAAAACAGACACGTCTATTGTAAAAAAGTCTCATGAATATCCTGGACGCACATATGAAAAGCTACTTCAGTACGTCTCCGCTGAACTGAATTAGCATTTCCCAACGATAAACACGCGTAAATGCTGCTCCAATACGTCTCAGAGGGTGATGTATGCAGTAGGATCCTATTGACGATTCTGTTGACGATTCTGTTGCCGATCCTAGGCAACAGAATCGTCAATAAGGTTTCATCCAAGGTTGGTTTTGAGCTCCAGATGTACTTGGTTGGGGATTATTATAAAGATTTTCGTCACCTAAAAACAAAAAACAAGAAATATAAAAACAACTGGATTTATTTACCAAGTGCATCATAGTGGTTAGTAAACAGAAAATATGATAAATAAAATGTATACAGTAGGTATTGTAACCGCAAATAACATAATACTAAGTGTTCTGTCCCGAGACGTAATTGCCACTGGCTACTTTGGTCCATAGTAAAAATGTTGTAGAACGAAATGTATAATGACAATTGAATGTCAAATGTCACTTATTAACTCCGCTTCCGTTGGGAACTGTTTGACCGCATTGAATTGATTCCACGAGAAGTCCTGGAATAATCTAATTTAATTGTCAATTATTCCGAAGGCCCGGTGAGGGCCTTCGGAATAATTGTAATATACACCTCTATCGTTTGAATATCGAAATATTGCTAATTTCGCCAATAATTCCAGCGCGCGTAGTGGTCGCGTCCTTGTGGGAAAAAAGCACATGTTGGTTCGCGAGCTAAGGGGATTCCTAGCCATTTAGTATACTATTGAGTATCGGGAGGACAGTACCGTACCGTAATATTGTGTTATAAACATTTGCGTTGTAAGAACTTGGAACTTTTGAAACACGTGGTGACCTTGTCGGCGCTGCTGACGCCACGCGCCACCCGCCTGTGGATAGCTGGTCAAGGTTTGGATGAAATCTTTGACTTTAATTCAGACTCACTTTATTATTCATTGTATGTGTAACGCCTCCTTGATCTGACTGAAGGAGCACATGGTAAGCCTGAAGAATAGTTTTGTATTTGATATGTTAAGAGCTACGTATCGTGGCCGAGATGCCTTCACATATTGGTGTTAGACTTGGCCAGAAGAAAGAACCGCTTCCACTTTCAAACAATTCCTGGCAAATCTAGCATCTAAATGGCACATTTCATATATTGTATAAATTGAGAGGAATATGTTTAAAACATACCTGCGCTTTCATTTTTTAGGGCGAGATTCAATAATTTCCTTGCTCTGGAATCCATTTCGACACAGTTGATGACAACACCATCGTCACATAGAAACACAAACAATGACTAAAAGATGAATATTGTAAATAAAAATTGAATATTGTAGTGTTGTTTCAACTGGCACTCAAAATGTTTGCTATCTATTAACTAAAACGTGCAAGAAAAGGATAGATACTTGACGTACCTACCTACTACTTTTTTTTTGCGTAACACTTTTACACTACACGTGAACCAATCACTTAAGTCAAATTTTTTAGGTGCGAAGCAGATACCAAATCGACCTGAAGCGCTGCAATAATAACCACTTAAATCTAATTAAGTGCTTATTATCGCCGCTTGATGTACAGTTTAAACATAAGTGATATGGTACAGGCGTCTATTGCGGTTGAATCAAGCTCCGTTGACTACGTACTTATTTCAGCCAGTAGATCACAAAAACACAACTGCTGTGACTTTATCAAATTTTGACCAAACAGTTACATGTACTATTTAAGCTGCGGTTACATAGATGGAATTGTAGCGTATGATGTTTAGGAGCAGTTGTTTCTTTATTTATTGAAAGTTAACTATTTTAGTTTTAGCAACATTTTAGGTAAAGGGGTTGTGTTGTAACCAATTAGAAACTGTTGACATTCTGGCTTTTGCAGCATTGTAGGCATCTGGCCAAGAATCGCCGTAAAAAATTATAGCCGTATCATCAGCGTACGCAAAGACTTTGGCATTGTTAATATTAAGGGAGCAGAGACCATCGGCGTAGAGAAGAAATAGAGTAGGACCAAGGACACTGCCTTGGGACACCCCGTATGTCACTTTCGTAAAATAAATTTGATAATCAGCCAGGCAAATCCGTTACTCTCGTTCAAAGATACGACGATAAGAGGTAAACCAATCTAAGGCAGTTCCTCAGATACTTAAAAGTTCAATTTTTCTCAGAAGCATAGATCTTGAAACTGTGTCAAATGCTTTAGCAAGGTCAAGGAAGACAACAACACACTTTTGCCCTCTGTTAAGTTTTTCAATAATAATGTATATTAAGTTAGTGACTGCGTCCTCCGTTAACCTGCCGTTTCGAAAACCATACTGATTAGTTGATAGTTGTTGCTTCTTTTATAAGTATGTCAGTAGCCTCCTAATTACCAACTTTTCCAAAATCTTTGATAGTGATGAAAGAAGACAGATGGGTCTGTAATTGGATATAACTGTCATATCCCCTGATTTGTAAATGGGACATATGCTTTAGCTATTTTTAATTGGGCTGGAACTGAACCTGTTGACTTACTCAGGTTGCATAGGTGTGTGATAGGCGTGACTAGACAATGTTTCGCTTCTTTAAGTACCCCGTTTGTGATTTCGTCCCATCCCGCAGTTGAAGTGCCTTTTAGTGTAGCAATAATTTTACTAACTTCGAATTCATCGGTAGGATTCACGAAAAAAGACTCCGGGCCACCCAGTTCTATGTTGTCTAAAACAGGAGCCAAATTTGCCAATTTCAACTCTGTTTTATTTAGTTGTGTTAGAGTCTGTTCTGCCAGTTTTACTCCTAGGTCAGCAAAGTATTTATTAGCCTTATTTAGAGCGACTACTGGATAAGGATTTTAATTGAGTAATGTTAAGTTAGTGGATTTTTACAATTAATTTTACAGATCGATTTGTCTGCTGTCCAGACTTTTTTGTTATCGCCTTTAGAATTATGTAGAAGTTCTTTATCATTGCATTTTTAAGGTTTCGTATTAGTAGTGTTGTTGCAGTAATTTCTGTAAGTTTTGTATTTTTGTTGTACATATTTAGTAGTTGTTTTTGTTCTCAGATTTTCATATTTCAATGTGAAGTTTATCCCTTTTTGAACACGTTTGAGTAAATTATTGGTTATCCAAGGTGTTTTAACAGAGAGTTACGTAAAATGTTTATTTGTGTTTTTGTTTATAGCCTCTCTTAGTTTTTGTGTGAATTCATCAAACGCTATATTAACATCCTGGAAGTGTAACATTGATTTCCAGTCTGTATTCTCAATATCGTTGATAAGATTATCCTAATCTGTTTTATGTTTAATCGTCAATATCACGGTGTTTTTTAAGCTGTGTACAATTTGTCGCGTTTGTTGAAATGAACAGTTTTACGCGCGTATGTTGTATGAGCTGTGTTTATTGAGTTGTAGTTGTGGATGAGTGTCGGTGAGTAGATATTTATTTTGTCAGTAAAATGATTTTTACAAAAGGTTGTTTTTATGTTGCATTAGTTATTACCTACTTCTATTATTATTCTAAGTTGTATGTATTCTACACAATATAATATTCTTAAATTTCTAAAGAAAAAGTTAGCTATAATATAAACGAGTCGAAAATAGCAAAAATTATCTTGATTAAGTTAGTATTAGAATTATTTACCACGCAGTTGCAGCAGAGTATTCATATTTTTAACTTGTATATATCTGGCTCCTTCTTTGCGGAGAAAAATTCTGCTATTAGAAATCCAACAAAAGCGATAGAATTTTCAGTTGCTGCAAGGTCCCGAGCGAGAAAGTGCAGTCTCCTTGATTTATTCGTGAGATGTTCAGAAAAATAAAGCGAAGTCGTTGCGCTAGCCAATCCTAAGTGAGAGGAATTCAGACGACAAGTTATGTTCAGAATTGTACATTTTTGTTCGTTTTAAGAAGTCTTCCTTAGCAAAAGTGTCTGAAAATTCTACTATGACTGAGCACTCTCCTTAGAAAGTAGGCGGTGTAAATCTATTACGTCGTTAGACATGTTAAATTTTATTATCTTCATAAGGTTAGTAGTTAGGTTTAATAATTGCGACTTGTTTTCCTTTTTTATTTTCGGCACACCTCTAATCTTAATAGCGATTTTTCTAAAGAAATGCTCAATGTTTTCAGATTTCTCCTTAATATCTGCTATTGAAACTCGTGTTGTATGAATGTATTTCTGAAGTTTACCAATTTTATTTTCAAACTCAGTAATTTGGTGTGTTAAGTAGCCGATTGTTTTTTCTATCGTTATCGTTAGACGATATAATATCAAACAGAATTTTCGACGTTATCAAGCCGAGCAATCAGCGGATTCAATTTAGAATTATGTATTTCCAATATATCCGTCTTGAATTGTTGTACTTTCCACACGCATCCCCTTTTGAAGCAACATTCTGGCTAGCAAAAGAATGTTTCAACCCCGTTCTGTCAATGTCAGGATCAGAAGCAGATATAGGTTTCAGTAGTGTTCAGTAGTATACTTAACAACCTATACCATGGCATTTGTGACTCCAGCTGAAAACCAGCGCAGCAATTGCTATTGCAGCATACGCACATCAAAAAAAGTCTACGTTCTCTTGGAAAAGTTGAGATATTTTTTCTCATGTCAAAATATAATTAATGAATGCATTATTTATTGCTTTAACATTCAAAAACACGCAATTTTAATATGAAAATCTCTATATTCTTTTAGATTTTCTTTAAAAATAGTTTTTACAATAACTGTAAATCTTTTAATTTAAAGAGTGCAAATTTGATGTAAATAATTTCATTCATTTTTATATGCTTTTATTTACAAATTTAATATAAAATGACTCCTCCCATGGCTTGAGCGCATCTGTCCCATTCTTGAATGGCGGCTTCGTTGATCTCTGACAGAGTTCTTGGAGGTGGCTGACAACTCCAAACAGCTCGCTTGAGAGCGTCCCATGCGAGCTCGATTGGGGTAAAGTCCGGAAAGCCGGCAGGCCAATCAAACCGCGTGATATCGGACTCCCGGAGAGCACCACTTACTCGTTGAGCTCGATGTGCCGGCGCATTATCGTCGACCAACACGAATTAGTTACCATAATTTATCCTGAATGGTGTGATGATGCCATCAAGCACACAAACACAATATCATCGTTTTGACGCTGCCTGGCCCACTGCAATCTGCGTCGCTGTCGTTCCCGTGTATTCAAAGGTGCTCGCCAGGATCTCCTTGATCGTAATCTAAAGTGGTTTAAACAATTAGGAATGGTCTAAGTGCTAATATCCAGTCCAATAGCAGCTCGTAGCTCTAATCTCAGTTTGGTAGCGTTAATCATTGGATCACGGACAGCAAGAAGTCTGATGTAGCGCTTCTAAACATCACTATGGATAGCCGGGCAGCCACTGCGATCAGCCAAGATGCCCATGCTCTAGTACCTCTGCAGGGTACAAACGACGCAGGTTTGAGAAACGGAGACTCTGGCTGCGATTTACCTTGTAGAATATCTTTCTTCGCGCAATAACACTATTCTTGCTCGCAAGAGTTCAGACAGTCCACTTGGCATTTTTCAAATGAACAATTTTAGAGAAATTGATTAAAACAGCTTTCAGGCAGAAACAAGAATGAGAGTAATTTATCAATGATAAATTACCCTCATTCTTCCTCCATTTTATATATTTTATGTTTTTTACATTTAAATGATGTATTCTTAAATAAAGAACACAAACATAATAATTTATTTTTAAATATTTTAAGCAATTAAAATTTATCACCTTTTCCAAGTGAACGCGGACTGTTTTTGATGTGTGTATGGTAACCTGCGGTTTTCTTAAACACAATCCATTGTAATTAAATTATTGGGTACACAGAAACCCGGTCACGCACGGGATTGCCCACCCATAAAAAATATAGAAAATGGTTGACAGTACCGAACTTCCCCTAATAGCCACGACGTGGGGATCCAAGCGTACTCCAAATTGCAGTATACCATTTCGAGCACAAAACATGCGTCGACACGTGTTTAGCCAAAGCGCAAGGCATCTTCAGGACCGTTTCACAACGCTCTCTCACTCTCCCAAAATTCAAATCAATCGAGAATCCGAGGGTGAGTGGTGGTTTTCTCTCTGCCCAATAATTTTATCACACAATACTCTACTACACCTCGCGATATACCGTTTTTACATGTTTAATTTTATTATTAATATCACTATATACTATCTACTTAATATAATAAAATTAAACACGTATATAATATACATGTTTAATTTTATTATTAACTAGATAGTAGATCCGACAGCCGTTGTTCTGTCAATCTATATAAAAACAGCCAAATCGGTCGAGCCGTTCTTAATTGAAGCTTCGTCATGCATGTGGCATTTGACTTTTATTTATATAGATTATATAGTGTGCAAATAAATAATCTTTCCTTTCTTCATTTTTTTGACAGAAGTCAGCAAAAGAAGAGTATTCGCAACACGTTGAGGAGTCACTGTTTGTGATTTTTAAGAGCAGATTGCTCCGTAATACTTCTATTTTCATGACGGCAGTGTACTGCGGCAGTGGTATCGTGTATGATGCGCTTGTACGACTCTCAGAAGCATTTGGCTTCGACTTTTTCATCACATTCACAATTACTGCCGCCTTGGAGATACCAGCTGTTTTGTTGCTGGCTGTTTTCCTTGACCAGTAAATATACTTTATTCAATCGTCATTCAATACTAACTAATCTTATAAGCTAGATTTTAACCGTGGCTTCAGCCGTGTAAGTTTAGGTTAGGTTAGTAACAGTGTTTTTTCTGGATGAAATCGCCTGTAAACTTTATGATGATCGGTCGAATAATTAAGGCATGAAACAAACAAACAGAGTTACATTTGCATTTATAATATTAGTTAGGGTGCGAATGTCAGTTTGTAACGCTTCCACGTCTTAACTACTCGACCGATCATCATAAAATGTTGCATACACTTTGTCAGGGATACAGAAACAGACATGGGATACCATTCATCGAAAAGTACGAGTAGTAAACACACATTATCTTAGATACAAAATAATAGTAATTAAATTTGCTACAAAATAAATCTATGCCCTATTTATGTCAACCTGTATTATCCCATTGCAGGGCAAAGACCTACCTCTCGCTTTTCCAGATATATCTGTTATGCGCTAGTTTGCACCAGTCTCTCCTGTAGCTACTTATTTCGTTCCGCCATCAACGCTATACATATAGGACATAAACGATTGTACATCACCATTTATACAAGTTACTATGATTATAAATTGTTTGCCTAATCTAGGTTTCATATGTGTTTTAGATACATGATTTTTATTTATTGTTATGATTACAGTTTCGGTAGAAGAAATCTCACTTGGATTCCTTTGTTTTTAACCGGTATCACTATTCTAACCGCCATGATCGTACCAAAAGGTACGTAAACATGTGTAATGGTCAATATTAAAGGTCTATAATACTTCGAAATGCATAATATGGTCATATACAGCACTTATCTTATATACAGGTTGGCCCGTTAAGTGGTCTATAATTTTTTAAGCTCATCTCCTTCTGAAGAACTCTCTCGGGAGTAAACGATCTCTTTGAAATACCCTTAGACGGAAAAATCTATTGGTTTGGTTTTTGTTTTTAGCGAGTTACCTTACATGATGTTATTTTTGACGATGTTACAATAGTTACATAACAACTATTTTTTGACCAGAGAATTAACACATGTTAAGGCAGTTTTTAATGCTATGAGCAAATCTCCGGTAGTGCATTTTTTGTCACAGTGATTTTTTGAAAGTCGAACTATTTTATCGAAATCATACAGAAAGTTACGAAAAGAGTAAAATTAAAATGGTATAGGTTACAAATTCACAAGTATGGGTTATTACATGCTAGCTACATGATTACACTACTCCTATGCGAAAATTCAATTGGTTTAATTGAATAATTTTCAAATCAGAGTGGTTTTCATGAACAGACTAGATAAATTTCCAAAATTTACGTAAAAATCGTAACTTCCATACTATAGATTTTCGCGGCACTAATGTTTTTCCTAAACGAAAAGTTACGAAGCCATAGAGCTAAAAAAAATGTTTGGTACACTGTAATCGGGCCAACCTGTATATAGTGATAAAATTGCCATTAATGTAAGTACTGTTTGGCTATCGCTGGCTAGCGCTGCTTTCGAAAAGCACGCGATGCAAACGCCGCATAGCATCTACGCAATTTAAACGTTAGAGGAATGCACACTCTTGACCAATGCTTGTATAGCTCCAGCCTATGTCTATGAAAGTAACTGAAAGCTATTGTTTTACAGGACTTCCTCGCGTGGGTTCAGCTGCTGTAGCTCGATTCTTAACCCACATGGCATTCACAGCAGAAACCCAATGGTGTACTGAGATATTACCGACTCCTTTCAGAGCATCTGGTTCAGCCGCACTGCACATGACTGCATTCGCTGCTTGTCTTTTATCACCCTTTATTGTGTACTCAGTAAGTTTATTCTGAATTTGATGTTTCGCATACGACAACTTTTACAGGTAGGAAAGTCCAGTTCTGGCCGATGTCGGCCGCGGCTGTCCATGGGTACGATCACCACGACGGGTAGCCGTGGTAATTTTTTTTTATTCAACAAAGACAACTCGCTCTTGGTTTAATTCCTGTTTCGGGGGGACTTTACAAACATCCAAACAAAGGATATAAAAAGCATCCAGACACAACACAATTATTTGTGTGTCAAACAAATGTTTGTCTAGTGTGTGTGTGTATGTGTCTAGTTCCCTCCACAAAACTACACGTACATATTCTGTGCCGTACTTCCATAAATAGTCTGCATCCTTTTTTTAGCTCCGCTTTATAATCCCGTTTGCAGGACTGCTTACTAAGAAGGCGTATCAGTTGTACGTCTATGGCTCTTGTTGCACTGCAATGATGCCTGATTGATTGCCTGGCATGATGCATATGTAATGATAGAACGCTATTAGAAAGCCTTTACTTAATTTTTTTCTTTATGAGGCTACTCCTGCCCTAGGCATAAATCCTGTGTCACGGGGGACTTTACAAACATTCAAATCTTCTTTTCGAGTTTAGTAGCCAACCTATTGTCAAGAGTTGTTCAAACCGCTCGTAAGCCTCTGACATAGCTTAACGACTGCTGTCAATTTGGCAATAACTGGGACCGACTTTTTACGTGCCCTCCGAAGCACGGAGACGCTCAGATGAAATACCATTAAGCGGTCACCCATCTATAGACTGACCGCACCCAATGTTGCTTAACCTCGCTAATTGTTTACCGATCAGTGAGTGCAACTGGCTATGAGCGCCTTCAAATAACGGACACAAAGAACCTAGACTTTGAACAACAATATATTTGTTGGTTCCACAATTTTTTGTCTCGTGTCGGGCCTACAGCACTCTGCGAAGTGGCAATGGGGAGGCGAATACTTAATCTACTACACCATCCTTCCGGTCCTAATTCACAGGATTGCATAACCTACCCACATTTCGCTGGTTACGTCTTGAGTCCGATCCCCATTGCAACTCACAATGCTCCCAATAAGAATTTGGTAACAGAAAACCATCTAACGTAAACTCACCTAATAAGGACCCCTTAAAATCGGCACCCATTACTGAACGTTTCATAAAATTATTATTTTAAAGTATTGTATTAAAGTTAGACAAGTGGTTGCTTTAGAGAAAATATAGATGTTGTATTGCAAATATTTATCACTTGCTTGTGTGCGTAGGCCAACGATTTAAAGAATAATTGCAGATTTCGTTGTCGAACGCCGCAGATTCCGATTACGGAAGTACACTTATTTCTTTCTTAGCAGAAAATATAAGGATAAAGCATTCTTATATCTCTATTACCGATCCAAGTCGCTGTTAGGTTTTTGGCGAATATTTTATTTTCTATTTTCCTTGTTATAATGCATCAATTGATTAGTTAGTATGTCAAGTTGTATTTGAGCTATTAGCGCCATATATTATTATTTAAGAGTATATAACTGTGAAAATAAACTTTGTTCGTATGTAAATGTTTCGATGAATATAGGATGTATAATTCTCAAATATTGTATTTCTAAAGTTAACCTATCACCAATATTAAATATTCGTAGCTACTGCACCAATATAATTATACAAATTTACTAAACAACAACATTTAATTGGGTCGGTAATAGTTTACACTATTTTCTTTAATATAACCTATTACCGATCTACACGTACTTTTGCACTTTTTAAGGACAACGAACCATATTTTTCCAGTGAATACAATGTCATTAACATTATATTATCTCATATTAAACATACTAATATTAAAAATGACCTATTGACTGCCATTTAGTATATTATTGACTTAGTATATTTGGCTAGGTAAGTAAATTTGTTTCAGTAACATGGAACGATCAAAACGTAAGCAATACAGCTAATCAACTTAAATATGCATTGTTAGTTTTAGTAATGGAGCAAGTATCTATGAAACCTCGAAGAGATTTGGAATTCCTACAAACAACTCTTCGTGACAAGAGAGATCACAAGTACTGTAATGAAAATTGTGGGATTCAAACCGTTTTCACCAAGAACAAAAATAACAATCAATACACTGGATTTACAACTTGAGAAGATTAGGTTTATCTGTAACAAAAGACCAGCTCCTGGAGACGGTATCAAAATTAGTGGAAGCATTAATAAATTTAATGAACATTTGACATGACTGTTAAACTTAAGGTTTCATAGTAATTTTATTTTTGTATGTACCCTTTTTACGTAGATTGCATAATGCCAGTTACTGTTGTATAATGCCATAGCTACTAGTCCGTATCTATCATATTTTTTGAGACTGATTAAAGGCTGTTAAGCATTTGTAGAGCTAAGTTTTGATAATAACATCATGTACTGTGGTGGATCATTTATACACTTCTCATCAGAACAATCGAAACACTTCCGTTTTTATGGTTTCTGTCCTAATTTAACACAAAAGTGTTTTCATTCCATGAAAAAATCACATAATTGTATAGCTGGCAGTTTGGCCATTACAGTAATAAGCGAAAATTCTAAATTTAAAATTAGAATTTCATTTATTTATCCTATAAATGAAATGATTCACAGTTTTGAGACAAATGTGTGTTGAGAGTTGAAGTACATTTCACCTTTGAAAACTAAAAATTAGCGCTTATCTTCAAACTTTTTGTTCTGCGTTCTGTATACTGTGTGTGTACTGTGACTTTGGGACGTCTGAAAAAGTTTTTCTAAAACATGGATACTTCGCTCGCAGAAGCCGCCCAAGTGGTGGCATTGCTGGATTCTGGACTTAGTCAGCGTGTTGTGGCTGAAAGATTGCATCTAAGCCTGTCGTCTGTTCATAGAGTCTACAAACGCTATCGGGACACTGGTT
Organism: Catocala nupta; assembly: GCA_963675205.1. Classification (NCBI taxonomy): domain Eukaryota; kingdom Metazoa; phylum Arthropoda; class Insecta; order Lepidoptera; family Erebidae; genus Catocala; species Catocala nupta. The sequence continues at coordinate 6,206,045 of OY776079.1, read as the reverse complement.
TGTTCACGCGCCGTTCAGGATCTGGCAGGAATCGGGTCACTTCTGAGCGAGATGATCGATTTATTGTAACAACTTCTTTACAAAATTGACGCCTTAACACTTATCAACTGCAGCAGCAGCTTCATGTTGTTCGAAGGGTGGCTGTAAGTGACTCTACAATTAGAAGAAGGTTGAAGGAACGTGGACTGGTACCGCACAAGCCAGCAAATAGGCCGAAATTAACTGCAGACCATCGAAGAGCGCGCCTTAACTGTGCACGTGGGCACCTAAATTGGTCATACCTCCAGTGGAACAAAGTCCTCTTTTCTGATGAGTGTAAAATTATGCTGTATGGTAACGATGGAAGGAACAAGATTTACAGAGGAGACGGAGAACGCTTTGCACAATGCTGCATTGAAGAAAAGGTCAGCTATGGTGGCGCTTCGTAGACGGTTTGGGGAGGAATCAGCGCCGACGGTAAGACAGAGCTTGTCTTTGTATCTGGGCCACGTCTGCCTGCACTAAACAGTCATCGGTACATCGAACAGTGTCTTGAGCCTAACATGATGCCTTATGCACATTTTATTGGCAACGATTTCATATTCTTACAATTGTATTTTTTGTATAATTTGTACAATTTTTGCAAGGGGATGAGCTGCGTACCGAGATACAGGTTACCACCTAGTTCGGTTGTAGATGTTCCCAAGCTGTTTACAAAGTTTCACTATTCCACTTATTGTTCATTCATTGTAACTGTTTAAGCTTTGTAATGATGTATTATTATTATCAATAAAGTATTATTATTATTCTCTTTATTTAAATATTTTCAATATATTTTTCATTTTTAAATATACATATATCTATAAAATACATTATTATTATTCTCTTTATTTAAATATTTTCAATACATTTTTCATTTTTAAATATACATATATCTATAAAAATACATATCATTTAAAAATATAAAATATATGGTACCCCACCGGCATCGGGAACAGGGTCCAAGCTGCCGGTGGTTAGGATTCCAGAGATAGGAACCTCCTCACAATGCGTGCTGTATCTAAAAGCACTGCCTTCTGCATCAAACCCTTGATCCAAGCACCCAACGCGAGCCTCTTTAGATTTATTATTATTATTATTATTATTATTCATGCACGACAATGCTAGGGCTCACACCGCGAGCGTCGTACGAGATTATGTTACCGAAGTCGGTATCTCCATTATGGAAAGGCCAGCAAGAAGCCCGGACATGAATCCGATTGAACATCTATGGGATAAATTAAAGAAACAAATTCGTGCAAGAGATCCTGCCCCAGAAACACTTAGCCAGCTGCAAAATGCAATCCAAGAGGAATGGAATGGAATGCCACAATATTTGATCGTGACTCTCGTCCAATCGATGAAGAACCGTATGTTAATAAATAAACGTTTCTTAGCTTTTTTTTTATTTACGTGTATTGTTTTATCAATTTCCTTCATACTCCATACAGGGTAAAAATGACTTGTTAAACAAAGTACGAAACCTATGAAATTTTATTTGAATTTAGAACATTAACATTAGGATTTGAAAACCTCATATTATTATTCACTATTAAACGACATTTGACATATATTCCTAAATATACACATTTTTCTGATAATCCTTACAAAAATTAACTTACAAGGTGTTTCGATTTTTCTGATGAGAAGTGTATAAATAACGAAAAACACATGAGCATTTTTATTTAACTTGAATTCTCCTGTTCATTTAGCGTTCAGTAATAGGTGCCACATAAACGGTAATAGGAACATGCGCATGCTTTGGATCGGTAATAGGGACATAAACCTTTTCAACATTTTATATACTCTTAATTTTTTTTTATATTTTCTAATTGTTTCTGTATCTGACTATAAAGATCATTTATTTCAGTACATGAAAGAAATAAAAGATGATGCGAATTATTAAACATGTGCTTATTTTTTGCATGTCAATCTGAACTTGCCTTAAAACTGGCAGTAATGGGTGCGTTTACGTTAACAGCTTTTGTAAATCCGGAAATCAAAATCTACAAATAATGTCCTCCAGACAGAATTTCGGTCACGGCGGTCAATCTTAACGGAGACTGGCCATCTGCACACGAGATATTATAGTACACAAGTGTATGCGCAAACACAAGTGCACTCTCTATTCCTTAACTGTCATGATCCGCTGGGACGGTAATCCGACACGACCGGATAGAGATTAGACGCAGAACCAATCGCTTTACGTGCTTTCCAAAGCACGGGAATGTCTCATACCAACTTTCTAACCCCGGGCTGCTATTGAGGTTTCTCATCAATAAAATCCAATAACTTTTTTGTTGGCCCGACCCATGGTTCGACACTTTTTGCACAGCAGTCGTATTTATTACTATGCCACGGAGGCAGCCAAACCGCAAATACATATGCCACATAAAAAACATCTAGATGAAAATAAGCTTTTATATTTTTTGCAGCGAAATTATTTGGGGCTTTTGCCTTACATAATACTGGGTAGCTTAGGCTTAGTGGTTGCTGGCCTCACCATGCTCCTGCCGGAGACAAAAGGCCTGGATATGCCACAAACTATATCTGACTCAGAGAACATCATCACAGAAAACAGTTTATTTAGGTAATTATCTATTCTATAATCATTTTAAATTTATTTTAATTTAGATTTTGCCCACTAAGATAAATGTAGGTGAAAGGTACCCTTTGTTCTATTTTGTATACCCTAACAACGTGTAATAATAATTCATGAAGATCGGATCCGAAATTTTTTTTTTTGTTACGCTACGCCGATCATCATGAAATTTTGCATAGATTTTGTCAGGATTACAGATTTGGACATAGGGTATCTTTTATCCAGAAAAAGGATTGTTACTAACCTAATCTACATACATTTACGAGAGCCAAAACTTATATTTAACATGTAGGTACTTACTTTTAAAATAATATGTTTATATATTAAAGATCGAATAATGTGTTTTCTAACAACTAATGCACTGTTCTTAAGTTAAATAAGGAGGAGGCGGTAGTCATTGGACTACTTATTGATTCCCCTGACGAACTGGGAAATAACCTGTCAAAGAACTACTTCTGAAGGATCTAGAATCTCTCTTCGGAAGGACTATATATAAGGTTTTATTTTTTTTACTTATTAGCTATTCCTTGTTGTTTGAAGTTATAAAAATAATGTTAATTGTAACAGTAAGTGAGTTTTATTTCTCACAATAACATATTTTTTTAATATACATTCATTACGTTGCTGTTTTTGAAGTTGTCCTTTTTAACTCGCACATGCCTTATTTACTTTCAGATGAACAGGAAACCTCTCTGAATGTACTCTCTCTGTTAATAGTCTTAATAATTATTATTGTTCTTGACTTGCTTGTAAAGTAACCAACACAATTAGATAAGTCTTTTATACTTTGGCACTTTCTAATTTTAAGTTTCTTTTAACATTATCGCAGCTGAAAGACTTAGTGACAAAGTTTTCCACACAGACCGGTCTTGGGCCACCTGCTTCCAACCGTTTCCCGCGATCCTTACCAGGTCGTCGATCCAGCTTGTGGGAAGCCTACCTTTCTTTTATATTCAATATATAGGTACTAATACGTGAGGGGACAGCTTTGGCACTATTCAAGCATAATTATGTCGGTTGGTTTGTGGATTTTAGCAAAGTTAAAGTTATATACCTAAAGAAGGAAAGTAGACGGCTTAAAACTGAAAAATATATCTGTTTGTTGGTCGGATTTCGACCACAGGGCCACCATAACCACAACAATCATAGACAAAAAGAAATAACTCAAGCCCCAAGTGCTCATAAGTAATTTATTTCATAATTCACTTTACTTAGCTGTTTAACATATTCAAAGGCTAGCGTTTAGCCATTATAGCTATAATTACCTATAATATATTAATTGCATAACATAGAGTAAGTAATTTTATAAAAAGGCAGTAATAGGCATGATCGACACAAAAGATCCCACTGAGTCGAAGTGTCGCCGGTCTACAATGACTGGCCCCCGGATCAAGATAAGATGATAGGCATGATGTACCTATATTTAATTTAATCTGTCTTAGATTAGCATAGCAAAAATAATTATTACTTTACTTTTACCCCACAATCTAATAACTAACAACAAAGATACAATGCGTTTAATTTTCGTGTTACGTCACTTGTAGGTACACATTTAAAAAAAGAGTGACGTCACTAGCCTCCGCTCCCAAACTTTAATGCGTTATATCTTAGTCAATTTTATAATAATAATAACAAAATTTATTTTTCAGTATATTATAGTAACAATGATGTTACAAAAAAATTTTATGTCCATAATATCCTGCGGTTACTAGCCTACAAATATTCAGATAGGTGCAATAATCATTGGGAATAATAAAAAAATAAAAACCATATGCAAAAAAATATAAAAAAGAAAGCTAAGATAAATACAATGTCGATAATATAGTAAATGTCAAATGTATAAAATAATTTAATTATAGAATGTCAAAGTGTCATTTAGGAAGTCATACATTGAATAGTAACATTTGTCTAAAAGAAAATTGAATATTTTATTTTTAAATGTCATAAGATTCAATGTTTTTAAATTATCTGGCAATTTATTATAAATAGGTATTGCCATACAGAAGACATTATTTGAGAATAGTTGAATTCTCTGTTCAATCTTCCTTCTTTTCCTTATTACAACATTATTATGAAACTCGAATAAATATGTATGTTTATGTACAAAGACACAAATTTCATATACATTACAATGCTGGAAGTAGTAATACGTTTAATTTTTTAAAGAACGGTATACAACTGGCTAAAGGCTGTGCATTGGTTATAGCACGAATACACCTTTTTTGAGAACGGAAAATTACCAGTCTTCTTAAAAAAAAAAGGTGCCCAATACTTTTTGCTAATCTAAAAGATGGACTAATTAGAAATACTTATATTTTAATCCTGACATCATGCCTATTGCAGAAATTATTTAAATGTATTCAACTTCATTGGGGTAGATCATTTTTTTAATGAAGCTGTCAATACTTTTGATACTAAGTGTAGGTATATAAAGTTTTTTTTTAATCTAGACTGAATTATAATTATAACATACTTTTTGCTTCTTACAGGCACCCGGTGGACACGCCACGAAGAGTCTCACTACTTGAAAGCGGTTCGCAGAGGGTCCTGTCAATAAATTAATAGTGCTGTTGTCGTAAATACGTTAACTGAAGTACAGAGATATTTTGATATAAATCGATAAAATATGTATTGTATTTACCCATGTGAATTGTTATTTGTTTTTGAATGCTTGTGTTTAGGTATCTAAAAAATTAAATATATACTTTCTGTATAATGATTACAAATCTTATTGGTTGGTAAAAATGTTTTGTAATATAAACGACAATTAAAAAAAAACTTAATATAATGCTAGACAGCGGGTCTTACTCGCAATAAAGTATTTAAAAAATAATAAATACCTATTGATTGCCCGAAGTTTCGACCGACTTGCATCGATCGTGGTCACGAGTTGTCTGGTGCAAGCTCGACGGCGGCTTCCTGGAATGCGGGTTTCGGCAGCTACCCTCACTTGGTCACTATTATTTATATTCGCACTGTCGGTATTTCGATACACAACACAAACGACGTCTACACTGCTGAGCTCACATCAGTCAACCCGTGACCACGATCGATGCAAGTCGGTCGAAACGTCGGGCAATCAATAGGTGTTTAGTACCTTTAAATACTTTATCGCGAGTAAGACCCGTTGTATAGCATTATATTAAGTATGTGTACAAATCGCGATAGTCTAAAAACTTAAAAAGAAACTGCCGGCTGCGGACATTTTCTCAGTATAAGAGGGGTTAGGCCAGCCCAGTGCAAGATGGCAGATTTCACACATCTGTGATAACATCATGGAGAACTCGCAGAAGCCGATTCCTCACATTGTTTTCCATCGCCGTTGAAAGCGAGTGATAGTTTGCACGCACATATATAACCTCGAAAAATCAGGGGTGCCTTGGCTCGAACTTGAGATCTTAGCTTGGCAGGCAAACGATCTTTCCTTAGGCTACCGCTGCATATTTTGATATGTATATTTATAAAACCATTGACAAACATACACCCAGACCTTTATCTTCAAGTTCATTTTCACTGCTAAAAACTGGCATCTCGGTATCTCGCCAAATAGAACTCATTAACTATGGTGACACCTATCTAAGCTTTTATTTGCGTAAGCCAAATATCAGGTCTTTTGACGGTTAAGATCATATTTCCCCATAATTTAATTATTTTATTTTAAAAATAAGACTACTTCCGTACTAGGAATAAATCCTATGTCGCGGTGGACTATACGAATATTCAAACAAAGGACTGAACAACCATTTGTGAATTACATAATTTTTTCCCAAGTTGAATTTCAGGCTACTGGAAGCAGTTCTTATCGCAAGGTCAGTCGGTCCTTAACCATTTGTAGGTCACACAATTATTCGTACTTGTGGTTCGACGCACTAGAAACACCTATCTATTCCACTAGTCCTTACCAGCTGTGCCCTCCTAATAAGGCAAGTGATTTTTTTCACTTTTCTCTACCACGCCGTCACTGCTAGGGATAATTGGAATTATATAATATATTTCCATGCCGGTTTTATCGAGAATAAAAACATATTAGGTAGTAAAATACAGATACTTTAAAAAAATGCGAATAGTATATCTTTGACTATATTTTTATAGTATTTTTTGTGGTCTGACTGCTATGCTGTATAAAGGTCCAATTGTAGGAATTAGTAGAACTTGGGACCTGAATAAGACAAGTTATGGGTTTATTCCACAATTTAATATACACTCACCCTACCAAGCTAGTTCTGTTAACCCTTAAATTGATTTCGTCTGTTTTAAAGGACGTAGTGTTTATAAACACAGATACAGTTTTCATATTCGTAAGCGCCGTGTGATCGCGAAACGGTCTTGCATTTGCTATCTCTTTTGCGCACGCGCATGTTACATAAACAAGAAAAAGTGCAACGCTCAGATTTGTTTGTGCTCCTGATGCATTTGATAATAAATGTGAGTATATGAGTTGTTTTGTTTATGATGTTATATTATTAGTTAGAATATGAATATAGGTATTGTATTGTGATATATTTTGTATAAATATTAGTGTAATTAGAGTAAAATGTTGATTTATTTATAGTGTCCCAGAAAACGTACCCTGTCATCTTTAACTATCAAGTAGGGTAGTCTTTGACTCTCCTACGTAACGGACATTGCCATTTAGTCCTACTTATACGTATTGCTTATTATAGTCATATAAAACGGACGTTGCCAATAAGTTGTCACTTGGTCTTTGACTCTCCTACGTAACGGACATTGCCATTTAGTCCTACTTATAAGTGTTGCTTATTATAGTCATATAAAACGGACGTTGCCAATAAGTTGTCACTTGCAACGTCGTCATTACTAAATCATATTATTAACATTTTATTTTTATTTTACAGTAACATGACTTGGCGATCAAAGAAAATCTTGTCACTCATACCTCCGGTGGATTCTGAAGAGTCTGATGGCGATTTAGAAGTCAACCTCGAGAGACGTGTGAACAGTGATTCATCTTCGCCCCGTACAATATCTCCAGTATTATACGACACATTGGCTGATCTCAGTGACAGTGAGGACATAAATGCTGAAGAACAGCTACCAGAGACGGAGCGAGATGAATCCTCTCCACTCCCTGATAGGTCGTTGGCTACAGTATCCTGTTACATACCAGAATCACCTTCACCAATTGTTCCTGCATTACCATCTTCTAGTTTTTCTAATCCTACACTATTGTCAAACATGGCAACACGTCGAACCAGACATACCGCAATCGTAGACATGTCGCCTATGTCTCTACCGGCGACAACAGCACCTGCGGCTAAGAAGCGTCAAATGAAACGATTAGATTTTGTATTTAAAAAACAAAATATACCGGATCCGTTGACACATCAGACTCCACCAACTTCGAGGAACGTCACGACATCCTTAGCCCTACGCAATATTTTCAAAAATTGTTTACCAATGAGTTACTCGATCTCATAGTTGTGTAATGACCGGTAAATCCATATGTGTGAACCGAAAAGAAATGGAATTTTTATTAGGAATAGAAATCATGATGGGTATTTTAGACTTGCGGCAGTCGAAGATTACTGTAGTGCTGATTTAAAGTATGAGCAAACTTTATCCGCTACGTCACTAAAGCGGTATAGAACTATCAAACGCTACTTGCAGTTCTGTGATAACACAAATGTCGACATAAATGATCGTTACTATAAAATTACCCCTGTCATGGATTATGTTCGTAAGCAGTGCTTGAAGATAGAAGAAGAACGATCATTTGCCATCGATGAGATGATGATACCTTACAAAGGTAAAGAAGCTGGCAACAGAAGGCAGTACATGTCACAAAAACCCAGCAAATGGGGATTCTAATTTTTTGTTCATGCTGGTACATCGAGCATGATTTATGATTTATTTCCTTACGATGGCGCAAACACATATCGAGGTGTTCAATTTATTGAATGAGAAGAAGACTTTCTTGGGGTTGGAGGTAAAACAGTTCTTCGGCTGTGTAGAACAACTTCTAATCCAATTCTAAGCAAAGTGTACTTTGATAACTGGTTTTCGTCACTTGAACTCATAAATTATTTGCGAAATGAGATGGGCATTTTATCTTTAGGCACGTTATGAAAAGATAGATTGCGAAACTGTACACTGATGACTGACAAAGCTATGATAAAAAAAGGACGAGGAACAAAGTGGATGGAAAATAAGTGTATCCTTGAAGCAAGTTCCTTTTGTGCTCAAGATCCAGTGAGTACTATAGAACGGTATGACAAATAGCAAAAAAGGAGAGTACTTGTTCCTTGTCCACATGACGTGATAAAAGTGTATAACACTCATATGGGCGGCGTCGACATCGCCGACATGTTGGTTGCTTTGTACAGAATCCGCATGAAAACAAGACGTTGGTACATGTAAATTTTTGCACAACTATCAAGACATCGCACTTAACAATAGCTGGCTATTACATCGTAGAGACTGTTTTCAACTAAATGAAAATAAATTAAGTCTAAAAAAGTTTCGAACGCAGTGTGCTCTTGCGTTGATACCTGTACAAAATCTAGAGTCAACGTAATGACAAATTCATCTAAACCTGTCACAATCACAAAACCTGTTCAGCCGAGACCTGTGGACGATGGACGGCTTGACTGTTATGATCATTTTCTAATGTTTACGTCACAGGGCCGGTGTCATCTTTGCAAGAATGGTAAAACCATGATTATGTGTACAAAGTGTCAACAAAGACTTTTTTTAACTGCAAAAAAAATCGTGTTTCCTTAGATCCTATTTATTTTGTGTTTATGGTTAAAATTTTATATTTAAATTTACAGAAGTCGATTGCTTTGTTTTAATTTTTTATAATTATAAAACTACTACTAAACATATGAGGATTTTATTTAAAGTTTGAAATTTTAAAAACATTTTGCTGATTTATTTTAAGTTTTAACTATTTTCTTAAGAAGTACTCTTTTAAAAGACTGATTATAGAATGTTCCTGATTATAATTTATATTTATTGTTACTTATTACATTGGCAATGTCCATCGTATGTGGTATATCTTTAGCTACTATAACTGCACATATAATAGGCAGTGTCTGTTTTATGCGACGTACTGTCAACTACTATAAATGTACATATAATGGACAATGTCCGTTTTATGTGACATAAAAAGAAACAATAAAGATATATGTAACGATATTAGATTTTTTATTTTATTAACTTCTCTATCCAAATTCCAACCTTAATGTGAAATTTTAACATAAAATACCCAAGGAATCTAGGGGTGACAATTTAAGGGTTAAATATGTATAATGTCAATACGGTACCAAGTTCCACTAATTCCTACAAAAAGATTTTAATTCGTCTTTAAGACTAGCAAAAAATAATGGACACGTATTTTTCTTTTGTCACACACACTAATAATAATGAAGATACAACGGGTTTAAATTTCGTGTTACGTCACTTGTCGGTACAAATTTTATAGAAGTGACGTCACAAGCCCGCACTCCCGAACTTTAACGCGTTATATCTTAGTAAATATTTCATGTTTTGTTAAAACAAAAAATAAGTGTCCAATATTTTTTGCTAATCTAAAAGATGGACTAATTCGAATCACTTATATTTAACCCTGCCAACATGCCTATTGGACCTGTATATAGCATAGCAGTCAGACCACAAAATCAAATAAAACTCTCAGGCAATAGTAATTAACAATATATTTCATTAATCACGTATTCTTTATACTGAGGTACATTTTCCCATTAATATTCTGTTTGACGGGGTTGATTCTCTTCAGTATCTGCGTCATAGTCTCCACTAGACGTTCACTGCTGACCCCCGTGCGCTTCGACTTGAACTTCGTCAGCAGCTCTGTGGTAGTCATCGGCTTCCTAGCCAAGTAACGGCGAACAGCCTCTTCAGTGACACCGCACTCCCTATAAAATGAAATTGTTTATTTTAAATATGGAAGATGATACATACAGTTATATTTTTGTAATGTATTCGAATGATAAATGCAATAATTCGAATCGATATAATTTGAATATATTCAAATAATTCGAAAGATTTATCAATAATAATAAAATTGTACATTGTTGTATATTTATAGTGATGTCCTCCATGTCTAATTTCGGTTAAACTTATCAATTACTTCGAGGAATTCTGAACCATGATGTGCAATTATCATATACAATATACAGCGTGACTCTTTTGGCAGCAGAAAATTATAATAACATTTAAACCAGAGGTTCCCAGACTTGTTTTCCCTCACAGACCGCTTTCAAAATTTAGCTGGTTCCGGTGGACCCCCTGCAGCTAGAAATTTAAACCGCCACGTAAAATCGGTATATTCGGTCCATAAATTATTGGTATTCCTCAAAATATCCGTCATTATCTGCCCACATTGATAGGTGTATAATGTGGTGTGATAGATAGATAAGTCAAGGCAAGTTTTAGTTCCCGCGCTTACGAATTGTGAACCTCCATTTTTTTGTCACGCCAACATAGACCTCCGTCGAGTCTCCCGCGGACCCCTAGGGGCCACCTGGACCACTTTGGAAACTAAGGATTCAAGCGGATCTGGAATCGAACTTAGAACTTCGTAAGCATGCAAACTTATATTGAACAGTTATTTAGTGCACAGTTGTAATCAATAAACTATTAACCAAAGATAAAGCGAGGCTACAGCCTACAAAAATAAAATTAGGGATAAAATAATGTACTGACGTGTAGGAGGGGTCAAGCTTGGGTCTCTTGGCGGGCGGCAGGCTGCAGTTGGCGGCGTTCGCGGCCGCCACCGCCGCCTGCGCCGCCGACGGCACCGGCGTGCCGCTGCGCGACGTGTTCGCGCTACCCGCCGCTACAATATACCAATCAAATATATCACTCATTTATTCTCCATGCTTAGACAAACATCTGTCACGCAAACTGCTACGACACCTAGTGGGTATAATAACAGGCCGTTGCTCACTCAACAAACACCTATTCAGCATCGGCATCACTGACAGTCCCTTAACACAGAATAAATATAGTACTGTTACGCGCTGGGTTCGACGGATAAGAAAACACTATACTACACTTTTCCACTGTAACTGCTTCAAACTCCGTAGTATTTTCGCTTCCGTTCGCTTCGATGAACACTTGATCGCTTACGATAATAAACTGAGTCGGCGGTGCGCGTGCGCTCTATTTATACGCGGGTAAAGCGCTTCTGGAGTTTTCCAGAAAACGTCACACACGGCACGCAACAGCGCGATGGTTCGAGAATGTGCCAGCGCTTTCTCCACTGAACTCGTACCGACAAATACGTAGTTCCGTAAGATGTCAATAGATGGTGCTGTAATAAATTATTATTAGAAACCGCTGACTCTTCCCCACAGTGCCGACAGAGGGCATTAGCCGTAACAGTACTAACGTACAGAAGGATCACTTCGCAAACCAATTTATAGAAATAGCGACTCTTGCTACTAAATAACAAAGTGCAATTCAGCTCGCATAAGCACTCAGTGCCTAACGCGATATTCACCTAACCGTTTTCGCTCTTTTCTAACACATAACACTGTCGCTGTCTGGCGCGGAGTGACGCGCTAGCTGTCGCGCTAGGGTTGTCGACTTGCCGCTGCTACTATAATATCTATTCATCGTCTATCTACCTACTTGACCACGTAATAATAAATAATTATCCTATGTTTAATGCGTATGGTTACACGGTAAATTTTAATAAATAAAAACAAACCTAGATATATCCTTGTTTAATCGTTAGTGATATTTTTTGTTAATTTCCTTCAAGTTAGCTTGACGAATTCTTAGGAAATGTTTTTCGTCTGTTCGCTAGGTATAAATAAGTAACTGCACCTTACTTACTCAGGCTATTGATAAATTCTTAGTCTAGGTATATAACTACTTACTTAAGCAATTATCATTTATTTTAAACTTAGTCTAATAAAGTATTAGCGAGGTCTGCGCGCGAGCGGTGACAACCGACTGGCGATGCGGCTTGGAAGCCGCGCAACAGTGTGGGCACATCCCTGTAGGTGCGGCCGAGGGAAGCAGGCCTGCCCTTGTGTAGAGGCACCTTGTGTACACCGGCTCACGTGCTCCTATATTGCAAAAGCGTGAGCAACCAACGGGCGAAACTTCTAAACAGTCCAGAAACGATGAAGGAGGTACTGCGCAACATCGGTCCCCTATCATCTTTCTGGACGGAGCTGAGGTGGTATGAGTAATCGAACAATATTTCGCGTCGGTTACTTAAGCACAATGGCCCAATCGTGGGACTAAGTGCGGATAACACACGTCCAACTAACTAACAAATTTATTCATGTGACATGCTATTGAAGGGTAATCATATGATTGATATCGATATATTATGTACATATATTTACTGGTACCAGTTATACATATAATATAAATACATATTATATGTAACTGGATTGAGCTACGACCTAACTCAGTGATTACGGGGAGACGACTGCCGCGCGGCATACTTGCGCCTAACTATACTTATGTGTCTTCCAGACCGAATTTCGGTCACGGCGGCCAATCTTAACGGAAACGGCCATCTGCGGAAGAGATATTATAATGCACAAGCGTGTGCGCAAACACAAGTGCACTCTCTGTTCCCTAACTCTCGTAATCCGATGGGACGGTAATCTGATACGACCGGAGAGAGATCAGGCGCAGGACCAACGGCTTTACGTGCTTTTCGAGGCACGGGGTGTCTAACATCGCCAAGTTCCTAGCTCCGGGCTGCTATTGAGAATTCTTAACAGAAAACCCAATAACTTTTTGTTAGCCTGACAGCAGTTGCATTCACTACCGCTTCGCCAAAGAGGTGTCAGCAGTGTCTTTGCTTTATCAAAATCAAGAACGGTCTGAAAATCGAGCCCTGTGGCACTCCCATTTCAACTACATAACTTTAACCTAGCAAATCTTGGAATACCAGACACAATTTAAAAACTATTGTGTCGTGTCGCCAGTGTGCCACTGCGACTCAATGGGTTAATATTTATAATAAAATATATATGAAAAATATTTTTGTCATGCTATCAAAAATTACGAGCAGGCCGAGTATCGGCCCTTGTGGCACTCCCATTACAATCGCAGCACCGGATGATTGTTTTCCTTTAATAATTTCAATTTGCTGACGGAACGTATGATACAGGCTCTATGATCGACCAAAACACATAAATGAAGATTTAATGGGGTATTTTTATATTGCTTGATGTATATTTTAGTAATATTTTAATTTTTACTTTCAACAAATTGCAATAAATGCATATTACAATCATTATAGCAGGCATGACTAATAAGTAATAACGAAGGGTTATCTGTGGTTTGTCCCTCTTTCAATGAAGCAACGTATTTATATGATATTTTGCATTGAGAGCCTGTGTTAGGATAAATGGGACTTACACAGAATGGTTTTATATCGAGAAAGGTGTTAGACAAGGATGTGTAGCGTCACCCTGGCTGTTTAACCTATACATGGACTATTGTTTGAAAGATTTAAAAGATTGTGAATGGGGATTAAGAATGAATGAGTTACTTGTCAAATGTCTACTTTATGCCGACGACCAAGTAATACTTGCGTCTTCGGCGGAAGAGTAACAGGCGACGGTAACTATTATGCATGGAGCTTTTGAGAGTAAAGAAATGAAAATGAATGTAAGCAAGACGAAAGTAATGGTATTTGAAAAGGAGGAGTGCATGACAATGTGCAATATTATGATTGATGGAGAACAAGTGGAGCAAGTGAAAGAGTTTGTGTATTTGGGTACTTTGTCTACAAGGGATGGTAGACATGAGGGAGATATTGAAAGGAGAACGATTGCTGACAATAAAGTGAATGGAGCTCTATGCTTTTATGAACAGTCGAAATGTATCCGAAAAGGCACGTTTGGCTGTTCATAGAGGACTATTAGTGCCTACACTTATGCATGGAAGTGAAAGTTGGGTATGGCAAAAGAATCATGAGAGCATAATAAATGCTGTAGAAATGAGAGCGCTGAGAAATATATGTGGTGCGACTCTGAAAGATAGGATAAGGAATAGTGTGATTAGAGAGAGATGCGGCATAAAAGTGGATATAGTGACGAGAAATAGAAAAGGGTATGTTAAGCTGGTTTAGGCATGTAGAAAGAATGGACAAGAAAATACTGACTAAGAAAGTTTATAAGGCTAGTGTGAATGGAACAGTCGCAAGGGGAAGACCTAGGCGAACGTTTCTTGAGACGTTCTGGATAAAGGCCAGGTTATGAGCACCTTAACCGGCGAGCGTGTATGAGGAAAGTTATGAAAGTGAATGAAGCCAGAGAAGTGTGTCAGGATCGTAGCAAATGGAAATCCGTAGTCTCTGCCTGCCCCTCTGGGAAACAGGCGTGAATCTATGAATGAATGAATTTGCATTGAGATAGTATATGGATCCAACAGAGACATAGGCTGCCTACCATTTTCATTTTGGGATAGATCCTTACTCATTAATATCTACTGTGGTAACACGGGAGATAGGCTGCGGGTAAAATTTGGTGTAAGATAAACGTCGTTGCAATACGTACACTTACCCGACGTGCTCGGGCCGTTCTTGTCAGCGTTCTTGCTCTTCTTGGGCTTCTTAGTTGTAGTTCCACCCTCAGGATCCATGTCCGAGTCGGAACTGAAGTCGCTGCTTGAATCCGCTGTTGAATAACATCGAAATAAATGAATTAACAAAATTTTGCATTTTAGTAACAGTACTTTTCTCTTGATAAAAAGGAATCTTATATCTTTTTCTGTTCACCTGACAATGTGTTTGCAAAAGCTCACGATGTTCGGTTGAATAGATAAGGCGTGAAAATGTAATTTGCATTTATAATATTAGATAATAGGCCTTTTCGAAAAGCTTGGAGGGAGGAATATGTCTAGTAGTGGACGAGATGAGGCTGAGTTGATGAATAGGCTGCATATCAGAATATACGCAAGGTATAGCTGATGATCTACCATTTCTTGTGTGCCCTGTAAGGACTACTAAATGATACTCGAAGTCAAGCTTCAGGCTTTAACTGGCCTGATTAGTTGTCTACATATTTTCATGGTAAATTACCCGGTTTCAATCAAAAAGTTATAAAACTATAGAGAATTTTCTGACAATATCAATCAATCTAGCATTTGAATTCTTATGAGATTCTGACATTAGCAGCGTATTTTTTAGGCTACTTATATATAAATATGAGTAAGTGATATGTATGTACATATGTGAAGGTATTTTGACGTTTATTATTTAATCACAATTAAACGTACAAAGACTTGGTTGAAACTTGATATATACCATTCTACTTTATTTTACTTTCTTTTAAAGATTGCTTGGTATTGTCCCTGTATCGCGGGAGACTTTACAAACAACAACGGACCCAAAGTGTTTAAACTAAAGTAGTTTAAAGTTCAAAATAATGTAATAATAGTCTTTTATAAAAATACACAACGCTATAAAAACCATATAAAGTTGTTTAATTTTTATACATAATATTCGCGTAAACGTAAGGCAATATTATGAAGGCCATGTCATCAAGTTATGGTTCAGTATAGGGTAACGATAACAGAATCAACAGGGGAAAAAATCTGGTCAAATAAGCGAGTGGACAAACCCTTCTTATTGTCGTCTGGCTTCTTCTTCTTTTTCGTAAGTTTGCTGGCACGCTCCTCTCCCTCCTTCGTTGGCTCGTCCTCTTGTTCCTCCTCCTGTTCCTTGTGCTCCTTCTCCTCTTCCTCTGAGTCCTCGTCTGACGTCAGCAATTTTCTAAAGATTTATTATATATTATTGAGATTAAAAGGCATGAAAGGCTCACAATACTAACGTCGCCCATTCCTATCAATTCATAGATTCATTATTCTATGGATTCGTTCCATAGTTGACAAAATGTGGATGCACTTAATAACTTTAATAATTATTATAATTAATTCAACTTAAATTGGTACAAATGGATACAGAGCTTAGGTTACATCGTAAAGGTAATATATAAGGGGTGCCTGTACTAGGATAAACCTGTGCCACAGGCATTAAGGGCACATACTGTATAATATAGATATAAATTCTAAAACAATACTTATAAAATATTATTATTTGTATACAAAAACTTATGAATTACATTATTAACTAAGTGTAACTTAATACACCTCGTATTACACCCATATTTTCCCAACTATGGTTAAGGTCATGTTATGAAAGTGAATGAAGCCAGAGAAGTGTGTCAGGATCGTAGCAAATGGAAATCCGTAATCTCAGCCTACCCCTCTGGGAAATGTATGTATGTATGTATAAGGTTTCAGGAAATAAGGGGCAAGCCTATTGCTAACCGGGCACATTTCAAAACTCCGTGCTGCGACTGAGAAGTACTTAACAGTCAAATTCGGCAATACTTTAGCCGACGCGGCAGTCGAAGACTATGCCACGTTTCATAGCTTAAAATCAATCATCATTACATACCTGAGCGCATCTTCTTCGGCCACACCTTTCAGCTCCTTGTTAGCTTTAGTCTCATGGTCTGATTCACTGTAATATAACAAATGTTTTAGTTTATTAGACCCGCACAACTGCGTCTGCTTCCCATAAGAAAATTTTCTCCGTTTTCGTAACATTTTTCATTTATGCACTACTCCCATTGGTCGTAGCGTGATGTTATATAGCCTATAGCCTTCTTCAATGGGCTATGCAACACTTAAATAATTTTTCAATTCGAACCAGTTCCTGAGATTAGCGCGTTCAACCAAACAAACAAACTCTTCAGCTTTATAATATTAGTAAATGATATCGAAAGTATCTGTCTATCGAGGTAAATAACTTTTTTCAGCTCAGATAGTTATTTCGAAGCCAAAAACGTATAGCTCCATTTTTGTCTTTCTGTCCATCTGTATAGGCTCATGACTGGAATGGATGGACGACTCGTAATTAAATTTCACAGACAGGTGGAGAATTATACAAGGAGTGACAATGGCTACGCAGTTTACTTACTTAGGAAATACTTCATTCATTTCGGTGTTCTTGACCAAAAAAATAATGACTTCTATATGGATTGTTGACCAAAAAAATAATGGTTCTATAACCTATAAATTTAATAAAATGAGTCGTCTTCTTCTTAGCCTTTATTATTCCAAAGTCACTTGGGGTCGGCTTTCTAGTCTAACCGGATTTGACTGGATATCAGTTTTTACACGGAGTGACTGCCGTCTGACCTCCGCAACCCGAAGGCTAACGATACCCTAAGGCTAGACCAGTGTTAGGATATTAGAGGGCTTTGACTTCCCAATAACGACTGCCATAGATGTTCATGGCAGCCGGGACCGAAGGCTTGACGTGCTCTCCGAGGCACGGAGCAGGCGATCATTGTCAATCAATACGCACATCATTTCGAAAAGTCATATAAAATCCGAAAGTCAGAGGTGCGCGACGTGGTTCGAACCCGAGACCCTCTGCATTGCAGTCTGTTGGTCTCCCCACTGAGCTATCGCTGCTCGTAAAAAAGGTCTCTAAGAAGCTCAAATTTAGTAAAGTAAGTAAGAGATATCTATTGTAATAAATTTATAAAAAATACTATATAATCATAGATTATTTTTACTCCATAAGTAACCAAGTTTTAGATTACTAACTTTGTTATAAGCTAATATATATATAATATCCATTTGGTTTTAGTACACACAAAACTGATAGCCAATTTCTAATAACTACCTCAAACGTTAATTTACTTCATATATGTATATTTTGGACGGAATAAGCTAACCACCCTATTGCCAAACTTGCATTGCGAGTAGTAACCTACGCAATCTAATAATTATAATTAATCATACTTGCGCGAGTAAACGCAAGTTAATCATATGGGTCACTTGCCACTCGGGTACTTGCGCGGATGGTTTGCGTCGGTTGCCCGATAACTCATAAAAGTACCTCAACTTGTGCATAGTGATGGTATATGTACCTGTCTGATGAATCTGATATGTAATCCTTCTCACGTCCCTCCTCATCACCATCGTCACTCTCCTCAAAGGCCTCGTCTTTAACTTTCTTCTTCTTCTTATTTGCGGCCGCTGTAAAAAATACATTTAAAATTAACTACATAGACATTTTAATACGCATTTATATTTATGCCTGGGTAGGTCCGTGGCATATGTTTATGCTTATGAATGTGTGCGATTGATGTGATTGTCATTCAGACGATTTTTTTTTATTAATTTAAAAATACACTATGACCACAAAATAGCACTTTGTCCGAGCCAAAAATCAAACTATTGATCTGGCAATCGCGAACAAAAGCGGTACCTTGTACCATTATAAAACTAATCTGATAGTAATTTGGGACCATGATACAATTAAACATTTTTATTAAATAATTTGTCAATTCTTAATGATTCTGGCTGCCGTAGCAGGCAGCCCGCTTTAATACAAAGACGTTAAAGAAGAAAATGTAGGTACCTTTCTTGTCTTTCTTCTTCTTATTAGCAGCGGAGTCGCTATCGTTGTCCTTTTCTTCCTTCTCCGAGTTGGAAGAGTCTTCATCTGAGTCTATCCATTCGTCCATGTCTGATATCTTCAAATCTGGAATAGAACGAGGTATGATTTTTTCATGAAATTATCAATACGTTAACAGACCCACCATGGTAAGCGGTTACCGCAACCTATGGTAGCTTACCATACCGAGATTATCACTCATGCACCCTGGACCCTAGGTAAATATTCTTAAATAATTATATATTATCATGTAAACATCAATTGCCTTGCCCGTTATTTCCGCAAACTCGAAAATGGCGCGACCGATTTGAACACATATTTTTATTTCATTTTCCTTAACACTTGAACATAAAGGAACAGACGAAAAATCGAAATGGTTGGTATAGGAATTGCCAATTGCCCCGAATGGCCGATTTTAGGTGGTACAGAAGTTCGTGATACAAGGCAAGGAATTAGAGAGGCAGATATATCAGCTAACTCTTATCTGGCGAAACGCAGTGGTACAACCCTTTCGCCGGTTTCTTTAAGCTAAGCAAACAAACGACAATTACAATTCAGTAGATTATTGAAGTATAATGTACTTACTAGCTCGCGAAAAAGTAGATTATGTTAGTAACAATAACTATATTAGTCGGTAACAATAAAGCTTTCCAATGGTGAAAGAATTTTTAAAATCGGTTGATTAGTTTTTAGTTAAACCGTTACAAACAAACAAAAGGTGAAAGAATTTTTAAAATCGGTTGATTATTTTTTTGTTAAGCCGTTATAAACAACCAAAAAAATCGAATCTATTCTCTTTACAGTATTATTAGTATAGATGAATAAATAATTAAAATAACAGAAATTTTAAAACGGAGGTAATCCAATCTATAAGTGACTTGACTTGTAATAACTTGCAATCGAGATGTGGATTCGAATGACAGGCTCCAAATTACCAGAATACTAGTTATTTGGGGTAATTTTTCTTCTACTCAGTAAAATGTTTATAAGTCATACCTTTCTTAGCTTTGGATCCTTTAGGTTTCTTGTCATCAGGATCTTCAACTTCATCAGCCGCTTCGTCACCGCGCATGCGTTTCCGGAACATAAGCGAGAAGTAGTTCAACACTTTGTTACGTCTGAAACACAAAAACACTGATTTTATTAACTGACATTAACATTAACAGTTTACAACAGGGCTGATATTAATATATTATAAAAATAAAATAATTTTTCAGGGACTGATATAATTCTTTTCGTAGTTGTATGTAAGCAGTGCTCACCTTCCAAACTCCTGTTCTGCTTCCTCGGCAGACAAAGCTTTGTATCTCTGAATTGGCTGGAAGTTGTACCTGCATAGTAAAATATTAACGTTCAGAGACAGAAACAATGAAATATATCAATTATTCGATTAATTATCAATAATTCGGATACATAAATTATCCGCATTACTGATAATTAATCGAATAATTGGTATAATTATTCGCAATATAAAAAAGATGTCGACAATTATTCGAATTATTGATCATCACGAATCCATCACGACGAATACATTGAGAATCCTACTAATATTATAAATGTGACAGTTTGGGAGGATATATGCATCCATCTACCCTCACAAACTTTCATACCTAGAAAACCGAAAACAGCGGGTAACAATAGATGGTCTTTTCAGTTCTGATGCTTTATTAACAATTGGTTTACCGCAAGGGAGTGTTCTAGGCCCAACTCTTTTTCTCATTTATATAAACAGCCTATGTACACTCAAGATACAAAACTGTCAAATATTCACGTTTGCTGATGATACGGCACTAATTTTCAACGGGTCTACATGGGATGAAGTAAAACAATACACTGAATTAGGTCTTAAAACTATAGCAAACTGGCTCAGTCAAAATTTACTTACACTTAATATTTCTAAAACAAAATTTATCACTTTTGGTAACACAAAAAATTCACTTAAGACAGCACAAAACATAAAATTACAAATTCATTATTGTCAAAACATAAACTCTCATCACATCTGCGATTGCAATTATCTAGAGCAAGTAAAAAGTATAAAATATCTTGGTATAATCCTTGATGAAAAGCTAACATGGTGTCCATATATTACTTTATTAGCTGGAAGAACAAGAAAATTGATTTATGTTTTTAAAAACCTAAGGCACGTAGTCGATAATACTCTCCTTAAAACTGTATACTTTGCACTAGCTGAATCCATTCTAACCTACTGTATTACCGCATGGGGCGGTGCCCGGAAATCTCACCTCATAAATTTGGAGCGTGCACAACGAGCTTTACTGAAGGTTATGCAATTTAAACACTTTCGGCATCCTACTTTTGAACTGTACTCACAATGTGACGTCCTAACGGTTAGGCAGCTATTTATCAGGAACACCATTATGTCACAACATCGAAAAGTTAAATTTGTTAATAGTATGCCCTCTAGACGTATAGACAGGGTATGTCCTACTGTCTCATACAAAACAGCATTTATTGAGAAATTTCAGTGTTACCTTGGACCAATGCTTTATAATAAAATAAATAAAATCTTAAAAATCTATCCATTAAATCAACACATGTGTAAGAAAGTTTTAATAACCTGGCTAAAATCAAAAACCTATGAGGAAGTTGAAAATTTATTTAAAATTGTCAAATAAATAATTAAAACTCACTCACTCATTAGTTAATTTAATATTCAAATACAAAAAAAAAAAAAAAAAAAAAATTATACTTTTAAATCACATATTTGCCGTGGTTCACATACACAGTAATTGTATTACATCAATGTTGTTGTAGGTACGAAACACTTCTTTCTTCTAGTACTTATATGAGTTACTTAGAAGTATATGAGTTACCTACCCACTTTATATTATATAGTTTACCCTCATTTTTATTCTGTACCTTGTAAATTTTAATATTAATAGTACACAGTCATGTATGTTAAATGTATAACTTAACGGAACGAAACTAACGTCTAAGACACAGGCTCGGCCTAGTTTAGACGTTAGGGTTCATAGAATATTGTAAACATCCAGATATTGTATTATAGGTTAAGAAATTGTATGTATTGTCAACTGTTTGGAATCAATAAAGATTATTATTATTATTATTATTATTTCACATTTATGGATGGTTGTTTGTTACTCTTTCACACAAAAACTACTAAACGGATTTTGATGAAACTTTACAGTATTATTGTTTATACATCAGAATAACATATAGGCTATTAAAAGATCTATCTTGACATAAATCTACATTAACGCGAGCGACACCGTAGGCAAAATCTAGTTCATCATAAATATAAGTTAAACATCGACTGATATCTTTGTGCCAAAAAAGGCGGTGTATTCTTCATACATATCCGAACAAGAATAGTTAAGTGGATGGAAGATTTGAATGATAACAAAATATACAACATCGAATCGGTCGGTCGGCATAATGTTATTAAATCTCATTCAAACATGATCCGAATATTCTATCGTTATTCGACTAATACACTCGGCGTCAAAAAAATCGCACTTCTCTGAAAATAAGTTATAAAGCCTAATAATTTGCAAACCAGTACGTTTACCCCAAACAATGTTAATATTAATTGAAAGTACATTTAATTAGCTTTTATTAAACAACAACCTAATGAATAAATTCCTTAAACAACCGCATGTACTGCATGTTGAAGAAAATGATATCCAAATACTCGTTACATAGACCACAACTTGCCGCACTTTCATGGGCTATAAAAAGGGCAGTAAGCATCAAAATTAGGTCATTCGACATCCAGACGTTGTAGAGAACACATGAAAATACAGAACACAAGAAAACAGCCCTACAAAATGGATTATACTGCAGATCAAGCCGCTCAAGTGATAGCACTACTGCAAACAGGGATGCGACAGTGTGATGTTGCTCGACAACTGAACTTGAGCCGTTTTGCCATTCGTCGAGTGCTCCAACGGTTTCAAGAGACTGGGGGCTACACCCGGAGACAAGGATCAGGAAGACGGCGCTGTACATCTGAGAGAGATGATCGTTTCATTGTGACGACGTCATTGCGGAACCGTTTCTCCAATGCTGTTGAGCTGCAACAGCAGCTCCGTGGGGCTCGTAGAACCGCAGTGAGCACATCTACGATTAGAAGAAGGCTGCGAGAAAGGAGTATTGCGGCCAGAAGACCAGCCAAGGGCCCGAAATTAACGCCACAGCATCGTAGAAAGCGATTACAGTTCGCTCGAGAACATCTCAACTGGGATCTTGAACAATGGAGGACCGTACTCTTCTCAGATGAGACGAGAGTATGTCTCTTCGTTAACGATAGGCGAAGGAGAGTGTACAGAAGGCGAAACGAACGGTTTTCTGAAGCTTGCTTGGAGGAGACAGTGGAATATGGAGGGGGATCTTGCATGTTCTGGGGCGGAATTTCAGTCGACGGCAAGACGGAACTCGTTTGCATATCCCGGACTGGAGGTGCTCGTGGTCAGGGATCACTAACCGCTCATCGGTACATAACCGAGGTGCTGGACATGCATGTAGTCCCATATGCAGGATATGTTGGGGATGGGTTCACTTTAATGCACGTCAATGCTCGTTCCCATACCGCAGTAATCGTGCAGGATTATCTACACGAGGTTGGGATTCCAGTTTTGCAGTGGCCAGCGAGAAGCCCAGACCTGAATCCAATAGAGCATCTCTGGGATGAACTAAAACGACGAGTACGGTTACGTGATCCTGCCCCAGCAACTCTACAAGACCTCCATGATGCTGTAATTGAAGAATGGAATAGGATTCCTCAAGATAGTGTGGTACGGCTGATTGGGTCTATGCAAGAACGAATGGAAGCTGTTATTAGAGCAAGGGGGGGTTGCACTAGGTTTTAAGTAGCATTTTTTATTAATTTCTTTTGTTGTTTTGTAATTTTAATGCCTGTTTTTGTTTGAATATTTTTTCCTAATAAAGATAATTTTTTCACTTGACACATGCACCTTGTTTTTTTTTAAACGATTGTAATTGAATACATATTTCTGTATTTTACTGTTACTATACCTACCAACCTTTCAAATAAATAGCATAAAACAACCATACAAAGGATTAAACGCGACATAAACCGAATTGAATTAAATTTTTGCAAAGGTGCGATTTTTTTGACGCCGAGTGTAGTTGACAACAATCGATGACAATGACAATCAATGACAACAAATAAATCAATATTAGAATGCGGAATCGAACTTTCGAAACACTTGATGTTTTTACGCTACATTACAAGTAAAATTATATCAAATAAATTCAACAGTACGTTACCATTCCTGTAACGGGTACGCGTCAATAGCGCCATCGGCCGCGTGAGTGAACACATAATACGCCGCGTTCTCTGATACGCCACCCTCGCGGATGCCTTTAAATCTGTAATAAAACGAAAACATACGCACTAGTGTCTCATAATATCTAGGTTACTGCATTTATGTTAAAGCTCGGTATACAGTCTGCGATATAAATAGCTACACAACAAACATTACTTAATTTTCAACACAATTTTATCTAAATTAAAATATTTTAATTATTATGGCGCAAAAATGAATTGACATATTTTTTTTTAAATTAAAATAAGGGTAATTTAAATGCTAAGCGATTTATGTCGCTGAGTGTACATGTAGAAGTTTTGCCTTCGCCACACACAACTAACTAGGTTGGGACCTAGACACAATGCTTTTTCATTATGTCTGATTTCCAATTAATAAGTTAATGTAATTTCATGTAAAAATATATGTTTTCCTTAAATATATTAATAGACAATTACTGCTGCAAGATTATTTCCTGTGTCGCGGGGAAGAAATCCCGAGTCAGTAATTAAAACACCAGTAAAAATATTTCAAACTCAAAACAACTTTCTGGTCGCGCGCGGTAACAAACGACGCGGCGATGAAGGCATGTAAATCATTTCGCCGTCAATGCACTTTTCCCTATAGACAACAATGTCATAATTGGACTAAATAAAATTTTACAATCCCAATAATACATAATAACATATGTACAGTCAGCAACAAAAGTAGCTAAACATTCAACAATTTGTATAAGTATTTTATGGATTTAAATCTTGATTTTTATTGTGTTTTTGAACTACGGTTAAATTAACTATCTTTTAACTACTACTGCAATAATAATCTAACATTTGTAATAAATTTGAAAGACTGACTGTAAAATACACATGTTCTTTTTAAAAAGAAAATATCTAGAAATATTTGATATTTGCATCAGTGTTCCTGGTGTTCTCTTTCCCTTTAAGACTAATAAATCATTTATTAGGTATCAATCAATTATACCTGTATATTGTACTACCCTAAGTACTCACTTCTTGCCAGTCTTGCCTCCCACCTTGAGAATCCAGGGTTGATCCTCAGGCTTGTACTTGCGCGATGTGATGCCGAACTTCTTGCGTCGTGCCTCCTCACGCAAGTTACGACCGTATTCAGATCCAGCACCAAATCTAAACAGATTAATATTTAGAACAAAAATGTGTGTAATGCAGGATGTTTACCTGAGACATTAATGTACTATGCCATAACTGCTGACTCAGGTATTCACATCTCTATGTCTAATATAAAAACTTTGTAACCGGTATATCAAAATTTTAAATGTATTTTGCATAAATTTGTGTCATCCCTTATTAATAAAACCATTTGAACCTCCAAGCATATGGCAATATTATTTGAATCAGTTATATTATATAAATGCTAACTTTATATAATAATTATTTATCTCATCTTATCTTGTATCCCCCAGTCAGTACAGACCGGCGACACTTCGATCCAGTGGGATCTTTTATGTGGACTTCCATAGATGTTCATGGCAGCCGGGAACGACGGTTGAACGTGCTCTCAGGCGATAATTGTCAATCAATATGCACATCATTTCAAATCTTCCGAAAATCAGAGGTGTGCGACATGGGTTCAAACCCAAGACCCTCTGCATTGATTGGGGTCTGATGGTCTCCCACTGAGATATCGCTGCTCACAAATATATATATATATATATATATAAATATTCAGGCTCATTTAGTGTATTATTAATTATGTATTAATAATATATCATTTAAAACCTCACAAGCTTTTAAATTTATAATATTAAAAGGATATTTGCTGTGGTTTAATTTAATTATTAGTTGTGCTTGATTGAGGTTTTAAAACCACAACCTTTCAGTAGAAAGGCTTTTATGTCTTGAAGAATACTTTCTTCAAGACATAAAAGCCAAGTGCAGTGTGAGTAACATAGAGTACTGACCACATTACAAATTGACTTACATTAAGAGGTGTAGAGAAGTCTTGGGGCTTAATTTGCCCATTAGGATAACCCCCAAGGCATGACACACCTTGACCATGATAAAACACCACTAATTTTGCTCAACTCAAATTATTGCTCAACACCTAAGAATTGTATTAACAGGTGCATTCAAACCACTGCCGATGTGGTGCAACAGTAATGAATGTGACTGCTTTGCATGAGGTCTTAGGTATTCAGAGTTTTTTAGTCAAGGAATTTACTGTAGAAACACAAAATCTGAAACAGTGTCTGATAGGCTTGCTTACATAATATATGTAAGACCAAAATCACAACTGACACAATAATGATAATATCAACCCTATATCTAAGGTGTGTAGAATGGGCCTCTATGTGTGTGTAAATAGTTATTATGTAACACATCTACATTGTGCCAGTTACATGGACTGCCACATAGCTGACACAATGTGCATGTAATACAGACCCCTGCATGCCATTTTAGGGATATGGGTGTGAAAGTATGTACATGTATTGACTTAACAGTCAAATTTGATGAAACTTTGGCTTATAGTAATGTAATTCTTACTTTGGCATATCTTCATCCATGCCTTTGAACTCTTTAATATTGTTTTCCCTCTCCATTTTGACATGTGTCCATTTTGCGAAGTCTACATTTAGAGTGGCGTTGAACCGCATCACATGGTATTTCTTCTTCACATTCTTTGGCACACGGATCTTGAACTCCTGCACTGAGGCCGACCCACCCTGATGATAACAGTATGATATAAAGTATTGAGTAATCACTGTGAAATAATTCTTTAGAAACTATGGTTCTAAAATTTGCCAACCAATATCTAAAGTCACAGACTCATAGACATAGCTACCACAAATATAAAACTATTATTATATTCTTAATTAAAATAATTATTTTAGGGACATTCGCCACAATAGGAACAATACCTGTCTCATTGAAGGCTTTACAAACATAATAATAGACATTAGAAAAACCCCTACAAGGAACAGCTGAATTGAACTGAACCTACACTAAGTGAGGTGCAGTATAGTGGCAAGGTGATCCCATAAACAATTGCGATGATCATGCTCAATTAAAGACGTCTAATATTTATAGACTTATCCTTTTTCCTTGTTGAATGTAATATGCGAAAAATGGAGTCAGCTGTAAACCCCCACCAAGATTACTTACAGCTGTGCATTCTAAATTTACATAGGTAAATAACCTGACTCTGACATTATGTAGATGCAGGAAATTTATAAATCAGGAATTATCTACAGTAATATTAGAAGATAATGACAAAAATGTATTTTTAGACAAATAAACAGTTACATACCGATGTGCCAGGAGTCGTCATTTTCAACGTGTTATCAATTATCACTATAGTTACAAAATCTGTTTGAGCAATAAAGTATTACACGATATACCTAGTTATCATGTTTGAACTTAAAATTAATACTAATGATAAGTTTTTATTAGAAAAACAGAGACAAGGAAATAAAAGATGACTGATCTAAAACATTTTGGAAATGCCAAGATGACAAAATACGTTTAGCAAGTGATATTGTTATATTTTCATATTTTTACAAAGATTGTAACTAATACCGAAATAAGGATAAACTGTCTACAAAAATCTAAATTGTAATTTTAGAAATATTTAATAGTAATCAGGCATGTAAACTAATCTTGTCATAGTTCTATTGAAGGCAATTAATTGTATACAAATTTCAAACGCTGCGATAACTAAACGAAAACATTTCAAAGCGTTCAGAATAAATAAACAGAATTGTTGTTTTACCAACATAATTACGGAAATGCGAAACATTGCATTTCAAACATACCTAAGCTTTAATAAATGAATAGTCTGTTTAAAATCAACTTGAAAAATATTCTTAAATCCGAGGTACCTATATTGAAACTTACTAATCATAATCTTATTTTTATAGAAATATTTTTGTTAATATTTATATAATAGGTTTTGAATGTTACTAACCTAGAAGTTCAGCGGTGTCATATGTTTTATTGTTTTGAAATTAAATTTTGATATTACACATATTTCTAATAGTTGTAGAACTAAGTTTAAAATATGGGCAAGAAGAAAAATAAGAATAAAGTCAGTGGTGCTGTGAAGACTGCTGCAAAAACTGATAAGAAACTGGCAAATAAATTGAAAAAGGAGCTTGCTAATCTGGGAGAGGTTAGCCGTATTTGTATCATGTAGTTTTCTATCACTATTTGACTAAATGAAGACTAAATTAATCCTTTTGTAATAATTAATATCGTTCCCTTATATACGAATGGTAAAATGTCTTCTACATACCAATAATTATAACGTTTGAATATATTAACAGCATAATATAATAATATGTAATGGATACATCTGCTAGTGAACGATTGTAAATGTTGCTGTAATTATTTAACATTCTATGAGTCAAGAAAATTATTGTCTTACCATCCATATTAATATTACAATCTACATTAATATTAAAAGTAGTTGCACATGTGTTACATTCAAAGCATGGGAAGCTTCATCCAGATAGATTCCTGAAATTTAAGTAATGACTTATACTTAATTCCTAAGTCAATGTTAGGACACTGGTCTCCAGATACAATGCTTTCCTCACTATGTCATGTAGACAGACTCAGACTCATTAAATATATTTGTATTTCAGGAGGACATAGCCAAAGTTATAGCAGAAATAGAGCGTGATGAGGCTAAGCGTGCACAAGCCACTGAAAAGACCTTGCCTGGTCCACCATCAGCCAGAGCATATGCCTCACTTACACCACACCCCACTAACAATGAACTTATCATGTTTGGTGGGGAGTATCATGATGGACAGAAGGTAATCTATTTAGATAATACATGTATATAACTGGAGCACTGAGTGCAATTAAAACTGTCCGATAACACATGTCAGACCCTGTAATCAGGAATAGAGCCTGTAATCAGGAATATTTAAAAGGAAGTCTGCCACATTCTGAAAACTGTATTTAGAATCTGTTAAGTTTATCATAAAACATAAAATATAAATCCTGTAATTCTTATATTTACAAACTGGTGTGCTTCAGGGTGAGTCCTTGGACCGGTCTTTATTACTTTAATATAATATTGTTATGATAGTAATATTAAATAATTATTTTTCTTGTTGTAGCAATCACTAGTGCCCAAGTTCGATTCCTGGATCTGCCAGTGTTTGTAGTAAGAGCAAGGTGTGTGTAGACATCACTCCATTTTATATAGATCTTTAAGCATTTTGCCTTAATGTAGGTGTAATGCACTTACAAACCCTCTCAGAGGTTTAGACACTGCTGTATAAATAGGTGTAAATCAATATGCATATTTACACATCTGCCAATGTCGATGTGATGAATTTTATTCCCGGATATCACAGTCTTTTAAGTCTTTATGTAGATATATAATGTACGACATAATAATATAAGCACTATATTAAACTGTTCCACTGCTGTTACTGTTCTTAGAGTGGGAAGGAATAAGCCATAGTCCACCACCCTGGCCCAGTGTGGGTTGGCAGACTTCACATATCTTCGAGAATATTATGGAGACTCGACTCAGACCCTTCACGATCGAACTCGCGACATCCGTGTGACAGTCCAATGGTCTCCCACTAAGCTATCGCTGCGGTTTTAACATCTCTTGCTCTATGTAACTTTTAGTTCTGTTATAGACGCAGGTGTACAACGAGTTGTTGTTCTACAACCCCGTCAACAGTCAGTGGAAGCTAATGAAGGCGCCCGGTGCCCCTCCACCGCGCAGTGCGCATCAGGCTGTTGCTACTCCCGCTAACAAGTATGGATCACCTTCCAAATTCTGTTCATGCTAGGTCTTTAGATCTATCGTACGTATCTCAATGTAGCTTGCACTCGCAGTGCAGTGTAGTGTTTTGCGGGAGCAAGGATATACCATTTAAGTTGTTATTTGGTCGTCTGACAGCAAATTATCTGTAGTTTTCATAAGTAATGTAGGAATTTAACATCATTTGTATGTGTGTGTAGAGTTTCAAAATGAGAAAAGCCCATTCCATACCTAATATAATTAAATTAATTCATCTTCATCTTCTTTTCGTGTGGTTAGTGGCCAACCTGTTGTCAAGAATTGTTCAAGCCTCTGACATAGCTTAACGGCTGCTGTCAATTTGGCAATAACCGGGACCGACTTTTTACGTGCCCTCCGAAGCACGGAGACACTCAGATGAAATACCACTAAGCGGTCACCCATCTATAGACTGACCGTACCCAACGTTGCTTAACCTCGCTAATCGTTTACCGATCAGTGAGTGCAACTTGTTATCACTATACACTATAATTTCACCTGCATGTCGTTGACGACTTCATCAAAGCATAGTGAAGCAATACTACTTAAAGGGTCATGCCAAGACGCCATAGTAATTCAGGCCCACAGTGCACACCTATAAAAGCTAATGATAATAATAGTAAGAAATGCCAATAATTAATTAGCATAAGAAGTGATTTACAAAAACTTTGCATTTTAAAGTTATCTTCTTATCAATACAATTTATATTAAATATGTGCCATATCATTTTATACATTATTTTAATTTATTAATAAGTAAAATCAATGAGGAATGAAATAACACAGAATACATTGCAGTTTTATAGCTAATAGGTAAAAGTCGTCGATATTAACCGTAATAAATAAACACTACGTCACAATGGAGTTGCAAAACAAGCAATGATATTGACATTTACGTTTTCCGACGTCATACAAGTTAGAGATGGTGTTGCCATAATAAACACAAAACCTCGGTACATCGATAATAGACATTACTTTAAGTTAATAAAAATAATAATTATTATTAGATTTGTATAAAAAAATAAATTAAGGATTAAAATAATAATTATATAATATAGCACTGGTAAATTATTATTTCGATTGATTACCTGTCAACATGTTTTGTGTAGAGTCAACATGTTCACGTTAATGTACTTGCTTGCAACTTCCATAACATAGCTTAGTCGTTTTTTTGTTTAATATTTTAGAAAATATTACCGACTTGTACAGAATAATAAATACAAGGAAGAACTAGGATAAATATTAATATATTTTTTTAGTAAAGCCAATTTCTTATGCACCTCTGGGCCTAATACTGGCATGCCCCTTTAATATTATAAACTTTTATGTATACTGGATCATCATTTTGATCAGGCAAGCAAGGTTCTATATAAAGGTACCATATCTGTCCCCAGTATGGAAAATATATACATATATCCTGCGTGGTTGCTAATAGACTAAAATATTATATGAGGATTTAAAATGATGTGTATAATCTTTGTTTTCCGTAGGGGTGAGCTTTGGGTATTTGGAGGAGAGTTCACAAGTCCAACAGAGACTCAGTTCCATCACTACAAGGACTTGTGGTGCTTCTCACTTGCTGAAAAGAAATGGGAGAAAGTATGTGTGTTTATGTTGTATATTATATATATTTAGATTTAACATTTGTTCTAACAACTGACAAATTATGAATGTTAAATCAACAGATTTTGATATAAAATGATTACTTATTCGAAAATAGAGATTTATCCCTGAAAATGTAACAGACAAACAGACAGATGTACTTTCGCATTTATAGTATTAGTCTAGCTAACGGAAATCTACACAGACTTAAAGATAGTTGACAAGTGACATCAACATAGTTCACTATGTCTTACATGCAGTCAATGTCACAATGTATTAGACGAACTATGCTACTGCAGTTGTGGTGTTGAATGTCTAGTAGGTATAGTGAATTCAATCACCACACAGGACAAGAATTTGTCTGATTCACAAAATTTGCAAATTCCACCGCGACACAGGAGTTATATCTACAACGAGAGTTGTCTTTTTAAAATTAAATCTTTGTATTGTAAATTATAAAATCTTAATCTATTGAGTCGCAGCGGTACACCTTCGACCAGACAATAGCTTTTAAATTATTTCTGGTATTCCTTAACAAGTTAATATAAATGTTAATTAATTAAAATTTAAAAGGCTGGCACCGCACTTGTGACTCCTCTAGTGTTGCGGGTGTCCATGGCCGGCGGTAATCGCTTACCATCAGGCGATCCGTGTACTCGTTTGCCTCCTATACAGTAAAAAAACTATACTTACCATAAAATATATATATCTATATATATATATATATACTTTATTTTATAGGTGGTAGCTCCTAACGGTCCATCGCCTCGCTCCGGCCACCGTATGGTGCTGTTAGGTCGGAACATCATCGTGTTCGGCGGGTACTCGGACGATGGCCGCGAGTGTCGGTACTTCGATGATCTACACGCGTTCTGTTTGGACACCAGGACTTGGACTAAACTGACCCCGAGTGGTAGGGGACCTAGTGCGAGGTCTGCCTGTATTATGCTGCCGGTTGGAAGTGATTCTGTAAGTATTTTGTAAAATTACTTCTGTTTTTTTATGTTTTAGAGTGAGGTTATTACCTATGTCATTTTATGCAGTATAAATAATAATATAATAATCTTTATTACCAGTAATACATTTTTTGTTTTACAAATTGTATTTTCTTACAGTGTAGTAACCATCTGACACCCAAGCTAATATTGCATAGCATTTAATAGCATAATGATCCAAGGCGCCTTGTAACTGCTAGTGCCAAATGTTGTGGGTTTAATCTCAATGATTATTGTGTAGGCATTATTTTGGAATGTACAATTAATCCCTAAACATAAAACAATCATATGGGATCCTGCACTTTTTCCAAAATTATCTTGACACAATTTTATTATGCAAACAAATTTTGCATTTTGCATTGCAAACTTTTGAGATAAAGGCTTTCAGTTGCAGTATGCACTTGTCTAAAGTTATTAATAAAAAACTGACATAGCAACCCAATTGACCTAGCAATTTTACTTAATGATTATAGCAATTTATTTATTTGAAACATTTAACAATGCAACTATTTTGGGACACTGGCTCTCGTATATCTATCGAGAAGGTTTTCAACAATCTCACAAGACATTAAGTTTGGCCATCCCAGCTTATAGTATACGGCGGGTTCTCGCGCGTGCGCGAGGGCCGCACGGAGCGCACGCACACACACACGGAGCTGTTCCGGCTCGCGCACAAGGGCGCGGGCGCGGGCGCGGGCGCGGGCGCGGGCGCGGGCGCGGGCGCGGGCGCGGGCTGGGCGTGGCGCGCGCTGGCGGGCGGCCCGCTGGCGCCGCCGCCGCGCGCGGGGCAGGCCGCCGCCCTCAACCTGCATAGCAACAGGGCCTACGTGTTCGGGGGCATTAGTGTGAGTGTTTTCATTTTATTGAGTTAAAGTGCTAACATATCTTCTGCTACATGGTTAGCGGGTATA
Organism: Catocala nupta; assembly: GCA_963675205.1. Taxonomy (NCBI): domain Eukaryota; kingdom Metazoa; phylum Arthropoda; class Insecta; order Lepidoptera; family Erebidae; genus Catocala; species Catocala nupta. Next base: position 6,172,387 of record OY776079.1, on the reverse strand, counting down.
CATGACACCAAGTATATCAGATCCCCGTTATCAGAGCACGGGACGGAAAACACACAGCCGTACCCCAGTGCTAACGAAATTCATCTAAAACAAATTCTTATCCTAACTGCTTATGAACACTTACAAACCCAAGGATATCAAATGCCCATTATCAGAGCACGGGTCAAAATACATCATCTCCTTAAACGGAAACAGCATTGAGAAAGACTCCTAGCATGTATTTTTTTGTTTAGCTCTAAAAATTACTCCGCTTGATGGTAAGCAGTCGTGTATTCCACGAACAGAAACCTCCACACCACGTCCTGACATGAATGAGTGCCGAGGTCACGACTGTGGCAGCCTAGGAATTTATTTTCACAGTTCTTGAAGGACCCAAGATCGAAGGGAAAAGGAAACAGAATTCCAGGTATATAGAGTAAGAAACTCTCGGCAGGGAATTCTAAGTTCGGCAAAGATGGGAGAAGCCTGACTTCTTGGTATGCGTTTGCGCAAGCATGAGTTGCACACTACTCAACTCGCGTTATCTTTTCATCCTAGGACGTAGAAGAAACGGACGAGGAGCTTCGCGGTGAGATGAGCGATGATCTGCAGATGCTGGACCTGGAGGCTGGCAAGTGGCACAACGTAACACTGCGGTCTGAACAGCAGAACACGCCACAAGCTGAAAACAAGATGGACGTACAGGAACCTGTGAAGGAAGCTGTTACTGGTAAGAAATTTACCAGCTGTCACCAGTTGCGGATTAAATCATAACCTGTAAAAATAGTAGTTGATAAGAAGAAAGAAATAAATAAATAGATAAATAATGCAATCTTGAAGACCTCTTGGCGAAATAAAGTCAGGTGGCGTACTGTTGTACTCCGGTCGCGCCAGGAGGTCGTCCTCATCATAAAGAACCCCAACCCTGATTGGTTTCGGAATCAGTCGGACTCACCCGATAACAACTTGTGAGTCTAGTCGTTTAAATACAAAGTTACCCAAACTTTATTATGCCCTGGCGCAGTCATTTAAATGATTACCCCGTTAACATATAGGGTTAATAAAAAAACACATTGAGCATCACTCACTTCTCGGTGCAACAGCAGAGCGAGCGTGACTCGAAAGCAACACGTCTCATGAACGAGTATGATTGTAAACATGGGACGAAGCTTCGACCCGATATTTTAATTTTCGTGACTTGGTGCCAGGTCGAGTCTCACCATATGGGCAACGCTGGTTTAATAGATTGCCTTATGATTAACACTCATAAAAGTTTATATAATAATACGGCCTAAATTGTAATAGGTATAGAAATGGAGAGCTTTTCCAAAATCGGCGTAGAAAATATTATCATCATCATCATATCCATCATGATGATGATAGTACCTTCCACGCATCCGCCTTTAGTGTCGATTTCCACATGGGCGGAAAATATGTGGCCCCTTAATGGTTATTTTAAGTACCACAATACAGAAATGACCTTTAGTGCAGAATTGTATGATGAGGTTTGCAAACATTTGGTATTATTACTGATACTAAAACAAATCTTGGTCACCGTTAATAAGGTTCTTATATCTCGTTCGATACATAAACAGGTTTTAATTTTTTTTATGTATTTTAATTTGTGTAACAACATAAGTCGATTTAAATAAGTTAAAAACTATACATTTTCATTAGGCAAATGTAAAGCTGCAAAATTAAATAAATGAATTGAAACTTAGTATGTTATTATTCTGCTCTTAGCTCAGCTATGAGTTAAGAATAATAATAATTTTGATTGAAATAGGAATTTAGAATCTCGCGAAAGTCTATCAACTTTTATTGCCGACTATAACCGAAATATGTCTTCAATAAAAGTAAACGAGATGGGTGTAAAAATCCAGGATTCAACCTCTTCGTCTTAAATGTAATGAAAAGAAATGACCCTTATATCTCGGGGGTCTTTTGATCTACAGGGTCCATATTCAAACTCGACCGAGGTATGACCCCAAGGTGTCTGTACACCAAGTTACAAGGTATTAAATGTAAAAGCATTTAAAATACATGTGACCTTGTGACCTCTATATCTCTGGGGTCTTTTGACCCACAGGGCCCATAGGTGTCTGCACACCAAGTTACAAGTCAATCGGTCCAGTGGTTCTGGAGCTATGCCTGTCACTAACAAACTGTCACTAACAGACAGACACATAAACCCACATAGTGTTTTCATTAACCTCTTCGAAGAAGACTCGGAGGTCAATAAACATCTAATATTTAGTTATGTTTTTCTAGTGGTAACTGACGAGGTGTTCACAATGAAACTTGGTGGAGCCCCGGCACCGGTAGCCGCGGGTCCCGGGGGCGGCGCCTCCGTCCCCGGCGCGCCGCGGACAGGCCCGAGCGCGCGGATGTCCGCCATGATGGGTGTGCAGCGCTCCACACTCTACGTGTATGGAGGAGTGTTGGAGAAGGACGACAAACAATTCTATCTCAGTGATATGTATAGTTTAGGTAAGGGGGATACTATGACGCTTTCGTTCGTCTGACCCATAAGTAGATCGTGAGATTACCGGTTCGATTACCGGCTTGGACTAGGTAGATTTTACTGACAGAACAATACAATGTTACATAATGAGGTTGCCTCACTATTGCTCCTTTTTTTTTATTACCTTGTGGGAATGTATTGGCGCATATCCCTCCGCGGGGAGGGTTTACGTTGGACTCACCCGGGAAAAGATGGAGATATCACGGTAATACCGACTAAACCTACCACAGTGTTCCTTCTCACAATCTATGGCCGCAGCGCAGGGATCACACGCGCATTCATCCTACGCCGAGTGTTGCAGGTTCGATACCCGGACAAAACTAATGTGATTTCAAATTATTCGTTTCTAATATTGGATATATATTCTTCGGAAAGGTGTTTGAATGTTTAAAAAGTCGCACGCGATGCAGAAATGATTGCTATTGCGGCAGATGTCTTTGTTATTTATCATAGAAGAACAATAATCAAAAATCTGGCCCAAAGAAGAAAATAATGAAAGACTCATGTAATAAATTATTTTTCAGATCTGCACAAACTAAATGAATGGAAGACTATTATAGAACAGCCCACACTGCCGGACTGGCTCGGATCTGACTCTGAAGACGAGGAATCTGGATCAGATAGCGGATCTGATGATAGTGAGGACTCCGATGACGAGTAAAGCGAAAGTGAATCTTATTGTGTGCGGCTATAGGGTTGAAAGTTGAATGTACTGTGATGTGGTATACTTGTAAGATTTATAATTGTTTATTTTTGTTACTATTTACAGTGCTGGGTTGACTTATAAGCTAGTATAGGCTATAGGTCTCGTCTACGGTTGCTATACACATAGGCTACTAACCTTTTTTGGGTTTCCTATAAACCCAATAAAAGTTAGTCAAATTAATCGAAAGAAGTGTGGGGTGTGACCCGTGTGACAAGTAAAATGACTCGAAAGATTCGAATGTTTCTTTATTTTTACATAGCATAAAATACAACGTCGTATTAGTACGTATTAAATCGTTGACCACTGACAACTAGATCCGCGAGTTGCCATACCAATAAAATAATAAAAAGTATTGCTAGCGGGGAAAATTACTAAATATTTTTTATTTGTAATCTAGTTTTATCTTTATACTACACCTTTCTTTCGAGTATTTTTACTCGATAGTCGGTCTCTATAGGTTCAATAAACTTGTTTTAGCAATTACTTTTTGTAATCAAATTCTTCTTTTTAGAATAACAGTGTAACTTTAAAACTTACAATAATTATTTATTTTGTACGCGAAAAATAAGTATTTTTATCGGCCATTTATGACCAGCATAGCGTGTATGTGCTGAAATACTATAAGACTATGAGTATAGCAACCATGGGCGCCCCATGACGTTTTATTCGTGTGAGAGCTCTACATAGCTTAGTCGTGGATATTAATATAAGATCTAAGTGTAATAACAGCAATAAATATTGAATTAAAAGAATTTAATTACATGAGAATACCATTTTATGCGAAGTTAAAGTCGAAGTGTGGGTGTCATACAACCCTGCCCACCCCTTTGGGGATAACAGCCGTAAGTCTAACTTTATAAGTGTCTATGATCTAAGTCAGTGGTCGGTAACCCGCGGCTCTGACTCCTCGGCTGAGTTTCTATCACGAAATGTTTAGTGCAGGCACTTTACTTAATTTACTGTAAGTTTAACTAAGACTTATTTGACAAAGGCAAGCTCGGGAGTGTACTTTTAATTCTTATTTTTCCGTAATAAAGTCCCCAGCTAACGCACAGCCTAAAAAAATGGCTCTTTGACTAGATTTCACTTGTGGATTGTCTATATTTGGCTCTTTTGGACGACAAGGTTGCCGACCACTGATCTAACTTAAGACTGTTGTATCTTTCAGTTCATTAAACCACTCCATGTTAATTTATTTTGTATAGCTATAAGTCTTCCAAATATAAATACATTCAAGAATAATAAATCTAGAAAGTTTTATACATAATTAAAGAATATTATAATAAACGTGTTTTAATTTCTTATACAGTGAAAAGTTTGTATTACCAAATGGAAAATGAGCATACACACTGCCTATATTGCTCGATCGTTACGGAAATCAGCATTGTGTCCCTGCAGCGAAGCTGCTGCCGTTGCTTATCTATACTACTTAAAACAAAATAAGGGCCACTAAGATTTTTTGCTGTACCATGAAAACAATAAAGACATTAAATTGTTTAACTTATGTAACTACAAAATAATGTTATTGGTTATAATATAGGCTAACGATTGTTTAGAATAATGATCATGAATTGTTTTTTTTAAGTTCATAATGAAATTGGCCATTTTGAATGAATAACATGAACAAAAGAAATCACCGGAAAAAGACAAAATACTGTTCTTGTCACTTTTGTTTCTTCTTTTTAGTAACTAGTATGTCCTCCTTTCTTAGCAATACACTCCTAAAGCCTCGTATGCATACTCTGGATCAAATTCCTCACGTTTTCATCTGGAATCTCCTCCCAGGCACGTTTTAAAGCGTCAATCAGCTGCTGTTGTCTGTAGACCCCTTGCTCATTCTCTCTAACCCTTCATTTCAATTGGTGCCACAATTGCTCGATTGGATTTAAATCCGGACTGTTAGCTGGCCATGGTAATACCTCAATATGAGACCCTTCTAGGACAGTTTGGATCGATCGAGTTGTGTGTGCACGCGCATTGTCTTGCATCAGGATGAATCCAGGCCTCACTCGCTGTGCAAATGGGATCACTTGAGGCCTGATGACGTCCTCGATGTAACGTTCTGCAGTTACGGTACATTTAAAATGGTGAGCTCGGTTTTACCGTGTAAACTAAGCCCACCCAAACCATTACGTTGGACCACCGAAACGGTCAACTTCGTGGATGCAGGACTCCGAAAACCGCTCGCCGCGTTGTCTCCAAACCCTAACACGCCGATCATCAATAAAAAAATTTACTTTGCACTCGTCTGTAAAAAGCACCTTGCCCCACTGATTAATCCCCCAGTTCAAATACTGACGGGAGAATCTTAAACGGTTTGCACGTTGAACCCTGGTCAGAGGAATTGGAACAACTCGTCGTCTTGACATTTGCTGGTCTTCGTGCAATCGATTACGTATAGTTTGATCACTGACACGGGTACCCGTTGTCAGCCGTAGGTGGTGTTGTAACTTACGGGTCGTTACTGTACGATCACGACGAGCACTTAGTTGGACGTACCGATCCTCGTGCGCCGTTGTTACACGAACTCTACCTGAACCGGGTCTCTTGGCAACACTGCCGGTCTCTTGGAAGCGATTCCATACATTTTGGACAGCTCTTCGAGAAAAACCCAACGGCAAACCCACGTAACGCTGAGAACGTCCTTCTTGAATCATAGTTATGGCTCTGGTTGCTGTAATTGTATCCATGTGCCTTCGTACTGGTGGCATGATTAACACGAGATGATAAATGAATCAATTAAAATTAAAAAAGTAAAACGTTTTCCCTAAAATAACCGAAACAAGTTAAGAAGACAATCGAAGAAAAACATAAGAATAACATCCAATTATTTTTTTCTTAAAATCATGGCCAATCCTTTTCAAATTAGGAACATGAACACCAGCATAAAAGAGATCAAACACCAAAGAGTTCGTAATATCAATATAATGCTACTTATCAGTTACTTTCAGTTTACTAAAGTGCACTTAAATGTAAATAAACTAGTGGCCCTTATTTTGTTTTGAGTAGTATATATGTACCTGTATTAATACGTGAAGCAAAAACTTTGTACCCCTTTTTACGAAAATTGCGCGGACCGAGTATGTATTAAATTTGGCACAGTTAAAGTTTATATAAAGAAATAGGGGCGAATACTAATACCTAATGCGAATGCGAGTATAAAATATGCATGAGAAATACATTAAATTAATGAAAAAACACTATATGCACACAACCATGCATTTGACACACGCAGTCGAATCGCGTTCGTAGTATTTCGGCATAGTTCTGCTGATGAAGTACTATTCTTCGTAACTATGGTTACATATATCAATATAATAATTTGTTTGACGTTGATAGGTAAATTAACCTGTATAGATCGAAATCTAAATGAAATGTGATTATAAATAACGGTATGGTTCTAGACAATAAAACTTTAATAACTATCAAACTTAAAATTTAAATCAATTATGGTCGAATTTTGATCACTAGGCGACCGCTAGTAAATATCAATTCTTATAATTATAAAACTGGCCTACTGCTAGCCATACCCACTAAATCCGAAAAGCCTGAGAGTGCCCGAGCCCTTCCCCTCTCATCCCTAATGGGTAGAAAAGAAAGATCTGTGAATTTTCATTTACTGCCAGGAAAATGATGGTTACCTAAATTATATTTTATATTAAAGAACACAGCACAACTTAGTCTGAAGAGGAAGATAAATGAACATTTTTGCCACTAATTTAATGAGGCATTCCTAATATTTTTAGGGATTATTTAAAGGTTATAAATAAAACAACTCCATATACGCATATTATCATTTTTATTGTATGTACACATTATATATCTACGTAATAATATATCTTTATAAAAATCCATTAGTCTACAGACATACATTCGTCCTAGCTTTCGTTTTACTATTCACTCTGAGCGATCGACGTTTGGTACTGTTTAAATTGGGTCAAGTAATAAATTGTATACAGGGCACACTGATTTTAGCAGTCACTTCTACTCGTAATGCGCTAAATATTTTAGGCACGATTTCTAAGAATTAGCGAGTCTTGTATTGTTCCTTCAGTGTTTGTAAAGTCACATCATATAATTACATTATCATTCGAATGTGATTAGGTAGGTATTCGTATGTACATACGAATGATGATATTTGACAATAGAGCACAACGTGATGCTTACTTTGCAAATAAATACGCGGCACACGGAAATAAGCAAGTACGCATTTGATTGTATTCGAAAAATATTCGAATGTATTGACACTTTAGAACGTAGGTATCTATGAGGGATTACGAATTGTCCTTAATTTTCACAATGATTAAAGACACATCATTAAAGATAGCAAGTTGTGAAACAAATGCAAATTAATATAAGTCAATATTTATTGACAACACAATTGTTGTCAATTAATTCGAATAAAATTCGAATGCAATTATGAGCATTACTATTACTAAATTCGTGCTACTGTACAATGTCTAACAGAAAATCACTGACAGTTGCATTTGATTCAACAATACAGTCACTTCTCTACCTAATATTGGGTCTAAACGTTATTATTCTATGCCAGTACGTACCGAATTGTCTAAAAATATCTTCAAACAATACCAAACACCGTTCTCTCGACACACATTACGTATATACTTAGGTATAACCCGCGTTTAGCGAGAAAAATCCGTCGTTTATTATGCTAGACTCGTACACAGCACCGTTAAAATTATACAAAAGTCGCCAACATTTTTACCACTAAACGCGCGACATAATAACAATTGAAGGTATATGCGATCTGGGTAATATTATTTTATAAACTATTCTACTCGTGAACAAAATCATCTCTGAATAAGATATCAGACTAGCTTTACCCACACTGACTTTATGCGGTTTTAAAACATTTTTGAGAACATTATGAAGACTAAAAGGTCTTCATAATGTTCTCAGAAATGTTTTCAAACATGCTGATTTTCCACCATCATTTCTTTCACCATTTCGCGAAATATCAAGTTTTTATAACGCATATGGCTTTGAAAATTCGAAGCTGCCTTCCTTTGATCTACTTAAAACATTTAACTTAAGAATCCAATTACGCTATTCGATTATAGAAACAGGCAGCTATTGCTTATTTGAAAGATACAGTTATGTCCACAAGCCTGTTTATAAACTGCTTGGAGTTAACCTTCTATGTCCTAGTAGCTAATTTGACAAAATTACATCACAGATCGCAAGTACCTCCCATTGTTTTTACAACATACACATTTCAATATAAATACGATATGATTAAAAGAATACACAATATAATGCGATAGTAAGTTTCCTTTTGATTAATAACACAAAGAAAACTCTTTCCTGTCCAAAGTCAACAGTAAATACAGGCCTTTCAAAATTTGTATTAAATTGTAATGTCCATCTTATGCGCAAAATTCTTTAAATCTCTCGAAATTGTTTGTTTAAATCACTAAGTAACACTTATGAACTTCAAAGTTACCTTGCGGGCCACCCCTTGACTTTCTGGCCCTTTAAGTACCTCAATTTGTGAGATTATTATCATAATGTAGAAGCGTCACATGAGGCAACATCCATGAACTAAAATGTATAGAAAGACATGGAATATGCCGACACTTATGAAAACTTAAGTTTAAGAAACAGTGGATTAGATTGTCTTACAATTCTGAGATTACCGAAAATCAATATCAGATATATAATAATTACTGAATGTAATGGTTATTATAGACCTTTAGTCCCCTTAAAATATATCTATCTGACATAAAATGGCTCATTGAATCATCAATAACTCAAAAAACTCTAGAAAAGTAGTTCCTGTATTCCGTTTTTACCTTACGGTTCCAATTCATTGCAGTTTAATACAAACCAACCAACATTAGAAGTTTGCTACCCTTATTTGGACAGTGATGTTATAAAAAATAAAGTGAAGTAAACGTTTTCCGTAGTTATTAATCAAAGAAAACCATTTATATGATAATGTTGAATGATTATTCCGCAGACGTGACACGACAGCATTCATCAAAGAAATTACACATTAAACAGCGCTAACAAATTAAAAGACATATGGCGAAATGTAACACAATGTGATCTGAACAGATGGCGTGGTTTAAGCGTCTTGCCGCTTGCCTCGCACTGATTAGTTTGATCTGGTTCGATCACCAATGGAAACAAATTTAAATTGCTTAAATGAGATCGAAGTCGAGACTATCATTACTACTATCTATCTCTTCCTACATCTCATTTAATATAGACGTAAACAACTTAACGTAGAAAACTACTTTCTTTAAAATAACCAACTCTCTCATATGACCTGTATTGCAATGAGCTTCCGACCATTTATGGATGCAAATTTGTGTTTTACACAAATATTTGAATCATGCAAAATTCTAACTTAGAGCAATCAATGTATTAAGCCAACATTTGTAGCAGTACTTCCACATCAGCTCAAAAGCGCAAAGCTCAATCTAGCATATGCTTTCAGAATGCTTTAATGAGCTCCACTTGCGAATGAATTTGAAGAATCAAGTAGGTGCGAAATAGGATTTACTTATTTATTGGTTATAAAAGCGATTTTTTAGCCTACCTACGGATTTTAAACATTTTTGGGCAGTATAATTACTGCTTAAAAATGTTTAAAAGCTGATCTACACGTAAATAATTTCTCAAAACAAATCTCATACTACAACTTGCAACATACTGTAAATAAACACAGCATTAAACTTGTCTCCACAAATTACCGTCACATATGTCCTAAGTCCTAACCCACTACGGTTGCTGTTTCGATTACATTATGTCAATTTAAATTACAATTCTATGACATCATGACATGTGCAGTTTTAGTTTTGTTTACTGTACGTATCATTACAACGAGTATTTTTTTCTTCTACACTTTTACGCATAAGCGGTCACGTCTGCGGAAATTATCATTCATATTGATGCGAATTATAAATCATACTCGTCAATTTGTTCGTTATACGTACAACGATAGTCATGCGATCCACACCGGTACCCTGTTACACAATAATTAATGAGACTGTATAAAAAACTACAACTTTCTAGCAACATATAGTTCTGCATCACGGGCGGCTGATACAAGTTAAAACACACCTTATTTTTTTTCCATAAAGTTTATTTTACATTTAGCATTATGCTTTATTATTCTTTTATAGGCTGTGATTTTATCGGTATACTCAACATAGTTTTTGTTTGCCTGTAAATAACCACCCGTGGAACAAACAATTAAGTAAGATCTTTTTTACGTCATTATCTAATTAAACATTATTTACAATACACAGTGGCGGACAGTTCAATATTTTATATAGAGTATGAGATAAAAGAAGTCTATTCATCTGATTGTTTAACGCCTAAAAATTTTCCGTTTATCCGATTAAATTTGGCTAATCGATAACCGCAAATTTGCATAGTGTTGTAGTACAATCGATTGCTGGATAATCGCTAATTATGACTTAAATTATAAATATTCATTGCTCTATCGATACTATCGATATTACAGAAACTTTGTTTATTTCTTTGTGCAATGTTAAATAACCTGTGTAAAGTTATGAGTATTCTAATCAATTCCGCAATAGTTTCGAATCTATCGATAGTAAGATAGTAAAGTATTTAATGTAACGAACGATACTAAAGGCATAAGAACATTGACGTATATACTATTGATTGAAGCACATAATTGCATTCCAATGATATTCAAATGCAAAGTGCACAACGCGATACCTACTTCACATAGTCATGAACATAATTCACATTCTTATGTATAGTATTGTCAAAACAACGATCGAACATCATTATCCGATACATACGTCAAAAGATTTCATTTCACAAATAGTACCAAAGACAATTGATTGTCCAGCAACTATACCGCAACGTTAAGCAAATAACGTAACAGTTACACACAACGCGATCATATTAAATCAGATAACATTGGCCCAAAACAGCTTCATGTTCGTCATATTCTATACAACATATTACAACTGGCCGTTATTACTAAACATTTAAACTTAGAATAGAAAAAAACACGGGCCATGGACTTCCATACAGAATTGTGCGATAAAATTAAAACTTAAATAGATGGCACGTTGATACTTTAGATTGGTCCCCGTATTTTTCTTGTTTTACTTTCTGTATACGTTCAATAAAAATGTCTGATGATCATGAGACATGGTTATTATTAATAGTATTGCATTTTTATTAATACAATTGAAGTAAATATTAACAATTCTATTTTAACTGCCGTTTTGCATGAATCTTATCAATCTGACACGGGAATCAAACGCAATCGTTATTAATTTTTTTCTTATGTAGTATCTCAGTTCAATTCAATTATTTTTAAATCTGTGGTCACAGAGTCATGTTTAGTCAAATGTGTGGTCTTCAAAATGGGAGGGCAGCTTGACTTTGTGTCAATAGAAGTGTTCTTCAAATCACCTTAAAATCATATTACCGGATTTTAATAACTATTTGTTACTATTTTGTACCTATATTGAAAGAAGCCGCACTATCGCGTCCACGATGGGGAAATTAATATAGATGAAAGTAAGAATCAATTAAATATCAAATGCAAGTAATAAAATTTTCAGAAATATACATTTTCCCCGCCATTTTAAATGCCGTTCACAAATATGCATTTAAATACTATTTAAATCATGATCGCTGTAATTCCCGTGTCAATTGAGAAATAAGGTATTTTCACATTGTTTTTCTTATGCAACACAAAGTTCATATATTAAATGCGTCTATATATTATTTAAATGTGGTTGGAATCAACAGGTTAGTGCAGCGCTGGCTGGCGAGAAGCACAAAGGAAGGTGATTGTATATCATGCAACATAATAAAATCAAAAACAGCACTAAATTTCGTAAAATATTTTATTATTCCAAATTAGTTAAAATGTGTAAAATTGTACACTTTATTTATTACATAAGACCTTCCTCTGCTTGTTCTATTCATGAAATAATTGTGCGTTATATAGTCGCAGCTATTGATTATGTACCCAAAAATATATAATGACTTAGATTTCATCAGGGAATCGAGAATTATTTTCTGAATACATGTTCAAAAGCACCCAGTGGGATGTCGCCTTTATGGGGTATATAAAAATGTATAATTTTGAAGCTGCGACGCATTAAAACCTATACGTTACGTATAAAAAGAAATAACACTTAGTATATTATACACTGGTGTGACTAACTAGGGTAAAATATTCAATTTGCAATATATAGGTACGTCGTTTAACAAATTGCCTTATTTATAACTTTGCTCGACAATACATTGCAAACCAAACCCGATACTTAGCAAAGTAAAGCTGAAGCCAAAATCGAAGATAAATATTTTAACAAAATATTATTATAAAAAAATGTAAAATTCAAATTATCATTACATCAGTCGGTTAAATGATTAGTAATTTATCTTAGTCCGAATGAAATAATAATATACTTTTCTGTAAAAAAATATTAATAGAAAGCAAATCAGTCTATAAACTTACTTTAAGAAATTATGACTAAGTTTTATGTACATTTTTTTAAATTTGACGTTCTATGGTTTCGCGCCAAAAATAATGACAGTTCGTCATGCTTCATAAATTTTGAACGTAATAAAATAATTAATGTTCCTCTTAAAACATAAATTGTTTATTACGTATAAAAACAGCAGAACCTTGATTTGGTAAGTGGTTATTTTTATCAATAAAGCAAAAATGCTATTTATTTAATTTAAATGTTCTATCAGAAATATTTAAGGCGCGAACCCACAAGTACACAACATCGTACAAACGTACTTAAATGTACTCATAAAATAAAACATACATTCACTATCTAATTCATTACAATTTACACTTTATTTACACGAAAAAGAAGATCATTTAATAAATACATAATTTGGCTGATTTCTTTACTATTTTTTTGTTGCTAAATAAAAGATATAATGTTGTATTTCATTGCCAGAATAAAAAAATACTCCCCATTTATTGTCGTTCACTTCGAAAGGGTGTAAGTGTTTAAAAATAATGTAATAAATTAATTACACTACACAATGCACTGTGTACAAATTTGTTAAGAGTCCGTCGTCGGTACCGAACATTCCAGAGTGTATCCCCACGGTCTATATCACAGTAGCGCGCATGCGCTGTAACACGTTCGCTCCACGGCCGTCGCACACTGACTAGGCTATATACAAACCGAATGATTTCTATACATATACATTGATTCAGCAACGTCCGCGCACGGCAGTGCAATGAAACTGATCGTTCCTACAAGTGGCCGGTCGGGTTTAGAACAGGTCCGTGACGATGGTGCCGAACCACGCGCACACCACGGGCAGCGCGTACGCGACCAGCGCCGAGTGCAGCGACGGCCGGTCGGCGGCGTCCGCCACGGGCTCGACGCGCTCCGGCGGCGGGCCGGCGCCGGCCCCGCGCTCGCTGCTGGACTCCACCGCGGGCTGCTCGCCGTCATGAGGCCGGTCGCCGTTGCGGCCGCTGACGAACACGTTCTTGGTGCCGGGGGAGTCCACCACGCCGGGCGCGTCCACGCTGCTGGGCACGAAGGGCGCCTCGGTGGCGGCGGGCGGCGCAGGGGACGCTTTGGGCGGCTCCTCGAATGTCTGATCGTCGTCTAGGTCTGGTGGGCTGTCGCCGGAGCCTGCGATCATAAATAATAATATGAATATGCAAAATAAATGTGTTAAGAAGCGCAGACATAAAAGAAATCAATTAGCTAGCTGCTCTGCCTGAAAATCGGACAATGTATTCTAGAGTCCCACTATACTATCTGGGTCCTATTGTACTATATATATCACTAGTTTTAACAATCCTAACTATAATATGATAAATTTTGAATGTGAGTTTGTTTGTTACTCGACCGATCATCATGAAAATTCGCAAACACGTTGTCAGGGTTATAGAAATGGACATTGGGTACCTTCCATTCAGAATAGAATTGAGGAAATTGTTCCCAATCAAAGGCACGCGCAAAATTTAATAGTTCACAAAATAATGGGATATGAAGATACGCACCTGTGTCGTAACCATTAAGTCTGTCTTCATCGTCATCGGGTAAGCCATCGCCGCCCGGGCCAAAGTCACCGGAGCCAGAACCGGACTCCACATCTTCAATGATGTCGCGACCGAACGTACCGGACGCTTGTAAGTCTGGAAATAGGGGTTTATTTCATTAGATAAACAAAATACTTGTGCTTATGTGTGCATTTTAGTAAATGTGTACCTACAAAAAATATTAATGGAGTGTCTTATGCAAGTGAGACTTTTAGATCGTAGTAAATGAAAGTCCATATTCTCCGCCGACCTAGGGTTCCCAACATTTTGCATGAGAAATAAAATATGAAGGTTGGAGAAATAAAATGAACAGTATTTTCTCTTTTACTTTTAAAAACATATCTTAGAAACTTCTGCCTTTATTTTAGGGTTTCATAATAGCTACAAATACCAGCGGTCGTCAAAACAAAATTTTATATATTTATTTTAATAGAACTGAAAAATGTATAATACTGTTTTTAACAGTATGGGTTGGGAACCTATTTTTTTACCACGGTATGCCAACTCGCTGCATTGAATGGAACTGAAATTACATCAGCGACCCACCCAGCAGTGCCCACACCTGGTCGAAGCTCCAGCACGACAAAGGGCGTCACTCCGACTTAATGGCTGGCGGGCGGGAGGTCCCTTTGTCCTTTGTTTCCTTCCCTGGAGGCCTTCACTATGGCGGCTGCTCGAGGTTTGGGAATCCTACATCTTCTTTCATTAGCCTTTAACGTCTGTTTGAGACGATTTAGTCATTATCCCGTAGACATGCACTTAGTTTCGTGGCTACTTAAGCCAATTCTAGAGCGGCAGATTATACCACATACTCTGCAAGAGAAACTGCCAGCTGGTGGGTTGTTATCAGCTTGGTGACGTTTCGCTCTCTTTTCCGCCAGTTTTCGGAACCAGGTGTTATCGTGAATCAGTCGCCCATCGTGCACACGTTTCCTCCATTTATCGCGGTCTTCAGCACCCTTTTCCCACGCCACATGATCGATCTCAAATGAGACCATTTCCCTCTTGACGCAATCTTTAAACCGCAGTATGGTTCTCTTAATATCCCTTTTTTCATATGCTTTCGTAAGCACCAAGCAAGACACGTCGTGGCAATCGAGAGGAGTTCATACAGTGTACATGCCCCAACCATCGTAAGCGTTTTTGCTTTAACAGAGCTGTAAGATTGGGTAGCTGTGCGATTTCGAGGATCATTGGTAATCCTGACCTACCATGAGATCTCCAAGATCTTCCGAAGGCAACGCATATGGAACGCATAAAGACGACGCTCCTGCTTTGCGTATGTGGTCCGAGCTTCAGCGCCATACAAGAGTATAGACAATATGCATGTCTGGTAAACTATCAATTTTGTTTTTGCTGTAAGGTATTTGTTACGCCATACTCTTGCACTTAACCGTCCAAATATGGTGGCCGCCCTGCCGATACGGATGTCGATCTCCGCGTCAAGCGATAGATTGTTCGGCAACGTGGACCCTAAGTAACAAAACCTGTCAACGACACCCAAGGGAACACCGTTAAGCAAAACGGAAGCAAATCTGTGTAACCCTGACACAATACAACGGTTCTTTTTAGCATTTATGCTCATGGAGAACAAGGAACAAGCTCGGGCAAATTTGTCCAAGATGGTTTTGTAGCTCGTGACCCGTCGTCGCCACCATGGCTGCGTCGTCGGCAAAAAGGAGATTGTCTGTATATAACTTCTTACGACAACGTTCAGACTTGAGAAGCGAGATTATATTGAACAGCTTCCTTTTTTGGCTTCTCCATCAGCCCTCGTGTGAAGGTGGATACCCTGTTGGTTGTCACAAAAAGTAATTTTCAAAAGGAGTGCGAAAAATATACCAATCAGTGTAGGTGCCAGCACGCAGCCTTGCCGAACACCTCTGCGCACATCAAACGACTCCGATGTATTGCCGTTGAATAAATGCTTCCCTTCATATCTTCATGAAAACATTTCACGAGGCGCAGCAAGAGTGGAGGACAACTAATATGCTCGAGTATTGTGTAGAGACCTTCCCTGCTGACGGTATCAAAGGCCTT
This sequence comes from Catocala nupta, assembly GCA_963675205.1. Classification (NCBI taxonomy): domain Eukaryota; kingdom Metazoa; phylum Arthropoda; class Insecta; order Lepidoptera; family Erebidae; genus Catocala; species Catocala nupta. The sequence continues at coordinate 6,156,088 of OY776079.1, read as the reverse complement.
GTTGAGGTCAACGAAGACAATAAACATGGAAGTCTACTGCTCTCTACACTTCTCCTGCAATAGACGAAGGTTAAAAATAATTTCTATTGTGGAACGCTGGGCTTGGAAACCACACTGAGATTCAGGATATACGCGATCAGCAAGTTTTTGAATCCTGGTTAAAATCACCCGACCAAACAGTTTGCCAACAATGCTTAGAAGGGATATTCCACGATAATTGTTGCACTTACCGCGGTCATTCTTACGCATATCTTGTGGAATGTACCCCTCTTTCCAGCATTTCCACAACAGATTATGCAGCATGGGTGTAATACACTCGAGTTTAATAATTTCGGCATAAATTCCATCCCCTCCTGGACTTTTACCCCGTTTAAGCTGCTTGACAGCCTTGATCAAATCCTCCGCGGTAGGTGCTACATCTAATTCACTCCATATTGCCATTTTGGGTATGTTTTGTACCACTATGGGCGAGAAGTTGACTGGAGTTGAGTAGAGATCGGTGTAATGTTCTACCCATCGTGTTAGTTGCCGGTTATTATCTGTTAAGGGGCTGTCTTTTTAGGGATCGGCCCAAGCGCTCTTTTGATCCCGAAGTAAACACCGGCAAAATTTCCCATATCAGCGCAAGACTGTATAGTTCGGCAAACTTCAGTCCAGTAGGCATTGACATAGTGCCGTGTCACCCGTTGGAGTGCTGCCCTAGATAGCTTCCACTCTTTTTCAATATTGCGACAGACACACGCGGTGTTTTACGGTAGCCCTCCGTTTAGCATCCAGGAATGGTCGAATTTCATCCACATTTGTTGCGAACCCCTCCTGTGATTTAGCTTTCTGGTAACCAAAAACTTTTGCAGCTGTTGTTGTTAGGAGATATTTGAGTTTCACCCAGTCCTCATGTATGGGTGCATCTATATCCCAAGAAGCAGTTTCTTTGCGCACAAGATTTAAATGAAGTCAACATTTCTTCACTTCTAACGTTTCTTATATCGACTTTCTTCTTGCCTGATGGTCTGTGATGATGAATGATTTTTTTTGGGGGATATCGAAATTCGGCTAGCGACTAAGGAGTGGTCGGTATCGCATTGAGCGCTATAATATGAGCGTGTGTGATGTGTATCCCGGAGATCTCTCTTACAGGTAATGATGAGATCTATTTGATGCCAATGGCCGGAACGTGGATGTCTCCATGACGCTTTATGTATTTGCTTTCCCTTGAAATAATACTAACACATAGCAGGAACTTGGAACAGAACTCCAACAGACGTTGGCCATTATCATAATTTTTCCCATGCCATAGCTACCAATACAATTACACCATGCTGTTGTGTCTTGACCAACTTTTGCATTTAAGTCGCCAAGGACAAAAAGATGATCTGATTTTTTACTAATCGAACTGTTTCCGACTACTGGTCATAGAACTGGCTTTTGGCTTCATCGGTAACCGCCGAGGTTGGGGCGTATGCACATAGGAAAGCAGCAGAGCCACTTTTAGTCCTGAATCTTAGTAGCAAATTCCGTTCTGAAATCCCTTGTGGTGGGTGTTTTAACGCACAAACGAGATCATTCTAAACTGCAAAACCCACGCCATGTTCACGCACCTCGTTATTTTCTTTTCCTCTCCAGTAAAAGGTGTAATAAGTTTCCTTCCACGATCCCTCGTCGGATAGCTTGGTTTCCTAAAGAGCACAGATCGCGATGTTAAGTCTGTTCAGTTCTTCGTCAATAACAGCTATTTTACGTAAATCTTGTACGTCGCCTGAGCCTCTACATGTCTCCGGGAGACCTGTCCTCATAGTACGGACATTCCACGTAGCTATACGCATGGATGAGTTAATATTGGTTTTCATAAGGTTTTGCCGTTTAGTAGGTGTAGCATGTCACAGCGCAAACCATCCAGATATTCTAGTGTCCCCCTACACCCTAAAGTAACAAGCCAGCGCTGAGGCGGATCAGCACTTTATTGACTGGGAGCTGCCGAGCTAAAGTGGGCGGTAGCTGATCAATGGGATAATGGAAATACGATGGACACTCCTACTGGCGAGAGCGACCCCTGGCGTCCACACTTACACCCATATGCACGAACTTATAACCGGTAACTGCCGCTCCCCATGTTGGCATCCACGCATTTTACTGACGTGGGTGAAGTGTCCTCTCCACGGCCAATGCGTCGCCTAGGACACGATTAACGAAACGTAGGGTTGCCTAAGACCTACGTTACCCTCTCGACCTCACTGGCTGGGTTCACAGGAGAGGCAAGCCAATACCTTTGGAGCCAGGTCGGTTGCAGGGATCTGCCGATTATTTCAGGTTGAACCTTACTCACGTCTAACAGTGACCCCAAATCTGGGTGTAATTTTGGAGTTACCTACATATACCCCTCGAAATAAACAAACTTTGTAAGTAGTAAGTGAGTATTACCAGATCCCTTAGCGTCGGTGTCGAGCCAGTGCACCTCGACGCCGTTGTAGGCGTCCTTAAGCCGCGCGGTGAGCGTGCGCAGCGCGTCGGCCTGCGCGGCGCCGGCCGCCTGCGCCGCGCCCGCCGCGCCGCTGCCTGCGCCTGCGGCGCTGCGTACTTCTGGGTTCGATGCTAGACCCGCTGTGCCTTCGCCCGCCGCATTCAGTGTGTAACTGTGTACAGAACAGTACATTATAGACACAACATTTTTTTTTAAATACTTTTCTGCTTCAGTAACCTTCCCTGTATCACGGAAGATTTTACTAACATTTAATGAGCACAAAGTGTTCTTTGTGTGGGTGTTACCCAGACTCAGAAGAACCATTCATAGATTATACACAAACTTGTACCGATTCGGGTTCGAACGAAACCACTCGACATATATGATTTAAGATTTAATTCAAATTTCTCAATTTTTTAATGTAAATGTAATTTGTTACTAAATTTTTATTATTTATATTTTATCAGTTAGGAACGCATTTATAGAGTAATAACATTTATCTAGCAGAAAATTTGTGAGATTTTGTTTGAAAATTGGCATTGACTCATTTTTAATATTGTTAGGTACTTTATTGTATACTACAGATGCCACGCCAATAACACTATTTTTTAATAATGTAGTCTTATAATGTGCTTAGTAAGCTTCGATATTGAGATCTCACAATTGCTGATCTTTTTCTAGTTTTTGTTAAGAGAGGAAATAGGTGTTTGTTTGTTTTTACAAATACTGATAATTCTAAAATGTATAAACATGGAAGCGTTAATAATTTGTGAGACTTGAAAACAGGGATGCAGCTGTCAGTTACTTTTAATCAAAACATAGCTCGAAGGTATCGTTCGTGAGCTTTGAAAATGCTTCCGAAAACCGTCTAATGTGGCGTTTGACCAAAAAATCATTTATATATAATAAAAATAGCAGCGGCCCGAGAACACTGCCTTGTGGCACGCCAAATTCTATAAATCTACAAGATGATTGGTATTTTGATTCTATTTTATATTTTGGACAGACTTTAGGTATTTCGGTAAATTGCTTACGACCTCTTAAATAGGATTTTATTAAACTGAGACAATTACCAAGAATTCCATACGCGTATAGATTGTTTAAAAGTGTGTCATGATTTACACAGTCGAAAGCTTTTGACGATATGTCAATGTGTAGATGGCGCATACTGGTGTTTTAGTATCTATATTTGGCATTATTTTAGATACAACGTCGAAGATAGCCATATTTATATAATGTTTTTTTCGGAAACCTTTATGTTCATCACATAATATTTTGAATTTTGTCAAAAAAGCATATATCCGCCATTATTTTGGAGAATACGCGCGATATGTCTATAATTGGTCATATCTTCTTAGCAATTCTTTTTATGGAGAGGTTTTACAAAAGTAGTTTTTAGACTCTCAGGAAATATGCCAGTGGACATGCTGAGATTAATTATGTGACTAAGAGCCGATTTTTCAATCGTCAGATAACTTTTATCTGGGGAATATGTTTGACGTTTTGACAGCTTTTGTATAGAAAATATGTCATACCGCCATATTTACTCTTCAGATAAAAGTTATCTGACGATTGAAAAACCGCCCCTTAAAGGAGCAGCTATAATACTAGATACTACTAATTACTCTTGTCGAAATACCATTGCAAATTCGCAACCAACGCTTTTTTTAGTTTTTTTGTACTGTGTTCGGTATATAAATTATATGTGCTAATTCACTTTAATTGTGTTAAAATGGTCCACTGTCGATGTTGTTATACAGTTTTACTTTACTAGTTTATAATTTCGTTATCAATGTTCGTAATCACTGGATAACAATATCACTTATTTTTTATAGTTCACTTTCTCTAATAAAGTAACTTATATGCATCGATTCCTATGTTTACAAATTTTTTAATTAATTCTTTACGGAGCTAATGTTACTGATTAGAATGACAGCTGTCATATCATCTTGTGCACTATAATATCTTCTGCGCAGATAGCCAATCTCCGTTAAGACTGAAATTCGGTCTGAAGGATATTATAATCACTAAATATATTTTAGGTTAAAGTTGAAGTATGGCGTGTTACCTGTCGACGGCGGTCCCGTTGAAGCACGGCGAGGTGGTGACGCTGGCGGACGTGCACAGCAGCGCGGGCAGGTGGTTCCAGTAGCGCCGCGTGTTGCGCATGCGCGTGCGCGTCTCGCGGACCAGCTTCTCCAGCGCCGGACCGCCCCAGTCCGAACCTGATGTAAACCATTTTAAAACAGGTTACGCACGGTCAAAGCTCCATCTTATTCGTATTGTAACGTCACTGCTAACGCTTTAGTTTTGTATAGTCAGGCGCAAGTATATATTAACACCGCGCGTCACTCGTCTCCCCGCAACTACTAAGTTAAGTCGTAGTCCAATATGCATTAATATTATAGTTGGTACCAGTGAATATATATCTATACAGGGTGATTTTGAAGACGTGTAATTCCTTTTAACCACGCATTCTACTGTTGATATAGAATAACCCTGACCATATATTGTTTTAATTAGAATTATGCTTCTGGAAAAATTAATGTACCGATTTGTTTCATGAAATGGTTTCAGATAGTCATATGTTAACCACCCGATACAATCTTAATATTTAACTAATTTAAAAATAATAACATAACAATAACTGATGTCATAAATAATAAGAGGCAATAAAAAGGACCACCCGTTATTATTTACGACATTAATTATTGACACGTTATTTTATTTTAATTAGTAGAAAATTAAAATTGCCTCGGTTGGTTAACATATGACTATCTGACACTATTTCACGAATAAAATGATACATTAATTTTGCCAAAAAAAATTATACTTAATAAAAAAAAAATATGGACTATACAAATGTACAATATGGTTATTCTATACCACCAGTAGAATGCGTGGTTAAAAGGAATTACACGATTTCAAAATCACCCTGTATATACTATCAAGTTATTTAATTTGGACACCCATATAGAACACATCTCGTTACACGTATTCAGTCTTCTGGAATACTCATATAACATCCTGTCTGACTCGGTAACACGGCGGTAGTGAATGTTACTGTTATGCATCATACAAGTAGTGTTATTAGGTTTTCTCTTATGATATTCTCATCACCAGCACGGAGTCCGGAACTGTGCCCAGGAGACAGTAATGGCCCAGAAGAACAAAAAAGTTGTTGGTAAACTGTTGATATACTACACCTCTCTCTTACTCTCTACTCTTTCGAGAAGCGTAAGGTTACACATGTGTAAGATAATATTAAAAAAAAAAAATACTATTAGAATACTAAATTTAGTTACGTACTATAATTATCCAGATAACTTACCGCGGCTCTCCTCGCTCTTGGCAGCAGGCTTCTTCTTCTTGGGTCCCTTTTTATCATCGAAGTCGTACGACTTGAAATCAATATCCATACTGCCTGACGCAGCCGGCTCAGGATCCGCGTCACGTTTCCTCCTCTCGTGTTTCTCATATTCCTCCAAACCAATGTGACCCTTCATATACTGCAAAAATCTTTCTCTACGCTTAGCTTCCTCGGCCATTTCTTTAGTAGCCTTGCGGATGCCTTCAGGGGTTCGTAGACCGGCTATCGAAGGATCTTCGTTGACAAGACTCTCGAATGAGGCTACGATTTCGAAGTCATCGTCGTCAACTTTCTGTGGCCAATCGAAGTCCGGTATGGCGCGGACGGACCTTCGTTGTTTTCCTGGTGCGAAGAACGGGCCAGCTCCTCCGCCTCCTCCCAGCACCGGTTTGCCGCATCCAGTGAATATCTTCTGTGATATTTCGCGGTTGTGCTCCTGGAAGCTCATGATGGCTTCTGAGATCTTGATGTCTATTGGCTCGACGACCATAGCTATGTTGAACGGGCCGAGCAGACGATCGGCCACTTTGTCTACGGCATCTGCACCATCGAAAATGTTTGTTTGAGTTAAACATTAGTGTTTCATTTTTAAGTTTTGTCTTTTAACCTAACCAACAATAAAACCCCTAGCAAAGCCATAAGATCATACGGCCTTATAGTTTTTATAGAGTCAACAGCATTTGTCGCCCAATCTACAGCATTTGGCATTGAACGCTGGTGACTCTTGAAATTGTTCTACATTTCCTCAGAATACTTACAAAAAATTATCCATCTTTTCTTTAAAATTGGAATTAATATTATCTGCCAACAGCATGGCAAAAAATTAAGTTGCTTTCTTGTATCTGCATAAAATAGTTAACAGACTACGTAACCAAAAAGTACGCTAAAAGATGCAACTAAACTCATAAAGAAACTTGATAGATTTCAGCCTGAGCCAATAAATAAAGGTGTACTCACCGACATAGAGATCCCACTGGTCACCGAGGTCGGCGTGCGCGGGCAGACAGCCGCGGATGACGTTGTGGCAGTAGCGAGTGCAGGCCGGCGGCTGGTAGCCGGCGCAGCTGCCGCAGTACTGCAGGCGAGCCCACGCTGTCACACATTCTGGTGTCACTTGCACCTGGACAACGAAATTACTTTATTGATGGCACACATACATAGAAACTGTAAGTACGGTATTTCGAGGGCAGTGGCTGTACTTATATATAAGTTATTGTATCATTAATTTGTGCGATCCAGAATATAAACCAATTTCTTACATTCCAGCATAGTATGGTACCTTTGGTAAGCTTATTCACGATATGAAGTAAAATGAAAGAATAAAGACAGAACAAGATAGATTTCATTTCATTTAGTGTTGCAAATACAAATCGGATTTGCCTTATTTTGTAATCCCGGCTACGTTACTAGATGCAGAAACTTGCTTAATCAGGCAGGTTTAGTTTTAAGCGACATCCAAAATAAAGCGGCGATTCTGATAAGCTTAGCTTCATTGGGATATAAGAAATAAAAATCTTTTGAAGAAAATGAAAAAACGCCATAGCTGACTAAGTGTAGGTGTAATACAACTCTGCCTATCTCTTCGAGGATATAAACGTGTGACTGTGTATGTACATTGTACCATAAAGGATAAATCAATTTAGGAAACACTTCGACTAAACAATACGAGCCTATTTAGGCTTAGTAACAACAAGTTAATTGACGAAACAATTCACACAATGAACGTACCACCAATTGTTCAACAAGTGAACAAATAAAAATAAATCAACCCGAGACTGAGATAAGACAATCAATATAATAAGTCCAAGGTCTATATAATGTAGGTACACTGTTACTAAATAGGCGCCATAAGATCAACGTACGGCAAATGATTCGCGGCGACAATAGTGATTCATTTTCCTTCGAGCCAAGTTGAAGGTTATACCACAACGGAATCTAAATTCGCATTGATTATACTACATTAGCATTCGAATGATATTGCTGGCATTGAGCAAATTAAAACTTGGAATGCTTTTGGCAATGTCTGGCCTCTACAACTATAAAAGTCGCTGAATTTAATCACCGATGATATAATATTATGACCGTCCAATTATCGGACGGTAAAGGCTGCAGACGTTTTAGGAGAGACACATTTATGAATAGGAACTGCCTGTCATTAACTATTCTTCAATGAAATAAGTACCTATCGTTTGTCTTAAGTTTGTCACGAAGACGTATTTGTCAGCAAATATTCCAGGATTCATAGCGAAGCTGGTCTGAAGATACATGATCTGGCAACCGAAAATTGTGAAGCTACCTGTATAACTGTCAAGAAATGTGCTGAGCATTAACAGAAACAATACTATCAATCAGTAAACATGGAAGGGCAAACGACTGTCACATACCTACAGAAGGTATTCTTTCCATGTCCACTGATTGATGATCTCGGCAAGAGGAAAAGAATCTCGGAAAACGTGCATCGTCGTCCTGGATACGTCAGTGTACTGTCAATGTAGTTTCTGATCTGGTACGAGGTTGGATTGAGGTTCTTACCTGCATCATACTGCGGACAACGTCGGCACCTGCCCTCAACGCCTTATGGAAAGTGCGGGTCGCCACTACAGCACGACGGAGCTGTATCGACAGCTTGTTGGGCACATCTTCGAACGGCTGGATGTCGCGCATGTGCTCGTTGACGCATTTCAAATACCTGGCAATAACAATGTTTATTTAGGAAAAGAAAATCTAATAGAGTAATTATGCGCATAGTATTTTAGATAATATCTAAATTAAATTATCAAATGTAGGACCGCAAATAAAAAAACAATGGTAGCTTTCTGCACAAAAGTTGCAATTCCCGTGACTATTACTGCTGAAAACAACCGATACAACGAGGGGGAATGTGTAATATAAACGATTTAAAAATATTTATTTACGTATAAAATTATTCGATATGAAAACGTTTAATATTAAATAATAAACCGCGATAGAAGCAGAAGAATATTGTATCTTAACTGATATATTTGTATCATTGCTGTGCTCTGTTTGGAGATACATTTGTTAAAATCAGTGTCCTGTCTTCAGAAATGCCTGTCACAATCTTGGTATGTATGCCGCTCCCTACACCTTCAGGGTCATCTGACATCACCCCTTAAAATACTCGTCCACGGCCACACAGTGACTAAGTGATGCTTAATAAATACCGAACATATTTTAAGCAGATATTAAACATTCTTATAACAATAAATCATCATTGTTATAAATAATAGTCATTTGTTCTTATAAGCCGACAACAAAGTTTTTAGTATCACGGTCACGTGTGACTAAATTTAGTCACAATGTGTAAATGTTCATTGTACCACGCTACTGACTAAAATATTAAACGTACCTGTTAACTATTATAAGTACCTATGTTTCACGCGTGTTTACAGTAACCGTATTATTAAGGTTTTGGACCTTTATTTACAGTCCAGAACTATAATAACTTCAATGTCCTTTGGTAAGAACGACTTACAAGTAAAATTGAAGCATAGAAACGGAACAATGGTGCCAATTCTGTAGTCACAAAATTCTCTTATCTTAGCTAAATATCTCTAAAATTTAGATTAGTCCTGTCAAACGACATTTTGTATTCTGAAATCGCTAAAAGTGACAGGACTAAATTAAATTTTAGACATTTTTAGCTAAGATAAGAGAATTTTGTGACAACAGAATTGGCACCAATATACATATTTTTAATTCCTTAACCTATTCTGGAACCAGTCACACTACTGCCTGTATACGTGCAAGGTCTAGGCAGATCGGTAGTACATGTATCGTTGGCTAAATCTCAAGTAATATGTGGCCAGTCGACCCCAGATTCAAAAGGAGACACTGTGTCTATCAAGAGGATCCGACTCGGGATCGAAAGATATGAATATATTCAAAAGTATACCTCACCACAAACGACGCGGTTAAATATTAACTTTCCGGCATTTATGTTTCTCTTGGATAATATAACAAATCTCTATTTATTTATCTGCCTATCCATTTAAAAATGTACAGGTGTAACATATGTATTATATCTTATACTGGCACCACGGCAACTCCATTTAATCCTGTGAACTCAATCAAACTAAGACAGCCCAAATAGAGAATGACGGCCTACGGAAGATCGTTTTTAAGCAATCTGTATAAATCTTCTGTTGTCTTCTTGGAATGAGTATGGCTTCTGAACTCCTTTAGAAGAAGGTGTGCTGTTAGCAGAGCGACCAGATCCATGACCCTTACGCTGGCAAGAAAGCGCATTCTCTTATGAAAGGTATACCTGCAACGCACGAGTGATTCTGTCATCCTGTTGTTGCAAGCTTAAACTTTGCATATATGGAAGTGAAAAATAGAATATAATTATTTTTAAAGTAATCTTTACAAATATCTATTAAGTATTCTTGTTAACGTCCAGCTAAGCTATATATAATGCTTGTGTTAGAAGTCAGTTCATTGGTAGTGCAATGAGTGGGATTAAGACCAACAACCTATCGATCGTAAGTCCAATGTCCTATCCATTGCGTTGCCACTGCTTCATATTTATGATTGTAGTACATATGTAGTTATATTCTAAACATTGTATAGCCTAGTCTTACTTCAGTCGTTTGTCTTTGCCATCCTCACCCACATTACCGCAAATTTTTATTTATATTACCCCTGTAACTTCGTATCGTACATAGTAACGTATATTATACGATGCGCTGACATTTCAGTTTCAATTCTAGGACATAGCGCTATTAAATTAGTGTAACGTGAACGTTTAAAGAACACATCAGACTAATAGCAGCCGGAAATAAAAGGAAAACGACTTCTTTGTATGCAAGCTAAATGAAAACAGGGTATAATATTAGAAGTTTTGTTTATAAACGTCTAACGTCTCAGTTGGGTATGAATTTGCTCACAGAATTCGAGAAACAGAGAGTGACTGATTAGCAAATACACACCAGCCAAGCGCGGATTGGCAGGCTTGACATATCCCTAAGACCATGAAATATGAAGTATATGTTTTCGCTCGATATTATATTTCACTATTAGTGCATAGTTACAATTTCGAACAGATTTTAATAGTAGTCCCATGGCGGTTACACAAGTGCACAATTAAGAAGTTACAGCTGACTTCAAGAGATGGCACTTTATTCAATCCAACACAACTTCGTACAGTATATACTAGAACCTGACTCGTGCTAAATAAGTTTGCTCAACTAGTTACTACAATACAAGTCCGTAATATCAATCGTCAGACCGCAGCCTTCTAGGCACGATCACCCGGCCTGGTCGGGAGATCCTCTATTAGTGAGTAATCAGATGAACATATCCTACACGATCCAACATCGCTGTACATACATCCATAACATATGCGTCTATAAGAAAATCTGCTTTCGTGAATATTATAATATTTAAAATTATTATGTTTAAGTGAATTAGCAAGCGGGTATTCTGTAACTATATATTTTATGGCAGCACACTTCATACATTGTAATACCTCCCTATAAACGATGCGCTGACATTTCAGTGCTAATTCTAGGACATAGCGCCATTAGGTCAGTATAATGCGAGAGTCATTAAACCGAGCGGTCGGGATTATAAGGAATACGTTTAGTATGAATACAAACTAATTAAGAACAGGTTAACGTATGCAAATATAGACTGAAGACCTGTCTATTGCGTTACTAAAGCGACATGTATGTGGAATGTGTAAGCAATTTTACGTATTTAAGCGATATAAGTCGATTACTATGTGTGAGATTATGATTTTATCGAATTAAAATCCGGTAAATACGTGGTCTCACGTCTATATTCCCGAAGTTGCAGACTAGTAGTTAGACTAGTAATAGATTCTACGTAAAACAATTGGCATTCATCATGAGGAGCCAGGTAAGCCGTGCCTACCTCAGAATTGTCCTTGCACAGAATATTAAGTTTCAACTCAAAATTCTGAAATTATACATATGTAGGGCATTGCCGACGGAAACTCCACTGGTAAATAACCTTAAATACGCTAAAGTGTATGCTAGAACGAGTCTACAAGGCACAGTTATAAATTCTAGACAATTATTACTAAACAGAAAATCTAAGACTGTTCGAAGCAGATATTGAATCCGAGAGTGAGATTCATTACCAAAGCATATGTGCTGCATACGCAGCAATCGCATTCACTACGTTCTCCCTACTGAAGCGTTTCCATACAAACCCAAAACTCTCAACATCCCTATTAAACTCTTACGTTCACGCCCCTCACACACTTGAGCTGAACTCATAACGCAACAACGCTTATTAATAACTGTATTTTATAACGCACACATCGTAAACATTCGGTAGTCAGTCCAATATTATCACGGACAGTTCGTACCACTCTTTATGCCCTATTATCGACCCTAATCGTTTGTTTACGTGTCCATAACACTAAAACTGTCCGGCCTTAGTGTTTTATTGAAGCGTCTATGTAAACACACGGGGTGTTTACCAGCTATCGACACTGAGTTCAGTCGTGTTTGATACGGAGCTTTTATTGTCGTGCTGTGGGAGTTGTGTAAACACGGTGTGTTCAGAATCGGTGCGTCTGTTCTGGTTTGCTGTTCAGTTTCAATGACGGTGTTTTTATTCAACAAGTTGTTTTGGAAGTCGGAAGAGGATGAGTGCTCGCGAATTGTCATTTAAGCCTTGAACTGTAGAGCTACTGTGTTTGTATAAAATAAATAATGTATTTCAAACTCTACAGTGAGAATTTTCTACGACTAAAACTTGCAATACTTTGCGTGATCTTGGAATCGAATCCATCCATCATGATCGACAGCAAGCTTAAACACAAACTTATAAGCCTTGGTGACTTTGGACTCAGTCAAATATCTTAAATTTCAAATACAGCTTCGATTCTATTACTTATTATTTACTAGTTGACCCACGCAACTTCTTCAGCTTCACATAAGAGAATTTGCCCCGATTTTGCAACATTTTTCATTAATGCTCTGCTGGTCGTAGCGTAATGTTATATAGCCTTCCTCGATAAATGGGTAATCCAACACTGAAAGAATTTTTCAATTCGGACGAGTAGTTCCTGAGATTAGCGCGTTCAAGCAAATAAACAAACAAACTCTTCAGCTTTATAATATTAATATAGATACCGATTCACGAAAGCTTTTTGGACCGACACTTTAGGTACTTTTAACACAAGTGCTATAAAATCGGTGCTCAAAGAGGCGTTGATTCTTAGATTTTTCCATTTGCTAGAGATTTTAAAACTCTCACTATTTTCATCTGACATAATCCCGTTCACCATTCTTTACAATTGCAGTCAAGCTGAACTCACTATAATTGGGTGCTACAGTTTATTTATAGAAATTAATTAATAAAACTTACAGTAGGAAAACCTTACTAACAAGACACAGAATCCATACAATGTATAACATTTGTATGTTAATGTAATGCCTTATTAAACACAGACAGACAAAACAGCTGACATAATATTCCACGCGCATATCTGTAGGTGCGTATGCAGACTTTGAACCGGCACTAAAACTTTATGTGCAAATTGCAAACCATTTTATTTATATCTATTGCAGACTAAACAATATGATACTTCAAACCGATATCGAAACAGAATGACTTATAGGTCTTGATTCGCTTGGTACAGTCTTCATGGCCATTTTTGGAGTGGTAGCCAGTGACTAAGGATTTCTATTACGATCTTAGCATATCCTCCTTATTTATATCCGAATTTTTGAAGCAAATTTCATAAATTTAGACACTTCGATTAGAAACGCACTTCGTGGAAATGGGCCATAAGAGTCTCTACAACGTCACAGAACGAGATACCTTAAAGTATACATTAAAGGTAGTTATTAAATGAAGTTAATTCTGTTTGTCTCATAATATTGTCTTATGTTTACGCGAATGTTATACATTGAAATTAAACACTTTATACGGATTTTATCGCGTTGTTTATTTTACTTTAAACACTGGTATTACATAATTTTGAAAACTCTATGTCTACTATTATTGAAATTTTACTACTATTTATTAATATAAGCTATATATTTTCTAATTAAAACAATTTATATTTAAGTCATTACGGTTACTGTTTGTCTCTTCGGTTAGGCTGTTAAATCACTGAACAGATTTTGAGGAAAATTTGTATGGAGATAGCTATAAGCTTTAAAAGTGACCTTGACCTATTCTTGGCCTTTAGGCACGGACGACATAGTTTTAGACTCCGTGCTGAGTAATGAGATTTTCTTAACAGAAAAACTCAGTAATACTTATATCTAAACCGGCAATTTATTCATAACTTTATTCACAGTAATCGTATTAATTACCTTTGTTTTGAAATTCTTTTTATATTAGCTAGTATAGTTTACCCAAAATCCAACCCACCCTAAAGATATGTTTTAAAGCTTACGTTTCGTTTGCTACGACCAATTATAGTAGCAAGCAAGTGACAAGTGGCGCTTCGGGACTAATTGTGGTGTTTAAAAACCTCATTAAAGGTGTTGTATGGCTTCAAGTGGCCATAGAGCTTAATATCGTCGTAATGTATGTAAGAAGAGGCTAGGCAATTTAATAAATTACTAGCTTGCTACTTTGTTTTCTGTTTTTCTCTATTACATATAAATAAGGTATAGGTAACCATAGTTACAAAGAATTGTACGACGTCAGACGAACAATATAGAAATACTACGCACGCGATTCGACTGCGTGTGTCAAATGCATGGTTGGGTGCGTGTAGTGTTTTTCCATTAATTTTAATGTATTTCTAATGCATATTTTATAAAATATTAGGATTCGTCCATCCTTCTCCATATAAACTTTAACCGTGCCAAATACTCCTCCGTCCGCGCAATTTTCGTAAAAAGGGATAGGACAAAATTTTTGTCTCACGTATAAATATATAGATTAAAATGTAGGTAGGTATTATTAAGTAGTCGTTGATCCCGTGGCAGAGCTGGTCGTGAGGTAGACCGATCGATTATTATTTGGTCGAGTTTTAAGAATGGAAATTCTCAATAGCAGCACTAAGTCTTAAAAACTATTTATTTTTTAATCTTGACAATCAAAAATTGTTTCGTGGTATGCTACCGTAAAAGTAGATATAACATTAAATTTGATAATACTAAAATGATTATAAAATTGTCTTTGGTATTTCTTATGTTAACGTGAATGTTAGTTAGATATACGTTGAAATTATTAAGTTTCGTACCAAATAATCTGTAATAAAATTCGGTATAGTAGATTAGTTCTAAATCAGTTCTGTTACTAGTTACAACTGACTCTCTTTTTGACACGGACCTTATCTAAACATTCATACTCCTTCAAAAAAGTTACGATGGAATCTCAGACATAAATTATGAGTAGAAAGTTTGTAGATCCTTACAGATATTATTTGTAAAATCTATACTAATATTATAAATGTGAAAGTTTGTAAGGATGTATGGATGTTTGTTACTCTTTCACGTAAAATCTACTGAACCGATTGCGATGAAACAGAGCAAAATCTAGTAAAAATAAAGTAAATATGGCGATTAAAAAGAGTGGCCGTGAGTTTCTTGCCTGTTCTTCTCATAAGCTCGTGCATTACTGAACATGGCAACAAGTAAATGTAAACTCAATTTATCATATGTAACTTAAACCTTTATGTTAGGTATTTTGTAATCTATATAAATATGTGATTTTTGGCTGATCTCGGCTTTTTTAAGTTGTGATATATCACTGCGTGTTATGTTGACGGCTTATTTTACTAAAAATCCAGAATTCGAATCTAAATTGAAAATAAATCAATCATAGCTGTCATAAAATTGTCGGAAATTGGGAGTCTGGAAGTACTACTAAAATGCGGGGAATTGCTGACTGTTTCCGACTGTGGCAAAACGCACGCAAGGCAATTACTAACAATGTTTAGTACACTACATACTTTTCGAACGCAGCTTCCTAAGCGTGGAATGTCATTAAAAGATAGCTAAATATGATACTTTGGGAATTGTTATATTTTTCTATAATCAATAGTTTTTTTTGTTCAAACAAAGCCTTTGAAACTAAACTGCATTTTATAATAACATATTGGCTCGTCTTACAAATAATGAAGCCGAGCAACTGTATTATGATTAAATTCGTCTTTAGACTATTATATTATATTGATTCATTTTGAATAAGCGATCAAGCCGCAAAGCGACGATCTCTTTAAAATAAATTAATAATAAAGGCCAGATACATTTCTTTCTTTCCAAATTGAAAATGGAACTGAAATGATATTGGCAATGGCTAAGCACCTACGCCTTCTTACGCTGAGAACCTAGCTAGTTCGGGTGCCAGCGGCTTACTATGCATTGTTACACGCACTACCACTATTGTTCACCATGTAATGGCTTGTGTCTTATAAATTAAGAAATAAATTATTATTATTATGTTTCTCTTATCACAGGTACTTTCTAACATATTATATTAGAAAATACCTGGCCCTTTGGGAGGCTTACACGGAGACATGGGTCCAACGTGAAGAGGCCCTTCGAGAGTTTTAATCAAAGGTGGGATGGAACACCTACAGCGGCACTAGCCGCAGCAGGCGTAGGACTATTGCTACGTATGGATTCTAATATATGGGCTATAGGTATGGGTGTTTGGTGGACCGGTATATTGCTAAATATGGAGGAAAAACGGTTATGTTATGTTATTATTATTATTATTAAAAAAAAACTAAATATATTTTTTATAATCAATGTTAAGAATACTAATCTACAATGATAAGCATTCATAAGAAACATAAACCTGCTGGTCTAAAATGTACGGGAAAAAGGTAGTCATCAACATAAACGAGTAATAAATACAATTAAAAAAAAAAATAGCACCCTTGCCCTGCAGTGGGACAGTTTAATACTGCCGTTAAAAGGAAGAAAGATGGATCTAATATTTTGTCGTAATTGTATTTTTTTACGTTTTTGGAATCATTAAAAAATAAGCATCTGCCAGTATTTTTATATTAAATATATAAATACTGGCAGATATGTCTTTTTTCCTTATGACGTCAGAATATAGGGCTGGTATTATATTATTATAGTTAATAATTATATAAATTATAAACACTTACTTCTCATCGAACTCGTACTGCGAGTTCAGTACTGTGAACATCTTGTTATACAGTATGCTGAAGAATCCGTCCATCATCACGTCAAAGTTCGTGTCTCCTCGAGTATAGTACCTGAAAAGAACAAAAAAAAACATTCAAAATACGATCAAAATCTATCAATATTTAATTAACCCTAGCGGCAGTTCCGTGGGTCACAGCCGCCATCAAATTGAAAAGGTATAGATAATAATAATAATATGGACATCCTCAGGGGATGTTAAAATTACATATGAATGATGCAGGCACCTTAATATAGTTGCCA
The DNA here is from genome assembly GCA_963675205.1 of Catocala nupta. Classification (NCBI taxonomy): domain Eukaryota; kingdom Metazoa; phylum Arthropoda; class Insecta; order Lepidoptera; family Erebidae; genus Catocala; species Catocala nupta. The sequence goes on along the minus strand of OY776079.1, from coordinate 6,138,879 downwards.
AAGTAAGGGTCACATTTCGCTAGATATGTTGCAAGTCCTATGCTACGATGAGTGAGCTTATTACATCTACCAGGCTCATTTCCAGTCACAGAACTAGTGCTGAAATAACTCAGACTCCGTGTTGAAGAGTTTCTTTTTTAACATAAAACTACTCTTACAGATTTTCGGTTATTGTAATTATAATTTAAGAGTATATTTATTAATTTTACTGCTATGTTTGTTAGTTTTAAAGTTGCAATTCAAATAAATATACCTTTAATTGACCTAGAAACCGAACTACGATCATCCAGAAGCGCAAACTTACGACAGTATTCTACGAGGCAGTCAAATATATGTAGGTATACTTTAGAAAATGAATTTTTCCTTTGATATTCTCATTAAAACTGAAAAGTTTGTATATGTAAACACGATAAATTCAGAAACAGCTGGTCCGAATTTATTTTCACGTTGAATAGTATTTTTATCGAGGAAGTTTAGATAGGTATATTGCATCTATATGAGACCCAACTATAAAGCTTATTAAAATAAAATAAGCATACATTGCTTTGACACCGAGTGTTAACTTTTCTTTTATGTACATATAACTGATATATAATAATGTAGTGTATCTTATGTAATATATAAATACATCGCTGTTTACGTGCCATGTATAATTTTTTTGCTACTTTGTTTTTATTTATGAGAATGATTAGCTGTATGTTTTTCTGAAACAAAAAAATTATACATGGCAGATTATTATGACAAATGAAATTGCTAAGCACGTCTTTATTATAAGCAGAGTGACGATTAATTTCCATAAAAAGATCGGCAGCACTTCTAACGAATGGACGTATCAGAACGTTTAATAAACACTCGCGACATCATAATTGACCTCAACTGTTATTTCTACTTATACCTATTAGAAACAGCAGCGCAATGATATTATGTAGTTCAATGCCGAACGCGTAATAGTGTTAACAAGTTTCGACCAAATGCGCTGTATAATTTATGGAAACAAATCGCACATATCATGGTATCATACTTGGTAAAAATAGATTTTTAAAGACAATTTTATATAGTTACTAGCGATCTGCCCTGGCTTCGCACGGGTAGTACAAAACCTTAACGAATTATACACCTAAACCTGCCTCATGAATCACTCTATTTATTGGTGAAAGCCGCATGAAAATCCGTTTAGTAGTTTAAGGTTATCGCGAACAGACAGACAGACGCGGCAGGGGACTTTGCTTTATAATATGTAATGATTATGGAAACATACACGCCTATATCTTCAAAGATGTATGTAGAGGTCTTAAACACCTTAATTTTGCTAGCTATGCTTATAAGACGTACAGTGAGCTACAAAAATGCATACCCATTTCAAAACTAAAATGGTATTAGCCGGTAATTGACGCCATCTAACGAAAATCGATACAAGAACTGTTAAGTAGTTTATTTATATCGTAATAGATGGCGGTGCACTACTATAAAACACAAAGAAGTAGATTTCTTAGTAAATAAATTTTGATAAATTTACATTAAACAATTTTTTTAACTCTGTTCGCAATAGTTTAGTTAAAAAATGAACACATTTCAGGATAAAACAAGCAGCGAAGAATTACAAATGAATTTATAAATTTATAGTGGGTAGTTTATTTTATAGGTACTTTCGATGACTCGCTATTCTGTTCGTACGCATACATTATTCTGTCCCTGTGTTCAAGTGCCTTTTCGGTTGAGATTATAAATTCTTATAAATTTCACCTATTTGCTAAAATGAGTACGCGTTGCAATACTTATAAAACAACGCCATCTAGTTCATTCATATTCATTCTAATTCGAGTGTTCGCAGGATTTTGGACCTTAAGGTATCCATGCACTATTACACATTAGGTGACTGTATGTAATAGAGGGCTAGTAAAATCTACGGCATTATATTTGCTAGGATCCTGGCATACCAAACTCTTTTGCTTCATTCACTTTTATAATAATTCTTCATGCACGCTCATTGATTTAGAAAGCCTGGCATATCGCCTGAAGAGACCCTGAATGGATCTGATGTAGTCAGAGAGTGTACGCCTAGGTCTGTTGAAAGGATTTGTAATGGTTTAAAATGTCATTGGCCTGTATCTCTGTTTATTTATTTTTCAAATCACTGTCGTGACAATCTATCAGTGGCGGTCATCATTAATTTATTCAAAAAGAAGTTTGAGATAACTAGTCGTCGTCTCGTGCAGAATACTTGGGGGGTTCCTTACCTATGCCAGGGTAAATCGGTCTCCATACTTTGCAGTTCAATTTCCACAAAATATCCATAGAATGATCAAATTCGTATTAGTCTGCTTCTTAAAGTCACTTTAATGATCTTATCTACTAATATCCATTGATAAAGCTTAATATCTTTTTGAGGAGTAAATTTTTAAAAGTACGTCGTTAAGGATTTGTAAGTTTCAAAGGATCTCTGTCCAAATTTTTTGCCAGCGAGAAAGAGATGACACGAGTCGTCATCTCAGAAACATCTTAAAATAAATGTGATGATACGCGAAACAGTAACTCACGCTCAAACATTTAATATGTCCTCATGAAATATAAAAAATATTCAGTTGCTCATATTACCATTTGCGCGGGATAAGTCACTGCTACCCAACATTTTATATTTTTCTTTAATAATAATAAAAAGGCAAAGATCACGCCCTGTTATGCCAGCCGCTGCGTGGAGGATTTGCATAAATTTCATCGAACTTCAACATCATAATCCTTGGATTTAGACTTATAATATTTCGTCATCCATTCATATTTTCTCTCTTTAAGAAATACGGTATTATCTTATTTGGAGTAAACAATTTTATCAGAACGCTATCAGAATATATATCACTATATTTAAGGACTGACACATTTTCAAACTCCGTGGTATCGCTGTGAAATTAATTAAGTCCAATTTAGATTTGACTGTAATTTTTGTTATTTTAAGTAAACGTAACTCTCTCACAGACATCGTGCAAGTTGCTAGAATCAAAAGGCAATATAAGCTCATGTCACTCTTCTGTCTATAAATTATCTCCACGCCAAATCACGTATATCAGCTGCGCCGTTTCTGCGTTTAAGACGGACAGATCAACAAACACACATTCGCATTATTAATTAGTAGGAAACGTGCGTTAGTAATTGGTTTAGTTTGTGCGATCGTGGTGCAATCTGTACATTTTAGCACGATGACGAATTGTTATGCTTCCTTGAATCGTGGTTCCAAAATAACTAGTGCGTTTGTTGTACCGGTGTAAATTACATACAATAACTATGTACCTATACATAACTTGCTTTTTCCCGCGGTTTAACTATAAGGGTCTATGCCACAAGAGGCAGGCTTTTTTAGCAATAAAATGTACGTATCTCTCCGGCTTATAAGCTCCGTTACTGTGAGAAATAAGGGCAGACCAATAAACACGCTCTCACTGGACAATCCTGTGGTCCCGGGACGGGTAAAATGTTACTGGAGTGTCCTATTAGGTAATTCTTAGTAGCTGTCTAATCTAGTCTATTAGTTGGCTATACACAAGAGTATTGCATCTTCTACCAAACTATGTATTCTATTTCGTGAGATATATAATATAGTTAGCGAAATGTGAGTGCAGATAAACCAAACAAAACCTTCATATTAAACAACTTGCATGCCTTTTATTTACCCTTACTCATGTTTCTGTAAATAAATACATCTTTATCTGCCTATCTCTTGCAGGATACACGGGTTTTATTCTAAGGAAGTCTATCAGTTCCTAACTATAAATAAAGATGGCCACACATACTTTATATAATAATATATTGTATAATCTGTTATCATAAGCTTCAAGTATCTGTATGACGCAGTGTCCTAAGAAATTAGGTATGAAGTGCGTGAGCGGTCCTGAGAATATTCACAAAGCTATGATAAATAATATTATTAACTATGTAAATATGACCGCAGGTATTTCACCTCACCTTTATCTTTTAATTAAGAAGTCTCATGCATTAGGATTAATGCCTACATTGCAAAAGACTATACGAACATTGAAACAATTACTATAAAGAACATCTAGTCCACTGGCACTGGTGCATCAGTGCAGCATCACTATTATTACGTACTAGCGACCCCCCGGTTTCGCACGGATATAACAAAATCTTAACAAATTATACACTAAAACCTTCTTCATAAATCACTCTGTCTATTGGTGGAAACCGCATGAAAATTCGTACAGTAGTTTTTTGAGTTTATCGCGAACAGACAGACAGATGCGGCGGGGGACAACTTTTAATAATATTAAGTGATTTATTGAGCCCGATGATATGCCCGAAGGTGAAGACAAAGGTATATTACACTCAGACTTTACCAGCTGTATCAAGTGGTTGTATTCCAAGATAGTTGAGGTCAATTTTGAGGCCCACGTAGAAACTTTTTCACGTAACACTTTGCTCGAAGAAAATATCAAACCCTGGACCAATGTGCCCTATAGTAAGAGATTATTGCCACATACATCCTCAACCCTCTATCTGAACCTAGGAACCAATCTGAATAAAACTGAATCTATCAGTAAACTCACTAACCAATAGACTTTGACGTTCATACCTGTTACTTTTTGACCAAAATGTATCAATGATTTTTGATTTGTCTTGCAAAAGGTAAAATAATGGCTTGCTGGACTTACCTCTCGAGCTGCTCAAACAGCTGTTCGAATACGTAGGAGTGCTGCTCGTATATCATCCCGTATGTGCGCTTGAACATCATGTGGAACTCCTCGCGCGACTGCTTTAGCAACCGCCTGAAGAATTCTGGAAATAAAAACAAACTTGCTGTTAGATTTCTAATACAATTAAAAGATGACTTCCAATTACTAATACGCTTGGATGGTAAGAATAATAGCTTCTACTAGCATATCATTACTAATATAATACATATTATAAATGCGCTTTCACGCCTTAAATACTGGACAGAACATCATGAATTTTCGCATACATATTGTCAAGGGAACAGAAAAGGCCATAGAGTACCTTTCATCCAGAAAGAAGTTCTGTTACAAATTTAACCTAACCCACATTTTACGCTAGCGTCTCATAACTTATAATTGATATAAGCCTAAGCCATGTTGACCAAGCCATTGTGGATATACGTGCAAAATTGTAACCAAATCTGTCTAATAATTTTTGTGTCAAGCTTAAAGATAAATACAGAAAAAAAAACTATATAACGGAATCATTTTCTTGCCTGCGTAACAGTAAAATTTATTTTTAATTAAAATAACCAGTGCACATTTTAACTCCGTAACGCGTAATTTCATTATATTATGTATCATAGATACCCACATATAATAAAATCGTTTTTATGCGTTTTTAGTGGGAAGCGTATGTTCCGTAATCTGTAGGCTCAACACAAATACAATTTTTGAACGAATCCATGCAATACACTAATGTGCAGAAATTCCAAGATGGCGCTCTTATAAGTACCTAAACATGTTCCAGACACAATCAAAAAAATTGGCGGGACAGCACATTTTTATTAGCAAATACTCTTAGAGAAAAATTTCACGGGTCGTAGAAACGTATAAAAATAGAAAAAGCAACGTTTAGAAAGGGCCAACATAGATTGTTAAAGGTCATTCGCATGTCTGCGCCGATATCTTCACGGGTGAACGACATTTTGGCGCGAAACACTCACGCTTGCTCATCGGCGCCATTTTAAATAGCATATAAAATAGAAGGTAGAATACATCGTTAAATACGAGTGTAAAATATTAATAGCAGATGTACAAGATGTCGTTTCAAACACTATTAATATAATAAATGATTATAAGACTCTATTAAGACGCTTGGGAATATCATCAGATCATTGGGTATTATTTGTTTGAAGATTATTCTAATTCGAGATTGTGACACATACTGTAAATATATCGGTACTACGAAATTATGATTCAATGATGACATACTTCGTAAACTAAAAAAGATTACATATATTTGTATTATCTAATAACATATTGTAAACAGTTGGCGATTCATAAGTGTGGCCGTGAGATACCTACTTGCGGTAAATTTAAATATGTTTAAATATGTTTAAATATTTATAAGAATTCGCATTTATGTATATATTTGATCTTTTGGGTATTTATTATATGTAACGTATGTATGAATATACAGGGTGTCTGGTAATTAATGGATAACCTGAAAATGTCTTATAGTGGAACTGACGTTTAGAAAAAAATATGAAAAAAATCTATCCTAACTACTATTTGAGATATGAGTTTCTTTTTAAATTATAATTACAAACTACCATGTATAACTTTCTTGTATACTACGACCATAAATGAATGAAATCCATCGGTTTTTTGTTGTTTTATTATTAAACACTAATTATGCTAATAGATAGACGGTCAAAAGTATGCTATGCTAATATAGCTTGCACTTTTTAATACATTTTTTTTTTCTGAGCGGCATTTCTTCTGTAAGACATTTCAAGGTTATCCATTAATTACCGGACAGCCTGTATAAACTCTCGCCTGTGTATGTAAGGGCTGGCCGAAGTGTATTAAGGCGATAGCCTATTGGCGGTTACCAGATATACCTATGTATGTACATATTTCTGACTCTAAGACTCAGTGTTGCTACTAGGAATTTCTTTATCGAAAAACCGATGACACAGTTAGAACCGAACATAAGCCAAATATTTTAAACAATATTTCATTTCGGATCCCGAGTCTAGTGTTGCATATTGCATTACGAAATTCTCAATTAATATCGCCCTCTATTTCGCGAAAGCTTACGAACTTAGCTAGGTGCAATACACCTCTGTTTACCTTTTTGGAATATGAACGCATGAGAGTCTATGTATGTATAACTAGATGTGGCCGCGGTTTCACCCGCATTTATGATTACTGCGCCGCCCCTGTGGGTCGTATCGTGATGTTATATAGCTTATAGCCTTCCTCGATAAATGAGCTATCCAACACTAAAATAATTTTTCAATTCGGATTAGTAGTTCCTGAGATTAGCGCATTCAAGCAAACAAACAAACAAACTCTTTAGTTTTATTATATTAGTAAAGATATATTATAAATATTTAAATGAAAGAGCTAATTCTTTGGAGAGAGCAGTCGTTTGTTTATATAATAGGAACTTACTAATGCAAATCTATTCCAATCAGATGCAAACGGCACAACTTCGATCGCTGCGGCAATTTATGGGGCAGCCTATCCTATAATCTGCCTTGTAGTTAAAATGATGCCAATCTCAAGTAATTTCTATGCTTCAACTTATCTAGACTACAATTATTCCTGTAATTGATATGATTAATAATATGATGGCGCAGCGCATTAGACTGTCGGCATGAGGTCTCAGATTCGATTTCTGGGTCAGGCATTTTCTGTTTGAATTACATACTTGGTATTTCTATAAAGATTTTCTAGTAGTAGCACAGCGTCTGGAGTTGTATCCGGTAAGGGGCAATAGGGTCGTCCCGTACTACAATCGTAAACGAAGACGTCCGACGACTCAGTGTAAAACACTTTGAACTGATTCCTACATTAAAAAACGAGTCTTTTTACTTACGAAGACATAATTTTTGACACATATTCTATGGAAAATATTTCTAGATTTAACAGAGCGTAGCTGATACGATTGTTTTTTGATATAGGAACTGAGCAACCTATCGTATGTTTATATTTTCGTAATACTTTACAATATGTCCTTTATCCAAAAAATCCTTTCGTAGCCAAAAACAATCAGTTTTAAGCGTTAAGGTTAGTAAAATAAGGTTTAAAGTGGCGTGGCACTTGGTGGCTTGTATCCGAGCCGCTGGTAAACAGAGGTACACATAACACAATGTAGCGGCTCGTATGCGAGCCGCTGGCATAGTTTGAGAACTCAGTTCGTAGGCAGACTAGGCAAACCAAAGGCGATAGTCGCCTCTGTGTAAGCAACCGAAGTCGCGCTGAAGTCGGCAGGCGACCGATATGAGCCACCAGTCTACTAAATCCGACGACCAACTAAATATATTCGTTATACTTTAGCAAATTTAATTGGAAGGTGATTCGCATACATTTATGTTTTCGTAATATAGTTCGTAGAAAATGAATTCTTTTTATACGACGTAGATTTGCCTGTTTTTCTTCCGAACATTACTTTGAGTCATCGAGCTACATTGTATTGCTATAAACAGTTTTATTTACACACATACTTCCACGCCTATAAGTATAAAGCCAAAACTTGATACCTGTTTGCCCGACCAGGATAAAGAAATCGAAAACTCACGTACAGTCACATTCACTACCGTTGCGCGTTGCTGCAAGGCAGTCTTTACTAGACATGCACATAGCTTTTCCAAAGAGATCTTATCATTTATAGCCTTTGGTTTCCCGTTGTTAATGCAAAAAGCCTCAAAAATCAGCCTACTTTTCTTCTTTATGCTAGGTGCGTGCGTTCATTTTAAAAAGATGTTGCTTTTGAAATTTTATTTTCCTATAATTGTATACATTCATTTTTATGTACCTACATAAAAATGCAATTGGTAAACTATTAATCGAGATATAGTAGTCTTAGGGCACTTTCTATCTAATTAGCATTCTTATTATTTGTTAATAAAGACTATGGGTATATACATAAGCTCTCGAAGAAGTAGGCAGAAGTTCACAACATTTTGTCAGCTGTTTTGTTCTACGTAACGGGCTTGTAAGAAATACTAGTATCATCAAGCCCCGACTTGAAAATCAAACCTGGGTTTCTACAATACGTCCAAAACTGTGCTATATAATATTTATATGTTTTTAAGTAGTGACGTTTTATATAATGAATCTTATCTTATCTTATCTTGTGTGGGGGCCAGTCAGTACAGACCGGCGACACTTCGACTCAGTGGGATCTTTTGTGTCGACTTCCCCAATAACGACTGCCATAGATGTTCATGGCAGCCGGGACCGACGGCTTAACGTGCTCTCCGAGGCACGGAGCAGGCGATAATTGTCAATCAATACGCACATAATTTCGAAAAGTCATATATCTTCCGAAAGTCAGAGGTGCGCGACGTGGGTTCGAAACCGAGACCCCCTGCATTGCAGTCTGTTGGTCTCCCCACTGAGCTATCGCTGCTCACTTTATATAATGAAAGTACGACAGATACATACACGTATAAACATAACACGTTCAATAGTATACTATTTCGGGCACTGACACTGGGGCGCTGCTTTGTTTACAGGCGCACTTCCACGAACTGCCTCCATTCAGGCCGACTTCAACGAATTACGGATTACATATATTTCTTACAATCATACTAAATGCTTACTGAAATTTCTTAAAATAATGAAATTCATTCAACGGGTCGTTAATATAAGTTTATTAGGATGATTGTAGCTAAAGCAAGTGTAAGCCATTGAACGGATTAAGATGGAACTCAGCACACTGATAGACCGTATCCTGTAAGACGTCCATTGTATAATAAAAACAACAGCCTTTAAGGATTTATAAAACTATTTATTGAGTTTTATACAATTGACATGGTGCATGCACATTACAGACGTAATAGGGAAGAGAGTTCAGTGTTGTCACATTAGAAAACTAATACATTATTGCTAGTAGAAAGGCTGTGTTTAACAACCATGAAAATGTCTATACAAAACTTCGAGCCACGCGATAAAAAAGACTTACTCCGTTGTTCGAATTTACATTAAATACCATACATATACAAAGGTACTTGCCAGCTGGATAATTCTTATCCAGAAGCCTGGTTGGCCTGGTGGCCTCGCCAGACAATAGATACAAGTTTATGCCACATTCCACTACGAGGAGCCTAGCAGTCTTACTTAGTTTACGGTTAAGTTTAGAAGAACATAAACCTTTAACAGCAAGAGATAACCATTTCCTACGGCAGCCGGTAGCACTAAACGTACCACTTACACGTTGCCGATTCTGGCAAAATAAGTGCAAGGTTCAAACATAACTGTTTTGCTGGTAACAGCATAACGCTTCCACACAAATATCACTTTATTTCCCATATGTAGGTATGTATGAGGAAAAGCCGTTTTCATTCAGAATGTATAAGTAAATTTAAATACAAATGAATGTACACAATCAATTATTGATGCGCATTCAATGCACTTAATTTTTTTAGAATGTTACATGCATATTGTCAATCATTGATTTTCACTATAGGTATTTACATTTCCTACTACATATTATTTATTTAATGTATAACAAAGACACGCTGAAAACGAAACTGTCTCAATATATAAATCAGACAATGACAATAGGGTATTACACCCATTTAAGTGTCTCACTTAGATTCTATAGAGCTAATGAAGCACTAAAAAAATAAAAAAACATTTATTCAATCGAGAAGTGTCTTAAAATGCATTTAAATTTAGCATTTTCAAATTTCGCGCATAATTTGACGAAAACACTGGACGCAGTGGACGCCTTATTGCTCTGTGGTCATGACGTCAGTTGGCTGTGTAAACAAATGCAGTGATATTTTGTATGTTATGTTAATTGTTTATATTTTAAAAATGAGTTATTATTCTACTTGTCGTTGGTGTGCTGTTCATGAGTGCAAAAAAAATCATAAAAGGCCCATAGAGATTATAGGTACGCTGGTCAGTTGGACATTGTTGACAGTTGACACTTCCTAGTTTACACAGCCGTATGACGTAATAACATGGCGACTACTATATTGGTGTTATGAAACAGATTAAAAAGCAGAAAACTGAATAGAATTTTAAAATTTATTTTGCTATCTTATGAACTAAAACTAACGTTTTCCGACTGCTTTTTGCCTAAGCTATATCAATAATATATTTCTAGATTTTTCTCGTATAGATTAAAATACCCTATTACATACTTTATTCAATCATACAATCAGTATATTTAAAATATCTTTGACAAGCTGTTCCGCACCGATAGCAGCAACATAAGCAGAATTTAATAGAGTTCACATAAATCTAAAAATATAAACGTTGATTTACTACAACTAACATACCTATTTGGGTGTACCTGGCTGCACGGTTAAAACTTACTATGTAAACAAGTTGTAAAGTATCAACATTCAGTATTGATTGATAAATACATAGTAGATTTTTACACATATATTCTCTGCTTTGCCTTTGCTTTACCCAAATCTAGCAACTAACTTAAAAGTAACTTAGGTAAACCCATTAACCAATCGATTTTGACATTGAAAGTGTTAGTTTGTAACTTCTTAATGTGATATAATTTAGTTCAATAATAATCGCTTTGTACAAAGCACACCAAGATTGAGAACAACTATGTGTGGAAGAAACAATATTTTTGTCTCGTGCGGGAATAGAATCCAGAACAACTGGCGTATTAAAAGGCACAACGTAACTATTTATTCTTTACGTGAAATATGCACTCGAGTCATATAAACTGAAAAAGAAAACTCAGCACGAAATTTTGGCAAATATCAATTATACTTCTCACCGTGCGATATATCAAGAATACATTATTTTCAAATCACATCCGGTGAGCAGCTAATCTTTGAGTAATATTCAACAAAAATTAAATAAATGGATGCAGAACACCTAGACTTCAGTACATTTACCTATAGATCACATAACCGTGGCCTTGCGGTTGACAATTGCGCCAGCGCACGCGTTCAAATCGACAGCGCGATACCAACAAGACAAAAAAAAACATATTATTATTGGATAATTATATACCTATTCATTGTGTTAATTAAAGTAATTATAATTTATTAGACAAAGTACTTATATTATACGCGACAACGAAGTTCATTGACATTACGTTTTTCTGCACGGTTGCGGTATTTTTGTCGCGTGCAAAAACTATTGTGAGACAAAAAATGAGGCTCGCAGTGTAATTGTAAATAAATCGCAGAAACTAAATTTGAATAACGTCTGCGTAATGCGTGCGCGTTCAATGTAGTGTTCTAAGCGATATTGTGTAACGTATGACTATTTGGTTAGTTTTAGTATTTGCTTGCGCGTGTATGAAGAATGTGATGTATTGCCTGAAACTAGCAAGTAACCTAAATGTAGCTACAGTAACTTATTAAACTCGCTAATCTAATTATTTGGCATACATAAGTGACTCGTTACTTCGTGATCTAAATGAAGAGAGGGATTTATATCAGGATCGTAGCAAGAAGAAATCTGAACCCTTTTCCCAGAGTTGGGAGGTTGGGCACCAGTTAAATGCTTTTATTAAATTTTTAATACACCTTTGAGAACCAGTTTAATGCTTCTATAATGTTTCTAATACCCGTCTGGTAGTACCCATCACTAAATGCTTTTGTTAGGAGAGCCGATGTCTTAACCATAGAGTTACTGTTCTCTTTGCTCTTTTACCATAACTTCTTTGTATCCTAACTAATATTATAAAAGCGAATGGAAGCTTGGTTGTTTGTTAACCTCCGAGTCTTATTCGAAGAGGTTAATGAAAACACTATGTGGGTCTATTTGTCTGTCTGTTAGTGACTGTTTGTTAGTGACAAGCATAGCTCCGGAACCAATGGACCGATTGACTTGTAACTTGGTGTAGACACCTTGGGTCATCCCTCAGTCGAGTTTGAATATGGGCCCTGTGGGTCAAAAGACCAAATAGTACAAATTACAAGTACAAATACAAAAACGTATACTGGGATAAAAGGTGTTTTATGTTAATCCAGAAGATCATAGATCCATCTTCATCTGTCAAACTTCATTCAAAACCAAATTGAGTCCCAAACAATCAAATATCATCCTGCCTTTCACATTTGTTATATTAGTTGGATGTCGTAGTAGATTAAATTTAACAATAAATTAGCTGCTTGCTGTCGCGTGTTCACATTAGTTATCGGTTTGAATCTAAAAACCGGCGCTTAAGTAAATGGTGTCGATTAAGATGTAGCGAAATTCGTTTAAATATTTTAAATATTATGTATATTCACGCTTATTTATTTGTGAATGTGTAATCTTTAACACGTGTATATCACCCACGATGCACGTAATAGAATTGGTTCTAATTGCCTTTTATCTGACACATTTTCAGAAATCGTCCTGCTTTGGAAAATTTTTGGTTAACAGAAAAATCTTTCCTCACGTTTATTGTATGTTGGTGCGATCTAAAATAAAGATGGCATAATGTGAGTGTTAAACAACTTTTACACGTTGTCGTGGACATACAGATAAGGGACTATAGGTATGTGTAAATGTGTAAATCCAAAGTTGGTACTAATTCTAGAAAGTATTTAAAACACGCAATTTGAATATCGTAGTCTCGGATTCCTTACATTGGCATATCAGAATCCCGCAATCACTAATTGGTGCCATTTCTAAAACGAAATCTTTTAGCCGCAAGTACTTAATGAAATACTGTTACTGACGAATCACATCAACCGTTAATACATGCCTGTCACTTACGCAAACCGCTTCCATTTTCTTATAAAAACATGGAATCCCACAAAAACGTCGAGCTCATTTCATTGAAAGCATAAAAGTATTTAAAAAAATGCGCGAAATGTAGGAAATAGGAAACAATTGCGACGTGCACTCATTGACGGATACCAACGAGTAGCAAATCGATTACAGAAACAAATATCCAAACGATTTTAACGCTCGATGACTTGCCGCCATTTAACGCGGTCTTTTTACAGAGTTCTTTTTTTGTTCGGCGTTTTTGTTTTTCGCCGCGTTTTTTATACGGAACGCGTTGATTTAATTAATCATGTTTCACTAAGTTTGCGTTGTTAAAGTTAATAAAGATGTGATTTAATATTATTGTCGACCCTTATTATATTAATCGCTTGGTTGGAAATTGCGGTCTGTTGATGAATTTTTTCTGTTAGCATAAATTAAGTGAGGGGTATTATTAAATTTATAAAACTATGGAATGTCAACCATGAAGTTAATATTACCTACAACATATAAGCTGGACGAAAACAATTTGATGTCCATTGTCAAGTGTATCTTAAGATCTAACTTGCTGCGGATTAACTGTTAGGACATATTGCAAGTACATGTAAAAAATGGGACATGATACATACATGCACCTGAGGTTAACACGTCTGTAGGTATTCCTCAAGGGCTAGACAGATGAGTATTATTCTAACATGTGCCTAGAATATGCGGTGAATTCGAGCATATATCCATACGACGACATGGTAATCGAAGTCGAGACCTAGGGATCGGCAAATGTAAGCAGTAATGCAATCATGTGTGTATGTTAGTAGTGTAATGTAGTTACTTATGCGACGGAGCCTACTAGACAATCATTTTACATTTGTAAGTGATTTCAACTGTCTACAGTTTTAAAATATATTTTTGATACAAATTGCGAGCGGGGTATACCTTTTAAGTTGACTTCATTTTATAACATCTGTATTACTGAGTTCAACTCTACTACACATCAAAGATATTACATATTTCTTGTACGTACCTACTCAAATAAAACGTCACAATACTGGCTGCATTCACAGATCAATACTGCAATGAAGAACAAAAGAAATCCTCGCTGCACGTCGAGAGTCCTCTACGTACTAGTCAACGCACGAGTATTACGGGGCTCGAGGACTCTTCGCTCTTTGTGCTAAGTTTACGAATTTTATTGAGTGTACAAAAATATTTTATACACTCAATCGGTTTATATTACAAAAGACGTTTCGCATAAAATGCACTGAGGTTTGGAAAGTTGGTGTCCAATGTTCACGAAGTTGGAGTGGTACTTTAAGACGCAGCATCGACTCGTCAGTAAGTGCTGTGTGCTTGCAGTAAACTGCATTTAAATTTGAAGTGATTGCCAGTACTCTGGCAAATGCTATGAAACATGGAAATTATTCAATTACTTTAGTTGCGGCAGAAGTTCGGCTCGTTTCGTCTTCCCATTCAGTTTAATGGCGAAGAAAAATATAGTTGGCAAACGCTAGCCAGAAGATTCAATATACACAAGCTTATATGTGAGATTTGCAAGGCCTACAGCTTAAAGGGTGACGTACACGTTCTAGCTTAGCTAACTTTTGCCCGTGTCTTCGCTCGCTCGTAAACAGTATTTTTTCAGAGTGAAAGATCCTAAGCCACATTCGTATTTTTAATACTAAGTTAGGCTGTAGGTCGAGAGAGCAACATTTTATGACGATCATTTATGAATTGATAGATTGAAATGTAAAAATCTTACAACGATTACAGATCATACGATTATAATACGGTGATGTCATATCTGTATAGGCAAAAAACCGCACATCGTTAAAACAAACGTATCCTTCATAAACAGAAAACCAGAAACTAGCGGGCGCATCCGCGCGGTGCGCGCGCACACCGCATCTGCGCGCGCACTTAAATCAGCCCGTCGAGGTTTCCGCGCACGTGCTCCCAGCAGCTGGTAAATATGACAAGCGCAGACGGCTCCATGAAATACGGGAAATTGGACACGAAATTTCGTATGACAGTGTAACCCTTTACTGTGAGTAGTTTCTTTTTTTATGTGGCAATTTGTGTGGCATATTAATAGCCCTGTTAACCCTTGTTAGTTTACGTGACGTGACACGATTTATAGTTGTAGAGTGAATTTTTGGTCTCTTAACCCTGCTACTAATAGACATCGTTTGATGGTAGCCTGCGTAGTAGGTACATTTGAATATATGACAAGCGGGTGTACACTCAAATGAACCTCGTTAGCGGTGGCGGCAGTGATCTGGTATGTCGCATGCCGGGATGTCTAAAAATCGCCAGTGACATGCGGAGGGATTAGTGCGTGTCAGCAAACGAAATAGCTCTTCGCGAAACCTCGTGAACGACTTAGTTCAGGCAATAAATAAATAAGTAAATAAATAAATTTCAGTAGCAACACGGCACCAGAACAGCGATTACGTCACACTACAGTACATAGCCCCTTCAAATTATAAATAATAGTCGAAATAGATATATTTAGAGAATATCTCTATCTCTGTTTAACTCTTGGTGGAGTTCTAGGCATCATTTTATGCAACGTATAATCTCAATCTTTCTATGCATACTGACACAGCTTATAAGATACGTCTCCTTACACAAGATAACGATATAAAAAGCGCGCTGTCAGTTTCTTGAAACATTTCTTTGATCCACACTTTGTAGAGACACTAAGGTATCTTCTAAAACCAAACAAAGAACGCATTAGTCAT
Source organism: Catocala nupta (assembly GCA_963675205.1). Taxonomy (NCBI): domain Eukaryota; kingdom Metazoa; phylum Arthropoda; class Insecta; order Lepidoptera; family Erebidae; genus Catocala; species Catocala nupta. The sequence continues at coordinate 6,122,780 of OY776079.1, read as the reverse complement.
CCTTTGATACCCGACTCCGTATACATAAGTACATAAACAAATCATTTCGCCACTCCTTGAGTTGGTAACATGAAGTATGCTTACGTCATGTCATAAGACATGCATTTTCCCAGTATGGCACCACAACCTTGCTTTATAGTCATCCCAAATTGTTAATTGATGTTTTGACGGTTTCTTTTGGGCATCTTTCAGCTGTACAAGGAGTCCGAGCCAAAATATCAAGATGGCGAGAAAAGTGATTGTTGTGTAAGGACGAGGGTACTGTTTGTGACGTCACAACCCATGTGAAGTAAGGTTACAGTGGTTCTTGAAAATGTTATGCAGTTATTTTTCTATGTTTATAAGGGTTACAAGATGTGATGTTAAATTCAACGGCTATGACCACTTTCGAACCTTGCAGCCTAACACAAAAGTCTTTCATTGAATATGGTGAAATTATTCATTACACACAGTGCCGATTTAATCACCTGCGATACTATATAGTGTAATGGTTTAATATGGGTTTAATTAATAATAATATTGAATTATTAGGCAGAGAGAGAATTAGTATGTATCCCAAACAGACACGCCTTGACCGCACGCGAGCTACCGTATGTTCGGCGCGGTCGTTGCCCGTGCGTTATCGGGATTCATTGCGTATTAGAAATTTAATGGACGTTTTGATAAAAATTAAGGCACTTTTGTGCTGAAATCGGTTAAATATCGTGGTCTTATACCTCTTTCAATATTAAAACATCAGCTTTATATACCTATACTATCCCCCTGCTTGGCAAGGGCCTCTTGTCAATTTGAAAAAGGTCATAGTCCACCATGCTGGACCTGTGCGGGTTAGCAGACTTCATACATATGCTAGAACATTATGGAACGTTTTCAGACATACAGGTTTCCTTACAAAGTATTCATTTTTTTTTTTGACAACCTTTCTTTTGTTTCCTTCCTCGCCGTGCTGATCGACTAAAGACAATTTGTTACAATTGGGCCGTTTGAATACTTCACAACGCGGTATTAACATATATATTTCTTTATAATATAATATTATTTGTCGTTACACTGTCAACGATCTCCCTTCGACTAACCGATCGTGAAGAGACCGTTTGTCGCGTGCTTGTCGCGGTGTCGATTTACAAGCGACGTAATGATGAGAGGGGACGTTCCGGGTTCGGACGACGACTGACGTAACGTATCAAGTTAGTTATTTCGTCGCACATGTTACTTTACCACAATGTATATGGTACAGTTTGCCAAAAATGCGGTCTACCACCCTACAGTTGAGATTCATTTGAACGTCATGTATCAACAAAGTCGATTTCCTTTTGCAATAATCCTATGGCAGTGAACATTGCTCTATTTATCATTTATTATATTTATTTATGTCATGCTATGTGTCAAGTTAGAAAAGTCAACCTTAGCGATAATTAGATCACTTTCTTGGACAACTATAGCAAAGATATAAATCACTGTTCCAATACAATCGATTATTTAATTGATTGTACGTTTTAGATAATTAATTATCGCTCGCTTTATTCTCAAAGATATGTGAAGTCTACTAATCTGTATTGGGCTAGTATAGTGGAGTATGACCTAAAGCTTATCACACAGAATACGCCGGTGCCGAGCAGTAGGATAATTTATTAATAGAACTGATATTATTACAATATCACTAGACATTGCCCGCGGCTTCACTCGTGTAAGGCGCCGAACACATCGCCTCGGCGGTCTGCGTTCTGCGGTCGAGTTCTGCGTTCAGCGTTCACAGTTGCCCACACAGTGAGCGGTCTAGAAATCTGGCGTTCAGTAATCTTTACCAGTGGTAACACGTCACACGCTCTTCTTACTTAATTAAAAAATTTCAATTTCGTCGGAAATAGGAACCGCTTTTAAAAAAAATGGTAGTCCGACAGAACGTGCGATCTCTTTAACCGCTGCGGTCTGACTTCTTTTGTGTGTGTAGGATTCTAAGACACCGCATACATGATAGTGAACGCGGAACGCAGAACTCGGAACTCTGACCGCTGGACCGCCCGCAGTGGGGCCGTCGCCTTAATGTAGGTTAGGTTTGTAACACTACTTCTATTGGATGAAAGGTGTACTTGTCCTTTCTTGTTCCCCTGACGTGTATGCGATATTTCATGATGATCAGTCGACTAGTTAAGGCGTATCGAACAAACAAAGACACTCACATTCGCATTCATAACATTAGTTAGGATGTAGATATTAAAAGCAAACGTTAAAGCACACTTTCTCGTATTTATTTTACCAACAATTAAAGTAAACTGGTAATTTTCTCCCACATGTTGGTACTCGTTACAGTTTCTCGGTAATTATTGGTGTACATTGTACCTACTACAAGTTTTTATGCAAAGGCACGTATTGAAGTCAGACGTTGTGCGGTCTGTGTGACTACATTTAAGGCCTCTGCCATGCCTGAGGAGCTTAATAATCATAACTAATATTATAAATGCGAATGTGAGTTTGATGTTACGTTTTCACGCTACTACTCGATCGATCATCATAAAATTTTGCATATTACACGTTTTAAAAGGACATAATTTTCGTACCATTCATCCAGACAAATTACTTTTCCCAGGGGATATAAATATATTGAAAAAATATATTATTAGTAGCGAAGCCGCGGCCAAAATCGTGTCATTTATACATTTAGATGAAAATGTAACACTTATAAACGTCAGTCTATTGGATAGTGAGTTTAATAAGACTGAAGCTGTATTTAGGTTAGTTAAGCCTATGAGGAGATACCTGTAAAAAACTACTACCGAATTTCTCGGCAGGTAAACCCAAAATTTGATTGTAAAAGTTTGTAGGTAAGGTAGGCTACGTATATATGTATGTTGATTGGTTTTAGCATCAATCCCGCAACTTGTAAATTAAAAAAGTCAAATCAGTATCTGTCATAGTTATTTGTATAGTTTAAATTCGTCAAGTCTTTGATTACCAGACATGATAAAGTCTATTTTTAGTTAATAATAATGGATTTATAGTTTAAAATATATTTTTAAAACAAAACCGAAGTTTGTATGGGCAAGTAAGATATAGGTTACCCACTAAATTAGTCCATACTTTCTATCATCTGTCAAATTCATTTAAAATCATTACCAAACTACTAATTAGCTTATTTTCTATTAAATAATTCAATTAATCAGCCACGAAATTAACAAAAGTATTTTTATTGATTTCACAAGCGTTTATTAAGCAGGTTTCGTAATAAACCCGACATGTGCAATATTGCGCGAACGGGGACACGTACCCCGTCACTTCAGAGTTCAGACACCGCGGTGACATAGCTATAGATACTTATAGTACAGACGCGTCGTACTCACAACTACTCGCCGAGGAAAACGTTGCATTTTTCCGTCTGGGCATTTCTTATATTGCTAGATGCTGTTAGTTAGTGGTATGTGTGGTCTGAAATATTTTATACCAGCTCTTGCGGCTTTGTTTATTAGGGAACTGTAGTTTTTTTCTGGATGCAATGAGGCCATGAGAGCCAGAGGGGCATAACTGCCATTTTTCAATACTGATTTTAATTGGAAAAACTGCTCTAAACCGTAAAAGTTATAGCGCCACAGTAGCCTTAAAATTAGTTCAAAGTTTATTACAATTATTTACAATACATTAAAATTTTCCATATTTTTACAATTAAGTATTTAAAATCAGGGCTTCTGCTTTTCCTTAGTATTGAAAACTATTGTTTAAGTAGTTAGGCCACTCTGGCTCTCATGGCCTCAAATGTACCCTATATATTTTTATGTACCACTGACTGCTATTATGGGAACTTTCATGATGATCGGTTGAATAATTAGAGGTGGAAGTTTAACAAACAAACTTATATTCGTATTTATAAATAGTTTTCCCCACGGTTAACCGTTTAAGTTCCGTTCCCGTGAGAATATCGGGATAAAAATAGTATGTGTGAATGCAGGTCTCCAGCTATCTACATACATAAGTTTCATCGCAATCGGTCTAGTAGATTTTGCGTAAAAGAGTAACAAACATCCATACATCCTCACAAACTTTTACATTTATAATATTAGTAAGGATATTAGAATTTCAGGCGTTGTACACAATTAACTATTTGCTTTTTAGATTGCTAGGTGTTTACATTACGAGTTACCCTTTATTACATGTCAATTTTGGCATAAATATTGTATACTAGTTTTCCCAAGCGGTTTCACCCGCGTAAGTCCCGTTCCCGTAGGAATATCGGGATAAAAAGCCTAGCCTATCTGTGAATCCAGGTCTCCAGCTACCTACATACCAAGTTTCATCGCAATCGGTCCAGTAGTTTTTGCGTGAAAGAGTAACAAACATGTGTACATACAAACTTTCGCGTTTATAATATTATAGTAAGGATTCCTGGTTTATTGTGGAAAATATATATTTTATAAGATTATAAGCTATTTGGATTACAAATGACTACTAGTTAAGCATATATCGTATAACATATTTGGCCTAAAATATTGTATAGGTATCCCACGCATTTTAGTCAAGAAAATTGTTTTATAAAGGTTAATTATAATTAGATGTTTGGGTTACAAATTACTAGCATTGTTGTTAATCTCTCGAACTAAGTAACAATATAGGTAAGTCGTTTTTATAAGTAGGTAGTCAGCTAATATGCTTGTTTGTTCACGTCCATAATGCCCATTCTGTTTATAAACGTATTTATTTTAAATTTCTTCCGTAAAAATACACAGATAATTATAGATAAGTAGATAGATTTTTATTTGCTAGGAATGTAGGTATTACAATAAGATGTTACGATCGCTTTAAAAGAAACCGTGTTCAATCTGCAACTTTGTTTTTTTAATTTACGTATTACGTCATATAATAATAATAAAAAGTGATTGTGGTATAAAACTATTATGATAAACAATCTAAGGCAACAGCATTAAAATATTTTAAGAGGTTGGAATCTTAAATGAGTATATTTTATTATTTATTACGACCCACGAAAACAGAAACATTGACACTAATAATTATTTAATTATTATTGATGCGAGGCGTGTTGGCGAGGTATCAGTCTATATGTATAATCTATACATTTATGTATGTAATAAGCTATTACGAACATATTTTCTAGGAGTAACACAATATACGATACCCTTAAGGAACCTCAATCATTTTGACAAGACAGATGTTTCTCGTATCAGCTGTGGCCGGTGCTTGTTCCACAAAGATTAGTACAATGAGACGTAATTTGGACACGTAGGTACTGATATGAACACAGCAATAAGCAGTCGACATATTCTATTAATTGTGTGCTTAGGGATAAGTACAGTTCATTATTTCTTACTTGCCTTATTAAATAAATAAACACAAATAAAGAAAAACATACGATTACGCCATATTTATTTACTAAATAGAGATTAAAGACAATTAAGAAAAATGTACTACATATATTTATACACACAGCGACACATCAACCTAGACTGTTTGGATTTAGAACTATGAGAAGTTGAACGCTGCGAATCGTGCGAGAGTGCGTTACATTTTTGCTACGCTCTATCCTTACCATTACATCGACATCACTATGCACTGTCCCTTTCCGACAATTCTCTATTTTGTATGTAGCCCAGTTATGCGTATATAGGTTGTCTAACTTGATGCGTAGCCGTGTGTACTAGCTGTAAGCTTGTACATAAACACAAAAAAATAAGTCAATATATGGAGCCTCTATGAATACATAGAGGGGGTCTCTATGTATTCATACATCCTACGAGACATAGAGCCTAGAGACAATAGTCCCTAGTCGCAAGTACGCCAATTAAATAAACTATTCAAATCTCAGTTTAATAATAACTAGCTGTCTATTGCGGTTTTACTCGCGTTTATTATCACTGCGCGGCTGCTGTGGTTCATAGCGTTATGATACAGTCTATGTTACTTCGATGAAACAATTTTGAAAATCGATTGTGTAGTCGCAGATTTTATCGATTACAAAGAAACAAATCATTTTTGTTTATAATAACAAGCATAGATAATAAATAAATATGGCTTACGTTATTGAGAACATCGGTATACTAACGCGGAAGGTGTATTTGAAAGCTTGTGTCTTTTATAGAGCTAACAAAGCGCTTGAAGAGGCTTCGCTTATTCTGAAGTCTGCTGGTCTTTTCTTGGTCAGAAGACTCGCCAGTCAACGTGGCAACGCTGCCAACCTTCTCGGCCGGTTACCACTGTTACCAGGTCGAAAGCGACGCTGATCATTTTAACGACGCCTGAACCAATATGTAAAATTAGGTACCTATTTTATCATTATTATTGACATATTTTTGAAATTAGCAAATTAAACAATTAAAACAAAAAAAACTGTTGTTTGAATAGCTATAATATGCCGTATATAACGTTGACAATTGGTAACCAGTTGTCTTAAAAAAGTATTAGACTTCTTGTATTGTTTTTACGTGATTTTACGTATATTACAATTTTTTGTAAAGTATTATAATACATTGGTGCAATTACTCAAAGTATATTCGGTAAGTTTGTAAGAACACTTGGTTCTATCATCGCGCGGCTAAGAGCATCAACAGACGCAATGAGATATTAATAGCCACGAACAGTGGCGGGTTATCGCAAGAAAATACTTACTCACACTTTTGGACCACTACTATGAGATCAAAATTCACTCTCACAATGTTTTAGTACTCATAATTCAGTTCGAGTTGTGTTTCACGGGTAAAACGTCACTATTAGATGCCACGATGTCAACGTTTGAAAGTAGGGCGACGATAAAATTAAGACGATTAATTAACAACTCTAAACAACTAAAGGCATAATAAAATATTACTTTAAAATCAAATGTGAAAAGAAAATAAAAATTATTAATGATATTACAAAATAATTATCCTTATTAATTTATATCTTATCTTGTCCATGCGTTAATTACAATTTTAAATTTAGAAATTTATGATTATAATAATAATAAATAATAATGATTTGGTATCATATTAAAATCTTTCTTACTTTCTTAGTCATTGCAGCTAAACTATAGGAATAGGCTTATAAGTATCTATGACATTTATTTTATATTATAAGTATTATTACATCCTGAGAGTTGCAGCTATTTAGAGGATTCTTATTACATTATCGTCTATAAGTAGATACAAAATAGTATCTCATCGCACTGTCACATAACTCACATGCAAATGTTCAGAAATCGTCTTATATTTTCAAGAAGTAATTTTGTTTATTGCGTGCCATATTTGAATATCATTTTAATAGTTATGGCATTCTAAACAGCCTGTAGCATTCGTGTTTTCGTGGTAACAACTTATCGACTCCTTAGTGATTCATCTTCGCGTCGCAGACCACATCTCCTACATCGATGACCGTTATTATTCATCGTAGGGGCAATGTTTAGTTTTGCCATTCGTTTGCGATAACGCAAAACTATACCAGCCAGTGATCTTTTGTTCTCTCAATAAAAACATTCGAATTATGAAATATAAACTTTTTATAGCTCCCTTTCATGTATTTATAGCGACGGGTGCATCATTTTCAAATTTAGAATAGCTAACGTATTAGAACATTCAACCTAGTTAATGGCACGCTTTATATTTTGACAAGGTTAGCATATTAGCCTTTTTATAGCAACCGCACATTTTTATGATTTAACTGGTAATCAGGATGTACAAGAAAAACATATTGTCTTTTTGTCGTTGGCACACATGACTCATAAGAAATAATTAGATTGAATCATGATGTAGTCATTCCGTGTTCTGGATAACAAACATATATCCGATGCAATAAAAAAAATTAGTTATCGTAGGAAATTATGACTAGGCTGAAGAAGGCACTCAAAGATTGTCAACCGCAACCATGGCAGTAGAAACAGATTGGCAATACTAATTCTCTATTGGTTGAAATGTTATGGACTATTCGTGATGTTTAATATGCGATATTTTACAAAACAGATGTATCTGTATAAATTTTCACAAGCATCATCTAATTCATATGTCATTAGGAAATATATTTGCCCCTTATTCCGAGTTAATTAATCGTTAGTAAACTAGTTTAAGCCGATTAGAAAACGGCTCCTGTATTTAGAAGCAATCAACTACCATTTTGAAAAGTCGCTCTACTCACCGCGGCGTTCTCATAAAGGGAGGCGTGACAAGTCTATGAAATGAATTTTAATACAAACATTTGAACAAACTATTAGTGTTGTAACTCAACCTCACTTTAGGGTACTTGGTCAACCGCATTCTTCCATTTACGACTAAATTAAAAGCGCTGCTACTTGTACAAATTATCAATAATCAACTGTTTCTCGTGTGATTGAAACACCAATGTTTGTGTGTGTTGGAAAGTGGCTTTGTCAATATTGGTTGTAACCGGACGGTGTAATTATACACCGGGGCGAGATGGACTCGGTAAAAGTACAAGACGAAGTCGGTGACTTCGCCATTGAGCCTTGTTTGTATTGGCGTGTGTACTTTCTTCGTACAGTAAGTAAATGTCCTCAGTGTGATGTAATACCAATGTTTTGGAATGTTGGCTGTACATTACCATTAGCACAAGTATTTATTTAAAAGTAATATCAGTGGAACAGTAGCCTTAATTATGAAGGAATGCACAGGAATTGGCTTCAGCGTTTTACATAAGAAACACACTGTTTCACCAGTCCTAATTGACGTTAAAATATTATGTTCATTTATGTATTATTTAATTAATATTGCAATTAAAATACATTAACAAAATGAGTTGCAAGCCCACCAGCAAAAACAAGACGCTCGCGTTCTTTACGTATCAAAACTGCTTTAAAATGACACACACGTCATAAAGCTGTGATTAAAATTGCATGTTTTAAAAAACATACACGTCGTAAGTTCAGATTTCTTAAAAAGCCTCGCAGTGTACAAAAACTCAGTTCCTTGTAGGTACGTATCATTATATTTGCAATAATTAGTGGTGCACAGCGCGGTGTGCGCGGGCGCAGCGCGGCAGCGTCTACTTTCGAGTGTCAAGTCAACGTGTCCATGTTTGGATAAACGGGCTGCGGTCCCGTTCTGATGCAACGCAATGCGCCGGCGCCGGGAAGCGACCGTTTATGTCGCAAAGTCAGAGATGCTCGCCGCTTCGATTAATATGTTTTATACAATGTATTGTTGCCTTCTTTGGATCTTTAATTAGTGATTTTGAGAATTCTGTCTGGTGTCCATTTAAAATGTTTGTCTTTGTATTTACAAAGTCACTGTGCTCTGTTATAAAGCATCATCTTCAATTCGCTATCACATTTGTCAGCTTAACCCATATCGAGACGTAATGATAAAGCATTGTATTTGGATGGACGAATTAATGTCATACTGATCACAACTTTTTTGTTATGACACAACAAAAGCTGCTAAAAGGTTACATTTACAATCTGCCAATGATGATGAAACGAAGCGTGTATTGGTATTGACAATTAAAATAAGTCTGATTAGAACCTTCCTATATAACTTATTAGCTAAACTCGGCCAAACTTTGCTGTCGGTCAGTTTAAAATAATTATTAGGGAAGCATTTCCTATTTACGTGTCAGTATAAAACATATATAAAAACAAGTTCTTATATAGAAACCAGCTTTTGTGCGCGGCTCCGCCCGCGTGGTACCTACATCAAGAAGAATCTATATGTATTTGACCTTTCCCAGGTTTTAAACTATCTCTGTACCAAATTTCATCCAATATCGGTTGAGCGGTTTAATCATGAAGAGCTACGATCGAATCTATAATATTATTACGAATGTACGATGTGTCAAAATTCACTATAAAATACCACTTCATCGACTACTCTCGTGTTTTGCGGACACTAACATACTGAGCCCCAAATTTTACATACATATATTATTTTTATGGTTTATCCATTTTTTCGCTGACAGCGGAATATGAGAGATACGACCTAGAAAATAAACTGCTGGATATAAGAGACAACAACTATTTAGACCCCTCCCTCCCTATTTAAACGACGTAAGGGAAAACAATAGCAAAATAACTTACCGTCAAATTTGATCGCTCTATTCGTAAGTGTGTTGGCAAGCTTGCTAAGCTCGCTCCAGAGCGCTGATTCGAGTTGGGTGCGAGCCGCCTGTGTCAGGCGAAGGTTTGCGCCTGAGCCGCAGCACCCGTTGTTCAAGCATAATTGGCCTGCATCTGTGGACGAAAAGAAACCAACTGTTAATATCATCATCATCATCAATCAGCTCGTTGCAGTTCACTGCTGGACATACAATTGTTAACATAATTCCTCCAAATAATTCAAGATTACGACTTTTAGAGGACATTATTTTGATTTAATATTTTTTTGTTTAAAAAATAACAGGTTAATGTCCTCTAAAATTCCTCATCTTAAAGTATTTACAACTCCCGCACTAGGAATAATTCCTGTGTCACGGGAGACTTTACAAAGATTCAAAAAACGGACACAGAGAAAATCCAGACTCGGAACAACCATCTGTAGATCGCTCAAATTTTTGTCCCGTGTGGGATTCGAACCCACAACACTCAGCACAGTGGCTGTGGCAAGGCAACCACTTAGTCCGCTACGTCATCCGTGCAGTCATATTGGCTTCTAAGGAGGTAAGGAATTTTAGAGTACAATATTAGCATCTTGCGATCTTGATGTTCTGAAGTCTGTGGTTGTCTTTGTCTTCCGCGAACGTACAGTACGTATGTACGATTCCACAAATTGGTTTACTGATACCGTTTGTCATATATGTTTATCGGTAAAAAAATCATACTGTATGCCGTTTAGCACTTGTGTAGAAGATGTCTTTAATACGGGAAATCTACGGCAATCTAATAAAGATTGGATACAACACTGTAACAAAATAGATGCTCGACTAAGTCCGTTGTAGCAATGTAATTACGTCGAGTAGTAAAACATTCGCCGCAAACGGTGGTTTCAGAGCAAAGTATCACAGTGACTTGTAAAAGTAGTTAAGTTGTGGAGTCTAGAACTTTATTACACGAACGTAAAACTTGGAATTTGTACTTAATAACGACGTCGCGCTCACTTTGTGTCAAAAATTACATGAAGTGTTAATGGCATGGGTAAAGAACTTGAATACCGGCCGGCTAGAGGTACTATCTACCCACTTTAAATAAATAAACTTGAAGATTCAAAAATAGAATAAAAGCAACCGAATGGCTTTTTTATTTTTGTTTTTAATGAATTTTGCGCTTTGCAGCCTGTATTCTGTTTCTACTGGACAAATGATAACCTACTCTACTTTTACTATTAGAGGCTCTTGATTCAAGAATTCATATATCCGACCTTAATCATTGTATAGTCAAGTAAGTGCCATACTTGAAAAAATATTTTTAAAGCGTTAACATTCGGATTCTGAAAGGCATATCAATTGCTATGATTAGCTGTTACAATTGACCAGTCTGAAATCACTTGACATTAGTTGAATTCGACACGTCGTTAATCAGATGTTTAGATACCGGTTGTAAGAGAAATAGAACACAGAAACAATATAATATGTTAGTGTAGGATAAAATTGGAAAACCGTTGTATTGAACGGTCGGCACTGACCATAGCACCATCTTCAGCATTAAGTAATTTAAAAAGGGATGCAGCATTCTCCTTAAAGTGGTTCCAACGCCATCAAAGTTTCGATCAGAGAATGTTAATAATTGTCAACCAGACGAATCGATGGAGGGAGCACCATAGTGAGGGGTGCGAGGATGGGGTCGCAAATAAATTTAAACATCCGCCCGTGCCGTTATTGCATTACCAACGCGAGGGTGCGTTCCTGTTTTCTTTGATTATGCTACAGAAATCGATAAATTTTGAGATGCTCACGGCAGATTAACGACAGGAATAGCTTCCTTTTATTATTTCGACTCGATTGCTGTGAAATTTGTGGGATGGATTGTTATTTTACGGCCTCTTATTCGGGTAAATCGTACTTTGATCCTTATATTAAATTACTCACTGTTGTATTTTTTTATTATGTCACATGCCGTGGTTACTAGGCAATATATTGCTATCTGAATGGTTACACGATGACCTGCTAGTTACACAATGACAACAATTATAGACAATTGAGTCATTTTAAGTGTCAGTTATTAAAAACAAGTGAAATTCCTTTTCTCTACAACCAGACTTGGTAATTTTGATCAAGAATAATACGAGTAGGTATATATAAAACTGTAGCTGCCATATATATAAAAGTGTAATGTTATATATATTTAGGCATCAAAGCGTGTTACGTAAGCCTACTTATTTAATTAGCGAATCTTTCTTACTGTAAATAACAACAACAAACATTATATTCGATATAACATTATACCTATTTCCTTTAAAAAGCAACCTTTAAGCCAAAATTTATCCAAAGAAACCAAAAAGCTTTCCTTAACTTTTATCTCCCTTTACTTACTCATTTATTTGCACTTCACTTTGGAATTTAGCTTCAAACTTTTTCCCTGACTACTTACTATTCCTCGCAGGTTGAACGTTAACTCAGTAAAACGGTTCATTTCGGCGCTCATAGCCAACCTGTTGCGGGTACGTAATAATTTTTCAATAGTCCGCCATGCAATTTTATCTCCTCATAAAGGCAATGAGCGTGAAAATCAAATGTTTAGCTGATAACCTCTCGACAGAGATTAGGCAATCTTTATAGCTTAACCTTTTTGAAGTCATTTTGTGTTGCAAGTTGTCAATATATGGGTAAGTCGTTTCGACAAGCTTGCCTAACGTTCACTGCGAGTTTTTGTTGAAATTCTTACGTATGACAGTATGCTTGTTAGTTAATTGTTTGTCGTACCTATTTGTGTACATAGAAACGACAAACAATCGTACATAGTATATCTGTGGAAATGGTCAGAGGTGTAATTACGTCAAGCGGACAAGCATATTGTCGTGTTGCATTTAAATAAAGATCCAATAGTAATAACACTTAGACCGACTCGAAAATGTAATTCGGGTCCTTGTATACAAAAATACGATATTTTAAAGGAGATAGTATTAGAAATGGAAAGTTACAAAAGGTAATATTGTCTCAAAAATAAATAAGAACTAAACTATGGTATCGATACTGGTTGAACCGCATAATATTTTTAACTTAATATTCAAAATGATCATGGTTGTGTTTTACGATTTAACGTCTTCGTCGGCTTTTGTATCGCAGAGGAGACTCTTAAGATTTTTTAATTGTGCCAAGATAGGTTATATCGACTCATTACAGCTTTAATACCTTGAAACCTATACTCGTACAATAAATTTCAAGATGGCGTCATTCGTTGACAATTCAAACGTCAAATGTTTTGACAAGTAATTTCCGTATATAATCACATCTAAGTGTGAACGATAACGACTCAATAAACTTAATTCCCATTGAATAACAAATCAATGTAAGGACCTCATTCGAATCGTGCTTTCTATGGTTGAGACGGGATAAGCCGAAATTACTGATTTACATAGTGAGTAGACAATGGAATTTAAGCTCTATAGTTAAGATGTAAGCTTCAATATTGAATAGTAAATAGTGTACTGAGTCTGTTGAATGTCGTGGCTCATAGCATACACTTAAGCGGTTATTCAAACTATCCCTTTAATTAAGGAAACATTTGAAGCACACATGTTATTTTTAAATTTAAAATTAGAACGTTAGTGCATGCTAGCAACACCAAAGATCCTAACTAATATTATAAATGCTTGCAATTCAATGTTTGTTTGTTTGTTACGCTTTCACGCCTTAACAACTCGACTGCTCGTCATGAAATTTCGCATGTACGTTGTCAGGGACACAGTAAAGGACATAGGTTACCTTTAATCCAGAATAAAGTACTGTTACTAACCTTACCTTAATTTATACGAGCAAAGTCGCGGGCATAAGCTAGTAAAAAATGAAACAATAAAGTCTTAATTTGTTCATAAGTTATGCAATAATCTTAAATGATCCCATTTCCCGTTCTACCCACGAAACCGTTTTGCAGGCACGGTTTTAATTAAACTTTTTTAAGTTTAATTTGCCACATTACTCTCTGGGAACGGTTAAAGATCATTAATATAAGGTTACCAACGTACGACTATTGATATTTTAAGGACATTCACTTGTGTTATAAACGAAGGAATTTATTATCTATACAAATAAATCAAACTAAAGTGTCTGTTTGTAATGTCAAAATAATATTTACTAAATGCATATAAAAGTGTATAAGATACATATAGAAAACACAAATATATTTTTTTTTGTGTTTCTGTATGTCTGTTTGTTCCGGCTAATCTCTGAATCGGCTGAACCGATTTTTACGTGACTTTCACTGGCAGATAGCTTATGTTGCTGTGTAGGGAGTAACCGAAGCCACTTCTATTGTAGAAAAAACGCCGGCTAAGTCGCGGGTAACAACTAGTTTATATATAAACTTAATTCTATTGAAATCGCTATAATTTACACTTTATAATGTACACAATTACAAGCCATAACGTTCAATAAATGAATCACTAAAGAGTAAAATCTCTTTTGCGTCTTACTACTTTGTAAACCATGTGTCGTGCTATCTTTGTCATACTGAAAACAGGGGTAGCATGACACTTACTTTAAGAAAGTTGCCCCGTGTAAATATATGTCTGAAGAGTAATTAACTTAATAATTTGCACGCTATTATTATGGCAATATATGAAAAACCGATTTAACATAACACCTGTTTAAATTGACTACATTCTTGTAAATAAAGATTAAAATTTCCTGTCTTATCTTTATTCATATTGAGCAAGTGCAAAAAGCGTAATTATAAGAATACTACATCTATCTCTATCTAACAATTATTGACTCACATAGTAACCTTCTACTATTACTATGGTTAGTATAATAATTTTCTGATATTTGTTGCAGATTCAAAAGTAAGTTTGTACTTATAATATCGGCCCTTTATTAAACTGTCCCACTGCTGGGCACGGGCCTATTCTCAGTGTGATAAGGCTTAGGGCATAGTCCATCACCCTGGCACAGTGCGGGTTGGCAAGCTTTACATATGTAAAGTATCATCGAGAACATTATGGAGAACTCTCAGACATGCAGGTTTCCTCACGATGTATTCCTTCACCGTTAAAGCAAGCGATAATTAAATATTTAATACGCACATAACTTCGAAAAGTCAGAGATGCGCGTCTAGGGGATCGAACTCGAGACCTCTCCGTGGCAGTCCAACAGTCTCCCACTAGGGTACTTAGATTT
The DNA here is from genome assembly GCA_963675205.1 of Catocala nupta. Taxonomy (NCBI): domain Eukaryota; kingdom Metazoa; phylum Arthropoda; class Insecta; order Lepidoptera; family Erebidae; genus Catocala; species Catocala nupta. The sequence continues at coordinate 6,107,591 of OY776079.1, read as the reverse complement.
TACGTAATAACAAAGCAGTCCTAGAATCCATTTCATTGGTCATAGAGACCCGCGAGTCTCTCCTCCTTTGCACCACACATTAAGATGAACAGCCCCAAAACTAGGGGCGAAATGTCTATCGACGATAATGTGACTCACCGCAGCTTTGATATTAATGTTTACTGTGATGTTAACGCATAACGAACTTTTGTGGTCGTGGTAAAAAATAAAGAGACGCATTCGACGCATTCTGTTGCCAGAATGTGGTCATAATGCGAGTTTTAGTAAAAAGAATGAGTCAAGCATTTCTTGCCGTCTGGTAGACATTTTAAATAAAGTAGAAATGTAAAATGCAATACATTTCTAGCTATTTCGGGTTTATGACTAACTACTTGTTTGCCCGTGGTTTCGTTTGCCTGTAGGCCAGGCAATGCGTACTAGAATAAAGTATCATATATTTAATATAGTGTTGTTATTTCGATCTTTATGCGTGTCAAAAATGTGTATAATCGGCAAATAGTTGTTCCAAAAAACAAGAAGAGGGTGTTCTTTGTGCCTATTGTTCCGATGATTGTAATTTTTTCTGTATTTTTAAAAGTTCCTAACAATTTGGGTACCAAATTACTAGTATTTTTGTTAGCCGCTCCAGCTAAGCTAGTATACTTGCATTAGAAGTGGGTTTTTTGACGGTAGTACAATAAGTGGGAATTAAATTCCATCACCCCCACCTTCATCTAAAGTCAACAGTAACAGTCCCCTCCATACTTGTACTTATGATATCCGATATCCGCTGAGGGAACCACTAAATCACAAGCCTGACCCAAAGTTCCTCTGGAATGCGACGAACGTATCCAGCCCACTCCCATTTTAGACTGCAGTTTATTCAATCAACAAGTAAACAATATTCAAAAATAGTCATCTATCTATGGAAAAATAAACAAATACTACAGCGCGAGATCGCCATACGGTTAGTTATTATAACAATATTCAAATATATGTTCGTAAGAAGGAATTGAGGATGAATTCAAGCGCAGCTTGTTCAAACACACCATCCGGGGAGATCGGGCCTTGTTTGTTTGACTTGCATCGACCCCGGGATTAGGAGACGGTGCACTTATTATACTTTGAGATATTTATAAAATAGGAATATATTTTGATGAACTGTTATTGACGTCAGGGAGCCAAAAGTCTTATTGTCTACAAGTATAAGAAAATCGCTTATTTAGTGGGATTTTAGAGATTAAAACCATGTCTTCCTGAGACAGCATTTTTACTTACATTAGGCATGTCAATAATCACATAAATCACTTGCTATTGCCTCAGTGAAAAACTTCTACCAAACAAAATATTAGACTGATTTAAAATTTTATTTTATATGGCGACATTTTAATTTTTGGTTCTATGATGCCTATGATGAAAAATTTAACAGATGTTGTGACATCGCTATAACAAATTTAATGAGTTCCAATGCCAATATTATGTCATCTATAGATAGTAATAGTAATTGTAGGATCCCATGAGAATGTCTCTCAGTCTTCACCCAGTAAAGATTGTATCTCACAATGACTTCTAACGAAACCAGGTGCTAATTCTGACCATCAATGAGCATTGCTAATGGAAACAGCGACCGTTTTAAACAAGCTCTGAAGCACCAAGCAAACTGGAACTACGAACGTACATTTGACGTAAAAACACCACTATGAAATTGAAGCGAACATTGTTGATATTTCATACTCTACTTCAAAGTGCCTTTCATCTCGGCTGTAAACTATGTTTTATGCATTTCATACGATAACAATAGCTATATAGAAATTTATATGTACTTATGTATATTGTTTCATTTCTGAGAAAAAGATCGTTCATGCAGTTCTACGGCAAATAAAACTACTGCTTCGAGATGTAAACATAGCGAAAATTTTAAAGAATCCTGATTCAATGCCAGTTTCAGGTTTGTTATTGTTATGAATACCATAGTACGTATGGATCGTCTGAATGAATTAGGCCCAATGAAATCATAGACAATTGATCTTAATAGCATTCGTTTTTAAAGGTATAAATTGGTATTTAGTCTTGTTAGTCCAGGGCCTTATAGACTAGATACAAATTTCCTTTTTCAGCCGTCTCCTAGCATTTAAATGGATAAATTAAACCCTTTCTTGATCTGCTGCTAGCTTTAGCGAGACTGAAATATCTGTTCTGAAGCTCTTGGCTCTTGGCATAAATCTCGTGGCATGATTCTTGATGTCGATTATCGTAAAATCTTGGTTTACGATAATCGACATCAAGAATCATTAGACTCCAAATTAGCTGAGCTAATTTCGAGTCTAGTGATTCTTGATGTTGATTGGTCAAAGTGTTGCGTAGAATCAAAGTCCTTCGAAGCGCTGGAGATCCTAAATAGAATTCTCATTGCCGGTTTTAGAGGTAGTTAGAGACTTGATTAAATGGATCCCGCATATTTTCTCATATTTCCTTTAATTGTGCGATAAATTATAGAATATATCTCAAGTAAGAAAATGTTTGCTCTAACTAACCGAAAAACGTAATTTTTCCTCATTATGTTAGCTCCAGAAAACATTTCGTAGACAAAAGTAAAATATACTTTTATGTTACACATTTCTTACGACGAGAGTCCAAGGCCTCTTTGATGTAATAAGCAGTCCCATTAGGCTATATAGGTATGCTATATGAGCAAATATAATATGTAGCAAATGGCCAAATAACGCCCAGTAAATCAATATTGATCGAGGCCGTAACGAAGATATACGAGAATCTATCTTTTGATATCACTGAAGTAGGAGACTTTTTTATGATATTTAGGTAGAACTGATTCTGTTAGCTATGTAGATTCAATCTAGCTAGATGTTATATATTAACGGATAAAATCTATAATTTTATCCGTTTTATGATTAAAAATTTGATCTGAGGATGAATCATCTTCCTATATCTTAATTCTGAAGATTTTGAATAAGAAATTTGCTTTGGAATACAACTCCCGCACTGAGAATAAATCCTGTGTCGCGGGACTTTACAAACATTCAAACAACGGACACAAAGAACACCCAGAATCGAAATAACTATCACAAACTTTTGTCCGTGAAGGAATCGAACCTACAACATTTGGCGTAGCGCAGGTGATCTTTTAAATCAATGCACCATCTGTGCAATCGTTTACCTTTATTACAATTATATAAGTAGTATTATGCAAACAGTTTTGACTTTATTATTTTGAGAGCGATGAATTATAAAGGGACTTCAAACAAAATATATTCAGTAACTCGTGAAAATTTGTGCAATGACCCCGAATAGGTTATTTTATACATAAAATTAATTATTAATATGGATTAAAGGGTCTCCCTTAATCTATATTAATACCAAAAATGCGAAAATAACGGTGTATAATTGTTCCACTGCTGGGCACGGGCCATCCTTTAATATAAGAATGATTAACGTTGGTGACTATGACCTACAGTAGTATATTTTCCACGCTGGCTCAGTGCAGTTACTCAGACTTTTAACATCCTTGAAAGCTTTATATAGAATGATCGTTTACCGTTAAAGCAAATGATAGTTGACTTTTTAAAACGCACATAGTAGAAATGTCAGAGGCGCGCGCTATAGGACCGAACTCGAGACTTATAGGCAGCAATTCAACGGTCTTCCCACTTACTTATTTTCATTATTGCTCCTCCCGATCTACTTACTAATTAAGCTAAAACTCGTCTGCCATATTTGTTTTGCAGTTAACTGGCAGTATAAACTATTACACCGTTATACGATAAAATTGATACCGCTTTAGTAATCTTCAGCAACCAGTAAAACTTGTTAATGGAAATTACAAAAAGTACGTAATAGACAACGGTACGATGACACCAGCTTACATGACATCAATTAGTACGTAATTAGTAATTATTATGTAGAACTTTATTCGGTGTTAAGAGTATTTCAGATGGCTGGCGATAGAGATAGTTTTCACATCTATAAAATTGCAAACCAATATTATTAATGTAAAACTATTTGTCTGTTCATTACGCACTAGCTTTTGCCCGCGGCTTCGCTCGCGTAAAGGTAGGTAACATAACCTAACATACCTTTATTTTTTAACACAGTAAATGACGAACTTGTAACTATACTTTAAGTTATTATTGTTCTCAAGTAAGTGACCTTTTTGTTTTTATTGAGATTAAAGATTCTTTAAACCGAACAGTACTTTTTTTAAATGAAATATAGCCTATGTTACTCGGTGATAATACAGCTTTCTAATGGTGAAGGAAATTTTTTAATTGGTTGACTAGTTTTTGAGTTAAATCTTTACAAACAAAAATTCCAATTATTCCTCTTTATAATATAAGTATAGAACGCTGGGGCCATGGGGTCCAAGTGCTAGGTCTGTTTATAGAGACCTAACTAAGCGGCTCATCGACGCTTCGCGTGACCAGAGGGCTGGTATTTTCTTTGCGCAAAGAATAAGTATTGCCATTCAATGACAATACTGCCAGTCTTCTAGGCACGTTGCCAATTGACGACGATGCGGAGGAATATTATGACGCTTTTTGATTTTGCAGTTTTATTTTTGTGTTAACTTTATATTTTTCTTGTAAATAATTTGTGTATATATTATGTTAATTATGTCATTGATTAAACTAAGCACTATAAAAATATAAATATAGATTTACGATTAAATTAATGCTCCTAAAAGACTGCTCGGATGGCGTAATAATTTAAGTGGTCAATTTATGTAATCCACAAATATTTGTCTGGGTACCTATATTTTTCGTCAGTTGTTTAAACGTTTGTATAGTCCCCCTTGATAATGAAGTTCCCAGAGCATATAGGTATGTCCATACACTGCAGAATCAAACTGGCCATAAATACAGATTATCATAAACAGTAGCAGTATCATATTGGTATCAAAAAAAGTAAACTGTCTGATAAAAATTGTTTACAACGAGTCGACCTAAATACTGTTTACGAAATGCGGCCAGTTTTACAAACGGTGTGTTTTATCTGTGTTATATTTTGTGATTTATTATATTTACGTAGCGTGGTTTACGGTCATTTTAGAATTACTTCGCCTCGTCACTGTAACTGCGCCGTGTCGTGGGTTCGAACCCACACGGGGCAAAAATTTGTGTGATTCACAAATGATTGTTCCTAGTCTGGGTGTTCTTTGTGTCCGTTGTTTGAATGTTTGTAACCACGACACAGGATTTATTCCTAGTGCGGGAGATGCCTTTTTTTTTAAGTGAAAACTTCTTTAGGCGCGTTGAGCACTTTTTGGGTGAACAAAAATCATGGAACTCGTGTCATCGTCACCGAACGCTTTCCATGAGCTATATGTATACTGTGTATATGTGTAGCTTTTGGGTGAACAAAAAGCGTGAAACCCGCGTCATCGTCACCGCACGCTAGTTGCTTAGTTTTCACTTCTATCGGCAGTCCCCAAAGACCCGCATGTTTTATTTTTAAATAGAAAAGAAATAAAAATAATAGGTAAACATCGTACGGTGGGCTGCTTTAGACTAGAATCGATTTTAGTATTAGGCTCGTGTATCGTCGTCATGGTCATGGTTTTTAGCGCTTATGCTTGAAGCATGAGGTCCTAGTTCTTACCCTGAAACGAAGAGAGGTAACAAATTTTTAGTAGTTAGGTACTTACTTGGAAATGTGTGCAAAAGACCTTAGTAGGCTCAAACTACATTTAAATTTTAATGTAAAATAACACGTAATAACGTGGCGTAGTTTTTATAAAATAGCTGACGAATTGGATGTGGTGCATCTCATGTGTTCACCTCATGAATCGAATTAAACCAAAACAGACAGTTGCTTCACGTCATGGCACCTACAATGAGGTCTTGTAATAATAAAACTCTTACAGTATTCAGGGCAGACGCCGTTTTTCATCCATAGTTACCAATATACCGGTCCTTTAAACACCCATTCCCATAGCCCAGACTTATTAGAGCACATATGTAGTAATAGTCCTACACCTGCTGCGGCAGTGCTACCATAGGAGTTCCATCTTACTTTAGATTAAAACTCTCGAACGCCTCTTCACCTTGGACTCGTGTCTCCGTGACGTTTCTAGCGAAATAACAAATTTTACATTAAAATTTAAATGTAGCTATACAAATACTGGCGTAATTAATTTGAGCCATTAATTTATAATTATTATCATTCTAAAATCTGGTGGTTAGATATATTTGAAATTAATTATTCCTTTGACTAGAGATAATTATAAACGCTTAATCAATTCTTAGATAACAGAATACAGAACGCCGCCTTATAGAATCGTCGAATATAATTCAAGCCAAGTTATATTTATACAAACAAGTACGAATTTAGTTACAAATCTTGTAATTAAATATCACTCTAATATATATTTATTTTATTCTTTATTACAACAAAATTTGCTCGTTTGAAAATAGAACCCACAGCACTCGGCGCAGTAGCACTAACAAGGCAACTACTTAAACTACAGCCATCCATCCATCATGCTCTAATTCTTTAAAAAATAAATAATAGTTTAAAAAACTAAAAAACACGCTTTATTAAAAGATGGTGAGGGTTATCAAAATATCTAGGAAAGCACCCCACGCTTTTTTAAATAACAATTATTATACTGTTTTCTACTTTTTAGTTTGCTTTTTTAATAAAGCGTGTTTTTTAGTTTTATAACTTTTTTTTCTCATCTTGTGATCAGTCCTTGTTAAGTATGCCAATTTCGAGTTAATCCGACGTTTTGAAGAGGGACAAAATCATGTTCAAAGTTGCTGTTACATGCATACTAACATACGTATGAAGCTAATAAAAGCGTGTTAAAAAGGACAACTCCGGCACTAGAAATAATTCCTATGTTGCGGGGGACTTTACAAATATTCAAAAAATGGACACAAAGCACACCTGGACTCAGAACAGCCATTTGTGGATCACTCAAATTTTTGCCCCGTTTGGAGATTGAACCCACAACCCTCAGCGCTGCTGCAGTGACGACCATTTAAACCACTACGACATCCGTGTTCTGAGTATTATCTAATATTACCGCACGATCGACGCAATGGCAGTGGTTGATCTCACACTAACCACAAGTTAAAAGGATCAATTCTCAAATTCTACAAAAAAGAGTTTTTACAATTTTCCAGCCATAAATTTAATCAAAATAGATAGGCGGCGAAATAAACTAAAACGCACGCACACACACAAAAACACTTGTGTAACGAATTTGGACCAGGTTGCGAAACAAATAGGTATAACTTTATCTAAAAACACTATTAGGCATAACTCGGCAAACGATTTTACCGATTAACTTTAAATGTAATCAAATTTATTAATTAATACCTATTAACAATACTACGATAAAAAACCACAGTACTATATCAGTGACATAATTAAAAAAATTAGGAAACATTTTCCTGAATCATATTTGTTTTAATTAGGAATTAGTTTTTATACGCGGTTTCGCTTTCGTGGTTCTAAATAAAAATGACTAGGTATTGAGGAATAATTATTATCCATTATAGGTATATAATATCGTCTTACATTCACGCGAATGTAATACATTGAAATTAAACTCTTTCATATGGATTTCCTTGCGGTTTTTTGAAAGCACTATTTTGAGATAGTTGTCTAGGAAAGAGTAAATCTAAGGGACTGTTCCACCACCTCCAAATTGCATTTATCTATAAGATAAAAGTCTCGTCATCTCTTTTCTTTAAACTAACAAGAGTGTGACAGCATGCGATTTATCTTTCAGATAACTTTTACTTGATAGGTGTGAAACTGGCCACAAATATTTAGTGTTTTCTAATAAATCTCGGCAAATCCCGTAGTAAGCAGTTTAATTAGTATATTGTAGTTATTTCAATCATTTCATTTCGATCTGTTGATCTGTTGTTGCGAAGGATATACAAACAAACACACTTTCGCATTTATGATATACCTACGTAACAATAACGATATTGATTCTACGGATCACAATCAATGGGTTTTATATCCTACCATACCATATCATACAATGGAAAACTCATTGATTGATTTGGAGAATAATTCATGCGCATGCGTTTCCCAGAACTGAAGGTTATTATTATGTAGGTATATTAAAATTAAATTGACGATATTTTTCCTATCGCTTTAAAAGTACGATTAGCAGATAAAGCACATTGGTAACATTTTTAATTAAAATGTTATTTATATTAATTACTTTAATCTATATAGCAGCGATTGCCTAGTGTTAGACCATTGAATTGCTATGCAGAGGTCTCGAGTTCAATCCCAAGGCACGCATATCTGACTTTTCGAAGTTATGTGCGTATTGAATAGTTAATTATCGTTCGCTTCAACGACGAAGAGCAACATCGGCATCGTGAGGAAACCAGCATTTTTGTTTTATGCAACTAATTTGGCAAACTAGCGTAGCATACCTGATGGTAAGTGGTCACCGAAGCCTATAGACGCCTGCAACACCAGAGGCATCACTTGCGCGTTGCCGACCTTTTAGGAAAGGAAGTGGGAAGGAGAAGGAACGGGAAGGGGGATAGAGGGTGATTGGGCGTCCGGCACACTCACTCACCGAACGAAACACAACAGTAGGAATACTGTTATTTCACGCCGATAGTCTGTGAGAGGGTAGTCCTTCCCCTGTCGAGCCGGCCCATTCTCTACTACTACTACGTCTGTGAGTTCTCCATAATGTTCTCGAAGATATGTAGTCTACCAGCCCGCACTGAGCTAACATGGTACACTAAGGCCTAACCCTTCTCGCACTAAAGAGGTCCGTGCTCAGCAGTTGGACAGTTTAGTATTGAGCTGACATCCTAACTAATATTACTAATGCGAGTGTGAGTTTGTGTGTAACCGAATATCATGAAATTTTGCATACACGTTGTCAGGGCAATAGAAAAGAACATCGGGTCACCCAAAAAGAAGTACTGTTACTAACATAACCTAACCTTCATTTAAGAGAGCGAAGCCGCGGGCAAATCTTGTAATTATATATCTATACTAATATTATAAAGCTGAAGAGTTTGTTTGTTTGGTTGAACGCGATAATTTCAGGAACTACTGGTTCGAATTGAAAAAATATTTTAGTGTTGGATAGCCTATTTATCATGGAAGGCTTTAGGCTATATAACATCACGCTACGACCCAAGGGGGCGGCGCAGTAACCATAAACGCAGGTGAAACTGCGGGTACAGCTAGTATACTATTTTGTTATTATAACGTATACTTACCCTATGTTTAATTCTCGTTTACTAAGGCCAAATATACCAATAGGTCAACTAAACAGTCCACTATATCTATAACTTATAATATCACCTACCATATGGTAGATACGTAAAAACATAAATAATAAATTTGCCGCCGTAATTGTCTTCATCCTGACATTACCCACTAAACAACATTTAGTTCATATAATTTATAATATGCGGTGCGGTGTTCGGGTAGCGAACCGAAACAAAATTGTATCATGCTCCATTTAACAGCGACGAATATACATGCCGAAAGATACGAAGTTTTATTAATTATATAGAAGTATTAATGACTTTATTAAACCAATATTTCAGCAAGGTTTTTTTAGTTTTACGTAGTAGAAATTGCTAAGTCTTTGTCCGTTTATCAGGCACAATATTACCCAAGTATCTGCTTACTGAAAATCGCCTAACAGAAAAATCCGATAACACCTCGCCAAAGTCTCAAATCCTCAACTACACAGTCGGCCGAAAAATTAAACGCAAGTTTGCGCCACGGCAACAACGGTGCACTACTATGACTACATTAATATTGCATCAATGCAAGAAATTAGACAATAAACTTGTATGTATGCTAATAGAAAACACTTTAGTATGCAGAATATCAAATGTTACCTACATACAGTAATTTTAACTTTCTAAACAGTTAGTTCAAAAATATCTTGTTGAATATTTTAGCCTTTTAAATTAGTTAAAGTGTTCTACTAGTTCAGTATGTAAACGTTAGACATTGAGTGGCATTTGCAACTGCAAATCCATCCTCGAACAGGCGCTTCTATAATAAATTAGCTAACCCCGGCCGTGCTTCGTTGTGGCTCAGTCTGATATTTTTAATTATTAATAAAAATAGTGTTATGTAGAAATGCAACGTTCTGAAACATCTTGAGTCAATCCATCGACAACTTTAAGAGTATTGACACAACTATTCGGATGCTGCATTTTTTATACATAGGTATATAAATTAATAATAAAGGTGCTTTTTAAGATATTTTGATAACTCCACGCTTATTTACATTAAAATTATATTAGATTGCTGTTTTAAAAAAACGTGTTTTTTAGTTTTATTTTAACTATTATTTATTTTTAATATTATTTATGTTTCTTTTTTATATTTTTTTCTAAATTATTATATTGTATTGGTCCTCGATAAGTGTGCAATGTTTCAAATCAATCTGTCGGTTTGTAAGGGGTAAAAATCACGTTCAAAGATTCCGTTACATAGATACATACAAACCAAGCTAATAACAGCGTGTTAAAATGCTAAGCGTTTAAGATGCAATAAGGAGTCAATTTTTTTTTCAGTTTTACTACACGTGGTTTGTCGGGAATAGCGAGGTGACCATTTAAGCGACCAACTCCATCCATGCAGTCAGTCACTCTCGCGTTGCAGACTCTTCAAACAATCAAGGAACAACTATTTTGAAGATCATAAAAATTTTTGTTTGACATACTGGCTGTTGCGAGGTCGTCGCTAAAACTACTGCGCCGCAAGCTGAATTATTATGGTAAGTGTATCAACATTCTGCAGTAACATTGCTAAGCACGACATACCGTGTAAATCTAGATAGCCTAATATATTCTACTGAGGTACTGTTCAAACGTTATTTCACGAAGTGTCAGATTCTATTACTGGCTACCGGCGAAGAAAAAATAATGTTAGTCGAAGTATACCGGAATGTGGAGCTGTGGACAGTGTACGCATAAATATAAGGACGGTAAGGGAATTCGTGTGGTTTGTACGTGATACGAGTACTAGTGTTGAGGTAAACGTCCACTGTTGGCGCTGGGATATCGTCGAGCTATAGTTTCTGGCTGTTGTGTATCTTACTTGTGTTGTAAGCGGTGGGAATAATGAGTGTAGGCAAAATAGGGATGTGATAATTATATGGTAATCGCTCTAATGCAAATTACAGCGACTCCCAAAGTGATCTGTCACCGTCAATGTTTTTTACTTGACAATCAACAAATGACGCTTACTTTATACCTGCAAGTAACACGTGCGGCTCGCGATGATGTAATGACAAATTCAGTTATCAACAACACATAATATGGATTGGATTTCCAACAGTAAAATTAGTAAGACAGGTCTACCTACACAAAACCAAAAATAGAACATCTTTTTGTACAAGATAGATATAATTTTTGAAGTGAATACTTCTTTAAGCGCGTTGAGCACTTTTTGGGTGAACAAAAATCATGGAACTCGTGTCATCGTCACCGAACGCTTTCCATGAGCTACATATATACTGTGTATAGGTATATGTGTACTTTTTGGGTAAACAAAAAGCGTGAAACTCGCGTCATCGTCACCGCACGATAGTTACTTAGTTTCCACTTTTATCGGCAGTACCCAAAGACTGCCCTGCATGTTTTTTTATTATTTTATGACGTTGGTTAATATTTATTTAATTGAACAGATTCTATGAATGGATCATAGCATTTAAATCCAACAGACTGGCAGCATTGATAAGTAATTTGAAACGATACGGTAACTGGCGGAACCATTTTCTATGACCAAAAAGCAGCATAGCAAACGCATATGCGTTAACTCGCTACGCTTTCAGTATAAGACTGGCTTTACAAAACTATACGTTCACGTACATTATGTGCGTCCTAATGCAATCCTTCACACTACAGATACGGGCATCAGTGTTTTTGGGAGCTCCAAGATTTTATCTCAGCGTTTTATTGTCACGACGCTTTCCTCACGGGCTCGATAGAGTGATAACGTCGGAATTGTTATGTTCGGTGCGTAGTACAAAGAGAACATTCGTGTTGACTTGGTGATTAAAAGGTACTTGTGATGAAAGGTATTTACTACAGTTACTTATGAACTTTAAAATACCTATGTGTGTATTTTAAATAAATTACTTTAAATGGTAATTTTATTAACCTTTTGAGTCGCAGCGGCACACCGGTAGACAAACACAATAGATTTTTAATTATTCTGGTATTCTAAGACTTGACAGAATAAACTTGAAGTTTAATATAAAATATACATATTATATTATATTACTTTGTTACTGTCAGAATTGGAATATAATTGTAAATATCATAGCCATATTTATATGTTTAGGGTATAGGCTACAGCGGCTTAATTAAAGGTAAAATTGTTGTATGGGTAAGTACCCTTATCCAGAAATTTCAGACATATCTCTACACGTTTTAAATGAAATTAAGTCGCTGTTAAATCTGTAACTATGTTTATTAAACTTATGCATACATTTCAGAAAATACTATTACTGTTACACTAACTCTAATATATAAATCTACGCTAATTTTATGTAAATTAAGAGTTTATATGATTAAAAGCTATAATCTAAGGAATTACCTGTTTTGTTTGCAAATTATTCAGTGTTACGTAGCCCGCTAATTGCGTTAGGTTATAGGCTATATAACATTACGTTGCGACTTAAAGGATCGACGCACTAATCATAAAAGCAATTTAACGAAGTAAGTTCCACGGGACGCAAGTAATTATAAATATTAAAAGCACATACTTTATTACGTCTTAGTAATCTAGCGGATGTTAAGCAAATAAATTATAGATATGTTAATAAGATATTAGTTGGCTTATATCCAATGCTGATCATAAGTCTTGCTTAGACTGTGATTTGTGAAGAAAATGTTATTAGAACTCAGTCGACATCGCCGGTCATCCGGCTGTCAGCCGACTTGCGACAATACTTGTTTGGAATATACTTAAGGAATAATCACACAATCCGGGATATAGGCTAATAATAGACATCGAAGTATTGTTATATTGGATGCTAGCTGCTGCCCGAGGCTACACTTGTCTAGAACATTCTATTTCCTATTAAAAAAGACAGCTGCCTATATAAAAGCAGTAGGACTGTGTCGCGAGGAAGTTTGTAAATATTCACAAAACGGACAAAGTACACTCAGAGTAAACAACAAAGAAACATTAATAGTGATATATTTTTACCGTTCATATTTATTTCTTTTAACGTAATTACTTTTTAGATAGACTTTTGCTGTGAGTTCTTTTTTATTTTCTTGACTTCTTGTCTGACAAAATCTAAGATACAATAAAATATCTCGCGTATAGCTACGTTACGAGAAGTAGAGCAACCGAGCTTATGATACCTTTGCCAAAGAGGAGTATATTGAAATAACGGATACAAATATATAACTCGGAACAACTATAAATCACACCATTTTAGCTCGTGTCGGCATCGAGTCCACAATGTTCGTGGCGTTGACAGTTGTAAGCTTCCACTTAATCCACAACAAATTTACATGCAGATTGCAGATGACCATTATTTCCTTTAGCTGGCTCTGTTCAATACTAAGTTCTGATTGATATTCAGAAAGAATACATAAAAACTTACAGACCGTATTGACAGTCCCTATTATTAAAATTATAGGCGGCCATTTTCTCACCAGCTTTTTAACAAGTTAGGACAATTAAAATTGGTTCGGTACTTATTAACCCCAAGTCAAAGAGGTTAAGATAAAACAAAAAGTTAAAATTCATCGAATCATTTCCAAAACAGTAATTACATATTATGATACAGCAATATTCTCGCAAATTTTGCTTGGATTAAAGCCTTTTTAAGCTAAAAAGCAACAGGGTTAACACGGAACGTATAATTATACCTTTCGAACCTTAATTTCGCGGTAATCAATCTTCGTTTCGCGCCAAAAGCCTCTACTAACCCTACGTTTGCTGATGCAGACAATTTGACCGGAATGCCTCGAGACTCAAGACTGGATTGTCTAATTATAAAAGAATTCGCCAGTGCGTCATCCTTTATGTATCTGGCGGGAATCTCGATCCACGGCCACTTGCACCAGCAAAAAGAAAAAGTTAGGTTATTATTACAGGCATCCCCGCGTGCATTCCATGTTCGCCGGTCTACGAAATAGGCTATCGCTTATAGCCATCGTGTGAAATAAGGCGGTCCTATACAGAGAATGCTGGGTAATATTTACTGTTAGAATTATTATCGTTTTCATCCCGATTAAGAATAGAATTTAAGTGTGATCGCTTCCGCAATTACTGATCGTTACGTCCCGTCTACACTATTAAGTTGAGCAAATTGTTAATGGATTTTCTGTTGGGCAGTTCTGAGTAGCAAGTCGGAGTCTAGAAGGAAGGGTAAAACTCCCTTATTGCCTCGTTATAGCATTTACAGTCATTTCTGGCAGTCATGAACCTGCCCTTTGATATAAAGTAAGGTCATTTTGGCAACGTGGCAACTACTCTGGCCGTTAATTTGATACATTATAGACGTGTGATACTATGGTATATCACATACATTCATACATAGTCTGCTTTCAAAGAAGTAGATGGAATCTGACTTGCTACGATCTTGACACAAATCCCGTATGAAAATGATGAGGCAACATAAGGAAAGACTTCATCAAAATGTACTTACGACAGAATCTGTTTTAATTGGCGATTAAAAAGAGTGGCCGTTCTTGCAGGTTTCTTTTCATAACCCTTTGCCTAAAACTAGCAACTAACCTAAATGTAGCTTCAGAAACATAGTAATCTCACTAACCTATACATTTTGACGTTCATGAGTGTTATTTTGTGACCTAAATGAATAAATGATTTTTGACTTTGACTCGATTGCCTTTACCAAGTATTCCATACCCATTACACATATGCGTGTACGATACTATACAAAGCACATAAAAACCAATAAAACACAATCTATAAAGCTACTCGCATGGCAATATTAACCTATATTCAGGGTGCCGTTCACCTGCAACCTACGCCAGCAACCGCGAAGTCATTAAACGCAACTTAATCTTCGACATATTTATTGTGCACTAAATATAAAATGGAAAATCAAAGATGGCGACGCGAGGCGCCAAGTCCGAATGCAATGCAAGCTTTAGGGTGCGAATCCACCAATTAAGTTAAATATTTTAGCCTTTTGATATCTCTCTGAGTAAATTTTATTTATTTAGTTTATTGGACAGCTTACAGATTAATATTTCAGGGTATGGTTACAATGTGTAGTAAATATTGCTATTGACAAGCTTTCACAAATAAAATGTCTATGTAAGTACCTAATTTTAAAGATGCAGATCACACTAGATAGAAGTTGGAAAGTTTTCTGACTAAAACTAATAAAAATTATATATATTAGTATAGATAGTTATTTTCCTCAGCCAGTTGTTCAGTCCGATAAACGTGTGGTCTTTATGTCCGCTGTTGCCAAATTCGTAAAGTCCTTTGAATTAGGGTCACTAATTGCTATTCTTGTTAAACCCTCAGAACCCTTCTGGGGGTTTCAACAAGGATAGCAATTATGGTGGCGTCAGTGAGGTACCGGGTGGATATAGAACTTACAACCTCTCGTTGGACAAGGCCAAATCAACAACTATTCAGCTATGGCAGGCTTCTAAAATTATCCATATATTGAATAAAGTACAAATGTAGTTTAAGAAAATCGCAGTCTGTCTTAATATTCTTGATTTTAAACACTGCAACATACAACGAAGTCAAAAACATGTGTGCCAAACATCCTTTAAGAGATTAAACATTAAGAGTAAATACCACACAGTCTTTATTCAATAAACGTAGAAAATCGAACGTAGGAAAGCCTTATCAAAGCTAACGAACCACAATTCACTTAGTTACCTTCAAGAACGCCACTGATACACACAATTTGAGGTTTTATCGATTCCTTGATACCATTAACCTAAAGGGATGATTGAAAAGTCAATACTACCTTACTATTTTCATAATAACTGCGTAGATCAATATGTACCTCGTTAGGGAAAAAGGTTTGTTACGTGGCGAAAATATTATGTTTTCACACATGGGATCATGTCGCTGCTTTAGTAACCTTCAATTCTTAGAGATATTATGATGATCATTGTGTTAAATGATATTTATCCAAGAGCTTAAGCAAATGTGTTACATTTTTACCTGTGATTTTGCCTTGCTACGTTGCACAACACGTTCACGACTATCTCAAGTTCCATCCTTTAGGTATACATATTGTGTCATATTTAAATACATGTTTTATGGATTGCATTCCGTTTCAGTTTCACTGCCTAAATATTGCGATCAGCTTTTATATTTGTGCGAAATGACATGAATGAGATTTGTTCTAAAACATGCATATCTGCTTTCGTCCTAATTACATATTATTTAGCTTTCCATGGAGGTTAAGCCTGTAAATTAGCCGCCCTATAAATCTGCATCGTTGTCAGCCAGCCGCCGACGCTTCTGTTGACTCGAGATTATTTTATGTTCCCGTCGATGACTCACCACACTGCACGGTGGTGGGTTAAGACCCGTTCGGAAATATTTGACATTTCACATACCACTTATAATGTTTTCGCAATTTAATGCGGGATTTGAATATCATATTCGGTTTAGAAATCTGATTTTATAATTAGAGTAGGTACGTTTCGTGGCAGCTTTAGGTAAGAAATTGTACTGATAATTGTTTTATCTAATTCGAAAAATAAAATATTTTTCAAAGCAACACTTATGATTATGAAGCTCAAAGTTTATTTTTATTTGAGAGTTTACTGACGGTACATTTAGGTTAGTTGCTAGGTAAAAACGATATTTTCAAGAAATAATTTACAGTTAATTAATTAATATCAATGAGTCATTCTTTATCTCTTTGTCTATTAAATAATTTATATCGTTTTTGTTTATACAAATAATCTATTTGCCTGTCATTCGGTTAAGATATCATCACGAGATATAAAAATGCCTTTATATACTTTTTATTACTTCAACTGTCTTTATTGAAGCAAGCATGAACAAAAACACTTTAGCATTTATACATCGGTTAAATTCAAAGAGAAACATTTACAATATCAATTTGTCTAAGTTTATCGTATGAAGTGCTCCGCTGAGGTTTGAACGGCTAAGGCTTTAAACTTCACATTTTATTAGTCTAGCTTACAAAGAACGTAATCTACTTTTATTTGACTTTATGGATCCCTCGTTTAACTATAACTTTTAGACGAAGAACCGCAGGCTTTATGATCCATTTTCAAAAACTACCTTTGTTTTTCTTTTCGATTCGTGTTATTAAGACGATTGAAGTATATCCAGCCAGTATTCTTTTTAAAATTTTGTTTTTTAGGAGGTTATCCTCCTTTACGACTGCAAAACATATTAAAGGCGTATATTCTGTCTACCCTGCGTCTCTTATCACTGGTATTAGGTTTCAGTATTGAGATTTCCAAATTAATGCTTGCCTGAGCCAGTTCACAAAACCATTTCACGTATACTATACCTACCAGTCGTAAAAAGAACATTCAACTTTTTAGTAAAACGTACAATAGCAATCTCTGAACCCCTTTGGATAGCGGCTGGGCTGTGGCTTCTTTTAGCATACATGCAGCAATTCCAATGGAACAAAAACGCAGTACTTAGTTGTTAAACGAACCGCTAGTTGCGCTGTCATCAAAGACTATAAACCCATAATCATAACCCTTTGCTTTTATTGAACTTGGCAATTCATAGATATGAAATTTTTCCTTTATAGAAATGACTACACAAACACCACGAAGGCACATACCTATTCAATAGATCTACATAGATGGCCAACTCAATACATCAAAAGAAAGAGCACTCACACATAGACAGACGTGTTTGACCGAGAACAGTAATTGCCAATCAGTCGATTTGAACAAAAAGTGCTGTATGCCCACATTACTCAGTACTCTATTTGTGCACATTGTGCACGAACCAACGGTCTGTGTCTATCTAGTTTGTGGCATTCACCTCGCTATTACACATGCGCTTAGTCTTATGAGAACTATTACCGCACAGTAAAAATTATGAATCGAAGAAAATAATTCTGAGTGTCTTCTTAGTGTGCGTTGTCTCAAAGTTTGTCATGATCCCTCGGGGAAGTATCATTAAAAAAGCAATAATATCCTTGTCATTTGTAAGTGTCGCTTTGTGCCCTGAATAAATTTGATGTAACGCATATAAAATTGTATCCGTGTAGAGGGTATGTCTTCGCCCTAACATTAAGTGTGAAATCATTAGTCATACAGAGTGTATTTGCTTAATTATTTCTGTGGCTATATGACCATGTGCACCATAAACGCGCACAGGGTCAGTGTTGTTCTTGCCGGAAAGTGGGATGGTCCGTAACGGTAGCATTGCCTCAGTCACAGCCGGTCGATTCTTCCGCCCGCAGAAACACACTTGCTCCTACATTGATGGTTTATTCAAAGGATTCACTCGATTATCGGAATCGACTATTAATAGAATCGACTAGAACTGGCAAACGTTACCATCACTATTAGTCAATTCTGGCAGTTCGATATTTGAAAGTGACATTGTTTTTTCCTGTAAACATATAATACCTATCACTTAAAAATATTTTTTTGATAAATCCATTGAGACTAGATAAACAAAAATTAACAATACACAATACAATAGAGTAATTAAAACAATCATAGGTATTTGTTTTTTAATTTGATATAAATGTAATATTGGCATAAATCAATAAACTATTCCACGTAGGTATATGTATTGTTATATCATAATAAGTACATTATTTTGTAAATATCAATAATTATAATATATTACTTATAATAATAATATTTTATCAAATTAACGAGTCATTATAACACATTAAATATAAAAAATGAGTTTATGATAATTTTAATGAGCATTAAAATGGCACAGCTTAGTATTTAAATCCACATTCCATTATCAAGCCAACTTTTATCACTACGAGTTTGTTAAAACAATCAGTACAAAAAAATACGTAAATATATAATTATTTTATTTTTTGATTTCTTACTTTTGATACCGGTCACAGGTCTCGCAGCCAAAACAAGACTCTCTCTGACTTGTCACAAATATATTGCTAGTTATTGCTTTAACTATGAAGGCAGAAAATTACACATGAAATTCCCGAACGTGTATGTGAATTAAAATTCAGGTTAAAGATTGGACTACGATGTCCTCTGTTCAAAATCGACATCTAGCAAATGATATACATTTTGAAAATAAAACGGTTCATTTTATTTTCTACTTGACATATCTCAACAAAAACATAGTTTGTATGGCTGCAGTATAACGAATTAATACTGGCTGTTAATTTAAAGTAGCCATGCGTAATGTCCACCTTTATGAGTGTATACCACGCACAGAAAAAGAGGTGTACTAGGCCCGGGGGTACCATAACATCACATGAAGAGCCGCTCGATTAGTGGGGCGAACACGATTCCGTTTGATGACTTCATTGTCTCGATTATTTTCCGACAAAAAGCACTCGGTAATGGACAGCGCGAGATCGCGCGGGTGGTCCCTGTAATTACAACCAAGTTTCTACATAACCTTTCTCTTTCACACCTATGGTGATAGTCTATTAAATGTGCTCGTCTCGTACTATTTTAACTCGGGCTAATCTCGCGTGAGATATACAAACAATGGCGGCGACAGATTACTTTGTGGACTCATATTTATTGTAATATAATCGAGCGGAAAGATAGGTAAGAAAACCTGATACAAATATAATAATAAGCTTTGTTTCTTTATCGAGAATTGACCGGGTGGTATGTGGCAACTTGCCTTTAATAGAGAAAGATTAATAAAAACGTATTGATAAACGTTTTATATTGATATGGACAGTAACAGACAACAATGTACGTAATATATCTAAATATAAATTTGTTATTGTAAGACGCATGAGTCAATATAAAAAGTGCGATTATAATTTCGAACAGCTAAGTAAATTTTCAGAACTTCATTTGTATTGTTTAAATACTTTTATTTGCATACTTATGGAGTTACTCATGAATTCATGATTTTTATTACCAATTTTATTTTGTTCATTCATCACTACCGTGCCAATCTTTCTCCAGGGCTTTCCGAAAAGGTTAAGACATTGCACAAACACATTCAATTTATCTGTGGTCTAAAAATAAAGATTATATTATTATTAGTATCGCTAATTTAGCTATTTAAGAATATACTCCAACTGTCATCATTATATTTCAATTAATTAAACTAAGCCTTTAAACTTCAAACATTGGAATATAAGACACCAGACACAGCTTCTTCTTATAGAAGTAGCAGCTCAAGAATATTACAGCGAACCTTATACTGTAATTTGACTAGTTGAATATGGTAATGATGGGCATAATTGTTTTCGAATAATATTCGATTGATATTCGAATAGAATTGTGCAGACGCAGCGCATGTACTTCTATCTATAGTGTTGCACAATACATAGAAAATAGTTCAAATGCAACTGTGCACATCGCTAAGACAGAGCTTGGAGACACTACACTTTGGATCTTTATTATAAGTTCGCCAACGCGCTAATGTCATATTAGTTACGTCAGGCGATCCAAATATCTTGTTTACCATATTAGTAGTGTAAATAAAACGTTATCCCCTCACCAAACGACTCGATGACATCGAAAGTATGAATCTTAACATGACGCCGATATCTTAAATCTAAAGATTTTAGATTAGAGTTTTTGATACCAGCTGTTACGATAAACTGATATTAAAACTTGATAGTTTGTGAGTTCCATAACAATAGTAACTAGCCATTTGAAATATCTCAGCCTACGTCGCTCTGCGGTTTGAGTTCAAAGTTAGTAATTTTCGACCTAATGTCCTATGCAGGTGGTCGACCGTCTTCGCATCTCTAATTATATATTTTTCACAAATAAACACTACTCAACATAGCTATTTCGATTATATCATTCTATTACTGATAATCGGTTTGGGTCTATATCGATTACCGCGGCCGATGACCGGGGACGGCAAACAGAGGTGTTTGACAGTTGTGGCATTACTGGCAGAACAATAGAGCTGTGAAATGTTTCAGAGATGAAACAGTTTGTACGTAAAGAGTTTCATTGTTCTAGAGGTGAGTGGGCTTTTGTGAGAACAGACATTCAGCTTATTTTAAAAGAAATTACTTCTTTTATTATAAGTTGCGAGTTTTACTTAATACGTATTATTATTATAAACACGCTATTTATATCAAAATGTTTTAGAGAGATGAACACCTAAAATCTTTTTTTTTATGTAGATGCTACTTCTTAGTAATAATAATTACGAACTACTTTTTAACAGCCTTGCCCATAGTATATGGATATGTTATCGAAGAAATAACACTCAATAAATAATATAGTTATTAAGTTACTACACGATTTACTTAGACTATAACTTTTCTGTTATATGTTGTATAAATACAAGCCTTAAACGGCGGGACAAGACTACGCTAAGGGAAAGGGCACAGACCTTTTCCGTTTTGACTTAGAGCACGATCGATTTGAAATATAATTGTGTTTAATAAAAGCACTCCTTGTTTATTCAAAAGCCTTTAAGTAAAGCAAGATTTCCTTTTGAATTGGGATCTATTTAGGCTGTACTCTGGATTTGTGTAGGGTTGCCTGTGCCTCTTTTATTTTTTTAATATATCATTGAGTTACGAATGTTATTTTATGAAGTGATTTAGGTGCGATCGAGAGATCGTGGGTTAGAATCCACCCTTAACACAGGGATTAACAGGAATACTAGTAATTTGTAATCCAAATAGCTAGACATCTTAAACAAAAGGAATCCCTCTTGGTGAGGCCTCTTTTGCAAAAGAAAAATTAAAATAACGATCTCCTCAGCTGGATCGCTGTTAACTCCAGGTTTTACCCAATTTTTAGTAAATAACCCCAAAATGAAATGATATGATATTTGATACATTTTTCTAACCTAGGCTACCCAGGCGGATTCGACATAAATTTTGAGAAGCCTGTATTGGCTTGCTGTATTTTATATTAATGACTAAAGATGCGGCACCAACACGCCTTTAATAACAAAGCTGTTGTATAAGAGTTTTATAGAACTCTAAAAACTATATTTCTTGAAAGATCTTTGATTTAGTTGGTATAGTTGATACCTACCAACTAAATAAACGATCATTTATTTGAATATCAACATGGGCATTCAGTACGAAGGTATCGGTTTATATAGATTTGTTATGGAAAAGGCGACGTTAAGAGTACTTCTAAGGTTTCGAGTCTCAACGTACAAGCATGAAGCATTCAACGGGTCAATGCTGCCAGTCTTCTGGGCACACTACCAGTCGACTGTGATGCGGAGGAATTCTATGACGCCTATTAGAGGGTTTTAGTTTACTTTTTCTTTTTTATATTATTATATAATGTTTTGTAATATTTTAGTTTTAAAGAATTGGGTTTATTGATAGTATCCAATTAAATGTAATTGAAGATATACCAAGATCATGTAAGCGAATGAAAATGCATTGTGTCTGTCAATGTTTACGGAAAACTGGAAACCACAAAAGGTGCACCTGTAAAGGTATACTTAGCCTAACAAGTAAATATCTATATCTGCAAAGACACATACATAATATCCGCCAAGTAGGCTGAGGTATGTTACACCTACCTATATTCTATTTAGCTATATTTTAGATCCACCATAATAATGACAAAGATCTATATCTCTGAGGACTAGAAGTTTAAATTTAATATGAGCGCGTGGATAATCACGCGCTCATATTAAATTTAATCTTCCTTCTCCAACAAAAATACCCATTTGGAGAACTTAATAAAAACACAAATTAGCGTACATTACTCGAGTCCTTTCGCTAATGAGACACATTTTAATGTTTGATATGTTGTAAATGATAAAAGCCACAGCCCTGAGTTTGAGGGGTTGCCGCGAAAATATTAACGCTCAGAGAGGCTGAGTGGCATGAAATGAAATGATTACCCCACTTAGCGGAGGCGATAAGAGCGCCCTCTGCTACCCGACATTTTTATTTAGAAGTCTGCTTTTTATTTTTTTACGGGCAACACCGACCGCTTAACGCCAGTCTGGATTTTAAAGTGTTAGATTAAAAATCTAGTCTTATATCATGAATTTAATATTTCACCGTAAAATGTAGCGAAATCTTAGCCTATATTATGCGAATGTGAGATTGTTTGTTACGCTTTCACGCCTTAACTACTTGACCGATCATCATGAAATTTCGCATACTCGTTGTCAAGGGTACAGAAAAGGATAAAGGGTACCATTTATCCAGAAAAGATTACTCTTCTTGGGCGAAACCGCGGCATAAAGGTAGTATTGTATAATGCTAAGGTATGCATGTGCGGTTTTCTGCATGCGTGTGCCGATTATCGGATCACGCATACAATACTACAACTAGCATTGCTTGCGTGGTACGATAATCGGCTAATTCGGTAAATATTACTTAGTTGTCATACCAATTTATGCCTACCGGCGCTATGCAATTATGTGGAAAAAATTAATTATGAGTTTACATAGTTCATTACTGTTTTTAAGGATCCGTATGAATGTAATCTTTATTAGATACACATAGATAATAACATTCTAAGCAACACAGTGTGCCTATAAGGCTCCTGCTCAGCCTCGGCGCGATGATACTATGATCACTTCATTGTCCGCCTGTCTGTTAAGATATTTTTTCACGAGAACGCGTGGAGGTAAACATTGAAATTAATAAAGTAGAATACTTATAGGTTTGCAATCGCTTGCAGGTGAGACAAAATTAATGTTTACGCAATTTAAAAAAACGATTATTATGGTTTTTTTAAATTGCGTAAACATTAATTTAAATTTAAAATTAAATTATTATGCCGCACATTTTGATACTCATAAAAATTGAAATTAAACACTATACGGATTTTGTCGCGTTGTTTATTTTACTTTTAACACTTTTATTACGTAATTTTGAAAACTAACAAAATTATGTAATAAAAGTATTCAAAGTATATTAAAGTATAATAATTAAGTATATACAATATTTCAAATCGAAGTGTTTAATTTTAATGTATAACATTCGCGTAAACTTAAGACAATATTATGTACTTAAATGATACTCATAAGAAAATCAAAACCTATAGGGTACTTCCCGTTGTACTAAATCATATCATGGCTTGGGTTATAGCACAAGTAAAGAAAAAAGTCTGAAAACCATACATGTTTGTACGGAACCCTCGCTGCGCGAGTCCAACTCGCACTTGGCCGGTTTATTTTCACTAGATTTTGTTCGCGACTTTGTCTGCATAGAAAAATATTCAGCTACGACTGGTCATTAACGTGAATCACACTGCACGGAATCCTCGGTTGTAGTGAATTTATGGTAACGTGTCTTAAATTTAAATTTATATCGATCATTGGTTAGTAGCAACAAAGTTTAAACAGACAGACAAAGATACTATGATCCATTGTTATGTTTTCAGACCCTTGTATAAATTAAACTAATCCTATTTAGTTTTTCATAAATATCTGAAATGCACACAACCTCGTTACAATTTCACATGGATTTTAATATAATGTCATCTCCGTACGGGCGCATAAAAAACTGTCCACATTAAAAAGAGCGAGCTCACACATTACATAATAGAAATATATTATAAAATTACATTTATAATTCAGATGTTATGTTTATATCAGATGAAAATTTTACGTCCAGAAAGTTGGCCATATTTAAACGCATGCATCTCCGATTTAAATCTTTGGAATGAAATTGTGATTTCGATGACATGCGATAAACGAAAATTACTCTTAGAGGTCTTTATAGGAATGTCAAAAGTCATGGTATAATGTGTAGTATGTTGTAAATGTTGTTGTTTATTTTAAACTAAAAGAAAGTGTTTGAACGTTGATATTGAAAGTTCAATTCGATACGCTTTTACATTGTTATAAACTTGGCATTATCTTTGGAGTTCAAGATTTAATATCAAACTTTCTTATATATATTAATATACAGCTAGCCGATGACATTGATTTACTGCGTTTCGCCTAATTAAGTAAGAGGAGACACCTTTCCTATTCTCTTTCTACGTCCTAGAATCGAGCGATTATGGTACCTACATACTTAGTAACTTACCATTAGGAGGATTGTATGTTCATTTGTCACTTATCTATACTAATATTATAAAGCTGATGAGCTTCTTTGTATGCTTGAACGCGCTAATCTCAGGAACTACTGGTTCGAATTGAAATTTTTTAGTGTTGGATAGCCCATTTGTCGCGGAAGTCTATAGGCTATATAACATCACGCTACGATCAATTGGAGCGGAGCAGTAATGAAAAATGTTGCAAAAACGGAGTAAATTCTCTTATCTTCAGTCATATATATATAAATGTATATGAAGCAGACGAAGTTGCGCGGGTCAGCTAGTGTTGTATAAATATTCACTATATAGTACGTGACTTCATTACGTCCTTATTTTATTGATGAGAGCTTAGTCATATAGTGAATAAGTCATACTAGGCACTCGCTTGTATATCACCAAATGGTTAGGCACGCGAATATAAATTATGACATCACGTGCTTTGTTCTTAGCCCATATAAGCATGTCTTTTGCCTACCAGGCTTCAGACTCCAATCTGTTAATGAAAATTGCCTTACAGAAAAATTTAATAACCTTGTACCAGAAGCTGGCAAGGAATTTGAGACCATACGAGAGATTGCTAATAATTCTAATAAGCGTCGGCGTAACACTATACCATGACGACTGGGTCAATAAGGCAGCCATATTGAACGAAGATGATAAAATTTTAATAATATTACAAATATCAATGTCCAAACCGAAGGCAATTTAAGCATGTCTGATTTAAATTAAGTATAATAAAAATGTAAATCCGACACTTTTACGATCGGATAAAGTGTTTATTTTAACATAAATCGTTTCGTGGTAAAGGGCGCTTATCAGTTGCGATTGCCATATTCAAAAATATCGTCTCCCTTGATGACGTAAGCGTCATTTTATATGACTGTACTATTCGAAATTCGATCTTTTTGATAGTGATATACAGTGTGTTATTAAAGATCGTAAAGTTGAATGCATAAATAAGGGAAACCTTAATTACACTATAAATAATAAATCTCAAGAATGTCTGACGTTATTTGTGTAAAAAATAAAATACGGGAACAATTATAATATAGGTAAATTGATTACTTCAAAATCAAAAATATATCAAATAAAGTATTTTAAGCAAATGGTGGCTAACTATCTACTTATGACTGCGTACACTGTAAAATAAAATTGTTACCAGATATTTTTGGTTGTGTTTCTGTACACGTTAACGTCAGTAATAACTTAACCAATTCTGATGTGGCTGTCACTAGTGTATTAAGTTATGCCAGCAAAAATTTATAGCGTGCTTTATTTAAACTGACATACAACCGACATGAGAAATAAATAATACATATCAACATTTTCGCGCACACCACAGATACAACTAGTTATTTGTATTTATATCCAGATACTCGTTAATTGAGTTAGGGTAACAAACCACACCAAAGAAATAAGTTTGCGGCCGATGACATTACGCACACTTATAAAATAATTATATTTGTTACCGTAACTCAATTAGCAACTATACATGTCACAGGCCTTAAAAATAACTCAACCTTTTTGCTACAGCCTGTAATTATATACCGCAAAAATATGCTGGATGACTCACTTAGCATTTTACCCATCGATATGTTTTCATACTCTTTGGTTGCTCAGTCTCCAACGCCACATGATTGAAAAAAACAGATGTTTATATTTTTTCGACTCACTTTGAGTGTTGCCGCTTGTGAAATAATAAAAACGTCGTAAAATTTAGGAGCACCCGAGATTGTTATCGTTCGTCGGATGGATTGGGAATATTAATGAGTCGGAATGTTGCCCGATCACATTACCACTAAATTGAATTGTTTTATTGGGTCAATCAATAAATTCTATGTAAGTACTTTACGGGTTTATTGTCTAATTATGATCCGTACGGAATGCGGAAATAAAGGGGTCTGTTGCCCTTCGTTTTACTATCAAACAATCTTAAATGGTTTGTGCCATACCAATATTAGTACGAATAATAAAAATTTCTGTGGGCTTTAGGTCTCATATTATTAAAACAAAGCTAATACTGTACAACTAAATTACCGTTCAATGTTTGCTGTTCAATACTTTGTAACCTGTAACTCAGTCGTGGGTTTAATGAAACTTGAGTTATAAATCAAAACGTGACATCTAATTGATTCATGACTAACTTGATTTTCTAATCAACAGTTTTTAACTTTGATTTACGTCTGTTTAAGTAAGATTTAAAATGCGGCAAGGGGAAAGATTTTCACTGTTTTCGCCTTATTAAGAAGACCTGGGATATAAAATTAAAATAACAGCTTACTTTTTAAAAATTGAGTAAAATTGCTCTCAAATAAGGCAACTATAGTAGAAATCATTTAAATTATATACTTCAATTAAGCATTATGTAAGCTAAATATGACTGTTAAATAATGCATAAAATTATTATGTTATTATTAAAGAGTTTTCAAGTTCTTCGAGTATAAATATTTAGTATGGTTCAAGGTTGAATTAATTTAATAAATTTATCATTATATATAATTATTATATTTCAAATCGATATTCGCATTGAATTCCTGTAATATTTATAAGAATGAAAAGCATTGATATTTTACAATGTCCCCGATAAACATGCACAAGCAAAGGAGTAAAAACACATTAGCAATACATATAATAAAAACATTTATGTTATTTATTATCATTGGTATTATTTTAAATTGCATCTTTATTTCAATAGTATTGTTATTGTGTTAATTTCATATAGGTTAATAAGTCCATTAAATTATTTATCACTAGTTTTCTCCGCGGTTTCACCCGCGTAGGTCCCGTTCCCGTGGGAATATCGGGATAAAAAGTATGTATGAATACAGGTCTCCAGCTATCTACATACCAAGTTTCATCGCAATCGGTCCAGTAGTTTTTGCGTGAAAGAGTAACAAACATCCATACAAACTTTCACGTTTATAAGTTTTTTTTCATATTTTTTCCTGAACGGCCATCAGTTCCACTATAAGACATTTCCAGGTTGTCCTGGTAACTGGTCGCCTCGCCATTGCCGCCGCGACAAGTATTGTGGGTTCGATCCCCATACGAGACAAAAATGTTTGTGATCCACAAATAATTGTTTCGATTCTGGGTGTTCTTTGTGTCCGTTGTTTGAATGATTATAAAGTCCACCGCGACACAGAAATTAATCCTAGTGCAGGAGTAGTGCATCAAAGCTGCTAAACTGTGAAAATTGCATCAAAATCGGTTGGTTGGTTTTGATGTGAAACTCGTGCGTTTCGGGCACGCCACGATCGTGGCGGTAAGTCCCGTTTTTGAGGAGTGGCTGGAGAGGCGGCATGGCGCCCTCACCTTCCGGCTGACACAGGTTCTAACTGGCCACGGTTGTTTTGGCCAGTTCCTGTGTCGTATACGCCGGCAAGAGACGCCCGGTTGTCACCACTGCGGCGACTGCCGCGACGTTGTTGAGGACACGGCGCTGCACACTTTGGCGGTTTGCCCTGCCTGGGCATCGCAGCGCCGTGATTTGATCGCGGCAGTCGGATCGGTTGCCCTCTCGCTCCCGGCCGTAGTTCAGTCTATGGTCCGGAGTGAGAGGTCGTGGAACGCCGTCGCCTCCTTCTGTGAGGAAGTAATTTCCATCAAGGAGGCGGCGGAGCGGGAGAGGGAGCGTTTAAACCCTCTCCCCAACCGCAGAGCCGGGCGCCGGAGGGCGCGAGACGACCTCCAGCCACCCTGAGGTTTGACCTGGGGATGGCGGGCTTTGTGGGCCTGCCCGCCATCCGTTCAGCACCAGGTCCGAGAGGCGGCGTGCGTGTTCCCACGCGCGCCTCTGTGTCGAGTCCGTCTCCGCTCTAGGGGAGACAGTAGGGTTTTATGCGACGTAGTGCCTATTTTGGGTAGGTCTTTCGTGTAGTGGCCTGCCGTTTCATACGGCGGGCCGTAACCGCGGCGGGGTCGCGACCGCATGCGAAAGCGATTCGCGCGGCCCCGTCGATAGTGGTTTTGTCGAGGAACACCGTGGTAGGTTTAGTCGGTATTCCGGGAGGTACTTTACTATTATTTCCATCTTTCTTTTACCCCGGCGAGTCCGACATAATCCCTCCGCCCGCCCCCGCGGAGGGATATGCGTCATAGCATTCCCCCACGTAAAAAAAAAAAAAAAAAAAAAAAAAGAAACTCGTGCGTTTACGTTCATAATACTATGTAACTTAAATTAATAAATTTGATTGCAATTATGTTTGATGTTATTACACAGATTATTTAAAGTATAATAATAACATAGATATTATAAATCGATCTCCACAATTACCTACTGCAATATTTAAGAGTGCAATCAATATGCATTGACATTTTGTATTGCCCCGTTGAAAAATGCATAATAGTTAATCCGGCTGTAAATAATTTAAATCAATAATATGACATCAATATCAAAGCTTGTTCTTCAACTTTTAATTACCCTTCACTTGGTAATAGATAGCCTTATTAAAAAGTACCTATTAAATAATATCTAGTGTCGCCATTTTGATTATTTCATTGTTATGGTCGTGGTGATGCAGAAAATTTTAATAGTTTATGGTAACATAACCTAATACGATTTACAAGAAAGTAAAGTTTTTAGGTTCTTAATGATCAAATATTTTTTTTAATCGTCGACAATGAATAGGTTATGGCAAGCAAAGATTTTTTAAATCAAACTTTTCGTTCCAGAGATCAGCCCGTTTAACTGAACAACCTAATGAGTTTTATAATATTGGTAGATAACCAGCTGTCGTGCGAAGCTTCGCCCAAATATTCGTAACATATTTATGCGAAATTTGTGTATGTAAAAGGGGTCGAGCTTTACTACGTAGGAACTAAAATACAGCTAGCAAAATTGGAGTGTAACTTCCACACCGTTCCAGGGTACCCCATACGGGCATGAGTGTATGTATGTATGTGTATAATACCTATGTGAATAACTATTTACACCTACGACAGCGGTAGTTGAGTGTCTACGTTTTCTCGTGCAAATGTTACGTCAGGTTCATAACCCTTGCGTCACATTTCTGCATAATCCATCGTCTATAATTTACGCGTGACGCGCGTTTTGACGATGTGATATGCAACGTAATATAAAGGTTCTCCATGTCTTTTCATATTTTATAAAATTGACTAGGCGGACAAGCGTATACGTAATGCACGTACGTCTATAGAAGCTTGCAACACTG
Source organism: Catocala nupta (assembly GCA_963675205.1). Lineage (NCBI taxonomy): Eukaryota > Metazoa > Arthropoda > Insecta > Lepidoptera > Erebidae > Catocala > Catocala nupta. Next base: position 6,077,314 of record OY776079.1, on the reverse strand, counting down.
GGTGTTGTTAGCGTCTATAAGAGTCTGAGTCTGGTAACCCTATTCACAGCAGAAACACAACACACGTTTGTTTGGCTACGATCTCCGGCTGAGTGGAAGTGCTACTTCGATTACATCCGAATTGTTGCAGTATTCATATTTTGAAAACTAAATGCCGGTATCTCTTAAAACGTATCCATTGATATTTCCTTCTTACAAGAAGAAAATACAAAGTTTCTAACATTACATTATTCTGAACACACTACAACGTTTAGGAATCTCTAAAATACATGCATTTACGTAATTCGGTCAAGATTCTAACCTCTGACTGCATACAAGCTAAACGCATTAGTAAATAAATATGTTAAATTACCTTGACGTCCATGACTCGTGAAACGAGTAGACTGAATATTGTAGTGAGCCTGTGCCACCGATAACCTCTATCTCATTATAATATTTGTGCTAGTCTATGATGACTGTATCGAACAATAAAAACGTTGGTGGTCTATGTATCTATGCCTCACTTAATCTTATTGTCTATGATAGTTTGAATACTTTAAAGGAGTCTGCCCACTACACCGTCTCATACCATGACCGTGCTAGGAATGTATCAGACGCGAAAAGCACCACGATACGCCCTGTTATAGGAACTGCTGGTCGGTGACGGAACGGTATAGTGGGCATAGTCTTATACATTTCCTTATAAAGAATATTTTTTGCCGGACCCGTTCCTAGCATGGCCATGGTATGAGACGGGGTAGTAAGCAGACTCCTTTAGGGCTATAATAAAAATATTAACAACAATTATTATAGGTAAAATCTCGCTTTAGTAGTTTACACTACGTATGACACGCACGTATCATACGTAGTGTTGCATTACTTTTACTTATTATATTTTAATGGACAAATTTGAAAATTACGAGGCAAAATTATTTACCTTAAAACAATGTATGTGTATCACTTTAAAAATAGCAATATATTAGCTTCAACAAACATTCAATTCTAAGTCAGCTTGTATGAAAACCATAATAGTTTCGTTGAGCGCGTTTACGCAACTATGAAGGTTTTAGGAATTTACTTGTCTTCAAAGTTGCGTTGTAACTGAAATTGTTTACCTGCATGTGTATGTAACTATATCTTCAGTTATTAGTTATATTATTATTCGGAAAAATAGCTACTGCTATTTTTCAACCTTACTGTCAATGCTTCGAGGCTGACTAGGAATGGCAACGCGTGACTGTGTCAGTTCACGCGCCTTAAACGACGTGCTAAGTACCTAAAGATTGACTAAGGAATATAATTTTCTTTGATTTTAGTCCATTATTATTATTATAGCTTCTTGCAACTATTTGTAAGAAACTATTAATAATAACGATAGATTGTCGATGTTTAGATGTTTTGTCTTGTGTCTATAGACAAGACAATACATCTAAACATCGACAAGAACAAGTAGGTACAATAGGTCTTACGCACACACGCAAAAAAGAAAACACTTTAGATGACTAAACAAGTGCATTTCTGCCATGCATTGTGAACGCGAGACTTGTTATAGAAATTCCTGAGGCTAGCCAATACAATGTTCTGTAGGTCTGCGAGTTATTATTCATAAAGACGCAAACATAATTTGAGCTTTCTGTAGCTTACTAAGCTTGGCAAAGGATTTGTCTCGGAGCTTTAGTACGGTTCTGTATTCAAATTAAAAATTGTTTTTACTCTATGTCAAATTTAATTTTCAATCGAATTTACTTATATTTAATATTGAATAGAACATAATACGGTGTATTATTATGAATTTAGTACCTTAAAATCTTAATAGTTGTGCGATTCCAAATTTGAAATGACCATAAAAATATTGTCTATGGAATAAACAACAAGTAAAAAGTATTTTATCAAAGTATTGCCCAGCATAATAATCTCTTCGATGTCATATTAGGTACCCCGAATTTAAAAAAATGTGTAAGGTGTACTGAATACCCTGCTAAGTAAGTATCTTTTGGTAAAAATGCATATTACCAGAAATTATTTTGCTGTCTGTTACCATAAAACTCGTTGGAATGGATTTCCAACGAGTTTTATGGTAACAGACAGCGATTTCAATAATTTCAGGTAATATGCATTTATACTAAAGAAACAAATGCAAAACCGTTAATAGGAACGAACCCAGCGAAATATTGCTACAAAAGTAATTCCAGTTCTAAATTTAAAAATATATAGTTTAGTTTTAATAATACTAGTTTAGTTTTAATAATTTAAAAATATATAGTTTAGTTTTAATATAATAGATTAAAAATGGAACATCTAATAGAAACCATAAAAATTAGTAGCGACAACACTTACAGCATATTAAAGCGTCAGCTGTAACAATACTTATGTAAATGAGAAGCACTTTAAGTTCCTTTCTTTAAGTCGATGACAGTCCAGTGCCCTCATTGTCGAGTCACGCCATATTGATGCCTCAGATTTAATATGGACTGGACTAGACATCAGTAATATGTAATTATAAAAATATGTTTAAAGTTGTATTTGTCCTTGCGATAATACTCTACGCAAAAACTGACGCAAAATATCTCAGTATTGCGCAAAATATTGAGTTATTTCCTGTCGGATGTTAAAAGTCATACATAATTGAAAAAACCTATTATGTCTAGCCGCCGGTGTCTCGCTGCGACTCAATAGCTTGATTGTCATATTTCGACAATTTCTGTAATTTAAAATTGATTCCCAATACAGATCTATTGTTTAAGTCTAGAGAGATAATTTTAAGCAATTTACTGCCATTAATTTTGCTTTGTAGTCTAGCTAAAGACTCACAAAGTGTTGTGGGGCAAGATGGGCGAAACAAGTACCGGCTAACTGCTTGATTAGTCGGTACGTCATCTGTCAACGATTATTATTAGTAGCCGATATATATTTGAATTATTCTTAATGATATTAGTCATAATATTGTCTTCTATTTACGCGAATGTTATTCATTGAAATTAAACTACTATACACGGATAAAATCCGTACAACGTGATAAAATCCGTATATAGTAGTTTAATTTCAATGATATTAGTCATCTTCTTAACACTCTTACCTAAGGTGGGGAAGCGTTTCAGACAAGCTTTGAATATACATACACCGAATCCTAAAACCAGAACCATGCGCATAGATATCCGACAAGTCCACTAACATAGTATAGAATACGTTTTATTAGCCATTGTTGTACAACTACTGTTGGTGGACGCAGAAATGCGTCGCGTCGTAATTTACATTTTACACTTCAAAACATAATGCACACGCTAGGCACAATACATACATTAGTCCACATGTTTAAAACCTTTTTGGTACCTACTCGTATATGCTTTATTTAGTGTCTATGGTATGACCATAGATAATGAAAGCATAAAACTAACCGGCGCTATTTTTCATAACCTTATTAAAATACCAAAATATAATTCAAATTTAGTACCTACGACTAAGACAGAGTGCTATATAAATAATTTTATAAAATACATTAAGACATCCAGACACTTATCAGCAGCTATTTGCCGCGCGAGTATTAAATGTTGTCAGAGAGAAAATGGTTACATGGTAATCGTAAAACGGCTGGCAACCCGTCATTACTTGATGCATTATTGCTAAGTTAAATTACGACCCACGCCTTGCATGAACTTCGATGTTTTTACACACTACACTAACCTGACGAGACCAGATGGGTAGGTACTTAAAGTTACATTTTAAAAAAGACACACTGACAAAAGCAGGAATTTGTTTTAGTGTATCGCACAATGCAAAAATATTTTACGACGGTTTTTGCTCGAATATACTCCAAGCGTCTTCATTCCCCGTAGACAAATTATTTTTTTTTGCTGAGCTAGTGACTGCCATATTCTAAAGAGTATAAAATTGCATCGTAAAACGCTAGCATACAGTCTGCAAAATAGCTGTTATAAGTGCTATATTAAAACCAGTCGTCATATAAAGAGTAAAAAATAAATTTACTGTTTAATATCAAAATTCATAGCGAATGTAGAGGCGAGTAGAAAGAAGGTGTTAATTATCTGTGGATCGTTATGCTGTTCATATGGAAATAACCGAGTGTGTGCGCCCGCATCCGGTCGTAAACCGAGTTATAACTATTGTCGTGCTTCTATTCAATAAAAGTCGCACAAATAAACAACGCAGCATGAGACAATTGAGATTTGATCTAAAACATAATGGGTAATATAAACATCGTTACTAATAAAAAAATATATGTATATAGATATAAAATTGGTAAGGAATGTTCGGTTTATAGCGTAATTTTTTATCTGTGCTTTTACAGTTAGCGTTATTTATTATCTGTATTTTAAGAAATATATTTTTGAGTATTAAGCAGTAAACAAAAATAGAATAAACGGACATAAAGTACGTATATTTGATACAATGAGATAATATTTACGTGAACAAACACAATTCAAGTACACAATCTTCACTTTGATATTGGCTCAGTCAATTGGTAACGTGTAGGATGAATGTTTCTCATTAAAGATCTTTAAGACCTTAAACATACAAAACCGTAACGAAATATTTACTATTTAAAACTATTCGCATTACTAGACGAACATAACCAAGACTTATGAACAATTTAAAAAAAAACATTAAAAAGTTCATAGATGTGGTGTAACATTTATGTTTTTTTATTATTATAGTATTTGCTATTGCTATACTATATATATATGTATTCACATTTAAAACGGCACGAGAGACATAAGAAAACTGGAAAAAGATACGCAGACATATTTTTTAATAAAGTACAGACAGCTATCAGACACGTCATATTTACGAGTTAATAACGTCGGTTACGAGGTCATTAGTCGATATTCCAAGTCACGAACGATCGCGTTAGCCTTAGAAAAAGGGATATGTCTGTTGACGAGCTCGTTATCGTGGCTAAATGTGTAACAAAATGTCCCTTTACGCAGTCGCACGCTGCAGCGCGCATAACTGGCCGTTTAAAAACTAACTTCAATAGATAAAGTAGACAGTTGTTAAATGAATAAATTATAAAGAAAAAGTAGCGCGCGAAAAAGTAGCTGTCAAATTAGACAGTAAATTCTTTTTCTTATATTGTAATAAGAAGGTTCGTTTAATTGATTTGTAATTATTATATTTAATTGGCAACGAGTGACCATTTCTTGCAACTATCTTCTCATATGATCAACTCTTTGCCTAAACATAGCAACTAACCAAAAGGCAGGTCGGCAACTTAGTTAACTCACTAACTGATACGTCTTTGAAGTTCATAAGTGTTACTTTGTATCCTAAATAAATAAATCATTATTGACTTAGATTTATTTCAAAGAACATTAGATATGTCGGTCTTATAACAAGTAGACTATCTGTTAGACGGCTTGAAAATCCGTTTACCACAAATCTTATTATGTTTAAAACATAATACACAGCATGTTTATTAATAAAATCAACAGATATATATTCAAAACGTTTACAGTAATAGATCTTACGTCAATAACATTGAATGTCAAATATATTATGTTCGCGGAGAAGGCTCGAACAATTCCGAAGATGCAAATTGAAATAGTTCATAAAAGTTCGACGTTGAGAATGAAATAGAACGTTTCTGGAATATCAATCCGCTTTATTGACAGTCTGCGGAGATTTCTCAGCGCTTGAGAATATTATATTCGTCGCTTTGTAACGAAAGATTACCTAGCAAGTGGTGTTTGATCAGCTATTAGTTATTCTACTGGCAGTTTGTAGCCTCGCTAATATGAAAATGGAGGGACTAGAAAGATTTTTAGGATATGCAGTAGCATCTAAATGTGCGTATTTCTTTGACCGTAGAGATGATGCAGTTAGTAGATACTTTCTTTTTGCACGGGTTTAAAATAAAAATAATCAATAAATCAACTCTACATATAAAGCTAACCAAGATCTGCTTCTTCATAGTAATACTTGATAACTGGTCATAGATAACTGAGAACTATAATATTCTCGGCTATCTATGAAGTGAAAATTTGAGAAAATATTAAGCTGTTTACTAATTAATTACGCGTTAACCGTTGAACAGATTTCTTTGTAACTTAGCACTTAGATAAATTATTTTTAAATAAGTGACACTTTTATCGCAATTTACTTTAAAAGACGAAAACATGGACAAAGACGTAGTATGCATATAAATTTAAAAACTAAACTTAACTATTAGAAAAATAATTTCCACAAAATCAACTATACATGTATCTTTCGATATAATATGAAATCTGAACAAAATGGCGATCTGTTTATAATATCAACTATAATCACTAACCATAAACATAAAATTCCCAGATGGCTACCCAGTAGACCTAGGAGTTAAGACGTGTAAAAATAGGCATACTGAAAGCAATCCTAGTGAATATTATAAACACTAAAATTCTGGTTATTTGTTCTCTCATCACTTCAAAGAAGAACTGATGAAGATACCTGAATAATTCAAAACAACACAGACTTATTTGTACGTAGAATTTCTGGAAACACCAAAAGAGAAGGAGAAATACACCCGTACTTCATTGACTTTGCTTTTAGGTCTCACATAATAGAATATTAAACATCAGCACGGAGGTATACTGTTAAAAAATAATATGGACGCATACGTCTTTCTTTCGTGAGAGCATTTATATACAGCAGTATAATATTTTTTAAATGGCTGTGCTCGGTAGCTTCTGTCACTCAGTGACAGTTGACGCCCAGCGCAGCCAGCACTGTCAGTTTGACAACATAAATGTCATATTTGTTTCGCCTGCCTGAATAGTTGGCATCGACAAACTTGATTGTATAGAATACGACAAACGAGGGAGTTCTTTAGTTGGAATCTAGTGTTTCATGCTCTATGGCCAGTCAGATGAGTATTAAAATTATATATTTTCTCACTGTTATCTAACATAATAATTGTGGACTCATTGAACTCTCAAAGTAAACTATAACCAATGTTTAGAATAACTGAGCTACGTGTATATTATTTTAATATGCTTTGTTAAGAGTGAACTGTTTATCGTTTAATATAATACGTAATATACCTCGATGAAAGGACTATGTATATATACTTGGTCTCACACCTGTTGTATTCAGAGGTTTATACCCCGATATTTCGTCTGCTTTTTTTAAGCCCACATTTCGATTCGTGATGCACAAAGATTTTTTACCATAAAATCGCAATACCATTATGCCCAACACAGGTGTCAAAAGCTAGACCTCACGGCCAGATCAGCCGTAAAGCCAACCACAGTTATGAATAACAGAAAGTCATATGTTTGGTAGTTATTTTAAAAGAAATGCGCAATGATGTGCAGACCAATAATAAAACATTGTCAATTAAAAGTAGGTATTCTTATTCCGAGATGTTCAATCAGACGATTAAAGGATTAATGTAACTAGTAATAATATAGGTACTACGAAATATAAGAAAACCATCGATCGAATACAAGGGTCATAAAACCACGAGGCTTAGTGAAAAAGAAATGTTATTTGAAAGGCGCTGTGTTTACCCAAGAGATTTAGAGGGATCGCATAAAATCTAAGCCTGATATTAAGAATTGATTGGAATGGAATTGCAGAGGTCTGTTTACTTTACGACATATATCCAAAAATTGACGTTATAAAAATCTGCACAATTTGCTTTTAAACTATGTTTATATTAATTAATTCAAAACCTCTAATATTAAAGGGCTAGGCCATAGTTTATCACGCTGCCCCATTGTGGGTTGCCCCAACTCGAGACCTCTGTCAGTCCAACGGTCCCCAGTCTTCCACTAGGCTATACTTTTTTGTAGTTTGATTGCATTGCTGTGAATCGTAGTTATACCTATTATATATTCCATATTTCCTTATTTTATATTACTTATGTATATATTTCCCGCATTTCATAACGAATTTCATTCAAATCCGTTCATAACATATACTTATATTTTCTATTCGTACATAACATTTACATAACAGTACGTGTACATAAAGACGTAAGGAATATCGCCGTGCGGACGGTCGATGCTATCCACCGCTATCTAGGTGAAGAGTCACTTCTATCTCCATTGTGACCACCTGAGCCACAAAGGTATATAGGTCGGCTGAGAAACGCCTTTAAACTGCAAGGAAAGCTTTGAGTTTCAATCTACATTTTATTGTGATAAATATTTTCTACGACAATACGCTTTTAACATTAAGTTCTTAACTTTGATTTTGTATTTTCTATTCCTCGAAAAGAGTAGTTTTCCCTGGATGAAATGGTATGTCTTTTTCTGTACCCTTGACAACTGTATGAAAAATTTCATGATAGCAGGCCGAGTAATTAGGGCAATGCAAGTGTAACAAACAAGCAATCTCACATTCGCATTTAGATAATTAGTTAACATTCACATCAACAAGTCCAATATATGGATAAACCATACAACTATTAGAAATACGAAAGCATTTCTATCGGTCTGTCTGTTTGTTAATTTCACGGCTAATCCGCTAAACCGTTTCTGATGATGAGATAGCTTGAACCCTAGAGAAGATAGCGATTGGTTTGTACTGAATGTGCGTACCATGTCATCACAGATTTGCTCGTATGATCATCAAAACTGCCCGAATAGTAAGCGTCTGAAATGAGTGTTGTGAGTGCGATCCCTGCAAACATTTGTGCCTTGTGCCTGATCCTGTCTGTGTATTTGTGCCAGAAGTACTAAATTTAGGTGTCTTATTGGACCAGTTATTACAAATATTGTTTATGAGGCCCCTGTGACAGTATGGAATTATTCCTATATTATAAAATATTTTTGTATAGGGCGACATTAAAGTAATACTACTACTCTATACGGCGATACAGAGTATTTAGTACTGCCAGGCAACCAGACGTCGCTAATCCACGACTAAATAGATGGAACGTGTCCATCGTCGCCTACCTATGTTTACGTTAGGAGCCCAAGTTTATTTTCACGCAGTGTATCATCGCTCAATCGATACGAACGCAATGCGCACTTCCGTAAGCAAGATATTATGACCGTCACATGATCACATCCATCTACAAACTGCCTGGGCCCTGGCAGCATAACTTTTGTTTATAATATATAATAATAATATAATATTCTACCACATACACACAACACCATCTAGCCCAAACTAAGCAGAGTTTGTACTATAGATATACATACATAATATTAATATATACTTCTTTTTGTAAATACTTACATATTACACATAGAAACACCCAGACCAAGACAAAAATCCATGTTCATGCACACAAATGTTTTACTTGTGCGGGAATAGAACCCGCGACCTCAGGCGTGGCAGTCGGTTACACTAACCACTACGCCATCGAGGCCGCAATATAGAGATGAGCATACAATAGGCCAGCGCCACCTGATGATAAATAGGAACTGTAGTTCATGAACGCTTGCAGCATCGCTCAAACTTCAATAATATTAAATTGTTATCGAGTTTCTACAGAAATTCTCTATAGCAGCCTGGCAACAGAAATTTAACGGTAACACCTAAGTCGTACCTCGGTGAGAAAGTAAGGCCATTGATACCGGATGTCATGAAAACTAATCTTATTGTCAATATAGGGAACAGGAACATCTAGGGTTGATTAGATTCTCCCTTGACTAAGCAGACGTGATTTTTGTTTACGAAAAAATGTATTTAAACAGAAACAACTAATATAATTATTCCGCGGCGTAAGTAATTTTCGATAAGTGTGTCGCGAGTGAATCGTAAGTATTGTTTACAAACTACAAGCATGAACTAATTATATTACTAAAAATGTGAAAAAAAAAATGAACTAAAAATAGTGACTAATAATCTGTGTTATTATGTCTAATCCAGGATTTAGTCCATTTAACCGTAGTCAGTTATTACGGCGTAGTCCTCCACCAACGCCAACACAACAATGCTATCCTGCAGTGGAAAACCTACCTTTGCCTAAAGACAACGAAATACCCCTCGAAACGGTATCTACGCTGGAGATCCAGAAATGGATAACGACCATTGAAACCCTATTAAGTGAGGTCTGTTCTATAGTCGCAGAGGGTAAATTGAACTCGGATCAGAAGCTCCGAGTCACAAATAATTACCGTAAGGTCATGTCTGGGACATCTCAGATGGCTGTTTTGTATGTCTCTGAAACAGAAGGCTGTCCATGCTCACACCACCATAGAGCACCTGCAGGAACAATCAGATATGTTGAACTCGCTCCAACAATTCAAAGACGATGTAGTCGGTAAAATCAGGCCACAAGAAAATACCTCATTGGCCGACATGGCAAAGAAAGGTGCCGATAAGATTGTCCGTCTGAATAATCTGAGATCGCTCGCTATTTACCCCTGTGACAAGACTAAAACTAGCGACGATACTAAGTCCCTCGTCCAAAAAGTTATTTCGCCTGAAGAACTAAAACTTCGTAGGTATTTGTGGATTTAGAAAAGTTAAATATGGAGGTGTTATTATTAGCACCGAATCTAAAGGGGACATCGGCTAAAACTAAGGCAGTCAGAAAAACTAGTATCATCAGGCCTTACTGTCGAAGCATCGAACAAACGCCGTCCTAGGATCACTGTCATTGGTGTGCCAGTAGCTCTTAGTGAGAATGAGGTCTAAGAATGCATATATGAGCAGAATCTGGCCGACAAGTTTCCGAACTCTACTCGCGAGTCCATTTTGGGTACAATTAAGCTAAGCCACAAATCGGGTAAGAAAGATTTTTCTACATGTAACTATGTCTTGGAGGTACCCGCTAACATCAAGCAAGCTCTTATTAAACAAGGTCGAATTTTTATAAACTGGACGTCCTGTCCAGTCAGAGACTTCACACTGGTGACTAGGTGCTTTAATTGCCAACAATACGGACATGCAGCCAAATACTGTCGCAAAAGTAGCCCTTCTTGTAATCATTGTGGAGAAGTTGGACATTCCTTTAAGGAATGTAGCAAAAAATCATCTTCACCCATTTATGCGACGTGCAAACGTTTTAAGAGAAAATGTGATCACCAAACTGGAGATGCAATTTGTCCGGCACGCATATACGCAGAGGACAGGTAAATAAATTCTGTAGATTATGAAGGCGCCTAAGAGCGCTAGCTATTGTATTATATTAGCATTTAGACACTAGATTATCTTTTATATATATTTGTCAGTTTTTAAGTCATGTCTCATAATTTTTTACAATTTCCTATACCGCACTTATTTATTACTTGTTTTGTTTTTGTTATCATACAACTAATATTTAAATAAATTAAGACTTAGCATCAAGTTTGACACACATTTAAATTTGCTGACAAACAGTTATGTATGTTAGGTACCTATATTTTATTTGTTAGACTATGTACATACGACTTGCAATTAAAAGATGACTAATCAATATCTTCTTTACATTTCATAATTAGTTAGCTTTAGGTATATTGTGTTTAATAATTATTAAATTGTTTTGGTAAATAATAGATTTGTTGCGTTTAGATTCATATTTAATACCTTTTTGCTTATAATTGTATTATGAGCTATTATGATATTTTTTTGTAACTGAGGAACCTGCCTACCTGTGATACAGTTTCTAACTAGTACAGGAGACAGGTGGTCTTTTACACAAATTTTCAGAATCTTAAGTATTATTTGTGCAACTATATATAAGATTGCAATATTTATAACTGTATTTTTGTTCAATAAATTACATTATATTATCAAAGATAATATTCAGGTATGTTGTACTAGACATCAATCCCAACTTTAGCGACTGTGAGTTATAATTGAGTTATCAAAGGTCCGTCGTACCTTTAAACCTATTGGCTGTGGTCGACCCTCTCATCCTCTGAAATATTTTTAACTTGAAACTTAGTTATAATTTTGAAATTCCAAAATTATTTGAAATTAGAATATTTTGTAGTTCTTCTTTTTTTAACTAACTTTATTTGAACATTACTCTAACGTCTTCTGAACCAAATAAAACGCTTTCACAGTGAATGTAATTCTAGGATTAAATTAAGGAGATATCACGCGAGTTTGCTGACTCTGCTGGCCTGCGGTCACGTACCTCAGTTTCAAAAGATCCCATCCCATTTAGATCGCATTCTAATTAAACCTAACCCAATAGCTTTTCGTAATTAATCACGTTTATTTATTGCCTGTGAGTATTAGCTCCTAATTAGATTAATAAAATGTTAAAAACATTATACTAGCATCCATAATAGCTGTCATAAAAGAGTTCACTATTGTTGAGAATGTCTACAATAGAAGAGAAGTGCGGCATTTCTTGTATAGATTATGTGTAAATTACGAGTTATAGAATAGTAAACAATTAAAATAGAAATTATATAATCCAATAAGCTACAACACTGCTACTTCTTATACAGTGGTTTGAACTCGCATAGTCTCGAAATAAACGTTTCTGATTAAAACATTTGATGCAAAGCATAGATAAATATCAAAAGTTTAATCTCAAACCGTGTTAAGTCAACATAAAACTTTGAAGACATTTCGTTCCAAGATTCTCAAATAAAAGTTACAAAATTTTTAAACAATCCTGTAGAAAAATGTCTACTTAAAGGGAACTGTCCATTATTCGCTTAGCGTGAACAGAATTCATACATAAAAACAATTAACAACGATCCTACGGTCGACGGACAGTAGGTTGCTGCGCCCATATAATGACAATTATTTGGTTTTTAAGTTATCAATAATATATAAGATATCAAAACAATTTAAATCCACCAGCCCAGTTCCTAGATAACATTTTAGTAACATAGGAATCAGAATAATTAAAAAAAAAACATTTTTTATCTCGTATACCTTTATATAAACCACCACAACAAACGAATTAGGAAAACCTGGACACAAAACGTTGTTATTTTCTAATTCCTACTGTTTAATGCTTCTAAATTAATATATGATTATTATTCTCAGTGACTGTCCATTCCAAGCCAAAACCCCCATCCAAAGTGGACAGTTCCCTTAGACGTCTAGATTCTTGACTCAACGATTCAAGACTATATAGGTCGATTTACTTATTTACTTAAGACTATTTTATCATGTAACAACCACAAATACTTTCCATAGTACATAATATACATACATTACACCTATTCGTACACAAGTCCGATCCATCTTCTTCAATCAAACAGCCAAAGTTAGCTCCATATATACTACCTACTTAGTATGAGGGTAATTCGCGTTGCTACGTGGCAGCTGGCGCCATCTATCACGGTTCGCACTCCATTACTCGCATTAGCAATTTATCCACCACGTGACTATCTATTACTATTCAGCTTGAGGCCAAACGTTAGTGTAAAGACTTTGTCGAGGTGCTGGCTAATGGTTGTCAGCACCGGGTACGTATAGCGAATTCTGATTATTTTTCTGTTTACAGCTAGAGAGCTAATGTGAAAATGACCCGGAAGAGGTTATATAGCAACGTGTAAAAAGATAATGTTTTTATTTTGTTTGATATGGATTTTTAATCTTATCCTTTTTTGTGCCAGAACACATTTCTACTATTAACCTGGCACGCATTAATGTTACTGTTATGTCTGAGGTTCCATCAGACAAGAGGTAATGAATGAAATGAATATTGATATGTTGAAAAAATATTTAATGGCGGTGTCGAAATTTAATTTCAACTGTGACAGAAAAGGATGCCTTTCGATGTTACCATAACGAAACCTAATGACGTGTTTAATTAAATAATATATAAGTAAATACTAACTTTATAATTCCATAATTATTATTAAGTATGTTTGTGGTTAAAACAACGGCTCCTTTGCGGTCACTAAACTGACTTACCTAACTATATACATATATGGACAATAATAAAAAAGCTATATAAAATTATAAATTTATCGTCAAAGCTTTAAGATCTGAATCACTAGGAAACGTTATGTAAGAGCTCAATAATTTTGTATGCCTTTCGTTATAATAATACAATAATAAATATATTATTTATAGAACTAGACACTTCTTCAAATAATAAAATGATCATGGTCAAGAATAATACCTGGTAACACTTCATAGCGATTATAATATGTAGACCGATAAATTAATGAATTCAATTATAGTACCAATTTGCTGTCTGATGATATGAATAAAAGAACAGCTAAGCTACATTTAATGTATTGAAAAAAAAACGATGTTGGCATGTCTGGTCTTTGGGTCGGAAGTTTGGTTTGAAACTCATCCATTGAAATATCAACGTAAATCTAATGCTAGCAAAAGTGTTTAGCTATTTAGTCGAATAAAGAAGAACACAATATATTAACAATGATAGGTCTTACGTTTTTTTAAGAAAATAACTTGAACAACAGTTCCTAAAACTTGTGCTGTCAATCGAAGATACAAGCATATAAAAAGAATACCTTTGCCTGATAACTAATCGGGCTTACCGAACTAAAAAAAAGTAATTTACTTTTTACCAGCACCTGGCGTCTCCATTCAGCCTAATACGGCAACAAAACGTTGTTTACCTGCAAATAAAAAGAAGGTTTGAGTACATACCTATTGATTGCTGTAAAATATCGTAAAATCACTTAACTATTGTAGTTTGAGGGCTCTAAGGATTAAGGGCAAGTTGGGTATTAGCTTGTATTGAACGGGCAGACGACTCAATAAAACTTAAACCAGTCAAGAGTGAAATTGTGACGAGTACGTTCGGAATTCTATATAAAATAGACAATTATTTCGAAGATGTGTATCAACTCGTATATGTATGATAAAGGTTACGAAATTCGTTGTTATTTTGTCGATTATACGATACATGTCACATTGTATTGCCTGCTTGATGAATAGTTTTGGTATACAAACAGATCCTTAGATATTATTCTATTCTATCACATACACACAACACCATCTAGCCCGAACTAAGCAGAGCTTGTATATGGGTGCCTACCTACTAGAAAATGGATAAACATACATATAATAAACTTTCTTTTTTTTTGTAAATACGTTCATATTATACATAGAAACGCCCAGACCAAGACAAACATCCATGTTCATGCACACAAATGTTAGACTTGTGCGGGAATCGAATCCGCGACCTCAGGCGTGGCAGTCGGTTACACTAACTACACCAAAATCGAGGCCGCATTTTATTATTATTAAAATACTGGTGACCTAGTGGATAGGCATGAGTTTGTAGATGAATGGCAGCAAGACTCACATCGCTCTAGTACTGCGAAACTGGTAAGTGCAAATATTTTACCAATTCAATGCGTTTATTGCGGAATGCACGATGCACGATGCCCTATATTTCCTTAACATAAGATAACGATACGAACGAAGATGTAAATTACGGTAAAATTTATGAAATGTAATTTTCATATTGACTTATTATTATATAATTATTTTTGTTTGTTATCTATAACAAAAAAAACAAGTATATATACAAAATAAAACTAACTTTAGTAGGTACATAGAACGGAATTTGATTTTTCCTACTAAAACAATTTGTTCTTACATCCATAAATTGACTCAAGAGTTATTAAATTGCGTACCCCATCGTATCCAATCACTAAAACTGACACAAAGACCAGTATCTACATCTGATATAAAACCGTTTACTTCATAATAATAAACATGTCTCTGTAAGCGGATCTCGAGATGAGTCTAATATTTTATGTGATCATAAAACTTAAATTAATTCATATTAATGAATAACAACGTAGCTTGAGGTACGTGGGCGTGATCAATAATTAATATTAGATATTCATCTGTTATATCATAGAATTCGTTGATTCATATTTTTGAGGCGGTTTGATTGATAAACTGTATTTCGTCCAAATAGGGATATTATATAAGATATAACGATCGCAGCAAAATATGGCTGCCGCTAATTACAAATATTGTAATTAATGTTATATTATTGCTTTTACTGCGGTAGTAGCTTGAACAAAATAATACTCTCATGGCAAATTTAAGATTTAATTAAAAGTTGATGTTTATTTTGGAAGTGGATAAGGCAAAATATGATCGTATTTACATTAACTATAAATTATTTAAAACAAATATGTGTTGAAGAAAATATTCCACGGAAAGTTCTTCATTGACGTTCAAAAATTCTAAAATGTCTGTCGGACATGAATGAATCGCTATAGCAACACCCAATTACTTTACGCTCACTCGTTTAGTAAGGCAAATAGGATGCATAAAACATTTTCATTTACAAATCGACGGCGACTACAGAGTTTTATTGCAAAACATAAAAACTGGACTCCTGCTAATCCTTATCTAAAATCGGACTAAACGAGGCATAGGAATTCACAACACTATCCTCTGTTTTTTCTTTTTCACTGCAAAGGCGTCGTAAGTCACGCAAAATATCTATTTGTTCGAAACAGGAAACCGCGAAATCCCTCACAAGGCGTTTAAAAACATTGCTGCTCTATGGTTTTAACGACTTCTAATGATAATTAACAATAATGTTTATCTATAAAACAAAATTGATTTAAATTGATCTCGTATTTCGTTATTACGTATTTTGTGCTTCTAGTTTCGCCTCACATCAACTGATGCTTATATTTGATCATTGATTGGTCAGAAGATGATACTAAACTTAATTACTTTCTTAAAAAGACAAGACATGCCAATATTATAATAATAATAATATTATAAAGAGGAAAGATTTGATTTTTTGTTTGATGGTAAAAACTCAAAAACTAATCAACCGATTAAAAAAATTCCACCATGAGAAAGCTAGATTATAGCCGAGTAACACAGGATAATTTATTTATAAAAAAAGGACTGTTATTAACATAACCTACTTTTACGCGCGGGCTAAAGCTAGTTTTAGTAACATTTTTAACAACGTAAATGCTTTGGTAAAATTACCAAAGCATTTACGTTGTTACTATATACTAAAAATATATACTAAATAGTAATACTAGTTCGGATACTAATCCGAACTAGTATTACTAAATTACCAAACCTACTAATTTGTATCCTGTACTACTAGTCTAGTACCAGCCTACTATCTGCAATAAGTAGGTATTATTCGTGGTCACGATTCGAACTTCAGCATTATAAATGTGTTAGCTGACGTTGAAAATAATGCTGATGTTCCGCGGTTGCTGATGATCGCAACAATATGTTCGATTTAATTTGCGTTTGGCCTAGATCCAAACACATAATAAATCGAATCAGACCACAGAACAGAGAAATAATTATATGTTCTGTAGATCAGATATCAGGCAGTCAGTTTAATACAGCTCAGCGAAACGTACACACTTACACGGACTCGTGAATATATTATGATATGAATCAAGATGGGCTACAGTCGGCCGAATTTAAGCAGACTTGAATCTAAATAACCACTGTACGCAATCATCTATGCGTGTCAATTCGCGCATTGTATGTACCTGACCATCTATTATTTTCTAATTTGTATTGTAATGGTCTTCTAAACTGGCAATACTATTACTACAATATGTAATTGCACGTATGGCCTCCTGTTTGTGTGACAAATTTTAATAGCCGTTCTGTGACTTCTTTGGGTCCGTTGTTTGAATGATTGTAAAGTCGCCCGCGACACTAGAACTTTTGTGACGCAGGTGTTTTAATTTAAAAAATGACTATGTAGTTCGGATATAAATAATATTTCAATGTCAGGTCACGCCAAACATAATTATTTAGCTATATAGCCGGGCCATACGAAACATCATGACATTGCCGGCCTATGTATTGCAGACAATAATGCCCCCTTTACGGTAGCGGCTTTCCATTCGGCGGACTTTACTACTGTAAGTATAAAATAAATGAAATAAGACCGTCTATTTCAATACACGTCAAGTAAATATGGTGAATGGATGGCCCACAGTGTTTATTACTCCATTGGTTAGTAATTTGAGCGTTATCCGAACAACACACAAAGGCACTTTTTTTAAAACCAAGTCATTTGAGCAGAGTTATTTGTCGCCATGTTTGTTCAATAGTGGGGTAATATTACAATAAAAGAAATTCTTTTGGACCTTTCCTTTATGACAAGGTTTGAAGATCTTATTTATGTTGAAGAAAAAAGCGTCTACCGACTAAATTCAATAAAGTTAAGCGAAGTTTGAAAATATTTTTGATAGTAGTTTTCTAAAGACTTTATTAGATGTTATCAGGATTGTTTAGATCCCAAAAAATTGAAGTATGTATAGATTCTTGTTACCACTCTGTATGTTACAATACAAAGCATGTAAGCTAAGCTGCAGCAGCAACATCCATTAAAACTCGACTAAGTCTGAGATTCGAAGTAGGAAATGCATCTGGTCGCACCTAGTCGCATAGGCATATTTTATTGAAAGAAAGTCCAACAGTCCAACTAATCCTTTTAATCTGCTAACGGCTAATGAAGTCGCTAGCTGGTACGTTTCTATGCCCATCTTGCTTCGAATCCCCGTACTATTATTTTAGAAATTGTTAGCAGATTGTATGAACAACCTTTGCTGTACTTAGTTAGACTGTGCTCGTGTGTTTTGCAGTAAACAGCTGCATATATTAAAATAGCAGTTGCTATGCTGTTTAGATATTAGCCACGATCTCAAAATAGCAACCTTATAGCAGTGCGTTAGATTTTTAATGATAACGTTAATTTCACGTCCGGGCGTCACGGGCGCATCTAACAGGGCTGCCGACATTGGTATATAAATGTTAGTTTCAATTACATTTCACGGATGGCGAAATTCTTTAGTTTTAGTTAGATGGTTATGGTGCTGCTTTAAATGCAATAAGTTCAAACGTTGCAAGACGTAGAAAACTATATTGTGATCTATAGACAGTTTTCCAGATTCTGGACGATTTAAACTGACTGATGAAATTTTTACAATGCATTTGCCTTTAATCATATAGAATTATGTAATAATCAAATTCTGTTTTAATCTCCTTTTTTCACTAATGTTTTAGACCATTCTTACTATTTATGACCGGTGACAATTATTTTACTTGATATTGAAATTTGTCGTCTTCGAATAATGACTAACTATTTGACGGAAATAAATATCTCAATACGCAGCGTTTTCTTATAGATCCTGGATCCCAGGACAGGTCTTGCGTTGTGTTGCTGCTGTGTATCCAGATACACAGTCGCAACACAACAAAAGTTTTAGTTGGCTGCGACTTTTTGTAAGATCTTCACTGTACTCTCTACTTATGCTTTAGTTCGACCGACAGCTCAGGATTCTCAATCCATTTTCGATTGGTAGAACATTATAAAAAATCAATATGTACACTAATTAGCCCATCCCTTATATTGCACGCTCTATTCTCACTACTACCCTATTTTAGCGCCAACCCTACTCATGAGCGGTGCTATCTTTAGCCGCTTCCCGGTGCGATCTCGATGTGTTAAGTAAACAAAGGTGCGCGGGCGCAGCGGTCGATATACCACCGCAAATAGACCGTGCGTGTGTCATGCAGCACTGCATCGGAAGGGTTACGCATCACCCGTGCTCGGGTACTGAGGTAAACAGTACTCTAGTGTGGCCCGTTTTAGCTTAAAAGGATGGCGGATGAGGCATCGTCGTTGTTTTAAATATTTTGGATGAGAGTCTTTAGTGTAAACCAAAGAATATTAAAGAGTAATCGGAAGCGTGTTCTAAAAAGAGATTCTGTTAATTAGTTTCGTTGGTACGTATGATGGTAACAAAGACTATGGTTTACATTTAATGGATTACTTTCTCGGTTTTTGTTATTTTATGTTTTATATGAAGAATAAGAGTATTCTGAATATATATACCTACATATATACACAGAATAGCGATGGCAATTTACTTTTAAAAAAAGGAATGTAATTCATAATGTAATTAAGTATATATTTTTGTTAACTTATACAAAATTTGTCATTTAATATACGATTCTCTTCCAGGACTTAAACATTGACTAATTAATTTTAAAATTAAATGAAATAGTTATTTACGTATTCAAATATGATTATTGGTTAACTTTTGAATCTTACTCAAATAAATAACGATCTAGCTTATAATAGTCTGGTGAAGTATCCCTGGCCACATCGTTCTAAGTTGTTGTTCAAACTCTATTTAAAACAAATGATGCCGACGAGTCGTTACCGAACACGTTTAAGTCACCCCAGCTTCACCCCTTTGACCTTATAAAACCGCACAATAAAAGCGCGCTTATAAAAGCTTGAACTACGAAATAAACGAGCGCATAACTGCAACAGGAAATTGTCACGAAATGTCTCGGCTTTACACAATTTTACAACGTTTGCAAAGAAAATTTGTAAAACAAACAACTAAAAGCAAAATATAAGATATTTCATAACTAGAAGTTTACCTAGAGCTTTGTTCGCTTGGCGGGACGGCACAAACAGATGATGCAGATTAGATACCAGTATCAAAATGCATAGAGACCGCGTTTTGCCCAAAGCCTTGTGTAAATTTACCTTGTATTGTGTACGGAAGCCGATAGTGGGCGGTAATTCGTCTTGGGTACGAAACGCTCAAACTAGTTTATGGTAAAGCCTCTTTTTTCTAAGTAATCAACTCCCACACTTAGTTGTAATCCCCGTATAGAGGGACATTGCTTTTTGCTACTTACTTGCGGGTGGAGAACGTTACAAACATTTGAATAAGACTTTACTATTTCAATTTGTATGTAATTTTGGATGGATCTTATTAAGAAGGGTATTCAGCTCGGATCTATTTTGTACAGATTTTAAGTTGCAAAGAGGCAACTTATAATTTTAAGAGGAAACACCACGGGCGAGAGAATTGAAAAATAGGTATTTGTAAAATCTATTGCTGTCGCGCAGTGCCCGCAGAGCGTGATAGAGACAACTGTACCTTGGATCGAAAATACCTATAAAAGTACACAAAATCAACGTTTCGTAGTCCCCTGATTCCTTCTCCAACACTTGACCGATTTAACTACTTATTTCATTAAAAACTGAAGAAAGGCTTTGGCCGTGTTTCTATGTTTTTCTTTTTTTATATAATCTACTCAAATTTGTTTTTTGGATGTTTGAACACAGCGGAAAATCTGACCAATTTTTGAGGTTTTTGGAGGGTCATATCTCTTTTAATAATTAATTAATGAAAAAAAGGAAAACATAGGGACATGCCAATAGAGGCTATACATGTTTTTTTTAAATATTATTGTTCTACTGGCATTATCCAGGGAGGAAACAGGGGACTACATTTGTATGGAAAAACGGCCCTTGTGTTTCCTCTTAAGACACGACGTTAAAAAGTATAGAATTTAGAGTTATTCTTATATCTACATATATGCATAGTGGCATACCTACTCAATATTTTATTTGCATGCATACACAGACCACGCCGCGTCTGTAATCTGTATTATCTAATGAGCAGCATCTATGTAGTATGTACTAATAATACAGTATAATGTATTACTAGCAAGATCGTTATACTGACATATCTTTGTTTCTTTTTTTATCTATTGGTTAGCCTATTGCTAGACATAAGATTAGACTATTCCTACTGTTTCCTTCTTACCCATTTCACTTCCCTGCCTTCTATTACTTACAAATAAAACGCAATGAATCTAGTTACAGCCTATAACACCATAAAATTATTTAATACCGCGCAGGATTCACTGTCATTTCAATAACTTTTATAACTGTTATAAATAGCATAGCAAATTATAAGACGACGTGCGAAATATCGTATTTAATGAATAGCAGAGTTGTGAACACAGAATAACGAGTTCTGAGTATAAATTTACAATTGTGCCAAGTGACCCAGATAGCAAAAGATACACAACACTTATTTATCTTGAATTTATAATCGACCCGAATTTAGAGGAGTCACTTTCAAAATTATTGAACGTAAATCTGCGCTAGCAAGACCTTTTTGGATTCGAGCAAAACATAAATATGAATAAATTATTTAACCTGTTGAACCAGATAAAGCCAATTTCAATTCAACAATTATATTTATATTTTGAAGATCAATTAAGGCTATTACTCAAAAATCTGTATAAACTTTAAGGAAGCGTCTCAAGCTTGATTGTTTTGTTATTCTTTGCTATCATCGTGATATTATTGGATATTCCAAATGTAATAAAAATACATACACAAATGCTGAGAGTACTGACGGGAAACTAAAAAATGCATTAAAACTCATATTGCACATATGAGAACGCAAGTGTTTAATGACTTTTAATAAGGTCATTGCGACCTCGATACGAACTTCGTATGGGAGATGATTTAAAGGATTTAATTGGTAATATGCATTAATAAATACCTGTATAACAGTACCAGATTTGCACTTACTGTCTTTCTAGACGAGGTGAAAGATAAGTGTCCAACTACCCTCATATCGGTCAGTTACGCATAGTAGTCTAGTCTAATTGCGAAACTTAATACAAAAAGTACACGCTCAACTAACTTACTACTTCAAAGAACCTGGACAGCATGGTACCTTTTCTATAAAAAAACGCCATCTAAGACGTCATTTCTGTACGAACAGGTTGGAGTCATGTCTAAACAAGAGCCTCCTCATAACTCGAATCAAACAACAACCCGTATTTTGTCTACACCGGCATACCACGAACATTTATTTAAGTCACACAAAATTCGAATCCATTCATACATTCCATTAAACAAAGGTATAATTATTACAAGTAGTTCAAACAGTGGGTGCGGAACAAAAGTTTATGTAGTAAGTATGGTACAAGTTGGAATGCTTTGAATGCACCCCGCCAACTGTGGGGCCACGCTGGCAGCCACTTGTGTAAATATAATTATATGTTATTCAATGAACATAAAGAATGTTGTTGCTAGGGCCAGGAAGTTAAACGTGGGTTTTTATTACGCCTGAATATTCTTGTTGGCAGATGAGTACAATACTTTCTCTTGCCATCGTGTTACTAACTACGAGTATACCCACTGTCAGAGGTGGTATTAAGAATTCCTTCACAAATAATTTGGAACTACTTCATCAGCACAATAAACCTTTATGTGCTTATTCCAAACTACGGTTTCAAAATACAATAGTACAAAATACAAAACTGCACGGCTTATGAGACAAAAGGCAGCAACGACCTATTTTTTTAATTACCTCCTGGCATTTTTTCAGTCTACTATTCCTGCATAGCTACATTGGTAGGTAAACTCTGTAATATTCGGCTATTACAGAGTTCGCCAAATAACCAAGGTTAACGTTACCAAAACATATGTTCTAATATTGTTATGAGAATATCTAAACATCAGGCTTCTTTTCCACCCGAAGGCTTGTGTCGCGGTTTAACAGCTGCTTACATAAACCGATAAGATATTTTGTGAATAATAAAGTATTATATTTAACCATGACGCATTAGACTTTCGAAAATATACGCCTAAGTATGCTTTTCGGCTTTGACCAACTTCACGTCAATGGCTTTGCTGCAAATCAATGAAGCATATCAAAAATGGCGATATATTTAAGCTATATATAAATTATTATATTTAACCATGACGCATTTTTATATTCTCGAAAATATAGGTATGCTTGGGTATGCTTTTCGGCTTCTACAAACCTCACAACGGCTTGCTGCAAGTCAACGAAGCATATCAATAAATGCGGTATATTTAAGTTCAATATAAAAACAAACAGGTAATGAGGTGTAACAACTTATCTGGTAATGATGTCACAATTACCGCAACATATCGGAGATAACACAAGTAGCACCTTGCGGTGGAACATGATACGTATATCTGGAGCGATACACTCGTAGCATGGTAATGATGTTTGTCAAGTACCACTTCATATTTGATTATATTTAGTGCTCGCGGTATTGGGTCATGGCCGCGATGCTCTGTAACGAAGGCTGAACTCACGGGCCTCTTCTCAATGTTAGAAGGGTTAGGCCATAGTCCACCACTCTGGCCCAGTGCGGGTTGGCAGACTTCACATATCTTAGAAAATATTATGTAGAGCTCTTAGACATGCAATTTTCCTCACGATGTTTTCCTTCGCCGATAAAACGAGCGATAATTAAATACTTAATACGCACGTAGCTTCGAAAAGTCAGAGATGCGCGCTCTGGGATCGAACTTGAGACCTTTGCGTAGCAGTCCAACGATCTCCCACTTGGCTATCGCTGCTTTCTGAATAATGATCGGATTAAAATATTATGAGGAAAGATTGTAAGCTCAAGTACTACTAGTAGTCCTTTTTCATCTTTTTCTGCCGATTGCCGTTTTTAAGTTACAATATACGCCCCTGATATTTCAGACAAGCGAAAATCGCGTCATTTATGGTTTAACTTTATTTATTAAATAAAATGTTATTTTATAACATCTTACAGATCCAAATTCATAAATATTACAAAATATATTGTACATGTTATACTAGTAATTTAAAAAGTTGCAGACTGTCCTTGCTCGTACTTTGCTAGTAGGGCCAAAAATAGCCATGTTTGAGCTGGCTTATAAATAAACACAACTAATTACATATTAAATATCTTAAGTGCACTTCATAACATAGAATAGTTTTCCGGAAGAGATAACAATTTACCGTAGTACTACAAGTTCTAAACGCGGAAAATTTTATATTACATATTGTTATGTATTATAAAGCACAGCCTATCAATCTAATCATTTATGCTTGTTCAATAGTATCGAAAGATATCCAATCTACTGTGATTACATGTCGATATCTAGTATTTTTCCTGATTGGTTGCCGACCTACTAGACTCTCGGTATCTCCGATAGTCCATCGCCTTGAAATAAACTATTTTCTCAGATCTAGACAGGTTTAAAGACAGCCAACCGATACGCACTTTATATCAACTCCAAGGTAGTTAAATAAAACTTCACAAGCGAAGTGCTCATTAGTTGTTGAATAATATAACGATCGTTTATATAGAACGACAGGTGCATTCTCACCGGTTCCATTTACTCCATAGCAAAAACAGGGACAAAATATAAGTGGAATAATTCTCGTTTGATTGCCACGCTAGCTCGCTTGCGGAATGAATGTTGAAGCGTGATCTGAAACTATCATATTTTTGTTGGTTTATGATTGTGAATTACTACAGTTTCATTGCTTTGGAGAAATAATCGGTATTCAATAGAACACTGTGCAGAAATTTCAAACCTGTACGAATAAAACAGTAGGATAACTGTTGTTAATTGCTGTGTGGAATCTGAATATATTTCTTGTACTGTGATTATAAGTTTTGTAAATTCATCTGCAGTATATATATACTCTGGCGAAAATAAAAAGCAAATCGAAAATGTAGAACTGAAATGTGAAAAATAAACTTAAATGTAGATATCAGTAATCAGTAAAATATTGCTATGGACTATGGACGCTTGGAACCCCTTGGTTTTCACTTCTGCGTTACCGAAAGTATAAAACCTTTTTACATTCCTCTTGAAGACCTAACTAGGTCTCTTTAGAATTATGGTATTTTACAGGGAAGACATTCTACAAACTGAACATGTGTGGTACATATTTGTTCTACTAGAAAGATAATCATCATCATCTCGTGCATATTCAGTCCAGGTTTTGCAATATTGCCATATTACAATAATAGTTATAAAAAAACACGGCATTTATTCTTAGATATCTACGACTTAGCAATGACAACACGAAAGTTTTAAACTGAGAATGCATCACCGCACACGCAAATCGGCAAGTTGGAACCCGACATTAAGCCACATAAATTCCGCACATAACAACAAATAAAGAAAAAGCTACGAAATAAAACGGTTAATTTGAAGATAGTAATAAGAATGGAGAGAACCGGCGCGCGGCGCCACGAGACAGCAGGCGCTTCATAAATCACACCGTCTGCCCGAAGGGACTGCCGACTAGCGACCGCGCTAAAGGTTCCTTCATACGGGCCAATCTTAACCGACAATAATATAAAAGTGATCATTTTTACAACTATGCGGTACTTTTGTTAACGATAATAAAATTTAACGCTGTAAGTATCAGTTTTAAGACGCGGTCGGTCAGTCTTATTATAGAAAGCATACTAATTGTTTAAGTATTTTATCAAAGGTTTAAAGTCTTATGCTATCTGTTAAAAATATATGGATAAATTTTGCAAAACATAAACTATCGTTAAACCGTGAAACATTTAGGCTAAATTAAAAGCTCGGCTACTGATAAATAGGCTATCTATTTCTGAACTAAGTCACAGTCACAGTCACCAAATTATCTTACTTGGTCATCACGCTCCATTAAAAGATTTTAAGCCTAAGCCGATACGATAAAATAGTATTCGAAATAGCCTCGGATATTTTCGCCGTTTAAACACTTTTTGTGGTTATATGACATGTCATCCCGTCTCAACAATTAACTCATCCACTTTATTCAGTTCAATTTACGTCTCCAATAAAATCTGGTATGTCTTATTAAACGCGATCGAAAATTCTTTAGTGCT
Organism: Catocala nupta; assembly: GCA_963675205.1. Taxonomy (NCBI): domain Eukaryota; kingdom Metazoa; phylum Arthropoda; class Insecta; order Lepidoptera; family Erebidae; genus Catocala; species Catocala nupta. The sequence goes on along the minus strand of OY776079.1, from coordinate 6,051,031 downwards.
TTTACTTGCACCGAATTTGTAATGAATAATACCTATGAATTGTTTAAAAAGGCCCGATCTTGTATAGAATAAATGTAACGTTTCCGTGGGTCTTCAACATCTGTGAAAAACAAATAAAAATTAAAAGGAATTGATGTCTAAGACTTCGTGCAGAAATTAACTAAAGCGCAAGTTTTAATTTAGCAGTATGTCAAAGAATTGATGTTATTCTAAGTTTTAAAATAAATTATATTATTAGCAGGCCGCTTCCGTAAAAAAAGCTGACACTTAGTAGGTAATATAAAGAGACCTATATATCTTTTGCCTGAAATTTTTAATAGCCAGCTATAAACTAAGACACATGATTAATCAAAAAGTATCGACATACATTGTCATCAATCTTCCAATAATATAGGACTTATCGTCCGTTACGATGCAATGGAATTAACATTACCAGACGTGTCAATGAGTCACGGGCCACTAGGGTGATTCACCCTACCTGCGCGGGCGCAGAAGCGACCCAAGAAACTGTTAACAGAAAAGGACAGGTAGCATAAAAGAGACAGAAGGCACGACACCTTTGTAAAGACTTACGGACCCCTACGGCAAGGAGCAACGAAGTGACAATTTATTTTAGATATTTTTAACACCAGAGTGGGTTTGTAAAAACCCTTCGGAGTATTTTTACGTGTGGGTCGCTCACTGATCGTTAGCGCTGAACTTGCCACTTGAAGATTAGTTAATGGATTTTCGTGTTAAGATAGCACCAGCACCACAGCTGAATGAACATTAGGTAAGGACGAAGAAAATATTTGAAAGTAATGTACCTAGTATTGAAAATAACTTGCATGTACAACATAAATTGCTTCTTTATAGACATGTCCTGCGCTATCGCGAAGCTCTCTGTCATACGGGACTTTACTACAATTAAAACAACAGACATAAACAAATGTCTTGTCAGTGCCTGTATCTGTGGATAATTGAAAACGTTAGCGTCCAAATTACTTCTTCGTTTATAAGTAATAAGGAAGATACTAAAATACAAGACCAAGAAAAAGAAACAGTAGAATCGTGTCTATAACAGAAACCTTATTCTTTTGTAGAGAATATAAAACTGAAATAAACTTTATTATAATTATTGAATCAACTCTCAAAGCAATCATTCGAATATAAAGATTTCTTTGAAGCGCCATCTCACGTTATACGCGTTATATAGTGGTCATAAAATACGCAGAGCCTACAAATATATCATATTGATATATGTATTTGTCCAGGAGTTCCATAAGTACATACTAATATTATAAAAGTGATCATATCTCTGCAGTATATTTTAAGTTTGAGCGTTATTAAGATTTTATTGTCTATAACTTTACCCTTATAATGACATTTCATATAGATTAATTTACCTATATTTTTCAAACAAATTATTATTTATTTAACTATACTCTTTCATTGACGATATTCCTAAGCTTCCTACTTTGGTTTCGTTTTTCTTTTTTACATATAAATATGGTATAATATATGTAACCATAGTTACGAAGAATTGTACGACGTCAGAGGAACAATGCCGAAATACTACGAACGCGATTCGACTGCGTGTGTCAAATGTATAGTTGTGTGCGTGTCGTGCTTCTTCATTAATTTAATGTATTTTAATTAATATTTAATAAAAATATTATTATTCTCCACTCCTTCTCCATATAAACGTTAACTGTGCCAAATTTCATACTCTTCCGTCCGCGCAATTTTCGTAAAAAGTGGTACAAAGTTTTTGCTTCACGTATTAATATATGGATACTGCTAGATCTCTAAATTGATTTTGGTAAAATTTTGGCATGATAATTGCTTAAAGAGAAGCTTTTATGAGAAGACCATGACTGTTTTTGAACAAAACCTTAGTCCTGTTACTACATTATAATTTTCAAATTGAATCTCAATTAGCAGCAACGAATCGCTGTTTTTAATTTAATTCCTAACTTTGCATCTCAATATCCGATTCCTCCTTTTAAAGTAACTTGGTAAACTATTGGAGTTAGAATGGAAAACCGAAGACGAAGACCCATAAAACATCGAGAATTTCACAAAGGAGTTGACGAGTTTTAACAATCTTGCAACTTGGAAGTAACTTATAACCGAATAGATGTCAAGGGACGAGCACTCGCGACGATAAAACCGCAAAGCACCTTGAAACTTTCAATACAATTCTGCTTAGAAGTAGAGAGATACTTTTAAAAACAGTAGGTGTAATATTAACATGTCGAACGGCGTCTAGGTCACCGCCTTAAGCGATAAATTTTTTACTCTATTCATCATGTTTAATGCATTTATTTATTGTGTTTTACTTTAGTATGTATTACTGGTCTAGCATTGTCAAGTCTATGTGATGACCATGAGGTCCCGTTGCCGATATCTACCCGAGTAGCGAATTAAGATTTCTCATTGGTAAGATGACATTTAGAAGTCTAAGTTTAGTATCTTTCAGAAACTGGTACGAATCGTGTACTGCGTCTGGTCGATTATTGCGTGTTACTTTGGCTTCCTAATGATATTGGTCTTTTATGACATATAAAACTCAACTCAAAAGACACTTGACTATTCTGGACTGATGTTAAGCTGTCTCCTAAAGCTGTCCTGCTTAACATAATCGTATATTTAACAATGGCATCGTAAAACAGAAAACAAATACATTTCGCCAGTTTGGCCACAATAACGATTAGCTTGGTCTCGCTTAACTTGAGTTTAACTTTGGCCCTTCGCCAAGAATTTCTGCTGTACACTTGCTGAATCGTAATATCCGTAATGTTTCAGCCGGGACCGCTTATCTTCGGCATTCACACCAGCTTTTTTTCAAATTGTACAATAAAATGGAACTGATTTTCTACTGAATGTGCAAAAATCTTTTATTTTACTTTTATTGGACGAGTGCACCGAATTGACTTTTTAGTAATTGGTCGTCTAATCTGTCTTACGGAAACCAGGGCTCTTGACTATACAGAATTGATGCTCTGAAAAGATTGTCGCATTAGACGTACAATTATTTAAGTGTTTTTGATTAATTAAGAGATCATCATCTCTTAATTAATCAAAAATAAAATAATAAAAAAAATAATAAAAGTTAGAAAGCAGTTAAAGGGGAAAAAGTTACATTCCTAACTACTATTTTAGATTCTATTCCTGCACGCGACTTTAATTTAAGTGATTCAAAGATATTTTTTGTGTCAATGTTATATATGTTTCAAAGTTAGTACCTAACATCGAAAAATACTTATAACTAAGACAAGATAACTCGGATAAAATAGCACGCGTACAGTCACACCTGTTTTTAGATGGTAGCAAGCAGAAATAACGGATTTCCGTTTGCTATTTCCTACTATACTGACATACCTTTAATGCAAATGTCACGAAAATAAACCTTTAGGCCGGACAAACATTTTTTGTAACCAAATCATCGTTATATACCAAGGATGTTTTTTAACTTTTAATAATAAAATGTAAAACAGGCATTATATATTCCGGCGATGTTAGTGCTACCTGTTTCCGGCCTGATGAATCAAAGCTTTTAAATGATGACGGCTATGACCTAACCGTGGACAATGGTCGTTGGGTTCGTGAATAATTTTAGCACTAATGATACCTTCCGGCGCTAGGGCTGATATTATTAGAAGCTATATGATGACACGTGTATTGTTTCCTACGGAATCGACCGCTGATGCGTTAGGGGAATTTAATTTATATTGATTCGTTTATCGAGTACCTTCGTGACGCAACGGTAGTCAATTTTACTGCTGTGCATAGGTTCTTAGGTTTGATTCCCAGGTCAGGCAAATATAGTACGAAATCTGGCAATGTGTCAGGTAGACGGCAATAGTCAGATAGAAGTACATAATGCGTTTCGTTGCCCATGAGCAAGGGGAGTTTCAATTAGTATTGCTTGCGTGTTGGATCTAATTAATTATAATTTGGATATAACCTAACATTATTGTATTGTCAAAGACTGAATGAGAGGTATGTTATACTAACATTACGCAATGTATGTATAAGTACAAGGTAATAGTACCTAACCAGCCTCACACAGTTCCAGTCACCAATTTTCATTCAGAAAACACAATACCATGTGACTGGGTAATCAACTCTAAGCCCTTACGCTCGGTAGTTATACTGCTTATATAATACATCAACCGCCGAAGCAGCTAATGTAATTAAGGACATTAATGATCTATTATTAGAAAGGTTCCCTATTGGTTGTAGCAATAGAAAATAATTACGCAAAGCCATCGATCGGTTACACAAGACAATTGTGGACAATTAACTATGGGAAAAGTTTAATGCGCTATTGATAGCCGCAGAGGGCTCCTGAGAAATGACCCACACGCAAACACGGCTCTCATTATGATCAATCTAGATTATGTTATGCGATACATGTGCACAAACATAGTAAAAATCTGCTGCAACTAAGGAACTGTCATTTATCTGACTGGTTAGTCCAGCAGCTTTGAACTTGACGAAATGTGGCTCAACTCCAGGTGAAGCAAAAAAAGGTATTGCCTTCGTAATACTCCCTTTTTATCCAACTCTTTTTCTTCTTCTATATAATTTCTATTTAAATTCTTTAAGTAGAAGTTATATATGAGACAAAAATCAAAATTAACACGTGTTGAACATTGGTAATCAACTCGATTAAACGATTATAATTTATTCTTAAAGTTGCTAGTAGACTGAACATATTTAACGGGTAGTATTTAACTGTTCCTCAATTTTTTGCATTTGTTCCACCAAAAATACTAATTGCACAGCAAAATATATTTAAAGAGATTAAACTATGTCGATGCCGCCCCGCTTCGTGGGGCTCCTATTTTTGGTGGGTTTAAGAAAGAACCTAACCCTTCCAAGAAGGAATTCAGTGATTTGAGGCGTATAGATTATTTATTTTTGAGGCGTATAGTTCGTTATGATATATTTTATTTTAGTGAGCATATTTTGCTGTGCTATTAGTATTTATGATGGTCATTATATTTAATCCCATATTTAACTACTAAGTTTCCGCATCGAGCATTTTATAATAATAATAATAAATAATAAAGTTTATTACTCCATAAGAATAACACTTAATCTAGGTATAAAATTTAGGGCTTAAGGAATATATAACAAACTGGAGACCCTGACTTCTAAACTAGGTATGGACCTGTATCTTAGAAGCCAGTGCTACCTTCTGATAATTACATTTATATAAGACTAACAAATGGTTACAAACATTGATATTCTCATAAATAGTGAGACAATACTAAATACAAAAAGGGCTAGTGAAAATGGAGAATGTATCTTTCTTTATTGCACAGAAGGAATAAAATTAAAGTGTAATTAATTGTTGTGTGACGTGTGTGTGTATGTGTGTAGGTGGGTGTATATAAGGATGTTTGAGTGTGTATGAGTGTATATATAAATATATTAAGGCAAGCCTGACTTCTAGTCTTATATGAATCCATCCATTGCCCAGCATAGTTCTCCACTAAGTACAACGTCCAAGATTATTTGCCAGAAACAAATCCAACCCTAAAAACATTAATGCAGCCATTTTCTATTACAGTTTTTATTTGCACAGCATTAATTGTAAAGTAATCACAAAGTTTCTCATTTGAAATTCAGCTGTATTTTTACAAAATTTATGCTTTCCATTAAAAACAATTTTCTCTCGTAGCTAGCTGTTCCCGGTGCTTTTAGTCGGAAATTGAATTTTTGTAGGAACATAACCAGCGGGGAAATAATCTACAAACCAAATTAAAGTGAAATTTTCAGCCTTTTTGTATGCTGATATGTTTTAGAAGATTATGGAAAGAAGATTTCATTAGCTTACAAGAGACAAGCCAAGAGTACTTTATTAGCAAATTTCTGGCTCGGATTATATGGTAACACAAATAAGACCATATTTAAGTTCTTGTTGGTTCAGGTTCTCATATCGACTGTCGAAGATTTTCATGACAAAATTGGTAAACCCTAACCGAAACCTTATTTTCATCGTGCTTAGAAACCTCAGTATAATATAATATATACAATAATATTCTATCACATACACACAACACCATCTAGCCTAAACTAAGCAGAGCTTGTACTTTGGGTACAAGACAATGGATGAACATACATATAATATACTTTTTACATACATACATATTATACATATAAATACCCAGACCAAGACAAATATCTATGTTCATACACATAAATGTTTGACTTGTGCGGAAATCGAACCCGCGACCTCAGGCGTGGCATTCAGTTACACTAACTACTACGCCATCGAGCGTAACCTTAAATAAAGCAGTTCGGTTTAAATGATCGCCTCGCTAATGAAAATGAGCTCAGTGCGGTCGATACCCAAACGAGACCAAGTATCTACCTATGTGTGATATACAAATAATTGTGTTAGCTCTGGTTGTTCCTTGCGTCCATATTTCAATTGTCGTAAAGTTGCCCGCGACATAGGAATTAGTTCTTATACGGTAAATATCCTTTAATATACAAGGTGTCCGGTAATTAATGGATAACCTTGAAATGTCTTATAGTAGAACTGAAGGCCGTTCAGAAAAATAAAAAGAAAAATAACAAAAAAATTGAAATAAAAAAATATAATATTAAAAAGTGCAAGCTATATTAGCATAGCTTACTTTTGACTGTCTATCTATTAGCAAAATTAGTGTTTAATAATAAAACAACAAAATTCCGATGGATTTCATTCATTTATGGTCGTAGTAAACAAGAAAGTTACACGTGGTAATTAAAAAAAACACATCTCAGGTAGTATTTAAATTAATCAGGTAGTATTTCAGATCTTTTTCATATTTTTCCTGAACGGCCATCAGTTCCACTATAAGACATTTCCAGGTTATCCATTAATTACCGGACACCCTGTAGAAGGAAAATAGAGGTTACGATTTTTTTTTATTTTTTTTTTATTTATCGTTTACAAAAAAGTACAAAATTATTATATAATAACAGCAACTAAAAACCACAAAGGTTTAGTACAGCGCTGTCTGTGAGTCAATCTCAACATATTTTACACATTAAGTTGTAAATACATTCTCTTCAATATAAAATACCTAAATAACAAAAATTAACATATTGTGTTAACTATAAACTAAAGATCGTTGAGCATTAGAACTAAACATACAATGTAAACAATATCACATTTCCGAGCGCGATTAATACAAATAATTTTATCTTACCCTCTAATACAATATATAAATAAAACATTGTATTACCGCTATTGGATTGTGATATTAATGTTTTAATTAATAAATTAATATCTACAAGGAATTTAGGAAAAAGTGTTTTAGTTTCATTTTGATATTTTTCATCGTGATGCTATTATTTAGATTTGTAGGTAGTTTATTAATAAGTCGGGGTAAAATATAGCTTGACGTGCGCTCGCCATACATATTGTTAGCGCGTTGTGTACGAAGCCGATTCTTAGTAACTGCCCGTGTACATACAGGATGTTCAATAATGTCTTTTAAAGAATTATTAAAAAACTGTTCTTTAAGAATAAACAAATCTACTTGACGATGTACTGGTAAAACTTTACAATGTTTAAAAAGACCATTTGCATTATCGTGGTATTTTATTTTTATTTTGGGCGATACTATTTTTTTTAGAATTTGGACCTGCAGTTTATAAATATTGTCAAGATAGGTTTTATATGTTCGACCGTAACTACTAATGCCATACTGAATGTAGGATTCTGCCAATGCGTTATAAAGTATAATCTTTATTTTGAATGGTATTCGGTTTTTAAGTACAGTTATATGTGCAAGAAATTGTCTAAGTTTATCGCAAACTCGTTCGATGTGATAATTCCAATTGAACTTTTCATCGATAATCAGTCCAAGATATTTTTGCTTTTCAACAATATCTATAGATGGGCAATTACACTTAACTGCACCAACAGTATGCAAACACCTATGTTCATGAGCTACTAAATGCGGTATTGGCATTTTTTTAATGTATGGTGATTTGATACATAGTAACTTTGTTTTGCTTGGATTCAAAACAAGACCAGCATCATGACACCACTTTGTTAGGGCATCAAGATCAGACTGTAAGCCTTCCCAAGCGTTATCGATATTCCTGTTGGCAATAACAAGGCAAGTGTCATCCGCGAACTGATAGCAAGTGCTATTAGTAATGTAATGTCTCATATCATTGACATAAGATAGAAAGTGTAAGGGGCCTAAGATGGATCCCTGAGCCGTTCCTTCAGTTACTGGCATGAACTCACTACAACTGTTATGTATTTTTACAGTAAAAGTACGATTTTTTAGATAATTTGCACACCAGGTTAATAATGGACCACGCACTCCACAGCTATCTAGTTTTTCAATAATCTGACTATGAACTAGTGTGTCGAAAGCCCGCGAAAAGTCAATAAAGAGAGCAAGCACATACATTTTTTCATTTAAATAGCTATTTACTTCGTCTGTGAAGGTTGACAAAAGGCCAGTCGTACTTTTACCAGGTTGAAAACCAAATTGGTGACTACTAATGACGTTATATTTCTTATAAAATACACGAATTTGCTCACATACGTATTTCTCAACTATTTTATCTATAGACGAGAGCAATGTTATCGGGCGATAGTTCATGTATTCGTTCTTTTTACCGCATTTGTGGACTGGTCGGACGCAACCTATTTTGAGGTCGTCTGGATATATACCAGTTTCAATGCTCCTTTTAATTAAGTCGGCAATTGTGTTAGATATGCTATCCCCAATCACCTTAATATCAGCAACCTTGACATTGTCAATACCTGGCGCTTTCCTCGAGTTTAATTTTTTTATTATTTTATTTACGCTGCCCGCCGTCGCTTTTTTAAATAAGATACTAGAATCCAATGATATACGTATCATATTGTTGTTCGTAAGTTTTATACTACAGTTAGGCATGATATCTTTAACCGCTTTGTTAAAAGTATTTGCAAAGTTATTGGCAATTTTGGTCACCGAAATCCCTTGTGCATCAAAAGCTCTAAGTATAGCCGTATCTATTGACAGTGTCACTATTAAACTAACGGTCCAATAAAACGTATAAAATGGCTATTTCTACGACATTCAATAATTAACTGACAAAAGCTAAGCAAGTGACAAATATAGAACAAAACGATTAATATCCCTATCTACAGATAACCAAATAATAATGGCTAACAAACTAATGCATTGATACAACAAAATCATCAAGGCTACTATAAAATTTACGCTGAAACGATACAGCAATATATTATCTATTATATCTTATCTTACATCAATACTCCAAGCGAATATCACTCCTAATACAACGCCTTTAAGTTGGCCTTCGCTTGTGTAGTTTTCTCAAGTGTATTCAATTATAGGCCTATTGTAGGCTCAATAATTCAGTACTCTAAAACGGCCTAGAACAACGTCCATCGTTATCGAACTGAACAAATTGACTAGTGATTGCCTTTTGCTTTGATGTTCTTCAAAATGTTTTAACATGAATGGAGTCAATACTTTCAAGGAAATTTGCTTAGAATTTTATTTGTTATTTTCACACTACGGGGAATTACTAAAGACTATAGAAAATAGGATATTTTTTTAAATACAGTTGTTTTATTTGTATTACTTAAGCAGCAAAAATGTATATGGGTCGTTTGCCAAAAACTACAGGCGCCTGTAACATCAGGAGCTTTCTCGTACATTTAAACGTACGTATAAAACTTTTTTATATCCGTCTGGAAGAACCCAATTGGTAGGGAATACGCAGTAAAGAAATAATTCCGCAATCTAAGCGTCCGTCACAGATACTTGTTTATTTAGAAAGATAATTTTTAAACAGTAGCATCTTAGCAACAAATGGCACTCAGTTGGAAATGCAAATATCACCAACGCAACTAATACGCTTTTAAATTAACGCCATCTAATGTAGGTAACTATTTCAATAATCATTAATGTTGTCTCCTTTTGTTTCATTATTGTATAACTATAGAGTAAGACGTGGGATTAATTAATTTAAATACGCATGCATTAAAAAATCATAACTTTATACATTACTATTACAACAAAATGTTCATTGCCGCAGTGTATCTGTATAATAATATAATTTAATGTAATCTGTAACAATCCCTGAGAACTTTTCGCAGGACAGGCTTAGCATAGTGCGGGAGATTATATACAATTATAATATGTTAAAGCAACGTGTGAAAAAGTGTTAATAAGTAAATCCGACATTGTATAATTGCTTTATGGCAATAAACAATTATTATTATTATTATCTTTTGCCCGCGCGTTCGCTCGCTTTAATGTACATTTTGTCAATAAAATTCTATCCATATTTTCTGTACCCCTAACAACGTGTATACTTTCATGATGATCGATTGAGTTGTTAAGTTGTGAAACAGTAACTAACAAATTCACATTAGCATTTATAATATTAGTTAGAATAGTGAGGATGACTTTTTTTCTTCTATAGCTAAACAACTACACAGCCTGCCTTATGGATAGTAAGTTTTTACCTGGGTCTATGGACGCTTGCAATACTGTAAATCGACCGGGGCTGTATCTGTGTTGCCAGCGCAAGTGACAAATGTATTATTTATAAGATTAGCGTCTCGTTTTAAGATAATGGGGTACATCTGACGACCGTACCTACATAAAACAAGATTATTAGAGAATCTGTAGAATTCAAGCACTTCTCTAATTGATTGGTCCAGTGACTTTACGGTCATACTGAAAGTTTAAAACTCCCGTATCTTTTAGTAAAATAAAATTATTACTTTTCTCTGAAACAGTTAAGATTGTTATCAAACAGAATCAAAAGAATACTTATGAATTCCTTTTTAATACATTTCTTATCTGTACCACAGATTATATCATTCCCAAATATTCCAACGCAATATAAATTCTTTAGCATCGGAACACAACATCTTATATTCATAATTAAAAAAGTTATCAAATCACAAATATAACACACAAGGATAAATATCGATACAATTTTGTATTAAGAAACGTTATTAATAGCGTTTACGGGAAATAACGTCTTATAAACAACGGTTGTTCATTGAAAGCTCACTCGATACCGAGAACAAAGCCAGATATCATAACAAATATGACGCACCGATCAATACCTAGATACATATACTATACATGTAATACACTTAATACATAGTAGTGTTCTTTATCTTCAAGACTTGATTCATAAATGCACGAATTGTATAGATATGCATTTTATTTTCTAGAAAGTACTATCTATACCTACTAATATTATAAAGCTGAAGAGTTTGTTTGGTTGATCGCGCTAATCTCAGGAACTACTGATTCGAATTGAAAATTTGTTTAAGAGTCCGATAGCCCATTTATTGGGGCAGGCTATAAGCTATATAACATCACGCTACGACCAATAGAAAGAAAGAAAGAAAGAAAGAAAGAAAGAAAGAAAGAAATCTTTATTGCTATTATACAGCTTCCAGGTGGGCACAATGTGTATGAAGATAAAAAAAATACAAACAATAGGAGTGGAGCATCATTTAAAATGTTGCAAAAACGGAGGAATTTCCTTTATGTGACGCAGTGGGTAGTGTAAATAACTGCCACGCCTGAGGTCGCGGGTTCGATTCCCGCGCAAGTGAAACATTTGTGTGCATGAACATGGATGTTTGTCTTGGTCTGGGTGTTTCTACGTATAATATGTGTGTATTTACAAAAAAAAAGTATATATTATTATGTATGTTTATCCATTGTCTAGTACCCCTAGTACAAGCTCTGCTTAGTTTGGGCTAGATGGTGTTCTGTGTATATAATAGAATATTATTATTATTACAATTCGGAATTGCCGGAAGACTGGGATAGTATGCTGAGTAAAGTAAGACCTACGTACTGGAAGGTGACAGCTTATAATAATTATGATACAACCACGCTTCTATAAGCACGTATATTATTGTGATATAAGAAGTGTTCCCATTGGCGTTTAAAGTAACGTAGGTACTTTAAAATTCTCTTATAGGCTGAACTATGACATTTCATTAAAACACGATAGGGCAAAGTATAGCTAGAATTGTATTCGCTTTCGCAGAATGTAAACTACTTACGGTACGATATCTAAAATTACTTTTTAATTCTATCCTCATCTACCAGTATAGGGCAAAGTCCTACCAACATCTTTGTCCAGACAAAACCGAAGTGAAATAAATTATTAACCTGACTCACAGTTATTTTAATTGCATTAATACATCAACTTAGACTCAATTCCCTGCAGGCTAACACATTTGTTAAACAAGAATGAAATATGCGTGACGCATCCACAAATCACCAATAAAACACATCCAATTGTTCCACGTCAAACGCATAACATAATATATCTAAGTTCTAAAACATTTTCTTCTATAATAACAGACATAAATTATTACTCTTAGTTATCTGTTGGCTGTCAAACAGTCTGTTCTTTGTCAACATCGAGATACAATTTAAAAAAGTACACCACATCAAAGACTTGTCGCTGGTTCGTTTCACACCCAGCTATAACTGACCATCCGAAAATAATACGCGATGTAGGTCACCTAGTCTAGGCGATATGAAATATTGACGTTTGAGAAAATGAGAAAGGACGTAAGTTAGCTCTAAACGTTTGTACACACATGCACAACGCAACAAATAGTGTGGCTAAGGAGAAAAACTATACATTTCAGTGTGTCTACCTATTTACCATGTAGAATAGTTAGAAATATCCAGCTGAAATAATTATTCTGATAAGAGCGTTTGGGGTTTCATTCATGTTCCTATTAAAAATCGTATCTTTGTGTTTGTGTTTTTCGGTGAGTGTGTTTCCCAAAGCTTCTACAGAAGGTGCTGCACTATATTGTTAGGTAGAGGAAGCAATCGTTCATATCTCTTGCGATGTCAGCGTAGCTAAGTACTTCTTCACGCAATCGGAATGTGTAATGCATAATTTATTGTTGGTAATGTTTAAACGTCAATAGTAGATCATGCTTTAGGATTTTTAATTTAATTGTATAATTAATTATCGTAAAAACCATTATGATAGGTTTATGAATATTTATTATTTTCTCTCTCTCTCTACGATTGCACGAATGTCGCCCTCGATGCTGTACCCTAGGCCTACAGACAATGGTAATTACTTGTGATATTTCTTCCAAGGTATTTCTTAATGACATGCTTATGGTTGTTTAATCTGTGTTGCTACTTAAAAAATGGATAACTGTTTAAAAAATCATATGAATGGGAATAGTACGACTTTTCTGTTGAACATGATTTTATTATTTTTGCTTTCATCAATAATACTTTTATTCCATTCAAATTAAGAATTGTAAGACCGCCATTTTCTTTTAGATATGCAGTCTCGTGTACGAGCCCTTACTACTAAACGGAGTCGTATGTTATTGTTAGCTGTCAAAGCTACCGTACGTATTGCTTAGGCATTTAGCAATGACGTTCTCTCGCCAAAGCTGGTTACTGCTAAAAGGAATTCCATGTTATATATTGACCAATGTATATTTGTAGTTATACGTCAACACACTTAGTTATTACAACATGGTGGAGCAATAAATCTTTGAGTTTATTTCGGCTTATAAAGTAGATGGATTGATTGGATATATTTACGGATATTGAGTTAAGTAGATAACGTAATTTGACCTACTGCGCGTGTCGTGTTTGTGGTCGGTTTATTGCCGTTGTGGGCCGATCCTTCATAAATGATTGTAGGTATACAAAATGCTTAATATTTAAAATCCATATGCATAATTTTATTTGTAATTAATGGACCTTTTCCCTAGCCTTTATATTTCCCAAGTCACTTGGGGTCGGCTTTTCTGGTCTAATTTGATTTGACTGCCACCTGACACATACACAGGATATTATAGAGCACTGAGTTCCCAATAACGACTGCGATAGATGTTCATGGCAGCCGGGACCGACGGCTAACGTGCTCTCCGAGGCACGGTTTGTAATTAATGGACCGATTTTTAGTAATATAATTATTTTACTATTAGAAAACTAGGCCATCCAAAAGTAACATACGCTATATGATATAATACTACGAGCCAAGCGAACGGAGCATAAGCGTAGGTGCGACCGCGGGGATCAACTAGTCTTTTATAAATGCGAAAGTAAGCCTGTTTGTTATGTTTTTCCGACTAAACCACTGAACCAATTCTAAAAACTTAATATTAACGAGTTATAGGTATCGAACGACTTGAGAGCTTGTCACTACGGCTTAGCTGAAGCGGCTATAATAATAATTGTTTTCACACACTTCCCAACTCATCTTTCTTGGTAACCTGTCATCACTGACATCATCATAATCCTTTGTCATTGAATTGTAACACTCGCTCTTGGCTCATTTGTTACTGAACAAGTTTAAGCATTTATTAATGAGCTATTTGTCAGTGCTAATGAATCCGTGGGCTAAAATTGTTTTGGACATATCCTTCTTTCTATTTTAAACCTTATTCTTAGCAGGTTATGTATAAAAATTGCTTAGCATTGAGATAGGCGCCATGTTGAATATTTCATATCATTTAAGAATTATAAAAATACGTTGTCGTATTATTAGCAATAATTTATCCGTAAAAGTCTATGGTATGTAAATTATTTTAATTTGATACGATTTCGGTTTTTTTATTTATGAGACCACATTTAGATTGACCTGATGGCGCAATAGTTTAAGTGGCCTCCGCACTAATTTCAACGCGTTATGAACTGTATGTTCAATTCCTCTTACGAAACTGCGTGACATTTATATCCGTTGAATTTCTGTGATACCAAAAAAGTAGTAGAGACTTTATAGACAGAGTAAGCGGAGTTAGTCATCCAAATTTAAAATAAAAGTAAATTCTCGCTAGTCTATTAGCACAGAAACTAAATTCTAAATTTAAATAAAGTGTAATCTAAAATAAAAAATGCCATAATACCAGACACAAAAATTACATAAAACAGAACACGAGCATGGACTTAATAAAATTAACAGTGCTATTAAAAAAGCAATTGAATATCGTTTAGGAACGCGTACCTAACTAATGTAATTCTTTCACCAAACATTTCTTTTAATCCTAAACGCAGCTGCATAGTTTATTTATACTGGCCACAACCCGCTTCGTATATCTGTGGGTTGCCAGATATGGTTTTAAATATACCGCACATTTCTACTTTCATGATTATCTATATAATAAATATTTTAAATAGTCTTCATGAGTAATTTACATTATATTTATTTTGACTAAGCATGAATCTTTAGCGCTACTGTATAGGCTTTAATTCCACGTATTTTATCTTTAATGTGACGTGTGACAAGATCAATATTTTGTCACATATTATCATTCAGCTTGGGTGTAAAACTAAGTATTTTTTAATCAATAGTCTGAATTAATTCAGCGATGCATTTGGCCAAAGTTCGCATAGTATGCGCTCAACTCAGTTGATCCTGCAATTAAACCGATTCTTAATTTATCAATACATAATTAATCACAACGGTAAATTGTCGAAGTATTCAAGTGTTACTGAACCTATAATTAAAACTTGCGCGTACTTCTTCGACAATTGTCTAATACTAGTTAATTATGATGACTAGCGTTTAATAATAGTAATAAATATTGCTCGAAATACAAACCTCAAAGTAAACCACAAATAAGAGTGTAATTAATAAATCATTAATTCATTACGGACAAACATTTACAAAGGTCGTTGTACTTTAATTAGTACCTGGGTTAAAAAGGCCGATATTTTCAAGTAAAAATACAGACATATTAGCACGACTATGTATTGGGGAAGAGGTCGGTAAAGTTATATTACAACCACAATGCGTCAGCTATGGATAAGCCCTACGTAATCAATGTCAAGCCTATTGCTTCTACAGGCATACTGGCAAACTCAGTGCAGCTACTGAGAATTCTTTGCAGCGAAACTGAATAATATATTGCCCGCCTAGCACGATCTCAGACGTGTATGACAGAGATGTGCTTTTACGGTAGTGCAGTAAGCATACATTTACACCATTGGTTCACCGCGACTGTCAGAAAAAAACAATAAACAAATAAAATCAATTCACACGGATTCAAAGTCACCACTATTATTGGGATACCCGTGCCACCTGGCAACCCTGATCGTCCAACATCTAGTTTAATTGATACACAGCACATCTTACATTCCACGAGCTTTATTGGACTCAACCGGAGGACCAAGAAATTCCTGAACGAATTTTTATAACTAACATCAAATTTGTACGATGCTAAAGTTTTCGATGCTTGTTTTAAAAGTTTGAACAACCAACTGTGTTCAACTCGAAGTGCCATTTATAAACAATTAGTCTGGTAGATAATTATGTCGTCGGTTGAAACAAATTGTACGGTTTCTTATTATGTTTGTAGGTGGGAAAACCTTGTAAGAAAGAAGAACGCTTTGTTGATCTAGTGTGAGCGCATGCAAAGCTGATTGGTCTCGTATCGTTGGGTTTTGGATTTGATTATCTGGTTGGGTAAACATAGTGTTTTTGTATATTTTCTGTTTGATAATTTGCAATAGCATGGAAACTAGTAAAATGATATATGGCAATATGCTCTACTCCTATAGCGGTGAAGAATCATAGCAATATATCTATGATAATATTATAAAGCTGAAGAGTTTGTTTGTTTGTTTGAACGCGCTAATCTCAGGAACTAATAGTTCGAATTGAAAATTATTTTAGTGTTGGATAGCCCATTTATCGAGGAAGGCTATAGGCTATATAACATCACGCTACGACCAATTGGAGCGGAGCAGTAACGAAAATGTTGCACAAACGGGGTGAATTCTCTTATCGGCGCGGGTCAGCTAGTATAAAATACGTCTTTTGCAAACTACATAGATAGATTCACGACTGTATATCTCCAAAGGGGTAGGCAGAACTGTATTACCATCACTTTTCATTAGCAATGCTTCTAATCATGTAAAAGTGCACTTGCCTATTCTGCTCTATCACGTTATTCCCGAGTCAGGCAAAGTGTAAGCAATATTAAGTCACAGAAGCCTAACAAAGCCATTTCATGGAAATTCTCAGGAGCTCACTCACCCGGTAGTACCAGACATATCAGTTTCTACCAACATTATTATGACTAATCAAGAATACTCTTAAAATGAAAGTTCAAAGGTTTTTGACACGTGTACTGACACACACAAAGACAAACAAACAAACAACATCCACAAGACACTTATGACGTAATCACTGCACTACGATTCGGACTAATGTTTATACACGACTATGACAAAAGGTTACAATCTGACAAAGTGTTGTAATTCCACACCGTTACATATTTTTAATGGTTCAACTAACAGTGCAAATTAAACTCTAAATATATATAGTTAAGATAGGATTTGCGTCGTGTTTAGTTAGGAAGTGGCAGTGCCGGCGCCTTTGACCGTCGTGATAATATCTACGAAGCAGGTAAGGTTTATTGCCGGTGAGGGCCCCCGCTCCCCTGGGCCTCCATGCCGACGCGACGCGCCAGCGATCTTTAGCCGTGTTGTTTTTCATATGAGAACTGACTATTCAGGGAAAGGATATTGGTTAAAATTGTCCAGACGCTTTTGTACTCCGAAGGACGGATGTAAGTTAGCTTCAAATCAGTCAAGTTGTGACGTGAATGAAGCTTGCAAATGTGTTTTCTGTTCCTATTGGGCCGTTATGACGAGAAGACATGGATTATAGGAGTAAATCTATTGGTGCCATAGGATTGAGACCAACCCGAGAGAAATGACGTTAAGGGGCTTATGTCGATATCAGCATTGCAAAATAACAAAAAAATTCAATGTAATCTTTTAATGTCGATAATAAATGTTTAATGACACATAAAACATTTACGATCGAAATAAATAGTCAATCTAATGAGAAATCTCAGATATGAGATTTAAATTTTCTTCTGACTATAAATATTTTATCTCAAAATATCCGATTAGACTGATATGCCAAAGTACATTATATAAAAGAAATATTATATAAAATTTTCTTAACATAACGAGATGGGTGTAAAAACCCAGGATTCAATCTCTTCGTCTAAAAGTAATGAAAATAAATTACCTGGGGTCTTTTGACCCACAGGGCCCATTATCAACCTCGACCGAGGTATGACCCCAATGTGTCTGCACACCAAGTTACAAGTCAATCGGTCCAGTGGTTCCAGAGTTATGCCTGTCACTAACAGACAGACACACAGACCCACATAGTGTTTTCATAAACCTCTTCGAAGAAGACTCAGACGTTAACTAGCTTGTTACTGTTATGCTGCTCGTCAAAATTACACTATTTGATTACTAATCGGTCGATATTCATACAATGTGCACATAGTACACCAGATTTGTGATTTGCATTGTACGTGTACGCCAATGCCTTCGATCATTGCCCTCATCACCTTTATGGCTCTCTCAGGTCTACGAAGCCTCTCAATCCTTTATAAGTATGACTATTGGCAACCCATTACATCGCCTTGTAGCGAAAACTAACATTTCTATGGGAACTAAATGCAATTCTGTTGCCGGGAAGGTGTTTCTTAACTGAGAAAACGTGTGCAACTTATAGCTTTTGACGACAAGTGTTGTAATAGTTTAAAGGTGCATCTTGTCCTGTGTGACGTAATTGCTTAGTTCATCGCAAATTATTGACTGACTAATAGTTATTCCGAATGTGGATATTCCTAACTATAATATTCTAGTCCCTTGCGACGAAGACATTTCCTATTTCTACGGTTACATTTAATTAAAGAAAACATGCAGGCTTAGAAATACAGAGGAACGGGTTCTTATTCCAATACAACACCTGCCTGATACACTGCTTAGTATTCAAAACTCCAAGAATTGGCCGACTGCAGTATATAAACTAGTTCAATTTCAATGAGAACTTGTCATAAATATTAGCAATCTTTTTAAATCTCGGTTCACAGGTTAAGCGTTAGAACGTGTTCGCCAGACGGTGCAATTTTGTTTGGGTTCGCGTTATCACCGGATTATCGCGTGACTCACCACTCGTCTGGTTACTTTGGCCCATTCACAAACGTGTGTGAAAAAGTAGAAAATTTACGATAAACTTCGTCGTAAATCCTAGTCAGTGTGCAGCATCCCTTATCTGATAGTGGAGATTATGTTCGCCGAAATATGTGCAACATATTATGGAGAAGTTCAACTTTCTTGTGAAGTTTACTTAAGAATTGTGAAAGGTTAATTATTTATTAGTGCATATGAAATTAGTAAGTATAGTTTGCAAGTCTTTTCGCAAGCGCAGCATTATATATCGTTGGCACACATATCAAATGGATTGATAATGAACCAAAGATACGTAGATCTGACATTTTGATATTTATTTTATCTATACTAAAATTACAAAGAGGTATAATTTGATTGTAGGAATAATCTCTGAAACAAATATATCGATCCAAAATTTTTTTTACAAAGCTATCTACACTTATCCTTGAGTAATAAAGGCTTTGTTTTTATGATATACAATACGAGTGAAGCCGTGGGCGTCAGCCAGTAAAAAGCAAGAGATTACCCGAAGGTTTGGGTAGCAAATTACTAATAACGCCTACAGCTAAGTTAGATATGAATTTACTTCGAAATTAGATGCAATAAGTAGCAATCGAACGGTCTAATTAATCGTGAATACAAAGACATTTATCACGTCTAATGTCTTAGCCAATCTTGTATCCAATATCTTAAACCCGCCGCTGCTTAAATAAGTATACCTACTGGCAAAATGTGGGTGGTAACAAACCTCTGCCTATGCTTTTGAGGATATTGTAAGGTTATGTATGTAAATACACATTGTAGGTTTTAATAAAGGTTGTATCACATATTATGTACATACTTAGACGCATTAATAGCTCTTGAAAGGTCACTTCCGTATACTTTAGCCCAATACGGTAGTTAAATTACTACCAGTCAGTGGCAAGCTGCTTGTCATCTGAACACACTTCTTTTGTATAGAGGTATTCATTACATATATTCATGCGTAATCAGGCTCGATTCAACTGATCTTTTGTGACAAACAAGCCTCATAGATCGAGTCGGAATGTGTCAACGTGTAGTCATATGATTTAGATATCTAAATTATAGTCAACTTTCATTTTTCAAAGAGAATTTGTAAGTACTTTGCCATAGATATGTTTTATTTTAATGTTAATAATAAGTAAGTCTTAGTTGCTAACTGCACAAGCATACGTTTATGTCACGAGACTGCCTAAAAGCCACATACACAAACAACATTGTATTCCGTGCGAATAAACAGCACGCAACGCATCGTGTGAGAAATTTATTCAAAATAAATTCAATCGCTTTAATGTAAATTAAATATAGTCTCTTAAAATACAATCGTATTAAATATTTTCTCATACAGAGATTACACTTCAAATAAATGCACTAGCAAAGTGCACATTCACGCCCTTTCCTTTAGTAGGTATTAGCGGCGCAGATATCTCGAACATTACGCGCCGTAGGAAGTTTCACCTTATCTGCAGTTCTAAGTGGCCGAGTGCTTCGGCGTTAAACAGTTGCATTACTAATACCTTAAACGGCGGTAAGTAACCAACCCGTGGCTTACGTACGTGACCTGACACCAGATCGAATGGAAAACTAGGGTTTTCAATCGCAACGGGCGCCGGCGAGATGAACAACATTCCACGACCAGCCTTTGTCATGTTAACCAAACAGAAGTCTCATTATTCTGTTATTTTAACTAGCCGTGGAACGTACGTCGCCATATAAGTAAACCGGCCACTGCCGGTGCCCTCTGAGCGGACATCTACCCCTTCAAGATTTTTTAATGTATTGCTCGAACGTGGACATTTTTTCAAACATATCGTTGTTAAGTGCAATGAACTGGCAATACATCCACCGTCTTTAGAAGTTCGTTTTCGTTTTTTATTACCAAATATCATATCGTATATGTATTGGTTACGAGCCCATCAACCTTCGAATGTGACATGTCACAAGCGATTTGAATAAAATTAAACCCACATACATTTCCGATTGCATCGATTCGAGGAGACGCAAATAAATCGGTTATCTACAACATCAGGATAACATTGTACTTAAATATTATTAGTTTAAGGTGGTATTCTGAAACAGTCGCGGGTCGACACGACATCGACCCCTCGCGCTATTGTGTTGGATCGACTAGTTTTTTATGTGCAAGCGCATCGGCATCGCCCACTCGAGTTTTTGGAATTCCGATAGCGGGTCCCCGCGGCTTCCCCCCGCCCTCCGATCGGCTCCGGGGGTCCGGTTCATTCATAACGCGGCGTGATGCCTATACCCTCTTTCACTAAATTTTTAAACGATCACATGTGTCTGTCAAACCGGAAACGTAAACGAAAACAAACCTATAATTGTTTTCGTTTACATGTTTGATTTATTGTGGAGCAAGAGAAACAAACCACCAACGTCGTTGTCTTAATTCTAAAATGGACTAAATATTACAATGAACATTCTTGTAAACATTCTGACTAATGTATAACACGCTCGAATTTGAATGAAACATGAGTAAGTTATTCCGTGAAAGCTTAATATATACCTGCCATATATACCTATTATAATATAAGAAAACAGGCAAGCAGAAATAAATATACTTAATTAATTGTTAGAAACAAGGAAAATAATATGGAAGCCGCCTTAATAAGCATTGTTTTTATTAATATGTTTTCAATTATGAATTTTAATAAAGATAATTTATTTGATAGCAGAATGTCAGTCACCTTCATATTAATTTTATAAATGCCTTACAGTTATTATGTGGTAATGTACAAAGTTAACACCGTTATGCCTGCCCTGTGGGCCATTTTCTCATCTGTGGGTGTTCCACGTAGGTTTTTATGTAGGTCAAATTATATAGCCTCTTTTACATTATCAGCCTCCTTATTTGGACGAATGAAGGCAACGATTAATTTAACGTTGGCAATAATCTTGTTTAATGTGAGGCTTAATGTCTTATTTTAGAAGTATTTTTGGTAGGTGTAACGTCCATAAAAAGTAGGTATACAGAAAAAATATATCCGTTTCAAATATAACGCATAGATCAGCATAAAGGATTAGTTCAATAATAAACAAAAAGTAAATATCTATTTAATTCTAGACTGGCCACTATTAGCCGATATACTAAGAATTGTTTATTACAGTTTGATATGTTGTGATTTTTTATTACACAGATTGATATACCGATATG
This sequence comes from Catocala nupta, assembly GCA_963675205.1. Taxonomy (NCBI): domain Eukaryota; kingdom Metazoa; phylum Arthropoda; class Insecta; order Lepidoptera; family Erebidae; genus Catocala; species Catocala nupta. The sequence goes on along the minus strand of OY776079.1, from coordinate 6,028,861 downwards.
ATTGTAAATGTCAACGCATGATCAAATTGTTCCCGTGGATGTCATCACAACTGGGTTCATTTTATTATGCCGGTCGACAACCAGCTATAAATTAAAAATGTCTACAATAACATATTCAACTCTCAACCGAGTGTTCTTAACCGCAGAGCACAATAAAGCGGTCAGTTTTATATTACATTATCTATTTTATATTTTTAACTTTGTTTAAACGTCGGAATGCAATTTTCAGCTTTCATTAAAACAAATGCGCGGTGGCGTACGGTGCAGGGGTGATCGTCCACACTCTCACGGCATAATAATTAAGGGGCGCGTTAACCACTCCGTCGCAGTTTATAGGCCGGCTCGGTGGCCGCGCAACCTGCGCCGGCGCAGCGCTCCCGCCCCGCGCCGCCCGCACTCTCCCCTGCCCCGCCGGACCGCATTCCGCTCCCATGCGACTGCGTCCTGCATCCTCCTGACTCCAGGACCTCTCCAAAATGTCATGTTTTTATTAATTTTGCTGGTAGTAACAGACTCTGCGAGTCTTCAACTCATTAAAGAAAGTTGATTTTGTAACGATACATATCTATGCGATGACACTGAATGCAACACAGTGTTAGAAAAACATGGTTCTGCCGAATAAAAAATATTTTTTATTCATATTCAAACAGGTTTCCACGTTCGCTTTGATTAACGACAATTGCGTTCACATTTAAAATGTTATCTTAAATTCAATCAGATAAAAAATTGTGATTGTCACAGCGTACACTACACGTCTCATAATTGAACCATGAAGGTGTCTATTATCCACATCCATTACAAAATCGTTGTCCGTCACAATGTAAAGTCATCTCAGTCGATTCACACGCTTATTGCCTATTCCATTAACTAAATCAGACGATGACGAATCGACCACTAAATCGAGATTATAATCATTATACGATCTCGCGGGCTCACATTCTTAACGAAGAATCCGTGAAGCGTCGGAATGCACGGAATCGATTCTAACTCGTTTTGTTTTCGCCACGTCATAACTCGATGTTCGATCCCGACGCGCACAAACCCGTCCGCTCGAATATTCAATCGATATAGTTTGCCGATTCGGTTAAACGGTATACAATGCAGCATTATCTGCACTATAAGTGTCAAATAGTGAATGTAATTTTACGGAATATTGAAATGGTTTCTAAGCTTATTGGATAGCAAGATAATATTTATTCGACTGGCTAGACGGTAGAAGGATTAAAATATATATTTTTGGCATATGTGATAAATGATCTGCGCATCCTAACAAAGTTTATTTACACAAACTACATATGCACGTACAATTAGTGAGTTAAGATTGGTAACAGTTCTATTTTATTGGCAAACAAACATAACATATTACTTTTGGCAACATTTCAGGTATAATTATAGTAATCGGTTTAAACAAATGTATTCACACCACAGCGTATTCAAACACCACAGTACCTACGAATGTTAAAAGTAAAAATCCAAGATCAACATTTTAAATGAAAGGTCCGTTTGAATTTCACCCGAGATCCCAAAAAGGGATAACAAATGTTTGTTTTCGTACAACCGCAATTCTTGATAACGGTTGGGCCAAATTTAATTAAAATAATTTGAATCTGAAAGTCAGTCTAATTAATAGATATAATTATAATCTAAAAAGCTAAAGTTAAGCTCAACGTTTTCATGTATTTATCTGTATTTCTTTTGTGCTTTTTAAATTACATTTCAGAATCTAAAAATAAACTGATGTTAAAATGTTAATTGCGCACTGGCTGGTCATAAAATCTAAAAAACAATATATGGTATAAATATAGAGGAAAACTCATTGAAATATAATTAGGAACAGGCAAAAGAACTTGATACACCTATTTTATTAAGCGTTCTTGAGAAAATTGTACACTGTTCTTGTATTATTAAATAAATATTTATTAAAAGGGAATTGAAACTGCTCATAAAATGAATAATAAATATCGGCTTGGCTCAATGTAATCAATACTTGTGCTTGCACATAAATGGACATTCAGTAACATCCAAGTGCAGTAATTATGTCGCGGTCAATGTGGCGAGAATGGAAGGTTTTAAGCAGATAACAGAATTCTTTAGCGTCTTTACTTACCTACAAACCTATTCCTACCTGAAGTACCTAAACTGCTTATTCATAATAAATATTTATAATAGTGTGTGTTTAAGCTAACTTTTAGTATTAAGGCCTGAGATGCTTTAACCAGTCAGTCAAATCCGCCAGTTTGACAGACAGAGAAAACGTGGTCTTAAAATCTTTAAAGTCGACGTGACCTGTTTAAATTGCGTCTGCTCACGTACTCGGCGCAAGCGAACCTTGCCTATCAGAAAACCTATATTAATACAGACTAAACTGAACAACAAACCCATTAGAAGCCTTAATCTACTTATAACGCACGATATTTCTGTTTTAATACCAACACCTCGCTATTTGTACTCCCTGAAGTCTGAAAAGTAAGAAAACTAAACAGAAAATGTATTTTGCAAGCAACCCTTACGTTTGGTAACTGACCTATGCTAGAAGATTGGACTATAATGAATTTATATATATATATCTTAGGTTTATTTCTGTGTATGTGTAGCTGATGTATACGTCAGAGCGTCACTTGGGGTTATCAAATAATATCAGGGTTGGTTTGAGGCATAAGCCGCAAACCAACAATAATCCTGAGTGGTAACCTCATTTTCATTATACAGGATGTCCGGTAATTAATGGATAATCTTGAAATGTCTTATAGTAGAAATAAAAATTAAAAATTTAAAAATATATTTATTAAAAGTGCAAGCTATATTAACATAGCATACTTTTGACTGTCTATCTAGTAGCATAATTAGTGTTTAATAATAAAACAACAAAAATCCGATGGATTTCATTCATTTATGGTCGTAGTATACAAGAAAGGTATACATGGTAATTAAAAAAAACCACATATCTCAGGTAGTAGTTAGGATAGATTTTTATTCATATTTTTTTCTGAACGGCCATCAGTTCCACTATAAGACATATTAGATATATGTACTTTTCTGTTTTTCTGTATATTATTCTGTGTATTCGTATAATAATGTGTACTTATGTTTTGAAAATAAATACTTACTTACTTACTTTAACACTAGATATGCCTAAAATAGCATAAGCAGCCATATATCACATTACATGCCTAAAGTATAACGAGAATAGTAGTAGGCTGTCTGTTCGGGTCAAAATTCTGTATAATAAAAAACTAACAAACACTTATTCATTTCAAAAACACCGACAAAGTGTATTTTATATAATCTGCGTTATCGCGAAGAGCCTCAATAGTGCAATTAAGATAAAATCTCAATAATTTATTCCGGTAAATCGGTTTTTGCATACGTTATCTGTGGTTGCCATTCACAACGGAGTAAAATATATACTTTATTGGAAACGTAAAGTAGTACTTTTAAGTATGAATAAACAAAAACCTCTTTGAAAATAAGTCAATACATGTAGTTAGATTTGCCAATCTTTATATTTTAACAGACTTATCTTTCGTCCCGAATGGCTTAACTTTACTGTTGTTACTCAGACTGTACGATGAAGATTTATGGCCATGGAAAACGCCCTGAGTTTGAGGAATTTTACAGGCTACAATCAACATTTCTCATAGAAGCTGGGGATTATAAATATTAATCTGAAAGCATCTTCCAAATGCGTTTTATATTGATTGGTAGCAAACATTAATGTCTAGTGTAGAGACTCGTAAACACCAACTATTAGAGTTTGCAAACTTTAGCACTACATACCTACATGCTGTTAGAGTAATTGTCTAAATTTAGCTTCAAAATAAAATATTAAATACTTAATTGCGATAATACCCTCAACGATAAATATAACATGTAAATACAAAATAACGCGGCGTACCATAAACAAATCACTAAAATGCTTTTTATGGCATGTTCAATAAAAATAAAATACTTCTCGAATCATCGAAAATTTAATTCAATTTGAATAAACGATTGGTAACATTGATTTTAAATATCGAATGCACATTTTTTGCGCGCGCTGGCAGGCCAGTGCCACGGCCGGCGCGCTGCGGACCGGTCCCGTGGAACGGCGACAGGTCGGCACCTGCCTCGCGCGTGGAATGTCCGGCCGCGAATTAAAAGCCTTCCAGATACTCTTACTTAGTTGAGCACAATGACGATTTTCCGGATTACAACTAATTACCAAGAGTTTTTATAATTCCATTAAACATGTATCGCATTTTAATGAGCGCAGGGCCAATTAAAGAAATGATGCCTTTTTACTCCGATCGTAGTTAATAGCGTGATTAGCCAGCCTAAAGAAAAGTTCATTATTTGCAAATGACATATATTGAACCTTTCCCCGTAATGAATGAAAGAGAGCCGGCTTCATCAATCTAAACTTTTGGGTGTAACAGTTGATTTGCGGTTTTATTGAAACCTCACTCAAAGCTTCAGCATTGAAGTATTCAATAACAGAAACGTTGACGTCTCTATTAAACTTTTAACTCAATAGCTAGGCATTCCAAATAATAAATAGACTGTATAGGCAAACATTTGGAGGTCAATTGATGGCAAGTAGTATCAAATTAATAACGATCGAAGTTTACACATAAACATTTATTGCATCATATTCTGAATTCTCTAATACTAACTAATGGCTATAAGAGCTGTGTGCAAGAGATATAAATGTAGCTTTATAACCTACAATGAGATCATCAATATATACACAACATGCTTTACAAAACAAACATTTTATTATGTTCACTGTTTCAATTATACCTTTCAACCTTTTTGCATATTTGTCAGACAATATTACATTCACTACTCTTTAATGCTTAAAATTAAACGCTTTAAGCATATTACAATATTCATGTCAATGTGATGGTAGCTGAAAGCCGGATCTAATGAAAACTGAAGGACTCCAATTTCCATCTAATGTAAATCTTTGTTTAAAGTGTACCAGGAGAAGCAAATATAGCAAATTCGTAAGCAAATACTATAAAATAAATAAAGCACCACGTGGCCTGCTATTTGCAGTGTTACTGAACGCTGACGTCATATTCGATCTCCAGTTTCGGTCATACCTAACCCGAATTTAACGATGTACACGATACGCATAGCGATGATGCAACGATATGTAGAATATTCGATATTATCGATAATATCGACCCTCAAAATATCGATATTTTATCGATAACTAACCATCATCGATACGATATTATCATATCGACAAGAAATTAAATATCAATATCGAACGATATATTATATATAATATTCGATAGTATCGACCCTAAAATATCGATATTTTTATCGATATCTATGTATTTGATCCATTGACTTGGTAGTATTCAATTTTATGTGTATAGTGTATCTGTGTTATTTACCCGGACTTATACTAGGTACTAACTTGAAAATTCTTAAAATAATATCGCATTGAAACTGTCGATATTATCGATCATCGATATTTTCAGGCCTTCGATATAAATATCGATGTTTATATCGATATTTTCGTCTCCTTGCAACCCTAGATACGCATAATATCTATATTCGTGTCTTAGCGATATTTGAAAAATAAAGTGTACCTACCTACTCTTGCACTAAGGATATTACTTGTGTGGCGTTGGACTTATCAAATATTGTAACAAGATTCTTTATAGGGTACAGAGCTTTTGATACTCAGTAAAATAGTTATTCGGAGCCTTATTATTCTTAAGTGCTATATTAAGAGAAAACCTATGTCTAAGTGTGTTGTCTATAACGTTACCGAAGATGTGTCTTGGGTAGACACTGGGCTAGCGTGACTGAATATGACCAAATCCTGTTAATACTGAGAAAAGGCCCGTGATCAACCATATTGTGGTTTATAAACCGAGCTGCATTATTTATAGTTATATACTACGTGGCATTTTGATCGATAGAGAACTCAATGAATTCCTTTTAATAAATCCGCAAACGGTATAGTAAATCTCACCGAACAGATAAATAATAAACGTATGCAAAAAAAACATATCGCATCCTGTTTCCCTCCATGGGCCTAATTACAGAATAAGAGGTTACGACATAAAAGGTCTGACATGCCCTGTGGCTGATGGAGCGCCATTCAGCCGAGCTGATTGAAAGGGTACACTGTGAAAGCCCGAATAATGCCGGCATAATGGGATTTCTTCTCCAGGTATGTGCTAATTCGACATGAGGGAACATTTTAATATTTTTTTTATTTAGTTAACAGGTAATTACGTCTACAACTTGATGCCTATCGAGATTGTTGTTATGGCAACTCTATCAATAGGTGATATAATGAATAAAGTATTATAACTAGCAGTATGTGAAGTGGATAGTATTAAATGAAGTAAATGTGGTACACACGGCTAGACATCAAGTTAGACACCCTATATACACATAACTACGCTACATACAAAATAGAGAATTATCGCCATAAATATACTAACATATGCTCGGGTCGAGCCATTCTGTCTTCATGTTTGTGGCAAGGCATGTGCTACGCGCAGGCTGCGCACGTGCGGGTCGCCGGTCGAGCCAGCGTGTGTCGTCTCATTGCGAGCAACGCAGTGTCATTTCGATATAATAAATAATGTCCTCCAGACCGAATTTCAGTCATGGCGGCCAATCTTAACGGAGACTGGCCATCTGCACGGGAGATATTATAGTGCACAAGCGCGTGCGCAAATACAAGTGCACTCTCTGTTCCTTAACTCTCATGATCCGATGGGACGGATAATCCGACACGACCGGAGAGAGATCAGGCGCAAGACCAACGGCTTTACGTGCTTTCCGAGGCACGGGGCTGTCTAACATTGCCAACTTCCTAACTACGGGCTCGTATTGAGATTTCTTAACAGAAAAAAAAGCCCAATAACTTTTTGTTGGCTCGACCCGGGATTCGCACCTGAGATCTCATGCACAGCAGTCGCATTCACTAGCGCTGCGCTATGGAGGCATACACCTCTTTCGATTTACCTACCTAGTATGCGGCGCACACCTCGCAAAGTGCATTTGCGACTACGGCCACAACTAATGTAATGCTCGCACCGAGGCGCTTTGATCTTGAAGCGTTTGCCGACAAACGCTGCGTGAAAAACGCACGTGCGTAGCACATGCCTCGCCACGAATATGAAGGTACACACCTTGCGAGCCATTCGTTGTGCGCCGTGCGCGGCGCATGCCTCGCAAAGTCTGGATCCACCTTTAAAATATCCAATAACAGTTCGCTCGACCCGAGACCTCATAATTGGCCGCAAATCTACTTACACCACTAAATCAACGAGAGTCATGCATTATTTAGTATTTATTCTCCCTACTTAAATAACATTCTGGTAAGGTACTTACAACTTCAAGCTGAACAAAACGTAAGTAAATTCGAAATTTGAATTGTTAAGTCACACTCACGAAAGTTTCGTAATGTATTTAACAAGTTATCAAAGAATTTCTACAGTGAAATTTCCAGAGGCGAGAACTGATAAATTAGTAATCATTTGGACTATAATCAATAAGCTGGTGTTAGCCAGGGTTGTCGACCCGAGGCTCGTGTTTGCTCTGCCTGTGTCGTCAACCAGTCCACCCACTGCATGGTTTGTATGTCATTCCAAACATTCGTGCGGTAAAGGTGAGAGTTTCCCGGCAGCACTTGCTGCCAGTACTTACTGACGGATAGATTTTAATTTGAAAATAGAACGGTATTTATTTTTCTTCGCCCTACTTTAGTTGTGCCACATTATAAAGTCGTTGCGTAGACAAAATGTTCTGAAACATAATTTTCACTTTAAATGTACTTATAAGGTATATCCCCGAAAAGGTGTATTTCATCTATATTTAAACAGCCATAATTTAGGTGCCACGTAACAGAACCGTTGCCGTCTATCGGGCACATGATGCAGTGTTTGGAGGAAAAGAAAACCGTTGCTAGACTCCTACATTTTTAAATATTGTAAAAATTAATATAGAAAATCCGTCTATACTTAGCAAAGGTATTCGCAAATATCACTTTTCCCATAAGGAAACTAAACCAATTCATATTTAGCAAACAAGCGTGATTTAAGCATTTAAACCCCACCGCCATTCGTAGAATTTATAAATACTAGGTATACGGTCAAATTAGTAGGCATTAAACAAATAATTTGAAAGGTCGTGTCGTCTGTTATTATTCACGAGACGTTTACGTAAAGCACACAAAAGACTTTCTTGATAACTTAATGACTTCTTAAATATTAAGTACCTTTAACTAGCTCATAAATAACTTAAGATTTATATCAAGCTTCTTAATTGGTCGTAAATTCTTAAACCTTATACGAATTATTTAAAAAAGTAAATATTTGTTTATTGACTCATAACTTGATTTGTTTATATTTATAACAGACACACGAATGTAAATCCCTGAAGAATTAGGCGGCCTTGCGCACTCATATTTTAGCAGTTATGTTTCGGTTTCATGTAATATTGAACGAGCTTTTTGACCTTCCAAAAGAAATGTTCAGATTTCATGCTACGTAATATGACTGAAACGGAAATCAGTCTTAAGACGTCAAGATCGGCAACTGAACCTACCGACTAAAAAGACAATCTCATAAATTGAATGTTAAAAACCGCCCTCAACGCTCGTTATCTATGACTCCTTTGACAGTTGTGATAGATAGGTTAGTTTAGAAAGTGAGTACCTAACCAAACAGGATACCCCAAACCCGCGATAACGATGTCCATCCACATGACATTCTGAACGAACGTATATGTTTAATATTTATTTAAGGAAATCTTGAGGCTACTGACCTTAATCTTGTCGAGATTCCTGTGTAGCCAGAACATTTTTATACCTTTTTTATTCAAGACCCGGTGAGGTAACATTCTCTGACGTCATCGCGTAGGTATTTCAGTTACTGCATCTATACTGCATGCATATATTTATGGTATTTAATACCATGTAATTTATTTAGCTTACAGTAGCGTGAAACATAGTCGATTCTACAGCAGAAAAGCGAATGGCAACAAAGAAATATCCGAACATTGACTGCAATTCATTACCATCTTCTATTGAAATTGCCGTCGAACAATGTCCGTTTAAATTTTAAATATCGAAACGTAAATCGCGTACAAATGCCGGTAGTTGTCGCGACAAGACGCCGTTAGGAGTCTCGACGATCGAGTATTGCATGCTAAACAACCGGCGAGGTATGCAAAATACTTTGTATAACCTGATAGTGCGACGGCATGCCGGACGATCTATCAGACGGTAAGCCTTATTGGGAAACGTGGCGTCAACCTGCGCTCTTAAAACGTACACTATCTCAATAGCGAGAACTCGTACCGACTTGATCTCGCCGCTTCCATTCAATTACCATTGGCGACGAATAAAATTTGCGTATAAATTATTATACCGCAAATTATCATTACCGTCAATTTGTATACGACAACGTTTTTAATATCTATGTATTCCTGTGGCTATTATAGCTGAATAAACGCCAATTAGCGTTACTAGGCCGACGTAAGGCTTTACAAGTTTCACAGGTAATGCTGGGTGTGGCGCACTGGTTCATTAATAATGTATCGGTTTACAGCCACCATTGGGACGGGCACTTCAAAGTCTTTGACGCAAAACGCTTTCGATGTTCGTGGTGGAAACTCATTAAACCAAACAATGTCTTATTATTTGCTCAGTGAACATTCACCACGTGGAGTTTGTGTTGTTACATTAATTGTTATTGGGATGTTCAAATCGGTAGCATTACGTGTTAACGACATTCGTGGGAAGACAACGAAGAAATGCTCGTGCCAAATACCGTGTCCGTGACTGTAAATTTTCACGGAGTAATTCGACAGCGATTATTCCAAAGAGTGCGAGCGATGAACATGCTTTCGAATTCCAAAAAAGGAGGATGTAATGACGGAATGGTGCCGTCAGGTCGGTTCAGGCATAAAGCATTTTTGGAAATGTAATCTCTCGATTGCGCTCTCATGTCTGGAACTCATTTCTTTGAAATTGGCTGCATTATCCCCGTCCGCTTTGATCATAACGGGTTTTTAGCAGGCTTGACGATTTTAATTAAACCCAGTAGTTGTTCGAGTAAATCAATTGACTTCACTTATCAGTTAAACCAACAAGCGCTAGGTTCAAAGAGGCTTTGTGTAAGCATGTCGGGTTTAAAGCTTTCATAAATCCGAATAAACATCTGAAAACCATGTCAAATCGTGTTTGAACCTTCCGCAGCTTCGCCCACGCTCATTCCGCGAGCCATTACCTGCCTACTTACAACCCGTGCTTTTAACATTAAACGTTTTGCCATTGACATCGAAAAGTACTCGAATTTGAACTCTATTTTGTCAGTTTGTGAACAAACTCGAATCGCATGAATTTTAAAGCGGGCTTCGCAGATATATGTAAGTACGTATCTATTTTATATTATGTCTCGCAATGTAAGCATTTCACAATGCCGCCTCTGTATAAACAACACCTACATGCTATGATTAGGATTTGGATTATGTTTATTTTGCTGGACCACAAAGATTTACCGTCGGTTAACATCGTGTGTTGCTTAGATAATCTTTATGTGCAAATTTGCAGGTGTCTCTTCATCAACGTTAATAACATAATTGCCTATAAAAGGCACGATTATTCGATTACATTTAGTATGTGATGATTATGCATAATTGCGTAGGTAGTGTGTGTTGCGAAATGTTCAGTCAAGTCTATACATTTACGTGTTGATCTTAAAATGTTATGAACGCGTTACTTCTACTTTTTTCTGCAATGCTACACATTGCGTGTTGAAGTTTTAGTTTCATTATATAGCAACGAAACATAACTAAATGAGTAGCATCTTCGAAGTAAGATTATTGTAGTGTAAAAAATTGTATCATGTCTTGACTTGTTCTTGCTCCAGGTAAACCGTATTTTTAACGCAAATGGTCGTGAGTTTCTATTATTTTTAACAAAACAATAGCTTCTGTTTTCTTTTATATTCATTCGTCTGAAAACGCAGGCAGTAAGTAATTATGTGTCTGTACTTTAAATGATTATGCAGTTGGGGATTAGGACTTCTTATAATTTATCTAATAACTAAATATGTGTGTATCATCTAGGTACAGAAATCTTAAGGACATTACACACATGCCGGCGGCAATATGTGGATGACAATAGTGCGGTTAGCGTTAGGGATCCCAACTTTTTGTACGAGAAATAAAGTATAATATTAAGGTCAATGAAATAATATGAACAGTATCTTAGAAAAGTAAATATTATTTCAGTCCTTTAGGTGAACATATAGCTCATACCAGCGGTCATGAAAACAGTATTTTGGAAATATAAAACAGTAAAAAGTATTAACGAGCTAAAAACAGTATGATACTGTTTTCAACAGTATGGTTGGGAACCCTAGTCAGCGTGTCTCCGGCAGTTTAGTTAACGATTGAGTAGGTAGGTAGCACATAGCTCTAATTACCTGCAGATTTTGCCGATTAAAGCATATCTTATAAATAACTTATCAGCGTGTGTTATGATTGTGATGATAACATTATCTGCTTGTTTTGTTGTATCCGTCGTAACTATCCTGAATTCGTACGTCGGGGACTGCTATACGTCATTAATTTCTTATATTTACATTTACATATTCAATATAAATCAGTGTAATTAAGCTCAGATGAATTGATCCGAGTCAACTGTTCTACTTCTCAGTAACTAGGAATAAGTAAACTGCGTTTGTGGCGATAAAAATAAACTAGGGGCTGCTTATGATCAACGCTTAAAATATTGTTATCCAATAGTGTATTATACCAGTTTGTTGTGAAACAAGAAACGTATCATGCATTATCGTTTATCATTATCACATTCAGGTGTGAAATAGCGCGTGATTCTCACCTGAGTTTGGTTGCGCTTGTAAATCTACCGCCGTCAACATTCCATTCTTTTCAAAGATTGTTTTCACAGTTGCACAAGTTCCTTCAGAGTCAGCGGCAGATGCGACGCCTAACAAACAAGAAGCCAAAAGTAAATACAATATTTGGCTCCTCATTCTCAATCCGAAAATCGATTTTTTGTTAGGCGACAGTTTATCACAACAACACTCTTTCACAGCCATGTTCGCGACGATTAAATGTATCAGTATCAAACAAGATACACCTTTATTAACGGTTCATAAATAAAAGTACGAGTAAATGACTTTATTATTTAAAACTTAAATTGCGGTACTATACACGCCATACGCACGAAACTCGACGATTCAACTGCGATCCATGATGGTCGCAGCTCGACTGCACTGTCTGACTGAAATGAAGTGATTTGAACTATTTGAAGTGAAGTGAGCCGAAAGCGAACGACAAGCGACGGACATTGCCATAATAAAAGGTATTGGCAAAAAAAATTAAAAACTTTGTTATCTTAAAAATAAACAAAATTAGGTTGCTTTACAATGCTTTTTTGTATTTTATTTTTATTGTATAACTATTTTTATATAAAGCTGACCATTATAAAGTACTTACCATAATATGACAAATATTTCAAACTTGCAATTTATTTTACACGATTACAATTGGTTGATATATTATCAGTATTTCTTAACGTACAATTTGACCAATAATCGATGCCTTTCAGTATTGCTCTATATCTTTGATTGGTTAATCATGTAGTCTGAACTTGGCTGATTGACTCTCCCTATTTATGTTTGTAATTATTTTTCTCAAAATAGATGAAATATTATTCAATCAATGAGAGCGCACGTTTATTTCGTGCTCGCAAAAAAATAATAAAAGATAAATGAAACGTGTGTGAATTTATAATTCAGCAAGTCAGTTAAGTAGGCCAGAATATTAGTTTATCTTTTAAAAAGTTAAGTTATTAGTGTAAACATTTTACATAACCGGTAACCATGAGGATATATTTGTTAAAAAGTGTGTCGCGCGCGATAGGCGCCAGATATTATTCGTCTTCAAATTATAAAAAAGTTACACACTGCATTTTTGACATGGACGGACTTTTACTTGGTAAGTTTAAAGTTTGACTTCGACCTTCGTAACAATTGTCAATGTTATTGGATCGTAAGGTTATATACCTTTATAGTCATGCTTTCACAGTTCACACAATTTACGCGAAATATTCATGATTGTATTCCAAAGACTCCATACAAATTAAATTATTCGTAAAGAGGTCATTGAGTTGTTATTGATGATACTTTTAGGAATGATGTTATTCTATATATTGCTCTTTTACAGTTACTAGAATAACTGGTTGTACCTTTATTGGAGAAATAAAAATCTTACATAGTATTAGTTTCAATTTTATTTTTAAAACTTGTATTTATTGATTACATAATAAAAATAATAAGTATTGCCACCCTAATATAAACTTAACATTTTTAGATACAGAGCAGGTTTACAAAAAGATGATAACACAGTTATGTGCTAATTATGGACACAAGTATACTGATGAGTTGATGATGAAAGTACTTGGAGGCACAGAACAGCGTCTATCGGAAATCCTTTGTAAAGAGCTAAATCTTCCCATTACTCCTACACAATTCAGGGACCAGCTGTTAGAACTTGGTGACACTATGCTTGCCAATATACCTTTCTTGGATGGTAAGTAATTACTTGCTATATTGCATGAAAGCTATCATAAAAACTTTCTCCATAAGAAAAATAACAAAAGCAAAGAGAATTTTGTTGGGCCCGTAACATAAGTTCTCACTTAGGATTATAGTCAATTGTGAACACAGTTTGGGCAGAATTAGAGATTTTCTGTTAATATATGATATTTAACATCTAAAACAGCAATTGCTTACACTTCTATGTAACTATTTTTCATGTTGTTATGTTACAAATATCAATAATACTTGGCCAACAGCCATAATAGTACATTGTCAGTTATGATATTTAAATGATTATGGTCAAGGCTTGTCATATGTGATGTTTATATTATTATAATTAGTCCACTAAACAGGCAATTACCTGCTTTAAATGGAGACAGCTTAATGGATGGAGAGTAACATTGGCTATACTCAACTTTAATAATGTTATGTTTTAAACAGCAGTGGATATTTGACAGCATTGATGGTGTAATGGTTTAAGTAGTCATATCACGAAATCACCATCCTTGTGATATCAGTATTATTTCTAAGTCCCAGGAAGAAATCCTATACTTTGACATCTTTTTATGATAGAAATTATTAAGATTGCTACCAAGCACTTTAAGTTTCCGATATCCATATCAGGCAATGTCAGGCTGACGGCCTCGATGGCGTAGTGGTTAGTGTAACCGACTGCCACGCCTGAGGTCGCGGGTTCGATTCCCGCACAAGACAAATATTTGTGTGCATGAACACACACGGATGTTTGTCTTGGTCTGGGTGTTTCTATGTATAATATGTATGTATTTACAAAAAAAAAAAAAGTATATATGTATGTTTATCCATTGTCTAGTATCCATAGTACAAGCTCTGCTTAGTTTGGGCTAGATAGTGTTGTGTGTATGTGGTAGAATATTATTATTATATTATTAATATGGATAGAACTTATGTTCTGACTGACACAAATCGAGCCTATAGTTGCGCCCAGTAAGACAAAGTAAAAAAAAATATTTCCATAAAAATGTGCAAGCAATTCTAGGACACATCCATTCATATTATATTAATAGAAAATAAATAGTATAATAAAATATATAGTAGGTTGCAATACATTAATAGATTCTATATAACTATAATGTAGCTTGCAAAATGTATTCTATCTAACTAGCCTGGCAATATAGAAAGGTTATGTTATGTATATGTCTTTTATATAATTAGACCAACTAATTAGGCACATAGCTCGTGATTAGAGAGGTAGTCAGTTATAATCATATTCCATAGCACTACTGTGAACCTACTTTTAACACAAGCATTTTAGTTTAGCTAGCAGAGAAGGAATACTATTAATTTCTATACAAATTAGGTAACAATCTTTTGAAAATAAATACAATAGAAATAACTATGTATTTCTTACCACATTGTAGTTGGTTACAGATCATGTATAATTTTAATATATTATCTTGCACTTAGCATTTAGGTATAATACTTGAAAGATATTGAAAGTAAATATCTTTGGTATCACCGATATCGACCGCATATGCACAGTTGATAGCCTTATCATTAATATGGATTGGTTTAATGCATTTGTTGAATATGTAAATATGATAGTAATCAGACAATTCAATAGTCCTTTCAAAAATCTCATTTGAAATTCCAACTTGTTTATAAAGATGTTAGGATGTTTGTTAATCAATTTAATAATTCGACAGTTTATGTATTCTGCCGTTAGATTTAGATGAAACTTAAGGCAGTGATTGATTAAGACATACTTTTTACCTCGGTATGGTTGTAACCTGCAAGCAGATGTGGAACAAAAATCGAATATAAAAATTGTGAAGTTTCTCCTATTAGTAAACACTTTGGTTGCAATGTCCGGTAATTCGGGTATGCGACCCTCGCTTCCACTAGTTCGATTAATGCCTAACCTATCCTGTTCCATACGCATTATCGCTGTACTACTTGCACACCACTGCCTGTGTAGCCTTAAACTCGAACATTTTTGAATTTTCAAGTTACCGCCTAATCCTAGTCTTAAGAGTGCCTATACCTACTTAAACGGTATCAATGCTGTTGTATTAAAGAACTAATTGATAAACTCAACAATCGAAAATACTGATGCGCGTAATCTCATTCGACCGATTTACGAATACAGTTGTTCAAAACACGATACCTACTCTGTATGGTGAAGGACGCACATTTTCGTGTAGTCTTGACAACACGTTCGAATATAATTCGAATGAATTTGTGGCAGTACAGTCAGCGTCATTATGTCGATACACACGTGCGAGATTTCGAATGACTCTACCTGTT
The DNA here is from genome assembly GCA_963675205.1 of Catocala nupta. Classification (NCBI taxonomy): domain Eukaryota; kingdom Metazoa; phylum Arthropoda; class Insecta; order Lepidoptera; family Erebidae; genus Catocala; species Catocala nupta. Next base: position 6,012,989 of record OY776079.1, on the reverse strand, counting down.
AAAATTATATTATTTACAAATGATAGTTTTTTATAGCAGTAATAATTAAAATATAGTTGATATAATAACAATTCAAACGTACCTATCTAAGAATATTTTGTATTTAAAATCTATAAATACCAATACAAATTTGTTAAATCTTCAGCTACTTATGTTGCCTTGTACTATTGACTGCACGTCATGGCACAGTGCAAAATGGATTTTGCTCTCCTGAAATTATTTTTAAGTTACGTTATTCAAATCGACATCGTGATTTACGTGTTAACAGACGTTTGTGTGTAAAGTACTAAATGATTATGCAATAATTTGCATGAGAAGTGCTCATGCAAATTATTATCCATCGACGCAGCTCGTGCCAATTTTTTTGTGTAGCCCAAAGTAGATAGGAAGTCATTATGATTCTACGTCATCGTCGCGGCGTCAGCATCGGTCACAACCAAAATTATACAGCAATACTTACACAATTATATGAACATACATATATGTATACTCCGACGCTGTTGTGAAACCGTCGTGTTTATGCATAATGTAGGGACAATATGCAAAACACTATATTGAAAAGAGAGCACGATAGCGTCGTAGACTTCATTTTCACAATTACTCTTTTCTGTGTTTTGTTTTGGCTTAGTCGGACCGCTATACATACGTAGATACACACCTGTATATTGTGAGCAAAAGTGTTGGATGTATGTTACTGAATCAGTAAACCATTAAACGGATTTAGATGAAACTTCGAATACAAATAGATCTGCCTATCCTTATCCTTACTAGTATTATAAATGCGATTCTGAGTTTGTTTGATATGCTTTAACTAATCTACCGATTAACAGGAAATCTTGCATACACGTCAGGGGTACGAAAAAGAACGTATCATTCAGAAAAAAGTACTGTGTGTAACCAAACCTTACCTACTTTTAAGCAAGTGAAGCTGCGGGTGAAAGCTAGTTCTGTCATTAAGCAAACAAATTGAGAGCAGAATGCATTCAATTCGATAGGTATTAATGTGAAAATTTGCGTTATTATTGTATACTTATCTTATCTTATCTTGTGTGGGGGCCATCCCCTTCCTCTACGACTATCCCAGTTTATGATATAGCGTTCCCCTACACCAACCGTTAGGTTATATTAGAGGAGCCGCTGTACCTTCCAGTGCTCGAGAGCACTTGTGTGGGGGCCAGTCAATATAGACCAGCGACACTTCGACCCAGTGGGATCGACTTTTTGTGTCGACTTCCCCAATAACGCCTGCCATAGATGTTCATGGCAGCCGGGACCGACGGCTTAACGTGCTCTCCGAGGCACGGAGCAGGCGATAATTGTCAATCAATACGCACATAATTTCGAAAAGTCATATAACTTCCGAAAGTCAGAGGTGCGCGACGTGGGTTCGAACCCGAGACCCTCTGCATTGCAGTCTGTTGGTCTCCCCACTGAGCTATCGCTGCTCTCTATTGTATACTTACTAGTGGTCGCATAGCGATGGCAAACCGACAAACAACGTTTTATCTTAATTTTAATATATAGATAACACGCCACTGAAAACTACATTAATAAACCGATTAGTAAAACTGAAATGCGCTATTTTAATCCAATAAATAGAGAGATGCAACCCAATGATAAAACCATCTGCCATAGAAAGCTGCATCCATTCCGCATTGCCGAGTCTAGCTTCTCGAGGATACCACGAGGTGGATTATCCAGTTTTCCTTACTAATACCCAACTTACCATTTTCCAGGTGCAGAAAGGTTAATATGCCATCTCCACAAAACGAAAGTGCCTTTTGCTTTAGCGACATCATCAAGTGCAAGATCAGTCGAAACGAAGATCGCAGCTCATAAAGAAATTTTCTCGTACTTCCATCATATGGTCATGGGCAGCTCGGATAAGGAGGTTAAATATGGCAAGCCACATCCTGACATATTCTTAGTGGCAGCTACTAGGTTTCCTGATAAGCCAGAACCTGCTAAGGTAAGTTTGAAGGATTGTTCTATTTTTCAAAGATGATTCGGGAATCAGCGGGTATTGGGAATAATTCCCATGTCCATTGGGACTTTATAAACATTCAAACAACGAACACAAAGCATATCCAGACTCGGAATAAATATTTGTAGATCATACAATTTATTTCCTGTCGTATCGAACCTACAGCTCTCTGAGCGGTGGCAATAGCGAGATGAATGGTCACCCCATTTTTTAAACCAGTTATCAGCCCTCTTGACACTATTTGGTGTCTTTATACAAGTTCTAGACTGCAAGGCGTAGCAAACAAGCGATTGCTTCACCGTGCCGAGTGTTGCAGGTTCGAATTCCACACGAGACAATAATATGTGATGAAATAATTGTTTTGAGTTTAGGTGTACTTTATATCCGGTAATTCTGGTTGAAGCGCGCACTGTCTTGCGGTGGAACGCGGTGTGTCTATTCTACCGTGCGGTAGAATAAACGCATTCACGGGGCTGCGCACCGCAGCGAAATAAATGGCACGTTTTGTCATTCGGACTCCAGCTGTGGTGCATATACGTCATCGTTATGGACTACGATACAAGAGTTGCTATCTGTATATATTTACTATTGCGTAAAAAAATGATACCCAAACGGTATTGGGTTCATCCCTTGACGGCCTTAAGGCCTATAAAGGGCTTTTCGTAAGATATAACGATCTAAGTTCGTATCCAAAAAAGTTTTTCAGGTAAGTATTACAGAATGAGCGTTAAATCTTTTGATAATTTGCTAAGAATTGTTAGTGCTGAAATTTACCACAAAGAAACGAAAAGAAACGCCAGGTGACGACATATCTGTGTCGCATCCCAACAGCAACTGAATGAGTGTCTCAGTGCATTTTTTTCACCGCAGTGCGCGGCTCTTCTTGAGATCTCTATGCGATACAAAAATATGTGCGGTAGATTCACCGCAAATTTGCAGCGGCAAGCCAACGATTACTTTACCCATTGCGTTTATTTCACCGCAATGTGCGCACTTCTATGTAACTATATACTTCACAGATTATGCGTTAAAAAACGCAACGCAATGCGCGCTAGCCCTAATGTCTACCACGACGCAGGGCTAGTTTCCAAATGCGTTGACTTTTAACAAAGCAAAAAGTAAACGAGCACAATATTTAATGAAACTAACTTATGATTCTTTATAAAGATAAGTACTTAACATACTTTCTCCAAAACACGAATTAAAAGTAATTTTAAAGCGGCTCATTCGGGTAAGGTCGGAGCGAAACTTCTGCGACCAAAAACAATCAGAAAATCAAGATAACTTAAAATAAAGTTGCAATGTATTAAAAGAATAACATCGAGAAATATCTTTAATGGTTTTGATGTTTGAAATTTTCGATATACTAGAAATAATTACCAAGAAAATGTGTTCAATTTTTTTTAAGAGATCCCTTCTGGGAGTATCAATAACGTGTATTTTATAATATCCCGTTTTAAAATAATCTAATTGTGTTGTTTCTTATTGCAGTGCTTAGTATTCGAAGACTCTCCACACGGAGTAACGGCAGGCCAGAAAGCCGGCATGCAGACCGTCATGGTCCCAGACCCGCACCTCGACAAAAGACTGACCACACACGCGACAATAGTGTTGCCATCCTTAGCGAAATTCCGACCGGAACTTTTCGGACTACCCGCTTTCTAGCGAGGGTAGTTGCATATTATTATTAACCTTTTAACCGCCCGACTTTATATCAGTTGGCGTGCCACCAGCGCCCAGCTCACGAATCAAGAAATAAATACCTACGACAAAGAGGGTTGTGCAATTATGCATTACGATAATATCGACAAATAATATTGCTGTTTGTATAATTGCTATTATCAAAAGCTAGGTTGTTAGGCAACGCCACCTATTGGGTCCAATTGTATTTTGAAACCTTCCAGTAACCCATAGAAATATACACACAAAATTTCATTCAAATCGGTCCAGCCACGTAGGAGGAGTAGGGTGACAAACACGTACAGAAGAGGGGAATCTACGTCTATGAATAAGGTACGTACCTAACTACCTACCCACCGCGGGGCTCAGTCGCCAAGTGTGCGCTTAGTTTAAAGCCTGGGGTATGAACATAGGCTACTTTTTAAACCTTGACTTCGTCCACGATAACCGACATCCACGCGGACGAAGTCGCGGGCAAAAGCATTAGGTTATAAGACACCACGCTAAGCCCACGAGAGTTTAGAAGTAAGAAACCTACGTTGCTATGGGAACGCGGGTGGAACCGCGGGGAACAGCTAGTGTTAGAATCTTTACGTAAACTCAATAAACTGGAATAAAAAAAACGTTCCATTGCATAGGTACATTCGCTTTACCTATTTGAGCAATGATCATCTTTCCTGCACAACCTTCTGAATGACTAGACGTATACCTACTCGACTGCTTAGCCAAAATCAATAAGAATTTCAAACATAAAAACGGCATACATGCATACCTACATACATACATACCTACCTTAGACTCTCAATATTTTTACGTAAGCACGTAATAAGTAGGTACACATATAATTTAAAAAAAAAAGCTACTTGTCCATCAATTTCCATTTCTTCGTCAGATTCGAATTCTTCATCATCCTTCCAAAATACGAATTAATTCTTCAACTGTAGCCATAACGAGATTCAGCAAAATTGTCGATATTAAAAAGTATTCACGAAAACACGCTCAACACTTATGGAAAATTCCATGCGGTTCGCCTCGGTCGTGACGTCACAGGCGGTCGTGTTTATCCGACGCAGGCGCTGGCTATACTAGCGAAAAATGATTTAGACAACATAGTCTAGGGATGGGAATTTGCATTTATAACATTACACATAACATATTTGCATTTTTAACTAAATAGGTCATTTCTTAAAGGAATTTAATATTTACGCAGTGCAAATACAACACAATAATATAACAATTACTTAATAATTTGATTTTTCCATAACTCTGTATTAAACGTAATATTTTTGTTTATACATATTAATTCTCTTATAAATTCTAACTGAAATGTCTCGTCACTACTGTCGGATATATCCGACATGGGCGTTACAAGTCAAGACACTTTCTCCAGGATAATTTAGTAGATTTACCATATTGGAAATAGCATTTTTCTTTTTGTTTCGAGTTATTGGGAGTCTGCAGACAAGACTATTTAAAAGGTTTGATATAGACGATCTATGCGAAAAATAAGAATAAAAAAAAAACAGTGTATTAAGCTTAGAAATCGAATATGCAATACAAAGGGTTTTTAGTCGGATATATTCGACTCAGGCGCTAGGAGCCCGAAAATTGTTGTCGGATAAATCCGACTTGGGCGGTTAAAAGGTTAAGTTGCCAGTGTCACGTGATTCGGTTTTGAATTCAATAATAAATAAAACAAATTATTTTTTTGACGTATAAAGAAATCGTTACTGTATTTTCATTGAGGTCTTTCGATTTATTGGTATTAATTGTAAATAAGCAGCGTTAAGGTTAACGCCACATACAAAGGCAAGCCCCTTGATTCGGCATGCTATGACGATCGTTTATAATGGGTGTTGATCGTAACTATGTTTATGTAAATACCACTGTATAATCTACCACGTTGTGGAATGCCTATAATATAATTAAATAACTCATCACCGTTACGCGATACCTAAGCATCAATCGCAGTAATCAAATGAACTTTAACCTGTTAATTGTTGAATGCCAGACATGTTTGGAAATATATTGTCTGGTCGCCGGAATACCGCTGTGACCTTGACCTTTGAAAACAGTTTTGCCCCGAATTTAGTTTGTCCGTTTTGTATTTTATATAACTGATAGGCATTTTGTAACATGGCAGATTATGCAATTAATTAGCCACACAACACGAACAAGAAATAGTGTGTATTTTTAGTAAATTACAAAACTTTGTAATATGGCGAAATATTTGTAAACACTAAATAGTCTTCTGTACAGTGCTGTAAATAAATTAAGATGTTGTACTTATTACGTTACGAAATATACTGTATATATTCTTGTACATGTTTTTACATTATATATGATGTGACCGAACATAATATATCCATGGGCAATAATTTAATAAAACTTAAAGCGTAAGGGTTATCGGCACTGATGGAACAATTACCACTCTTTTAGCCCAGTGAACAATGTATTTTACCAAAACTAAATATACTGCCCGCTTGGACTTTTAAGAATTTAGAGGCGAGCTGGACCAATTCTCCAATTTCCAGTTTATGTTGTCACTGTCTATTCTAGTAATTTAATAAATAAAGAGTGCATGCTACGTGCACAAAATCGTTTTTTCGTAAGAATATTTTGTGAACCATCCCTAGTTAAATGTAGAATTTGACTAGCTGCACACTTCGATATAAGCTAATAAGTTATTGTGAAAAACCAATTGTTAAAAGAAAATGTATCTATTTGTCAGCAAGGACTGGGCCTCATTCAGGGCAAAAGGTATCTAGATAGGTAGCTAAATAAATAAGGCTGAGGAGAATGACACACCTTTCGCAGACTTTCATTCGACAATCTACTTAAATCTAAAATGAAGTTCAACCATATTCTGAAATGTATCATATTAATTAAATTATAAATGTCTGTCTTAGGTTTTTCAACCTGTAACTTTTCATAATTTACAGTTAATTTTCTTACTAATATTTAATAATATTCTGGGCATCAATAGTATGACAAATTACAAGTAGATTGAAGTATAGATTGACCAAAACTACTCTTCATGTGCTGCTAGTCTATAAGTACCATACAATGTTTAGTGAATTAGTCCATACCAAGTAGTGCCATCAGTGTGTAACATAGGCGCCATATTGATTTTATATTGTTATTGTTTACAAAGTCTGGTAGCCATAGATGTTTTATGTAATAAATTATTTCTATAAGAATGTCTTTATTTTCTTTTTCGCCCATAACCACATCCTAAGAAGTGTATACAGTTGGCACTAATTGGGTGGCATTTCAACATGTTATTTGCAACTACCACACAAAGGACAACAAAAACACAAGAATCTTTTATTATAATTTAAATGGATATAAAGTAGATACTGAACTGATTATCTGACAAAAACAAGTATCAGTGGAATAGATGTTCTGTACAGGAATCAACCTTGCAAATTTAATCGGCAAGATAAATAGTAAAGCTTATTTTGTGGAGTTAGAGGGATAGATTAATTGCCACATCCTATGATCCTGACATATAACACAACATTAAAATAATATCACAAAGGTCAACTTGACTTTTATAGAGTATATAATGAAGAAAAATAAAACAACATTGTTGCTGACTAATATTTATATATACATAAATTAATGATTTTAATAATTTACTTTAGTAGTTTTTGAACGGCAGCCATAACATCATTTGCTGCTAGATTTGTAAGGGGTGTACTACGCTCCACACCTTTATCTGAAAAAATAAAAGAGAAAAATGCTGTACCAAATTAAATTGTTTGTTTCACACTCATCATACCCAGTTTCTAAAGGGCAAAAGTTAATGGCAGTCAAACACTTCTGTTATGAATGTTATGATTGATGAACAGCAACAGCCAATGAAATTACTTAACATGCATTTCAAATGTCAAATTTGAAACTCTTGTCAAGGATCATACCTGTTAAAAGATTTTCAAAAACTGGGTATCTGAGACATTAAGATTACTCAAATAACTCTCATCTACTATTATATCTTTACTAAGGAGTGCATCAATTAATTTTGATATATGCCTCAGTATGACAAAAAGCTTACTAATTATATACAAATTATAGCTATTATATCTTGTACATAAATCTAATAATAATTATTATTCTATTTAACAAATTGACCTATAATACCCAAAAATATTATTAACTTTTAACAAAAAATTATTAATTATTAACAAATTATGATAATGTTTACGGTAATAATAAACTCTAATAAAGATGTATGATATATAATGATATTTGGTTAATTTATGTATTTAATTACTACCCATATACATAATATATAAAACTGAAATAAATATGTATGTAATACAATAAACAATATTATTTATTTCATTTTTGTAAATATTAGACTAAAAAACAACTGATAGAAAGAAATTATATCATGGTAGGTACTTTATTTGTTAGCCAATCCTTGGATCAATGAATGTATTTGTTTTTCAGACAGATCAGTGAGACTCATACAAGTTTCACATCCCCTTGCTGTAAACAATTTCTCAATACATAAAAATAAGAATAAACACTATTTTAAAATTAAATACCTTAAACTGTGTTTTGTAAATTGTAATTATACTCCAATGATAAATTACAATTACACTAAAAGCCTTAATGCATCAATAAGCTAGAAACCAAATAAAAACATTGTCTTAACTGCAGGATCCGAGTGCTGGACAAGAGATTGTAATGTCCTACTATGTTATAGTTACAGATGCCTATATATTAGCTAAACATAATACTGCATCTAATTGCTGAAAAATAACTTTTAGAATCTAACAACACTATAGTGTTTGAAAACTCCTAAAACAAAAGTCTTTAAAGCTATGATGAGTCAATCTGCAGTTATTGATTGTTCTCATACTTATTACTGATAAATATATAATATATTATAACCCATTTGATATTCTATCGGTAGGCTGATTAGGTTGTTGCCTAATAGCAGTATTGCTTGATGTTAATTGGATATATAAAATCTGTAGAAACATAAATAATCAAAACCAAAAATCTAAGTTACATACCATATCGAGCCCAAACGCGAGGTTGAATGCCATTGCATTCACGAATCAGTATAGGGAAGTTTGGATTATCTTTCTTTATCTTCACATAGTGTGCTTGAATAAACTCCCTGAAATACGAAGAATTCTTAACTCAGGACAAATATTGAGGTTATAACAGTGTTTATGTAATCAAAACGACTTACCTCACGCCCTTAGATTGCTGACCTGTCTGGCACAAGTGAATCCTCAACTCTCTGAGGGTGCCACCAAAACGGATAGCAGACATTTTTTAAGTTAATTAAGAACGAAAAAATTAGAAGGATCGTACAATTTTATTTCTATCTCGTTGTGTCAAAATTGACATTAAATAAAATTTGACATTTGACAACTGAATATGTCAAGCTAATATAGATTTTATAGATGCTTGTAAGGAGAGAATCGATATATTTTAAATCGACAGGAGGTTATCGTAATTTTATGTATTTAGATCACACATCCATTTTCTTAGCTCATCCAGCCGATAGAATATAAACGGTATTGTTTAATATTTTAATCGAAAATCTCTGTCCCAATACACATTTTAATCGAACATTGATTATTTGCCGTTCACTTGAATTTAAATTAATATCTCTTATTACGATTTAACAGCTGCTGTTTTTTAATACAACAATGTTGGCAAACGCGCGGCGGACCTACTAAGATTACCTTCGATACCAGAGATATCACTCACGCGTTATTTACTCCATGAAAAAGGAATTCAATAAAGTTATGACAAAAGTAAAGAAATGGGAAAGATAATTATGTGCCGAACTCTTAAACCAGCCTAAATGCAGTAACATGGTACGCTTGTTTCTTTAAAAAGAAAAAGTGATTTGTATACTAATTATGAATTTATGCCAAACGTTTATACTTCATTTGGTTAGGTACCTTCTTATCTAAAGGTAAATAATCTTGATGTGACTTTTTACACTAACACATATTAAACAAATAAACTACTGCTTAAACTAGCGGTTCTATTGATTTAGTAATCGTTATTGTTGTATTTACATTGATCTTTAGCAGCATTTTATTTTTAAATTGAGTATGTTGCCTGTGCGTATATACATATACGCACAGGCAAGGCAGGCAGGCATAAGCCAGGTCCGTAGCTGATAACCGTTAGGGTTATATTGAAATACGTAGACTGATTCAACTGAGAATATATTTTTAATTTTTAAGCCTTCTTATATCCCATTTGTTGTTCATGCAAGTAACGCTAACACTAATGTGTACAATAATCATTTACACCAATTAGCGACAAGTAAACAAAAAATCTAACACTTACGATAACTCTTGGCAATCCTTATGCGTATGTGCGTGCGACGCGGCGGTCCTGACGCGTGTGTGCGTATAAAACAATGCCACGTATAAAAACAGATGGCCTCTTCGCGCGTCGCCAGTTCGCCAGTTGGTTTCGTCGCGGCTAGACGTATGATGGTCCGTTTGATCGCCTTCGTGCGTCACTTGGTTTCGGCGCGGTTAGACGTATGATTCTTTGTTCGATTCCAGGTTTTGTTTGTGCGTATATACATACGCCACAGTTTCAAATAGGCTCCGATTGTACTACGCACGTAGATCAGCATTTACACATTACAAATTGCTTCGTATTAGAAAATGATTATGTGAATGTGTTTGACTGCACAAATGAGGAAGTGGTTTAGTGGACGTATCGTAGATTTTCTTATTAAATTTATACTTTTAGGGGATTCTCCTGCATTAGTAATTGCCTGTGTCGCTAAGGGACTTTACAAACCAGTATAGGATTCGATTTCTACACAGGATAAAAATTATTGTTTCCTTATTCTTTAAGACTGGGTCATATAAATGTTTAAGCGATGTATTTTATAATAATAAACACTACTTGTACGTTTACCGACTTAATATCACTACCTACAACCTATCATTTATTCTTAAATGTCATAGGCCAATAGATCGAGTTCACAAAGCGCGACTCACTTGCATTGTATTCTAATAATATCGCACTCTTAATAAACAGCGATTTAACGCGAAATTTGGAAGTAAGGCAATTTGAACTCTATTTGTGTGACTATGAATTCAAATATTATACTTATGTCAAGTAATTGCAACAGAGTTTAAATTAGCTTAATCCAAAATACTCAGATAAGTCCCTGTTTTATTAAGAGTGCGATATGTACGAAGATACTACTGAAAATGTTATTTATAGGTAAGTTTAAATAAACTGCAACACTTAGAGCCTTTCATTTGTATATAATTACTAAACATTAACGTTTGTAAGTGTTCTTTTAAGAACTAATAGATGACTTTGACTAATTACTTGAGACAATGTTGATTACGTCCGTTTTCTTCTCCCACCTATGTAATAAAAAGATGATGGTAGAAAGCCCAAATCGTCTGAATGGACGAGCGAACCTATATTCTATGCATATATCCTTGCTGCTATCGAGGAGTTACTAAAATAATAACTCTTCAAAGATGTAAGCCTGTACATCCACAATATTATATAGACAAGCCCTTAAATTGGTATCTCGTTTGTAATAGCTTAAAACTGCAATGTGAATCCAAAACAACTCTATTTTCATATTACACATATGTATTTGAGTACAAGTAAATCTTCATAAATTGCGTATTTTGACGAGGAAGGTAAAGAAAAATCACCATATACTTTCTAAAAGAAAACATAAATTATTATTTATTTAACAATTTAATGTAATACTCAATACATCAATTTCATCTTTTGTACATTAAAAACTAAGTACCAAACATTTTAATTATGATTTTAATATTTTAATGTTACGCTAGAAGCAATCAGCACTGTTCTAGTAACATCAGAGAACTATGAAATTGAAAATTATCATTATCGTTTATTAGACTGGCAATGTTAACACGGCCCTAAGAACCATACTTGCCATCTAAAAAAATATGTTTAGAAACGAATCGACACAATTATCATAATTAGATGTGTTTTTACTTTAATTACATTAGTTCGTTAAAATACTGTGTTTTATTACATTTGAACAGCAGTAGAATAAGTTTTAGAAATTTATTAATCACAGATCACGCTTATAGTGTCATATTATTAAGTTTCTACGCACATCGACTTGTACCTACGTTGTATTTCAATATTAATACAGAGTATAAAGCAAAAGTTGACTGAAATATATATTCGCGATCCCAAGACACAATTAGGATGAATAATAGTTGTCATTGCGCCTGATAGGACAGTCACTCACTATACGACCTATTTCTAGCGTTTGACGTTTATTATACCCCCTACACTAATTCTATATTTTATTTTTTTATGACAGGCTAGTACCTTGAGGTCGCGATTTGGATTGGCGATTACTTAATAATCACGCAAATCGGCTCTGTCCTGCTTCGCGTAACACTAGCCTTTTCCTTATTGTATTTGAATACAATATAGGCGGACAATGATGGCGCGATATAGGCAAAATAAGGTTTAAACAATTTTGCGGTGTGGTGGCAGTTATTTTTACATAACTGTGTATCCGAAAGCAATATTATTAATATTTAGATTTCATTGTACTTCAACACTTTTCATAGTATTTTAGGCGTTTTAGTCATGTATTGAGATTTAACTGTAAGGATATTATACAGTTGCATTTTCTTTCAAATGTTTTCAGCTACTTTAGGAGGCTAAAATATCTTTCAAATATACTGTATACAAAAATTGTTTTGTTCTCGATGTCTCTGAATACTAAATTGGTGTTTTTAGGAGGGCACAAATCATGTGCAGAAAATGTACATTACTTTTTGGGATTGTGTATAAATTCCTTAAGCCTATTATTTAAGTGATGTGCAAACTTTGCTAAATGTTATCAATTTTATAGTATCGCTAGTTTATACCTCTAATGTTAACTTCGAATAATCTACGATCCAACTTTGTAATTATTTTGAACATTTTAAACGGTTACCTTGTGAAATAACACTCCAAAATTGTAATATAACTTTAAAACAGACAGTATTGCACATTTATTCAAGTTAAAATTGCACTGTTGCCCAATGAAAAAATAACAACTTAAATTATTTAGTGTGGCAATTCCAACGACAAATAAATGGGCAAATAATCAAATTGGTTAATCAAAATTATGCCGATTGATACTCTAGCATTACATCGCCAAGTCAAAGCTGTGAAGCTGAAAAGAAACTAAATCAGAAAAATCTAAGCATGTAATAATTAAAAAATGTAATATCATTAATGTGTATATACATATTTACATCTTAAATTTTAAACGGCATACTATTCTATAACATAAGAGAACCATGTTGAGATATTCAAAGAGATAATTTTTAGAACAACTCTTAGTATAAATATCTTTCAAATTGGAAAAATCTCCCTAATGTTTTATACCCGAATGGGTAACAGGAAATGGGTCAACAAGAAATTTACCTAACGGACGAATAGTTAAGAGCTATATACAGTTGAGTGAAGATTAAATTACACATGGAAATTTCAATTGGCAAAAATTAAGTTATTCTCTAAATTGACAACACTTCTTAGTAAAAATATTTCAGCCAGTGTCAAGACACATACACATCTATTACAACTATTGAAACTAAAGAACCTATAGTCACACCACAAAATTAAAATATCTCAGTATGTATAATACATAATAATATTTATTTTAAAAGTCTCTCGTGTAAGTTGTAATATAAAAAAAGAAAAACAATAGAGGTCCAGTTAGGTTATTTTATTTTTCTGGTAAGACTATACATTATATGTAATAATAATTATCGTACGATATCCATTTCAGACTAGAGTCATCATATGCCAAATGAAATTCCCATCAGACCCATTCAGCACATCGCTCCGTGAGACGTCACGATTTAGTCAGCTACACAACTCGAAAACTATGAGGATAGCGAGCCACTCGACCGTACAGAGCTCGAGACCGTGGAACACGAAGCGGGTGAGCAGCAGTACCGCGTGCGCTAGGGGGGGGGGAGCCGAGCACGCGGGCGGGCGCGGCTAGCCCGACGCCGGCTCCAGCGCCGCGAGCGCGGCGGCGGCGAGCCCCTGCTTCTGGCACCACTCCACGAAGTCGTCGATGAGCACCGGCCACGCGCCCTCTGCGTCGTAGTTGCTCATGCCGTCGTCGATCTGCGTCGCGAAGTCCAGCAACAGGTTCCATGTGTCCTTTGGTATAGATCTCTTGTGGTGCTCCTGGAATTTAAGTTATTACAATGTTTAGCATTTTATTTCAATATATTATAAATAATTTAATAGGATTACTTGAGATTCAGGATTTGAATGAGGTAAATGGGTCGAGAGCCTATTATACTTCAAGATTTCACAATGAGTTGATGTGTATGATTGTGTGACCTACCCCTAGTTCATTTTGTGTGTATATTGCTAGTAAGTAAACTGTGGAGTAGATTCTGTCCTACAGAGCCTACCTACCTACGCCCTTACAAAACTATGCTGCAGAATCAACTGTGAGGATAGCACTTTGTGTTACACACTGGCTCAAAATATTGGTAATCAAGTCTGTAACAAGATGAATACTTAAATACTATATTATAAATTAAAGTATTCAACTTGTTATACACATTGTTATATTAATTTTAACCTTACATAATGAATGTTTGTTTCAGATTGTCGTATTTCGAATTATACATATTCAAATTCAATACATTATCAAAGATTCATAAATTAATATTTAAATAAAATGACCTAGAAATATAATAATAATATCAGCCCTGTAATAAACTGTCAAACTCTCAGTGTGAGAAGGTTTAGGCCATAGTCCACCACATTGGCCTAGTGCGGGTTGGCAGACTTCACATATATTCGAGAACATTATGGAAAACTCTCAGACGTGCAGGTTTCCCCACGATGTTTTCCTTCATCGTTAAAGCAAGCGATAATGAACTATTTAAAATGCATATAACTTCGAAAAGTCAGAGAGCAGAGCCTTTGGTTCGAACTCGAGACCTCTGCGTGGCAGTCCAACTGTTGACTTAAAATACATTTTGTATTTTAGTAGTTATTACTAGTAAAAACTACAATAAAATGGAGCGGGCATTATCTCATTAATTAAATGGAAGCCAGACAATAAAAATCGCATTGTATCTTAGGCCCAGCTCCATGGTGTTTGCCAAGAAATTAATTTTGAATAGTTGAAACAACATGTGGGATACATAGCTAGGAAAAGAGAGAGAGAGTGTTAAAACAACACTGTGTTATTAAAATTATAAAATTATCACTACCTATCTATTCTTTGCCTCTATTTTGTTTGTTTACAGATAAGAAATCTCAGACAGATAATAAATCATCTGCAATAAATAGATAACAGTTTATAGGGAGTGTCTGTTGTGAAGCATTGCCAAATATTTTATTTATTTTGATTGGCTTCAGTTTCCACAGTGAGTTTAAAAATTTAATTTAGATGTTGGTATTATTGTAAATACCAAAATACTTTAGAGACTTGGCATAAATAGAAACATTATGTGATCCTTCTACCCACATCTTGAAGTAAAGACTAATGTGAAGGAACACAGGAGGAACTAGTGACTTCGGCTATGAAAATAACTCATATTACTTTTAACTATATTTGGACAATTAGGATCCAGACTGAAAAGCAGATCACCAGCAAAATTTGTTAACAGATGGTAAAACACACTGTCAATTACTATGATTGGCTGCATTAGACAGAGATGAGTTTGATTTTGACATGTTGTTAATTTGCCTTTCAAAAACTAGGGTAGGTATGTCAAATTCAAGTAATTTTCTAAACAGCTATATATTATATCAGTATCTATTAGTAATGTTTATACTAATCTTACATGTTGTTGTGGCATATTACACTAAACTAATGTGCAATATTTGATTAATATAAAATTCAGACATGCGTGATGCAATATATTTAAGCAAATAGTCAATATAATTACTTCAACAAATACAGATGCATTTGAAGTGCCATTACAATCAATATTAGAATGTGTAGTGCTTCTTACTTGATTAGTTAAGACTTTTGTATTAACTCATATATGGATATTCATATGTATATACTGTGTTATCAAACAATCTTTTGATTACTGCTATGTGTTAATAACACAAGGACATACATATGTGTATAGAAATTTTCTATACAAGCAGATGTCTAAGTATTATCTGGTCTGTGTTGTCATTTCTAGTACAAAATAATGCCAATATTATGGTATTGAGTCAATAAAACCACATCTTGACCAACAAAAAAGCAGTATGTTTGGTTACTGATTAAAATATTAAGATAAATGATCAGTTCATTTTACTTTACAGTTCAATTAGCTAAAAACCAGATGATAAAATAGGTTGGTTGTAAATATATGGTTTAGTATAAATGTTGACTACAGTGATAAGACATCAAATTATCAGTATTTCAAATTATCTGACTATACATACTCCCATTATCATCATTCAAGTGATTATTGTTCAGTCATCACAACACTCAATGATTATCATGCAAAATACAGAACTATATTTTGGCATGAGAGGAATATAATTCCTTCTGTTACAATTAAACTACCTTTTACTTCAGAGTTTATATTTTCCTAATGTTTCCACTACATTGCATCCACGGTCATAGAAAGACTAGTGTCAACATGACTATGGCTGCATTAGTTGTTTATTTATTGTGTTTATGATCTAGAGCAGCGATTCCTAAAGTGGGTTCCGCAGAACCTAGGGGTTCCTTTGGAAAGTCACCAGGGTTCCACAAATTCATTTATTTTTGGCTGTTAAATAATACCAAATATTATTTAGAAATAGCGCAAAATATGTGAGGCGAAGTTACATTTTTGTTCTTATTTAAATTACATTGTCTTTGATTTGTAATCATTTGGTATGGGGTTCCATAAAATAAAACATATTTGGTGAGGGTTTTGTTATCTTAAAAGTTTAGGAACCTCTGATCTAGAGTACTTTAACAAGTTTTGGGATAATAAATAAATTTTTATTATTATTTTATTTGCATGATTTTGATACTACCTTTTTATAAAAAGTTAACATGGCCATGGATCCACAACCATGTATAGCTATTCTACATACTAATTAAAACAAGTATACCATCACTATCAGTTATTTTATACTTGTCAAACATGGGAATATGTTAATAGCCAAATATACTTCCTTATGTGGATAATAATATAGTATCTGAGTTAAAATAGGTAAGCAGTGGTTACATACCGTAAGAAATTTGCACCATGCATCTAGGAACTTAAATCTCCCACGGAGCACAATATTCCAATAAGCTATCGCCATATCCAATTCAAGACCTTTCTGTCCTGGGTTCTTAGCATAATTAAATGTGAAATGATAAAAGTCTTTAAACTTATTCTGATCTTTTATCTCTGTTTCAAGTGTTGGTAGTTTTGATTTTAATTTTTCTATGCTGTCTGATCCCAGTTCTATGAGGCCTGTTGTGAATTCCTCTTTTGTAAATTCGCATTGCACTGCCGCTTTACATTTCCACGCTATTATAAGAACTAGAATTGATTCAGGGCTTAGATTAAGGTCTTCTAAAAACTTCATCACACCATCTACTGTGATCTTGTCGTTCTCCTGTTGGTCTTTGTACTTTGTGAACAGTTGTTCCAGCTTTTTTCTATCCACAGTCGCCTTCACAGGGTCCTTGTAGTACGCTTCAGGATTCTGAAAGTAGTTGTCACTCGCAAGGTCCAGTTTCCAATCGTTCTGAGACAAACAGTATATCGCCGTGCTCTCGCTCGTCTGCGTAAATGCGACGAACTTTTTAACTTTGTCTCTCTGTGACGATTTTAATTTATTCTGTAAGAGAATCGTACGAACGTCATATTTATAACCTTATTAATGCTTACCTGTCATTTAATTTACGTATCATAAATCTATTTTGTTATTTTATTTTCGGTTGCTATTGTTATTTTGTAGTAACTCGGTATATATTTAACACGATTACTCACCATTTTCGTGAAATTTTATTTGTTTCTAATGACTTTCACTGTTATTTCGACATCGGAACCAAAGTGAAATAACAATCATAGACAACTTTCTAATGTTGTAGTAGTTAAAAATCATTTTCCAAACTTTTTGCCCCTTTATGTTAACCTAATGCTGTGAATAATATGGCCATTTTACTGCACAGTGTGTATTTTAATGGTAAAACTTATAGTAAAACTTATATAAATATCTTTATTATAATTTAAATCACACTAATTTTGTAAGAACGGTTAATACTCATATATTTAAATACCTTTAATAATATTATACTTAATATAATAATAATATAATATTCTATCACATACACAACACCATCTAGCCCAAACTAAGCAGAGCTTGTACTATGGGTACTAGACAATGGATAAACATACATATATACTTTTTTTGTAAATACATACATATTATACATAGAAACACCCTGACCAAGACAAACATCCATGTTCATGCACACAAATGTTTGACTTGTGCGGGAACCGAATCCGCGACCTCAGGCTGGTAGTCGGTTACACTAACCACTACGCCATCGAGTCACCACATAATTAGTATAATTTTCCACATTTATACTAATTATGTGGTAACATTACTCAAATCTATCATAGATCATATTCCATACGTTTATAAATACCACAAGCCAGTTTAAATATTGTTTAATTATAATTATATTTAGTCATTTCAAATACTATTTTTGCTACCATTTAACAAACAAATAATAAATGTGCAAGTAACACATTATTTTAATTTAAAGTTGTCCTACTAAATATGGTTCCTATTGTTCCTAGCACATTTCTCAACGAAATTGTCAATAAATGCAAACAGCTGATATTGACGTATGACCATAACCTAATACGACTCGGTAATAATTTGTTTGTATGTGCTTTTATTGACAAATTATGTAAACAAATAATAGCATATAAGTGTCGTTAATTATTATAAATAAACAAAATGTGTTCCATACTGACTAGGAAACTGTTTTACTGTCATAACCGTTATTTAATCAAGTCAATAAGTACTGACAAACCTGTAGTACGATTTGCACCTAGTCCTACAGGATATTTACATCTGGGTGGGCTACGAACCGCTCTGTACAACTATTTATTTGCCAAATCACGAAGTGGAACTTTTATATTGCGTATAGAAGACACAGATCAGACTAGGAAAGTTGAAGGATCCGTTGAAGCGCTTAAAAAAGATTTAGAATGGGTGGGAATTGAATGTACTGAGGGACCTGGATTTAAGGGCCAATTTGGACCTTATGTACAGAGCGAAAGATTGGATTTTTATCAGTAAGTGTTAAAATATATACATTGTAGCCAAGATTTACTTATTTTAGTATTGCACCAAGATGTTTACTGATGAGGTGCCAAATAATTACTATAAATAATAGTTTCATTGTTGTTGAGTATTTTTGTATTGAAAGGTATAGCCAATATAATCTTAAATAACATACCTATATATTTCTTATTATTACAAATATATGTATTTATGTGTTTCTTCATAGACTTACATCTGTTTTCGAGAGCAAAGCAGCTCTACTACTTACAATTATTTTTTTATTCTACTTTGCTTTTAAGTTAGTTTAAGGTCTAAAATACATATCGTCTTTATATATTATATAATTCTTCTGTACGTGTGTTCACAGTGAACTCCTCCTAAACGGCTGGACTGATTTGAATGATTTTTTTTGTGTGTGTTCAGGTGGATTCAAGGATGGTTTAGATTTGGTTTTGTTTTCACTCGACTGTACAGTACAACGTCTGTCGGGACAGCTAGTGTATATATATATATATATATATATATTCAAAAGTTAGTCACATGCCAAACTACATATTGCCTTTGACATAATATTTTATTTTCTATAATTTTCAGGGAGCACATATCTAGTCTACTGGAGAATGGTTCAGCTTACAAATGTTTCTGTACAGAGAGAAGACTCAACATTCTGCGCAGAGATGCAATAAAGTCCCAACGCATACCTAAATATGATAACCGGTGTAGGAATCTTACTCATGAAGAGATTAAAGAAAAACTAAGTGCTGGCATCCCTTATTGTATTAGGTTTAAGGTAATTTTTTGCTTCTTAAAGTTGATGTGAATTTAGACAAATGTAGTATATTCTTTAATTATATGTAAATTATTTGATAGTGGTGTAATGATAACTTCAACCATGACTATTTTAATTGCCTATTGATTGACAAGTGAACACTCAAGTGTTAGTACAATTTCAAGTGTCAGCTGAATACAATATTCTACTGAAGAATTGTGCTTCTACTGGTCAAACATTTATTTGTTTACACTCAAATAGTATAAAGGTTTGGCTCTGGTGAATTGCATGTTTGCAAATTTGATTTTAAATTAGACCAAGTTCTAATTACTTCCATTAATCATAGTAGTAGGTTAGATAGACTGTGGAGGTGGTGAAAGGGTCGTGAATACAATTACTGCATGATGTGTCAGGTCTGGTTCTCTGGGCGAGTATTGTTTTTGGAATTTTCTATCAAGAAATTCTTAATAGCAGCATGAACTCTAAAAACATGGTGACAGGTCACATCTATAATGTGGTACCTAAAATATATTAGTAAATGTCCTAGTAAATCACCTCTGCTCATCGCTTGACATAAGCATACACTTACATAGGTATGTATGAAATATACAACACTAATTTATTATCATATTTTACCCAGCTAACATCAGACTGTCAATCTTTTGAAGACCTGATCTTTGGTGGAATTGCATATGACGTCTCATTAAACGAAGGGGATCCAGTACTGATGAAGACAGATGGATTCCCTACGTACCACTTTGCTAATGTGGTTGATGACCATCTAATGAAGGTCACACATGTTCTAAGGGGAGTTGAATGGCAGATCTCGACTACTAAGCATTTATTGATATACAGGCAAGTACTTGCAGCAGTTGCAGCTTATGTTCAATCCTCGGTTGAGCAGCAGTAGTGAACTCGACAGACGACTGCTGTGCATGGGGCGCGCGTTCTATTTTCGGCCTCGGTGACGTAGTGGTTTATGTAACCGATTGCCACGCCTGAGGTCGCGGGTTCGATTCCCGCACAAGTCAAACATTTGTGTGCATGAACATGGCTGTTTGTCTTGGTCTGGGTGTTTTCTATGTATAATATGTATGTATTTACAAAAAAAAAGTATATATGTATGTTTATCCATTGTCTAGTACTCATAGTACAAGCTCTGCTTAGTTTGGGCTAGATGGTGTGGTGTGTATGTGGTAGAATATTATTATTATTATTATTATTATTATTTTCCGGTGGGGCAATGTGTTATTGGGTTTTGCTGTTGAGAAATTCTTTATAGCAGCAGCAATTACTCAGGAGTCTGAAACTATGTCCGGTGGTCGGCAATAGGCTCGCCCTTATTACGTGAGAGCTAAGAAGATAGCTGTCTAAAGTGTTGGTGTCTACCCCTTTGTGAAAATTGACGTGACACGATGTATAGATGTGTTTTAATTGCTGTTGGTCTAATTTTGTCTTGGCTGGCTATTGCCGAGTCCTCACACAGAGAAGAGGCTCGTATCGTGAGGACAGGGACAGTTTATCTACTGGGCTGATATTAGTATTATAAAGAGAAGTTATATCTTTTAACCACATACAATTGAGTTGTGATGATCTATATCTACTTATATTTGTTTATTTGTAGAGCTTTTGGTTGGATCCCACCCCAGTTTGGTCATCTGCCTCTCATAGTGAACGCCGATGGTACGAAACTGAGTAAAAGGCAGAGCGATGTCAGAGTTGAGGATTATAGGAAAAACGGTATGTTATTGTCATGTATTTTATAGAATAACAGCAGATGTTTACTGTGCCGAGCTGCAGTTAGAAACCACACGTCAGCCTCCGTACTCGCCAGACCTTGCTCTAACAGACTACCATATTTTAGGCGATCTGGACTATTTACTACGTGACAAAAAAAATTCTTCTCAGGAGGCAGTACAAAATGCTTTCACACAGTTTGTCGAATTTAGATTCCCGGAGTTCTATTGTAAAGGCATAAATGAACTTCCGTTTAGATGGCAGCAATGTATAGATAATAAGGCTAAATATTTCGATTAAATAAATATTCAAATCGGCAATTTCATACTTTAACCCCTATTATAATATGATTCTAATTAGCCGATTTGCACACAGAAAATATTGAACAAAAATAAATATAGTTCTTATATAGATGCTTTATAAGAACTACAGAAGCCAAAACAATTATTTAAAAGTTTTGTCTGTCTGTATTGTACGTTCATCACTCAAAACCAGCGACCACACAGCCCCAAACCTACTGCATAAAGTTAAATGCGTTATTCACAGTGGTAGTGCTAGAGGTCTAACTAAAATCTGATGCATGTTTCATCGTGATATGTCGCTAAGAAGTTGAGTATTGTGTCTGTGAATCGGCTTCTACTTACTTGCAAAGAGAGCGGTGTACAAAGTCGAGGGCAAAAGATAGTTCTATAATAAAGGAAAGAAATGAACTCACCAATTAGTAAAAAACATTGTTTAGTTTTATTTCTCGTTGGTCTAGTAGTGTAAATATGTATTTAGTGACGCGCATTTTTTCATTCGAATAATTTTCGAATACAGTGTGTTTATCGATTGTAAAATATTAACAATAAGTGTCTGTTCTCAGGTGTATATCCCTTATCATTGGTCAATTACATCACATTGTCTGGAGGTGGGTTCGACCATGTGCCAGGCGCCGGGGTCAGGCTTAAAACTATGGATGACTTGGCTAAAGAGGTAATTAATTAGCTCTTTTAAAATGTATTGGGTATATCATAGTATGACAGTATGCGGTCGAACCAACCTCATGACTGAGGCGCCTTTGACGCGCGCACTCCGCACGCTTAATCTCATAGCCTTGGACGTGGACATATTCTGTTGTGCTCTGAGTGAATTCACAAGGATAGCTTCTTATAAAATTTGTTATGAAAATTAGATAAAACTATACTTATAGGAATATGTTGTATAAGTTTTATTTATAATTTTTTTAATAGTGCTATTATGTCGCTTTGGGTGAAACCTGTAAAGATATTTGTATGTCAGTAAATAAATAAATAAATAAATGACGTAATTTTGTATGTATCGTAAACTAAAAAAAACTGTCGATACTGCAAATGTAAAGAAGGTGAGCAGGTGTAGGTACCTACCACGCGAGACAAGACTCCGTTGTGTTCTCTTTTCAAAAGATAAAAATATATATCTAACAAGTAAGA
This sequence comes from Catocala nupta, assembly GCA_963675205.1. Lineage (NCBI taxonomy): Eukaryota > Metazoa > Arthropoda > Insecta > Lepidoptera > Erebidae > Catocala > Catocala nupta. Next base: position 5,990,095 of record OY776079.1, on the reverse strand, counting down.
TACGGCAATGAATTGCCATAAATCTTACGAGTTCGAAAAAATTGTATCAACTGGCATTGTTCAGAGGTCAAAGGTCATAGTAATTTCGGGGTATATCGACTATGCTGAGTCGAATGGCGTTGACCGCGAGTCTCTAGCTCTTACGGTCTTAAGTTGAAAGTCGTATAACAGACAGACGGACAAAGCTGTTGTATAAGAGTTTTTTCGAACTCTAAAAGCCAACAACGATAGGATATAGTTCCTATACTAACACAAAGAACGCCTATTTGTAAACCACACAAATATTAGTCACGTGTGGTAATTGAAAGCACTAAACTCGGAGTGGCGGCAGCGTTGAGGTGATCACCCAGTTAGGTGAATATTTTCTTTTAGATAGATTCGACCAGTTCTTAATATTTGCCATCACATATGTACAGTTCCAGATCGACAGAGTATCGCCGCATCCCAGCCGACTCAACCCCGATTTACTAGAAGAATGCAACAGACTAGAGATCAAACGACGACTCATGGACACCAATCTATCAAAAATTTTAGTAACTGACCTAAAGGAGCTAATTACTAAAACATACCCAACACATAAGCTAAATTTAACCGAAGACCACATTAAAAACGTTCTGGAATGGGCAGTATCCCGTATAACCAGAACTGATGACCTGGTGTCAAAGAAATTCGGTTTCCTATGGATTCTACCAGCTACCAAAGTGGAAGTTGACAAGGACCTACTGAAGAAATTAGTCATAAACTTGGAAACCCTGGAGAAATTCGACGAAAATACTTTAAAAAAGAATTTAAGGAGTTTCTCGACTGATAACGGTGTTAAGTTTCCTGTTCTGATGAAGATGTTGAGGTCTGTGATCAGTGGGCTGGATGAGGGGCCAGGAGTCGCTGAGATGATGGACCTGTTAGGGAAGAGTCAGTCTTTGGAGAGAATAAAGGCAGTTGTGTGATACATGTTGTTTTATTTGAATATACTGTGTGTTTCTTAGTATAGTGGAAACTTCTCAGGGGCTGATTATATTGCCGAAATCGCGGGAAAAAAACAGCTGATCCATACATTTTGTCAAGGTCAAAGTCCAATTTTGTATGGAACATTTCGTTATGCCTTGAGAAGTACGGCACTCTAAAATTAAACACATGTAGGTAAGTGAGTACTTTAACCTGTAGTTACGCTTCTATGGTTTTAAACATCTATCTCACAAAGCCTGTGTATATTTTTTCTGTACCTATATAAAGTAACCTAAAAATAATAATGTCTTAATTGCATCAGTTGTGTTTATGTACAAATCTTATGACGGCACTTTACATGGCTGTTTGTATTTGCGTATTTGATAAATTTGACAATGACCATGTGTAGATGGTTTGTGTGGCAAAGTATTTGCCTTTCTTGCCTATTTGATAACTACAGCAAATACCAAACACGCGTTATCGCGTGCTTTTCAGTTTTTCGACGCACATCAAAGAGATTATCAAAGAAGGCAAATAGGCAAATACCCAACTAAACCATCCATACAATGGCCAGCGTTGGCGGCAAGTCATGTCAATTTCAAATGCGCGGGCTGTCAACTTGACATCCCGGGCCGTTGTCTTGAAAATTATTTTTGTGCATACTCGACATCCACCAGCGCCTTGCTCTCCATTTTTAATACAAAGCATGTAATAATAGCATACGTTTAAATAATAAAATCCTGCTGCAAGTTAGAAGACGTCCATACTGTTGGTAAATAATTGCCTCTGCTCATTCAAAATATTTGCGTATTTGTTATTTGACGCCATGTATTATAACGCTCCATGCTTATTTGGTCCATGTGTAGACGGTCATAGTTGCCAATATCTGTATGTTTGCCCATTTGTCAAATATTCGCCCAAGTACAGCAAACACCCAATACCAAATACAAATAACCATGTGAAGTGCCGCCTTTAAAGAGAGATTTGAGAACAACACAATTTTCCATTAGGTGTTAAGGTTTGTGTTAGTTAGCCCTGTGACTGTGTCTTGGGGTCAGAAAAGCCGAGGTGCAGCTTTTTCCACTAACTATGTATATAGATATAAGTCATCGAATTGTAGATACCATAGATTCTATTTCGTCGTAATCTTTAGTCTTGAGCCATTCAAGCAATGACGTAATATAAATAGACGCGTCGTGCATGAACATCACGGCACTCGAAAACAGCGTTAACTACTATCGGTAGCCAGACAGCTACTTAGACGCACGAAGAAAGGGAAAGAAAATTAAATGTCATCCTCGGAATTCCTGTTGTTAGAGAGAGATAAATATATTCTTTAATTACGTTGTCATTCTGTGGTGCATGCTCATTGGACGAGCGCGAGCACGTGACTTACCTCAGGCGCCAGCCGCCAGTAGAAGGAATCCAAAAAAATAAAATAAAATCCATTTCTCTTGATTCTTACGCATGAAACGGTACTTTTTTATCTTTCACAGTTGCATTACAATTTTTACATTTCCTAAAAACACAAGATGGCTTTTTTTTTGTTGTTTGTTGCCCAGTGCCAGTGCCTGGTTGGTACGTGACTAAAAGGACTTCTGGTAATTACCTTGCATTCATGTTGCCACCACAGAGCGCGGGCAACGTATCTATAGTTTATCACGTTGAACGCCAACGCGGTCAGTGCTGATCGACAGCGAACTTTCCCTTTAGGCTAAGCAAAAATCACAATTCTATTCAAATCTAGACCAAATGTTTTTTTAATTAGTATACTTATATTTATTGTCCAAAGTATATTTTTATTCACAAAAGTCAACTTTAGCCATTATTTAAGCTGATATTAAACGTCGGACAGCATTGACCGACGCGGCTCCTAGAGACGAAAATTCGACTTTCCGTTAAACGAGGCCGCGTGGGTGTCGGTGTCGGTTCTTCTCCCGCAGCTCCCGAGTTTGAAATCTCACCGGCATCTCACCCCTCTTACGCAGTTGACGCATATATCCTGAGCAGAGACGTCGTTACATCGAACACAACTAAAATAGTGCCTACTTTTTGTGACACTTGCGTGGATAAACCTTTTCTATGTGTTGAATGTTTTGCCAACGTTCATGTATGATCGTCATTTGTCATGGTTTTCGGTATTTCTTTTCATATAGCTAATTGATATTGTTTATACCTACCTAATTCGTGAGAAAAATTGTGAAAGGTTATTATTATACTTAGATTACTATTTGATATAATCCTTTTTGTTTAATTTTTATAAATAGATTTACTCCAATAAATTTTTGGTACCTATACAAAATGAGGGATTTTGTTCATAGTTTTCGCTAACACACACAATCTCGCACACACGCACACACACACGCACACACATACGTACACACACACGCACATGTACTTACACATACACACACGCAAACACGCAAACACACAAAAAATTGAGGATTTATAATATTAGATCGATACGAAGCTTTTCATTATTGAAAGAATTATTGAAATCAGATGAATAGTTTTAGAGATTACTTTCTACACCTAAACTCACAATCCTACAAAATATAGTTCTTTATCATCATCATCTGCTCGGAGAAATCCACTGCTGAACAAAGGCCTTTCCAATTACGCGCCACACAAATTTTCACTCTTTAGTAATTGTTGTTTTTTTTTTCTATGTCATTTATGTTTATCAAAAACTATCTTGATTGGGAGTAACTAAAGGGCCACGTGGGTCAATGAATATGGGATTTAGTTTGGTAGCACTGCTCTACGGCCTGTATGAATGGATCGAAAACACGCGTAAAACGCGGTCAGTACTGACCGACGCGGCCCGAACGGAAATTCTCGTTGTCAACCATCACTGACCGACGCGGCCTGAACGGGAAGATGCATTTTTTTTGTTGGCGTGTAACGTGTTGTATATCATTACATTCAAGTATGACTTTTTTACAGTCACAAAGACTCAGAGCGTATACATATATGTAGCTCTTTATTGACCAGGTTGTACAGGTTAGAAGATTGCACCGCGTACTGCCTTTTAGCAAAAGCAGATTTGACCAGGACAGTTGGAGCGACTGCGCGATTCCTTTTACGATCCAGCATGGCAGGCAGTACGTTAGGACTGATTGAGCTAGGCTTACATAGACTTGTTTTAAAAGATTTTCTGAAGCTACGTGACGCAATGTTTTAAAAGTCCATATCATTTTCCTAACTCTTTGCATGATTGCATTCTGCGTAAATAGGAACACCAATGACTAAATTATGTTCGGGTACTTTGAAATAACTACACTGGAACATTGAGACAACTACCATCTTAGTCTCCCCGTGACCATGGCTGCTGAAAAGCAACCGAAACGTCGGGGAAAGTGTAAACCTAAATATAAATAGTTTTAATAATTTTATTAACATAAAAATGAGTAAAATTCAATAGTGGTAGTAGTGTAACCGTGAATGTATTTGATGTTAGTGCAGAATTGACTTATGTAATGAAGCTGTCGCTCTTGATGCGGGGTGTCGCTGCTACTCGGCGTTCTTGTTCTTGATCACAAACAATTGACGTACGCACTGTACGTCAATTGTTTGTGATCCGTACATATGGTGAGTTCGTTGCCCTCTATCAGTCGGTGTAGATTTTTAACAGCTGTATACTTTGCTTAAAGTTCGCGTTCGTATACACTGTATCTTCTCTGCGTCTCGCTCATCGTTTTTGAGTAAAAAGCGAGCGGTTTCTACACGTTGTCTATTTTCTGTTGTAGGACTGCGAGGTTAGTGTCAGACGCGTCGGTTAGTAAACACAGCGCGGCGTTAGGTGTCGGTTGCGATAATATAGTAGCCTTAAGTATGCTTTGTCGGCATTGTTCAAAGGCTTTTTCAGTTCACGTGTTCCTTGTATAGGTGTTTTGTCGTTTTTCTTGCTATTAAGTATATACTTATTTTGGTATTCGGCTTGATGGGGTAGGCAGCTACGGTAGAAGTTGATCATGTCTAAAAATCTTCTTAACTCTTGCACTGTAGTTGGTTTGGGAAACGTAAGTATGGCTTGAATGCGTTCTTCTGGGGGTTTGATTCCGTCCGGTGTAACTTCATAGCCGAGGAACTGTACCTATCTCGTCTTTGCCAAACTCACATTTATCGATGTTTAGAGTGACGCCGTAGTTGTTGAGTCTTTCGAGAACTTGTTGTAAGTGACGCTTGTGATCCACTGGGTTTTCTGAGTGCACTAGTAAATCATCGACGAAACAGAATACGTTGTCGTCGAGCCCTCGTAGTACTTTGTGCATGAAACGTTGAAATGTTTGGCCGGAGTTGCGTAAGCCGAACGTCATACAGTTGAACTCGAAGAGGCCAGAGGGGGTTATTATGGCCGTCTCCGCAGCATCTTCTTTTTCAATAGGTATCCAGAAGTACGCCATTTTGAGATCTAGTTTTGAAAATATGTATTCCTCTGTAGTTGGTACGTAAAATCTTGAATTCTCGGAATAGGGTAGCGATCGGGTACTGTAACGGCGTTCAATCTTCTATAGTTGCCACACACGCGTAGCGAACCATCCTTTTTCTTAACGACGTGAAGCGGGCTGGCCCATGGACTGTTTGATAATTTACAGATTCCCATCTCCATCATCTTCTCAAATTCTAGCTTCGCAGTTTTGTATTTATCAGTCGGTAAGGAGCGCGGCCTTGAATAGATTGGTTGACCGGTTGTTTCTATGCGATGAGATACGTTGTCGGAGTTTTGAGTGACATGGTTCGCAGTACGTCGGGATATTCATTCAAGATGTGACAGGCGTGATGGTGGCTGATAACGTATACGGCTTCCTCGGTGCTATGTATTTTGATGGTGTGAACGCAGAGGTCGATAATGCGGTCGATAAGTTTTTGATGTAGATCGACCAGTAATTTGTGCTTTGCTAAGAAAACTGCGCCTAGTATTGATGTTTTCATGTCAGCCACGGTAAAAGTCCATTTGTAGCTTCTACGTAAACCTAGGTTGAGCTTTAGTGTGCGCTCGCCGTAGGTACATATCTCCATACCGTTCGCATCAAACAGTTTGTAGGTACTTTCAGTCGGCTTCACGTGCTTCTACATACGCCACAACGCATATAGTTAAACACGCGCGAAAATTCAAAACCAATACTCACCCACTTATAACTTGCTAGCTTGTTTGTTGATGTCTGGACCAAACCACTGAATAGAACTACAGCAGTCACATCTTATCCATACAATTTCACTATAAATACAGAATAGTAGGTACGTGAAGCAGCTAAAATGAAAAAAAGAACATAAGCAGTTTCAACTGGAAGGATGGATACTGTTTGTCTATATCTTGGAAACCAGTTACTAGCAAGTGTTAACACAGTGACTCAGTTCGTCACTCTGTGCGTCGAACTAGTGACAGTGCAATTGTCCAAACAAATAACTAAGTGCCGAGTTGCCGAAAGTCGCACTTCATAATGCCGCTAAGTTCACCCCACACAACCGTAAACACGATCGATTCAAACCGGTTGAAACGTCAGCATATATGTTTCTCCCTAAAAATGCTTCCCAACGCGATTAAGACTCGTCTAATATTGTATTATCTATTTTATAATATATTGTATTATCTATTGTAGTCAGTCCGCCTAAATCAAGGATCCAAAAATAAAGAATTAAAGTGTTATAAGTTTTAGATAACTATCGCTTTTACCCTCGTATTTTTTGTGTCTTTTTTCTTACAGGTACTGAATAATAAATGTAAAACATAGTATAGTTTTATATGAGGGTTATATGTAGGGAGATTAATTATTGAACATAATATCTACAGTAATATAATACCATTTGGTATGTGAGATTTCTAGTCACTAAACCACCCAATGATCATCCTCAGTGTGCCAACGGGGAACTACTGATAATCTAAATACTATCAACGTGCTAAGTCTGGCATTTCCATACAGAGTAGCACACTTTATATACATTATGGTATGGCATTGAGATACTACAATCCGTTGCCAATTCTTCTAAGTTGTATGTGTATACTCATGGTATGAAGAAAACCAGAACATTTCTCACCTGATTTAGTCGTGTCTTACAGCAGACGTGTAATACCTAGTAAGTACAGATTAGTACTAATCTCTAAAAGTTTGTAGATAAGAAAAACCATTCAGTTTTCAATAAATGATCTTCTAGCTAGATTCATTTTATAGTGAACTTCAACGATATAACAAAAGTAATTGTGGCTATAAAACCTTTTATTCTTTACTTCCTTTTACGATATCTCTGTGGCAGCAATATCTAATAAAACGTGATTATTTAAGTACGGAGCGATGTCCTTTCTTTATGACAGCCAGATTCAATTATTTGCGGTTGTGCGTTGAACTCTTAACGCCATCTTTACGCGGTCGTTTCTTACGAGTGATAAGGAGTTTTTAGAGTATTTGTTGTTGTAGATCTAAAAATAAGTTTGATACCGTATTAAAATGATGTTGCATTTTTAGGATATGCTACATTCATGGATTTTGTTTAAATTGGAGTAGATTGGAAAAATACGACCACCTAATAGAAGATTGCAGACATACAACCTTGTGTTAAGCTAAGCTTAGTTTGTTAATTATTTAATTTAGGTTCATTTCTAGACTTTACCGCACTTACTTATAATTTTACCATATGTGATTTCGATAGAGAGAGAGAGAGCCTGGAGGTTTGTCACACAAGTTTTGAACCTATTACAGACTCCAGCTCTTACAAAGTTTGTTTTGTAACTATTACTATATTTATTTTGTGTTTAAACTATGTGTGCATCTTTTGTGATAAATAAATGAATTTATTATTGTAATAATAATAATATTAATAAGTATTGCCATTCAACGTGGCAATGCTGCCAGTCTTCTGGGCACGTTGCCAATTGACGACGATGCGGAGGAATATTATGACGCTTTCTGATTTTGCAGTTTTGTTTTTGTGTTTAGTTTATATTTTTCTTGTAAATAATTTGTGTATATATTATGCCCATTTTTAGTTTAGACATTTGTTATTATAATAAAGATGAATAAAGTATCGTAAAAAAAAAAAAAAAATATTATTATTCTCTTTATTTCTATTTTTTTCTAATTATTACATTTTAAATATAAATAAAAAAACGATACATATTTAAAAATATAAAAACTGAAATGACCCACCGACATCGGGAACAAGGTCCAAGCTGCCGATGGTTAGGGCCCCAAAGAGAGGAATCTCCTCACAATACGCGCCGTGTCGAGTAGTACTGCCTTTTGGATTAAGGACTCGATCCAGCCGTCTATTGCGAGCCTCTGCAGGTGGTGGTCGAGGCTCTTAGGTATTAAACCATTGACTGTGTGGCGTATGTATATACGCACAGGCAACATAATATAACTTTACGAGAAACCTGGAATCGAACGGAGCATCGTACAACTAGCTGCGCCGATACCAAGCGACGCGCGAAGGCGATCGAACGGAGCATCATACGTCTAGCCGTGACGATATCAACATTCGCACTGGTGACGCGCGAAGCTTTCCTCTGCTTTTTATACGTGGCACTACTTTTATATTCGCGAACAGATTTCCAAGAAATCATTCGTAAATGTTAGATATTTGTTTAAGTACTTGTCGCTGATTGGTGAAAATGTTTATTGTACACATTAGTGTTAGCGTAACTTGCATGACTAATAAATGGGATATAAGATAGGTGAAAAATTGTAAATATATTCTCAGTTGAATCAGTCTGCGTGTTTCATTATAACCCTAACGGTTACCAGCTACGGACCTGGCTTCTGCCCGCCGGCTGGTAACTCGTTAAAACTGTAATGACTATCGGCACAATGATCGCCGAGTCCACACGCCACATGTCGACAATCTCGTGAGCTAGGTTATTATTATTATTTTTCTCTTATCACAGGTACTTTCTAACATATTATATTAGAAAATACCTGGCCCTTTGGGAGGCTTACACGGAGACATGGGTCCGTGTTGTGTTCTTGTAGTGAGTAGTAGTGCCAGGTTTCTTAAGGAGGCGTAGTGCTGTTATCAGGGAACCAGTATGCCTTTAGCTGCTTGCACTGTAAGGCGCAGGGCAATTTTCCAGAAGTGCCAGTAGACAGGGGTAGACTACAAAGGGAAATAGAACTTTAAGTTAAAATGTTACATTCTAGGGTGCATAGACCACATATTATAAATTAATTGCGACTTCTCTGACAAAGCACACCTTTAGCCGAATATACTCAATTATTCTTCTATATTATGATGAAATGTAGAGGATGTCATTCTTTCTGCATTGCTTAATGTAATGATGTATGTCCTCTATAGTTACAAATATTTCAGCTAGGTGATTCAACTTTACTTTGGGATTTATTTCACTGACTCTAAGAAAGATTGCTGTTATTCTTCGCGACAGTCTTAATCATCTATAACAGAATATAATATGTGTGCTTTCAGGCATTTTTGTAGTAAACAATGTCTTTAATGTCTAGTTCGGTCACACATGGCCAATAAAACGTAGTAGCATGTTATAAATTGTACTTAACGATGTACTAAGTTTATGATGTCTAACATGATGCGCTGGTGAATGCTCAGCGGTAGTGAATGTGACTGCTATGCATGAGGTTTCGGGTTCGAATCCCGGGTCGGGCCTACATAAAGTTATTGGGTTTTCCTGTTAAGAAATCTCAATAGCAGCCCGGAGTTAGGAAGTTGGCGGTGTTAGACACCCCCGTGCCTCGGAAAGCACGAAAAGCCGTTGGTCCTGCGCCTGATCTCTCTCCGGTCGTGTCGGATTACCGTCCCATCGGATCATGAGAATTAGGGAACAGAGAGTGCACTTGTGTTTGCGCACACGCTTGTGCACTATAATATCTCCTGCGCAGATGGCCAGTCTCCGTTAATATTGGCCGCCGTGACCGAAATTCGGTCTGGAGGACATTATTATTATTATTCTCTTTATTTAAATATTTTCAATATATTTTTCATTTTTAAATATACATATATCTATAAAAATACATTTAAAAATATAAAATATATGGTACCCCACCGGCATCGGGAACAGGGTCCAAGCTGCCGGTGGTTAGGATTCCAGAGATAGGAACCTCCTCACAATGCGTGCTGTATCTAAAAGCATTGCCTTCTGCATCAAACCCTTGATCCAAGCACCCAACGCGAGCCTCTTTAGATGGTGGATCGAGGCTCTTGGCTATTAGACCATTGACAGATATGACTATCGGCACAATGATTGCCGAATATACATCCCACATGTCGACAACCTCGCGAGCCAAATCGAGATATTTAATTTGCTTATCTTTTTCAGCTTTCGCGAGATTGCCGTCATGCGGAATGGTGACATCGATAATCAATGCGCGGCGCTCTGATCGATCTATCACCACAATGTCAGGTTTGTTATTATTATTATTATTAATTGTTTCTTGGTGTATTTATTTACATCCAACTTTATATGAAATATGATGAAAATATTGCAGACATTGAACGCAGTGATTTGTTAGTGTCTGAAAGTTGATGCAGAAATTTCTCACTGTTCAAACAAGCATCAATTAAAATAAACAGGAGGACAACAGCAGCTATGCGTTGTAGAACTACTCTCACTTTCTGTTACTTTTATAGATGTGTACTATGTAAATGCGACAAATTGAAGTGCGATTAACGCTTGTGCGGCAGAACTATACCTACTGCGATTCACTATGGTTTGCATGCAGTTGAGATTGCCAATGCGAGAGCCCAATACGTTCATAGATCAATCTGTGTGGTAAAGGTACTGTTATGGATTTAATATATGGCGATTTCATATATATATATCGAAGAGTTAGCACTAAGCAACAAGAGATGGCACTGTACTTAATTCAACACTACTCCATATAACTTGTACTGGAACCTGCATCGGGATAATGAAGTTTGCATTACAAGTTATCATATATTCAAACAAGTTAACGAAATCAGTCATGGTGCCGCGGCCATACTCCACCATCCAACCCAGTCGGTAGAGCCGTTCTTTGTGCTGGAGGAACTTTGTTCTTTCATGGCAAGTTATGCGCCATTCGTTTATGAAATACCTGCTCTCCCACAATTACCTAGATCTGCCTATCCGTTAAGAAGTCCTGTCCTAATAAAGAGTCAGTACATTTGGTTTATTTTTACAATATATTCTCTCCCAGAATTTTTTTTAAATCGGAAATATCATTAGTTACCTTTGTTTAGAATACTAGCGATATTATTCCGAATATTAAATCTAATTATGCCGAATATTGGGCGCTCATAGCCAGTTGCACTCACTGATCGGTAAACGATTAGCGAGGTTAAGCAACGTTGGGTGCGGTCAGTCTATAGATGGGTTTTCCATTAAGGAGGCGGCGGAGCGGGAGGGGGGTATCGCTTAAACCCTCTCCCCAACGGCAGAGCCGGACGACGGAGGGCGCACCTGGGGGTGGTGGGCTTTGTGGGCCTGCTCGCCATCCGTTCAGCATCAGGTCCGAGAGGCGGCGTGCGTGTTCCCACGCGCGCCTCTGTGTCGAGTCCATCTCCCCTCTATGGGGAAGACAGCAGGGTATATTAATGAGTGAGTGCCTTTGGGTAGGTCTCCTCTCTTTGCGTAGTGGCCTGCCGTTTTATACGGCGGGATCGCGACCGCATGCGAAAGTGATCGCGCGGCCCCGTCGATAGCGGTTTTGTCGAGGAACACCGTGGTAGGTTTAGTCGGTATTCCGGGAGGTACATTATTCTTATTCCATCTTTCTCTTTTACCCCAGTGAGTCCGACATAACCGCTCCGCCCGCCCCCACGGAGGGGTATGAGTCAAGGCATTAACACCAGTAAAAAGCTGAGCATCGTTTTCCGATTGTTGCCAAGTTGACAGCAGTCGTTAAGCCATGTCAGAGGCCTACGGGCGGCTTGAACAACTCTTGACAACGGGTTGGCCATTAACCACACGAAAAAAAAAGAAGAATTCCGAATATTAACACTTGGGATTAATGACGCTACGAAAATTATGGTACTGGGCACTGCCAGGTATGTATTCATGATAAGAACCATCACTAACCTTTGACCGACTGCACGGATGGAGTGTGCGGTAGTAGTAGGAACACTACGCCTAATGTTATGTATTCGATTCCTACAAGGGACAAAAATTGGTGTGGTCCTCAGAGTTTCCGTCGTTTGAATGTTCATTAACAACTATCAACTATAAGTTTAATTGAAAGTATTTTAAAAGCAAATGTTAGAAGTTGATTATTGCTCACATTACTTATGCAGTTGGTGTGTAGTCACTGATGTAGTTTCAGTTCCAGCGACTCACCCACCATAAAGGCAGCGAGTCGGCACACCGTGGTAGGTTTAGTCGGTAGTTTTCGGAACATTCCATCTTTTTCTGGGTGAGCCCGACATAACCCCCCGCTCCCCTTTTCCGGGAGCAGAGAATAATTTTCATGGTGTGCGTTACCGCAACAAAATGTTGTGCTTTAGAGAGTTTAGAGTAGGTATAACAGATAATTAATAGTTCATCGTGAAGAAAATTTTGCTGCAGTAATGTTTGAAACATTACCAAGGCAATTATTTTACATAAAATCTTTTCTGCCCGGAAATGCATGAATAGATAACTTTTATGCGTATTAAATGTTTGTGAACAGCAATATTGTGTGTGGTTCTTAAGTAATTTAAGATTTTGCTGCGGTAACGTTTTGGGATTGCCCAGATCTCAAAAACGGCTCAACGTAGAAGTTTGAAAAAAAATACCAATAATACCTTAATCAGATCAAATTTGTTCAAACATTAGTTTTTAATTTGTTTGTAGAAGACCAATGTAATTAAATGGTGCCGAAATTCTGAAAGAAACGGATTTACAAATAGGTAAACCAGTACACTTACAATCAAATAAAAAGCTGTATCATGTACCCTTGGTATACCTTTATAAATACAGTAAATTTAGATTATGTGTCTAAGCAATATGAAGATACAAAGTTTCCCTTAAAACAAGGAAACATGGAATACTATGAACTAATTAAAATGTTCCATCAATAAACAATCCTGTTAATTTCAGCTTTAAATTACGATTATTATGAAAGTTATATCAACAAAAAGAATGTGTCAGCGATTCTTCTATAAGCCAAACAAATTATAAAGGCTACATAAAAGCAACCGCAACATATATCAGGCTAACCATCTTAAATGAGCAGTATAATATATTTCTTTAGTTAAATAATTAATGTTTCAAACATTACAGCAGCAAAATCTGTTTTCTCGAATAACTTTGCAACAACAACTTGAACAAATTTTGCTATTAGTGAACAAAATACTCTTCACGATGAACTAATAATTATTTGTTATACCTATTCTCACTTTTGTCGGCCTCGGTGGCGTAGTGGTTAGTGTAACCGACTGCCACGCCTAAGGTCGCGGGTTCGATTCCCGCACAAGTCAACCATTTGTGTGCATGAACATGGATGTTTGTCTTGGTCTGGGTGTTTCTATGTATAATATGTATGAATTTACAAAAAAAAAGAATATATGTTTATCCATTGTCTAGTACCCAGTTCTAGTTAGTAAGCTCTGCTTAGTGTGGACTAGATGGTGTTGTGTGTATGTGGTAGAATATTATTATTATTATATTATATTATATATTATTACCTCTCTAGAGCACAACATTAACATTTAACATACATTTTCGTGACTAAAAGGTTTCTTCAAAGTTACCAAACATACAAATGTGACCACGAAATGTATTATTTAGTGGTCATCAATATTATGAAATATGATCTAATGCCTTTTTTAGTAGTCTGAAAATATGTTTTATATGCAGAGAATAAATCATTAATTTCAAAATACCTATGATGTATTATAGTTTCTTCTGTTTGTTAGAACTGGAAATCAAACAAACAAATATGAGTAACAGTATAATTTATTGAATCCCAAATATAAATATTGAGAGAAAATATCAAGTCAATTCTGAATTACAATCACGTCATAAACAGGTCATCGACCTTCAATTACTCTCATGAACATTACAGATAAAGAAAGAAGTTGCACATCACACAAATATAAAAGTTTATGTCCCAGACGTACAGTAATTTTAAAAAAGGAACTAATATTCTTTTACTTTCCAAATTTAGCTTTATTGCACTTATACAATTACCACAACTCTATTATATTCAAAATCTTTGTAAATGTAGTAAAAAATAAGTAACCAATAACTTTTTACTGATTTGAAAATAAAGAGACTTTTGGATGTGCAACCTTTCCCCAAAAAAAGTGTTAATAATAATAAAACTTAAAATACGTTGAGCAAGGTTTTATGAAACTAAATATTAATGTCAAAGCAAAACAGAAAATCTATATATTACTAAAACTCTTTGCAGAAATCCACAACTTTAACTAACAAATATTATGACAGATGCCTCTAGTATCGCTTTTATTGATATATATACAGATAAACTATATAAAATCAGTAAAAAGAAGTTTCCAGATTTAAGAAATATAATTTAATTCCAAATACACGTGATTTGAGCATCTGTCTAAATATCAAAACATTCTATTTAATTAAATACAGTCTTCAAATCATCACAAAACAATGAAAAACAAACTTAAATATAACATATAATTTTATCTACCAAAAAAGAGTTGCCACGTTATTTTATTGCCTAATGCCACACTCGTATACAGTCTATAGATATTATTAACACAAATAATATATAGACAATTGAGTAATTAAAGCAGAAGGAGATGATACACATTTTATAATTTTTCAGACATCAGATAAATATGGAATTTTATTAAATTTATATTTAGATGAATATAGATATATTTATAATAAAATTCAAAATTTATCTGGCATAAAGATCACACTTAAGGAATTAACAATTAATTTAAAAAAATATACTGTCAATTGATTCTCCCGCCAAAACCCAGAGCAATGTGCATGTAAATAAGATAATTATTTGTATTAAAACACAAGACAAGCCTATATCGTGACATAGACATTAATATTGCTTAGAAGTAGACAAGTTATCGTTTTTAATAAAAAATACAAATTGCTGAGAGAGACTAATAAGACGAAAAAATCACACACGGTAAGTTACATTCTAAATAAAATTATAATTAACTAAGTAATACTTAAAATAACATTGTGTATTTTTTCTCACAACTTGCATCAGGAACATACCGATATTACAATGACTAGATAACTTAAACATAAATTATTATTTTGATTTTGGCGAGCAAACAAATTTTGCCTCTTTTTTACAAAAACTGAAATTACTTTAACACGTTGATACCATGCCGGTCATAAGTTACCGCGAACAATGCATTTTCTATTGTATCTGCTACATGGCATTCAAAAATTACGGCATGTTTTGAGGTGGAACAAGTTTTCGTCTACATATACCTATGTCTAAATCAAGCGTGTCATTCACGAATGATTCAGGGCGTGCGTTAGGAATAAAAATTGTACAGCAATTTTAAATAAAAATTGCTGTAACAAACGTTACGAAAATTCTCCATATTATATTATGGATCTATGATTAGATTTGTTAAACGTTTATGTATTTGCCAGTGAAAAATAGTCAGTAAGAAATACAAATTAAAAGTTAGTTTTATTTCTTAGCCATTCTTTAAATGTATGTTTAAAATTTGTTTACCACCAAAATAAAAATAAACTAATAATTACAACACCTAAGTAGAAAAATCGAAGCGAAAATCGTAAAATAGTTTATAAAGAATTATTATATGACAGCTTTATTAAAACCGACTTAAACGTATTGATATGATTATACATTTATAATGAAAATCTTTTATAACTACCGTCGTTTGGGTACAAAAGAATTATCTAATTTGCTTTTACATTCGACAACCACTGCCAATTAATTACGATCACATGTCAATATATTCCTTGTACCCCGAACACGGTATAGGAAATATTTTACATACACACTGAAAACTTTCAATTATATTAAAAACTTACAGCAATTGAAATTACCGAAAAAATCGAACATCAATCTCACACAGGTTGTAAAACTCCACATTTATTTAGGTATTTATTTGGAAATATAAAAACACTTATAAATAAACAATGCAAATACAACGATTATTACTTAATTATATGTTAGTCATAATTTTGAATATTTTTCAAGTTTATATAAGTATTTATGTTTTCGGAATAATTATGTTATCTTGGGATTGAATTTCATTGAATAAAATACAGTGAACGTATAAACAGAAAATTATTGATAGTATATTACGATATTTTATATGAATAATAGAATACATGGATGCGTTTTTAGACGAAGCTGGAACTTGCATCGTTGTAATAATATTATCAAGTTTGGTATAGCCAAATATCTTATACAACATTTTGCCTAACATAAGCAAAACATTTCAAAATATTCGCTATAAAAACCCTTATTGTGCGTAAAATAAATTTCGACTCAACGACGACTTTGTTTAAAAACGCATCTTTCATTTTTGAAGTAGGTTCTTTTATTATTAAGTATAGAACTAACTCAGCTAAGGCCTTAAATGTCCCGTGTAGTCCACGGAGGAAATATTTACTAATTTAGTTCGAGTTTATAAAACTATTATAAATATTCAATATAAATATAAGTATAGATACACACTTTTATGTACTCACTAGTACATATAGACTGGATACTATGTAGAGATACATTTTATAAAAACATTTATAAGGCAGATCATATAAGGATAGGCGATCGCGTGGAAGGAATCCGACACAACGACAAAATAAAGTAAACATAGGTAATATTATTAGGCCATAAAATTAATTTAGAGAAATATGTTTTTTTTTTACAAAAACGGGCGAATTCGTATCTGATGGTCCTATTCTTATTTACAAACAAAAATATTGGTTGACAATTAAAAGAAGAAGCATTCATGCCACGCGATCGTAGCATTTTATCTAAGAGATATAAAAACAAATATAAGAGATCACATTTTATAGATAGTCTTATAACAGTTATAAAAGTAGGTTGTCTGTGTCGAACGACAGACGTGTTGAAATTGCTTGTTTTTATTTAGAATATTTGAATTAAGAATAGGACAATTGCTGTCTAATCTACTCGACAATTATGACAAGTCTTGTTGTCCTTTTTTTCTATACATACATACCTAGACTATGCCGTCACGTTACATCGACTTAGTACGAAAGGTCCTAGATACAATAAGTGGTCTAATCATCATTGAACATCTCTATTTTGCCGGTTACATTCAATTTATTGCTAATTGTTGTACTAGAAGAAAGCCTGGACAATGTTACCTCTTTAGCTAGCTAAGACTCAGATACATTTTGAATTCTATATATTGGTATACATTTCACTCAAGGCTTGTATGTACTTACTTGTAAGGTACTGATAAAATGAAACTATGCTACATATTTATAACTAACCGCTACGCGAACACTTTTCTATATTTTCCTTTAATATAATAATATTGTGCATATATGAGTATTTATTTTGTGCTGTATATCTGAAAATAGGACTCGCAGCAGGCAATAAAAGAAATTACAACTGAGTTTATCTCTCTTTGAAATAACAGACGAATAAGGACAGAAAGTTTTAAATTTTTGCCATTTTATGGGTATTTACGTATAGTGTATAATATTTTCTTTCTCTTTTTTGTTGAAACATTTTAGGTAACTGCTGCAAGTCCATAATATTTTAAATGTTCTTTGGATATATTGAAAATGGCTACTGTATGATAATATAATAAAATGTTATGTGTTTACACGTTGAATATTTTATTTATAAGGATAATAGTGGAATTATTACGACGGCCATTAATAAAACATACTAAGGATTTCTAAAAGGAACGGGTCTACTCATAAATTAATGCCAAATTGTATTAAAAATGCAATAAACATTTCATTTGGCAGCAATAATATATCCGAAATCAGAAACAGTCCTTTTCTGAATTCGGTTGGTATCTCGTATTAATTCAAAAGGTATAATTCGTTGTTTCAGTAAAATATTGTAATCAATAGGGTTCAAATGGTCAACCTGGTGGGGCCACTAGCACATCAGACTTTTGTCCAAATATGTTATACTTATAATATAAATATATATATATATATATATATATATATATATATATATATATACGTACATAAATTTTATATATTATATAGTCAATACGACATGACTGATAAAAATAAATAAATATCTGCTATGTCAGTGGCGCCGTGTATGGAATTTACAATAGCAACCCCATTGCTCAACAATTTAAGAAACCATTTTAGTTTGGAAGGCAGTTTTGGCAGCTTTAAGAGGTACTCTATTATTAGGTTCTAATTCTTTAAGTGGGACGATATTCTTCATATGACGATATATTCATTGTTCAAATTGGTTTCGAAATAACTTTGTAATAAATATTAATTAAATAGGAATAATTTAAAATCGGTAATTTCTTAAATATATTGACGTTTTGCTAATAAATTCGCGCAGTCTGTTCCCAATTCATACTCATGTTACACGTATAGATGAGATTTTGAGATCTGTTCATTTAAAACAGCTTCATGGTGTCAATTGCTCAATGTTTCTCAAAACTTTATGCATTTGCTTTATCCATTTTGCCTTTGTAAATTTATTTAACTTATGTTAGCGTGCCAGGTTTTATAGGTAAGGGTTATCCACTTTTCGTAATGTAGTTTTATTTGGACCGGTTGTTCCCTGGGGTTTCCTTGCAATATTTCAATAGAGGTTTAACAACGGTACTTATTGGCTTTCAGGTAAGTGCGTGCCTTAATATAATTTGGTTTATATTTATTACCAACAGAGATGATTTTATCATGCTAAAAATAACTCGTTTTATATTTTCACAACTGCAGTTTTGTAGGTATTTATAAAAAGGAGGGTAGTAATAGAATCTAGTAAAATGTCAACGGAGGTAGTATAGTAAAAATTCGTTGAAAAGCTTGAAATATGGGCAAATAAAATTATTTGATTTTATTTTTTATGTAGGTGTATTGATAAATTGTGCAAATATTTTCTTCATCGTTTTGGGTCATCCTACTTGTCAGTCTTCTGTCTAATAGAAAACATAGACATACGCTTCTTTAGATTGATATATTTTTATTGCGTTCTTGACCTTGAATGACATCGAAAATTGCAATATTGATGTCTAATTGCTAAAATATACATCATTTTGGATTTCAAAATTTCATTCATAAAATCGATTAAATATCCGTACATCTCCGTTACTGATTACGATAAAAAATAAACGTTCAATTGCTGTTAAACAGTTAATTGAACTGATTTCATATGCCTGTGACATAATTCGAGATTTTGATTGCTTAATGACAGCTAAAGTGTCTTTGATTGACGGCACTTCCACCGATTACGAAGTTCTTACTTCAAAGAGCTCCGTCTTAAATCTATCCCTTGGTTTTTCTTTCATTGGTTTTGTAATATAATTATATAATCTTCCTCTATGAAATATATTTATAGTTCTGTTATTTTGTAGAATAATTACTGTACTAAGTGGTAAAGACCTAAAAGATAATAATAAATGTATCTACATGATATTTAAATATGTATTGATCTAGTCAAAACTCTTTTATTTATTATTACTATTGAAATTGATAAAGATCCAAGAAAGAAAAACCATTTCAATACCAGCATCAATTAACCAAGGCCATCCCCTTCGGAGCGGCCTCGCCGTCGTCACTGCAAGTCTTTGACCGCTTGCAGGATCCTCTTAACATGTCCTACCTTGGTAACTCCAAGATCCTTAAGATCACGACGAGCAAGTGACAGTAGTTCTCGACCAGTGATGTCATGTTTTGCAAAAGCTTCAGCGTATTCTCCAAGTTGGATGGATTCCAACCAAGTTTGGATTTCCTTGACGCCCCAGGCACGGACCTGAGCTACTGTGTATGTTGGTGTAGGTCCTTCAGAGACGCTTCGACGACTACGAAGCCAGCGGCCGGCGCCACCTTTCTTTTGCACCTAAGGGGAAGAGAAGGGGAAGTGAAATAAGGGGATAAATGAACATCGATGGGGATCTGGCTGAATTAGTTGTCATGTAAGTGCTAATGGCCGAAAGTGTGAGGAAGTTGGAGTGCTATATATCTATTAAAACAGGTTACAAATTTTTATTTAACAGGTTGGCTAGAAGTATAGTCTGATGCCATCTAAGGACAGTCTGCGGTACGGTTTTGGGGCTCTAAAGGGCGAAGACTGGGAGTGATGAAAGTGGTGACAACAGAACGCAATTAGTTATACGGCAAAATACATTTAAATAAAATAATAAAATGTCCCTAGTGTTGTGCTGTGGCAATATCATGCGTGTTGTGTTTTCTAGACCATATTTTCAGAATTAAATTATAGCTGGTGGTCAAATAACATTTAGTAATTTGCCGATGTTCTAATATTAAAATAAAGCAGTCTATGTCTACATCAGACATTTGCATGAATATGGCATTATGGATATACCTCATCAGTCTGCAAGTACGCGTATCCATCGTGCAACTGGCAGCGCGCCAGGTGCGCGCGCAGGGACGCGGCGGCGCCGGCGCCTGCGCCTGAGATGCCGCCACTCTCCACCAGCTCATGGCAGCTCTCCACCTGTTACATGATCGAGTAACGTGTCCAGTTTTCGTTTCCGTCTATTTCCTGATCCGTCTTTAATGCGTTTTGGTAAAGGAGACTTTACCGAAACTTGGAAATTAAAATTAAGAAAGATGAAATAATCCTGCTTTGCCTTGCCTTGCTTCAAAATGGCGTGAATGGCAATTTATTTATAGAAATATTTATATTCAGCAAAAGTTTATTTACTTCGGCATCGCTAAACATTATAGAGAGCAGTCCAAATAATATTTTTTTGAAATAAATAATTATCTAGTAAACCCGAGAGATTTATTAGATTTTTGTTTCATAACATTTTCCAAAAGAATTAGCACGTCATGTAAATGAGTGTTTTCGTAGGGATGTCATTGTCGTCAGAAGTTAGGTACTAGGTAACGCACCAGTGTAGCGAGCAGGCGCCTGAGCTGCGGCGCCGGCAGCAGCCTGCCCTCGGCGTCCTGCAGCGCGTCGGCCTGCGCCGCCGCGCGCCGCGCCAGCGCCACGCCCGACGACACACTGCCGCAAGCCGACGTCTCGCTTATGCAGGACAGTTTTACCTAATTAGAGAATAAAGAATTAGCAAATAGAATAATCGTGAAGAATCTATGACGACATCAAATATTTCTATTGTTTGTTGATGTATATTACTATTATTTTGTGGTCCTCTCCGTTTCCGAATTAGAATACGCCCAAATTGATAGCCTTATTATTATGAATCAGGTTATATCAATCATAGCTTAACCAAAGATGTGAAGGATAACATTTTAAATTTATGGACAAAATAAATTTAAACACTTTTCTTTACACCCTCGTTTCACTATTTTCTTGAGTATTGGAATCGTTTTAGTATACCAGGAAGGCTATTTGGTAGCTTTCACAGAATATATACCTTGAAAGCGATATCTTTTCAAACCATTTGTAAAAACCAGCAATCAATATAGTAAATAATTTTTAATATTGACCGTCTTTAAAATGATCTGAAGTAGAAATTTGCAACAAAATTTCAAGCGCTGATTGAATTGTGGTAACGTTCTGTTTTGTTGTGTATGTTCAGTTAATTGTCAGTTTATCCACAAAGTGACAGCTACCAGAATTCTGTGATTCAAATCGATAATGATGCACAGGTTCAAGTGCATTAAGTTCTTCAAAGATGGGTTTGCAAATGGACATCTATTATACAGGTAATCCATACTAACATGTTTAACAAGAGTGTTGACGTCATCAAGCAGAGCGAGTAGCTGTGAGCTCTCAGCCACGGAGAGAGCGACGCGTGGACTGCCGAGACCACCTCCAGATCCGGCCAGCGCATTCTTTTGCTGTTGTTTCTCATCCCAGGTCCTATAATTACCGTAATTACCATGAACTGATTCTATATGCTATTTTGCATTTTGTATGGAAATTTTTAGTAGCTGCACGAGTTGTGTATGGTGAAAGGCAATAGGAGCATCGTCTATTACGTAGGATTTAAAAACAGATGGTATAATGACGATATCTGTCCTCCAATTCTTTCAGAGATTTATAGACGTGTGTGTATGTATGTATAGAATTTGACTTAATAACGCTTCTTTCACCAATGTTGATGGGCGGTAGATGAATGATGTATATTGAATATCAATGAAGATGAGATACGCAGTTCTGTTCTAAGTTTCGAAGCTTCTAAAGGCTTCTAAAGCCTCTACGTTTCTTCTACTAATATAAAACAGCCACCACTAACCTAAAGTTCACTAACCTAAGACTAGTCTCAAGAGCTCTGGATCGGCACAACATTTGAGCTCTATTCTTGTGTATAATGCGAACACATCCTGGTGGTTGCAGCCAAGCTTCTCCGTCCACCTGAACTGGGACGCACTCCTCGCCCAAGATGTTGATTTGGACAGCTCGGCATTGAGCAATCCGGTGTTTTTGTAGATTGATCAGACGAGACGCGGCCATTTGTGCAGAGCCGAATACCGCTACCACCTGAGAAATTATTGACTATGTTTAAACGATTGTTGAAATATTAAGTTATTCTCAGCAGCACATAGTCTTAGATTATATATTATCTACGAGTAGTCAACGGTAATATATTCCCTTCTGTTACGTGAGACCAAATTGAAATTATTATTATTATTGTTATTATTATTATGATGTTAAAATAGATATATGGATCATTATCACACGATCTCTAAACTCATAAGCAATGTGCGATTATCGTTTAAACATCCAAATCATTCGAAAGGTCAAATTATTGAAATTTATTCGAAATGTCGATTGACAACGTTTAGCAATTTAGTCTAATATAAATGCGAATTCTGACATGAGAAGTTAAATATATATCGTCAACACGGCCAGACACGACGAATCGAAAACCATATCGCGGTTTTATCTGTCTATCAAATCATATAATCCAATGGAATAATGAGCAACGAATATATCAACATTCGAATGTGTGATCACACATATTTGAAATCATTCGTTTCTCGTAAGTCTCTCGTCATTAAAACTTATTAAGTTGTTAATTATAACATCACACTCACCAAATTAGAACCACATCACACGTTTATTTTCGCGTGGCTCCACAGTTTGACACTTTACGTTTTAAGCAGACGTTTCCAAGTTTTATAGTGGTTTTAATCCGACGTAATTAATATTGCATAAGTCCTGAATATATTTAGACGCGTATGGATTAAAGGTTAACGACTTACAGAACATAAGTAGGTAGAGGATGCTTTGATAAACTAATGTTTGGAATGAAATAATTCTAGTTATGTATATTTTGTATCGTAATAATGACAAGCTTTTGCTATACATACTTAATAGGACAGGCTATTATCGTCGTATAATAACATTTTACTGTCAGAAAAGTACTTTGTGAACTATGTTTCACTATTTATGTAGGGTTTACGTGCAATAAGAAAAAGTCACGAGTGAATAGGTATCTTCTAGGTAAGCGTGCTCCATCGTCGACTGCATAGTCACTTTACAATAGGTGAGATCGCGGTCAAACGCGCGTCTATAAGTAATAAAAAAAGAAAAATCCTTCAATGGATTATTTTCACTTTTTACACCGAGAATCGTGTAAACTATTATTTACTTGCATTTTTCCTTTCACTTAAATATTTTATTTATTTATTTATTTATTTACTGACATAAAAATATCTTTACAGGTTTCACCCAAAGCGATATTGTAGCACTATTAAAAAAATTATCAATAAAACTTATATAACATTCCTATATAGTTTTATCTAATTATCATAACAAATTTTATAAGAAGCTATCCTTGTGAATTCACTCAGAGCACAACAGAATATGTCCACGTCCAAGGCTATGAGATTAAGCGTGCGGAGTGCGCGCGTCAAAGGCGCCTCATTCATGAGGTTGGTTCGACCGCGCGTTACTACTAGCAACCGCGGCTGTCGCCGTCGCCACACGTACCTGTCCGGCACACAAAAACCCAACTGACCTAAAATTACTGCATTGTGCACCTTCCCCCTCAAAATTTTAAACAAGTAAATAATTAGTGCCAATTCTCTCCTAACCCTCATTTCATTGTATCCTACCATACCCAGAATAAATAATGTAGGATACATGTGATGTGATCCTTAAAAGTCAACCCTGCGTTAAAACTTACTCCCAGATCCTTGACTTCCTCGACCCTTACCATGGACAACCCATCTATAAGGTAGTTATGTTTGATGGGGTTGTGTGCGCGAGAAAAAGTGATGGTCACACACTTGGAACTATTAAATTGTAGACGGTTTTCTTTGCTCCAGTTCACCACCCTATCAATGTCCTTTTGCAGTCTAACGCAATCATCCAGGTTTTTAACCGCGAGAGATAATTTGAGGTCATCGGCAAACAACAAACAGTTCGAATCTTGAACTACTTCTGGCAGGTCGTTGATCATCAGCAAGAACTCCAGCGGGCCAAGATTACTGCCTTGACTCACTCCAGATCTCGTAAAGTATGGCTCAGACACGTATCCCGCATATTCCACATATTGTCGCCTATCGCTCATGTAACTGGCAAAAAAATTTAGTAAATGTGGGGTAAAACCAACCCCTGCCAACTTCTTAAGCAACATGTCATTATCGACTAAATCGAATGCTTTTCTGAAGTCGAAGTAGGCAGCGTCAGTTTGTCCCCCACTGTCCACCATTGGCACCAGATGAGCCATGTGGCAGAGAAGATTACTGGTGGTATTTCTTCCTGGACGAAAGCCATGTTGAGTATCTGAGAGCTGCGCGCTTATCTCTGGATAAATGCTCTTATGAACAGCAGCTTCTAATACCTTCGAAGCCGTCGACAACACTGCAACAGGCCTGTACCCATCCACTGACTCTTCTGAACCCCCTTTCGGTAATGGAACAACGCGGGTTAATTTCCACCTGTCTGGAAACACTGCAGCTTTCAAGCACTTGTTATAGATGTGAAGTAATGGCTCCGCTAACACTATCCGACAATCTCTGAAGATATAAGGCGGAATACCATCAGGTCCTGCGGATTTCTTCGGCTTTAGCTCTTGAAGCGCCCGACTTACATCTTTTAGGTGTAATTGGTCCAAGTGCACTCGCGCCGCTCCGCAACCGAAACCAACTCCAGCTACAGCCTCATCTACATTCAGTTCAGGTCGCTTCGCATTGTAGACTGAATAAAAATACTCTGCAAACTCATCAACACATCGCTGGCCAGACAATTGTTCTCCATAACGCCGATCGGGTCTACAGTATCTATTTGTACACGTCAAACCCCGGTGACGCGATATGGCGTCGAGCACACTCGATAGTGTATTGTTTACGTTTGCATTACTTATTTGCGCTAACGTAAACATTAGGGGTTTAACGTGTACAAATCTGAAGACCCGATTTGACGCCGATAGGCGTCAACGGGGTTTCAGCGGTTAATGCACAAAAATTTACACCTTACTGTAACTATTTTTTCTGCCTGTTTCTGAAGAAGTTACACTTTAAATAAGTATCTATATTAATTTTGATAAAACATCTTTAAGCACGCTATTACTCTTCAATCATTGGGTAGGCATACTTTTAAACGCAATTTTTGTTTGAATTTCATTTTGTCGAAACTTGGATCTGAGACTATTTATAATCTTAATATCTAAGCAGTTTTTTTACACCGATATCTAAAATTTAAGAAAAATCATCGGTAAGCTTCGCCACTCACCTCAAGTATTCGATCGTCGAAAGAAGGCGCCAGAAATATATCATCAGCCCTAGTGCCGCCCCAGAAGTTAGTGCCTCCCATGAACGAGGGTATGTTCAGCACCACGATACCTTGCAGTTCTGGTAATGGTATCCGTTGTCCGTCACATTCTAACTGCACTCGTTGACCCAGGTGCCTGTAAAATGGTTTTGGTTAAACTCAAGTTTGAAGTCGTACTGAAGAGGTCTCATAAAACGATTTAGTATGGGTATTGGTTGTTAATGAAAAATAATAACAGTTAATGAGAGCTTCGTTGGTCATGCAGCAAGATTTTGGCCGACTAAAGCATCGGATTCTTTCCCATGTCAAGGCAAAATGTTAATTTATATTTGCTAGGTAAATCTCAGTAGCAAAACACAGCTTAAAATGTACCCGAAACAGGTCAATTTATCAACGAATATAACAATCCTATTACGTGGGTTCTAAAAATAGTAAATATAATGTGCGTGTAATAACCTCTGCTCACCCCTTAAAGGATACACAGGCATGAAACTAAGTATATGATTAAGTATGTACGGAAATAGAACTGAGCAGCGATCAACTTATATACCTTTTTACGATTCCTAATATGACGGTAGATATAGTTTAGAACGCCTCATTAGATCGTAAGTGCGGTATCTAACTAAGACGACTCGGTGTTTATATAAGGAAATTAGCAACTTACTCGGTTGCATCTTATTACGTAAAACCAAATCATATACATATAACACTAATGAAATGCGTCTATGTTATAATAGTTTAAAAAAATTACAATACACACTTTATTAAAAAAGTATAAAATAATTTAATAATTTTAATGTAAAATAGCGTGGGGTGAGGGTTATCAAGATATATTAGAAAGCACTCCATGTTTTTTACATTAAAATTATTAAATTATTTTCAACTTTTTTAAAAAGCGTGTTTTTTAGTATTTATAAACCTTTTTTTTTTTAATTTTATTTCCTCTTCATTCTAAATTATTGTATTGACATCGGTCCTCGATAAGTGTGCAAAGTTTCAAATCAATCCGTCGGTTTGAAATGGGTGAAAATCATGTTTAAAGATTCCGTTACATAGATTCATAGATACATGCATACCAAACTAATAAAAGCGTGTTAGAAAGCCAACAAAGTCTTCCAAAAGATGGCGCGATATTAAATCCTAACTAATATTATAAATGCGCATGTGAGTTTATTTGTTACGCTTTCACGCCTTAACTACTCGACCGATTATCATGAAATTTCGCATATATGTCAGGGGTACAGAAAAGGATATACCTTTCAACCACAAAAAAGTACTGGTCCCGTCTGATAGAAATCCATTGACAAAACCTTCATTAAAGCGGTCGAAGGCCAGACAAAAACTAGTATTTATATAAATTAGCTTAAGTAAGTACTATTCGTAATTATAGAGCGCCATCTAGAACATCTTTACTTAAGTTACTCGCTGTATTTGCAGACTTAGTTTGCCTTTATACCCCAATAGCCAATTATTGTCTTTGTACGTGTGCAGATATAACTTTTACGACCGCTAAGTAGACGCAGGGAAATGGCTAGGGTGACCCAGAATTACCTGGCATAATAATGTAGGTCGACTCATTAACCAATGACATGATAATGTGGGACGAAAAATAGGTTAAAGATAGGTAATGGGTATCTACGTTATTTTTTAAAAGGGCATGCCAGTATTAGGTCCAGAGGTGCAAAACAAATTGGCTATACTTAAAAACTATATTAATTTTTTTCGTAGCTTTTCCTTGTATTTATTATTCTGTAGAAGTCGATAATATTTTTTAAAAATATTAAACAACAAAACGACTAAACTATATAATGGGACTTGCAAGCAAGTACATTAACGTGAAAATGTTGCCTTTACACAAAATATGTTGACAGGTAATTAATCGAAATAGTTATTTACCATTGCTATATTATATAATTATTATTTTAATCGTTAATTTCTTTTTTATACAAAAGTAATACAAAAACTAAGCATAATTATTATTTTTATCTTTGCAAGGTTGATTAACTTAAAGTGATGTCTATTATCGATGTAGGTACTGAGGTTTTGTGTTTATTATGATACGCCATCTCTAACTTGTATGACACAAGAAAACGTTATTGTCAATATCATTCCTTGTTTTGCAACTCAATTGTGACGGTTAGTGTATATTTATTGCAGTTAACATCGACGACTTTTACCTATAAGTGCAATGTTTTCTGTTTTATTTAATTCCTAATAGATTGTACTGATAAATAAATTAGAATAATGTATAAAATGATATGGCACATATTTAATATAAATTGTATTGATGAGATATAAGAAGATTTGATAACTTAAATATGCCAAGTTTTTTGTAAATCACTTCTAATGCTAATTAATTATTGGCATTGCTTACTATTATTATCATTAGCCTTTATAGGTGTGCACTGTGGGCCCGAATTACTATGGCGTTTTGGCATGCCCCTTTGTCAATAATAAGTTTAACAGAAATGTATACATAGATTCATTTTTTCTCTAAGTGGAAGACAGAGATGAACTACATGTTGCCAGTTATGATTTAGACATGTAATAAAAGGCGGGTCTGTGCCGGTCCCGTTATCAACCGTCGGGCCCCGGCCCGCCTGGCAGTCAGCCTAGTCGAAGGATCCTCCCTTTGTTTTGGAGAAACATCATACCACGTTCCTTCACATGTCTGTTGCTTATATAATTCTAGAATCTGTGCAGCAACTGAGAATATCTATGCGGAAAACTGAATAACGCTTTGCCTGAGTCTGATATCAAAAAGAAAACCAGTTGGTCGGTCGATAAACGTAAATATATGGCATAGAACAATAGAGTATATCTAAAGAGTACATATTATTTTAAACTTTTAAATATAAATGTACCTGTAGGTTCTGTTCACCCATTCCTTGGATCCCAGCACTCCATACCACATATAATTCCTGGCCCGCGACCGACACTTCTCAGGATGCTCCTCTCTTTTATTATGAAAGTCCAGAGTAATCTTCGCATCAATTCCAATGCCGAAGTAATTGTTCATCACGGCTCTCTCGTAAAAACCTTCTAGGAGAGTCTCATCGGGGTCCATAAGTGGGCTCACAGCGGCGCAGAGGGCGTCTGCATTAGCCAGAAGACATTGGCTGATGAAGCCTTGAGTGACGTGAGGCCAAGCTGGCAACTGGACCAAAGGATTGATGATAGGCAGCTTCTTGTTGGCCTCTTTCTCAGATAGCTCAGATTTGGCACCCATAATAGTGGTTGGGCCACCCTCACCCCATATGGATGATACAGATGTTGATAACCTAGGCAAGATAAATAGGTATAAATCAAATTGAATTGTAGTAATATCATAAATGTAAAAGTTTGAAAGATGTCTGAATGTTTGTTATTTAGGCATATGTGAATCGCTAACCCGATTTGGAAGAAATTAGGCATGTAAAATATGTCCTAGATTTATGCATGTGACATTTTTCTACTGGTATACATAGAATTCCTGTAGAAGTCGTGTATTTTTATACTTTCTTTTTAAAGTCTTACATGCATTAATATGTTACGTAGTTTTTATTTTAATTACTACATAATTATACAAGCCTGTAATTTACTGTCTATAATTATATTCTCGCGTGTAGGCGAACAAGAGGGATAAGTACGCATGTCAAAACGTTCTCGTTGGAGGTAAACTTGAAGTGAGTATAAAAACCCAATTATGTGTTCGTTATGGTTTTTGCTTTATATTTTCATTTTAGTTAGAAGTTTATACAACGTTTTCTTGAAGCCCGCAACTTTACATTTATTGGCCAGCTAGATTTACAACGAAAAGATTCCAAAGGAATGATTTTTTAGAAATACGGAGTGAAACCTTTTAAATACATGAGAACTAGGACTGTGATTAATGTATTTGTAGCTATAATAATATTGGATATGTATATGTAATACAACGAATAATTGATCGAAGAAATATTTTCTTTTCAAAGTGTTTCTTTCATTTATAGGAGTGTAAAATCTTTTCACTCGAAACAAAAATTTGGCACACTGCTGTCATTGGCGACTGACAGGTAATAATCAAATATTACTGAAACTGTCTTCTGACTTTAAAAGCTTTGCGTTTGTTAAGAGAAGTTGACGCGAAAAAGCAAATAAATAATAATTATTAGGTTTCAATGTTAGTTCTGAGCAATTAGTTGATTAGAAATCTATCCAAGACTTTTTTCTAGATCGTACTCGTAGAATAATTTTTAGACATTCTGCAGACTTGTTGATTATATCATACATTAGTCAAAGCAAATAATGTATTGTAGTATTCCTCAGAGAATTCGTTTTATTCACATTCATCTGTACACTGCATTATTTAATATCGAGAAATTAATATCAACATTGTCTAGATAAAGATATTGCTTTTCGAGCTTAGAGTAAATTAAATTTTGCAGTATATATTATACGTATTCTCTGATAATAAAATATGCAGTAAATCGTTCTTTATTAAGAAATGTGATATTGTTTTTAGTACTATAGGACAGTAAAGCATTTGTTTTCATTTGCTCGCTCGCATGGATTTTGATTTAATAATCACCAATAAGCTAATGGTCCTCAGTTTGCCTTAATAGTAACAATATCATAAGTGGGTTGAATAAAAACTTATTTTTAACTTATTCTTGCGTTATATGTCAGTCACACATTGACCCCATGTTTTAGTTAAATAATAATTTAGCGACGTCAAATTAAATGAAAATTCGGAATTATGAATAAGAATAGATAACAAATTATAAACTATAGTTGAGTTGACTCTATTGGAAATGAAAACTTCAATCCTAAAAATACTAGTCGACGAAAAGTATAGCAAATATATTTTACGAAAAATGTGTAAAAATGACATACAACCTCTTTTCTTTTTAACTTATTTTTGACTCGACGTTGATGTATCAGTCAGGACATGTCATTTTATATTTATAGTTATAAGATATATTGAAATGATTGTTAAAGATATTTATGTATTCTTTATAATGCGCATTTCATTTAATCATGTAACACTTTGTTATTGTCTATGAACGTTGGACAGGAACGAAAGACTACTCAGAATAATAAATTTTATGGTATTAATAGAAAAACAAGAGAATCTATAACCTGCATAATGAATTTACTTTCTAATAACAAGATACTAAAGACAATATGAAATTATAATTGTTAGATTAATAACATTTACTTACTTGTCAGGCTCTCCAGGCTTGAAAAGGCTCCCACACGATATTCGCCTAGTCGCAGCTGGCGAACAACTCAAGAATTTGCCATATTCAGGATCAGAACCTAAAAGCTTAGGGTTATCAGACTGTCTTCTCTCCCTAGTGGTCCCAATGCTAGGCTCTGGTGAATTGACGCTAAGTGTATCAGTTCCCTGATCGAAGATATCACTCAGTACTGAAGCCATTCGGCTAGGGCAAGTCTTTAAGCTTTTCTTATCTTCACTGTGAGATGGTGAGGGAGGTTCCACAACGACACTCACTTGTGGAAATGGAGACGCGTTATGGTCATGAACCATAAGCCTTGGAGTTTCAACGTGGTTAGGAGTATCATCTCCTTTAATTGTCAATGTTTCTTCTGCTGTCTTTGGTAGTAAATGTATCAAACTCACGTCTTCTACGACTCTTTTCTTTAAGCTTTTCCTCAGTTGCTTTTTAAATGATTTTCGTGCAATGTCATTGCCCTCCTCGAAATGTGCTAAACTGCAGTACTTAATTTGTTCCTCTACTTTCGTTGCATTTTCGATGTAGAATACTCTGTTCTCGAATCCAAATTTCTCCTCTCCCTCCTTTGGTTTCTTAATTTTAGATATGTATTTCATTTTGGCTTCGTTGTTTTTCTCTAAGCTTGGGTTTCTGCTATCCATTGCAATGTCTGATACAGTATCTGATGTGAATAGTGTTGTATCATCAGTATATGTTTCGTTTTCTCCATTCTTCCCCATCATTGCCATAAGAACATCCTGTCCAAGCATTGAGCTAATGTCATCCATGATAGATTCTCCGTGTAATGTCTCAGAGTTAACATACGTTGTCTCAGATACTTCGGGCGAATCAATATGTCCGATTCCACCCGCTTCCTCAATCTCTTCAGGTTTAGCATCAATAATTTCAGATATTAAACTAAAATCGTCGCTAATGTTGGACCCTTCAGAACTACTCGCTTCAATCTCCAAGTCTACACTTGACAAGCGCCTATCGGGCGTGCACTCACCACTAGCCGGCGTGACTCTTGCACTAATCTCATAATGAACATCATCAGTGTACGGTTTATCGATGTCTATAATAGTCAATTGGTCCGATTCGTAAGTATCTCCCTGTAATATCGAATCTCTCTTATCGCTATCGTCAGAGACAATTAAGTTAGGTATTGTAAGACTACTGCTATAGGTGGCCCGGTCAGGATCGAGCCTCGTGAGATTTTTGCAGGAGCTTGTATCACAGGAGGAAAGGTTGGAGAGTGAGAGTCTATCTTGGGGGGAAGCAGAACTAGTCTTGCTTCGCTCCGGCTTGCTGTCCACATCTAAGTTGAAACTATCTGGTGGGTTCGAGCTTATTAATTTAACTATGTCTTCATCTACATCTGGAATGCTATGGAATAAGAAGAAACAATTTCTAATCAGAAACAGTAAATGTAAAATGGCTGTTTGGACGGAACGTTCTTATCAGGGGTAAATGTACTTACTTATCAGGGTGCATAGAAGTAGCAGACACTGCAGATGCGGCCGAAGATCTCCTGCTGTCGGCAAAAGCGCGTGGTACTGGCAGCGCCGACATGTCGGTAGAGGGCGCTGGCACTTCAACACCCTCTACTGCGCATGGGCCGATTGCGGTATTGCCAGTGCTCTCGCATGTATCGCATGTGTCGCATGAATCTACTTCTTGAACCATACCCTGTATTATTTGAAAGTATTTATTGAAGTATACAAGTGTGTGTAAGTGGTGAAAAAAGAAAAATATTTACAAGGTTTCTCAGGGCTTGCTAGTAAAAAATCCTATATTCGTTTTAAGGTAAGTGTCTTTCAATAAATATTCTGGCTACCTTAAATTATAATCTTGGTCAAATAACATTTTGGTGCGTTCCCGTAAACTCCTCCAAACTCCTCCAAATAACAGAATCTGCCAGTCTTCACATTTGGCTTTAAAAACAAATGCAACCCACCAAAACATTGATGGGATGGAGACCTGGCTGAATCTTATTCTCACCTCTGAGTTCTGCTCCTACCTTAGTGCGACGTCATTGTTAACACCTGGCTCCTAGACCTTCCCATCATGATCTCATATTCCTTTCCTATAACCTTATACCACCCAAACCCTGTCCTAAAATTCTGCATAGGCGTTGTTTTGGGCGGATGGATGTGGACAAGCTACGTAAGAATGCTTCTGTTCTCAACTGGGATATTTTGGAGCCAGCTTCCACGCTAGTCCAAAAGGTTGGTATTTTAATGTCCGCGCTCCCGTCAGTAGAATTAAGGTAAATCACCCACCCGTCCCTTAGATGTCGAGGGGTATTCGGATGGCGATGCGGGGGGCAAACGAGAATTTTGCAGTTTAAAAAAAAACACTCTGATGACAACTGGGCTCTTTTGAAGGTTGCAAGGAATCGGTGTAACCAGATGATACGTAATACAAAATGCCGCCATATTCTCGATAATATAACATCCTCATCTCCTGCTGATATCTGGCGGTTTCTTGGAACTCTAGGCATTGTTA
Organism: Catocala nupta; assembly: GCA_963675205.1. Classification (NCBI taxonomy): domain Eukaryota; kingdom Metazoa; phylum Arthropoda; class Insecta; order Lepidoptera; family Erebidae; genus Catocala; species Catocala nupta. The sequence continues at coordinate 5,956,698 of OY776079.1, read as the reverse complement.
ACAAGCAACAAGGTGATCCGCATGCGATGATTGATTTGGATGATATCAATCAACATTTCACATCTTCCATTTTGCTGGATCAGCAAGTTGAGCATCGTACTGTGAATTACTTAGCAAACCTACCAAATTCCAACATCAATCCTTTCCTGTTTTATTCAGTAAAACCGGGTGAGATCAAAAAGATCATGTCGATCAAGTCTAATGCTGTGGGTTGTGACGGTATTAGTCGTCCTATGATCACGCCAATTCTTGATCAACTCCTTTCCGCTATTTCGTATATCGTCAATTTTTCTCTTGACACTGGGATTTTTCCTTCCTTTGGCTTAATGCCTTTGTCATCCCTCTACCTAAGATACACTACAGACCCATATCCATTCTTCATTTCCTATCTAAAGTGCTCGAGGCCTGTGTACAAAACAACTTGCACAGTTTGTGAACCTGAACAACCTATTGTGTCCTTTCCAATGTTACTTCAGGCCCGGGCACAGCACTACATCCGCTCTCCTCAAAGTGATAGGCGATATCAGGACGGGCATGGAGGATACCAAAGTCACTGTGCTGGCTTTGGTTGACTTCTCGAACGCCTTCAAAACCGTCAGTTATGACATCCTACTAGCGATCCTATCCCATCTTAAAATCTCACCGGGTGTACTTGAATGGTTCTCGACATATCTTCAGGGGCGCCAACAGTCAGTATGCATCGATGACACGTCATCGACTTGTCACTTGGCGTGACCTTAACCCTGGTGTTCCTCAAAGCGGCATTCTATCTCCGTTACTATTTTCTCTATTTATTAACTTTATAACTAAGAATCTTCAGTGCTCGTATCATCTTTATGCCGATGATTTGCAGCTATATGCTCAAGATACTGCGGATAATCTGCCTGAAGCTATTTATATACCAAATGATGATCTTGAAACAATTAGAAACTGGTCTGGCCGATTTGGTTTATCTGTTAATCCGACTACAATCAATCATAGTTGGAAGTCAACGATTAATAAACAGGCTGGACTCCAGTACTTTATTACCACCTGTTATGTATGATGGGACTCCTATACCATTCAGTCCTACTGTAAAGGATTTGGATTTGCTCACTGACTCCAATTTAAATTGGCAAGCTCAGGTTACTAGTGTCAGTCAGAGAGTAACCGAATGCTATGCGCCTTGTATCGCCTAAAGAATTTTCTCCCATCTGAGACAAAAATAATGCTTGTAGTCTGCTTGTTGATCTTTCCCTTAATTGACTATGGTGATGTGTGTTATTATGACCTGAATGCAGATCTACTTAATAAATATGACAGACTTCTTTATAACTGCAGTCGATTTATTTATAATCTTCGTAAATATGACAATATTTCATCTCATTCGACCATTTTAAAGTGCATCTACCACTTTAAAATGGTTACCCATTCATCAACGCCGTAGTTTGCGTGCCCTTACAACATTATTTTCTATTCTAACGTCACCAAATGCCTCCACTTATTTAACCTGCCTTTTCCAATACCTGTGTTCCAATCATGATAGAAATCTTCGTTCTACCAATAACCTTGTCTTACTTTGTCCCTCCCATATATCTGGTTTTCTGCATTTTTCGTTCCTAGTCTATTCCATTATACTATGGAATGCGCTCTCTCATGAAGTCAGGATGGCCACAAACCGTTACATTTTCAAGGTAAAAGTGCGCGCTCTCCTCCTCGACAGTTGATCGGATTCATCTCATCAATAATATGATACGTATGTATGCATTTATCTTTATATATATAGATACATATATATATTTATATATATTTTAGATTATATAATATGTTTATTGGTATGTATAAATTATGTAATATATAATTACTATTGTGATATTCTTTAGCAGATATATTTATATGTATGTTTCGCGTTACTGTATACATCTATTTCTTTTTATCTCTGCATCCAAGGTCGACTGGTAGATAATGCCCTTGGCATTAATTCCGCCATTGTACTATATTGTGCATAAAGCTTAAAATAAAAAAATAAAATAAATAATCTTCAAATTAAATTTGGTAAATAGAGTAAACGACTCATTCATTTTTAATTATTTTGATGAAATATGTTTTTAAATTATATAAAATACAAAGACTCTTTCAATCTACTCAAAATATATGAGATTGGGCCTTTCGAATCTATTAGGATAATTGTCATATAATGATGTTATTTTTGGGGTTCTACGTAGCACTTTTTTCTAGTAGAGTATCTACTAAGTGCGTTGATGTTTTACCTGAGGATATATCTGCGTAAGCGTGCGTACTAATGACCTCAACGCCCGACGCACACTATCTGCGCGACCAGCCAGCGCGCAACCGCGAGCTGCCCAGTTTAGCTGCTCCTGTCACAATAACATCTAGTTAAAATAATCTTAAATTAGGTTGTCAAAATCTTGTAGTAGTATTACCACGTGCGTGTAAATAGGGTTATTTCAGTCCTTTGTACTCTACACTCGTCGTGTGCTATATAAAAGTAATAAATACAAAGTAGTAATGCATTCAATAGATATTTAATGATGTCACTTCATTCCAATATAATTCGAATTGCACATCGTTACTACGTAATATTAAAAGGTAATCACCTTTTCAGTCTTTTCAATGCTGCCTTTCTCGGCAACTGGTTGTGCTTCAGGCTCACTATCGCTCGTTGTTTCTAACGGTTCCCAAGACCTATATACAGAAAAAAAACGTTACGCTGTGCAAAAATATTTACAATTTGATGGTTTATACGCGTGAGAATTATACATACTTGCACCGCACGTGGTCGTGCGCAAGATGCGCTCGCGCATGCAAGAGAAGCGAGACAGCACGTCGTAGGCGATGTGCTGCTCGCGCCGCGCCTCCTCCCGCCCGCTCCCCGACCGCTGCCAACTGTTGACATCCCGCGCGTAGAGACGAACTCGCCACACAATTAACTTCGCCAGCCTGAATGAATATTATGCCTATTTATGACTATTATATACATATAATAAGGACAGTTTAATTACGCGGCGTTGTACATGCCAGCAACATAAGTCGATACATACAAGCGACATTTTAAACGCTTCTATCTTTCAAAATTAAAATAAATGTGTTTTATAGCAGTAATAATTAAAGGATAGTAGATATAATCACAGTTCATAAACACATTCGGATTTTTAATTCCCAAAATTCTTTAACAACTTTATTAAATGTTTAACTACATAATATAAGGTCGGGGAAAAAGTTTAATTACAATATATATGTGCCATTTTGTTCGATGACTGTCTACCATCTTGTAGGTAGTTACATGATCCCGTTGCTCTAGAAATTTTGGGACTTCTGATCAAAAAAACGCGACAAGTAGTTTTGGCAGTCCTCTCTTGATGTTAACCTGATACTGTCTAAAGAGTTCTGAAGACACCGAAACAAGTGGAAATCTGAAGGTGCAAAGTCAGGGCTATATGGCGGATGCATTAACACTCCCAGCCAAACTCTCTTAATATTTGAAGATGTGTGAGATCTAGAGTTATCGTGATGAAAGACCACACCCTTTCTATTGATTAATTCCGGCCGCTTTCTCTCAATTTCTTGCTTTAATCTCATTAGTTGTTGGCAGTAGAGATCCGAATCAATGGTTCTGCCCAGCGGTAAAAGCTTATAATGAACAATACCTTTCGAATCCCACTATACACACAGCATCACCTTATAGCGAGTTAGCCCGGGTTTTGCCACAGTCTGTGAAGCCTGACCGACCTTTGGCCACGACCTTTTTCGCACTTTCTTATCGTACGTGATCCACATTTCATCACCAGTTATCAATTTCTTCAAAAACGGTTCGGATTCATTACGTCTCAATAAAGAATCGCAAATGAGTACACTGTTCATTAGGTTTCTTTCAGTGAGCTCGTGTGGCACCCAAATATCGATTATTTTTGTATACCCAGCTTTTTTCAAATGGATCAAACTGTTTTGTGGTTAATTCCTACATCTTCAGCTATGTTGTAACTATAGATATACCCGATCTTGCTCCACTTTTTCAAAAATGGCGTCCATTTTATCCGTGGTCCCCCAGAGCGAGGTATCTTTGACATCAAAATTCTAGGAATGAAAAATTTTTTTTTTTTTTCTTGGGGTAATGCTATGACGCATATCCCTCCGCGGGGGCGGGCGGAGGGATTATGTCGGACTCGCCGGGGTAAAAGAAAGATGGAATAATAGTAAAGTACCTCCCGGAATACCGACTAAACCTACCACGGTGTTCCTCGACAAAACCACTATCGACGGGGCCGCGCGAATCGCTTTCGCATGCGGTCGCGACCCCGCCGAGGTTACGGCCCGCCGTGTGAAACGGCAGGCCACTACCCGAAGAGACCTACCCAAAGGACTCACGCTCAAAAAAGCCACGCACGCCGCCTCTCGGACCTGGTGCTGAACGGATGGCGGGCAGGCACACAAAGCCCGCCACCCCCAGGTCAAACCTCAGGGTGGCTGGAGGTCATCGCGCGCCCTCCCTCCTTGATGGAGATTACTTCCTCGCAAAAGGAGGCGACGGCATTCCACGATCTCTGACTCCGGACCATAGACTGAACTACGGCCGGGAGCGAGAGGGCAATCGATCCGACTGCCGCGATCAGCTCACGGCGCTGCGATGCCCAGGCGGGGCAAACCGCCAAAGTGTGCAGCGCCGTGTCCTCTACAACGTCGCGGCAGTCGCCGCAGTGGTGACAACCGGGCGTCTCTTGCCGGCGTATACGACACAGGAACTGGCCAAAACAACCGTGGCCAGTCAGTACCTGTGTCAGCCGGAAGGTGAGGGCGCCATGCCACCTCTCCAGCCACTCCTCAAACACGGGACTTACCGCCACGATCGTGGCGTGCCCGGGACTGAAAACGTTTAAACCAACTTTGTGCTACGCTTACTGACACTGCATTATGTCCATAAAAGTTACAAATATTTTTCGCGGCTTGGTTGCATTTTTTTTCTTTTTTGTAATACAATTTTAAAATGTATCGATTTACTTCATTAGTTTCATTCATTTTGACAGAAAGAAAAACAAATGAAAACCGGCGGGAAACAATATTTTACTAAATTGTTTCTTTTTTGAAATGTAACCTTTTTAATGGTATCAAAACCATCCAGATACAACTAGTACAGCCAAAGAGATTTTATTAAAAATTTATACAGACTAAATGCGAAAAGATTTTTCCCCGACCTATTATATTGGATATAAGATTTGAACATAGTAGATTTCTTATTTAAATTAGAGGAATAGCCATAGTCAGAGAAATTGTTATATTAGTCTTGTTTTAAGTCTCGAGGTTATAACAAGAGTAGAGTATAAATATTACTAAAGTAGGAGATTAAAGGAGAGTATTACCTGCATGATGTCCTGCAAGTTCCTGAGTAGCGTGTTCTCCTCTAATAAATCAGGCGGAACAGGCGGCGGCGGTGGAGCAGTCAGTGCACGCTCGAATGTCATTATCGACCACCTGCAGTGTTACAATACGTTCAGACTATCTCTACACCATAATATGCAAAAATTCTACGATATGATTGAAAACGAAGAATTAAATTATAGATGTGTCCTCATCAGATAGGTACAACAGCTCATATAAGGAAAAGAAGTAAAACATTGATTACCATTGTAAATATTTAGCGATTGAAACGACTGGCCATGAGATTTTAATGATTTTGTTTTTTTAATTATTTTACCTTTTTTATTAGTTCAAGGGTTTAAAAAATAAAGAAGTAAACTTTGTCTTTGACCGTACTCTGATCGGACGATAAAGTATCCACACTAAAGCCTCGTTTCTACTGCAAAAGGGTAATAAGCAAGAAATAACCAAGCGGAAAAGGCGTTCAACTAGTCAAAATAGGTTATGCCACCAAAAAAGTATATTGACTATTTTATGTCTTGTCGAATAAGAGTATGTAGAAACTAACTTGTCCATTTAAAACGAGTGCGTTTCTAAATATTTTTATCGTTTAGTCCTTTCCGCTAGACTCATTGTTAGTTGAAGTACTTCTACAAAGTTTAACATTTAGAATTAAACGGAGTCTATACAGAGCCCGCTCCGCTTGCAGTTGGAGCCTACCTTAAGAAGAGTGAGCACTCACATTAGATAGAGAAGGATAGTGTACAATTTTTTATATGAGCGAACGTGGTAGTATATCTACTATATTTCTAAATCAGATGTCGTGCTGGCAATGTGTATCAGATGACAATTTAACATCCAGAAAGGGAAAAATATTTTAAAACGCAATTTGTGATTTATCTTTAGTTAAATAGACAATATTAAAATCCAGTAAATATTGGTATAGCCTAACTAATATTATAAATACGAATGTGAGTTTCTTTGTTACGCTTTCAAGCCTTAACTACTCAACCGATTATCATGAAATTTCGCATACACGTTATCAGGGGAAAAGAAAAGGACATAGGATACCTTTCACCCAGAAGAAAGTACTGTTACTAAACTTTTTTTTTTTTTTTTTACGTGGGGGAATGCAATGACGCATATCCCTCCGCGGGGGCGGGCGGAGGGATTATGTCGGACTCGCCGGGGTAAAATAAGATGTTAAAAAGATAATGTACCTCCCGGAATACCGACTAAACCTACCACGGTGTTCCTCGACAAAACCACTATCGAGGGGGCCGCGCGAATCACTTTCGCATACGGTCGCGACCCACTGTTACTAACCTAACCTAACCGACATTTACACAAGCGAAGCCGCGGGCATAATCTAGTTAAACTATAAATAGATGCCGCAACAAATTACGAAACCATTACCAGTTTTCTTAGATTCCTTAGTACAGTTTAAAACTCTATTTATTAATTGAAAAGCACTTCAATGGATGCTGAAGTTAATATCAGAACTATTCTAGGCATCTTAGTAATGCCTAGTACTTACTTAATAGTGAAACAGTTATGTACAATGTAAAGCAGCAATCGGTAAATATTTCAGTTATATGGCCGTAGTTTACTATTTAAAAGCTATTACATACAAGTTTATCGCTTTTAGTTTGACTGCGTCTTAAAGAATACATTGTTTAAAGATTTATTCAGTTCATAGCATTTAAAACGAGACTATGTAAGTTAATAGGTGTTGGTGATAGGAATAAACAAAACTTTCTGGCTAGGTGAAATTAACTTTTGATATACATACACATATACATAGCCTCACACGTATATCCCCAAAGAGTTAGGCAGTGATGTATGACACACGTACATTTCGCTACTTAATAACTATGGCCCCAGGGAATGGAACGCAAACCTATTGCTGTTTCTCAGGCACAATTTCACCCCATACTAGCAGTATGAAAAATCATGTCTTCTGTTTACGCGAATGTTATTCATTGAAATTAAACTACTATATACGGATTTTATTGCGCTGTTTATTTATCACTGTATTACATAATTTTAAAACTGTTACACTACTACTACTATTGAATTTACTAATTTATAAGCTAATAAAATTATTCAAACTATTAAAACTATTTATATTTAGGTTTACACTTTCCCCGACGTTTCGGTTGCTTTTCAGCAGCCATGGTCACGGGGAGACATCCCGTAGTATGAAAAATCATTTGGTAGTAAACCCAATAATATTTTGTCTCACATGGGTACCGAACTCGAGACCTCATACGCATAACATTCGCAGCCACCAACGCTGCGCCATTGAAGTTGTGCCAGTGACAAAAGCTCTCAATGTAAAAAGCTTCTATTAGCTTCTAAAGGATAAAGTAAAGTCTTGCCTGTCAAGCATCTTAGTGGAGGCCCTCTCGTATCTTTCTATGAGCTGTTGCAGGTTGGCAGCGTCATCACAAGAGGCTCCCCACCCCAAAACCCGCGCCAGATCATTCCCTGTTCCCAGCGGGAGTACTGCTGTTTGGACTTGCCCCTGCAAAGAAAATTATATTTAGTGCCAAAGTTTCATTGCAAAAGCAATCATTTTATCTAAAAAAAAAAATGTTATCGTTTATCTATAATTTGCCTATTTTAATGCTATTGTAGAGCATATCACAGAAAAGTGATTATATGTAATACTAATTATATGCACATAATTAATCGGCAAGCTAAGAAACATTAAAAGATCAAAGGATGTATGTGCCTTTGATAATTTTAGTTACAAAAAAAGAAGGTATTTTTATACAATAAACAAGTCCTAATAAATTATTGATTAGGACTTGTTTATCGTATGAATATCAATGACAATGATTAATTGTCATCTTTTGTAGTTACTTGGCAATTTATGTCAGTTATTTTATTAGGAAAGATATTTACGGTGTATGCAAAATATCACATCAATACTTATAAAAGTTTTCCTATAGTTGACAACTATGGCAAAACTTTTCTTTGGAAATTCCCTTACCTTTAGGTGATAGTCGGGTTTTCCTCCTTAAATTTTAAATATGACTATATTGCATGCTTTATTTTTCTCAATTATGTGTTTCATTATTCCTTGTCTTTCTTCTGCCTTGATATTGACGAAACACGGTACCGGCTCGCATTTTAAGGTACTTACGTGCATATCCAACTTATCCACCTCTTGCAGAACCCATCCCACAGAACCGTCTCCTGAACACACGAGGACCCTGAGCGGTGCGAAATGCCTGAACAGCCGCAACCCGAGGCGAGGTCCAGCTCCACTGAGTTCGAACACTTGGGCCGGGTTCAGCAGCTGCTTGAAGCGCCGGAGAAATTTCACGCCTTGGTTGTCGCCTTTCGAAGATTAAGTCAGTATGATTTTTATCAGTATCAGTATTATAACAAGATATAATATTATTCAAAAATATATCAATATCTATACCCATTTTTTTAAACATTTTAAAAATGGCCACTGCTTCCTCAATTAATTATCAACCGCAGTGATAATTATTTTCCTCAAATGTTATTATAACCGAGCAAAACTATAATTCACAGAAGTCACGACTTTGGTAACCGTGTCGTCAGTTTACCAACTAAGCCATTTATGGTTATACACCAGGGACAATCTTTTCCACGTTAACAAATTTCATTGCAACGACACACTTTATAAGATTCAAGCAATTGATAGACACTGCGATATAAAACTATATCTTGCAACAAACCTGATCTAGAATTAACGAACACAATAAGCGGCGATGCATTCGGCGGTCTATCCGGCACCCAGGCATCGTCAGGCCCGACGGAATGTAGCCTCGTGGGTGGCACGACGGACGCCCTCGCTGGTCCGAGGGAACATGATGCCCGCCAGCCAGGCTTGCATGCCGCGTGCACGCATTTGCGACACCACACGCATCTGAAGTCCTGCAGTCTGTTGGAGATATATCATGGATGAGATGGATATAGATTATTTATTTACTTTACTGGAATTTATTCGTCATGACAGTCGTTTGTCCTGCGCCTGATATCTCTCCGGTCGTGTCGGATTGCCACCCCATCGGATCCTGAGAGTTAGAGAACAAAGAGTGCACTTGTGTTTGCGCACATACTTGTGCTCTATAATATCGCCTGCGCAAATGACCAGTCACCGTTAAGATTGCCGCTGTGACCGAAATTCGGTCTGGAGGACATTTCGTATGCGTTGACAACATTTCGCTCGCAAGGTTATTAATAAGGATCACATTATGAGCTATAACTCCGATTATGCCTAACACAATTAAGTTTCATCAGGCGCCACGTAATACATGCAATTGTAATTGTCGCGTGTACGACAACATTACCAACATTATATAATCAGTCGGTGATAATGTAATGTATAAACATTTTATATTTTCAGCTGTGTATTTTGGACTATAGCTCGAAAGGGATGACTTGGCGACAACAAAATATAAGATCAACCATCTCAATTTAAATAAAAATGTTTGCATATCAAGTGGCAGATAAATATTTTCTGATATACATTTTAACCAATTGAATCCATGTGGGTCAAAATTCACCCATGTAGTTTTAGATTTAGAAACCCTCAAAATAATTGATCTTAATCTTAATTTATTTAAATATCTCTCATGTACCTATAGACATAGCTTTATTACATTATATAATAATAATAGTATAAAATATACAATTAAATTAAACACTTTATACGGATTTTGTCACGTTGTTTATTTTACTTTAAAACACTGTTATTACATAATTTTGAATACTAACACTATATAAGCTATATATTTTTTAATTAAAACTATTTATATTTAAGTTTACATTTTGCACCGACGTTTCGGTTGCTTTACAGCAGCCATGTTCACGGGGAGACTAAGATGGTAGTTGCCCCAACGTTCTCAAGTGTACCTAGTTATTTCAACATTCGCGTAAACATAAGACAATATTATGTAAACTATACAATCCATAAAAGTATAGGTGATTAATATTGTATGTGTATGAGTGTGATTAATACTGATGATTGGTCACTATGAAACCTCGGAGTCAGCAACATAGCAGAAAAGCTGCAGGAGAGCAGGGTGAGATGGTATGGACATATAAGGAGAAGATCACCAGATTACGAGTGCAGCCAGATACTGGAACTATCTGTCCCGGAACAATAACTAGAGGAAGACCAAAGACCACGTGGTCTTTGGTCTTTGTCCACGTGGATAGATGTGTTACGCAAAGACATGAAGGCATGCAATACTTCTGAAGATGACTTGGCGTCATGGACAGGGTGCAGAAAATAAAGAAGGCGGACCCCACCACCATGTGGGATAAATAGCCAGGAAGGGAGAGAGAGAGAGAAAGGTGGCTATGATACTGGATTTTATCAGCGCGAATCAGCAACGCTGGGTGCGGTCAGTCTATAGATGGGTGACCGCTTAGTGGTATTTCATCTGAGCGTCTCCGTGCTTCGGAGGGTACGTAAAATGTCGGTCCCGGTTGTTGCCATTTGCTATTTTCATGACAGCAGTCGTTAAGCCATGTCAGAGGCCTACGGGCGGCTTGAACAACTCTTGACAACAGGTTGGCTACTAACCACACGAAAAGAAGAAAAAGAAGAAGATTAGAGATTATCAATGTGAACCATAATATAATAATAATAATATTCTATCACGTACACTCAACACCATCTAGTCCAAACTAAGTAGAGCTTATACTATGGGTACTAAACAATGGATAAGAAAGAAAGAAAGAAAGAAATCTTTATTGCATACAGCTTTCAGGTGGGCACAATGTAAATGAAAATAAAAAATAAAAAAAAGTACCAGTTACATACACAATATTAAGAAGTAAGAAATAAAAAATAAAAGATACAGTGACATAAAATAATTAAATCTCTTGAGACACATGTGTCCCACAGCTGCAGCAATCAGGACTCCAGTTCAGCATTTGCCTGGTCCCAAGAACCAGGCACTGGTCTTCCACTGGAGCCTGTTATTGTGACGTACGGAAGCCAACAAGTATAACGATAGGTATATACATAGTTATATATAATTTAGAATTATGTACATACTAATAGCGTAAGAAGGTAAAGAATACATAGACAAATGTTAAATAAGTACACAATTATATAAAAATAAAATAAATACAACAAATGTGGTAAGTCATAGTTAAAATAGTCATAACGTATGGACGCAAGCCACGCGCAGCTATGTATCGCACAATAATGAGTCATCTAGCGCCCGCCAGCCCTAGCGAGCGAGAATCATCGATGCGGTGCACACAACACAACTCGCGCGACGAGCGCCTTAATATAATGTCATCATATGATATTATAATTAATAATTAACGCGACAATGATGAGAAGTTTTAAAAATTATCCCATAAATCGTACACTTTACGATACCTAGCACGCATCTGCGCATTTACTTAATACAGCGCAACAATTTATTTAAAAAGTAAGTACCTACCAATTAGTCTCACAGGATAGTGATAATAATATATTTTAATTTGATTATATTACATGAAAGTTACTTCAATTTTTTTTTTTTTAACCTAACTTTTTTTTCCCGGTAGCCCGGTACGACGAGCAAGTCTGTGAGTAACAGCCACGGCAGTACTGTGATTGCAGTTATCTATGACTGAAATGCTTGGAAGATCGGTGGCTAAATACTTACGTGCACAGCAAGCAAACCCAAGCGGTAGTAATTTTAAAATATCTATAATAATAATGATTACATAAACAACATACTTCGCTGATACCTTTAATGCAAATCACTATTTTCAGCTCGCCAGCTTTTGGTTTTGGCGCAGGGTAGGGTCAAACGCTTACAGACACACATTACAACACACAATTTCAAATAAAAGACATGTCGCAATTAATACTGCCGTGTTGTCGTTGTGCATTTATAAGGTACCATACATATATACTTTTTTTGTTGTAAATCCGTACATATAATACATAGAAACATCCAGACCAAGACAAACATCCATGTCCATGGACACAAATGTTTGACTTGTGCGGGAATCGAACCCGCGACCTTCGGCGTGGCAGTTGGTTACACTAACCCCTATGCCATCGAGGCCGTGTATATTATATAACCGCATATATTATAATACAACAGAATAATTAAATGTTTAAAATACAAGCGCTCATACAGGCTTCAGTTTACCCAAGGGTACCATTAAAAAGTTAATATCGATATATGCCACCATAAGAGTGTATTTTGCGTCAGATCAGAGAAAACTGAATAACGAATGCGTCAGGCAGGCGTCACCAATATTTGAATTCAATTAAAAACAAAAGCAAAAGAGATCCAGCAAATGAAGTTTGCAGTCAATGCTTTGAAATAGACTATAAACTTCTATTTGCTAAGGATTGCCTTATTTCTTCTGACAAACTGGCGTGTATATGTGTGCCTGTTGTGTATGTATATAAGGGTAATTGCCAAGTTTGTGTGGACAGTCTAATGCTATCTTATTTTTCTTACATTGCCGTTGATCAATAGAATAATAAAATGTTTTCATACTGAATGCAGGTAAATACTACAAAGATATTTCAAAACATGAATAAATTAATCAAAAATCAACACTTTCAGTGTATCATTGGTTACCGGAATTTGATCCTTATCAGCCACCGAAGATTATGTAATATCAGCGATATGAGTTTTTTATCTTTCTAAAATCAAGTGATAGGATGGCTAGTAAAATATATTTTCAAAAATCAAATCAATATCCCTTTTTGTTTTCATCAAAATCGATCCCTAGGTACCTTTAAATAGATTTCACAATTTTTCATAGCTTCCAATTTGGCTATTACGCATTTAGATATTTACTTTTAATCTTACCATATTATTATAAATTTAAAACTTTGTATTTGGATGTTTGTTGCTCAAACACGCGTAAACCGAGAAATGCATTTAGAATAAACTTGACAAACACATAGATCATGTCCTATATCAACACATAGGATACTTTTACATCGGTAATAGCTTCTGCCGTTAAGCTGCGGATACGAAACGAAATGTCACGTCAATCAAACCGCAAAATCTTTGATTGAAAATCATCCAATTTACAATTGATTGTCACTTGAGCCAATTCAACACGAAGGGATCGTTATCCGTGTCGCATCATTATGCAATCTGTCTTCCCCAGCCGTAGTGGGGTGACATTGACATTTTTATTCAAATGTCGAACCGTTAACGGCTTTGCCTTTGACATTAGACAAATGTTTATGTCATTATTCGCAACCGTATTTACGAGGGAAGATAAAAATTTATTTTTCATGTTTTTGTTGGATTATATCTGCAAGTTATCGGGCTTGTGAACGAGTCTTAAGAAGGTAGTTTATGGTTAAGTGTTCCGTTAACATGCATTAGCATGTTAATTTCGAATGTAGATTGCTTATAACATAGGTTTAACCTAGTTTAGGAAAGTAGCTAGCAACTATTTTGATTAGCTAGGTTGGTGGAGCAGCGGTAGTTAATACGATTGCTTTGCAACTCGAGACAACGGGTTCGATTTTCTTTTATTAAAAACTAGCGACTCGCCTCAATTTCGCACAGGTAATACAAACCCTTAACAAATTGTACACCTAAAACTTTTTTATGAATCACTCTGTCTATTGATGAAAACCGCATGTAAATCCGTTCAGTAGTTTTTGAGTTTATCGCGAAAAGACAGGCAGACGCGGCAGGGGACTTTGATTTATAATATGGAGTGAAGTGATATCTCAGTAGCGAAGCGGTGGTGTCTGGAACTGTACACGGCAGACGGTAATGGAATCAACCCATGTGCCTTGGCACCTAAAAATATAGTTGGCAAATGTAGGTATAATATACCTCTCATCTACCCGTCTATAGATATGGGCTGTTATTGATGCTGGCTTTCATTGATTTAGGCTATACTGAGTATGTATTATTATTTACTTTAAATATGCACATATTTACATAACACAATATAAGGTTTTAGGCAACTTCGACTTGTATTTATAATAATAATAATAATAATTTCAAGGGCATAACTACGGGGAATCCTGCTACGGGTCTCCGTTGTCACGAGACCCGTGATGGTGAAACCGGCGCCGCACCGCTTGACACCCCTAGCCGCTCGCACCGGTGTTGCCCTCTGCTGCTGGCTTGTATGCCTATAGTGGCTATTCAGGAGGCCCATCTAGTGAGTTGGCGAGTCACCGTCTGCTCATTGCATTGATGCTATTAGAGTATTCAGGGCAGACGCCGTTTTTCATCCATAGTTAGCAATATACCGGTCCACTAAACACCCATACCTATAGCCTATATATTAGAATCCATACGTAGCAATAGTCCTACGCCTGCTGCGGCTAGTGCCGTTTGTACATAGGTGTTCCATCCCACCTTTGATTAAAACTCTCGAAAGGCCTCTTCACGTTGGACCCATGTCTCCGTGTAAGCCTCCCAAAGAGCCAGGTATTTTCTAATATAATATGTTAGAAAGTACCTGTGATAAGAGAAACATAATAATAATAATTTATTTATTCATTAGTGGTAAAACATGAATACAGTCCATAAAGTACTTAATATAGGTAATATAATATGGGTGTCTGTACTAGGGTAAACCTGTGCCACAGGCGTTAAGAACACTTACAATATACTACTAGGAACTAAGTTATATACAATTAACCATACTTATTATATAAATATATGCAAAAGTAGGCCAAGATTATAATTATTATCATGGAACTTGTTATTACTTATTTAACAACAATCAACAAATCTTCAGTATCCTCATAATTTAAAGTTTGTAAGTACCGTTAGACTATCTGCTTAGATCTTATATATATAACTTAGGTCATATATAGCTGTTTGTTTATTTATCTTGTTATAAAGAAAATGTCCTAAGAATACGAAAAATCTATTTGTAAAAACAAACTTTGATACAGAAAGTGTGGTATAGACAATATCTTTCCGTCTTTTAGTGTTAGTAAGGTTGATGTTATACGTAAGCGTTGCGTGCTGTTTAGTTACGGTGTACATTATAAAAAGTTGTTTATAACTACATTGTTTTTGTTTATAACTACATACTTAGCTATTCTCAGCAATATTTCTCTTTGATAGCCAGTTAGGTTGTCCGGTAATTAAAGGATAACCTGGAAATGTCTTATAGTGGAACTGACGGCCGTTCAGAAAAAAATATGAAAAAAAATCTATCCTAACCTACTACTACCTGAGATATGTGTTTCTTTTTTAATTACCATGTATAACTTTCTTGTATACTACGACCATAAATGAATGAAATCCATCGGTTTTTTTGTTGTTTTATTATTAAACACTAATTATGCTAATAGATAGACAGTCAAAAGTATGCTATGCTAATATAGCTTGCACTTTTTAATATATATATTTTTTATTATTATTTTTCATTTTTCTGAACGGCCTTCATTTCTACTATAAGACATTTCAAGGTTATCCATTAATTACCGGACACCCTGTATACTAATTGAGATCACCATTGACTGGGCCTACTTCGTGTCACTGTATCTCATTTTGTTTTTAGAGGTCTCCTGTGTACCCTTATGCTCTTGCCATTTTATTCATATTGTCATTAATATTAAGTAGGTGTTGTGGGCGGCAGTTTATCTTTTATAATTCGCTTGATGTAACTTCGACGTCCACAATTATTAATTTGCTGGTTTATGCTGCAGTTTTGACCGCGTGAATCCCACGGGGATTACTGGAGAATACTGGGAAACTGGAGGTGGTCTATCAGCTTTGACTTAAGTTTCTGTGAGATCTAATTATTGCTAAGGTTGATTTTTCTAACTAGAGATTACGACGTAAAATAAAGAGAGCAATGGTCACTGTCATAATATTATTTCAAGGGAAAATCGACCTTGTTGATTCATGACGTTCAAATGAACCTCAACAGTGTGGCAGACCACATTTTTGGCTGACTGTAATAGAATAAAAGTAAACTGGACAGCGTGTATTTATGTGCAAAGTGTTATCCCAATCCGTTCAACGTTTTCCATTTGCAATTGAATTACAAACATCTACACAATTTCGTCATTTTTCACATTTATAATATTAGTAAGATGTCTTGATGTCTTTATATGGGGTCGCTAGTATATGAATTCTGGCTAATATTATAGGTGCGAATGTGTGTTTGTTTGTTTGTTCCGCTTTTACGCCTTAACTACTCGACTGATCATCATGCAATTATGCATACACGTTGTCAGGGGAACAGAAAAGCACATAGCGTACCTTTCATTCAGAATACAGTACTGTTCCCGAGAGGTAGCTAGTATTAAATAAAGTAACATATTACCAATGGGTAATCATTAAACCAATCGCAGTCTTGAAATGCCTTCCGACATACATAGTTTGTTGGTATCCGAGGTGTAAAGCACTCCCATTTTGCCAGCTATGATTTCTGGTCCCTCATTATAGGAGGTAAAGTTATACGGCCTCGATGGCGTAGTGGTTAGTGTAACCGACTGCCACGCCTGAGGTCGCGAGTACGATTCCCGCACAAGTCAAATATTTGTGTGCATGAATATGGATGTTTGTCTTGGTCTGGGTGTTTCTATGTATAATATGTATGCATTTACAAAAAAAAAGTATATATGTATGTTTACCCATTGTCTAGTACCCACAGTACAAGCTCTGCTTAGTTTGGGCTAGATGGTGTTGTGTGTATGTGGTAGAATATTATTATTATATTATATTATTATTACTGATACTGAGTATTACTTGATATCAAAACCTAAAAACATTATGCCTAACCCGGGTATCAAACCAAGACTTCGTGCTCAGTAGTCTCACTTACTAATGCTGTACCACCTTTTTATGGAAGGTATTTTTAAAACTGCCTCTGTCTTAATAATAGCTGAAATAATACTGTATTTCTACATTTGTACTACACGTAAATAAGTATTTAACGAAAAGGATGAAATTGAAGAACATGGAAGTTCTAATAATCTTTCTTAAAAGTACTGCTAACAAATTGGATTGGAACGAAAGTGCCATATACAATCCACAGATTTAGTTGCTATCTGATAAAGAATCGAATTGGTTCTATCGATAAAATCTATTCGTTCTACGATTCCCAGAGTTTTGCTATTAGAAATATATATATATAATATATTAGAGATAGAATGCTACAAAAATCACATTTACTGGATTCTATTTAGTATTAATTTTTATATTATTTTTGATGAAGTACAAAGAATATATATTATATATATATTATATTTTCAAAATACAGTTCCTGCTAACAACTATTACGGGGTATTTTACAAACATTCAAACCACGGACTACACGAGTCACAAAGTACACTAACTCATGAAAAATATATGTTTATCACGCAATTTTTTACCCGTTTGAGGATCGAAGTCACAAGACTAGGCGCAGCATCTTAACGTATTTATATTCTTGATAATTTATTATCATAGGGGCATAGCTGTTAGTCCTGATTCACAGAGATACACTATTCGCAGATATCACTCACAAAGCCGCAAAACTCAAATGGTATTGGGCTGGACACGTTTGTCGCATGCTAAAGGAGCTTTGAGCTAAAAACAGACTTAATCCCAGATAGTGTTGAACGACACAATTTACCTGACCTGGGTATCCAACCCATCTCATGCACAGAAGTGACACATACATTATCGGTGTGCCACTGAAACAACATCATAAAAGAAAACTTATATATTTATTAGATAAGTACTCTAACAATTTCAGCAAACAGTTTTCTTATTACAAACATTTCCTAACTTACAAAACTCTCTTGTTTGGATAACTACACCATCAAAACTTTGGTAAGCGTACAAATTATGGCTCTCCAGATCGTAGAGTTTGACGTGGAAAGATGGCGGGCGTCTAGTGACGTCATTAGACACGCTTCAGGTGGAAGAGCTCTTGGGTGGCGTGAGCCAGTTTAAGTGACAAGCAAGGTGCCGTGAAAAGGATCTTTTATTTTGATTGTCTCGTTTTAGTTGTGATTTATGTTTAAAACATTGTAGTTTGTTGAGAATAGTACGTTAATTATAGAGATTTCGGCGTACGTAATAATAATAATATGTAGTCCAGCAAGTTGGATAGGCCCGCAAAGGTCTCGAGTTCGAACCCAAGGCAGGCACCTCTGACAAATCGAAGTTATCTGCTGTGTGCTATTAGATAATAATTGCTCGCTTTAACGGCGAAAGAAAACATCGTGAGGAAATCTACAAAATGTTTTCGAAGACGTGTGAAGTCTGCTAACCCGCACTTGGCCAGCGTGGTCGACTATGGCCTAACCCTTCTCATACTGATTCTCTTCCCAGTGGTCCATGCGCATTAATAGGACAGTTTAATACAGGGCTGATATTATAATAACCAAACGGTTATCAGCGTTTTGTATTGGTAAATTGTCAGTACCAGCACTGTGACAATAAATGTATACGATAGGTTTACCTCCTGTTAACTGGAACCTTTACCATAACTGATGAACTATATTTTTAAGAGCACCTTGAACTGGCGAGCGTGTATGAGGAATGTTATGAATGAAGAATGAAGCTAGATAAGTGTGCCAGGATCGTAGCAAATGGAAATCCGTAGTCTCTGCATACCCCTCTGGGAAACAGGCGTGAATCTATGTATGTATGAACTATATCATGAAACGAGCTGAGCTGTGCTTCATATTTATGTTTAAATGCCGTTTATTATAGTCCTATTTATATTCGCGAACTTCCTACTCCAGGTAGAAGAGATATTTACGTCAGCTTTAAGAATTTATTTTCTCACTAAAACCAGAATCACAAATCTCCCGAATCCCCACAAAATCGAAACACAATTTTAAAACTCATCTCACACCGACAAAATGAAAAAGCGTTTTCAAATGTTCCGTTGAATGGTACGCTTAGGATCGTAGCCGGGTAAGCCGGGGCTTGCTCCACGGATGAGTAGCGAGCTAAGCGGGTGTTGTTTCAATTTCCCGGGTGGCACGAGCCGGGTATATGGGTGCTATAGCTTGCATCGACGAAACACTTACCGGCTGTTTATAGAAGCGATTGCTGCATAAGATTTACTGTTATTTTTAGATGTTCAAAACTGCTTCTTGGCGAAACCGACTTCTCACATCTTTACTAGTGATGGAATATGATTGCATAAATGTACCGCGTTTTCACAAATGTATTCGGATATAGTTCGCATATACAAGGAGGTGGCGCACATATTTAGTACAGTGTTGTAACGCATTCAAATATACTTGCATTGTGCACATCGCTAATCTATACAGGGTTGAATAAAAATACGAATAAAATTTTATTCTTTATATTTCCCATGTATTCTTTACATCATACTTAATATCTTTTGCTCTACCACTATTTATAAAACTAAATACTCTAGCCAAAAACATATTTTAAGACGTTTAAGGAAAACATATTTTAAGTTGCATTTGCCCCAATTGCATTTGCACAATGCTTCCCTCCCAGCTCTGTGTTGTTTTCGCTGCAGCTTTCTTATAGGACCGCGTTTATTTTGAAGTCGGTTGGTTCTGATATTAGAGCAACCTATATCAATAGTTGTATTTTTGTACGTAATATATCAAATAATGAGTTATGATAAGTGGTAGAACAAAAGTTGCTGAGTAAGGTAGGTATAAATAAATCACAGGTAAAAGGTATTTTGACTTTCTTTTAATTCAATACATCTGTCATAAGTTTCTTGAAATTGGTTTTTCGCTGAAGCAGGCAAGCCATTGGTTAAGACTGCGCCGAGTGAAATGTGCCAAAACAGGCGGTCACAGTTAAGTTGATAAAATCAACACTTTGCTTAATACAAATATTAAATATACATTTACCATAACAAGGAATGTGTTTACAATTACTTCGTGTAAAAAATTTAAATTAATTTATATTCGCCAACAAAATTAAGTAAATTTGCACGAAAAATGCAAAAACGTAAGCTCGTGTTACGTGATTTTTAGAATATAACAGTAGAAACCTATCCAATTTTACAGCTTAAACGAAACATAAATAGTTATTTTATAATTTGTCCGCCCCAAATATTTAAGTTATTGGTTGACAATAAAGATACATATTTATCAAAAAAGCACTTCAAATCCTCCATACAATTTTACTATGACGGTCGCGCGCCGATTTGAATACCGAGCTCTTGTCATTCAGTCCAACCGCGTCTTACGCTCGGCGCAGTCTTAATCTGAGTGCCGAGTGCGAATTTGTTTTACGTTAACGCGATCGTCACGTTTATGACGTTCGGCGCTCCGATTGGCCCGCTCCAAGCTCTTAACCAATCAGAGAGCCAAACGCGGTAACCGTTTCGATCGCGTTAACGTAAAACCAACTCGCACTCGGCACCCTGGTGGTAAGTACTTCCCGCCGCGCATAGACACGACTATATTACACAGTATATTTTATGTATTATTACTGGTATTTTATCCGATCTAGGCATCAAACGTTAGAACTCATATAAATATATATTAATTAACCTAAATCACTGCTTAACCTGGGGATCAAAACTCGGTCTTCACCAACATATATAAAGGCAAGCGCAAATGATTACTACGAAAGCTATCTAGTCTAGGTCTAGTTATATTAAACAGAGCTTAAATAGTTCAAACGCCTACAAGAAATCGCCTAGAAATAGCCTCTATAGCCTTTATTTCCAGTGCCATTCCTCTGAAAGCAACGCGGTGACGTCACTGACTGAATATAGCCCGAAATCCAGTAGAATTTGACATGAATATGTAAGAGCAGCTCTATTTCGGCGCTCGACTCACACAAATAGACCTCAGTATTGAAACAGAAATCTGTGCAAAACACGTGGATCCGACCTAGGCTTATTGAATGAAGCTATTTATTGAATTAGATTTAATATAGTGTGGCAATAAGCATATAATGTTAACCGCTTAATATTGTGCATCTAGTCAATGTTATGTGTTGTATTTCACTTATGCATTAATGTAACAATTGTTGAAAAATCAATAAAATAAAATAAAGATAAATGAATGTAGAACTGTGATACTGATTTGATGATCCCCTTGCAAATCTGATTGCGTTACTGTGTCGTCATGAGCCGCGTTTGGTTTGTGTGTAAGTTTCAGTTACCTCTCGTTCTAATGTAGACTAGATATACAGTGTGAGTTTTCATAAAGTGCACATATGAAATGAGTAAAACGAGACATAATTTTACCGATAGGAAAAATAATAACAAAAAATCTAAAAGAAATATTCTTCGATTTATACCTATTTACATTTTTTTTTGTAGTTGTGGACCTTGTACCAAGGAAGCCTTGTAACTTTTGAACCAGGTGGTTAATCATGTCTTCCATAAATTTTGGTTATGGCAGCCATTTTTAACGCAGACTATCCTTGCAAAATGGATGCGAAATGCACAAAAAAATGGGAAGCTGCCATGGAAACTACGACTGTTTCTTATGCGGTGAAATCATCAAATATGGTTTTAAATGCTCCGTGATAGGTGACTAGATTATTGCCGTCCACCGGCGGGCAATTTCCAGACTCGGTGCTGTCACTGAAAACATTTTGACAGAAAAACTTAATCCCCCTTTGGCCAACGCGGAATTTGAACCCTAAACCACACGCACAACATTCGTATTCACTATCGAAGCGCCACTGATACAGTCTATTCAAGAAACGGTCACAAATATGAAAACATGTCTGTGTAAGTACGTGAAAAATTGTTTATCATCTATCTTTCTCATAACAATAAGTACATTCTAACGATAAGCGACGTAACAGATATGTACAAGTTTAATACGGGATACGCGAGAGTACCTAATCCCGTGATACGCGCGGATATCTCGCGCGGCGCCTCATCCGCCGGATTTCAGCGGATATTGAGCTTATCTTACGCCCGCTGCTGTGACGTTTAATAGTAGCGGTATACGTCACTTTAATACTCCGATGAAGAGTAAACGTATGACAGAAATAAATAAAGAAACTTCTCATCATACATACTACATAGGTATGTCATGTTACCTATACGTTTGATTGTTTTGTGTTTGGATGTATTTTGAGTCGGTGTTATAAAAAAGAAGGGCCCACGTAATTACAAACTATTGCCGTTTGACGGCCAGTTCATTACCAGACTCGGTAAACAAACTTGGACCTTTTAGATCTGTAGCAAACATAAGCGCAATCATATGCCACACGTCTAAAAATGGAACACAGCGCCTCACTTTAACAAAAGACGAAAGTGATAATAGCGTGTAACGAACGAGCAAACTCACGTTCGCATTTATAATACTAAAGTAAGGATATGCCAAATATAAATGATCTGGCAGCGCCAGCTAACTTGCTACTAATAATGGCGCATCTGTAGTACCATGCCCTGTACTTTATTATTGACCAATTAATATAAAAAACAACCCATCAATAGTAAGCTTATGTAGCGTCTGTAATAGGGCAACCAACCAAACAGCTAGTTAACAATATTGCCGCCATAGCATTGCAAAGTCGTCCGTACTAAGAATGGTGTGAACTTTAATGCAAAACTTCACGAGATCTCGGTACAATCTGCGCTGGGCGAAAGTTTAATTGAGTTTTTCTGACAATAGGCTCGATGCCTGCTATGTTCGAACTTGGTCGTCGACTGCGTAAATAGGTCAACTACAAATATTTAGTACAGAAAAGTGTGTCATACTAAAGGGCCATAAATATATATTTATGTCGCGAATTCAAACGGATTGATATCCACGTATTCACTATTGACGTCCGACATTTTGATTTTCTATAACAGTCAGTGTGCACACCCGACGCAGGCGACGTTCCGAGAGCAACTGAGTCTCTATTAACGAATGAACGCACTACTGGCGGTTAGATTGACATTTGCGCAGTGTTGCCATACGAATTAATGAAATGTAATAATCAAATTAATAGGGACAAAACTGGCGTGACTTTTATTACCTCTAACATATACATACATAGTTCTATGCCTATATCACTTAAAAAAAAGAAAGAACTGATTAGGCAAAGACGTGTTACACCTACATTTCGCTATGGTTTTTAGTCCCATAGACAATAGGTTCGCCGCATATTCAAATATGCGGCGTACCTATTGTCGTCTACCGGACACGAGTGCATCTTTGGAATTTCTTATTTATTTATTTATTTTAAGAGAAACATCCAATAATACATTATTCGATGCGGAAATCGAACCTGGGTGTCCAAGCTCAGTTAGTACTCCTTTTCTTCTTCTAAAATTGTTTGTCCGAAAATCATTATCCATAACACGTATGCTATAAAATTCAGTAACCATAAAATTACAAAAATCGATATTTTGTTTTTTATACTTCTAAAACTATTCTGTCATAATATCGAGTACCTACTATAATAATTGACTCTCTTAATTTTGCACGAAATAAAGTCATATGTCTTAAGTATTGTATATATAATTTGTATTATTCCGAATGTTAATTTATAATAAAATTGTTAGTACTAAAACATTTGGTAAAAATTAGGTTTTAGTGACGGAAACGAATCGCTTTAAACCCGATACCAGGCAGTCTGTCAGATTGTCTGCCCTACCCCTAGAGTGTAATTTTAAATTGCGTAGGCGCGTAGGGGCAATGCGATGCTGCGATTGTGAGCGAAATCCGTCTATGACCATTAGCACGCGTGGGACTGCCGGAGACCCGCAGCGCCGGAGCCGTAGCAAAATTCATATTATTATTGCTTTTGCATCTTTACTATTTATAGGATAAATAAACATTAAATAATTTGAATTTGGGACTCATAACTTTTATTAACGTTAAGCTCCGCCGCAGACATCAAGTAACCGGCAACTTTAGATTTCGTATTTTATCAGCTGCTTGGCGTAATACCTAAAGATTTAGTGGTAGTATCTGCTGTGTAGAGAAACAGTAAGAGTAGTTACCTGAGCACGGAGCCGCAAGTCTTGTCGCACACGTCACACTTGGCCGCGACCGGCAGGTTTCCCTCCAGCCACTGGTGAGGCATTATTATGTTCTGCAACAAAATGACACACATTAAACTATATATTTTCAGTCACATTATTGGCTAGAGTATAGATCGTGTACTATACCACTATTATTTATATTAAAGAAATATTTAGGCTAAACCTAATTCATATATAATACGGCTGAGCGGGGCCTCCATATTTTTTTTTTACTTATTTGAATGCTTTAACTCATACCCACCGTGGGGGGCGGGCGAAAGGGTTATATCGGTCTCACCGGGGTAAAAGAAAGATGTTGAAAAGATAACGTACCTCCCAGAATACCGACTAAACCTACCACGGTGTTCCTCGACAAAACCGCTATCGACGGGGCCGCGCGAATCACTTTCGTATGTGGTCGCGACCCCGCCGAGGTTTCGGCCCGCCGTATGAAACGGCAGGCCACTACGCGAAAAGACCTACCCATTAGGCACAACGCACTTAAAGTCCTACTGTCTCCCCTTTAGAGGGGAGACGGACTCGATACAGAGACGCGTGTGGGAACATGCACGCCGCCTCTCGGACCTGTTGCTAAACGGATGGCGTGCGGGCCCACAAAGCCCATCACTCTCAGGTAAAACCTCAGGGTGGCTGGCGGTCGTCTCGCGCCCTCCGGAGCCCGACTCTGCGGTTGGGGAGGGGGTGTAAGCAATCCCTCTCCCGCTCCGCCGCCTCCTTGATGGAAATCACTGCCTCACAGAAGGAGGCGACGGCGTTCCACGACCTCTCACTCCGGACCATAGACTGAACGGCCGGGAGCCAGAGGGCAACCGATCCGACTGCCGCGATCAACTCACGGCGCTGCGATGCCCAGGCGGGGCAAACCGCCAAAGTGTGCAGCATATTGTAACTTAATTAGCTCAGTTAATTAAAATAAATATTTTTATTATTATTATAACGATTGCATCAAAACAATCTTGCGATAGGAAAAGTCAATTGATTAATTAATTAATTTCACATACACACACACACCTTTATTCTCTTGTTTGTTTTATTTTTATTATTTTTTGTTCACTTTATTTTCATTCTCCGTAACTGTAAACTTTGCAACATCTATGTAAATTTGAAATGGGGCCTGGTTATCCATCACACAGGTTTTTAACCTAGTTTGGAAACCAGTCTCCTACTGCTATGTCATCAAAACACTGTATACTTATTTTTGTCAACTGGGAGAAATAAAAATATATTATTATTATAGCTAAACAACTATTTAAGAAATTTGAAAGTATTTGTTAGTATTTTGTCACAGTTCATAGTCGGCATTAAGGATCTCTCAATTTGCGTAATGCTTAAGATTCCTACACTGTTTGATTCCTATTCTACAGTTCTAATTATAATATTATTAATAATTTATTCACCAATAAATTTATAATTAGACTTACAAATAATATTGGTGAAACAATAATATTTTGTAAACTACAATGACTACAATGTAAGTGTTTTTGTTGAATTCTGGTTCCCAATGTATCATCTAACTTGTGTTATGCTAATATAATACCTACCACCACATGAACTGGTCAACAACACGGTTCATAATGGATATTAGTCTTTTATCTCTCAATATGTTTAAAACAGTTACAAAGAAATTGAACTCATTTATACGGATTTTTATCGCGTTGTTTATTTAACACTGTATTAAATAATTTTGAAACTGTTACACTACTATACTACTATTAAACTTTACTAATTTTTAAGCTAATTAAATTATTAAATCTATTTATATTTAGGTTTACACTTTCCCCGACGTTTCGGTTGCTTTTCAGCAGCCGTGACCATGGCGTGGCCAATGAGTTTAATTTTAATTAATAACATTCGCGTAAACAGAAGACAAAGTTACAAATAAATTTATTTCTTACTGTAATATTAATTGTAAACTAGAAAATCTTTGTCTGTATCAACCATAGGTTGACTGGCGAAAAATGCCTGAGGCTTTAAGTTTGCCTTTGTATAATGTAGCAGGAAGAATTTTTATTTTACGGGTATTATAAATTTGAAAGGTTGTGAAGATGTTTTTGACACATTCACGCGTAAACCACCGAACGAATTTGGATAAAGTTTGGCACACAGACAGGCTATGCCCAGGATCTAAATATTCCCGTATACTTTTCTGTTATATTCATGTAGCTGAAGTCTCAGATAGAAAAACACAAAGTGAAGGTAAAAAAACGTCGTCCCACTGAAAAGACATTTCAGCAAATATACCTTTGATACTGGACGTTTTAGGACACTGGGCATTGTAAGACTAGACATAATAGGACACCAGACTCTTTGGCATATTGGACATTTTAGGAGACTAGACCATGTCAGCCAAATCGAAATGATTTCCTATTAGTCTCAAATAAAAATGGGTTCAACACAATCTGTTGCAAAACATTTCAAAACGCAGTTTAATAATTGATATCCTTTTCACGTAAGCTCTTTCCATATCTATTGCACTACTTATTAGTTTTTATTATCAACACAAGATTTTTGCAATCCGTTACTATGAAATATTTTATTATTTCAGATAATCTTACAGCTAATCATTCTTATAAGTAAAAACATAGTATCAAAAGGTCAACTACAAGTTTTCACATATGCATAGTATTATATTTTTTATTATATTTTTTATTATTATCTTACAAATATTGCATAAAATATACTACAGTATTATTTATCCGTTAGAAAATATACATAAATGAAAAGCTAACACTAGGTGTTAAAGAAATGATTGCTAATGGTTTTTCAAATCAAATCAAATCAAATTTTGTAATGAGTATGTAATATATCATTTGGTACAGCCAAAACATTGCAAGCTATAGAGAAACAAGAATCTTTTTATTTTCACGTCTATATTTAAGCTCAAGCCATTTGGCGCTAGAAATTTATGCAGTATGCAAATTTTACCAGACGTTACTGCCTAATTGAATAAGAAAACGTAAGAATTATGCAAACGTTGCCAGTTCCGATTCAAACAATTCAGGGTCTTCCAAACCGACCAAATTCCGTAATCCATGAACAATTGTGCGAAAGCAACTAACGCTTACTGAGTGTATAATAGAAAATTAGGTTAAGTTTGACTAAGTCAGTCTTAAGCCGGCAGCGGTGGCGACTTAAGTCATACTTAGTCGGGCGACTTGCAAAAACTAATATTGGAGCCATCTAACCGACGGGTGAGATTAATATATGCATTTGAGTGTGTAAGCTTTGTGTGTGTGTTACTACTTAAGTCGCTTTATAGGACAATGATACTCTGACAGTGTATCTTATTTTATCGGTTTAATGGCTGTAACCTCTCAAACAATGCAGTTTTCAAAAATGCGAAAAGAAATTTAAACAATGGAAGGTTATCTTAACCAATCTTAGGTTTTAAACAGTCTGGTTAAGCTCGGATGCTGGCGTTCTAGCGTTGGTTGAGTGTTTAAGACTTTGAAGTTGATCGAAGTTTCGATTCTCAGCTTGGGCCAAGTGTTATTGCGTTTTGTGGTTTAGGCTGCCTGTCCATTGAAGCGGAGCGAGGTTGCGGAGCGAAGAAACGGAGAAATATTAACCAATAGGATTGCATACTCGAGCGGAGCGGAGATTTTATGCAATCCTATTGGTTAATATTTTTAATGGAAAATTCTCAGTGGCAGCAAGGATTGAGGACATATGTTTTAAAGAAAGGTAAGCCTGTATTCCTAATGCATATTTTATAAAAATATTAGGATTCACCACTCCTTCTCCATATAAACTTTAACTGCGCCATATTTCATACTCCTCCACCCGCGCAATTTTCGTAAAAAGGGGTACAAAGTTTTTGCTTCACGTATTAATATATAGATTATACGCACCCAAACCTGCCCCAGGTACTTTTACACTAGCTGTGAACCGAATAAATTGTGATAATTTGCTATATGACCCGTGAATCGAACTGAGACCTCATACGCCCTAAATAAATATAACAAAATAACTAAAAAAAATTGAACAATTGAATAAATATGTCAGTATTTATTTTTGCTAATTATTTATGCTATGTTAAATGATGTAAATTTTTAATTTTAATTATATTTTATGTGATACCAATATTAGCATCCGTTGGTGACCCCAAAGGGATCTAGTTGAAAACCAGCGCCAGGCTTCCTTAAAATAAATTTTGCCAAATGTACCTAGTTCAGCTTATGCTAGATAGGTACATTTGGCAAAATTTATAATTTTTTTATTATACTAGGTTTTGCCCGTGGCTTAGCTCGCGTAAAAAAATAGGTTAGCTTAGTAACAGGATTTGGATGAAAGGATCAACAGCTTCTGGATGAAAGGTAGTTATAGATGTATGTTCTTCTGTTCCCCTATACGAAATTTCATGGTGATCGGTCGAGTAGTTAAGGCGTGAAAGCGTAACAAACAAAAAAACAAACTCACATTAGCATTTATAACATTATTTAGGATTATTTTTAATCTGTTCATGCTGTTTATAGTAAACTAAATTAATTTTTATTCTTTCTATATCTGGAAGTTGCTATACATCGCCGGCACCGAGGCAGTCAATCCATTCAAGTATAAATAAATTTTGTCTTGTAATTAAGTCACCACAAAAACTGAAATTCAACAGAACTTATTGTCGAAATGTAAAACAGAATTAGCGCGAATGTCATAAAACCCTGTCGCGTACAAACCTATTAAAGAAGTTTGAAATATTTAAGAAGTGACGCGGCTGAAGGGAAAAAACGGCAAAATTCCTAAATGCCGTCGAAATTAGTGGAATCCACGAATTCGTTCGACAAGGGATAAAAAGAATTCTTCGGAGAAATCAAATTCTTTTGTCAGATCTTAAGCTACTTTTTTAAATGTTTTATTTTGTGTTTTATATATTGTTGGTGATGCGTGTGTTTACTTTTAACCTGGTGATTTCAAATACTCAAAATCAGATAACAGTTTAGAACTTAATTCAGAAACAAGAAACTGTTTAAGAAATAAGTATTCAAGATTAAGATTGCGCCGACCGAAATGTGCCAAAACAGGCGGTCACAATTAAGTTGATAAAATCAACACTTTTTGCTTAATACAAATATTAAATATACATTTACCATAAGAAGGAATGTGTTTACAATTACTTCGTGTAAAAAAATTAAAATAATTAATATATTCGCCAACAAAATTAAGTAAATTTGCACGAAGAATGCAAAAACGTAAGCTCTTGTTAAGTGAATTTTAGATTATAACAGTAGAAATCTATCCTATTTTACAGCTTAAACGAAACATAAATACTTATATTACAATTTGTCCGTCCCAAATATTTAAGTTATTGGTTGACGATAAAGATACATATTTATCAAAAAAACACTTCAAATCCTCCATACAATTTTACTATGGCGGCCGCGCACCGATTTGAATATCGAGCTCTGTCATTCAGTCCAACATCGTCTTACGCTCGGCGTAGTCTTAAGACGTTTTTAAAATGAAAATATCAATTAAGAAACCGGTACTTAGTAAAACAATGAAGTTGAAGTACAGACTTAGACATACTATTAACGGATAATATAATTTTGGGTTTGTGTGAATTGAACCTGTTACACTCGACAAGTGGCGAGACATCAAACGTTGCATATAAACATACAGTCTCATGTCTATAGTGCCGAAGAGGTATGCATATGTGTATTATACCTACATGGCGCTAGTTTTAGGTCCTGGACCTGGTGGGCCTACCTATAGCTTTCTATTCGTCACAGTACCTAGATTTTGTTCTGTCACTGAGTATTTATTGACAGGAAAATTCATTTACACTTCTACCGGTCAGAAATTGAACTCGGGACTCGTAGCATACTAAATATCATATACTTTACCGCTGCGTCACCGAGACAGAGAACATATCTAAATTACATTAAATCTGGCTTCCTCATACCTACAACACTGTTTTATCTTTATATACAATATAAATCTTCTGTGCGTGTGTTTATAATTAAACTCCTCCTAAACTGCTGGACCAATTTTGATGAAATTTTTGTATGTGTTCAAGAGAATGGTTTAGAATTGTTTTTCTTTAATTTATTTTTCGTGCTTACAGGGCAACGTTAGTCGGGACAGTTAGTTTTATATATTTCTGGTGTTTGTTACACTGACATTGAGTTGTTTTTTATAATAATAATTAAGCTTTTTAATAATTAAACTCTTATTTTATAAAAGGAGCTGTAGTACAATACATTAAGTAACTTATAATAACAAACACCTAAATAATATCTACACTTAGCGGTTAAAGTACTGTCCTCTTAAGACTGCGCCGAGCGTAAGACGCGGTTGGACTGAATGACAGAGCTCGATATACAAATCGGCGCGGCCGCCATAGTAAAATTGTATGGAGGATTTGAAGTACTTTTTTGATAAATATGTATCTTTATTGTCAACCAATAACTTAAATAGGATAGATTTCTGCTGTTATAATCTAAAAATCACATAACACGAGCTTACGTTTTTGCATTTTTCGTGCAAATTTACGTAATTTTGTAGGCGAAAATATTAATTATTTTTAGTATTTTACATAAAGTAATTGCAAACGCATTCATTGTTATGGTAAATGTATATTTAGTATTTGTATTAAACAAAAAGTGTTGATTTTATCAACTTAAATGTGACCGCCTGTTTTGGCACATTTCGCTTGGCGCAGTCTTAAATAGGCTACATAATAGCCTGTAGTAAAGAGAAACAGTGCCACCTCCTCGGAGATTGAAATACGGTGTTTGAAAATTTCATTATCAATCATGTAAGTACAAACTATTCCTTAATTTTCATTTACCTTCTTTTAATTTGTAGCGTATAGTGTAAATGTTATTTTAAATATGAATGTAAATTCGTGAGAACGTGTAAAGTCTACGCATTCTTGTAATGGTCTCAATCATACATAGACATGTGCCTGTGTTTTCCCGAAGGGGGTAGGTAGAGATGTCACATTTAGTCACCTATTTTTTACAAAGCCGTCTTTCGTGCCTGTTGCCGAACTTGAAGCTGCTTCTAATATATAAGCGAAATCACTTAACTATACCCAGATCGTGGCCAACCATAATTTTACTTGGCTATAATTAAACGAAATCCAACACTAGCCCAAAGTTCAACTTAATAGTTAGTCAGTTACTCATTGCCATCTCTTTGAACTACAACAAATACTCAAACTTCTAGTTCAGAGCAAGTTTAATTAACTAAAACAATTGTGCAAACCCGTGTTGTTATTATTTGAAACGAAGTATAATTGCTTGCCAGTTTTGTAAACAAACTGACGTTGTCTTTAAACTTTTGATTGCATTCTGTTTTCGGTAGCTGCTGCTACAGTCTTCGTGAAAACAACGCGAATATACAAAAGGATACTTGGCTATTTATTTTTCATTACATTATTATATAAAGGTTAAAATTCTTTCAAATGAAAAGCTAAAACACAATAGATAATTGTTTTATATTTATGACTAGACTAGTTTTTGTGTATGTAACCTGTACTACCTAGTACCGTCGTATAAACGTTATTAAGGATAGACGTGAACAAGCAATATGTGTGGTGGGGATCTTCGGCACTTTACCATCCATTACGTAGTGCGTTCCACCTCAAGTGGTGCGCACACAACGTTAGCCCGTCGTGTACACTGTATCTTTTATAATATTACTTTAATAGAAGTCTAGGTACGTTCTATTTCTTGACTGTGCACTAGGCAATATTTTGTCTTTATCTTCAACGTTAAGTAACCGTTAACATTCCTGTTTACCTTAGTCTGTTAACATTAATAGAATATTAAAGTTAACAGACAAAGTTAAACAGGGATGTATATGATGTACGATAATTACACACATATTTCACCAGATATAGTTTTAAGTTCCTCTATTAGAGAGGGAGCATATTTCTCTCTTGCATATACTTATATAATCCAAACTCCGTGCTGCTCTCAGAATTTCGTGACAGAAAAGCCAATGACCTTTTTCCCAATACACATATCAAACCCGAAACAAAGAGAACCTTTTCTTGAAAGATGTAGTGCTAAAGGACAAGAAGGAATGCGATGTCACTGACGATGATGTCGAAGACAGAGCGAAGTGGAGGAGAAAAATAAGGAAACCTGACCACACGACCATGTGGGATACATAGCTAGAAAGAGAGACAGAAATATCAAACCCAAAACGTTATGCACAGCTATGAATGCGTCTTTTAGTAATCCTCTGCCACTGAGGCTATTTTTTTTTAAATTAAACTACTATATACGGATTTTATCGCGTTGTTTATTTGACACTTTAGAATTTGACAATTTAGAAACTATTACACTACATACTACTACTATTAAACTTTACTAATCGTGAAGCTTCACAATTAGTAATTGAATTAGCTAATTCAATTATTAAAACTATTTACATTTAAGTTTACACTTTCCCCGACGTTTCGGTTGCTTTTCAGCAGCCATGATTACTGGGAGGTCAGGTCCGTATATAGTAGTTTAATTTCAATGAATAACATTCGCGTAAACAGAAGACAATATTATTGAGGCTATTATTTAATATTCGTGCGTATAAATTTTAAAGGTCTAAAGTGCTTGGACTGGGGTCGAACTAGAGATAGCTTGTTGCCCCTGCAGGTCAGCCTAACTAGGTACTACTTCTAACTACCTATTCTCTATCGCTGGTCTGCAAGGACCCCTGTTTAGTGAAATGGATTGTAAGAGGTTCTATTATCGTCTATATATTGAATCAGTTTGCAATCTACTGCTCAGTAGGAGTCCTATTCTTTTAGATCGCCTCTGCGGGGAGCATTGTTTATAAATGTGTTGCGTATGAATTTATCAAGAAATAAATAGGTATAGTTAGACTATTTTTCTTACGTATCTTAATTGATAAACATATACTTTTATAAAGCGGTAACCTAGACTCGGTCGAATCAAGAATATTTCAAATCGTGTATATTATAATGATGTCTTCTATACATTATTTAAATCTGTAAATGAATTAAGGCGTAAACTTTCCTTGTGGGTATCGATTCAAACACATATTACTTTGATAATGTCTTTGTATATTTTATCTGGTTACTGATACGACTGGCCGCAGTGCAAAGCTTACTGACCCGGGCCAGATAAATAACGCGGTGCATTGGATGCAAATTATGGGTCATTTTACACAGACTTTCTTGCAAAATAAAATAATTTGAGGCTTTTACACAGCAGTGGGATATAACAAAAGGCAAATAAAAAGAAAATAATACTATTGTGTATTATAGTTTAAAATAAACTTATAATAGGCTTTTGCCCAGCGGTGGGCTATCTCAAAAGCCATGTGAAAAAGAATAATATTATATATATTGTAGTATTAACATACCCCTTCAGTATCCTCCACGAGGTGTGGTCCGAGCGAGGCGAGGGTGCTCCACTTGCAGGAGGGCGGCGCGCGCGACGCGCATCGCTTGTGCGCTTTGAACTTGCACAGCTCGCAGGCCAGCGCGTGCGCAGTGCCGAGCGCGCCTAGCGGCTCGCGGCACACGTTGCAGAACGTCGGACGAGCGTGTGTTGCTGCATACCTGGTCAAACAATGATGATTATGAATTTATTTTTGTACCACATTATGAGTAAGAAAGTTAATAATACATACGCATACACATAGATAAATCAGTCTCATGAATACATTATAATATTACGAAGAGATTGCGCGAGAAGGCACGAATCTCTGACTTTTCGAAGTTATGTGCGTATTAAATAATTAATTATCGTTCGCTGTAACGGTGAAGGAAGACATCGTGAGGAAACCTGTATGTTTGAGAGTTCTTCATAAGGTTCTCGAAGATATTATGTGAAGTCTGTACACCCGCAACGGGTCAGCGTAGTGGACTATAGCCTACCCCTTCTCAGTGTTAGAAGAGGCCCGTGCCCTTCAGTGGGACAGTTTAATATAAGGCTGATATTATATTAAATCCTTAGTCTCACTTTTTACTACATCGTCTAATTCCAGGCACTCTATTGTTTCGAGAAAACTTGCATTGGAATTTCTTTCTATTTAAAATGATTTTTATCCAGCAATAATTTAATATAAGCCCTACGCTTTTTGATTTTATCCTTGGTGTATTGATTACCTAACTAAAATGTGAGCAGCCTTTTTACCTAAAGTAACTTTACTACTAGCAAGCGACTTTAGTGCATAAGCGAGCTAATTGTTGGCTATTAGTCATATATAGCGTCTAAGTACCCAATAACAGTGCCCGATATGGGAATCAAAGCTCTTTTCCCTAGCCTTTATTATTCCCAAGTC
The DNA here is from genome assembly GCA_963675205.1 of Catocala nupta. Lineage (NCBI taxonomy): Eukaryota > Metazoa > Arthropoda > Insecta > Lepidoptera > Erebidae > Catocala > Catocala nupta. The sequence goes on along the minus strand of OY776079.1, from coordinate 5,922,195 downwards.
ACTACGGGTCGGCTTTTCTGGTCTAACCGGATTTGACTGGATATCAGTTTTTACACGGAGCCGCTGCCACCTGACCTTCGCAACCTGAAGGCTAACGATACCCTAACGCTAGACCAGTGTTAGGATATTATAAGGCACTGACTTACCAGTAACGACTGCCATAAATGTTCATGGCAGCCGGGACCGACGGCTTAACGTGCTCTCCGAGGCACGGAGCAGGCGATAATTGTCAATCAATACGCACATAATTTCGAAAAGTCATATAACTTCCGAAAGTCAGAGGTGCGTGACGTGGGTTCGAACCCGAGACCCTCTGCATTGCAGTCTGTTGGTCTCCCCACTGAGCTATCGCTATACGGGAATCAAAGCAGCCTTGCCATGGTAACCACGAACATAAGCACAAACTGGTACCAAGGGGACAATTTTTTAAATTTAGTACATGCCAGTTTAAACGGTGAACGAAAATATCGTAAGGACCTTCAAAGGCATGTCTTTGAGTTCGCATTGTGAGTATGTAAAGTCTGCTATCTCGCAGGCCAGCGTGGTGGACTATGGCCTAAACCTTCTCACGCTGAGAAGAGGCTCATGCCCAGCAGTAGGACAATTTAATACAGGGTTGATATACTAACTATAATATTATAAATGCCAACGTGAGTTTGTCTGTAACGCTTTCACGCCTTACTACTCAACCGATCATCATGAAATTTCACATACACTTTATCAGGTTTACAGGATAGGACATAGAGTATATATTTAACCGACTTCAAAAAAAAAGAGGAGGTTCTCAATTCGACTGTATGTTTTTTTATGTGTGTTACCTTATAACTTTTTTTAGGTGAACCGATTTATACTGATTTTTTTATTTGAAAATTCTTTGTTGCCATTTGGTCCCATTTAATTTTGGTCAAGATCTGACCATTAGTTTTCGAGTTATCCTTAATAATGCGTATTTTGTTGACTTCGGCTACATTGATGATGTTCTAATTTTTGGCCGATATAAGATGAACAAAATAAACAACTGTGTCGGATGGTTTGGAAGCCCTTCGTAGTATTTCGAGATAGACCCATTGTATTTTGGTGATATACTGATAAAGATCTTCGGTTTTATACAACGGCATTCTTTAATAAATGTCAGCAAATCTGGCATGATTGTTGCAATCACATACATAATATTACAAAATTATTTCTATAATACAACTTTTAATATGACGCTTAAGCCATTAGGCACCGGAACTCCGGAATAAAACATATCGTATTTGAAATGATCATGAGATATACCAATGCACTATAGCCAAAAATTATTTAAACGGTAAATCCCGATTTTTCTGTCCAAAATATTTTTCATGTAAGCCCGCATTTTCGAAAGTCTATTATTGCGCTATTCACAAGTCCCTTTTGAAACGGCCCTGGAGGAGAGATCGCCTATTTTGAGATAGGCATTTCTCCCTTTCCTCGTTTGTCTCATTTAAAAGGCGCTGTCCCATATGAGCAGCGCGTTTAGCAGGTCTACTTATATTCAGACAAATAAAATCAGTTATCGAACTTCAGATTCACTAAAAACCGAGAAATAAACAATTTTTGTTTATTTCTCGGTTTTTAGTGAATCTGAAGTTAACAAAAAAGAAAACCGACTTCAAAAATGTATATTCTAAAACTAGAATGCACTAAAAAGTGAAAAAATAATTGCGTATTCTTATGAATAATTACATTATTGTTATTTTTGGAGTCGGTGTCAGCCGCTCGCGATGCGTGCTGCGTCTATGTGAGTAAATTGTTTATGCCAATGTTATGATGATAATAGTAAGACGTCTCATGTTTAAGTAATTACAAACCTACGTTGGCTGATACCGACTCCGTTAATAACAATATTTTTTTGTTTTAGAATATTATTTTTTGAAGTCGGTATTCGCTTTTGTTAAAATTTTTGTTATCCAGAAATTACTGTTACTAACTTAAACTAAACTATATTTATGTGCGGGCAAAATCTAGTTATAATAAATATACCAGTTTAGTAGAAGTTAATTCTCCAGGACACTATGTGATTAACGTTACCACGTTGTTTATATAATATTGTCTTCTGTTTACGCGAATGTTATTCATTGAAATTAAACTACTATATACGGATTTTATCGCGTTATTTATTTAACACTGTACCTATTACATAATTTTGAAAACTGTTACACTACTACTACTACTATTGAATTTTACTAATTTATAAGCTAATGAAATTATTTAAACTATTAAAACTATTTGTATTTATGTTTACACTTTCCCTGACGTTTCGGTTGCTTTTCAGCAGCCATGGCCATGGGGAGACTAAGATGGTAGTTGTCTCAATGTTCCAGTGTAGTTGTTTATTACAAAAACTAACTAAGTTAATGTACACTTCCACATATTATAGTTACGAAGCACAATCTCTTTCGCTGTAATCATTCATTGTGTCAATTACGAAACCAGGACGTGCGGAATCAAAGAAACCTTCGACTAATGTTATAAAACATCATTCATTTTCATTACGACCCGTCAGGGCTCGCCGCGGCGAATGACCTTCGTGGCCCGCGATACCACTCACCCAGCGGATGGAATATTGTAATTAATCATACACACAGCATTTTTTCATATACCTGAAAAAAGCTGGTTTAGGCTGGATGCAAAAGGCTATAAAACTATATTTCGTGACGCTTTGGAGGAGGCCCATATCCAGCAATGGATTGCAATATGGCGATTGGTTTTTCCTGACCCACGGTAGTTAATATATATATATTATTAAAAGTAGGCGAAATAAAAATAAGGATAATAAACTATATAAACATTAAAATAAAATCCGTTCTAATACCGGTGAGACTGTTCTGAATGTCGTTACCAAAAAAATAACATACCATAAAAAATGGCGTTCCAAATGAGGCAACCTCGTACACATAATAATAATATATCTTTATCAGTAAATGAAGTAATTTTTATTTTGTAGAACAGTACAGAACAGTAGTATATGCAGGTTTCTTCATGATGTTTCTCTTCTCCATTAAAACGTAAGATAATTAACTATTTAATTCGCACATATCTTCAAACAGTCAGAGTCCACCTTTTGATCGGACTTGGAACTTCTACATGGCAGCCGAACGGTCTTACGTTGTACTTACAATAAACTACCCTGAACTAAGTATTCAATCGCGAGATTTCTTTATTACCTGCTCATAAACCGCTCCAACCGGTGGAATCCCCGGTGCCAGGTAATCTTTAAGCGAAGCTGGATTAACTAGTTGGAGAGACGCGCAGGAAATGTCAGGCACTTTGAATATTTCGCTTAATAGATCTCGTTGTAATTAATTGCTTCGACAACTGTTGCGGTTGTAATCCGCTAAGAAAATTCTTAGTACGAGAACGACATTTTATACGTTAAACTATGTCTTATTTTATAGATTAGCGTGTACTCAAATATAAATTGTATGTCGTATATCTTTATATCATACTAAATGTCCTTAAAATGGCCAAGCCTATTCTTGTGTACCGGGCACATTTTCAGACACCGTGTTACTAATAATAATTTATAAACATGGGAATCCTACCCGAGTCCTCACGGCCGTATATGAATATGTGCGCAAGCTTATGCCACAGGAGCAATAAGGTAGGTACGCAATCCAATTAAATTATATAATTAGTCTGACGAGGGTATATAATTATCAATCAATAATATTAATTAGAAACAGCGTGTTTTACAATTAACCGATCTTTTCTCTGAAGTACCCACCATCCCAGAATGTCGAGCAAAGGATAAAATCATTCCGTCTTATCATTTAGCCTCTTGACGTAATTACGTTTGCTAATTAAGTACGTTTCGCTCTCAATATTAGAGTATGTAACAAAGACGAGGAATATGTTTAAATTATATGAAAACGATCGGCGGAAATTGCTTTACGTGTCGAATGTAAGTGAGAAATACGTGGTGGTAAGTAAAATTTGAATGATTTGTATTCGAATATAATTGAATGAATAATAATAATATCAACCATGTATATTAACTGTCCTATTGCTGAGCACGGGCATGTTCTCAGTGTGAGAAAGGTTAGGCTATATTCCATCACGCTGGCCCAGTGTGGCTTGACAGACTTTACATAGCTTTGAGAACATTGTGGAGAACTCTTAGACATGCAGGAGTCCTCACGATTTTCCTTCACCGTTAAACCGAGCGATAATTACCTATTTAATACGCTCATAACTTTGAACGACAGAGATGTGTGCCGTGAGATCAAGCTCGAGACCTCTGCGAGGCAATCCAATGCTCTTCCACTAGTCTATTGCTAATTTGATTGATTATGTATATCGAATGCTCTAATACAATTGAACGTAATTCAAATGCGTTAATTCTTAATTGAATAATAACAGTAATAATAATATCAGCCCTGTATTAAACTGTCTCACAGCTTGGCACGGGCCTCTTCTCAGTGTGAGAAGGGTTAGGTCATAGTCCACCACGCTGGCCTAGTGCGGGTTGGCAGACTTCACATATCTTCAAGAACATTATGGAGAACTCTCAGACATGCAGGTTTCCTCACGATGTTTTCCTTCACCGTTATAGCAAGCAATAATTAACTATTTAATACACATATAACTTCGAAAAGTCAGAGATGCGCGCCTTGGGTTCGAACTCGAGACCTCTGCGTGGCAGTCCAACGGTTTCCCACTAGGCTAATAAATAATTGAATAGAAATAAATAAATTGATAGCTAAAACTAAAGCTAAAACGATAAGCCAAGTTCTCTTCAGGTAAGCGTATTAGCGCTAAAAGATTCGCAATACAACAAAGAATAACAGCACAAGGTGAAGAATAGTAAGACCAGACAAAATGCAACGAAAAATAACCATATGTCATAGCGAATCAATTGTGATACGCGTTTCGCTATTTGGAGTGACAATGCACATATCAATATTCTTTGTTTGTTTGTTACGCTTTCACGCCTTAACTACTTGACAGTCACAGAAAAGGATATAGGGTACCTTTTATCCAGGAAAATGTATTGTTACTAACCGAACCTAACTTCCATTTACGCGAGCGAAGCCTCAGGCAAAATCTAGTCAAAAATAAATGCGAAATATTTGCACATTTATTTAAAAGGTTGTATGAAAGACCTATAAGTATTTCTTATGAATAGAGTTCTTATTAGGGGTTACAGCGAGATATGTTTTATTTTACGAAGCGACGGTAGCTTAATGGTTATCGGTCATTCGCAAGAGGTTGTAGTTTTGATACCACCAACCACCTGACGTGAAACCACTCCTACCACAAGCAATTAGCTTAAAATGTTAATATAAGCCTAGAATTTTTCAATCAAAATGTAATAAATTTAATTTTATAAAATATATATAATACATATTAGAGGTTTGTCTTTAATATCAAATTCAATATCAAAATAAGTTTTGGATTATTCTATCAGGAAATTTCTCTCCGTCCAGTTGGATTCCCTGCTTCGATCCCCTGGGAGATTTATTTGGATTTTTTGTCCACATAGAACCCCTAGGGGATCTATTTGGAATTTTTATCCACATGGATCCCGTAGGAGATTTATTCGGAAGTATTATTTGTAAGCTTAATAGAAAAATTCAAATATTGTTGCTTTTTTATACATAAGGAGGCGAAATATTATTATATTTTTAGGAAAAATAAAATATCAAACGTCAAGAAATTAAAGTATATAAAGAGAGATAGATTTATACAAGAAAAACAATTACAGTTAATAAGGGAACCATTACAATAGGCCATTTCATGGAAAATCTGATAAAGCTGAAAAAGGTAAAGATATTTTTTTTAATTTCAAAATCCCGGCTGCTTAAAAGACAATTTAAAAGTATACTTTTGAATTGTAGTAGTATACAAGTATACGTATAAATTTTTGGTTTGTTTAATTATTTTTATTAACTGTTTGTTTTATGTTTTTACATAACTTAATCGTCAACTGATTTATGTGTCGTCTACTTATGCTTTTTGTTTGAATAAAGCGTCATTTATTTTATTTGATGAAACCGTCATTTATTTGTTTTATTTCGATAAAGCAATCGGTGTCGATAACAAAATCAAAATACATCCTCCAGGGGATCCTAATGGATAGTGGGATCCATATAGATCCACCTGGAGAACACACTCGATAAAGGGATCGATGTGGACAAAAATCCAAAGAAATCTCTCAAGGGATCAGAGCAGGGGATCCTACTGGACGAACGGGGAAATTCAGAATAAGAGCTTTAAATCTAGCATAAGACGATAAAAGGTTGTTTTGGGTATCCAAAATTTAAGCCATATGTAGATGTAATTCATTTTAGCTTGCCCCTTCGGTGAAAAACAGGCGTCTGCCTATGTATTAATTAATATGCCAACTATGGAAGTGTTTTGCATTCAGCTGGGGAACCATAGGCTTCATGTGTTATGATATTTTTTGCATGACCCTCGATACGTGGCTTGTTCGTATTTGGGCAGTTGAATTCAATAGAAAATTGAGTGCTTTAAATCAGTTTAAAAGTAAGTAAGATATTTTCCATATCACAATCTAATCTACGGAAGGTCAACGTATTAAAGTAATTACTTAATTTTATGTTGATACTAACTGACCCAGCAAACGATGTTCTGCCATATAAATTCATTCGATAGGGACATCTTAATCACCTAGCGGTATGAAATATTATTATACCTACCAATTCTCATGCCCTATTCTCATACCTACCAATTATATGTACATAAAACAATTCATAAAAATCGGTCGAGCCGTTTCAAAGGAGTGCGGTCACAAACACCTTGATACAAGATTTTTATATATACAGATTACCTATGGTTTTAAGGTAAAATGGGATAAGTCCCAAATATTGAAAAACGATTTACATAATGTGATACTAAACATTAATTACACTACACGCAATTACCCTATTATATATTAATATATTAGTATAAAAAGGAGATGAGTCAATATAATGTATATTTCATATACATTAATGATATTGACCCACATATTTACACACATACCCACATATTGGTGTTATATTACCTCAGATATGTTTCACGTTTAAGGGTAACGTGTACCTATATCCAGGCAGAAAGATAACATTACCATTTAATTTAGATATCAACAATCAACAGTACAGATTTCAGAAAAACAGACATATTTAAGCGTATAAATATTTTAAAATGCCGTCTAAAATCCGGTGTATATAGCGGCGCGATGCGTCACAGCCAGTATCCTGTCTAATCGTAACAAGAGCACCTCAGTTTTCTAGACAGCCCTCCATTGTAGACGTAATAAATTTTTTGTATTATCTCAAAGCTCGGCCATTTTGAGGCTTACGCATATCTACCCTCGTAATTACTGGTTTTTGGGATGTAATTACTTGATATACATCTAGGGTTCACTCGTTTGTATAAATATGTGGATATAGAATACGTTGAACTGAATGCCGTTGTTAAAATAAGAAGTTGCTTGAAGGTCAGTTTTATAGAAAAGGTGTTTACAGTGTCAGTCGATAAAAGAGTTTTGCGATGATTCTGTTTTGATTTTGGAGGTCAGTTTTATAGTTAAGTGTTTCTAAACTGTGGCTTGCTGGGACACCATCATGGCTTTTATGTATCCTGTCTATATTTATAGTTATAACTTTAAGAAAAATGTCCGGCTGCTTTGATATAGCTTTACAATTTAGATTAATACAATTGTTTCCCTTATTGTTTAATATTAGGCGTTAGCTACATAGTGAAAAGCACAGGTGGAAAGCGTTTAAAATTCAGTGTTGTAGTGGGATATAACATTATGAATAAAATTAATCACGATGAAATTTGAATATGCTTACAATAAAATTCCTAGCAATTTGGGTAACAAATTGCTTAGTATTCTTGTGACCCCTCTAACCAAACTACTATGCTTGTGTTTGCAGTGGGTTCACGTCAGTGAAATGCAAGTAACCCACCCCCTATCTAGACCCATATCTACATAGATCGTAAATTTAATCCATGGACTACAGTGGCTAAATTTTGTTTTTCTTCATCATAGACTACTCCCGCTCTAGGAATGAATCCAGTGTCACGCCTGTATCTTAAGACGCCACCAGTTCTTTTTATTTGCACGACTAGGTCACTGTGGCATTCACCGTCATCAACAGCAAGATGATAAGTAGCTACAATTTGTGTTAGCTCCGTCTTAAGTAGTGTAAGGAGAAGTAATAGTAAACTTACCAGTGATGGTCCCCTGAAGACAGCCGTGCGACAAGATCGGCGACGTCGGCGCCGCGGTGCAGGGCTCCCCGCAACGCGCCCGCCCACGACTCCATCTCGTTGCGACTGTCCGCGCACAGCACCAGGCAACGACTCGCTGTTATCACCTGGATCAACAAAAAAGAACATATTTTACAAGCTATTCTCTTATTGCTGGATGAAAGGTACCCTATGTATGTAGATATGTGATTTGTTATGCTGCTCGTGTGCCTATTATATATAATAATAATATATAATATAATAATATATTCTATTACATACACACAACACCATCTAGCCCAAACTAAGCAGAGCTTGTACTGTGGATATACAATGGTCAGTGTAACCGACTGCCACGCCTGAGGTCGTGGGTTCGATTCCCGCACAAGTTAAACATTTGTGTGCATGAACATGGATGTTTGTCTTGGTCTGGGTGTTTCTATGTATAATATGTATGTATTTACAAAAGAAAAGTATATATGTATGGTTATTCATCGTCTAGTATCCACAGTACAAGCTCTGCTTAGTTTGGGCTAGATGGTGTTGCGTGTATGTGATAGTATATTATATTATTATATTATATAATGCTTTTGATCGAAATGATACCTGTCATAAGATATGTCAAATGTGACGTTCAGTTATCATTTGAGTTTTTTTTCCTTACTACTATAGTGGCAAACAAGCACACGGCCCACCTGATGGTAAGTGGTTTGTCAGATATCTTTCTTACCGCTAAACTAATTCAAACCATTAGAACAAACTGACAAGTTCTATAGCGGCAATGTTCGATTACAAAATCCTCCGTAGCAGCCCTGAAATTGGAAGTTAGCAATATTTCAAATTGGCGAATAGGTAAAGTCATTGGTCCTGCTTCCTCTCAACAGACTTCGGTAGTGCATTTGTGTTTGCAAACACATTAGTACATTATATATTTCTAGCGCAAATGGAGATTCTAGTCTCTGTTAACAGTGGCCGCCGTAACCGAAATTCGGCAAGTAAGTAAGAAAGTTTTTAATTACGAAACAAAGATAGTGCATATGCTTTGAAAGCAAAGATTTTGATCATAGCACCTTCACCTTACTTAGACCGCACGAAAGTGCACTTAAAAAATATATATATATATATACATGTATATAAAAACGGAACCCTTTATATCGGGAACGCGTGGAGGAGGTATCGAGTTGAAATTAAAACGATATACTCAGGTCAACAGTCTCTTGAAGCTGTGAAAAATCCAATTTCTAAGTTAACATTAAACTAAGTTACGGCCGTTTATGCTGTAAAAACGTATATTTCGATACTCTCAAGGGAATCAAAATTTATAGGGCATTGCCGTTGACCTAGAACTATGAAATTTGGTAAGTAATACCGTCTTATACTACAAGTATAGGGAAATATCTGAAAACTATACATTTGTAATTAAATCATAAAAAAACAGGGTCTTTATGCAAGGACAACATTTTTTTATGATATGTGCTGAATAAATTTGTACGGAACCCTCGGTGGACGAGTCAGACTCGCACTTGTCCGGTTTTTCCAATATGAGTAAGCGTAATAATACTATATTTATAATTCAGATGTCTTGTTGGCATCGTGTGTCATAAGGTAACTTAACGTCCAATACGATGACCATATTTAAACGTAGTAGAGTGCATTCATGTTTGAAATCTTTGTTTGAAAGGGAGTTCATTTGATTAATTCATATCTCCAAACCATAAAGCATAAGACTCAGACAACCTCAAGAACTTACATGGTACTTATGTAAAAACTTTGTCAAGTTTTTTCATGATCCCATTTCAAATTCAAATCTATTTCAATTATATAATAAATGTTAATGCATTAAGTTTCATTTCATTACATTAATAAGCGGCAAGCTGATTTAATTATTCTTCTATTATCTGCCATCTTGTTCAGGAAATTTGAGTTAATAGTATCTTTGGAGCTTGCCAAGTTTCGACTTACAAATTAGTTCGCAATTTATGGCCTATTGTGATATTAAATACAAAGTATTTGATTATTTGATACTATTTTTATGATTAGGGTTCTGTATTTTAACATTTTAGGCGCTAGACAGCAGACACAAGCAGCGATAGCTCAATGGGGAGACTAACAGACTGCAATGCAGAGGGTCTCGGGTTCGAACTCACGTCGCGCACCTCTGACTTTCGGAAGTTATATGACTTGTCGAAATTATGTGCGTATTGATTGACAACTATCGTCTGCTCCGTGCCTCGGAGAGCACGTTAAGCCGTTGGTCCCGGCTACCATCTATGAACATGTATGGCAGTCGTTATTGGGAAGTCAGTGCACTATAATATCCTGACACTGGTCTAGCCTTAGGGTATCGTTAGCCTTCGGGTTGCGGAGGTCAGGTGGCAGCCGCTCCGTGTAAAAACTGATATCCAGTCAAATCCGGTTAGACCAGAAAAGCCGACCCGTAGTGACTTGGGAATAATAAAGGCTAGGGAGAAGAGCTTTGATGCCCATATCGGGCACTGTTATTGGGTACTTAGACGCTATATATGACTAATAGCCAGCAATTAGCTCGCTTATGCACTAATGTCCCTTGCTAGTAGTAAAGTTACTTTAGGTAAAAAGGCTGAAAGGTCAGACCGGAAAAGCCGACCTCAAGTGACTTGGGAATAATAAAGGCTAGGAAGAAGAAGACAGCAGACAAGCCTGATGGTAAGCGATTACCGCCGCCCATGGACACCCGCAACACCAGAGGAAGTACAAATGCGTTGCCGGCCTTTTAAAAAGCAGTACGCTCTTTTCTTGAAGGTTTGTAGGTCGTATTGTCCAGAAATTCTTTGTAGGAGCACGGAGTCTGGCATTGTACCCGGACTACAGCACTAGGTTTACCGCCTATTAATATAATAGTATTAATATAATATTCTATCACATACACACAACACCATCTAGCCCAAACTAAGCAGAGCTTGTACTATGAGTACTAGACAATGGATAAACATACATATATACCTTTTTTTTGTAAATACTTACTGTTGGCGCCGTTTCCGAACGCATCAACTGTCAGGCGGTGGTGTGCTGCCGCGACCAATGACTGCGCGTGAAAATAGCGTGATCGTGCTTTGACCAATCCTAGCCGTCCGCGGGCCGGCTGTCCACGCGACGCTAAGACTCGGCCGCCATTACCGTTTCTGTTTTCCAATAATTCTCAACAGCCACAAACGAAACTCTCTTAAGTTATTATACCTTGTGTTCACTAATTTATTAACCGTATAATTGTAACTTGTTTCCATCATTATAATTTAAAGGCTAAATCAAAGTCTATTATTAAGTTATGTTCCCTTTTTTTTTTCTTCTTTTTTTTTTCTTTTTGTTTTTTTTTTTTGTTTTTTTTTTTTTTTTTTTTGATTCCCAGGAAAAAATTCTTGATGCACTACCCGCCGGCTAGGGGACGGCACCGACGGGGCGTGTGGGACTCACCAGCCTACTGCTGGTATACCCACTAAAAAAACCTGGGGTGTTCCCTCTCTCACCCAATGGGGGGGGGCCAGTTGGGAGTCTGAAGAGATTCATCCATAGCAGGCCCCCCCATGTGGGTGCCGGCCGGGTCAATCGGACCCGACCTCCTCTCGTCCCCGGGGGAGAGCATTTCACAGCTCTCCCCTTTCGACGTTAGAAGGCGCGCGGGAACACCGCGCGCGCCCTCTATGGGTTCTTACTCACGGGTGGCAGGGTCCCCTGAGGCCTTGCCACCCAGAACCCTTAGGTGGGGGCAGGAGAGCGACATAAGCGCGTCTCCTGCGCCCCCTCCTCCGGCGGCGGATGTCCGGGGCGTAAGGATCTTCCTCACGCCCCCGCTCCGCCGCCTCCTTCTGCGAGATGACAGCCTCGCAGAAGGACCTCATTGCGCCCCAGCACCTGTCGTCACCGACCATCATGGATACGACGGTCGGCAACGAGAGGTCGGGGCCAATCACGGCGACCAGGGCACAGCGCTCCTCGGCCCACGCCGGACACTCCTCCAGCGTGTGCTGCGCCGTGTCCCGGTCGCACTCCTCGCAGTGGTGACACCTGGTTGTCGGCTCCCTACCGGCTATCTTGCACAGGTACTCTCCGAAACAGCCGTGTCCGGAGAGCACCTGAGTAAGCCGGTAGGTGAGCGGTCCGCGCCGTCTGTCCGTCCATTGCCTTAGCACCGGACGGACAGCCTCGACTGTCCTCACCCCATAGCGGGGCTGGGCCAGTCGCTCCTCCCACCTGGCCTCGAGGACCAGTCGAGCCTGGGACCTTCGCGTCTCCACCGCCCCGTGAGTGGGTTCCTCACCATGGAGCCGGAGGTCCACGCGCCAGTGATACACCGACGCTTGGACCTCCGCCTCCAAATCCCAGGGCGGCGATGCCGCCAGGACGCACGCCGCCTCAAAGGAGACGGTGCGGTACGCCCGCGACACCCTGATCGCCATCGCCCTCTGAGGTTTCCTCAAGAGGGCGATGTTTCGGCGATCGAGGGCGCCGGCCCAAATGGGCGACCCGTAAAGGGCCATCGACCGCACCACCCCCAAATAGAGGCGGCGGCAGACGACACTCGGCCCCCCGATATTCGGCAGCAGAGAGCTAAGCGCTCCCGCCGCCGACATCAGCCGGGGGGCCAGGCGGCTAAAATGGACGCGAAAGTTCCAGCGGCCGTCGAGGTGGAGCCCCAAGTATTTCATACTCGGCTCCACCCCGATGCGGACCCCTCCAACTATGATGTGGGCATCTGGTGGCGGCGCCCGCCGAGGCCCATGAAATAACAGGGCCTCGGACTTTTCCAGCGCCACCTCCAGTCCCAACATCCTAATTCTACCGACAACCAGGGCCACCCCTGCCGTGGCAAGACGGGCAGCTGCCCCGTAATCCTCTCCCCGGGCCGTGACCAGCGTGTCGTCGGCGTAACAAGTTACGCCGACGCCCGGGGGCAGGGCGCCCCGCAGCACCCAGTCGTAGCCGATGTTCCACAGGGTCGGTCCAAGAACGGAACCCTGCGGAACACCGCACGACACCTCCCTCCGGAACGTCTCTCCGTTCCGCCCCACACAGAACACACTCCTCTGGTGCAGGTAGTCCCCGACTATTCGGCGCAGATAGGGAGGCACCCCATGAAATCGGAGCGCCTCCCTAATAGTCGCCCACGGCAGGGTGTTGAACGCGTTGGCGATGTCCAAGGACACCGCCAACACCACAAGTTTTGTTCCCTAACTGAACACATACATATTTATACATAGGAACACCCAGACCAAGACAAACATCCATGTTCATGCACACAAATGTTTGACTTGTGCGGGAATCGAACCCGTGACCTCAGGCGTAGCAGGCAGTTATACTGACCACTACGCCATCGAGGCCGTTAAATGGGATCTATAACCATATCTGGCGAAATCCTCGTGAAGTACATTTCAGCCTATTCCTTCGGGAATATTGGAGTGACTCTACATATGTGTGTAAGCTACGGGCTACCGCTGCGGCCCTCAACAGCTCAAAAGAGAAGAATGTTTGTATAATTTTGAAAGTCGGTAGCATAGGATATGGGTGCCAGGGGACATATAGGAGTTATCGGTATTGCCGGCAAACTTATTTTTCTCTGTAACCCAATTTCACGATAACTTATGTGTACCTTTTAAACTCTTTGGTTTAATGGGGTTGTTGATCGCTCAGGCATATTATAAGGAGATACAAGAAATATAACCTTGACAAACTGTAAAACTATTTATTAATTTATAATAAATCAACTGTTTCATTGTGTTGACAAAATAATTTTAAAAAGCTGTTTTGTTTTTAGGGAGTGTCTAGAATCTTACAATCATATTTACTTACATATATGCAACTGAAAAATGAACCGCTTACTGACGCAGTGGAGCTAATTGTTAAACAAAGTTCTACCACATTCTACCACATACACACAACACCATCTAGCCCAACCTAAGCAGAGCTTGTACTATGGGTACTAGATAATGGATAAACATACATATATACATTTTTTTTGTAAATACATACATATTATACATAGAAACAACCAGACCAAGACAAACATCCATGTTCTTGCACACAAATGTTTGACTTGTGCGGGAATCGAACCCGCGACCTCAGGCGTAGCAGTCAGTTACACTAACCACTACGCCATCGAGGCCGACAAATTAAATGTTATTAATTAATAGCGATATTTATTGCAAATGACTAGCATTCTTGCTAATGCTAATTGCTTGCTTTAAGAGTCGATTTACATCGGTACAGCAATGGGTGTGATTTGAACCCACGATCTCTCGATCATAAGTCTGATACTGTACTACATCTACTAAGCTATCGGCTCATACTCTTACTTACCTATTTATCGTGAAAAGCTACATTGACGCCAGATCTACAATGTTATCAACAATAAAGCAACAAAGTAAACCTACTTTATATTCTTCAAGGCAACTATTTTAAGCTGAGCAATAAAAATCCGAATGGCTGAGTTCACTTTAACAGAGATCGTGAAATGTGTTCAATAATTCAAAGATTACGTCGCATGTTTTATCTGGTAGTGGTACTTGACCATTTGATTTATTATAGACGAGCCATTCAGTTTTATTTTTAAGGTTCAGTATCCAAAGCACAGAAAAAGAAAACTATGTGCCTTGTTTAAATTTCCAGAATATGTGTAAATATAATAATATTATAATAATAATTTATTTATTTAAAGATAACAGCGATCCACTTGTTAGTAAGACTTAAACTAGGGTTAGTAACATCTGGTTGACACACCAATACTCCGACAAAATGCCTTAATATTGATGCATGACAATGTTTGCAGAATGTTGTTGTTGCCACCTCTAATTCTGCTTAACAAGGATGCAGTCTTGTTCCTTATTATGGCATAAAAGTCATTAGTTCGCGCCTCAGCGAACATGCCAGACGCGCTGCAGTAACGGGGCATCATCAACAACACTCTGAATATATTATTATACTGCACCCTTAGTGCAAATAAAGTCCTACGCGAACAGTTGACTCACAGACCACCCGTGTAGAACGATTGGCAGTATGATTTAAAAGGCATGATTTTAACCTCATTACTACAACGAGCAAATCTATGAGCCAACATGTTACTTCAGGGGAAGCAACCGCCCTTCGTTCTCTTTCAACGTCCACATGATCCCTGAGATCCTCGATGACATAGTGCCTAAGTATTTATATAGGTACACCCTTTTAAGGCCTTCCATTAAGAGATATAATGTGATCAAAATATGTACCTATATATTTTAACATTAGATTAAATATCCGTTTTAGCAAGAAACAAGAGAACATCTTTTGTGGAAACACCACGTAAAAACTGTCATTATTTAGGTGGTAAAATAGTACATTTTCAGAATTGCAATTGGTGATACATACAAGCAAAGTATACAGGCCTTCAAACAACAAATAATGAAAAAGGGCTAAGTATGTTTGTTCGGTTTGCGCTATTGCGTGATAAGGATATGAAACCATAAGCAAGGGTTTTGTCCATTGATTTTCTTAAATTACATCATAGTTACATCAAAAATCAAAAATGACGCAGCATAAAATAAATTTTATAATGTGTGTTTTCTTTTTATATAAATCTCCATTTGATTTAGTACTCCTACTTAAATAAGATTATCCCCTCTATCATCGCTCGTAAAAAAACATAGTATTTTACCTATTTGCAATAAAGTTGGCAGATTATAAAAATCAAAAATTAAAGTCAATAACGTTAGTAGCTGCGATAAACAGAAAAGAAAGACAGGCAAATTTGGTAAATGTTCGATTTCGATCTCTTAAAACATAAAAATGCCTTTGCCCTTATATCGTTGTCCTATATTTATAGATCCTCTAGGTATCTACATGTCCTACTGCCATTTTCCTCCCTCAACATAAAAGATATGCATCCACAACCCTCTCCCTAATCTAAAACTCCCCTCGCGGTCTATAATGAGACACTGATCGATATCCAATCAAGTAGGGCTGTCAGCTATTATTAGGAGATCATAGGTTCATCCTTTATATCCCTAAAGGGGTAGGCAGATATGTATATCATCAACATTGTTTTTTTTTTGGGGTAAAGAAAAGACAATTCCTGTACTAGGAATAATTCCTGTTTCGCGGGGGACTATACAAACATTCGAGCAGCGATAGCTCAGTGGGGAGACCAACAGACTGTAATGCAGAGGGTCTCGGGTTCGATCCCACGTCGCGCACCTCTGACTTTCGGAAGTTATATGACTTTTCGAAATTATGTGCGTATTGATTGACAATTATAGTCTGCTCCGTGCCTCGGAGAGCACGTTAAGCCGTCGGTCCCGGCTGCCATGAACATCTATGGCAGTCGTTATTGGGGAAGTCGACACAAAAGATCCCACTGGGTCGAAGTGTCGCCGGTCTGTACTGACTGGCCCCCACACAAGATAAGATAAGATAAGATACAAACATTCAAACAACGGACACAAAGAACACCCAGACTCGGAACAACCATTTGTGGATCACACATTCTTCTTCACATCTTCATTCATTTCTTTGTGTATAACAGAATTAACAAAATAAGTAGCCTAGCCAATATGTCAATACACGAAGTTAAATTAACTGTACATGAAACATTACTTACCTGGACTTATGATGATACCTAGATCTTTATAAAACATTTAATTTAAAAGAGTTTAATAGTATAATTGTGAAATTATTAATATTCAAATTAGTATGTATAATATAATTATATATATATTTTTTTATTTAATTTGTTTTTATTTTTCCTCCAAATATATAATTTAATTGTTATTTTTTATTTATATAATTTACTATAAATTTTAAATACGATCTTGTTAATTATTGTAAACATTTTATACGATATATTTATTTACGTCGAGTCAAGAATAATTAAATTTGGTAAATGTGAATAAAAAGACTACCTACAGGAAAGGCCAAGCCTAGTGTAGGAAGTCTTTGGCAAAATAATACATTCCTTTCCTTAGTTATAATATTAATTAACATCTGAGAATGTGTATTTCTTTATTTGGTGAATAAATATTTTATTTATTTATTATTATTTACAAAGTTTTGCCTCGTGTGGGATTCGAATCCACGACGGCGATGCGACCACTTAGAGTCGCGGCAAACTGCAGACTTTCGATCGGCCGATAGTTTGGTTGGTATGGGAGTGCGCACATTATAACGATTCGGTATCGACCGATAAAATTGTTTGATGGCTATCGGCCGACTGCTAAATCAGTACGGCGCTCTTCCACGCGCGCATACCACCGATTGTTTAGTCGGCCAGACTCACCCTATAGTTCAGTTTGCTCCGAGCTTTGGCATCGGACGGTCATGTCTATTTTTGACCTCCGCAACCCGAAGGCTAACGATACTCTAAGGCTAGACCAGTGTCAGGATATTATAGGGCACTGACTTCCCAATAACGACTGCCATAGATGTTCATGGCAGCCGGGACCGACGGCTTAACGTGCTCTCCGAGGCACGGAGCAGGCGATAATTGTCAATCAATACGCACATAATTTCGAAATGTCAAATAACTTCCGAAAGTCAGAGATGCGCGACGTGGGTTCGAACCCGAGACCCTCTGCATAGCAGTCTGTTGGTCTCCCCACTGAGCTATCGCTGCTACTAACTACATCAGCGACTACTAAGAATTATCTAAGTTAAGCCTATTGCTGTCCATCGGGTATGTTGCTAGATTCTGAGCTACTACTGACAATGACTACATCCTGTGACATACTCGGGAATTGGAGCCGCGATCTCACGGTAACACTCTAACATGGCATAACATTGAGATAATTTTTACGGCTGGTTGTCGATCTTGGGTTCAACTTTGATCAGGTAAATGTTATCGTTTGCCGCTGTTAGGAAATATTTAGTAGCTTCACAGCTCCTAAAAACACGCCTTTGTTATGTCAGACTTTAAAAACAAAGCTGGCAAAATGTAGGGTAGTGTAAATACACTTCTGCCTGCCTTTTTGAGGACATAAAGGCATGGGCGTATGTATTTTAAAAGCTCTTGCAATACGTTTGACAGCCCTGCAATCAAGCCAAGCATCAACTCGTTTACTATGGAGATTCAATACAATTTCTAGCTTCTATATTTTGATATTGAATGTTGAATTCTCATTGTTGGTTGAACCTCGGCGGGTGCGACATCGTAAACCGATGGATTAGTATTTGTAAGCGCTCGTTCGTGGCAGCTTAACAAGCAGATAACTGTATTTTGCGAATATAGACGTATGTATATTTACCTACTATGTAAAGACAGAAATATTTATTGCCAAACTGGGACATACCAAAATTATATAAAACATTATTAAATTATTAATTTATAGTGAGTTACATAGTACAATATCCCAGAGCCAGACCAACCTCAACTTAAAATGTTGCCATTTTTACATTAGTATAAAGTTTTCTTTAAGATTACAAAATCAGCTACAATATATTTGTTTGCGTTAAACTCGAAAAATAGTCTATGGATTGGCTTGAAATTTTATCACAACGTTACATTTTTATGAAAGTGTTTTTTGATTATTTGTCCTAAGT
Organism: Catocala nupta; assembly: GCA_963675205.1. Taxonomy (NCBI): domain Eukaryota; kingdom Metazoa; phylum Arthropoda; class Insecta; order Lepidoptera; family Erebidae; genus Catocala; species Catocala nupta. The sequence goes on along the minus strand of OY776079.1, from coordinate 5,903,436 downwards.
TCCGACGGAAATGGAAATTAATAGCAGACTGAGCTGTTTTATGTGTGGAAGTTTGGAAGTGGGACCATGTCTATTATTTCCTTGGAGCATCAGCTGCAATGCCTGCCGGATTCGACAGGAAATTTCTAAATGTGCTTTAAATAGTCATACAATATATATGAAATTCAGCCCTACTAGTATAGCGAATTCAGCAGAACAAATAAATAGTTGTGAGTGGAAAAGAAAAGGTGTATTACTCCTACATTTCGCTAGTTACGACGCTAGGTAATAGAAGAAAACCTTATAACCACTTTCAAACCGGCTTTCAGTCTAGTCTAGACCTGTGACTAGACTAGAGTGAAAGCCGGCGGTTTACCAATTCTCGACCACACAGAAATAACTGTGTCCACATACATTTTTGACTCGAGTGACGATCAAACCCACAGCACTCGGCGCACTAAAACGGGCAAGGCAAGTTAAGGAAAAAAAACAACATGCGGGGCAGTCTTTGGGGACTGCCGATAGAAGTGAAAACTAAGTAACTAGCGTGCGGTGACGATGACGCGAGTTTCACGCTTTTTGCTCACCCAAAAACTACACATATATACACAGTATACATATAGCTCATGGAAAGAGTTAGGTGACGATGACGGAGTTCCATGATTTTTGTTCACCCAAAAAGTGCTCAATGCGCCTAAAGAAGTTTTCACTTCAAAATAGTGGTAACACGTCTACATTTATCTTTAAGGTATACGATCAACTACAATCATGAATCTATAAATATTTGATAGGCAATAACTTAGTAAATGACATCATCAAGTCATCGTAAACATATTACATAAACTTGTCACACCGCCAGCCCCCATAATAGCGTCTAAATCAATAATAATACATTAAACTAATGGCATTACATGTAAATTTAATATATCAGTAATGGAATACGGTTGACTTATACGCATACCGTTGTACCGCACGCGAATTATGTCAAAGGGATTACAGCGAATCAAATGGAGAAGCGACCGCGTTGGCCCACGAGGTGTTATTGAAATTCCGTTGAGTGATTAGTTTGTATGGATGCTTGTTATGTAATATATAATATATAATGATTTATGTGTTACTAAGCGATGATTTAAGTTTGCGGTAAGCTATTTTTAGGAGAGGTACCGTGAGAATATGCTGGATTATGTACAGTGGCGCTGTTTAATACGAGTTATTATACATTTACTGCGTTTCGCCTATAATCTCCGAATTCCTACCTTCTCCATTACTACGCTACGGTATCTGCTTAACATCAAGATTTGCAGCCTTGGTAATATAATTTGAAAATACGTTGTTAGTCAAATATGGTTGCATTACATTCCCAACTACACTTACTGGGATAAAAAGGCGTGTGCCTATATAAAAGGACTAATTCAGATCACATTTCTACGAGGAAACGAACTTTCCTCCTTCTATATTGCGTTATGTTAATAATGTTCTCCTGACCGAATTTCGGTCACAGCAATCTTAACGGAGAATGGCCATCGGCGCAGGAGATATTATAGTGCACAAGTGTGTGCGCAAACACAAGTGCACTCTCTGTTCCCTAACTCTCATGATCCGATGGGACGAATAATCCGACACGACCGGAGAGAGATCAGGCGCAGGACCAACGGCTTTACGTGCTTTCCGAGGAACGCGTTGCGTTATGTTAAGGGACTTTTAAATAAGCATTTTTACTGCATGAGGTTGCTGCAATAGTTTCAACTATACCTCGGCCATATCACAGTTTCATTTATGTTTTCGGTATGCCAAACATAATTGCTTGACAGCTTGACTGTATAGCCGGTCCATTTGCAAAATATTGCCGTGCATTGCAGATTATTGATGTTGTTGTTGGCAACGCAACGAGCAACGAGAGGCAACGAGAACTCTATTGTAGCCGCAGATTGCAGTGAAATAATGCCGTTTAAATTACACAATAATACGATATGTAAATTTCGTTTATACAACAGGACGTGCGTACATCGTAAATCATCCTAATTTGGTCGTTTTATTTCGGACTAACACATGTTGTTGCTGTTCGTGGAACAAAACAATAATATTGTTGTATGTCTATGTTCGTTCTAGTCACTAGCACCTCGAGCTGTTGGTACACGCTGCGTTGTGACGCACCTACGTGGGACGATTTCATTGTAAACTACACAGTACCGAAACGACAATAATAGGTATAATAATATAATTATTTATTTATTTAAAACTTGTCTATAATGTAAACACAAACACTGTTGTTTAAGATTAATCTACGTACATCTATTACAGATGTGCAAAACATACAAAATTCTTAATATTGTATCCAAAATTAATGAGTTAGAAGAATTAATAATATAATTGCTGTTAATCTTATATTATTAATCTGTTAAGCTTTAAAATATTGAGGCATTTTGTGGCTCCGGCCATCTTGGACCAATTTTCATCAAACATAACTAAGAACACTCCCGACTAATTCAACGTTCAAACAAAAAAAATCAAGATTAAAATTGGTTCATCCGTTCGGGAGCTACGATGACACAGACAGAAACACACACACACACACACTCACACACACACTCACACACACACACACACTCACACACACACTCAAACACATACAGATACGTCAAACTTATAACAACCTGTCGTTTTTGCGTCGGGGGTTAAAAATTAAACTATATAAAAATTAAGATGACAAAAACAATTATTAAATATATGCGTGATAAACCCATAAATAAAATTTAAATAGATAAATTACGCACTAATTAGGTATACTTACCACGGGGGACTTTACAAACATTCAAACAAAAGACACAAAGACACGAAATATTGAACCTACAACATGTGGGATAGTAGCCATGGCGAGACGACAACTTAAATTATTACGATACAGGTAGTCCAATCAAAAATTAGCACGCTATGTTTATACAGGGTGTCCGGTAATTAATGGATAACCTTGAAATGTTTTATAGTAGAACTGAAGGCCGTTAAAAAAAAATGAATAAAAAAAATATATATATTAAAAAGTGCAAGCTATATTAGCATAGCATACTTTTGTCTGTCTATCTATTAGTATAATTAGTGTTTTATAAGAAAACAACTAAAACCGATGGATTTCATTGATTTAAGGTCGTAGTATACAAGAAAGTTATACATGGTAATAAAAAAAAAAACATATCTCAGGTAGTAGTTAGGATAGATTTATTTTCATATTTTTTTCTGAACGGCTTTCAGTTCTACTATAAGACATTTCAAGGTTATCCATTAATTACCGGACATCCTTTATATATAATCTGGTAAAGAGGCTACCGTTATACTAAAACTTTCATCTTAATAATAATTCTAACTAATAATAACAAAATAAATAGTAAGATACCACGTGCTGCTACATTGCAAAAGCGTGAGCAACCAACGGGTGAAACTACTAAACAGTCCAGAAACGATGAAGAAAGTACTGCGCAACACCGGTCCCCTATTGTCTTTCTGGACGGAGCTGAGGTGGTATGAGTAACTGAACAACTTTTCGCGTCGGTCACTTACGCACAATGGTCCGATTGTGTGGCTAAGCGCGGATAACACGGTTCCCTATCCATTAGCATAAAATTTTAAGACCTAATATAACTTAGCATAATGTTGTTTGGCATAATTATATTTTCGCATAATATAATTACGCATAACAGCTTACGCATAATTTTTTAAGCATAATTTCTCTAACCATAATAATGATTAAGCATAATATCCTAAAGCATAAATTGATTATGTGTTGAATGAGTTTCTGTCACGGCTCCGGCGCTGCGGGCCTCCGGCGGCCCCACGCGTGCTAATCGTCGCAGACGGCTTTCGCTCACCACCGCAGCTTCGGCTTGTTGGCAGCCTCAGCCGCGGCGGCTCGCTCGCAGCCGCCTGCTCCTCAGCCCGCGGGCTGCCTCGCCCCTACACGCCTACGCGATTTTAAATAACACTCTAGGGGTAGGACAAACAAGACTACGTGAAGTCGGTTTTGCAGCAATTCGGTTCTGTGACTAACTTTTGTTGCACAGCATATTACAAGCAATTGCTAAAAATATACACCTAAAATAAATAATTAAGGACTACTATTTCAATCAGTTAACTTCTATCTGAGTTAACTTCTATTATGCTAAAAGTCTTTAGGCCTACTAACGTTATGCTAATAGTCATTAGGCCTACTAACGTTATGGGAATCAAATTTATGCCAAAACAAATTAGTCTTTAACATGATTATGCCAACATAAAATGTATGCCTAAAAAAAGTATGCCAAAGTATTATTATGCCAAAACAAATTGTGCCAAAATCGTTATGCCGAAGTATATTAGGACAAAAAACATTATGCGAAAAGGAGGGATCCCGGATAACACACGTCCAATTAACTAATAATAACATAATAATGAAAATAAGAGAAGTATATGATAAGATAGAAGCTGCAGTTTACAAGGCTTCTTAAGAGCGGGTACTCTCCCTCTCACCAGTGCTAGCTATACTTATGCACTCTGTTAATTATGGTTATATGAGCTAAGCGCTCGTCGTAATAGACTTGATGCAGAGATGCGAGCACTCTTGGGCTGTATTTTTTATTCTAGTACGGAACTAAACAGCGTAATGTTTATGTAATACCAAAGTTCCAAAGTAACGGGTATTAACGTCATCATGCATAATGTTAACCTTTATATGCATGATTATATGCAAAAGTTTAAAAGTAATGAAATGGCGTAAATATCAAGTGTTATTATGAATATAAAGAGCAGCGATAGCTCAGTGAGGAGACCAACAGACTGCAATGCAGAGGGTTTTGGGTTCGAACCAACGTCGCGCACATTTTACTTTCGGAAGTTATATGACTTTTCGAAATTATGTGCGTATTGATTGACAATTATCGCCTGCTCCGTGCCTCGGCACGAGCACGTTAAGCCGTCGGTCCCGGCTGCCATGAACATCTATGGCTGTCGTTATTGCGGAAGTCAACACAAAAGATCCCACTGGGTCGAAGTGTCGCCGGTCTGTACTGACTGGCCCCACACAAGATAAGATAAGATATTATGAATATAAGTAAAATATTATTCGCTCTAGAAAAATAAAATGTCTTGTTACTGTATAATAAACTGCAATATCTAATGTGACTGCATGGAAGGCGTAATACCTATTTTAAGTACTCGCCTCGCCATTGCCTGTGGAAAATATTGCGGGTTCGATACCCACTTGGGGCTAAAATTTGGATAATCCTCAAATATATTTTTCAAGCCTGGGTGTCCTTGTGTAATAGACACAAGGTTTCAATGTTTGGAAATTTTCCCGCGATACTGAAATTGTTCATAGTGCAAAGATGAGAAGAGATAGGAGTAAAATAAAAAATAAAATTATATAAAATTGAGAACATCTTATAGAATTAAACTAATATTTCTTTTTAATTGTTTTATTTGCCAATTAGATGTTGGAACGAATGAGCTAGCTTGTCCGGGAATTATCACAGTACATATCTTTATTATTTTTTAATTTTATTATGGTTTAGGCGGCAAACGAGCAGTCGGGTCGCCTGATGGTAAGCGATTACCGCCGTCCATGGACACCTGCAACACCAGAGGAGTCACAAGCGCGTTGCTGACCTTTTAAATTTAGTCCCCCCTCTCCCCAGGAGGGGGGTTGGGCCTTCGGTACCCTCACTCATTCGACGAAACACAACGCAAGCGCTACTTCACGCAGGTTTCCTGTGAGGCTGTGGTATCACTACGGTCGATCCAGCCCATTCGTGCCGAAGCTTATTGTATTTCAGGCGGTGAGTATGAGTTGAAAATACGTTTTGTACCTACTACTACCTGCATTATCTATATTGGCTGTTTGTCTGGCACCGACTTCGAATTGACTAGATTGGATTGGAATACAGTTTGACATATACAACATAGTCAAGACTAACAAGTTTATTAATATTATTTGTTATTATTTTTGCCTCACTAAGGATGATCTCTGAATTGCGAGTTGATCACAAATAATAAAAACGAGACATTAATTGATTTTTGTGTTTTTTGGATCGTAATGATAAATATCCATTGCCAGGTAAACTTTTTAAAATAACATAACTTAAAGGAATTGGTAAATATGTACTTAAATATCTTCTTATTATTTCCATGTATAATTTAGCTCAGCTACTTTTTATCATCGCACCGCTCGCCATCGGCAGGGATGTCATTCTCACACCTTACAACCTAATTGGTGCCGCACTAAACAGTTCCAAAGGAATTTTCTCCCGCGGACTCCTCAGGTTGTGGAATGAACTCCCTGCCCAGGTTTTCCCACAAGACTACAGTATGGGGTTCTTCAAAAAGGACGTTACAAGGTTTTTACAAGGTCGGCAACGCGCAAGTGATGCCTCTAGTATTGCAGGCGTCGATGGGCTACGGTAACCATTTACCATCAGGTGGGCCGTAAGCTTGTTTGCCACGTTAGCAGTATAAAAAGAAAAAAAAAATTTGCCATGTTTGCCTCCTAACTAATACTATTAAAGCGAATGTGTTTGTTTGTTACGTTTTCAAGCCTCAACTACTCGACCGATTATTATGAAATTTCGCATACACGTTGTCAGGGGAATAGAAAAGGATATAGGGTAGGTACCTTCCATTTAGAAAAAAGTTCAGTTACTAATCTACATTTTCGCGAGCGAAGCCGTCGGCAAAATCTAGTTATTCATCAAATTAACCCACATTTTGCATCTCCATATAATTCAGTTTTGATCGGAATGTCATTGAATTCCGATTAGCGTTATTCAAGATTGCATTTAGTTGATGCAAAGATTTTATAAGGAGAAACAAGAGATTTTGCCGAGCTTTCATTACGCATCTATGGTTTTAAGATCCCATGTCCGAAGGGTCCGGATGGGACCCTTTTAGCACCATTCAGCTGTCCATACTGTGTTGCACGTACGCGGCCCATTGGAAATCCATTAGGCAAGTTTGGCCCTTATTCCTTTTTATTTTCTTTTTGTGATGAGATTTTAATTGGAGCCAGCAGTTTTCTTTTATATTTTTATTTTCATGTATTTTAGACGTTCGTAGTAATATGCTTATTTTTTATGGATATTGAGAACAGAGTATGTAGAATAAAAACAAAAAATACTTTTCTACCACATATGTAGATGGAAATTAATAATACAATTTGCAAAAGTCAATTATGTTAATTATATTTTATCTAAGCAAAGTACGACACATTAATATTAAGATGAAAAATTAATACATCTTTGGACCCGAATACAGCTAGCATTCCCTTTTTTGGGTTTCTTACAAAAATAGTAGACACGGCTACCTTGTAGTGCGACTTAGCTGTCAAAGCCGTTTTTACTTTTTCATCTATAGAAATCTACATAGGTATACCTACTAATATTATAAAGAAGAAAGATTTGTTTGTTTGTAAGGATTTAACTCAAAGACTACGCAACCAATAAAAAATATTTTAGTATTAGAAAGCTATACTAACACCGAGGAACGTAGGCTATATTTTATTTTAAAAAGTACTTTTATTAACATAATCTAAACTACTTTTATTCGAGCGAAGCCAAGGCAAAAGCTAGTTACCAATAAAATGGTAAGCATTTCAAAGGAGTTGGGTAAAACGTACCATTTACACGTTCCACAAAGTGAAGAAGTGAGGCGAATTACACGTCAGTGTGAGAGCCGGAGTGATACAAATCGTCGCGGCGAGTAGAGGCTCGCAGTTCTCGTTAGCAAAGCCTTTTACCTCGAGAGCCTCCTCTATTCACATGTGCAGTGGTCTGCTAAATACGTGCGGCTTAAATTACTTTTTGCGTAGAAATAAAATCCTTCTGTTCCTTTTTTGGGTAGGTTGCGACAAGTTATTGTTACTATTTAAGTGATTAGCAGTAAATTTAATAATGACCGCTAGATAAAAAATAATAATAATAATAAACAAACGTCTAAACCCCTCTGGGACAGTCGTTATCTTATCATGAGACTAACGCGATATCGGAGGGCACAGAACCCTAGCTTTTAAAAGATCACCTTCGCCTTGTGATATAAACAAAAAATGTATCACCAGGTTAAATAAAAGCGCACAAACCGCAGGGCAGCTTGTGGCGAGCTGAATGTGAGTGGCGACACTGCGGTCCTGAATGCCTCAGAGAGTCGGTTAGGACCTCGTCCCCGGCTTGCCATTACTGGTTGGCTGGGGTGGAACTTCAAGAGCGCCTATAGGACTCTCAACTCTGGCTTGCCTTGGTCGGCCGGTCAGAGGGAGGCCGCTAGAGCTATATACTTGGGGGTGGAAGTGTCATTTTCAAGGGCATAACTACGAGGAAACCCGCTCTGGGTCTCCGTTGTCACGAGACCCGTGATGGTGAAACCGGCGCCGCACCGCTCGACACCCCTAGGCACTCGCACCGGTGTTGCCCTCTGCTGCTGGCTTGTATGCCTATAGTGGCTATTCAGGGGGCCCAACTAGTGAGTTGGCGAGTCACCGTCTGCCATTGCAATGATACTATTAGAGTATTCAGGGCAGACACCGTTTTTCATCCATAGTTAGCAATATATACCGGCCCATTAAAGACCCATACCCATAGCCCGTATATTAGAATCCATACGTAGCAATAGTCCTACGCCTGCTGCGGCTAGTGCCGCTGTAGATGTTCCATCCCACTTTTGATTAAAGATCACGAAGGGCCTCTTCACGTTGGACCTATGTCTCCGTGTAAGCCTCCCAAAGGGCCAGGTGTTTTTTAATATAACATGTTAGAAAGTACCTGTGATAAGAGAAACATAATAATAATAGTGCCGATAATCATATTTGTCAATGGTCTAATAGCCAAGCGCCTCGATCACCATCTAAAGAGCCTCGCGTTGGGTGCTTGGATCAAGGGTTTGATACAGAAGGCAGTCTTATTAGATACGGCACGCATTGTGACGAGGTTCATGTCTCTGGAATCCTAACCACCGGCAGCTTGAACCCTGTTCCCGATGCCGGTGGGGTATCATATATTTTATATTTCTAAATGTATTTTTTATATATGTATATTTAAAAAAGGAAAAATATATTGAATAGAGAGTATAATAATAACTTTATTTACACAAAAATGTTTGTAGGGTTTTTACAATAGTACGTTACATCGATAGTATAATTTGGATCTACAATTTCGTGGGAGGAGTACTGTTCTCCTAGATAGGCTACAGGATAGCCTGTGTTTAGGAGATACAGTTTCTCAGTAGATATTATATTGAAATATGACGTGTACATATATTTATGCTAAGTGCGTTAGTTGGTGTAAATAGGTAGGTATAAATTAGAACATACAATAAAGTTTGAAAGAAAATAAACATTTTTGAGCATGTAGTGTTGTATGGTACCGTGTTCGTTCGTGCGAGTGTGTGGATCTGTTTGTGTGAGGGTATGTGCGTGTGTGTGGATCTGTTTGTGTGAGGGTGTGTACGTGTGTGTATGGGTGTCAGTGTGGGTGTGCGTGTGTCTGTGTGCGCGTGTAGATATGATGCGATATAGCAATTTGTTTGATACTTTTTTTATTAAAACCAACCTAGGTATAACTGTGTCTCGTGGTTCCACAAACATTTAAACGACGGATACTTAAATAATAGTCAATGTAAATTCCAATAAAAATATTTTGTCATTCACTCATTGTATAAGTTTAACTGTAATTATACCACTAATTGGCCGTTGAGTAAGAGTGCAGTTAAAGTTACTGTTATTTGTAACATAATTTTGATAATAGTTAAAATGGTTAAAAACTTAAATTAATGATTTGAAAGCTAGGGTAGCTTAGTTATCATTAAAGTAAGTTCGTGTAACTGAGCCACCCTGAGATTTGACCTGGGGTTTGTGGGCTTTGTGGGCCTGCCCGCCATCCAATCAGCACCAGGTCGGAGAGGCGGCGACGGAGACGGACATGACATAGAGGTGCGTGGGAACAGTCCCACGCGCGCCTCTGTGTCGTGTCCGTCTCCCCTTTAGGGAGGGGATAGTAGGGCTTTTAAGTGAGTAGTGCCTATAGGTAGGTCTTGTCGGGGCCGAAACCTCGGCGGAGTCGCAACCGTATATGCAAGTGATTCACGCGGCCACGTCGATAGCGGTTTTGTCGAGGAACACCGTGGTAGAAAGAAAGAAAGAAATCATGTTTATTTCGTACAGAGCACACACAATTAATTAAAACAAAATAAACAAAATAATATTATACATATTAAAATAAAATGTTTAGTCGGTATTCCGGGAGGTCCATTTTCATCGCTTCAACATCTTTCTTTTACCCCGGTGAGTCCGACATAACCCTTCCGCCCGGAAGGGTATGCATCAATGCATTCACCCAAGTAAAAAAAAAAAGAAGTCGAGCCTCACTCACATTAAATTACTTTTCATTTATTTGTTTACGTCGGCAAGTGACACTTATGAACTTCAAAGTTATGACTGCATGGATGGCGTATTGGTTTACCTAAGTGGTCACCTCGCCACTGCCACTGTGTCGAAGGTTTGAATCCCATTCGGGACAAAGATTTGTTTGATCCACAAATGGTTGTTCCGAGGTGTTATTTATATCCGTTGTTGGAATGTTTGTAATAATGTCCTCCAGACCGAATTTTGGTCACGGCGGCCAGTCTTAACGGAGTCTGGCCATCTGCGTAGGAGATATTATTGTGCACAAGTGTATGCGCAAACACAATTGCACTCTTTGTTCCTTAACTCTCATGATCCGATGGGACGGTAATCCGACACGACCGGAGAGAGATCAGGCGCAGGACCAACGGCTTTACGTGCTTTCTGAGGAACGGGGGTGTCTAAAACCTCCAAGTTTCTAACTCCGGGCTGCTATTGAGATTTCTTAACAGAAAAACTCAATAACTTTTTCTTGCCCGACTCCGGATTCGAACCCGAGACCTCATGCACAGCAGTCGCATTCACTACCGCTGCGCCACGGAGGCAGTTGAATGGAATGTTTGTAAAGTTAGCCCGTGACACAGGAATTATTCTTAGTGCGGGAGTTGTCTTTTTTAAGATAAAATGATTTCAAAGTTACGTTTTGATTTGATGGCCGATTCAGGCAAAGAGTTTTAAGCCTATGGAGATATACCTGCTAGATGATCTAGGTAAGCGCATATGCCACTCGCATCATATCGCATATTTCAAATGATCAGGTTTATTATCATTAAATGAAAGTAAATCTTGTAATATTAGTGTTTTGTTTTAAATTATTATTTGAGGAATATACAACAAAAACTGGAGAGTCGGGATGTATCATCAACATCATATATCATCGAATACTGGACAATAGATTAACGGAATCGGAAATTATTTTTGAAGTGAAAACTTCTTTAGACGCGTTGAGCACTTTATGGGTGAACAAAAATCATGGAACTCGCGTCATCGTCACCAAACGCTTTCTATGAGCTATATGTATACTGTGTATATATGTGTACTTTTAGGGTGAACAAAAAGCGTGAAACTCGCTTCATCGTCACCGCACGCTACTTACCTACTTAGTTTTCACTTCTATCGGCAGCCCCCAAAGACTGCACCGTGTGTTTTTTTTTTGCCTTTTCTCGCTTATAACATATGTACTTTGTGAAAAGCTGATTATGTACCTATTACTATTAAAACAATAGAGTCCATTAAAGGTAACACAAACAGACAGCAAAGGCAAAGTAATAGGGTCCCGTTTGTACTCTTAGAATACTGAACCCAAATAAAAGTAATCATAAAATTTTGATTACTTATTCGAGGTCCCTTCCCGTTACTTACTTTGACAGTCGAAACATTAATCATTTTGTAAAGAAAAACATTGCATAAAAAAGAGGAAACGTTGAATATCGAAAATATCTTTTTTATCACCAACGATAAAATATTTATTTACTTTTTAAACACAAAACAAGGTCAAAAGGCATCCCTAATTATCAACTGGTGAACACTTCGTTGTATCTTGTGTCTTCCCGGTGGGCGAGTGCCTCTTGATACCTTTCACAATGTAATTCATTTCAAGGACTAGCAAAAAGGGTCCTTTTTATTTTGACCTTAATTTTAACTTCATTACAGGTTTTTAAACTTCAATGATCGAAAGGTCTTTTCTAAAATGGTGGTGAATCTAGGGTAATTGTAACTAAATAAAGATTGCTTTTGTCGTTTTGTTTTTAGCGAGGGTAGAAAGGGTTCGGTTGGGATTTAATTGCGTTTCAGTGTAGACCGCTTTCAGTTATAGTACGGTGTAACAGCCGTATTATTGTTTAATGATATCAAAGTTCATAGCGAAAAGATGAAAGTATGTAATCTATTCATAGTGATATAAAAATAAAACTTTATTTTTTGTTTCTTAGTGCTTTTGAGCACGCTTATCCATTATACAGAAGCATCGATCAAATATACCATCGATGTACAACATCGATCAAATGATCGATGTACAAAAGGCTAAATCAACGTGGATGTGATTTCCTGTGATGTATTAAGGTAAACGTGATAACTTTTAATATTATTTCATTTAAATTGACTAGATAAAATATATCTCGATTTAAGATTGTGTTGGGTATATAATAATAATAATGGATTATACATTTTATGTTTATCAATAACAAACACACATAAATTGTAATCATAATACAATTTTATACAAGTTGATCAAAGTACGAAAACCATTCTTGGTACAAAATGACGTGAATGCACAGATACAAGAGTTTGAGGGATCATCGGATCACCTTGTTCACTTGAATCAGACATGTTACGGTTTTAGGCATCTATATATAGTGTGGATGTTTAACAAGTCACTAAAAATAGAATCAAAAGCATGGCCTGTAGATAGTACATTTAAACAAACTAGTGGTGGTCGAAATTCGATTGTAATTCAGTAATCTTGCCTTTAATTTGATGCCTTTAATAAATGAAACCTTTCTGCACTACTTTCATACTATATAAACTTAAATTACCACTGACTTAGAGAAATAGAAGTCATACAAGGGGAGCAAGTCGTAGGAAATAAGTAAATATAGCGAATAGAGAATGGTTCAGAAGGCCCGGGCAAAAAGCCTGACCTTCGGCAGGTCAGCTTTTCGTTGTGGTACCCCATCGGATCTCGGAAAAGGTGATATCTACGGGAGTCTTCCTCGAAGAAATTTTTTTTCACGCATTTACATAGGCATACTGAACTGAGCTTACAAAAAGACCATTTATGTGACGCCGATAGGCATACAAAATGAATTGTATTAAAAATATTAGGTATATTTGTTAAACAAAAACATTCGTACTGCTTATGGTTAACAAAACTCAATCCTAACTTATATTACAAATGCGCATGTGTTTATTTGTTACGCTTTCACGCCTTAACTACTCGACCAATCATCATAAAATTTCGTATACACTTTATCAGGGGTACCAAAAAGGACATATACCATCCAGAAAAAGAATACTTTTCTGTAGCGATAGAAGTTTATGACAAATTCTACATTAACGAGCCGCGGTCAAAATTTACATATGTCCGATCCTAATTATATTACAAATGTGAAAGTTTGTGAGGGTGGATGGATGTATGGATGTTTGTTACTTTTTCACGCAAAAACTACTAAACCGACTGCGATGAAACTTGGTATGTAGACAGCTGAACACCTGGATTAACAGATAAGCTATTTTTATTCCGATATTTTCACGGCATCGGGAATTACGCTGGTGAAACCACGTGACTCAGAATTATAAATGTGAAATGGATGGATGTTTGTTCTTCTTTCACTCAAAAACTACTGAACGGGTTTCGATGAAACTACAGTATTATTGTTTGTACATCAGAATTATATATAGGCTACTAAAAATCGAAGTCGTGGCCAAAATCTATTCAAACGAGATGGGTTTAAAAACCCTGAATTCAACCTCTTCGTCTTCATGTGACCTTTATTTTATTTTCATCAGCTTTTTGTAATGTCTCACTGCTGGGCAAAAGCCTCTCCCTTGGACTTCCAAATCACTCTGTCGGTGGATATCCCCTGACTTTATGACTTTCTGACCCCCATATCTCGGGGGTCTTTTGACCCACAGAGCCCATATTCAATCTCGACCGAGGGATGACTACAAGGTGTCTGTACACCAAGTCAATCGGTCTAGTGGTTTCGGAGCTATGCCTGTCACTAATAAGCTGCCCCTAACAGACAGATACACAGACCAACATAGTGTTTTCATTAACCTCTTCGAAGAAGACTCAGAGGCTAATAATCATAATCAAATGCCAACGTTATATCCCATAACGAAACATTTGATTATTAATGAGTGAATTACAGAGTATTATTTAAACGTGCATCACAAAACTCAAAGCAGTCTGTCTCTACCATTCTAGTGAAATATACAAGCGTCCCATTTTAGGTACTAACGCCGTCGGAATACCGCAAAATATTTTAATACCTCCAGCGGAGGACGCGGTGAAATTCATAAATTCTCATTCAGTAGGTATTTCTACACTATTTGAGATATGGAGTCTCAGTAAAAGCGTAACGGATAATAAATTATTTAAAGAGTACTCAGTTGCTACGTTGTATAACTGTATTATTTTTTAATAATATTCTACCACATACACACAACACCATCTAGCCCAAACTAAGCAGAGCTTGTACTATGGGTACTATACAATGGATAAACATACATATATACTTTTTTTGTTGTAAATACATACATATTATACACAGAAACATCCAGACCAAGACAAACATCCATGTTTATGCACACAAATGTTTGACTTGTGCGGGAATCGAACCCGCGACTTCAGGCGTGGCAGTCGGTTATACTAACCACTACGCCATCGAGGCCGACAACAAGTTAAGTCAAGGTACATCGTTTTTTGTATGGCACAGCTGTACCTCCATATACATATAACAAAATTGTAGCTGGTCGATGTTAGTATATAGCAGACGGATGATATTTAAGAAGAATAATGTAAGTGGTCTTTATAAGAGCCTTAAACGTCAAAATTGTTTGTCTGTCTGTCTGTATGTTTGTATGCACCTGATCTCCGGTCTCTCTCCGGTCGTGTTGGATTATCCGTCCCATCGGATCATGAGAGTTGGGGAACAGAGAGTGCCCTTGTGTTTGCGCACACACTTGTGCACTATAATATCTCCTGCACCGATGGCCAGTCTCAGTTAAGATTGGCCGCCGTGACCGAAATTCGGTCAGGAGGAGGATATTATGCACATCACGGAAAATCGACTGCAAAATATTGACTGCGGATTTCATAATTGTTTTGCTGAACATATACCAGATTTTAAGTTGTCTAACTTAAAATCTAGTAAATGTTTCGTGTTGATACAAAGCCTTAAGAGGAAACACCACGGGCGAGAGAATCGAAAAATAGGTATTTGTAAAATCTATTGCTGTCGCGCAGTGCCCGCAGAGCGTGATAGAGACAACTGCAGCTTGGACCGAAAATACCTATTAAAATACACAAAATTAACGTTTCGTAGTCCCCTAATTCTTTCTCCAACACTTGACCGATTTAATTACTTTTCCATTAAAAATTGAAGAAAGGCTTTGTCCATGTTTCTATGTTTTCTTTTTTTATATAATCTACTCAAATTTGTTTGCTGGATGTTTGAACACAGCGGAAAATCTGGCCAATTTTTGAAGTTTTTGAATGCTCATGTCTCTTTTAATAATTAATAAATGAAAAAAAGTAAAACATAGGGACATGGCAATAGAAGCCATACATTTTTTGGGAAAATATTATTGCTCTACTGGCATTATCCAGGGAGGAAACAGGGGACTACTATTGTATGGGAAAACGGCCCTTGTGTTTCCTCTTAATATTTTGTGTGTGTCTATTTCTAAATTCCAAGCGTATACAGTCGCTAAAAAGCTAGTCTTTTATTAAACATATCTCTCGTAAAGTGTGGTAGTCCGATTAGAGAATTTACTTTATAACTTTAGTCTACAGAAAGAAGAATTAAGTCACAACCAAGCCACCTTATGTTATATTTCTGCGATGGTTTCTAGGTTTATTGAAGCAAAAATAAATATAGGTTAAACCTGGTTAGGTTTAACCTATATTTTAAATCTACTAGATTATGCTTGAAGCTTCGTCGGCGTGAAAATTATAGTAAAAAAATATGTTTATTCATAGAGGACACAAACTAATACTTATGAACGTCCAGGTTTATTTAATGTGTATTTACATTAGCTGTTGCAATGTTGAGCAAACCAACGACGTAGTATCAATGTGAAGAAATGGCACGAAACTCATGGCCACTCTTTTGAATTGCCAGGATAAGAATATGGTTATTTTACAAACCAGTTCTGTAAGGAGCTGCAACCATTACACCACTTACCACTCATGAAACACTTAAGTAGTATTTAAAAGTTAGATTCTAATAGTAGTTAATGTTTGAATAGGAGCATCCACACATCATCCACACAATATATTCTATTCTGTCTGCTTTATGGCATTCAATATGTTAAGATTACCCAAAACAGAAGATAATGCCAGTTAATAGGGTAAGGATGCCGAATATGAGATACTATTTTTATTTCAGGCTATAATAAATAAATTATTGCACTAATGACTATGAAAATTACAATTTTCTATAGGGTATTTAATGAAGTTTATCTACGAAAGACCGTTTGGAAACATCTACGTTCAACAAAATGGCTGTTTATTATTTCTTGGCAAAGAAATTGCAACAAAACTACAAATGCATCGTAAAATTAATCATATAATTGAGAAAATAAATGCAAATTGAAATCATTTAGTGTATTCATAAAGTTATAAACATACCTCGTAAACATTTTATGTTAATTAATTTTTTGGTTTTGTGGTTCCGTAAAAACCCGACCTGTTGCCACGCGGCTTCTAGCGACAGTAGCGCCAAATGGCTGCGGGCGATTAATTTCGCCAAAACCTAACTATCTCATAATTGGCGACTATATCATGTTCGGTATCCTTACCCTAACATCCTAATTGCAAAAGAAAAGATGTACCACCAACTTAAGATCTTGTTAATCATATGACTATCTAGTCAAACTCAAGAAGAAGCAAAACACAGCTAGACTTCACGATACTGTCAGCTCATTCTGCGATAATAGAAACTTAAATTATTAAATTATATTATTTTACTTTAAAATAACTACACTTCAAGACATTGAGACAACCACAGAGCGACTGAGATAGTCTCCATGTGAATATGGCTGCCGAATAGCAACCAAAACATTGGGGAAATTGTAAAGTTAAATCTAAATTGTTTTATTAATTTAAATAGCATAAATAGAAGTAAACAGTAACTAAAGCAACACTGCTAACGCTTTAGTTTTATATAGTCAGGCGAAGGTATACAGTAGCGCCGCGCGGTAGTCGTCTCCCCGCAACCACACAGTTAGGTCACAGCTCTTACTCATAACTGGTACTTGTAAATATATCCATATACAAGAACCCATAAGGTTACTCCTACAGTAACAAGTAATATTATTTAACAGTAGTAATTTAAGAGTATTAAAATTATGTAATAATAGTGTTTTAAATATAAGTTTAAAAGTAGTTTAATTTCAACAAGCATATTAGATAACTAAACAATACTCGTTTCTTTAACACACACACAGCACTGGAAAATACTGCCTACGATACCGTGAAACAGTCATGTGTCAATCTAGGAATCCGAGGTAGGTAAACATCTTTTGTCACGTTAACACGAAGCTTTCTAAACAGACCTATTTAACCCTACACTCGCTGCCAGTCACACGTGAGCCGCGCGTTTGTTGATCCAGTTAATGCGTGACATTTGTGTCACGATGTCACGTGACGTGTTTAGCGTGACACACAGTGTTTCGGTTTAACGAATGTTTCGAATGGGTGTTTTTGTTATGTTTTTATGTGTCTGCTTCGTTTTAGGAGGTGTTGTAAATAAGGATGATGGTTGTAATGTATTACGTATCAACTCTGCCTTTATATATGTATTTTGTTTTATAGAAGCGAGATGGTAAACAAGGGATCGGCTGGTGTAACGGTAGGCGCTTATTTTCCTAATGGGTGTTTATAGCTTGTGCGTTTTGGTTCTTTATAAGAGAAGTTACGGAGTTGCAATTGCTCAAGGATTACTGTACTGTAGTTGATACCTGCATCTTTTTTATGAGGTTGAAAATCTTAGCCACCGCAATGACACAGCACGAGATTTCTTGACTGCAATTTTTTGTAGGTGGATATAGTGACGAGAATAGAAAAGGGTATGTTAAGTTGGTTTGGGCATGTAGAAAGAATGGACGAGAAAAGACTGACTAAGAAAGTTTATAAGGCTAGTGTGAATGGAACAGTCGCAAGGGGAAGACCTAGGCAAACGTTTCTTGATCAAATCGGAGACGTTCTGGAAAAAGGCCAAGTTAAGAGCACCTTAAACTGGCGAGCGTGTATGAGGAATGGTATGAAAATGAATGAAGCCAGAGAAGTGTGTCAGGATCGTAGGAAATGGAAATACGTAGTCTCTGCCTACCCCTCTGGGAAACAGGCGTGAATTTATGTATGTAATTTTCTGTAGGTATATTCTATTAATTTATTTATTTAACAACACCCGTACTAAGATTAGTTTCTGTACCGCTATACAAACCAGCTACCGTTCTATAAAAAAAGGTCATCATTTAGTATGTCTATTAAAACAGTAATATTCACTTGAAGAAATCGGATGGTCGTTAGTACATCATTTATTTTAGTTTTGCTGTGCATGAGAACTCAGATTTGCTACTCGAACCAAGACGTTGTTGTTTAATTATCTGCACGGAGTCTAGAAATATATCCGGTAGACGACAATAGATCGCTAACAAGTCTGTGAGATCTGAAAATTAAGATGGCCAAATGTATCCACATTATAATACATCTCTGCCTACCCCTTCATTGATATACAAACGATAGAATTAAACGGGATAAAATATAATGACCATCAAAAATATTGCACAGGATAACGAGCAAGATACGCCTCAAATCACTGCATTCCGTCTCGGAAGGGTTAGGTTATGTTAGGTTCCTTCTTAAGCCCACGCAAAAATAGGAGCCCGCGAAGCGGGGCTCCGTCGACTTAGTTTAATCTCTTTAAATATATTTTGGTGTGCAATTAGTATCTTTTTGCTCTCCAGTTAAATACTACCCGAATTAAACTATGCATGAATTAGAAGTAGACAACGGAGCAATCAACACATCTTCATTATATCCCCTTTAATATTTCAATGTTATAAATGTAAAAAAATAAATTATTTTATTTAAATCTAGCTTTTGCCCGCGGTTTGCTCGTGTAAAAGTAGATTAGGTTACGTTAGTAAAGAAATATAGCCTATGTTACACGTTGATAATATAGCTTTAGAATTTAATGTAATTTAAAATCTGTTGATTGGTTTTTGAGTTAAATCATTACAAACAAACAAGCAAAATATCAAATATTTCCTGTTTAAATATTTTTATAGACTAGACCACAATATTCTGCTTCATTTTGTTTATTAATTTTCTAAGCTCTGCTTTTACACAAACATTTTTCAGCGTCTAAAAATCTCCGCTGAAACTTTCCATTAAAAGTGTCGCATATTTGTGACGGGCGATGAAAAATACCCAAACTTCACAACACGTATTTGTTTTTAAACTTTAGGGTGCTGTGGTCGGAATCGTTCTAGTTATTGTTTGATGCTGCCAAACTTTTGAACGTCGGGGAGTTCGTTTCGGCAATGTTAACGATCTGTGAAAAACTCCGTGAAGCTTTCACTAACTATTCTTTTAAATGTAACTACATTGATTTTTATTACATCAAAGTTAGAAGGAAAATCACTGGAAAATCTATTGTAAAAGAGCGTAGGTGTGTGTAAACAAACTAAATTATTTATTTGTGTTGTTCACAAAACAACGGCTTTGTGTATTTGGTATAACTTTCTAAGAAACTATAAAGTACATATAATTGTGTATGTATGTATTAAATGTAAATTTAAATTTACAGTTCAAAAGGTTAAGCACAGCGAGACTTTGAATGAGTATATGCATACGTAGACTCACGCCAGTATATTCTCGTATTAGTAGGCAGAATTATTATTCCCACATAATGTCGGCCTCGATGGCGTAGTGGTTAGTGTAACCGACTGCCGCGCCTGAGGTCGCGGGTTCGATTCCCGCACAAGTCAAACATTTGTGTGCATGAACACGGATGTTTGTCTTGGTCTGGGTGTTTCTATGTATAATATGTATGTATTTACAAAAAAAGTATATATGTATGTTTATCCATTGTCTAGTACCCATGGTACAAGCTCTGCTTAGTTTGGGCTAGACGGTGTTCTGTGTACATGTAATAGAATATTGTTAATAGAATATTATATCGACAGCTATTTTTATAGGTTAACTAGCGACACGCCCCGGCTTCGTACAGGTAGGCAGGCTGAGGTGTATAATTTGTTAAAGTTTTATAACTTTAACAAATTATACACCTCAGCCTGCCTCATGAATCACTCTGTCTATTGTTGAAAACCGCATGAAAATCCGTCACATAGTTTTTGAGTGTATCGCGAACAGACAGACTGACGCGGCAGAGGATTTTGTTTTATATTATGTAGTGATAAGTTATGGTAATTCTGAGAATTTTTTGATAGAAAATCCAACACACTTTTATGATCTGGTAATAAAATCTACTCACATCGCTGAGATTATTCACAGTACCTTTAAATACTATGTACTTAATTGGACTCCAAAATTGAACTTAGTATTTGTGATGAATAATACAAAAGATGATATATCAAAAATATTAGAACTTATTCGCAATACGTAATATGATAATCAATACCAATACGCAATTTTTTCTGTATCCATACAATAAATAAATAAATATCCTTCAACATAAGCACATATTTGTCCCACGGGACCCATGTTGGCCGTGAGTAAATAAATCATCCTATAATAGTATGAATATTATTATTTAGTATAATCTATTTACAGTTGTGCAATATTTTATAAATATAAACGTTAAGCCATTATACCTTAAATACTGACATTGATTGTCCAAAAATATTGCCAAACTTTAAATAGAAGAATAGCATTGAAGACTCTCCGAAGAGCGCTCGTAAGACTTAAAAGCTCGATCTACCTAGAACTGTCAATTGTTGGAGTACCAGACATAATTGAAAACCTATTGTAATTGGCCGCCGGTGTGCCGCTAGTACTCAATAGGTTTATCACATATTTATAATCAAACTAAGTATAACCAGACACCAAATGTCAATGATTATCAATCGTTAGATTTTGGTAATGTTCATACATCTTACTTACTGAAAGATTTTCTTTTTTACCAGTTATAGACAGTAGGATTAAAATTCAAAAAATTACCATAGCGTAGGTCTTTTCGTGTAGTGGTCTGTCGTTTCATACGGCGGGCCGAAACTTCGGCGGGGTCACGATTGCATGTGAAAGTGATTCGCGCGGCCCCACCGATTGCGGTTATGTCGAGGAACACCGTGGTGGGTTTAGCCGGTATTACCGGAATGTCGCTCACCATCTTTCCCTCGGTGAGTCCCACATAACCCCTCCGCCCGCCACCGCGGAGAGGTATGCGTCAAAGTAAACGCACATAAAAAAAAGGAACATTAGTTTTTCTAGATGCAAGGTACTTTTCGTCCTTTTCTGTACCCCTGACAACGTGTATTCGAAATTTCATGATGATCGGTCGAGTAATTAAGGCGTGAAAGCGTAGCGAACAAGCAAATAAAAAATTCAAATTTGCATTCATATTAGTAGTGTAGTAAGAATTTTTGTACCGACCTATTAGTGGTTGTATCCGATGTGTGAGACATTATTGCCTTGACCCATTTAGTGGAGTGTTAAGCCGAGTATTATGTGTGTGACTAGAATTTCGTGTTAGCAATAAGCAGGCGTTAAGCGGTGTTCTGCTATGTTTACGTATGACTGGATTATGTGTTTAATCTAAATTATCTTGTTTATAGACAGCAGTGAATAGAGTTTATTTTCACTAGATGTGACCGCGATTTTATCACGCGAGAATATTTTGTTTATGTACCCTAATCCTTTAAATTCTTTCTTTGCTTTTGTTCTTTTTAAAAGACATCTCTCGCGCCTGGAATATTTTATGTGTCGCGGGGACTTTACAAACATTCAAAGAATTAACACAAAGAACGTCGAAACTCATAACAACAATCTGTGGATTGTGGCGCAATGGCGACAGGCGAGGTAACCACTTAAAGGCGAAGTTAATAGATTTCCTGATTTTGTTTGATTTGCTGTCTTTTCCTAAAATTCTTAGTATAATGATTAAATACAACAGTTAAATGTTGAGCCTAACCTAAATTAATTTAGCACTGAGAAACATAATCCAGTTTTAGGGTAACCATTTTTAAGATTCGTTGCCAAACAGACATACACAGATAAACAGACATAAAATCTAAACTAAACAAGAAAAAGATTTCTTATATATATATATGAAAAATCTTCAATACCGAGCATCAGGCCAGAAAACCAAATCAGAAAATCACTCAAACAACAGAAGACTGAAATTTTGAATCGATCTGACTAGTGAAAGTTGTTTACAATTCTTCATTAATAAGAAAAGAGCTCATGTTTAAAAACGTGACAATAAAGTGATATTCCAAACAAAAATAAACAACAAAATGTAAATCGGTCCATTTAGGAGCTACAATGTCACAGACAGATTCACACGTCAAACTTATAAACACTCAGTCTCCGTAAATAATTAAAAATAAAATAAGAAAACTTTCTTACTTCTTGTAGCGCGGAAGCAATCAAATACATAAAGCGATGGTTTTATTCCATTCAAAAGTGTGTGTTTCATTTTATTTATTCTCTACATTGTAGATACATACATAGATAACTGACGTCTATGTAAGTTATACCACCAAATATTTCTAACTCGCACACAAACTAAGCTCGAGCGTCGATAACATTTTTCCCAACAAAGTGAGTCGGAATTCGAAGTGTGTCGCGCGTCAAATACCTTTGGGGCTGATCGAAAACAGATATCGTATTGACGGAGCGCTTTCTTATATGCTGAATATTTTTCCAGCATAACCGCAATTTGACGACGTGGATTAATCGCTAGTTAGATATAATTATAAACAATGCTTGGCCGCTACAGTACGTACGTTAACAACAAAATATAATTAATGTGTTGTAGTGTGTTTATAACATAAATAAATATAATTAAAGTCTTGGTATAATAATAATATCGGTCTTGTTTATAAACAGGCCTAACAAGCACTGACCAATGCGGGTAAACAGACTTCACATATATTTGAGAACGTTATGAAGAACACTCAGAGATGCAATTTTTGATATTATATTTCACCAATAAATTATGCGATAGCTTACTATTTAATACACACATAACTTTGAAAAGTCATGCCTTAAGATTGAACTCGAAGCCTGTGTGTGGCAGTCCAAGGATCAATAAAGGACTTTGTAGATATCTTTAAGGCATCAAATGCAGCGACTGGGCTTAAATATCAGTGTTTACTGGTTTGCCTATATGTTAACAAGATGCATTTTCAGATAAATTCGAGTATAACACGTCAATTGATTTTTAAACTTATTTTTACCAGGAATCTTACCATACAAATTTACTTTAAAAGACATTTTGAATAAATCTCTTCCTAATTTTATATGAGAATACATTTTTTGCTGTTGATATTCGACAGGATTCAATAATAACATATCGGCTTCTGCCTATCGAAGGGATAAGCTGTGTATGCTTTACATTTCATCAGCTACATTTAGGTCTTACGCACGAGTATACCGAAGCCTACTGCAAAAATAAACATGTATAAGTATAATATATATATACATGTATAAGTATAGTATATAAGTAACTCAGCACAATAAATTGTATATATGTAATTATACAATTACATATATACAATTTATTGTGCTGAGTTTTATTGGTGAAACCCAATAGTGAATACCAGAACGATTGCTAATAGTAACGAAACCTGACATGAAGGCCACAACATATAATTTCAAACCTTGCTAAGGAACCCGAGCAAGAGAAGATCCAGATTTATAATTATTATTAACTAGTTGATTTTTAAGAGGAAACACCACGGGCGAGAGAATTGAAAAATAGGTATTTGTAAAATCTATTGCTGTCGCGCAGTGCCCGCAGAGCGTGATAGAGACAACTGCACCTTGGACCGAAAATACCTATAAAAGTACACAAAATCAACGTTTCGTAGTCCCCTGATTCCTTATCCAACACTCGACCGATTTAACTACTTATTTTATTAAAAATTGAAGAAAGGCTTTGGCCGTGTTTCTATGTTTTTCTTTTTTTATATAATCTACTCAAATTTGTTTTCTGGATGTTTGAACACAGCGGAAAATCTGACCAATTTTTGAGGTTTTTGAAGGCTCATATCTCTTTTAATAATTAATTAATGAAAAAAGGAAAACATAGGGACATGCCAATAGAGGCTATACATGTTTTTTTTTAAATATTATTGTTCTACTAGCATTATCCAGGGAGGAAACAGGGGACTACATTTGTATGGAAAAACGGCCCTTGTGCCCCTTCCTCTTAAGGAGTCTCCAAGCGGGCATTATTTTACTGCATCGTCTGGCTGCAGTATAATGGTCGGCTATAACTGCTATAATATAGAATACTTGTCAATATTTTGCATATAGCATTTTGCATAGCCCAATGGATAAGACATTGAAATTGAGATCGAGAGGTCGTGGTTTCGAATCTCACCCATTGTACTACTAACGTGAACCCACTTCTTTCACGAGCATACTAGCTTAGCTGTAGGGGTTAACAAGAATACTATTAATTTGAAACACAAATACTAGTAATGTTTAAAAAGAAAAATATTTTCTTTTTTCATCGTCAGCATAGATGGAAAGATTGATAAAGACGTAACCCACAGAATAACCATGGGATGAATGAAGTGGAGACAACTCACAGGCATAAAGTGCGACAAAAAGATGTCCATTAAAATTAAAGGTAAACTGTACAAAACAGCAATAAGACCTCCTATCCTATATGGTACAGAGTGCTGGGCATCTACTAAATAACATCTGTCCAAACTGCACACTACAGAAATCCGCATGTTACTTACGCTGGTCAGCGAGTGTCACACTGATGGATAAGATGCGGAACGTTCACATCCGCGGTAGTTATAAAGTTGCACCCATCGCCAACGAAGTCAAGGAGAGACGCCTCCGCTGGTATGGGCACATACTCCGCCGCCCAGAGGATCACATGGCGCGAGTAGCCCTTGACTTACCCACGAAGACTCGACACCGGGGTAGACCACCCGCCACCTGGCTGACAACAGTCCAAAAGGACATGCAGGAATTTGGAGTAGATGCCTCAATTGCTCAACACCGACAACAATGGAAGAAGCAGACAAGAAGAGCCGACCCCAGATGACGGGACAAGGCTTAGGAAGATGAGGATTTATCAGCAGGTTGGGCTATAGTTAAAATATTGAACTTGAATATTGCATGTTCATAAACTAAAATATTCTTATTTATTCAGTAGTAGAGCCTCGCTGATTTGCATGAATAGGCCGGCTCGACCGGGGAAGTGCTACCCTCTCACAGAATGTCAACGTGAAATCGCAGTATTCCTACTGTTGTGTTTCGTTCGGTGAGTGAGAGTACCGAAGGCCCAATCACCCTCTTTCCCCCTTCCCGCTCCTTCTCCTTCTCACTACCTTTCCTAAAGGGTGGGCAACGCGCAAGTGATCCCTCTAGTGTTGCTGGCGTCCATAGGCTACGGTGACCAGATACCATCAGGTGGGCTGTATGCTTGTTTGCCACCTTAGTTATATTTAAAAAAATTAACTCAATCGTAATGAATGAAACTCGCTTAAAACCGTTTAACAGTTCATCCGGCGAGCTAGCCTAGCTAAGTAAACAAGTCTGCGCAAACGTAAATTTGTCGGTTTAAACACGCAAACGTCAGCACGTTTGCACAAACTGTCGAGCGCAAACAGATGGTACCAAGTTTAGCCACGCTTTGCGAGTTGCATTACCATGATTTGTACAAGTTGGTATATAGCCGTTGGGTAGTTAAATTAGTCACGATCACATGTAGAGTGTGTAATTATGTGTTATTGTGTATAATCTAATCCTAGCTAAAATTATACATGCGAATGTAACTTTGTTTGTTACTCTTTCATGCCTTAACTACTCGACCGACCATCATGAAAATTCGCATACACGTATAGGGGACAATTTATCCAAAAAATAATATTGTCATTAACCCCTTCTTTTCGTTTTTACTTGGAGGAATGCATTGACGTACACCTCACCGTGGTATATGTAGGTTAACTACGTGAGTGAAGCCGCAGGCAAAATCTAGTCACATATCTTTATATATATAAATTTTCTGTGCGTGTGTTTGTAATTAAATTCCTTCTAAACGGCTGGACCAATTTTGATGAAACTTTTGTGTGTGTTCAAGTGTATTCGAGTTTGGTTTAGAATTGTTTTTTTTTCATGTTGTACCTAGTTTTAATCCTAGTTATATATTAACTGGTACCATACATTCATAGTATCACGCCTATATATTTAAAGTGATGGGCACAGGTATAGAACACACCCATTTCGCTACCCAAGGTTTTATGCCCACGTAATGGAGAGTGAACCTACTGCCTTTTTCGGGGCACGGTTCCAAACTCTGCTGGTGGTACTATGATTTTCTTAATAGCAAAACCCAAAGACACTTTGACCGATACAGAAATCAAACCTAAGAATAAGCTAGAATTATTCAACTGCAGTGTTAATGCAATGGTTAACTTGCATTGCAAGCAAATGCGTTGAAGGCGTTAAGGATAATGGGTTTGAACACGGTGCGTAACAGATATTTGTGGTGTAAACAACATTTAAATTATGAAACTAACTCGGCTATATCTTTATATTAAAGATATATAAAAATACTGATTCTTCTCCTCCCTAGCCTTTATTATTCCCAAGTCACTTGGGGTCGGCTTTTCTGGTCTAACCGGATTGACTGGATATCAGTTTTTACACGGAGCGACTGCCACCTGACCTTCGCAACCCGAAGTAACGATACCCTAAGGCTAGACCAACGTCAGGATATCATAAAGCACTGACTTCCCAATAACGACTGCCATAGATGTTCATGGCAGCCGGGACCGACGGCTTAACGTACTCTCCGAGGCACGGAGCAGGCGATAATTGTCGATCAATACGCACATAATTTCGAAAAGTCATATAACTTCCGGAAGTCAGAGGTGCGCGACGTGAGTTCCAACCCGACACCCTCGCATTGCAGTCTGTTGGTCTCTCCACTGAGCTATCGCTATATAAAAATACTGATTGCGACCAACTATTCAGACAGGCCTAAAACAAATGTTTTAGGAATTTTGTCTGTCGGTTTGTGCCCGCATCATGCAAAAATCACTCAACAGCCGAACCGATGTTCACGCGAGGTTTAAGGCTGATATATTATGACTAGCTATCCCAATGGCAACAATATTTTTTTCTAGATAAAAGGTACCCTATGTCTTTTTCTGTTACCCTGACAAGGTATATGCAAAATTTCATGATGATCGCTAGAGTAGTTTAGGCGTGTAAATGTTATAAACAAACTCACATTTGCATTGATAATATTAGTAATGATTATCTTGAGTGTTAACGTTCAGACTTGCTACGAAAGAATACGTGCGTACACAGTTATTGAGATAAAAATACTCGTTCTTCTTATAATTGAGCGTAGTTAAACGCTATTAATAATGTATTATATTCAAACAGTGACTCAATATCTTGGTCGCGTCATGTCTCTTTGACCATTAGTCAATCTCACTCTAGTCACGTACGTTTTATGCGATACGTTTGAAGTATGAATGTATCGTGGGACATTGTGAATGTTACGTGAAGACTCGAATTTAGGTTAAACGGTTGAATAGCGAGTAAGATGTTTGATGTTTGAACTGCCGGTGATGCAGCGTTATTTAATAATATAATAATATTCTAATATTCTAACACATACACACAACACCATCTAGCCCAAACTAAGAAACAGAGCTTGTACTATGGGTACTAGACAATGGATAAACATACAGATATACTTTTTTTTGTGTAAATACATGCATATTATACATAGGAATAGCCAGACCAAGACAAACATCCATGTTCATGCACACAAATGTTTGACTTGTGCGGGAATCGAACCCGCGACCTCAGGCGCGGCAGTCGGTTACACTAACCACTACGCCATCGAGTCACTGTACATAAGGCCTGAACAGCAAGGAGTCTAGAAATGTTTCATACATACATTCATAATTATTGTACTGTAGCAAAAGAGGAATGGAAATTTTACTATCTTGTTTTATATATATATTTATTTATTAGCACACTGGCTATTGTCCGCGGTATCAACACATTTATGAGTACTGCTGCGCTCCTGTAATTCATAGCGTGATGTTAAATGACCTTTCTAAAAGAATTTGCTATCAAATATCCGAGGGAGTTTTACTGTATAATAAATTCCCTAAACTTCTAAAAGAACATATATCAATAAATGTGTTAAAAAAAGCACTTAAGGCACATATTTCAGAAAACACCCCATTAAGCTTAATAAATTTACTAATGATTAAATACTAGTTTTTTCCGCGGTTTCACCCGCGTAAGTCCCATTCCCGTGAGAATATCAGGATAAAAAGTAGCCTATGTGGAATTCAGTTCTCCAGCTACCTACATACCAAGTTTCATCGCAATCGGTCCAGTAGTTTTTGCGTGAAAGAGTAACAAACATCCATACATCTATACATCCTCACAAACTTTCACATTTATAATATTTAGTAAGGATATTATACAAAAAATCTTATACTGTATAGTATTATTGTCTTACGTTTACGTGAATGTTATACATTGAAATTAAACACTTTATACGGATTTTGTCGCGTTGTTTATTTTACTTTAAACACTGTTATTACATAATTTTGAAAACTCTAACTATATTATAAAACTCTAACACTACTATTATTGAACTTTACTACTATTTAAGCTATATATTTTCTTATTAAAACTATTAATATTTAAGTTTACACTTTGCCCCGACTTTTTATAATATAGTTAAGATTTTTCAAAATTATGTAATAACAGTGTTTAAAGTAAAATAAACAACGCGACAAAATCCGTATAAAGTGTTTAATTTCAATGTATAACATTCGCGTAAACATAAGACAATATTAACTATTACTTCAATTTAAGTTATTTAAATTATAAAACTATTAAGATGTAATTTTACACTTTGCCCGACGTTTCGGTTGCTATTCAGCAGCCATGTTCACGGGGAGACTGTATTTCAAAATTACAATAAAGGTATGCACACATCAATTGTATACAAATTTTGTTTATAAGTTGTCTTATTAAGACTGCGCCGAGCGAAATGTTCCAAAACAGGCGGTCACAGTTGTAACGTTTGTAGCCTAGCCCGCTTTAGAGGCGAGGTTGACTTGAAAAAATCTAAGCGGAGATAATTTAAACTCACTATTCTTCGCAATTACAAAATTTTATTAGTTAATATAATAATTACATTTACTAGTACAGAGCGTGGTTCTTTGAGAAAGGCTCGGTACGTGGTGTTTGAAGAAGACCACTTAACTTCAGGTCAGCAGCGCAGCGGGCGACAAAGGTTGAATCTTCTTTTTTTTATTTTATTTTAGTTGTTGCCTTCATATGACCTTGACAACTTTACGCGGACTGTGGGTGAGCGCAGAAGGCTCCCAACCCGTAAAGGTTGAACCAGGACGCGATCGGCTTATATATCTGCTACCACCGGGCTTGAGGGGAAGAGGGGCGCCACCCACCACTCCGACTCGCGTGCAGCCGTCATGGTGCGAGCGGTCCGCGTGACACAGTTAAGTTGATAAAATCAACACTTGTTGTTTAATACAAATATAAAATATACATTTACCATAACAATGAATGTGTTTATAATAACTCCGTGTAAAACTTAAAATATTAATATGTTCGCCTACAAAATTACGTGAATTTGCACAAAAAATGCAAAAACGTAAGCTCATGTTACGTGATTTTTAGATTATAACAGTAGAAATCTATCCTATTTTACAGCTTAAATGAAACATAAATAGTTATATTACAATTAGTCCGTCCCAAATATTTAAGTTATTGGTTGACAATAAAGATACATAGGTATTTATCAAAAAAGCACTTCAAATCCTCTATACAATTTGACTATGGCGGCCGCGCGCCGATTTGAATATCGAGCTCTGTCATTCAGTACAATTGCGCCTTACGTTCGGCGCAGTCGTAAGTGAAATTTGTACAATTTCTTAAAACAATAAAGAATCTTTAAACCTAAATCTGACATCACTGGGTTGTTGCCCAGGTTAGAGCGTTTAAACAAAACAAGTGAAAAGGGAAAATAATTGCCGTAAATCTTAGAGTTCGATAAAATGGTATCACGTGACCTTGAGGTCAGAGGTCATAGTCATTTCGGGGTATATCGACTATGCTGAGTCGAATGGCATTGACCGCGAGACTCTAGCTCTTACGGAGTTGAAAGTTGTATAACAGACAGACGGACTGACAAAGCTGTTGTATAAGAGATTTCTGAACTCTAAAAACATACTAATTCTTAAACTTTTGAGTCGCAGCGGCACAGCGGCGGCCAGACACATTGGATTTTTAATTATGTCTGGCATTCCAAGACTTGACTGGTTAAGTTACTACCACATATATAATACATACTAGCCGAACCGCGCAACTTCGTCTGGTTCACATAAAAAAAAATTCCCCGTTTTTGCAACATTTTCCATATATGCTCTGCTCCTATTGGTCGTAACGTGATGTTATATAGCCTATAGCCTTTCTCGATAAATGGGCTATCCAACACTGAAAGAATTTTTCAAATCTATCCAGTAGTTCCTGAGATTAGCGCGTGCAACCAAACAAACAAACAAACAAACTCTTCAACTTTATAATATTAGTATACATTTAATAAAGAAATTGAACATGATATCTCAATCTAAACAATATATTTCTACATACGTCATTGATGTTTAGTCATTAGCATCGATTCATTAAATACGAATGGGAGTTCACATTTATATTCAACGCGATATAATAACCTATATCAAACACATTTGTGAACAAGTCGTATCGTCAAAATCAATGTCATGTGATCACCCTCTAAACCGCTGAATTCTTTTATGCGAATTACGCTGCGGCAGACGCGTGTGTAGACGCGTATGCCGTATCTGCGTCGCACAAGATAACGGTGATGCCCAATTAGTGCTTTGTGTTGCGCTGTCGCAGCGGATCAACGCATTGTATGCCGCACCTGCGTTGCGACGACGCACGATGTCGCAGCGCAAGAAGACGCACGTCCGCTGTCCGTAGATTACCTCAGTCAGTCTCTACAATGGATCGGAACAAACGTGTTCTATTGTTGCTTTTATTGCGCCACACCCGAAATAAACATAGAAACAATAAAATACTGTGGATATCTCCCTTGATAGCATTAAGAAATAGTGATGGTCAGTTTTTAGGCAAACTGTCCGGAGCTCCGACAACGCAGCGCATCACCCTCCCTCCACTACGTCTCTTGTCCGTGGATCCGTTGAAACCTCGCGTGCGATGACACAACGCATTAATGTGACATGTCACAAAAAATATATGGAAAACGACGCAGCGTCGACGCAACGCAACGCACTAATGTGGCAGAGCTCTAATACGTGTCTGATGCTGCGTTCAACGCAATAACCAAAGCTGCAATTTCTTTATCCTAACTTATTTTATAAATAGGAATGTGAGTTTGTTTGTTTGTTACGCTTTCACGCCTTAACTACTCGACCGATCATTATCAAATTCCGCATACACATTTTCAGGTGTACAGAAAACTACTGTGCCCGAGAAATAGCTTGTCTATATATATACTAATATTATAAAGAGGAAAGATTAGATGTTTTGTTTGTTTATTAGGATTTAACTCAAAAATAACGCAACGGATATTAAAAATTCTTTTACTATAAGAAAGTACAATATCATCACCGAGTAGCGTAGGTTATATTTTATTTAAAAAAAGTACTATTAGATACTTTCATAACGTAACCTAACCGTTGGCAAAAGCTAGTATGTAATAAAAAAGTACGCAGCAATCGCAAGGCAATCAACGCACCGTATGACGCATAAATGAACCGAGCGCTTTAAACTGGTAGTCTATTCTCACAGTGATGAGAGATTTGACAGATTCGTAAATTTTAACGATTATTGTGCTTGTGCTTCCGCTTATAAGCTCATATAAGCCATTAAAGATATACACCATTGGTATTCAATTATAAGCTGTCTATCTTATTGCTTACGAATGATTGTAAGGTATCGGGCTCGATTCCCGAGTAAAGCAATGTTTTTGTGGGTTACTCTCTGGATATGCTCACTGAACGTAGCCTGGAAATATGCCCAATATATGTCAATAAGCTCGGTCTTTATTACGTCAGACTTAAAACATAGTTGGCGAGCTATCGGTGTATAATACTCTTCTGTCGACCACTTTTAGGTTATATATTATTCAGATATGTTGTGCATAGCGTGGATGAACACTATAAAATTCTATTAACACAATGTATACGTATCTCTCTTTTACAAATATGCTACAATACAGTATCGTAGCAAGTGCTACGCTGCACGCTACGAACGCTACGACGAATCAGCAACCAGAATTCAAATATAAATGACTGAGAGAATTGAATTATAAATTAGATGGTCACCTGAAAGCTGTGATTGGCGTTGTTGATGCTGCACTCTGCGAAGGTGGCGTCCTCTAGCTCGTATTCGTCCCACAATTGGCTCTGCAACAAACGAGATTACCCTTTTAGAGTACAGTAAAACTTTATCTTGATTATGCATCGTCTTTCATTTCAGTTCAGATATAATTTTACATCATAATGTTTGCTCTAAAGTACAAGGTAATGACTTCTTGAAAATTAAGCGCACGTGTATTTAAATGCATGCCTCACATACTTATTTACTTGTATCCTTACTAATATTGTAAACATGAAACCTTTGTTTCACGCAGGAACTAAGCCAAGGATCAACGTTATTTTTCCATAAAGCTAGTTTATGATTACAAGTGACATAAGTTTAACCTAAAAACTGTACAGTTAATGTACGATAGCTAATTTTAAAAACAAGAACCAGAAGCATATCTTTATATATATAATTCTTCTGTACGTGTGTTGACAGTGAACTCCTCCTAAACGGCTGGACCGATTTGAATAAATTTTTTGTGTGTGTTCAAGTGGATCCGAGGATGGTTTAGATTTGTTTTTTTTTGTCTATACATGACAACCGTCTGTCGGGACAGCTAGTGATTATATATTTATGTGACTATGGTCACAACGATCTGTTGGTACTGTAACCAGAATCATAAGATCTTATTCTTTAACTCAGCACATTAAACCCAAAACAGTATAGATACTACTTGATATCATTACATTGTGAGAAAGAATTACTTCTTTGGTAACGCTGGCCTATTCATGCTGAAACCGTCATGGCTCAAACACTACTATAAAATATTCTATAATGTAACTTTTGACAATGTGTTGCGGCGATCTTGTGTTTGTATACCTATTTTATTTAACTTATAAATTCCACGGGAATCGAACCCGCATCTACTATTTATTTCACTCTTGTGTCCACGATATGCAATAATGCGAGACTTCCTAAAACGCTACAAGGGAATTACCGGCACTGGTCCGACAGATAACACCTTTAATAATATATAATTTGTTTATTATGAACACACACACTGGTAATACATATATAGGTAAAAATCACAATATATTTTATAAAACTAATTCTAATTACATATTACAAGACCTAGCGTTCTGTCGGGCCAATGCACAGCAACTGGCCGACTCGCCTTGCATACACCACGCTTGCACACACATACATTCGACGCACACATACATACATACCCCTACAATACTCCCCCCAAATTTTTACATAGTTAAAAATTTTATTACATGAATATTGCAAAAAAAAATTAAACAAATTACAATAGAACAATTCGCATATCGAAAATCTTATGGTCACCCTATCATTCATTACCTTTTATTCATTACATTAGTTTATAACAGTCACTCGCTATACTGATAACAACATTGCGACACCAGGGAGTCATGTTACACGACTTCGGGCATAGGCACACTGAGCCCGCACGGTGACTACAGTGTTTACAAAGATGTTTCCGGTCTATACTTGTTGTATGTGGGCTTGCTGTAATTTTTGTATGGAACCTTCCGTCTGTTTTTGCACCCATTTCTTTCCTCTGTTATAACAGAATCCACAACATTTACACATAATTGTTGTAAACAATAGTATGCAAATTATCAACAATAATCCTCCATAACTTTTCATATGACTTTCAATGTTAGTAAAATCCATCTGGTTTGCTCCATTTTGGGCTATAATTATTTCTTCATTTTTACTATATGATTTGCCCATTGTTACAATTATTTAGTAAAATGTACTGACTTTTTACAGACACAAAATTACTTGATTGGAATTGTTACTCGTTTAAGATGCAGATATTAAATGAAATATTCAAGCGACCTTATAATTATCAATAATTTGCATAATAGTTTATTCTCTACTTTACGTTAAATCGCAAGTTTGTATAATTAATTATTGTTATTGTGTTTCAACATACATAATAAATTTGCTTACATGGATATGATGCAATGATTTTCATGCATCAGTAAGTATGTATATACATAAACATGTTACGTTTAGCGGATTTTTCTGAGTTTACTATAATGAAACTATAATGAATGAATTTTATCATACCAACATACCATAAGAAACAATGTAGTTAAAAAAAACTATATTTTAAATCTAACTGGTGGCCTTATTTGCCGACCATACCTCGTTTTCTTATCAACTAACTTATTATCTATGTTTTTGCTAACGCTCAGGTAATCATTGCTACATTTATCATCCACTTTATTTTGGCAAAATTGTACTTTATTTACCTGATGTTCCTTACTTTCTTTACCTTGCTCATTTAAAATGTAAGCTGGCTTCAGCCTATCTAAGGATATATTTACTACTCTGTTAGGTAACTGGATCGTAAATACCTTTGCGTTCCTTTCTAAGACCCGATAAGGTCCTTCATATGGTGACGTCAGCGGTCTGCGTACTGCATCATTCCTGATAAAGACGTATTCACACTTACCTAATTCGTTGTGCACGAACAGGGTGCGCGAATCTCGAAATTTACGCGTAACTGGTTTCAAACTACTTATATGTTTCCTTAAACGATCTAAGTACTCGTGGTCTAAAACACTTTGGTTGTTTGAGGTGTCATGAAAATCTCCCGGCAACCGAATTGTTTTACCATACAAATATTCCGCAGGACTGACCCCATTATCACTTCTGCCTACTGCACGCAACCCAAGTAAGACCGTAGGCAGCTCGTCACTCCATGACGTATTGTTTGTGAGACGCGCTGTTAAGGCCTGCTTCATGCTCCTGTGCCAGCGTTCCACTATTCCGTTGCTCTGGGGTCTATACGGTGTGTTCTATATTTTTTTATACCCATTATCTTTAAGAGCTCTCTAAATAAGTTGCTTTCGAATTGCCTGCCTTGATCCGACGTTATTTGGTCAGTTACCCCAAATCGTGCAATCCAATTTTCGTAAAAAACTTTTGCGACTACTTCAGCTGTTATATCACACACAGGAATGGCTTCGGGCCATCTAGTGCCTCTATCTATCATGGTTATTAAATATCTATAGCCTACCCTGGTCGGTGCTAACGGACCGACTATGTCAATGTGAACGTGGCTTAACCTTTTAGCTTCTGGAAATTGTTGTAATTCCGATACTGTGTGCCTGCCTACTTTATTCTTTTGACACTGGATGCACGTTTTGGCCCACTGACCGACGTCTTTATTAAGGCCTGGCCAAAAATATCTTTGCGCTACTAATTTTCGTGTTGCCCTGATACCCGGGTGACTAACACCGTGTACTGATTGAAAACCTAACGTCCTAAATTTCTTTGGTAAATAAGGTCTACACATCTGAGTCGAATTTTCGCAATAGATAGGCTTATCACAATTAGGTACAAACATTTTTTTTAAACGAATGTTATTCTGTTTCTCTTTTAATAATTTTGCTAAGTTGTCATCCTGTTCTTGTGCGGTCGCTAATTCCGCGTAATCAAATGTTGTGGGGCAGTGTATGGTTTCAATCCTAGAGAGCGCGTCAGCGGTTACATTGTTATTGCCTTCGACATATCTGATATCCGTTGTAAATTCACTGATATATAGCAACTGCCTAGTACGTCGAGGTGTTTCGCTTTTTGACTCGACTTTGTTGAATGCAAAAATCAATGGTTTATGATCGGTAAAAACTATTAATTCTCTTCCCTCATACATGTATCTAAAATGTTTCATTGCTAAAAATATGGCTGTAAGTTCCCTATCATACGTAGAATACCTTTGTTGAGCTTTACTAAACTTCTTAGAAAAGTATCCTAACGGTAACCACTTACCATCAATCAATTGGTTAAGCGCTGCTCCAGCACATGTGTCCGATGCGTCTGTGTGTAACGAAAGTGGTACATTACTTACCGGATGTGATAACAGCACCGCATCTCTGAGACTTCTCTTGCATTCCTTGAATGCTTCATCGGATTCCTGTGACCATGAAATTTTTGTCTTGTCTCTTTTCTTGGCACCTTTTAAAAAATTATTCAGCACTGATTGGTGCTCAGCTGCATGAGGAATGCTATTTCTATAAAAGTTGATCATACCTAAGAATCGACGAAGTTGCTCCACGTTATCCGGTCGAGGATATTCTACTATGGCCTTGACCTTGTGGTCGAGTGGTCGAATGCCTTCGGTCGAGACTTGGTAACCTAAAAATTCGATACTTTCCTTGCCAAATTCACACTTTGATGTATTTATGGTTATGCCAAATTTTGCAAATCTTTCAAATACCTTTCGTAAGTGCGTTTTATGACTCTCCAAGGAATCACTAGCGATAATTATATCATCGACAAAGCAGAATAGGAAATCTAAGCCCTCGAGTACAGTATTATTTATGAATCTTTGAAAACTTTGACTAGCTGTTCGCAACCCAAAATTTAATCTCATGAATTCGAATAGCCCGAAAGGTGTTATCACCGCAGTCTTTTTTATATCTTCCGGTGCAATTTTGACAAAATGATACGCTTTATTAATATCAAGCTTTGAAAAGATTTTCTTACCTGCCAGTATGTAATTGAAGTCAAGCAGTCTTGGTACGGGATAGCGGTCCGGCTTGGTGATGGCGTTCAATCGCCTGTAGTCCCCCACGGGCCGGATATCTCCATTTTTCTTTGCTACGACATGCAGCGGGCTAGACCATTCACTCTTAGACGGTCTGCAAATACCTAGTTCCTGCATTAACCTAAATTCCTGTTTAACCTTATGATACCTGTCAGGTGGCAACGGTCGCGCTCTAGCATGGACGGGTGGCCCAGTGGTTTCTATATAATGGAAAACATCGTGACCAGAGTCATAGTCCATATTTTTGAATGAGACAGGCTTAGTTATTTCTGAAAATTCTGACAATAAATCACTAAACGGATGATTACTATCCACTGTGGTGATTGATAAATTATCGCAAAGGGTTAAACTACCTAGCGTTAGCAATTTTGTTTCCTTATCAATTAATTTGCGCTCACTTAAATCTACTATTAGCATATGATGTTCCAAGAAATCCGCACCTAATATGGGTTGGCTAACTTCCGCGACAACAAATGTCCAACGATATGAGCGTCGGAGACCTACGTTCACTTGTAAAGTCTTTACGCCGTATGTTTTTATTTCACTTCCGTTTGCTGCAAATAATTTATAGTCCAAATGCGCTCCTAATAATCTTTGTTTTCTGCTAACTGGAATGACGGACACGTTCGCTCCTGTATCCACTAGAAATTTTAGTCCATTCTCCCTATCAAATACACTGAGGCGGTGGTTACTACCCGGTACAATCACCCCCGCCACTGTAGGTCGTACCGTGTCTAGTTTCCCGCCTGTGGCACTGCTGGTAACCTCCATGCACAGGGTTTCCCGCACTTCGTTGCTCTGGCTCGGTATCGATAATGCCACCTGCACAACCAGTTTGGATCCGCTGGTGTTCTGGATCTAGACCTTGACCGTCCCCGGAAAGCTCCACGACCTCCACGGCCACGGAATGCGCTTCGACGATGCTGCGCAACCTCTTCACGCAGGGACGCTACTTCCAAGTTCAACTTGTGCATCTGCGTTAATATCGCGTTCATCGGCGGTTGAATGGGCTGCTGGTTGTTGGTATAAGCGCCGCTCACCTCGGCGATTTCCCCGCTCCGTGTATTCTCCATAACCTTGTCTGCTATATTTGCCAGGTTCTCCAAGTTTTGATCCTGGCTGACCGTCAGTACTGCTCTTACAGACGCTGGTAACCGCGCGATCCAAAGGCTGTGTAACGTTTTGTTTTGGCATTTCTTCCCAGGTCCCGCATCCGGCGCAAAAGCTGTGAGGGTTTTTGTGTTCCCAGCTCCATTTCACCCACTAGCTTCTGAAATTGGCGCTCTGCACTTTCCTCGTATACCTGTAGTAGTCGTTCCTTGATGGCGTTAAATTTTTCTGTGGCTGGTGGCGCTACCAGAATGTCGCTGACCTGCTGTAACGCATCACGTCCCAGCTTCGCTACCACTAAATTGTATTTAGCCTCATCGCTCTGTTTTTGCGGTCCTAGAATGCTCTCTATCTGCGCGAACCATAGTCGTGGCATCTCCGCCCAAAATTCTGGCAATCGTGACTGTACACTTATCGCGGCGAGCTCACAAGAATTCAAGTTCGACATACCTGTGTTCAACTTCTCGTCACTGTTCATATTATCACTTTTGCTTGGCTTCACGGGGCTCGGCACTTGGAACATCGTACACTATATTATTATTCTACACTTATATTTACCCTTATTAATTAACCAATGTAGCCCTTTAGAAATCCCACACTTATTGCACTCGTCGGGGTCACCAATGTTGGGGCGATCTTGTGTTTGTATACCTATTTTATTTAACTTATAAATTCCACGGGAATCGAACCCGCATCTACTATTTATTTCACTCTTGTGTCCACGATATGCAATAATGCGAGACTTCCTAAAACGCTACAAGGGAATTACCGGCACTGGTCCGACAGATAACACCTTTAATAATATATAATTTGTTTATTATGAACACACACACTGGTAATACATATATAGGTAAAAATCACAATATATTTTATAAAACTAATTCTAATTACATATTACAAGACCTAGCGTTCTGTCGGGCCAATGCACAGCAACTGGCCGACTCGCCTTGCATACACCACGCTTGCACACACATACATTCGACGCACACATACATACATACCCCTACAAATGCACTCCTGTTCAATTAAATAGATGCTCAGTGCTGCGATAGCTCAGTAGGGAGACCAACAGTCTGCAAAGGGTCTCGGGATCGAACCCACGTCATGCACCTCTGACTTTTGCAAGTTATATGACTTTTCGAAATGATGTGCGTATCGATTGACAATTATCGCCTGCTCCGTGCCTCGGAGAGCACGTTAAGCCGTCGGTCCCGGCTGCCATGAACATCTATGGCAGTCGTTATTGGGAAGTCAGTGCCCTATAATATCCTGACACTGGTCTAGCCTTAGGGTATCGTTAGCCTTCGGGTTGCGGAGGTCAGGTAGCAGCAGCTCCGTGTAAAAACTGATATTCAGTCAAAACCGGTTAGACTGGAAAAGCCGATCCCGAGTGACTTGGGAGTAATAAAGGGTAGGGAGAAGACTCCTTTTCAATTAAATAGGAAAGTAAATATTCTTTAATTAAAAGTCAGTTGTAGGCACAAGGTTATAGGTACGTTGATATAGTTATATTCAGTAACGTATTATTAACATTCTATTGTATGCAGCATAACGCTGTATTGTCGCCCTAAAAAAACGCTGGCTTTCCGTGTCAAAAAAGATGTCTCACGGTCATTGCATAAAATGTATGTATCTTTTGTAGCTGTATATTATGTGGATATTATACCAAGTAGCACGAATTTAGGCGTTTCTACCATACATCTTACTGGAATGATCTATAGCCAACAACTATGCCGCTTAATGTTCGGGACGTGGTACTCATCTTGCCTAATATTTATAAATATTCTTAGCTAAACAGGAGATAAAATATATCTCCTGTTTAGCTAAGGACGAAAGTAGATATTTTTGTAAGTGCTCCTTTATACAATAATAATAGTAATAATGTTATCATTGTATTAAACTGTCTCACGACACGCTGGGCACGGACCTCTTCTCAGTGTGAGAAGGGTTTGGCCATCGTACACCACGCTGGCCCAGTGCGGGTTGGCAGACTTCACATATCTTCGAGAACATTATGGAGAATTCTCAGACGTGCTAGTTTCATCACGATTTTTTTCTTCTCCGTTAACGCAAGCGGTAAATAACTTTTTAATACGCACGTAACTTCGATATCGAGAAAAAAAGACAACATACAAATGTCTTTAGGTATCAAATAGGTATAGGTTAAAAGTTGTTAACACCAGTAACAATAAGCAGCGATCAAAGCAATTCCCGCCGAATATAAGCGTAATGTTACACCACTTAACCAAGAAGGCACCCATAACAGTATCATATCGCATTATCAAATTACCTTCCAAATTCGTTTATATTTCTTTATCCGGAAAATTCACAAGGAATGTTGCAACAGCCGAGTCAACGTAGCAACATCGTTTGAAGTTGCTTATAGAATTACATTATTTGTAACACAAACAAGAGTTAGAAAATATCTTTTCAGTTTCTTCTTTGTCTTTTTACTTTGGAATAAGAATGAATTTTAATAACACGACGTTCGCGGATGGTTAATCCACCGGCCTGTTTGTTTCTCGCTTGTAAAATTAAATATTTATAATGCTCAGGGTTCTTTAAAGATTTTTAAATTGTGTAATCTAAATTCTAGAGTCAATCGCTTGTCTAACCCTGTTGGTCCAGCGTTGTTGTTGTGAATGTTGATGGGGCAAAACAGGCAGTTTTTATGATATAACAGTTTTTGATCTCGCCATTTTATACCCTACCTTAAATGTGTTTCCTATGTGTTTGTCTAGGACATAGGTCTTAGGACTTGGAACGGGTTACACAAACGGGTGATGCAACATTGCATGTAACCCATTGAACAACACACAGATAGACAATGACCTAGATTTGCACAAAATACTTTTATCTCAGTATGCGTTTTCCTGGGATAAGCATTCTGGAACAATTAAGATGATTAATTCTAAACTAATAACAAATACAGATATGCATCGATCAATAGCGTAGTTGCCAATATCAATTAAAATCGTTTTGGGATAACAGTATCGAAATTCGTTACAAAATAAAGAAGTTATTAATATTATAAATTTGGATATAAGAAAAAGTAGGCGTGTAGTATGGATATTCCCCTTAGACGGCTGCATTTAAATAGCGCTTACGTCATAGTTTTTGTTATTGTGCATCCTTTTTCTATCATTTGACAATTAGAATTACTACCGCCTGTACAATATTGAGAACATTCGTTATATGTATAACTATATGATTTAATTAAAAAAAAGTGAGTCGAATACTTTGTTACTGCTACTGCTGTTGTGTTGTCTATTGCAAATAGACAGTCAAAGCTACAGGCTATCGTGGTTAACAAAAGGGAAAACTCACATCCTAAGCGGCCGTACACCTCTCTACTTTTGTGCCGGATTACAATAACACGTAACTGAGATTGGTACTATTATTAGTTCTACTAGTTACTAGTTTATTGGTACTACGAGGCAAATGAAAAATATTGACTTTATAGAATGATTGATAATCTATACTAATATTATAAAAGATAATTTGATCTTATGTTTTTTTGTAAGAATTTAACTCAAAAACAACACAAACAATTTTAAAAATTCTTTCGTCATCAGCAGCGATAGCCTAGTGGGAAACCGTTGGACTGCCATGCAGAGGTCTCGAGTTCGAACCCAAGGCGCGCATCTCTGACTTCTCGAAGTTATATGCGTATTAAATAAATTATCGCTTGCATTAACGGTGAAGGAAAACATCGTGAGGAAACCTGCATGTCTGAGAATTCTCCATAATCTTCTCGAAGATATGTGAAGTCTGCCAACCCGCACTAGGCCAGCATGGTGGACTACGGCCTAACCCTTCTTCTTATTATTATTA
Source organism: Catocala nupta (assembly GCA_963675205.1). Classification (NCBI taxonomy): domain Eukaryota; kingdom Metazoa; phylum Arthropoda; class Insecta; order Lepidoptera; family Erebidae; genus Catocala; species Catocala nupta. The sequence goes on along the minus strand of OY776079.1, from coordinate 5,861,226 downwards.
TTATTTCATCATAAGGAAGCTTTATTATCACCGAATTACAAAGATTATATTTTATTTACAAAAAGCACTGTTACTAACATAACCGAACCTACTTCTACGCGAGCGATGCCGCGGGCAAAAGCTAGAAGACCATACATTTGTGTCTAATGTTCAAGAAATTGTGAAGAAAGCGAATACGCTCGACGTAGGTAAAATTAGAGAACTTATCTACGTTGAGCGTATTCTCTTTCTACGCCTATTTGTTTATGTATGCTCTAAGGAATCTCTCATACCCGATGGCACAACACTAACTTACCCGCTCAAACATGGTACTAAATTTCGTAAACTTAATCCTTTGTTCTATAATATTTCATCAGCTAAACATCCAAAACAATCAGAATTATGCAACACGTAACACAGGATCAGTCCGTCGAAGCTCCGAACTCTCTACAAGTTTAATGTGTCCGGGTCCACAACGCCCGGTAGAATAGGAAGAAACGTTATAGGATTCATGTATTTTAGATGAATCACATTCTGCTAGCGGACGTTCGTGCCCTCGTGCCGCGACTCAAGCCGAATGTTCTGTAAATACTTCATAACACATCATGCTTTATGTATTTTAAACTCTGTGCAATGAATATTAAAGTTGGTTTGAAGGATATCTCTTTTATTGTATGCTGTTTTTCTTTTGTCTCTAAAAATTGAAAGGAGTTGTGCATATGTTAATTATTTTTACTAGGTCTTGCCTGCGGCTACGGACGCGATTTTTATGAAATAGTGCTTTGTTTGAACAAAAGGTATCTTATATTATTTGTTGTGATGGGTACAACGCGTGTGCATTAGCCTTCGGGTTGCGGATGTCAGGTGGCAGCCGCTCCGTGTAAAAACTGATATCTAGTCAAATCCGGTTAGAGTAGAAAATCCGATCCCAAGTGACTTGGGAATAATAAAGGCTAGGGAGAAGAATGAGGAGAAATCGGTACAACGCGTGTGCGAATTTGATGATCATCGATCTAGTAGTTAAGGCGTGAGAGCGTTACAAACAAACTTACGTTGGCATTTATAATATTAGTTAGGTTATAACCAGAAGCCTCGTTGGTATCGTAGCAATTTCTTGCAGATTTTGAGGTATCGGCGTTGATTGTCCGAGTACGGTTATATTAGATTTTCCTGTTATGAAATTTTCAGAAACCGAATTAAAATATCTGCCCGGTGGATGGTAAAGGATATGCCTACACCTCTGCATAGCCACATACCCTTTTTGGGAATAAACAGGCTTGAATATTGTTTTTTTTAACAGACAACTTCCACATTAGCAATAATTCCTGTATTGCGCGGGACTTACAAACATTCAAATAACGGATACAAAGAGCATCTAAGACTTGGAAGAACCATTTGTGGATCATACAATTTTATGCCCCGGGTGGGATTCGAACCCACAACACTTGGTGCAGCGTCATTTTCAGGCAACCGCTTAAACCACTACGCCATACGCGCAGTTACTGTAAGTAGGATTTAAAAAAGCTTATTTTGAATTTAGTAAAGTTAGAATATTGTATCACGCGACGTACCACGCGGCGTATCTACAACCCCGCGGGACAAATACGCCACACAATTGAACGCTCTGAGCAAACGCCGTTTAATATGCACGAACGTACCATTTAGCTGTACAAAGCATTTCTGTTTTAAACAAAGCTTTGCGGTTATAGTACATGTTTTAATATCACTTCTAGTGATAGTGAATAAATTAATATGTTTTAGTTTTATTGACGGTATACTAATATAAAATACTTGGAAAAGAAAAACGTACGACCTGCATGTCTGTCAGTTCTCTAGAAAGTTTTCGAAGATATATGATGTCTACCAACCCGCACTGGGATGGCATGGAGGACTATTGTCTAATCTTTTCATACTAAGGAGAGGCTCCTGCCCAGTGGGACAGTTTATATTCAGAGCTGATACTACCACTATTATATATACTTTATTTAATATACTATTGAGTTTAGAAAAAGGTATCGCTAAAGGAGTCTGCCCACTACACCGTCTCATACCGTGACCGTGCTAGGAACGTATCAAACACGAAAAGCAACACGATACGCCCTGCTATAGGAACTGCTGGTCGGTGACAGAACGGTCTAGTGGGCATAGTCTTATACATTTCCTTACAAAGAATATTTTTTTGCCTGACACGTTTCTAGCACAGTCATGGTATGAGACGGGGTAGTGGGCAGACTCCTTTATTGATAAATTGTGGTTGCCGTGATCTACCTTGAGATTTTACAAATATAATACGCTTTGCAAATATTGTATAACCATCAGTGCATTGCCAAAGCAAATTCTCTTACCCTGGTTTTCTATGCTGATAAGAATAAGTTTTAGGTAACCTCAGCAAAATTAGCACAGGTATAGAATAACAATATTTCACGAACTACATACATAAATATGCAAAATAAGGAGTATATTTATTGTCGTCAATATTTACAGTTTATATCTTCCAGATTGCTGTTCAGAATTTCTAGATAGCACACCTTCTACTTTAACCTGGCAATAAACCCATATAAATATCACGTAACGTGTCTAAAGACATTGTTAAATTTGGGTAACGAGGATGAATGCGAAAGGAATTTCAGGAATTCATATTTGCCTGTCTTTGCGTTAGGGACCTGAAATATATCAAACAGTCACAGGCAAATATCTAAAACATAGTCGTGTAAATGCCTTTGTATGTGAGATATATACATATATACATAATTTATGTACACTATTTAAGGAAAGTAAATTGCCATGTGCGCGTAGCAGTATGGGCTCTGTATTGTTTAGCAATTAGTTTTCCTAAGTACCACTTGAAGAAAGAGGTAGATCTCTTGTACCTGATATAGCCATAATGATGGGAAACTGACTGCTTCCACATTCACTAGCGATAGTGAATGCGATTGGAAGAATTCTTGGGTTGGTTACCGAGTCATGTAATGAATAAAAATAAAATGTATATTTATTTTTAATTGTAAAGCTTAAGAGTGTGCATCCGGTATAATGGTTGCAGCTCCTTACAAATATAATTTGTGAAGTAATCAGCTTCGTAAAATTGGTGATTAAAAAGAGTGGCCGTGAGTTTCTTGCCCGTTCTTCTCTATAAATCTTCTTCTTAGTCGTTCATTCTTGACAGAATGGTCGTGATCATCATGTTGTTTAGGTGTCCAGAAGAGTCGACGTCACACGCCTCACGATGTTCTGCCATTTATTCCGGTTAGGTTCTTGTACACTCATGCAATGGACAGTCCATCTCATGGTTGATCTTCCGCGCGTTCTCCTGCCTTTCACCTTTCCTTGATCGACATGACGCTCTATAGAGTCAGTATTGTCCCTTACACGTGCCTAAAAATCTTAGAACAGTTACTGATAGACGCTGCTTGTTGCCGAGTTCTTTCAGTATGGAGATATTTGTTCGGAACTCCGTCTAAGATATCCCAAGCATCTTCCTCCAGCACCACATTTCGAGAGCATCTATCTTCTTCTTCTCCGATTCCCGTAACATCCATGTTTCTGCAGCATACAGGAACACAGGCAACACTAGTGCCCGGACGAGACGAATTTTCGTGGCTTTAGTAATGTGTTGACTTTTCCACACTTTCTTCAGTTTTTCCATTGCAGATCTTGTAATAAATATACGTCTTTGCTTTACTGGACGTGGCAACAGGTAAATGTAAATGTAAATGAATATTATAGTTTTAATTAGTGTAACCTTGACGTTCATAAGTGTTACTTTGTGACCTAAATGAATAAAGATATTTTGATATCGATTTAATTGATTAATATGTTGTAAGGGTTAGAAATTTTAGTAGCATACTCTAGAACTGTGCCCGGTAAATGACAAAAGCTCGTCTTCTATTGCATTGTATCTAAAAGCCAAAGCTGGTATAATTTTGGTATAGAATGCCTCTGTTTACCACTTAAGATTATAGGTATGGGACTACGTGCATACGGAACATGTGCCTATTATTCTTAATTAATTTTGTGCCCACTTGTCTAGATAACTAATTAACACATACTTATACACATATTGATTGACATGAAGTATATTATTCGCTTCATTGTTTTTACTGATTAAATCATGAAGAGATCGCTACGCCTTTAAGGAGCCCCACTTAACTCTGAGGACACGCGTTCCATTAATTACGAAAAGGCTTAGAGGCATCTTTCAAAACTTTGGAAGTACGGCACGTTTTAAAAATATAGACGGCCATTTAGTAAATAATTCCTTTGTAGCATAGTTCGGACTTCAAACAAGATTAATTAAGGGAACCGACAAAACAAAGTTACAAAAAATCTAAGTATTTTACGGAGTTAACCGAACCGAAAATATTTTCGGTACTTCTGTCATATTTCAGGTGTTTTTTGTACGAAATATTAATTGTTTAACGTCTTGTGCAGGAATTGAAATCATACCACCTAGAATGTCGGTTTTTTATTTAATTTACATAACTAAGCAAATCTCAGAATTTTTTTTTAAAGAAAGTATGTGTAAAACAATTTTAAAGTATGCTCTACTTGAAGTAAACATTGCATGCTATGTTCAAAAATCTTGAGTATTCACAATCAATTAAAATTACAATCTAAGGTATTGATATAAGTTGTAGCCTAGCCGTGTAACATCCTGCGTGAAACAGAAATTAAGCCTAGTGAAGTATTTTTATTCTGTAGGGCGCAAAAACTAAAGAGTACATCATTAGAACATTTTATTAAAAGTAAATAAAGAATTAAAAATTTAGGAGTAACTGCCGACTGCGATCTCTTGTAAGTCCTAGGCTATCTATTACTTTAGGAAATAGGATTATGATACTAAACTTATATACTCCTATCGAAAACACGTTATATTTTCCTCTTATCTCGTGTACCGTAGCAATATTAAAGGAGATACGACGAAATAAATAGAATTTTTGAGTACATCCATCATGAAAAGCTAAAACGGGGCTCGAGTGAGCTACAATTTGATAAAAATAATGCGATTTGTTCCACCCTCTGGAGGTTGTATGTGCCGAGTTCAAGGCTACATACAACCTTCATACGAAAATATATTTTTATTCGATTTGAATGCTTTCCTACGAAGTTTTCTTGGCACTTAATGGACCTCTTCTATGCAACGATTGCCAAATATCATTGCTTCTCCGTATTTGAAATATGAATATTGTTTGCTGAATGTAGCTTTGAATACAGCGCCAGATCTTGATAAGTATAGGAGCACTTTATATTATAAAACAGTCCTTTAGTTGTGTTTGTCGTCAGTATTTTAAAATTGTGTCTTCAATCTAGCAGTGTTGTCTTCATACGCGTGACTTGTTTCTTCGAGAATTCACTGAGCTCTTTAGAACTTATTTGTAGCCTACTTACTGTAGCTATGCTACAAGCATGTAGTCGCGCAGTCTATTGTGCCTTTAAAAAGCCAAAACATATTTTTTTGTCCCATACAACAATAGGAGCACTGGCAGCGGCGGCAAAAAGCTATGTCTTAAACCACTGTGTGCCGTGCTGTCAATGTATCATTATTGCGGTGAGACAAACACTGTGACCAGAGCTACTTAAAATATCATGAATGATAAAATTAGTTAGAAGTTCTAAACGAAATAAAATCCAATTTGTACGGTGCATTGCTCGTACAAGCTTATTAAAATACATAAGCCGCTTGTACTACAAATTCGCATGCAGCGCAGTATAACTGCGCCACTAATCAGTTCGAATTAGGCTACACAAATCCCACAGCCCTCAGAACTACAGCAATTATAGTAACTGAGATTTCTACAGTAAATGAGAAATATATAGTTGCTTAGTATGTCGCCTTGCTTGCTTGTTTGTACAATCGAGGGAACGAACAAACATTTGGTACAGAAATTATTCAATCAGAGGAGTTCAGTATTGTCAACCACTTTCTATTTTACATGGTGGGCAATCCGAAGATGTGTGGTCGATATCTCTCTTTTCAATGGTTAACATAGTTTAAGTTGTAAAGATTGGTGTTCAATGTAAGCCGAACTAATATCAAGACTTGAATTAGAAGCTGCCATTAAATAAGCGCTGGTGAATTTGAGTCTGTCGGTTTGATTAAAAGCGGGTGCGAGAGCTCGACGTTATACCGCAATGCAGTTGGTGTTGTAGTACATTTATATATAATATTATTATGCATAAATCTTCGTGAATTTCTCTTAGAAATGCATCAGTTGGTAAACATATGTATATTATATTCTTCGATAAATGAGCTATCCAACACTAAAATAATTTTTCAATTCGGATCAGTAGTTCTTGAGATTAGCGCGTTCAAGCAAACAACCAAACAACATGTTTTCTATTTAAATTATTTCATGCTTTTGCGTCACGCATGCGAAAAAATATACGCATGTTCTTTCGTTCCGCAACAACATACATCCTGCGTGCCTTATTCTAATTCTTCATAGACTTTGCCTTTGAAGATAAACATCAAGTCTACTGAATATGGTAAACTTTACGCATAATTTGGCAGTCGAATATCTAGTCTCAAGGTCATCGAAACTTTAACTAGGTTAGTGTAACTCTCTTTCGGAGAATTAGATACGAAGTGGGGTCAGACTGGCGCATTGCCAGGTCATAAGAAATAAGGAAAAGTGCAAGGATTTGGAAGAAAGTTGAGCTGACATCTAAAGTAATGCCGCATCTGAAATTTGCATTTTGGACTCATGTTTAGATGTCACTATAATTGATTAAATGGCATTGACTAATTTGAAAGCAGTAGATTTAATGACGTCTGATTTGGTAAGTAAGTAATAAAATATTTATTGAGTCCAAAACATATGAATTTAAACATTGAAATCCCACCAAACTGCTTAACAGTTTGTCGGCAGGCACACTCATTTATAATAATTACATACACTTAGATTAATTATAAAATAAAATAATAATAATAAAATAATAAAATAATATGATGATATGATGATATGATGAATATGGTGATGCAATAGTAGTGGATACGACTGCTGTCTCTGGTTCGATTATCGGGTAAAAGTGTTTATGGGTTATTAGAGTTCGAAAAAACTCTTATACAACAGCTTTGTCCGTCCGTCTGTTATACAACTTTCAACTCAAGAACCATAAGAGCTAGAGACTCACGGTCAACGCCATTCGACTCAGCATAGTCGATATACCCCCGAAATGACTATGACATTTGACCTCAAGGTCATGTGGTATCACGTGACATTTGCATATTACTTGAACGATTTTGCCGTTTCTCATTTGTTTGGTGAGATTCTCAGTAGAAGCATGGTGTCTGGAACTATGCCTGGTAGGGGCCAGTCAGTACAGACCGGCGACACTTCGATCCAGTGGGATCTTTTGTGTCGACTTCCCCAATAACGACTGCCATAGATGTTCATGGCAGCCGGGACCGATTGCTTAACGTGCTCTCTGAGGCACGGAGCAGACGATAATTGTCAATCAATACGCACATAATTTCAAAAAGTCATATAACTTCCGAAAGTCAGAGGTGCGCGACGCGGATTCGAACCCGAGACCCTCTGCATTGCAGTCTGTTGGTCTCCCCACTGAGCTATCGCTGCTCTCTAGACAGAAATATAATGCAATATATCTCTACCCTACCTATACTTTGTGAATATGAGCGTGAATATATGTTTGTATCCAGTGAATCCCATTCAATCAAGTAACTACTTTTAAAGTTTTGAGTGCATGGACGGCGCAGTGAGTTAAGTCTAGCCACTACCACCCGCCGAGTATTGTGGGTTCGATTCCTACACGGGATCTGTGGTCCACAAATAGTTGTTCTTAGTCTAGGTGTTCTTTGTGTCTGTTGTTTGAATAGTTGTTAATTCCTACGCGATACAAGAATCAATCATAATTCAGGAGAGGTTATTTTTCTAAATAAAAGTTCTATTGAAATATAAGACAGGTTAATTTATCCTGGGACTTATAATATACTGTTAATATAACATAACCAGATGGTTCTGTAAGTAATATGAGCTAAACTTATTTTCACAGGTGTTAATGTAGGTAGGGTTAGCCCGTATACTAAGCTCCGCATAGCTGCTTAGTAAACAGAACAGTCACAGTTTGCCTCCCCTGAACATCCGGGATGTGCGTACAATGTAAATGAGCAAGTAAAGACACCATTGGTGCGTAAATTGCCAACGTTATAATATTGTAACTTTGAACACAAACTAATTTATCAAAACGATAACCTAGATGTTCTAATTTACTCCCAAAAACTATGGCTTCGAAGTGACAAACAACTTCGGGGTGTTATTTCCTAGAATCAGTGCGGTACCAGGGATTGTCATAGTTTGTACCCATGTATTGTCTACTAACATTAGAATTTTAAGTAAATTATTACCAACACGATATGGACTTAGTTCGAACTAAACGTATTTTATTATTATAGCAACCACATTTAAAAATTCGACAGCGTTTAAATATGTTCGTTGATTTAACCTATATATTAATACGTGAACCAAAACCTTTCTACCCCTTTTTACGAAAATTGCGCGGACGGAAGAGTATGAAATTTGGCACTGTTAAAGTTTATATGGAGAAGGAGAGGCGAATCGTCATATTTTTATAAAATATGCATTAGAAGTATATTAAATTAATGAAAAAGCACTACAACGCACACAACCATGCATTTGACACACGCAGTCGAATCGCGTTCGTAGTATTTCGGCATTGTTCATTTAATGTCGTACAATTCTTACCTTACCTTAAGTACCTATTGCAATTTCGTGGTATATAGAATAACGATCAATCTTAAAATTTAAATTAATTATTTAATTGTGGGACTTGTCTTATTGTAAATAATAATTGAAATATTTATGATATTGATTCCCTTTCAATAATATCATTTTAATAGTAGGTTAATTAAAGGCTAGACTTTTAATTTTTAATACTAATGTTAGTGTACTACACAATCCTGTGATATTTATTGTCCGTATTCTAAAGTATTGTGTCGGCGTGAAGATTTCGTAATATTTTCATGTAACCAGTAGCCTAACCAATTATAAATACTAAAATATATAAAGAAATAATCTATGTGTAGCCGGTGAATCGACACACAGCAAACAAAAACAACATTGCGGCACAAAACTATAGCAACACATTTTTTCGCAGCTGCAATAGTTATCTTACGAATCAATTCCAAATCTATTAAATCGCACGAGGAGCTCCACTCACAAAGTCGACCATCTACTACAAGTAAATTACAATTATTGTAGCATAGTATAACAAAACTCATAGTAAGGTGTACAGGTGAAACACCTTTAGCTGTGAAATATCACCGCCATTTCCTGCCGCCGAGGGGTCGCCGACGAAAACTGGAACGTAGAAAATTGCATATAGGTCAAACTTATATCACTATTCAGTCCTTGTATAGTTAAGGTCGTGAAGATATAACAAGGACCTGCATTGTCATCTAGTGCAATATATAAACATGAGATGTTTGTTATGTATTGTGGACGTAATTTGTTTTGAGTTTTGCAAGGTTTATTGAGGGATAGTTTTTGAGAGGTGACAATACCTAGAAACTGTAGCCTTCTGTTCGATGGGGAGAAAATTTAATTGGCGGCGAATCACCATATGTAGTAGGTTTAAAATAGTTGTTGATATCAATAGAATTATTTATTTAGGATCTCTTACAAGAAACACATAAACAGCCTAAATCAATACAATTTGATAATCTATATATTAATACGTGAAGCAAAAACTTTGTACCGCTTTTTACGAAAATTGTGCGAAAGGAGGAGTATGCAATTTGGCACAGTTTAAGTTTATATGGAAAAGGAGGAGCGAATCCTAATATTTGTATAAAATACATTAAATTAACGAAAAAACACTACACGCACACAACCATGCATTTGACACAAGCAGTCGAATCGCGTTCGTAGTATTTCGGCATTGTTCAGCTTCAGATTCTTCGTAACTATGGTTACATATGTATGTGGAGTAGGTGACTAAATGAAATGTGATTATAAGGGTATAGTTATAGACAATAAAACCTTAATAAGGATCAAAATTTAAATCAACTATGGTCGTATTTCGACCACTTGGCGACCACTAGTCAAAATAAAGTCTCATGCTTTCTCAATTGCAAGAGATCACAACACGCTAGAAAAGAAAGTATAATATTAATAAGGTGTACTTTGCTACTGGCTTATGTGCCTATGGTTGCTGTTCAGGGCGCCCATCTAGTAAGTTGCCGAGTCACTGTCTGCCTATCCGATAGATGCTGTTAGAGTATTCAGGGCAGACGCCGTTTTCCATCCATAGTTACCAATATACCGGCCCATCAAATACCCATTCCCGAAAAAGTCGTGGATCAAACGCAACTAGGGGTTAGATGGGGTCATTAGCTGCAAAAAGTTGTTCTACGGGAGGTCCTTAAGGTCAACCCCTGCAGAGTTATAATTTATTTTGTGTTTTATGAGAAAATTGACATTTTTAACTAATTCTTATTAAAATTCGAAAAAATCTACATCCTGTATCTGTCAACAGGAGGTCCGGTACGGGAGTAGCGGACCTCCCGTAGAAAAGCTTTTTGCAGCTGATGATCCCATCTAACACCTAGTTGCGTTTGATCCACGACTTTTTCGTCTAGGGGGCTAGAAAATAATTATAATAGTAAAAGTACAGCTGATGAATAGTCCACAAAACCTCATGCCTATATCTCGAAGTTGTCGGCAGAGGTGTAATATATTGATATTTCGGACATATGCTTTTAGTTTTAGGGCCCACGCAAGCCTATTGCCGTTATTGGGCACAGTTCTATACTCCGTGCCATTACTGAAAATTTCTAGAAATATAAAGGAGTCTGCCCACTACCACGTCTCATACCATGATCGTTCTAGAAACGTGTCAGGCAACAAAAAAATTTCTTTGTAAAGAAATGTATAAGACTATGCCCACTAGACCGTTCCGTCACCGACCAGCAGTGCCTATAGCAGGGCGTATCGTGATGCTTTTCGTGTCTGATACGTTCCTAGCACGGTCATGGCATGAGACGGTGTGGTGGGCAGACTCCTTAACTCTACTAACACTATGTCAGACCCAGTATTCAAACCTCGTACCTCATACGCAGCAGTGACATTCACTACTGTTGTACCACCGAGTTTCAATTCGATTCATAACAGCAAATTAAAGCCGAACATTTAAATAATAAATAAAATGTAATGGCCTTGTTGTTTTATGCAAGTTAAAATATGCAAAGCTGTGATAAAGTGGAGCCACCATCAATCTTTGTGTTGACACTATTAATCATACGCAGTCTCCGTGATTGCTACATTGTGAATACATTCGTCGTATATTTGGTTTTAAAACAGTGCTATTTATGTATTGTAATACAGTTAAATGGACGGATAAAATAGTAGTAGTAATAATATTGGCATATGGAAAGGTTAAAATATTAACAATTATCTCCTTATTGAAAATTATTAAAATATATTTAAATTTATTTCATGAATGGCTTAACCAATACATTAATATATAATACTAGATGTCCCGACAGACGTAGTTCTGTATAAAAGAAAAAAAAAACACATTTAAACAATTCTCGAATCCACTTGAACACACAAAAAATTTCATCAAAATCGGTCCAGCCGTTTAGGAGGAGTTTTATTAAAAACACACGCACAGAAGATTTATATATATAAAGATGAATGTATTTCATATATAATAATGTAATCCTGGGTCCTTTAAGCGGGGCGTAAAAAAGCAACTTCTCAGGCCGTCAAAGTAGAGACCTCAACATCGCCTCGGCTGCTATGAGGACGGTGTGGAGGCCACTGCTCTTAGACCGCGTGACTGCTTACCATCAGGCGGAGTGTGGTCATATTAAACTGCTATGACTAATGTCATATATACCAATAGATATTAATAATTACACTCAGCAGTCGTTAAGGAAGTCTGAATGGAATAATAACAATAATTAAATACAACTATATATTTACTTAAGAGGCTGCTGGATTGGTATCAGTGGATAGCATCTTAATAATTTATTATTATTCATTCATATATTATTTTATCCATCTACAATCATTTATTTCTGCATCACGCGATTGCGTAGACTGGTTGTTAATGCGTCAGGCATAAAGGCCGCTTATATACTATCTTGCTTTGTTGGTTTCGACGCCAATTTAAACAGCTGCAATATTGAAAGAGGTTACTAAAATCACGATGCACTACCGATATCAGCAAGAAATTACCTCAACTTTTTATCAAAATATCCATTAATTTTCTAATTTGCCGAACCGTGCCGATTATACGTTAACTTTTGTTTGTTTACGAGTTATCGAATTACTATAAAATTAGGTGCGCATCTTATTTGCGTACGTTTGGGATGAATACTAATTACATTATCTCGTGATTATCAGCGATAACAATTAAAAATAATTATATATAAGTAAATTATTAAAACCCATACTAATTTAAAACTGCATGTGATTAAATTAGCAGCCTGTGTCAAGTTAAAATAAATAAAATCAATTCTAAATGTCTTATTTGACACCTGTCAAAACTGTAATAATATATACTAGAGGTGTGTGTAGTGTTCGAAATTCGACTAAAATTCTACTTTGTTTTCTGTATTCTCTATTACATATATGTAAATAAGGTATAGGTAACCATAGATACAAAGTATTGTACGACGTCAGACGAAGAATGTCGAAATACTACGAACGTGATTCGACTGCGTGTGTCAAAGGCATGGTTGTGTGCGTGTAGTGCTTTTTCATTAATTTAATGTATTCCTAATGCTATTTTATAAAAATATTAGGATTCGCCCCTCCTTCTCTATATAAACTTCAACTGTCCCAAATTGTATACTCCTCCGTCCACGCAATTTTCGTAAAAAGGGATACAAAGTTTTTGCTTCACGTATTAATATATAGATTCCAAAGAGTTCCTCACATCAAAGTGTCCCCAAACTTTGTAACAGCAATGTAATTATATAGTCAAAACACAGATACAAGTTGACATGAAGTGACATGACTCTCAGAAACACAATATCAATTTGCCAAAATCAATATTGTGAAGTATCTATGTAAATATTTGTAAGAGAATCACAACTGCGGCTCTTATAAGGCGTACTACTTCACATATATGGCATGCCAGTCAAACTTAACCTGTTAACGACTGCACGGATGTTGTAGTGATCTAAGTGGTCGTCTTGCCACTGCCGCCACGCCGAGTGTTGTGGGTTCGACCCCTACACGGGACAAAAATTTGTGTGTTCCATAAATGGTTGTTCTGAGTCTGAGTGTTCTTTGAGTCAGTTATTTGAATGTTTGTAAAGTCCCCCACGAAACAGGAATTATTTCTAGTGCGGGAGATGTCTCTTTTCTTTTTTAAACTTCTGGGTATTCCATTTATATCTCCCTCTCCGCAGGCTTTACTCAGAGTGGAGAGGGTACGTCGGACTCACCCGTGAAAGATTTTCCATCTTGCCTGGGAGCTACCGACTAAACCTACTACGATGTGCCAACGCCTGCCTTGAATGGTGGGTGCGAAGTCTAACTTTAACCAACAAAGGTGCATGAAGAATATAATGAAAGAGAATGAAGCAATAAAGGAATGCCAGAACCGTGACAAAAGGAAATCGGTCTCCGCCTTCCTCTTCGGAACATAGGCGTGAGTCTATGTATGTCGATGTTTCAGGTGGACGAAAAGGTTGTCAGAGATACAAAAAAGGACATAAGAAAAGAAGTACAATTCCTGACCGAACGAAGCCGCGAGCAAAAGCTAGTTAATAATAATTTTCTGCTCTAATAACTTACCAAACACATTGTATGTTGTCTTTGAATAGAATAGAATAGAATAGAATAGAATAGAATAGAATATACTTTATTTGCTTTGAATGCAGGTACATACAAATAGGATCGTAAATAACATAATAAAGAACCGTGTACATTCTGCCTTGTTGGCATGCAAATACAATAATTATTATGTATACAAGTTATCAAAATAGGTTATTAAAATGTATCATTTAGGAAATCCTGAACAGAATAATAACATTTATCTACAAGTAATTCAGTAAAACATTTTTTAAATTTCATCAATGGCAAGGTTTTCATATGATCGGGAATTTTATTAAAGACAACAGGAGCCATGCAGATTACACTTTTTTTTAATAAACTCGTTTTAAATGTGCCTGTGTGAAGCAAATTCTGATATTGAGATCTTAATGATGTACTCCGTTTTCTGGTTTCTGTTAATGTGGCAAACAAATTACGGTTTGTTTTAACAAATATTGCTAATTCGAGGATATAGAGGCATGGGAAAGTTAATAGTTTCTGAGACTTAAATATAGGCACACAACTGTCAGTAACTTTGAGGCCAAATATAGCTCTCAGACAGCGCTTTTGAGCTTTAAAAATGCTTTCTCGTTCACTACAATAACCCCAAAATATAACACCAAACCTTAAAATAGAAATTACAAGACAATGGTAGGCCACTAGTATTGTTGTCAGATTTACTTTTTTGGATAGGTTGTATAACATAAACGCGGCTGTGCTCAGACGTTTACAGATATCTTCTGCTTGCGGCTTCCATGTTAACTGGCTATCAATTAAGATTCCTAAAAATTTGGTGCTATTCACTTTATCGATAGTTTGGCCATTGTAGTTGATATCCATGTCACCTGTAGATATACGTTGGTGAAAATGCATAGTTTTAGTTTTTTGTAGATTTATAACTAGGTTATTATTGTTAAGCCATTTTATTAAACTGCTGATCGAGTTATTGATGTCATTTACGTATGAGTCTTTATTGGTACATGAGACAATTGAAGTGCTGTCGTCTGCAAATAAAATCATTGGATTAGATATATGGCGTGGCAGGTCATTAATATATAGTAGGACTAGTAAAGGTCCGAGGACACTTCCCTGCGGGACTCCATATTTTATTTCTTTAAATGACGATAAAGTTTTTTGTTCCTTCTGAGATTTTAAACATATGCGTGATATCTCTGTACATTGACTACGGCCTTTGAGGTAAGTTTTTATTAAGTTAAGAGCATTGCCACGAATACCGTACGCATCAAGTTTGGTTAAGAGAATATCGTGGTCCACGCAGTCAAAGGCTTTCGACATATCAGCATATATTGCACATACCGGTATTTTGGAATCTACTTTAGGCATTATTTCATGGAGAAAATCAAAGATGGCCATGTTTATATTTTTATTTTTTCTGAAGCCCTTTTGTTCGTCACATAATATGTGGTATTTAGTTAGGAAGTTGTCAAGAGATTCATAGATTACTTTCTCTATGATCTTGGAGAATATAGAAATAAGAGCAATTGGCCTATAATTTACCATTTCTTCATTATCGTTTTTATTATATACTGGTATGACTATTACACTTTTGAGACTTTCTGGAAATACGCCAGACTGTATGCTACATACATTAATAATATGAGCAAGGGGGTCAGCTATACAATGTGCAACAAATTTGATAATTGTTGTTGAAATGCCATCGAGGCCAGAGCTCTTTTTATTTTTCAGGTTTCTAATTATACGCATTACATCTTGAGGTATAACTGGGGCCATAAATATTGTATGTGGGTTTATATTTATGTTAATGGTATCGCATAAAGTATGTTTAGGTATGCCAGAGGATTGTTCAATGAAAAAGTTATTAAAAGATTCAGCTATTAAATTAGGGTTTGATATTATTTCATCTCCTTTTTTTATTTGAGAAATGGGTTCTCTTATAATTTTGTTATTATTAATAATTTGCCAGGCCGTTTTGGATTTGTTTTTTGAGTTATTTATTAAGTGGTTATTCTGCGCTATTTGTGTAAGTTTAATAATTTTCTTAAACCTCCTTGAGTAAATCTTAAATTTATTTTTGTTTTCAGACGTTGGTTTTAGTCTCTGTTGCCATAGTAGTTGTCGTTGTTTTTTGCTACATATTCGTATATCCCTCGAGAGACCCATTTTATTTTATTCTCTAATTTTACAGTAACTAATTTGTTCGGGAAACAGAGATCGTGTAACAGTAGGAAAATGTCAAGAAAGTTATCACAGGCTTTGTTAGCATCCTCTGTATTATATACATTAGAAAATGATAGACTTTCGAGGTGCGATCGAAATTTAATAAGGTTTTCTTGATTTATATCTCGTTTTAATGTTCTCCATGTTTTTATTTGATTCGTTTTATTAACTTTTATCTTAATTATTTGAGCAGTGTGGTCAGATAATACAAAGTCAGTGACTTCATGTTGGCACTTCTGCTTAAGATTATGTGCAAAATTGTCTAAACAGGTATTACTGATAAATCTAGTTGGCTGATTAATTTCTAGTTTAAGGTTGAAGCTCCTGAGAAAGCATTCAAATTCAGAGGTGATTCTATTCCTGTTCAAAATATCTATGTTGAAGTCTCCACATAAAATTACTTTTTGAAAGGGTTTTTTACAGAAATTTTTTAAAACGAGATCTAAATTTTCATAAAACTTACTTAGATTACATAATTTAGGAGGCCTATATACACATATAATAATAATTTTTTGAGAAGGAAATTCTACAGCACAACATTCTATAATTCCTGATGTCGAGTATTTCATTACGTCAGGTCGTTCTTTATACTCGTGTCCAACTCTTGCTAAGATACAGGCACCGCCACGTTTTTTATTCAGTCTAGCAAAGCATGCCGCCAGCTTGTAGTTAGGAATATATAATAACTTTTCTTGGCCTGACATTATAAAATGCTCGGTTATACATATTACGTCAACTACTTTTTGTTGACTCAACAATTCCTGAATGTAAATATTTAAAAGGTCTGATTTATTTATAAGTCCGGCAATATTTTGGTGAAGAATATACATAGAATCAAAGAAAAAACTTACGACTTGAGGATGCAACGACGTTGTTATCATTCTCGTGAATAAAGGCATCACGTACTATCGAACTCTCAGATATAGTTTGCAATAAGTTATTAAAAATATTGCGCATTCCGCAGTCGTTTATCTTCCTATTTATTCTTGAAAACATAGAGAAATCATACAATAGATCTAAGTTAGTGTCAAATGCAGTTGCATAACCATAAGTTTGAAGATCAAGATGTAGTAAATTGTTGAAAGTCTCAATTCGCCAATTAAACATAGTTGAGAAATTACTTAATTTAAAGGTAGGATACAGGTACACATAAAATTACATTTGTATGCTGAATTTTAAGCAGGGATTCTCTTAATTCTATAATTATATTAACATAGTTTTCTGTTTGCTGAAAGTCTTTTTCACCAATCAAGATGACACAATGGTCAGACATTGTAAAGTCCGCTATTTTTTTATCTAAATTATTAATAAGTTGTAATATACCACAGTTTGGCAAAATATAGTGACATATTTGAAAGTTTTTAAATGTTTCTTCAGCTATTGATGTAATATTATTAACTTTGTTAGCACTAACAACACATAATTTATTCTTCACTGGTATTTTTACATCTTTTATTATTTGGTTTTCATGGTTTCTGGGTATAATAACAGACGTCTTGCTGGAGTCCAGGTTCTCATTGAGTTTGTTACTATGCTTCTTCTTGTTTTTCTTTTGAGAGTTAATACGTGGAGTTGATGAGGTAGGTGTATTCTTGCTTTTGCCAGGAGTTCCTCCTCCATTGGTTAGTGTTTTGGTAGCTTTTTTTAAAATATCATATTTAGAAGTCAGTTCAAGGACGGTCTTCTTTAGTGAAGTATTTTCGAGATTTAGGTTCTGAATCTCCTCGTGTGCCGAATTTAGTTGTAAATTGAGCTGTTGTATTTGGCTTTGAAGTTGATTCACCTGCGCATCATTTTCGTCGGTGGATATATTTGGTAAGCTACAGGTACTGCCATCTATCTTAGAACTGTTGGGACTACTTAGACTACCGAATTGGTCTGAGTTAATGAACGACGTCTTGTATTCGATTTTCTGAACGTGATGTTCTCGAAGAAATTCATTATTGAATTTTTATAATATTATCTTTAAGTATTCACAAAAAGACCAGCCCTATGCGAGGATCGAACTCAGACCACTCAAGACACCTCATTTAAGGTTGGTAGCTGGGACACTAGACCAGCGCGACTGTTAGTAAAGGTGTTGAAATTGTTGATCAGTAGACTCTTTGGAATAGAAAGTTCGTTAAATACCCGTCAATTTTGAAAACAATTTGAATGTTAGCTTTTACCCACTATCTAAGCGTCACTTTTATAGAATTGAGCTTTTAAGCTTTATATCGTTTTGTTTTTAATGTTTATAAAACTCACAGTAATATTAGCCATTATCTAGCCGTTTTATGCAAAAATAAGTAGTTATTATCACTCACAAAGCTAATTTATTCAAGATATTTTTATTCAAGTGTTCTTTAAACACGAAAATATCATTTATGGTTTAAAATGATTTTAAACGAACTGAATCGCCAATAGATGCAAATTTCGGAGAATTAGATACGAAGTGGGGTCAGACTGGCGCATTGCCAGGTCATAAGAAATAAGGAAAAGTGCAAGGATTTGGAAGAAAGTTGAGCTGACATCTAAAGTAATGCCGCATCTGAAATTTGCATTTTGGACTCATGTTTAGATGTCACTATAATTGATTAAATGGCATTGACTAATTTGAAAGCAGTAGATTTAATGACGTCTGATTTGGTAAGTAAGTAATAAAATATTTATTGAGTCCAAAACATATGAATTTAAACATTGAAATCCCACCAAACTGCTTAACAGTTTGTCGGCAGGCACACTCATTTATAATAATTACATACACTTAGATTAATTATAAAATAAAATAATAATAATAAAATAATAAAATAATATGATGATATGATGATATGATGAATATGGTGATGCAATAGTAGTGGATACGACTGCTGTCTCTGGTTCGATTATCGGGTAAAAGTGTTTATGGGTTATTAGAGTTCGAAAAAACTCTTATACAACAGCTTTGTCCGTCCGTCTGTTATACAACTTTCAACTCAAGAACCATAAGAGCTAGAGACTCACGGTCAACGCCATTCGACTCAGCATAGTCGATATACCCCCGAAATGACTATGACATTTGACCTCAAGGTCATGTGGTATCACGTAACATTTGCATATTACTTGAACGATTTTTTCGAACTCTAAGATTTACGGCAATTCATTGCCGTTTCTCATTTGTTTGGTGAGATTCTCAGTAGAAGCATGGTGTCTGGAACTATGCCTGGTAGGGGCCAGTCAGTACAGACCGGCGACACTTCGATCCAGTGGGATCTTTTGTGTCGACTTCCCCAATAACGACTGCCATAGATGTTCATGGCAGCTAGAACCGATTGCTTAACGTGCTCTCCGAGGCACGGAGCAGGCGATAATTGTCAATCAATACGCACATCATTTCGAAAAGTCATATAACTTCCGAAAGTCAGAGGTGCGCGACGTGGGTTCGAATCCGAGACCCTTTGCATTGCAGTCTGTTGGTCTCCCCACTAAGCTCTCGCTGCTCTCTAGCCAGAAATATAATGCAATATATCTCTACCCTTATACTTTGTGAATATGAGCGTGAATATATGTTTGTATTCAGTGAATCCCATTCAATCAAGTAACTACTTTTAAAGTTTTGAGTGCATGGACGGCGTAGTGAGTTACGTCTAGCCACTGCCACCCGCCGAGTAGTGTGGGTTCGATTCCTACACGGGATCTGTGGTCCACAAATAGTTGTTCTTAGTCTAGGTGTTCTTTGTGTCTGTTGTTTGAATAGTTGTTAATTCCTACGCGATACAAGAATCAATCATAATTCAGGAGAGGTTATTTTTCTAAATAAAAGTTCTATTGAAATTTAAGACAGGTTAATTTATCCTGGGACTTATAATGTACTGTTAATATAACATAACCAGATGGTTCTGTAAGTAATATGAGCTAAACTTATTTTCACAGGTGTTAATGTAGGTAGGGTTAGCCCGTATAGTAAGCTCCGCATAGCTGCTTAGTAAACAGAACAGTCACAGTTTGCCTTCCCTGAACATCCGGGATGTGCGTACAATGTAAATGAGCAAGTAAAGACACCATTGGTGCGTAAATTACCAACGTTATAATATTGTAACTTTGAACACAAACTAATTTATCAAAACGATAACCTAGATGTTCTAATTTACTCCCAAAAACTATGGCTTCGAAGTGACAAACAACTTCGGGGTGTTATTTCCTAGAATCAGTGCGGTACCAGGGATTATCATAGTTTGTACCCATGTATTGTCTACTAACATTAGAATTTTAAGTAAATTGTTACCAACACGATATGGACTTAGTTCGAAATAAACGTATATTATTATTATAGCAACCACAGTTAAAATTCGACAGCGTTTAAATATGTTCGTTGATTTAATCTATATATTAATACGTGAAGCAAAACCTTTGTACTCTTTTTACGAAAATTGCGCGGGTGGAGGAGTACTATGAAATTTGGCACGGTTAAAGTTTATATGGAAAAGGAGGAGCGAATCCTAATATTTGTATAAAATACATTAAATTAACGAAAAAACACTACACGCACACAACCATGCATTTGACATAAGCAGTCGAATCGCGTTCGTAGTATTGCGGCATTGTTCAGCTTCAGATTCTTCGTAACTATGGTTACATATGTATGTGGAGTAGGTGACTAAATGAAATGTGATTATAAGGGTATAGTTATAGACAATAAAACCTTAATAAGGATCAAAATTTAAATCAACTATGGTCGTATTTCGACCACTTGGCGACCACTAGTCAAAATAAAGTCTCATGCTTTCTCAATTGCAAGAGATCACAACACGCTAGAAAAGAAAGTATAATATTTATAAGGTGTACTTTGCTACTGGCTTATGTGCCTATGGTTGCTGTTCAGGGCGCCCATCTAGTAAATTGGCGAGTCACTGTCTGCCTATCCGATTGATGCTGTTAGAGTATTCAGGGCAGACGCCGTTTTCCATCCATAGTTACCAATATACCGGCCCATCAAACACCCATTCCCATAGCCCAGACGTATTAGAGTAAATATACTGGGTGGCCAAAAAGTCGTGGATCAAACGCAACTAGGGGTTAGATGGGGTCATTAGCTGCAAAAAGTTGTTCTACGGGAGGTCCTTAAGGTCAACCCCTGCAGAGTTATAATTTATTTTGTGGTTTATGAGAAAATTGACTTTTTTTAACTAATTCTTATTAAAATTCGAAAAAATCTACATTCTGTATCTAAAATGTCAACGGGAGGTCCGGTACGGGAGTAGCTTTTTGCAGCTGATGATCCCATCTAACACCTAGTTGCGTTTGATCCACGACTTTTTCGGCTAGGGGGCTAGAAAATAATTATAATAGTAAAAGTACAGCTGATGAATAGTCCACAAAACCTCATGCCTATATCTCGAAGTTGTCGGCAGAGGTGTAATATATTGATATTTCGGACATATGCTTTTAGTTTTAGGGCCCACGCAAGCCTATTGCCGTTATTGGGCACAGTTCTATACTCCGTGCCATTACTGAAAATTTCTAGAAATATAAAGGAGTCTGCCCACTACCTCGTCTCATATCATATCTCATGATCGTGCTAGAAACGTGACAGGCAACAAAAAAAATTCTTTGTAAAGAAATGTATAAGACTATGCCCACTAGACCGTATCGTCACCGATCAGCAGATCCTATAGCAGGGCGTATCGTGTTGCTTTTCGTGTCTGATACGTTCCTAGCACGGTCATGGTATGAGACGGTGTAGTGGGCAGACTCCTTAATTCTACTAACACTATATCAGACGCAGTATTCAAACTGGGTGCGTCTCATAACGTATAAACTCATTTGGTCTAATTTCGTTTTATTATCGTTCATAAGATATAATCAACGTGAGATATACCAACTGTTGATATAATTTCTTTACATAAAACATTTATTTATTCTAAAACTTAATTAGTATAACGTTGTTTGATATAACGTTTATGTAATCGAAAATCATTTGGTCTAACGTTTAATATGTATATTGTTTATTTAATCGAAAATCATTAGGTCTCACGTTTAATATACATATATAAAAAACGTCATTATGGTTAACACCCCGACTCAGAGTACCCCGACTCGGATAGGTTAGGTTCGTGGTTATTTTTTTAAACCACCCAGAAATAGGAGCCCCTCGAAGCGGGGCTCCGTCGACCTATCTTAGCGCAGTTGGTAATCCGTTACTAGTTATGTTCATATTAGACCAAATAAGTTTTATATCTTTTGAGTGGTATGTCAAACGATTTTATATTTAATGTATGTTATGTCAAACGATGTTACATTTAATGGATATTATGCTTATAAAAATGAGTTATTTTAAAATTATATCAATCGTTTATTATATTAACTAATCGCTATATTAAATAAAATTATAGGTTCCGTTGTTATATGTTGTTAATATTAGAGATTTTGTTGTTATATCATCTATTACTTACCCATTCAAACCTCGTACCTCATACGCAGCAGTGAAATTCACTACTCCTGTACCACCGAGTTTCAATTCACTTCATAACAGAACATTAAAGCGAACATTTAAAGAATAAATAAAATGTAATGGCCTTGTTGTTTCATGCAAGTTAAAATATGCAAAGCTGTGATAAAGTGGAGCCACCATCAATCTTTGTGTTGCCACTATTAATCATACGCAGTCGGGTCTCCGTGATTGCTACATTGTGAATACATACGTCGTATATTTGCGAGAAGGACGCCATATTTAAATTATTTAAGGTTTTAAAACGGTGCTTTTTTATGTATTGTAATACAGTTAAATGGACGGATAAAATAGTAGTAGTAATAATATTGGAATATGGAAAGGTTGAAATATTAACAATTATCTCCATATTGAAAATTAATAAAAATATATTTAAATCTATTTCATGCATGTCTTACCAATACATTAATATGTAATACTAGCTGCCCCGACCGACGTTGTCCTGTATAAAAGAAAAAAACCCAAATCTAAACCCTTCTCGAATCCACTTGAACACACAAAAAATTTCATCAAAATCGGTCCAGCCGTTTAGGTTAGGTGGTTTATTACAAACACAAGCACAGAAAATTTATATTTATAAAAGATTATTGTATTTAATATATAATAATGTAATTAATATATAATATTAAATTGCTATGACTAATGTCATATGTAGGTACCAATAGTTATAAATAATTACATCCAGCAGTCGATAAGGAATTCTGATATGGAATAATAACAATGATTAAATACAACTGTATATTTACTTAGGAGGCCGCTGTATTGGTATCAGTGGGTTAGCATCTTAATCATTTATTATTATTCTAGTTGTATTTATCCATCTACAATAATTTATTTCTGCATCACGCGATTGCGTAGACTGGTTGTTAATGCGTCAGGCATAAAGGCCGCTTATATACTATCTTGCTTTGTTGGTTTCGACGCCAATTTAAACAGCTGCAATATTGAAAGAGGTTACTAAAACCACGATGCACTACCGATATCAGCAAGAAAGTACCTCAACTTTTTATCAAAATATCCATTAATTTTCTAATTTGCCGAACCGTGCCGATTATATGTTAACTTTTGTTTGTTTATGAGTCATCGGATCACTTTAAAATTAGGTGCGCATCTTATTTTCGTCCGTTTGGGATGAATACTAATTACATTATCTCGTGATTATCAGCGATAACAATTAGAAATAATTATATATAAGTGAATTATTCAAACCCATACTAATTTAAAACTGCATGTGATTAAATTAGCAGCCTGTGTCAAGTTAAAATAAATAAAATCAATTCTAAATGTCTTATTTCACACATGTCAAAACTGTAATAATATATACTAGAGGTGTGTGTAGTGTTCGAAATTCGACTAAAATTCTACTTTGTTTTCTGTATTCTCTATTACATATATGTAAATAAGGTATAGGTAACCATAGATACAAAGTATTGTACGACGTCAGACGAAGAATGTCGAAATACTACGAACGTGATTCGACTGCGTGTGTCAAAGGCATGGTTGTGTGCGTGTAGTGCTTTTTCATTAATTTAATGTATTCCTAATGCTATTTTATAAAAATATTAGGATTCGCCCCTCCTTCTCTATATAAACTTCAACTGTCCCAAATTGTATACTCCTCCGTCCACGCAATTTTCGTAAAAAGGGATACAAAGTTTTTGCTTCACGTATTAATATATAGATTCCAAAGAGTTCCTCACATCAAAGTGTCCCCAAACTTTGTAACAGCAATGTAATTATACAGTCAAAACACAGATACAAGTTGACATGAAGTGACATGACTCTCAGAAACACAATATCAATTTGCCAAAATCAATATTGTGAAGTATTTATGTAAATATATGTAAGAGAATCACAATTGCGGCTCTTATAAAGCGTACTACTTCACATATATGGCATGCCAGTCAAACTTAACCTGTTAACGACTGCACGGATGTCGTAGTGATCTAAGTGGTCGTCTTGCCACTGCCGCCACGGCGAGTGTTGTGGGTTCGACCCCTACACGGGACAAAAATTTGTGTGTTCCATAAATGGTTGTTCTGAGTCTGGGTGTTCTTTGAGGCAGTTATTTGAATGTTTGTAAAGTCCCCCACGAAACAGGAATTATTTCTAGTGCGGGAGATGTCTCTTTTCTTTTTTAAACTTCTGTGTATTCCATTTACATCTCCCTCTCCGCAGGCTTTACTCAGAGTGGAGAGGGTACGTCGGACTCACCCGGCGAAAGATTTTCCATCTTGCCTGGGAGCTACCGACTAAACCTACTACGATGTGCCAACGCCTGCCTTGAATGGTGGGTGCGAAGTCTAACTTTAACCAATAAAGGTGCATGAAGAATATAATGAAAGAGAATGAAGCAATAAAGGAATGCCAGAACCGTGACAAAAGGAAATCGGTCTCCGCCTTCCTCTTCGAACATAGGCGTAAGTCTATGTATGTCGATGTTTCAGGTTGACGAAAAGGTTGTCAGGGATACAAAAAAGGACATAAGAAAAGAAGTACAATTCCTGACCGAAAAAAGCCGCGAGCAAAAGCTAGTTAATAATATTTTTCTGCTCTAATTATCTTTTGAGTAGCCATAACTTACCAAACACATTGTATTTTGTCTCTGAATTACGAAGATATTTTTATTCAAGTGTCCTTTAAACACGAAAATATCATTTATGGTTTAAAATGATTTTAAACGAACTGAATCGCCAATAGATGCAAATTCATTTGAATTCCCTCGCGCGGCAAACAATTGCGTCATTCACGGATAGTTGTGCCTATTCAATGTGTTTTTGCGTTATGTTCGTAAAGGTCTTGCTACACAGTGATTAATGCTACTATGAGCTATGTCATACGAAAGGGGACAATAAGTCTTTATCTATATTTATACTAATATTATAAAAAGGAAAGATTTGATATTTCGTATGTTTGTTTGTACATTTTAAAATTCTATCACCATTAGAAAGCTATATTATCACCGAGTAACATAGGTTATATATTTTTTAAAGTACTGCTACAATTGTAACTAAGCCTACTTTTACGCGAGCGATACTGCGAGCAAAAGCTAGATGATTTATAATTTACGGCTTTATAAGGGTTTTTTATTAAAGTTCACATGATTTAAATGAGTGAAATTGCTGTTTGGTATGAAGGAAATTGCCAATGTTGTGTTTTCATATAACCTTTACCATAAATATTTTAGAAAGGTGTATCCCAAGCCTAACCTTAATATATATACGAGTATAGAGTTACTTTACTTTAAGCTAAGTATAGTTTATAATGATTACATCAGCAACTCTCAACAAAAATCGGAAAAAAGTAATATTGAAAAATTATATAGTGTTAATTATAAACAACATACGCTTTTAATATAACATGTAGTCTATTCTCAAAACAAAAATGTCTTGTCAAAATAAACTTTGTGTTTTGCATGGAAATCACAAAATTTGACGTCGAAAAAGAAACACAATTTCATAGGTAACCTAATAATAAATGCCGGGGATATTGATAGAATACTCTTCCATATTTGTAAATAAATATGTAAACTTATAAAAGGTTGGACATTTGATAAGAATACGTTAGACATGATTTACAACCAAATTTTTCTATCTACCTTTTCGGTCTTACGTTATAGAGGTTAAGAATATTGCCATCTTTCAGGCAAATATTCAGACCCGAATTCCTTGGTGTAAAATTAACATAAATTTATACCTATTCCGCGGTTGGTAGGCAGAAGCTTCGGCTTTCAGCTTCGTGTGCAAGATTCAACATTTTCTCTAATAAAAATCCTGCGCAAGACAGGTTAATAGGCTACAATCTTATAAAATTGGACCTAAACGGCAATCTAAAATGTGTTATTTTACTACAAACGACTATAAAATTCAGAAAACAGGTATTCATTTAGGTCTCAAAGTAACAAATATAAACGTCAAAGTCTATTGGTTTTCGAGTTTACTAAATAACTGAAGCTACAATTAGGTTAGTTGCTAGATTTAGAAAGGGTTGAGCCTGTGAAAAATCACAGCCATTCTTTTAAAGCACCAATAACTCTAATTTAATTACTTTAAAACTCATACCAACAGTATTGCAGCGATTATACCCTATATTATTGAAAATACGAATCTATAATATTGTCTTCTGTTTACGCGAATGTTATTCATTGAAATAAACTACTATATACGGATTTTATCGCGTTGTTTATTTATCACTGTATTACAAAATTTTGAAAATATTACTCTACTACTACTACTGATTTTATTTGACTAATTTATAAGCTAATAAAATTATTTAAACTATTAAATCTATTTGTTTTTGGTTTACACTTTCCCCGACGTTTCGGGTGCTTTTCAGCAGCCATGGTCACGGGGAGACTCTATACATCTAATACAGTGATAAATAAACAACGCGATAAAATCCGTATATAGTAGTTTAATTTCAATGAATACGAATCTAAATAGAAAAACATTAAATACTTAATATATAAATCAAACATAAAATAGACAATATACTTTGAAAGAACTTAATACTATATTTTTATATTAACGCTTCGCTTTTAGTGTAACCTTGTCCTTAGAATCGCCACGCTACGCTTACAACCTGTCACTACGCCCAGTTAACCCTGGTAATGGCTTTTTCTACGCGACTGAGTAACGGTATGGTTACTTTATTCTACTTGTTATTACACTTAATCCTTTTATGTATAAAGTGTGCTAGTGAAGGGTTAAATTTAGAGTGTTAAGCTTTTCATGTTTTGTGTGAGTACAATTTTGTGTAGTGCTTTTTTAGGGTTATGTAGCTTTTTAGCTACGATTAATCTACGTCGTAGCACACAGCTACGGCGTAGATAGTAGATATA
Source organism: Catocala nupta (assembly GCA_963675205.1). Taxonomy (NCBI): domain Eukaryota; kingdom Metazoa; phylum Arthropoda; class Insecta; order Lepidoptera; family Erebidae; genus Catocala; species Catocala nupta. Next base: position 5,833,931 of record OY776079.1, on the reverse strand, counting down.
ATTTTCATGAACGTTTTATTTTCACTATCAAAATTTGCGTTATAGACGGACTTAATCTATTGAGTAGCAGCGGCACACTGGCGGTCAGACACAATATTTTTCTAATTATTATGGCATTCAAGACTTGTTAGATTAAAAACATATAGACGCCAAATGTAGAATTAATACACCTTTGCCTGTGTAATATATTCAATTGGCATTTTTATAGGCGCCATACCGTGAAGTGGGCACTTCTGTAATGTCTGCCAGGGCACTGTTTCAGAAGATACAATGTCTAGATGTCTACTATGAAGTAATGACTTAAGTGGTAGCCATGGTTGAAACTCCCACGGTACAAAAAAAAAATTATGGTCCACAAATAGTTCATCCGAGACTGGATATTCTTTGTTTCCGTTGTTTGAATGTTTGTAAAGTCCTTCGCGACATAGGAATTAAATAACAAGCGGAAATAAGGTATAAAAAAATTCCATCATATTAATTAAAATTTTGTCAACTATTTGGCCACGTTAATTAAGTTAATATTACCAATTAAAGATTAATAAGTGTTCGGGCACGCTACGATTGTGGCCGGGCACGCCACGATCGTGGCGGTAAGTCCTGTTTTTGAGGAGTGGCTGGAGAGGCGGCATGGCGCCCTCACCTTCCGGCTGACACAGGTTCTAACTGGCCACGGTTGTTTTGGCCAGTTCCTGTGTCGTATACGCCGGCAAGAGACGCCCGGTTGTCACCACTGCGGCGACTGCCGCGACGTTGTTGAGGACACGGCGCTGCACACTTTGGCGGTTTGCCCCGCCTGGGCATCGCAGCGCCGTGATTTGATCGCGGCAGTCGGATCGGTTGCCCTCTCGCTCCCGGCCGTAGTTCAGTCTATGGTCCGGAGTGAGAGGTCGTGGAACGCCGTCGCCTCCTTCTGTGAGGAAGTAATTTCCATCAAGGAGGCGGCGGAGCGGGAGAGGGAGCGTTTAAACCCTCTCCCCAACCGCAGAGCCGGGCGCCGGAGGGCGCGAGACGACCTCCAGCCACCCTGAGGTTTGACCTGGGGGTGGCGGGCTTTGTGGGCCTGCCCGCCATCCGTTCAGCACCAGGTCCGAGAGGCGGCGTGCGTGTTCCCACGCGCGCCTCTGTATCGTGTGTCCGTCTCGCCCTCAGGGGCACAGTAAAATGAGTGGTTATAAATTTGTGTAGTGGCCTGCCTTTTCATACGGCGGCCTGAAACCTCGGCGGGGTCGCGATTGCATGTGAAAGCGATTCGCGTGGCCCCGCCGATTGCGGTTATGTCGAGGAACACCGTGGTAGGTTTAGTCGATATTACCGGGATGTCACTCACCATCTTTCCCCGGTGAGTCCGACATAACCTCTCCTTCGCCCCGCGGAGAGGTATGCGTGAAAGCATTCCCAAATGTTAAACAAAAAAAAGTGTTAAAAGTACAATTGAGATGTTTAACACAATGGCATGTTCCTCTTCATTAGCCCCTTTTACACATAAGCCTGTTAATGTGTGGAGTAGTATGTAATATATAATTGAGACTGCGTGTATGGCTGTGTCATTTAGGTTATTATTACATCATCCAATGTTGTGGTTTCGATGCCTACGTAACGCCAAAAATGTGTGAGTCATAGACAGCATCTACGAGAGCTTTTGTGTTTATTACGTCAATGCTATACAGTAATTCTTGGCAAACTGTACATTTTCTGGACTGTCCTGTGATCTTTAAAAGTATATAATAAGATAATGGCAGTCTGTCACTACTAGGGACAGATCAGGTGCAGGACAGGCTTTATGTACTAACAAGACCAACCAGGTATAGGGCTAAGTTATTATCTGGTTGGTAATGCTGCCAAGTGGCCAGCCAATTAAGAGACATTGCAGAAAATGCAATTAAACCAGCCAGCCAGCCGATATTCAACAAGTATACAAAGGCATAAAGCCTAGCCGAGCTACTCAGGTAGTTTGAAACTTTACATGCACATAAAACGTGCCCCAACCAACTATTCCAATTGATCCAACTCGTACAAAGTTGGTCGAGGCTTTGCTGGATATTTCTATTCATGTATGAATTCTAAAACTTATATTATTAGGTCTTTACTACATTGACGTCAAACAAACGCAGTGTGAACGATACCTTAGACTTTATATTGTGCTAGTTTTTGCCCGCGGCTTCGGTCGCGTAAAAGTAGGTAAGGTTATATATGTTACAGTGCTTTTAAAAAAATAAAATATACCTTAAGTTACTTGGTGGTTTCTAATAAAGAAATAATTTTAGAATCGGAAAAATAATTTTTGAGTTCAATCCTTACAAATATTAAAAAAAAAAAGAAAATTAAATCTTTCATCATTATAATATTTGTTTAAACTAATGTAGATTGACTCGGCGTTTGTGTGGCGTACACGTTTTATACCTTCGATGTATGTTGTTTATTTTATGGAGTTTTTATTTAACTTGACTCGTCAGTCAAATTAAATCAACCGGTTGAGTTGACTTTTGGTATACTTGTGTAACTTTAGAGATAGCGTAATAAACTTGAACAATGGAGATGGTCTTATAGTGGAGTCATGAGGTGGCTAGGATGCTATGCTTGATCTACTAACACAGGTAAATTTTACTTAAAGGGTACCAAATAGCTTATTTGTTATGTAAATTTTAATGTTCTTTTCCTTTTATTAAGATACATGCCAGATCTAAAGTTGAATATCCTAGTGGATATATCTTAAGCACCTGTGATCGTTCGTAGTTACGTGCGCCTTAAAAAGTTAATTATCGCTAACTTTAACGGTGCAGGAAAACATCGTAAGGAATCCTACATGTCTGGGAGTTCTCCATAATGTTCTTGAAGATATGTGAAGTCTCCCAACTCGCGCTGGATTACGGCCTAAGCCTACTCATATAGAGTAGTGGCCCGTGCCCAGCAGTGGAGCAGTTTATATACAGAGCTGATATTATTATTAAAAGTCCCCCAAAACACGGGCTTTATTACCAGCGCGGTAGAAGTCATAAAACAATAAGAATAAAATGCTATATATTTAGTTGGTAAGCCAATAAATACATTAATGCTCACTATTTTTAAGCCCTTGAAGACATAAGTGTGATAGTAGCTTTATTGCAATCAACATCGGTAAGACTACTTTGGCGGAGCACAACGTTGTTCAAAGTTTTGATATCAGACTTGTTATACAGTGTTTCGTGGAATGTTCTAGTAGAAATAACTGTAGTATATTTTAGGCTTAGTTAAGACAATAGCCTTTTGAGTTGTTGGACAATGTCAGTCAACTCAATAGGGAGGATGGCTTTTGATATGATTTTATATATAGTGGTTTGGTGTATCTTGTAACGTGCTATTCAATTAATATTGATTGCACGAATGACTTACTGGTCTAAGTGCTCATTTCGTTACTGCCACAGCACTGAATGTTGTGAGTTTGAATTCCACACGAAACAAACACATGTGTGAGCCACAGATGGTTGTGCTGAGTTTGGATGTTCTTTGTGTCCGTTGCTGAAAAGTTTGTAAAGTCCCCCGCGATACAAAAATTATTTCAAGTGCGGGAGATGCCTTTAAAAAAGAATATATATATATATATATATATATATATATATATATATATATATATATATATATATATATATATATATATATCAAATAACAATAAACTTTTACCTATGTATTCTTTACATAAATGGTTGGATGCGGGTGGCTCAAGACCGGTCTGTGTGGAAAACCTTGAGGGAGCCCTATGTCCAGCAGTGGACGTCTTTCAAATGAGATGATGTATTCTTTCTTTTTAAACTTATTATAATATCAGCCCTGTATTAAACTGTCCCATTGCTGTGCACGGGCCTCTTCTTAGTGTGAGAAGGGTTAGGCCATAGTCCACCACGCTGGCCTGGTGTGGATTAGCAGACTTCACAGACTCACAATGTTTTCATTCACCGTTAAAGCGAGCGATAATTAACTGTTTAATACACCCATAACTACGAAAAGTCAGAGATGCGCGCCTTGGGATCAAACTCGTGACATCTGCGTGGAAGTGCAACAGTTTCCCACTAGGCTATCGCTGCGTTTTTAAACTTAACAACTTTTATTTTGTACCATTTTTTTACAAAACTCAATACTACCTATCTATAGTAATAAAATCATATTTTAAGATATAGAAAATTACATGCGCTTTGCCCCCCAATATACAATGCCTCCTTCTCCTAATATTAAATTACACTGGACAATCAATTTGGAACGACACTTCAACACCAACCGTTTAACCGTGTTGTCTCGACAAAGTCAGGAACAAAAGTGAGTGACAGCCGTTATAGTTTCGTTTAAAAAAAAACACTGGTACCGCATGATTTGACGTCACGTTCGTCTTGATTTTAATATTTTTCTAGTGAAGTCAAACGAGTGCGACAACACAACCTATTTTGGTATAAAAAAATCAAATAATGAATTATGAAAAGTGGTAGAACAAAAGTTGTTAAGTATGGTATAAAAACATCATGGATTTTAGGTTATTAAAATTTTTAATTAATCCTGTAGTAGTTATAATCTATGCTAATTATTATCTTCTCTATTATGAACAGCAGTTCTATGAAATATGTATTCAGTTCCGTTTGCAATTTAAATTTAAATCGTTTGTTCCGTTTGTAATAAAGTTGCTGAAATGGTATTGCAACAAGTTAAATTCATTAGTAGTTCCTAATATGAATCGGCAAACTTTTCACATTATGTGAACGAGTCAACGTTTAATTAAAAAGCTAAAACCATATATCATAGACCAACTTTACTCGTATAACGAACTAGAACCTGCGGCTCCGCTAGCGTTAATCTAAATGTATTTGTTGTCTTTGTCAATACATTTTTATGGCTCGGAAACAGGTCTTTTTATCTGGATAATAAGTACCGTTTGTCTTTTTTTGTACCCCTAACAATGTGTATGCGAAATATCAACGGATCTATTGCTGTTGCGCTGGGTTCGAACGAAATATGTATCAATGTGCAAAAGCTACAACTACAGCTCGGACTATACTATACTACTGAATACTATACTACAACTACTACTACTATACCTCTGAAGTCATCATATCGTATTCCCCTGTTTCCTCGTCAATAACTAAACCGATTTTCATGTTATTTTCATAAACAATATGACAATAGCTATATCGTATGATTTTTTTATTTTATTAGTCTTGTTAATTTGTTTGATGAGTAATTAACCAGCAAAACAATATTTCAAACGAAAGCAGCAGTATAACCGACTGAGTTATTTAATTGTTTGAATGTTTTTTATGGTTCTATAGTTGGTTTAGTCCTTATAATAAAAACATTATATAAATTACAAAAACATAGAAACATAGCTTTGGTGGATAGTAATAATAATATTCTATCACATACATACAACACTATCTAGCTCAAAGAGCTTGTACTATGGGTACTAGACAATGGATAAACATACATATATACTTTTTTTTGTAAATACCTACATATTATACATAAAAAAAACCCAGACCAAGACAAACATCCATGTTCATGCACGCAAATGATTGACTTGTGCGGGAAACGAACCCACTACCTTAGGCATGGTAATCGGTTACACTAACCACTACGCCATCAAGCCGAAAGATGTAAATTATCCCTTGATTTATTATTGCCCGTTCATTATCCACAGAGAAAATAGAGGCATAAGTTTATATGGACGAAACCTGCACTTCCTCTTAAGCTAGATTTATTCTTTTCATTCCTAATAAAACATAGGTCTGTTTGAGACTATTATGTATGGAGATCTGTTTGATTTCCTGGTCGGGCATAGTCTTTTTGGGTTCGGTCTGGAACTGTGCCCAGAAGACGACAACAGATCCGCCCCTCATTAAGTCGGCTCCAAGAAACAGCTGATCGAATGTAAATGTAATATTCCACCAAACCTTTTGCAGATATAGATGTAACACAGGTATGTATTAGCTCAGGATTTTTGAGCTATAATATCAACTAGCGATGGCCTAGTGGGAAACCGTTGGACTGCCATGCAGAGGTCTCGACTTCTCTGACTTTTCAAAGTTATGTGCGTATTAAATAGTTAATTATCGCTTGCTTTAACGGTGAAGGAAAACATCGTGAGGAAACCTGCATGTCTAAAAGTTCTCAATAATGTTTTCTAAGATATGTAAAGTCTGCCAACCCGCACTGGGCCGGCGTGGTGGACTATAGCCTAATCCTTTTCGCACTGAGATGAAACCCGTGCCCAGCAGTGAGATAATTGAATACAGGGCTGATATTATTATATATTCATCTTAAGACTGCGCCGAACGAAATGTGCCAAAACAGGCGGTCACAATTAAGTTGATACAATCAACACTGTTTGTTCAATACAAATATACATTTACCATAACAATGAATGTGTTTACAATTAATCCGTGTAAAAAACTTAAAATAATTAATATTTTCGCCTACAAAATTACGTGCACGAAAAATGCAAAAACGTAATCTCGTGTTACGTAATTTTAAGATTCTAACAGTAGAAATCTATCCTATTTTACAGCTTAAACGAAACATAAATAGTTATATTACAATTTTTTTGTCCCAAATATTTAAGTTATTGGTTGACGATAAACATACATATTTATCAAAAAAGCACTTCAAATCCACCATACAATTTTACTATGGCGGCCGCGCGCCGATTTGAATATCGAGCTCTGTCTTTCAGTACAACCGCGTTTTATGCTCGGTGCAGTCTTAATGCATATTATTTTTATAGGAATCCTCCGCTCCATGTATGAATTCTCTGTTGCAATAGACTTTTCGGTACAACCATTTGTGGACTACGCCAACTTTTGTCCCGTGTCAAACCAACGACACTTGAATTATTATGCTAAAAAGTTGCCATAACAGACGCACAAAATCGCACCATGAGAGCCGTTTCTACTATTTTAGTACGGACCCCTAACAAAACGTACTGGTAAGTACAAATTATGAATAAAAGGACCTACTCGCGCTGTAGTTGTCAGTAAACGTAGTGAGATTATCACGGTTCCCTGGCCGCTACTTTGCAAAGTAACTCGACTGAAAGGGAACAAGATAATACTTTGTATACCTACTCTTTGTATAATTCTATGTACTTTGTTTAAAAAGAAAGGTATTTGTTTTTCTTTGCTTGTTGTCTTAGTTGTTATCTGACCTTATATTTATTACTAGCTTCTTCTCCTTAGCCTTTATTATTCCCAAGTCACTTGGGGTCGGCTTTTCTAGTCTAACCGGATTTGACTAGATATCAGTTTTTACACGGAGCGGCTGCCGCCTGACCTCCGCAACCCGAAGGCTAACGATACCCTAAGGCTAGACTAGAGTCAGGATATTATAGAGCACTAACTTCCCAATAACGACTGCCATAGATGTTCATGGCAGCCGGGACCGATGGCTTAACGTGCTTTCCAAGGTACGGAGTAGGCGATAATTGTCAATCAATACGCACATAATTTCGAAAAGTCATGTAACTTCTGGGTTCGAACCCGAGACTCTCTGCATTGCAGTCTGTTGATCTCCCTACTGAGCTGTCGCGGCTACTTGCTATTATTGGTGACCCGCGCATCTTCGTCTGCTTCACATAGGTAAGAGAATTTCCCCAGTTATGCAACATTTTTTGTCACGCTCCGCTCCTATTGGTTGTAGCGTAATGTTATATCGCCTATATAGCCTTCCTCGATAAATGGCCTATCCAACACTAAAATATTTTTTCGATTCGAACCGTTAGTTCCCGAGATTAGCGCGTTCAACCAACCAAACAAACATACTCTTCAGCTTTATAATATTAGTATCTATTGTATATTAATACGTGAAGCAAAATCTTTGTACCCCTTTTTACGAAAATTGCGCAGTCGAAGGAGTATAAAATTTGGCACAGTTAAAGTTTATATGGAGAAGGAGGGGCGAATCCTAATATTTATATAAAATATGCATTAAAATACATTAAATTAATGAAAAACATCACACGCACGTAACTATGGTTACATATATCAATATATAATGACATACATACGTCAGCAATATCTTACAGGCAAACTTTGGTTGAATTTCGAGCACTAGGCGACCGCTAGTAGATTTAAAGAAGCGAAAATACATAGATACATTGTATCACGGCTATATTGCCGAAAGCATAAGTAGAGACGTAGGATAACCATATTTTGTCAGTTATGGTTTTCGGTGTAATGACATAGGAGATAAGACTATTGTCTTATACAGGGCAGAATTTGTGCACTGTTCACCTGACCCGGAGCTCGAACCTAAGACCTTGTGTACCGCTAAAGATCTTATATTTAGGATGCAAAAGCGATGTATAAGGTCAATGTGAGGTCTGGAAATAACGCTTTTTTGTATAGACCTATTAAAGTTTTGAAACATACTATTATAAAGTATGTGTAGTCTCACGACCCTATCCCCACAGGGGTTGGCATTAGTATATTACCAGTATGTAAATAAACAGTAGTTTGGTGTGTGGTGTCAGGCTGGTAAATATACTCAGAGAATCGCATGATCTGTTGCCGCTATTGAAATTAAACCACTTTATACGGATTTTGTGAGTTGTATATCGCGTTGTTTACACTTTTGTTACATAATTTTGCAATATTACACTACTAGTGAATGTTTAATACGATTAAGGTAAAATTATTAAATATACACATCAGCAGAATCTTCCCTAGATTCTGTTTATATGTGTATATTTAATAATTTTACCTTAATCCTAAATTATTTACGCCTTTATAGTTTAAAATCTTTTTAGTTGCCATAAAATATTTAAATACAGAAATGAACCACGTTTATAGTAATATCAAAATTTTAAACTGTAAATAAAAAAGCAAAAGAAAAGCAAATTACGGCGAAAAAATTGTTAGTAATTCGTTACTACTCTGAGAGTCATGTCACGTCGTCATTTGAGTCGAGATGAAATATTACGAGCCGTAGGCATGTTAGAAAATGGTGCTATTCAACGCGTCATTGCTGAGGCTCTTCACGCCAGCCATAACGTGATATCAAGGTTGTGGTCACGTTATCGCAGGAGTACCACCAGCTGCTGGTAAGCGACCAAATCGTGCGAAGGAGGTTGCATGAAGTTGGTCTTCATGCTTGAAGACCGCTACGTATTGCGACGTTGTAATCGCAGTCGGCGGCTTTCATGGGCTCGGAAGCATTTACTATGGAGTGACGTACAATGGTCTTTGATGCTGTTCATCGATGTGTCCCGGTTTGGGTTTCATCCGGATTCACGAAGAACACGCGTTTGGAGAACTCCATGGACAATTAGCCGTCTACGGCACCTTCAGGAGGTCCACTCATAACAAGGCGGGACAATCACGGTGTGGGCAGGCATTCGTCTTGGCGGACGAACCCAGCTAGTTTGGATCCAAGGCAGCATGACACAAAAATACCATAAGAGATAGTAGAGTCTATTATTGTCCCATACAGAATCCAAATAGGCTTAGGAATTTCTACTCATGCACGATAATGCTCCTTTCCATACGGCGCGACTGGTGTCAGCCGCTCTCCGAGACCACGATATTTAAGTTTTGAATTGGCCTGCACAGTCGACTTCAATCCTATCGAGCATGCCTGGGACATGTTACAACGAAAAGCTTTGAGAGATCATTCTTCCATTTATTATGTCAGAAAATTCTTCATAGAATTTAGATATTTGATAAAATTTGAAATTTGTTGATGTGTGTATTTAGATTTCAATTTGCACTTTTCCCGACGTTTCGGTTGCTACGAAATATAAATAGATTTAATAGTTTAAATAATTTTATTAGCTTATAAATTAGTAAAATTCAATAGTAGTAGTAGTGTAATAGTTTCAAAATTATGTAATACAGTGATAAATAAACAACGCGATAAAATCCGTATATAGTAGTTTAATTTCAATGAATAACATTCGCGTAAACAGAAGAAAATATTATGTAAATCGTGAATATTATTGTTAATTATTATTATTATGATTTTCTTTTGTAATTTTGGTTAAAACACATTAATTATTTTTTATGTTACTAATTTGTATGCCAATATTGGCAAAGCATAGCGCACTAGATATTTTCTATCCAAGATCTTAATATATAAATACCTATGTTTGACAAATAAATGATAATGATTATGCCCGACTTGGGAAATGAACCCCATGCACAGCAGTAGCATTGACTACCGTTACGCCACCGAGGCCGTTTTGCCATTATGTGAATTATTATTCAGCCAATTCTAATTTGAACAACTTACCACAATAACTTACTACAAAATAAATGTTCCTTACAACATCTGGCCTAGTTAAAATAGTTTAATGAAACCTGATTTGTTAATGGAACTGAATCAAGTCGGAAAATCGTTTCGCCTTTAAAGTAAAATAAATAAGAAACACTACTGTAGTGCTATAGAATAACTTATATTTAAGTAAGTAATTGAATCTTTTACAAACGGTTGTTTAAAGTAATAACTGGTGTTTCTTTTCAGCTTTTGAAAGTATTGCTATTTTGTTCTTTTTTAATAGTTATAAAGGTTTGGGACTACCTACGGCTTCGCTACTGTGGTCTCAAATTTTTCACATTAAAACCGTACATTTTGCTGAAGTAAAAAATAGCTTATGTTATTTTCTGACACACTAACATTTTCGACGTGAAAACTTATTGAATTGCTTAACATAGTATCTACACATATAGATATATGAAAAGAAAACGTTGTACTTACTCCTTTTTTAAGCGTATTGCATGCTCAGCGGAGTGTGAGATGTGTCAAAGTGACAGGTTATACAAAGTAGGAATGCAGAAAGATAAAAGTAACAACAAGAAAATAAAAACTGCGGCAGTAATAATAATAATCTTTGAAACACTTTAGAAGGTTTGTGATGCTAAAATAACTATTTAGTTGTTTCGCGATTCACGCAATCATCAGATATTAAATCTCATTTGACGAGCGTGCATAAATAACTGACGTGACACAGATATCAGAATAGTTGTGATTAGCAATTTATAATCTGTGACAAGGCTAATGAAAATTATTATTATTATTATGTTTCTCTTATCACAGATATTTTGCTATATTAGAAAAATACCTGGCCCTTTGTTATGTTTACACGGAGACATGGGTCCAACGTGAAGAGGCCCTTCGAGAGTTTTAATCAAAAGGTGGGATGGAACACCGGCAGCGGCACTAGCCGTAGCAGGCGTAAGACTATTGCTACGTATGGATTCTAATATATGGGTATATTGGTAGTTTTATTATGTTTCTTTTATCACAGGTATTTTCAAAGATATTATATTAGAAAATACCTAGCCCTTTGGGAGGCTTACACGGAGACATGGGTCCAACGTGAAGAGGCCCTTCGAGAGTTTTATCAAAGGTGGGATGGAACACCTACAGCGGCATTAGCCGCAGCAGGCGTAGGACTATTGCTACGTATAGATTCTAATATATGGGCTATAGGTATGGGTGTTTGGTGGACCGGTATATTGCTAACTATGGATGGAAAACGGCGTCTGCCCTGAATACTCTAATAGCATCAATGCAACGGGCAGACGGTGACTCGCCAACTCACTAGATAGGCCCCCTGAATAGCCACTATAGGCATACAAGCCAGCAGCAGAGGGCAACACCGGTGCGAGTGGCTAGGGGTGTCGAGCGGTGCGGCGCCGGTTTCACCATAGCGGGTCTCGTGATAACGGAGACCCGAAGCGGGTTTCCCCGTAGTTATGCCCTTGAAAATGACACTTCCATCCCCAAGCATATAGCTCTAGCGGCCCCCCTATGACCGGCCGACCAAGGCAAGCCAGAGTTGAGAGTCCTACGGGCGCTCTTGAAGTACCACCCCAGCCAACCAGTAACGGCAAGCAGGGGACGAGGCCCTAACCAACTCTCTGAGGCATTCAGGACCGCAGTGTCGCCACTCACATTCAGCCCGCCACAAGCTGCCCTGCGGTTTGTGCGCTTTAATTTAACCTGGTGATACATTTTTTGTTTATATTACAAGGCGAACGTGATAGTTTAAAAGCTAGTGTACTGTGCCCTCCGATATCGCGTTAGTCTCATGACGAGATAACGACTGTCCCAGAGGGGACATGTATTATTATTATTATTATAGCCTCGTGAGACGGACGTGTATAAATATACTAGTACTGTCAAACCTGTAATTGCTCCCCAGATAAGCAATTTGATAGGGGTTGTTTTTGACGACGACAACAACCCGACATTTTACCCTAATTTAGGCTACATTAAAGAAGATGTGAGATAACGTACCTTTTGGGAGACTACAAAAACTGGAATGAAAACTAAAATAAGGTCAAATCTCTGTTCATGTTATATATATACATTAATTGTTGGTATATCTACGAAAGGGTAGGCAGAATATGATTGATTTCAACCGTAATCTTATCATCCGAATCATGATAAAACGCCATCATGTAATAATTCGATTGTTATTCGAATAATAATTGGTGACAGCAGTTTGGCAATATAAACATGACTAACGTGACTGCCTTAATAACGCCGGTCCCGTTATTGAGGCAAGTAGCTAAACCAACAGCAGTCCATGAGCTCTCCGGTTCGATTGACGTAAGAGGAAAAGAGTTCTATCATAAAAAAAATTGTGGCAACTCCGACTAATGAATTGCTGCACGTAAACAACAAAAGTGGAATCTAAACCATATTTGGCAACATATGGGTGTAACCCGCCAAACCCTTCACCTTTGGGAATGGAGTGGCATGTATGTACAGCTCAGTGCCTAAAATCTGACCGGTAGACGGCTATAACCGAAAACTTTTAGCCATGCTTAACAAGGTCCATAATTGCAACCACACACACACACATAAACAAACCATCTCCAATTATACTGACGTGACTCTATGTATGTACATCAAGCAGTAAACTATAAATCATTTAACCTCTATTCACGCAGATTACCGAATAATCCAAAGCTGTCACTTAAGTGACCATCTATCAATACAATGAAGGTCCCTCGACGACCAATTATTATCGTACGATTATTCGCTCTAGGGACGCAGCGTTACTTGATTGTTCTCATAGTAATCGAGGCTAATGTTATAATTCACTTATGAGTAAAGCCTTCAGAGCAAAATTTGTGTGCGGTTGTGGCGTTAATTGTTTTAGTTGCAAAAGTTGTTTGAGAGTATATTGTAATTATTTGGTCATTCACAGTCCGTTTGGTGCAGCTGCGTAATTATATTCTCGAGATTACTGTTGAGCCATTATCGAATACACATTCGACATAGAATAAATAATCGAACGATCGAATAATAATAATAGTCGAATGGATGAATTGTTGATTGATTACATAAACTAATGCCACAGTTTATCAACATGATTCCTGATGAAAGCTGAAAACAGTTGTTGAGTTCTCGACCGGTACATAAACTACCGAAATAGCACAGTATAGTAAATAGAAAATTTATCAATGATTGATTTTAAATTTAACAAAAATTTTAACAACCGAATCATGATTTAACTTTACCATATAATTATTCCATTGTTATTCGAATAATAATCAGTGACAACGCCTAAATAAACATTGTAAATTATATTTAAATTGCAAAATATGTAATTGTTTAATTTATTATTGTGACAATCGCGTTTTCCTTCCTGGGAACCTGTTGACTACGTCCTGACGTCTAGTGTCATAAGCGCTAATGAGATTGCCGAAATTTGCTGAAATTCGACCGACATTCCTCTGTTACTAGCAATCCCCTGAAAGCCTCTTCAAGTTTGTTCTTGACATCCTCCTTTTCGTATATTCGATTTTTTTAAAAGACATCTCCGCTGTCTTAGTAATTCCTGCATCGCGGGACTTTACAAAGATTCAAACAGGGGATACAAGATTCAAGAAGAAACTCTCCCACCGGGAAGCGACCAACCCTGGCCAGTGTGGAATAGTTTAAATAGACTGCGAGCACAAATGGGACGGTGCAAACATAATTTATGTAGATGAGGAATCATGATCATGGATCAGTCCCAAACTCACTGCGACTGTGGTGCACCCAGTCAAACAATGATGCACCTACTGATCTGTCCAGCATGTCCTACATCCAGCACAAGAGCCGACCTCAACATCGCCACTGCTGCCGCCATAGCGGACGCAACTTTCTGGGCCAAGACCATTTGACCGCAAAAGGGGACAAGGGCATTGACTCGAAAAGAAGAAGAAGAACACTCACACTCGAAACTATAGTACCGTATGTAATTAATGTTCGGTGGGAGGATCGAACCTACAACATTCGCAATTGGCCGCCATGGCCTCACCATTTGCCTCAAATGGTGAGGCCACCGCTTAAACCACTGTCCGATTCGTGCATTAGTTATGCTGGCAGTTTAATCTCTGAATCGATATACATTACTTCAAAAATATATAGCCAACTAAAAAAAGAATGTTTGAAGGTCACGCGGCGGTATAGACTATATAAATTGAATGTGAAGCGCCGCAAGAGAGGTGCGCTTTAAGAAATTGCTCTTATATGAGACGGCTGAGTACATACCATTGAAATAGATATGATAATATACTACAGTAATGTTGCGGCGTTTCATGTTTCAGTACGACGCCGACGTTGCAATACGTTTTTCACGGTACTATCGTGTTGAGCGATTTTATAATTTTGTGTATTCTATCGGTATCTATACTAATATTATAAAGAGAAAAGATTTGATTATTTGTTTGTTTGTAAAGATTTAAATGAAAAACTACTTAACTAATTTTAAGAATTCTTTCGGCAGTATTTTTCTCCAAGTAACATATGCTATACTTTGTTTAAGAAACACCTACTTCTACGCCACCGAAATGCGGGAAAAGTTAGCCGTTATTTATGTTTTATTTTTCGGCCGCCAGTAATTACTCAACAATACTTATATTACATACATGGTTTAAAAATTTTGTTTGGTTGTATAATCTTTTAAGGTAGCCACTGCATGCACAAATAGGGTAGCTTGAATTTTAATTAAATATATAGATTAGATTTTAATATAATTTTGACATTTACAAGATGATGCAATCAATTAAAATAAAACGAATTAAATTATTTACAACAATTAAAAAATCAAGAAGTAAATTAGAACTAAATTTATGGAATAATATGATTTGGTGTTTAAAAGTAATTAGATTAAAGATGAAATAAATAAAAGTTGTCATAAAATCAGCATAAAATAAAATAAAAAGTAAAATATATAGCTGTTAAAATTTTATCAAACGTGGCCAAGGTAAGACAACAAAACAATAGAACCTTTGTATCTGAGATCCATAAACCTAGAGGCCCATTCAATAAATGCCTTCCGATATCTCAACTGTAGATTAATATATAGCAAGATTATTCAAACCATTGAGATATTCATACAATCGAATTGTAATAAAAATCGAAACTCCAAATAATTATCATAAGTGTAGGCAAAAAAATGTTCGGATGATTTCATCCAAAGCGAGGACTCCTACCTAATGTAATTGGCAGAGCTTTCTTTGAGGCGACAATGAGAGCAAAATTATTGGCATTATTCACGAAACATGACGTAACAAGATTTCATTTGAATAGAGCTCAATAATGGTAGAAATTCAATATAATTGTGACTGCTTTTGAACGCATGAACTATAATTTAGTAGCGATGTCATTATCATATTACATGGAGCGCATTATGCACCGTACCTCCGGCTTTATTGAATAGAATTGTATGAAACGTAGTTTAGTTGAATTCCAAATTTATAGTTGTGAAATGTTTTATATAGTACAAAGGATATAGAAACGTGTATGGCATAGTTGATGGTAAGCAGCTTCTGTAAACGAACTGTACACAATGAAGTTACACAAGCATTATTTGTATCTATAATATAATAATATTCTACTACATACACACAACAACATCTAGCCCAAACTAAGCAGAGCTTGGACAATGGATAAACATACATATATACTTTTTTTTTGTAAATACACACATATCATACATAGAAACACCCAGACCAAGACAAACATCCATGTTCATGCACACAAATGTTTGACTTGTGCGGGAATCGAACCCGCGACCTCAGGCGTGGCAGTCGGTTACACTAACCATTACGCCATCGAACTTCTTGTCAATAGTATTAGCAGTTTCTGTGACACACAAATAAACGGACAGAAACTCGCATCATAAGGGTTGTCCCGTTTTACTCGGTTTTCATCATAAAAGTTCTGTTACATCTGTGGATTCTGCGCGATATTACTGAACTTTGATGTTGATTGTATACTAATTATCCATATATATTAGTTATGGCAACATTCACTGATGTCGCAATTTTAATTGCTAGATTTTACATTATTTATTATATTTTAATATAATTAGTTTGTTGAATTTAAACTACTATATACGGATTTAATTGCGTTGTTTATTTTACACTGTATTACATAATTTTGAAACTGTTACACTACTACTACTACAATTGAATTTTACTAATTTATAAGCTAATAAAATTATTAAAACTATTTAAACTATTTGTTTTTAGGTTTAGACTTTCCCCGACGTATCCGTTGCTTTTCAGCAGCCATGGTCACGGGGAGACTAAGATGGTAATTGTGTCAATGTTCCAGTGTAGTTATTTAGTTTATTATTAATTAGTTTGTTTATGTAAAATGTCATTTTATGCTACATTTTAAATAAAAATATTTGTTTAATTACTTTCAAAAGTATCAATTAATTTAATTGTTGTTATTAAATCCATTAAATATATTTATGCATATGCCGCGAAAGGAAATTCGTTTCAACCAGGTGTCCCAAAGACACCGCACGCGTTTCTTCTGGTTGAAAGTTCTATGTCCTTTTCTGTACTCTGACAACATATATGCGAAATATCATGATGATCGGTTGGGTAATTAAGGCGTGTACGCGTAAAAAACAAACTCTATCACATTTAAAATATTAGTTAGGAAAGCGTTACAACTCGAGCATGACAACAGTCAGTGCAGCAGAGCCGAGCCGTTCAATACGAGCGTCACATGTTCCAATCGACTGACAGACTTTTCGACAACCCCTTTGAGTGTTCATCCATTCCAATTTAGTACTAGTGATCGCGTCGTGGCAAGAATGGAGCACGCTTGAACTTTGATCTCAAAGCGAACGTTCGACACGTTTATGTGTATTGCTGTAATGTCCCAAGATCACCTCGAATGATACATTATAAGCAAATGTAACAAGTCAATCGCCAGCTTTACCCTGTATTTATGTAACAGGTTGGCATTTTCTCCGACGAAGACTGCTCGGATGACGTTGTGGGTTTGATTGAATGTCTGTAATGTCCCCTGCGACACAGGAATTACACCTAGTGTGGGCGAGGGCAAGAATTTTTTATTTTAAGGCAACTCCTTAATATAAAAAATTCTTACCCTCGTCGAGTAATCGCCTATGCCGAATCAAGTTCTTTAAAATCGGCGCGGCCTTTTTACGTTAAGCCCGAACAAAGCCAGACAGTTAAAACCTTTGTTTTGGGTGCAAATCTCTATAAATAATAATAATAATCTATCACATACATACAACACCATCTAGCCCAAACTAAGCAGAACTTGTACTATGGATACTAGACAATGGATAAACATACATATATATGTATACTTTTTGTAGATACATACATATTATACATAGAAACACCCAGACCATGACAAACATCCATGTTCATGCACACAAATGTTTACTCACTACACGTTTAATCGTTTTTCAATATGACATAACCTGGTTTATAATATTGATACTAAATATTGGAGTGTCGGTTCTTGACCCGGTAGGCTTCGACGAATGCAATAAGCTTAACGTACGTGGGTGTGCTTGTAGAAAATACAAGTACCTGGATGAGGTAGACAGCGCTACACGTATTATCTGTTATCTCTATTCTTCGTGTCCAGTAAGATAACATTATTACAATCAGAGACAGTACATAAAGCGATGTGTAACTATTGTTTACGATTATGAATTTCAATTATTAAATAGAGTTATTATTTAATGGAAGTGTATCATTCATAGGGAGATAGCTATAGGATAAATCTTGGGGCCGACACAAAAGATCCCAATGGGTCGAAGTATCGCCGGTCTGTACTGACTGGCCCCCACACATAAGATAAGATAAGATAATGGAGGTGTATTTTAAAATTAACTTTTCTTCAGAATTAAACTGCTTGATACACATCTTTTGCCGCGGTTTCCTTATACAAAAACACTACTTAAATTTACTCTCTCTGCGACGTTTCGGTTGCTTCTCAAGAGTCATAGTCACGGGGAAACTGATCGTGAACCAACCTAAACGAACATATAATATATTTAAAAGAAATATTAATAAAACCGCGCTAAATGCCGTATGTAGTTGTTTAATCTCAATGTATAACATTCGTGTCCGTTGTTTGAATGCTTGTTAAATCCGTCGCGACATAGATATAATTCCTAGTGCGGGCGTTTTCTTTTAAAAGTGAGAAAAAGAGACCAACGGAAAATAATTTTCTTCAGAGTATTAGAATAAGTAAATTATTAATATTTGTGTAATACTAAGGTAGTAAGGTCTGCTTTGGTCTCCATACTCTATACAACCCCTCGAAGACACAAGTATGCGCGTTTACTGCCAAGAAGGACCCTTTTATCATGGCGCCACAGTTCCAAGGAGTTGCTCTCCGTATCGCCGAAAGTATTGGGATCCTCGGAGTGGAAATCTAGAAATAAGTCCAGTTTGGTAGTCACTTGGAGGACAAAGCTAAATTAGCGAACAAAAAAGTGGGTGTACTGAACAGGGCGAGGCGGTACTTCACACCAGGTCAACATCTTGTGCTTTACAAAGCACAGGTCCGGCCGCACGTGGAGTACTGCTCACATCTCTGGGCAGGGGCCCCTAAATACTAGCTCGACCCACTTGACTCCCTACAAAGACGGGCAGTTCGAATCGTTGATTATCCCATTCTCACGGATGGATTGGAGTCATTGGAACAACGGAGAGACTTTGGGTCTCTCTGCGTGCTCTACCGACTCTTTCACTGGGAGTGCTTTGAAGAACTGTTTGATTTGGTACCAGCGGTCCCTTTCTGTCACCGTATCACTCGACAACGAAGCAAGGTTCATCCATATCACCTGGAAGCGTTCAAATGCAAGAAGGTACGCTTTCAGCGATAATTTCTCCTACGTACGTGCAAGCTCTGGAATGAACCGCCTGCTTCGGTGTTTCCCGAGCGCTATGATATGTCCTTCTTTAAACGAGGTTTAAAGATAGTTCTTCTTTCACGGTAGGCAGCGGCTTTGCTGTGTCCTAACATTGCTGAAGTCCATGAGTAGCGGTTACCACTTTCCATCAGGTGGGCCACTTGTTCGTCTGCCATCAAAGGCAATAAAAAAGAAATGATTGTATGTACCTATTGTGTTTTGGATACATGTATTTTTCTTTATTTCCTTTTTAGACAAGATTACTGTCTACCTAGTGCTACTCATGTTGTGTAGACTTGCTATACCAGAACATTTATTTTTCTTTTCTTTTAAAAACAGCAACACTCACACTAGGATTTGTCCTGTATCGCGAGGGACTTTACATACAACGGACACAAACAATTATTGCTGGATGACAAAAATTTTCGTCTTGTATGGGTATCGAACCAACAACACTTAGTGCAGTGGCAACGACGAGGCGAGGACTTAAGCCACCATGCCATACGTGCGTATACATCTATATATTAATACGTGAAGCAAAAACTTTGTACCCCTTTTTACAAAAATTGCGCGAACGAAGGAGTATGAAATTTGGCACAATTAAAGTTTATATGGAGAAGGAAGGGTGAATCCTTATATTTTTATAAAATATGCATTAGAAATACATTAAATTAATGGAAAAACACTACACGCACACAACCATGCATTAGACACACGCAGTCGAATCGTGTTCGTAGTATTTCGGCATGGTTCGTCTGACGTCGTACAATTCTTTGTAACTATGGTAGCCTATACCTTATTTATATGTAGTAGAGAAAAACAGAAAACAAAGTAGCAAGCTTAGGAATTTTGATCGAATTTTGACCACAGGCGACCGCTAGTACATTCATGAATGGTTGTTAGCTTTAAGCAACAACCAAGAACATCGGTTATTTATCGGTATCCTAACACACCTCATCAGATTGCACTAACTTCATACATACTGAGAGATCTTTAAAATATATAAAAGTAGGTTTTGTTATAGCAGTAAAAGCACTGTTACTAACAAGTAACAGTCTTTTCTTTTAAATGAGATATAAAGTAATATAGCTTTCTAATGGAGAAAGAATAAAAAGAAATCGGTTGGATAGTATTTGAGTTAAACCGTTACAAATAAACAAAATATCAAATCTTTCCTCTTTATGATATTACATACATACATACATAGATTCACGTCTGTTCCCCAAGGGGGTAGGCAGAGACTACGGATTTCCATTTGCTACGATCCTGACACACTTCTCTGGCTTCATTCACTTTCATAACATTCCTCATACACGCTAGCCGGTTTAAGGTGCTCTTAATCCAGAACGTCTCCGATTTAATCGAAAAACATTCGCCTAGGTCTTCACCTTGCGACTGTTCCATTCACACTAGCCTTATAAACTTTCTTAGTCAGTCTTTTCTCGTCCATTTTTTCTACATGCCCAAACCAGCTTAACATGCCCTTTTCTATTCTCGTCACTATATCCACTTTCATGCCGCATCTCTCTCTAATTACACTGTTCCTTATTCTATCTTTCAGAGTCACACCACATACATTTATCAGCGTTCTCATTTCTACAGCATTTATTCTGCTCTCATGCTTCTTTTGTCATACCAAACTTTCACTTGCATGCATAAGTGTAGGCACTAATAGTCCTCTATGAACAGCCAAACATGCCTTTTCGGATACATTTTGACTGTTCATAAAAGCGCGTAGAGCGCCATTCACTTTATTGCCAGCAATCGTTCTCCTTTCAATATCTCCCTTATGTGTACCATCCCTTGTAAACAAAGTACCCAAATATACAAACTCTTTCACTTTCTCCACTTGTTCTCCATCAATCATAATATTGCACATACTCATGCACTCCTCCTTTCAAATACCATTATTTTCGTCTAGCTTACATTCATTTTCATTTCTTTACTCTCAAAAGCACCATGCATAATAGTTACCATCGCCAGATAAAGTACAATACAATATTATTATTATTCCTAAAGGTGTTTTATGAAACATTATGGCAGCTGATAAATCAATCTTCGGCATGTCAGTGCTCGTTGGCTTACTTAAGAGTTTCTTTTAAGGTTCGAGCGATCAATCACTATTCCTACCTGCTATTTCCAAAAACAACATAAATGTTTGGATGAAATTATTACTATACGTACATTTTACTAGACGAAGTGCGATCAGATACAGCAAAATAAGGTTAACTGAATAGTAGCTGTGTTGAAGGACTTGAGTCTTTCAAACAACTGACACAAGAATACCTTATAGGTGGAAAAAGTTAGATAATGTTTCATGCTGTTTAGGAATGGAAATCACCACACTTGACGCGATAGCAGTAATAGAGGCGTCCGTGCAGCAAACCACGTATACTCTTCTGTAATTTTAGACTGATTACAAATGTGTTTTATTTGGTGACTTTCGTTGCCACAGCGGTAGTGTGAGCGACTGTTTACATGAGGTCCCTCGCAGTTTGGGCAAAACGACACGAAATGAAAATACCCCTTCGAGGTTATAAGCATAGGAATATGTGTGTATGTATGTTTTTTATTTATCTGGTATACATTGAGAGACGGTAGCCTATTGGCAATTCGTACAGTCCTCAAATTATTATATGAGGACTGTATGAATATACGAACTATGCTCATATTAGGTATATATTAGTATAGATCAGGGGTCACCAATTAGTTTCGATCGGGGTCCGTTTTAAAAATGAAATGACCATCGCGGTCCGTCCAACATTTTATAGAAAAAAATATTTATTAAGTAAATGTAATTAGCTCCTTACTTCGCCCAGCCGTTTTCGAATTGACGTCAACAAAGTTAATACATTTTTATTACGTATTATGTACTCTGTAGTGCAAGTTGCTGTGTTCTCGCGGTCCGCACAAAATGGGTCGGCGGTCCGGATGCGGACCGCGGTCCGACATTTGGCGACTCCGGGTATAGATTATGATTACCAACTACAATACAGTTTTATTTTCCATTTGATTTTATTAACATATTAAGAATAATACACACTCAGTTATATACACCCCCATTAGGAATACTTCCTGTGTCCCCAGGACTTTACAAACATTTACCCAACGGTCACAAAGAACACCTAGACACGGAATAACTATTTGTGTTTCACACAAAATTTTATCCCGTGTAATCAAACCCACAACACTTAAAGCAGCGACAGTGGCAAGTCGACTTCTTAAACCATGACATAAACCGTGCAGTCGAAGATAATAAAAACATGCGCGGCAGTCTTTGGGGACTGCCGATAGAAGTGAAATCTAAGTAACTAGCGTGCGGTGACGATGACGCGAGTTTCACGCTTTTTGTTCACCCAAAAAGTACACATATATACACATTATACATATAGCTCATGGAAAGCGTTCGGTGACGATGAAGCAAGTTCCATGATTTTGTTCACCCAAAAAGTGCTCAACGCGCGTAAAGAAGTTTTCACTTCAAAAATAAAATCTGTGTTCTACAACAAAAAAGCTGTCAAGTTAATCCCCGAACAGAATCCCTACAAAATTAAAAGAAAATTAATAACAATCAGTTTCGCCCGACAGCGGACTATTAATTAGTGTGTCGGCTACGGAGCGGCTGTCCCGTTCCACCTTTACCTCTGCCCTTTGTTGTATTTATTTATAATTTCACGAGTGAAATTCACATCTTGTAGTCAGCTCGTAATGCCGAGGTTCTTTTTTTCATAATGTTTGTTTTAATGGTTTTGCGGGTGCTGTGCCGATGACAGCGGGGAGTTTTAAATATGTTAGAGGTGTGCAAAGTAAATTTGCTTTTGCTTTGAATGTGTTGACAAGTAATTACGTGTGTTACGATTGCGACCTAGACTATGTAAGTATCACGAAGTGTTCGACAATTTTCGAACGTCTTTCATATGTAAATATTTACATTACTAAAATATATTATAATAATGCCTAAACCTTTGAATTCTTATATTCAATATACCTCTGCACGCTTTTGTTTTCTATCGTTCACGATTTGTTATTGCAAAATAATATTTAAAATATAACTTGCTCAAGCCTCAAACATTTATAAACGTGGTGTCTAATTTAAACCGAGTCTATATAGCTCAGAGGAGTTAAAGCTATTTAATAATTAGCGAGTTTTGGTTCTGTAGTTCTAGAAGTAAACAAAAATACGTATACAACTAAGTTTTACTTTTTATGTTTCATATTAATATTAAGTATAGAAGAGCTCCTACAAATTCAAATTTTGAGAAACGTGTAGATACTATCCATTGGAGGTGAAGGTACCAACAACAGTTGAGAGACCGTTGGACTGCCAAACAGAAGTCTTATCTTACCCGGTGGCACATCCATTTTGAAAGTAATATTTGGTTAATAATCGCTTTCTCAAACTACCCAGAAATAGATCGTTAAGAAATCTGTATAATTGCTTGTGTTGTGCGTTGTGCTTTCCATATAGTTTTAAAGGAATTGTTAAGTCTGTTCCATCGTACTGGGTCAGCGTGGTACACACCTCTTATACAAAGAGCCCTGTGCGCAGCATTTGGACAGTTTATAACCAGCTTCAATATGTATAATAACATAGGAACTAACCCGCTACCAACTCACATAGAGACCACACCCTAAACCGTGTTTTCTTTCAGCATTTCATGTTAATTTAATATCAGCTGGAGGCGACGAGCCTGGATACATGTTAAATACGGGCTGTGTAACTATTCACAATATAATATAGGTACCTAACGCAATGTAAAAGCCAGTTATAACATACGGACTAATTGGATACGCAATTTTAGAATAGAATGTGTTATGGCTCGTCCACATCGAGGCAACGAGATGCACAAACCGCCGTGATATCTTGTTAAGGTAAGTGTGGACGGACGATATTTATAGGATGTTTATTTGGTGTGACACTGCAATATTTCTACTTTTAATGCAAGCGCGCGAGTTTTGGCCGTAGTGGCTGGAGTATACTGTAACCTCGAATTTGTTGTCACGTAGAGTGAGACCGGCTACTGCGCGTTATGCTTATGTTGCGACTCGCACGTTGGTAACTGCGACAACTAGCATCGAATATTTACGCAGCGTGACATTGGTTGCCTAAAATATTCTTCAAACCCACTTCGTGCGGACTGTACATCAGACTCTGCATTTGAGTATCTTAAACTGCAATAGTACAAATCAACAGTACACACACTTGTGCCAAATACTCGCACATGTCACGCGATATATCTGTGACTGGACAAGTTGTTGTATATCAATATATTTTATTTTAATGGATCGCTTTTTATCACAAACATTTATCACGCGTATTTGTCACGGCTGCACTTTAGAGAACGTCTAGCCACGCTTACATCAGTTCCTTGTGCTGACAACAGTAATTCCTTTTTTGAACTGTAACACGTGAGTATTTTCCTGGTCTTGCTATTTTCCATAACCTATAGTTATCGCTTGCCGCAGGCATTTTGGTCACGCCTTTATAGCATAAAAAAATACACGGGAGCATGCCTGCATACACATTCTTTACTTTATGACTATGTCAGTAGCGCATGTGTACGTAATCTTTTATTTACACAACAAAACGACTAAAATATGCATCTGTAGTACATTGTTTACGCTAGAGGCGCCTCTAGCGTGCAAAAGGTGCAAATTTAAACTCAGTGTTGTCAGTCTATATCCATAGCCAGGAAACTATAAATATTATTCAAAATGTTTACCCTCTACTTTGTTTAGTTTGCGTAAACTTTGTTGCGGTTCGTGCCTTGGCACAGATTATAACTTGTATTTCTGAACTTAGACATTTGAAACTAGTTGCAGGAAAGTTAAATTGTATTTTACGTTGTGATTTATTTTACAATTTGTTCCTGCATTGATGAATTTATGTGTTTTGCCGTAAAGTTATATTACTTTAGAAGCGGTAAGATTTAAAGTAGTTACCCATGTGTGTGTAATGCGATGTTGAGGAAAGATGAGAGTGACTGCTTCGTCGACCTCGCCGTATAAGTTTGAATTTTCCTTAGCGTTCAAATAAAATATTGGATTTTATTGAAGAATTTCTCAGTAACAAGCATAGAGTCTGCAAATATATCCAATAGAGGCACTAGGCACTTATAGTATGGGATTAGAAACAAAGATGGCGGCATTTGGGTATATAATATACTTTAGTCTACTCTTTCAGGGATATACTATAGGTACATAACACACGAATAATATGACATAAGTACATAACGTATAATATAATATAATAATATAATATAATATTCTATCACATACACACAACACAATCTAGCCCAAACTAAGCAGAGCTTGTACTATGGGTATTAGACAATGGATAAACATGCAAATATACTTTTTTCTTGTAAATGCATACATATTATACATAGAAACACCCAGACCAAGACAAACATCCATGTTCATGCACACAAATGTTTGACTTGTGCGGGAATCGAAACCGCGACTTCAGGCGTGGCAGTCGGTTACACTAACCACTACGCCATCGAGGTCGTCATGAGTCATGAGTAAATAAAAGAGCCTGAGTAACCATTAATGCCACTATTCTAAAGTAAGCGAAGATTTCGAATACGTTTTATTGGTATGCTCGGGCAATCCATAGATCCCTGATCATTATTGTATAAAAATAGATTATTAAAAAAGTACATTTATTTTCTACTTTCATTTAAGGTCACTCCTCTTGATGGTTATTAAACCAGACCACCTTTATCTTGACCTCTTGACTTGATGGATTCTTTGCCGTCTCCATAACTTGCTGCTAAAACATTTTTCTATTTTCTTCTTCTTCGTAAGTATAAAGAGGTTATAGCGTATACTTCTTCTAGGCTCTTCTTTCTTGATCGCTGTTATAGTTAAGGTTCCAGCGATCAAAGCAAACATCTACGCAGTCATCTATGAGCAAAGCAGTGAGTTGGCACACCGTGATTGTTTTAGTCAGTAGGAGCCGAGAATTCCCCTGAGTGAGCCCAACATAACCTCGCCGCTCCCATTTACCGCGGAGAGGTATGGATAAAATGGTTTCTCTCTCTTAACCTTCGTGTAACCATCTCTTATATTTATCTTTCTTAGCTTCCTTTCCAAAAGTGGAAAGGAAGCTAAGAAAGATCTTCTAGTATTAAAAGAAGTAATCGTGCTGCCCCTTACACTAATTTCCATTTTTCTTTCAATAAAGTAAAAGATAGCTTACCGTACCGCGGTGGAAACTAACTTAGATGAGCTACTTATCTCTACGATCTACCTGACCTCAAATAACTAGCCCATGATGTTTCGACACAGGTCGTCGAGGTCAAACATAAGATAAGATCGGCTGTCAGGACTTGTTCGCTTAAAGCCAACTGTCAGTATAATTAAGGATTATTCGAATCCGACAACTTGTCCCGAAGTTCGGCTCTTGTTCAAACTTGTCGGATAACTTTAGTATAATGTGATGCATATTTAATCTTGTTACGGTTCTGTGATCACGACTGCTACAGGGCTTTGATAGCTAATTTGGTAAAGATCGTTTTATTTAATAATATTGTCTGGAGGTCAAGCACTTTCTTTAAAGGAAATATCAATTATGAGTATTCTGCAACTGTTTATATTAACATTAAAATACACAGATTGCATAAAAGTTTATTTAAAAAAATTCAGACTACAAGACTTCATGATACGTTGACAAGTTCTGTGTGTGTTCAATACAACACATGTAAAATTCGTCACGTGTAACATCCGCATTAACAGCCGTGAGATGAGACTGTTAATGTTTATTTTTGACGGTTTTATTTAGAGTCACCAGTAAGGTTTAAACAAGCAATCTTTTTAGCTTTTTAATATATCTATATTAGTAACGAGTTTGTTTGTTAATCTGTCCTTCTTGCACGCAGTAACAAAGAAACGGATTGACTTGACTCTTTGTATGGAGACCGTTTTTTTATGGTATTTGAGACAAATGAGCAGACGGGTCGCCTAATGGTAAGCAATTACAGCCGCCCATGGACGCCCACAAGACCAGAGGAGTAACAATTGCGTTGCCGGGGGTTTGGGCCTCCGGTATTCACTCAGCGAAACACAACGCAAGCGCTATTTCACGCCGGTTTTCTGTGAGGTTGTCACTCCGGTCGAGCCAGCCCGTTCATGGCGAAGCATGGCTTTCCCACGTATAAAAGTACAAATATATCCATAAATTTTATTGGTCGGAGTGTGACATTGACTAAATTCTTTCGCCACTGGTCAAAGCTAGTGAATACATAAAGAAAATAATGTATTTCTTAATTTACGAGACACAAGACATTACAATGTGAACAATAGTGGTAGTGCGTGTAACAATGCAAATAGTAAGCCGCTGGCACCCGAACTAGGTAGAACCTGTATTTCAGACACCAGATACCGAAAAGATTATAAAGATTTTAGAACATGAAATAGAACAAAAACATTCGAAGTTATGATTATAATCATCACGAGTGACAACAAAGGTGAAGTTGAACTTGGTCCACGTCGCTCATCTCGGCCACAAAGCGTGACGCGTACACTTCACAGCCGACAGTGAGGTAATCCAATTTTGCTGCCTTAAAGACTGACGCACAGTAAAGTTATGCTATGCTATTGTAGCGCATTAAATTGCAACGTGTTGCGATGTTAGTCCATTTTTAACCCCCGACGCAAAAACGACGGGGTGTTACAAGTTTGACGTGTCTGTGTGAGTGTGTGTGTGTGTGTGTGTGTGCGCGCGCGTGTGTGTGTGTGTGTTTGTGTGTGTCTGTCTGTGGCATTGTAACTCCCGAACGGATGGACCGACTTTAAATTTAATTCTTTTGTTTGAAAAGTGAATTAGTCGGCAGTGTTCTTAGTGATTTCTTTGATGAAAATCGGTCCAAGATAGCCGCCGCCACAAAATGGCTGATTACATATTTTTTCACAACTCCCCCAATATGGGTATCAAAGGAAAGGTCTTGACTAGTAGATAAATTTCAAATCCAAGATGGTCGCCACCATAAAATTACATATCTTTTCACAACTCCCTCAATATGGGTAGCAAATAAATTTTGTGTCGGGGGTTTTTAAATTTTTAATACTTACTTGTATTATTTTGTAAACATACCATCTGTATATAATAAAATTGTAACTAATCTATGTCTGTACATAGATATTTAAGAAAAATTATGTTCTTTATAAGAGCTGTAGAAGGCAAAATAATTACTTTTACGATTTTTGTTTGTTTGTATATTTGTACGTGCATTTTGCAGAAACATTGAAACGCACGACAAATTGAATACAGTTTCACTTGTATACAACTGTGAAACCCGCTTTCAATATGCATTATTTTTATTGCAATTTGCCGTTGCAATATACTGGCTGGCAATAACAGGCATATTTTACACGTGAATATTTTACATATGGCTTTATAAGGGATTACGTTTTGAATGGCCAATGAATTCAAAAGTTCGTGAGATGGCCAGGCTATAGCTGAAAACACCGCCACATATTGCCCGATAAGAAGACCCTTGAGTAAAAGCGAAAAGCTATTCCTACTTAACCTAGGATCTTGGTGTACATATTAGGCTCTGGAGAGACGAATTGCATTTCAACTGCACTCCGACTACAAAATTGCAGTTTGAATGCAGTAAGTACGACTGCAATAAAAATGCAAACCAATCGCGCAGTACAATTGCAGTCAGTGTGCTGTTGGCGTGCAGTTTCAACAACTGCATGCTGAGTGAGAGCTAGCTGCACGGTCGACGTGCACTTAAAATGCAGTTGGTCTATAGCAATCTTAATACAGTTGGTCCAACTACATCTGTACTGGACACCGACTGTAATCGGGCTGCATGGTTGGTTTGCAGTTTAATTGCAGTCATACTAACTGAATTCAAACTGCTAATTTGCAGTCGGTATGCAGTTGAAATGCAGTCTGTCTGTTTAGAACCTTATTACACTGGGCATTATTCAGTTACACAAAATTATGATAAACGGTAGTCATATTTTAAGGCCGTTTAGTGGTCCTTAAGACTACCTTCTATTTTTTCGAAGGAAATTTCATAATATTTATTGCCAAAAATTTAATAAGGTATTTTATTTAATAAAAATAAAAATAAGAATATGAAATAATGAAATGGATACAGTGAGATTACTGTATCAATATTCTTCAGATTTCCAAATTTTATTTCCAATCAAATTTTATTTTAGATTATTTGAGAAACTTCTCATCAGATAAATACGCTGAAAATGAATAAGCTAATAAAAATAAATACCTATTTGGAATAAAATTTACTGTGTTGCGATGCTAAGACCGATTGTTTTAAATTTATGTAATCCACAACAAAAGTAAATGGCGCGTCGAACGTACAAGTTCTTTGCGAACGTCCGCGTCTTTTGAATTTTTGTAGATATCATCGCGACAAAGAACGTGATGAATATTTCTTTGTAATATCGCAATGGCGCAGCACCCATTTGATATGCATCGGCCCTAACTGTGTGCGACAACTGTACGATGTTGAACAATAAACAATACCGTTTTGTAACGTGGCGAGAGTGAAAATAGACTCTGTGTGATGTACAACGTGCGAGCTTCGACAGTTTTGTTCGACAGAAATTTAACTGACACGAGCGTTGCAGCGTTTCTGAAATATTTTGAAATACGATTGACGCGTTTGTAAAGTTAGAATTTCGTTGAACTGTCAATCATGTCGATGTCATCGGTGTGGGCGTTTCTATTTGTGAGAAAACTGACTAAAAAGGAGTTTGTTCTGTATTCGATGCGTATGTTTATTTTATTATGTAGTATGTTCTGCGTTTTTGGGCAACGGATTAACCGAATTAGTGATTAATTTTATATTTACAATTGAATAATTGACGGCCTTTATGAATTTAGTAAAGATTTGATGATGACTGTCAGAGAAATGGAACTCTTAAGATTAAACAGCTATACAAATAAATAAAATTAAAGTTTCTGTTTGTAATGTCAATATAACGGCTTTTTACTTAATGCATATGAAAGTATATAAGTACATAACCAAGAAATCAATTTAAAATTTTTGTTTTACTGTTTGTGTCGGCTAATGTCTGAAACGGCTTACCGATTTTGACGGAACTTTTACTGGCAGATAGCTGATATTATAAGGACTAATTAAGCCAGGCCACGCTTTTATTTGAGAAAAATATAGGGGTCCATTAATAAATGAAACATTTTTGTAAAATTAATATGTAAGACTAACTGTTATCCGAATAATCAAAGGTTACTCCTTTGATTATTCTGGTAAGAGAGAGGGCAGGCAGAGGTTTATTACATCCACTTTTCCCACTTTTTTTTTGGCAACTATCATTTTAAATCCCACGTAAAGGAGCCAAGCATATTACCGTCTACCAAGCACTTCTAGAATCCGTTCTGTTACTGACAATTTCATGACAGAAAATTCCAATAACACTAACTGACCGATCTGGGAATCGAACGTGAAACCACATCCACATCAGTCGCATTCACTATTGCTGCGCCATTGCGAAAATCAAGCAGAAGTAATTTATTATTGGAACCAATATTTGTGCCAACCAATTGTGGCTACCATTGCTTTGCATTAGTTCGCCGATCCCATTCCCAAGTCGAGCAAAAGTGATAATGTGATATTCCTGTAATGGATACTCAATAGCGACACAGACTGTGGGTTTACGCCACAATTAACGACAATGAGCGAGGGCTCATTGTCGTTAATTGTGTAATAGAGGTATGACGTAGGCTAAAACCAAACCCTAGCTAATATTATAAATGCGAAACTAAGTTTGTTTGTTTATTTGTTTGTTTGTTACGCTTTAACGTCTTAACTACTCGACCGATCATCATGAAATTTCGCATACACGTTGCCAGGGGAACAGAAAAGGACATAGAGTACTTTCATTGAGAAAAACCTCCTTTACTAATCTAACCTACATTTACGCGAGCGTCGTCACAGGCTAAATCTAGTAAAAATCATAACAAACACCATCACACGAACTACACCACTGTCTACCCTTTTAGAAATATGTAACTAGGTACATATGTATGTACATTTATATTTTATTGGTGAAAGCAATGATTGATTGTTTTTGTATATTATGGGTATTATATTTTATGGGTCTCTTATACACTGCCTTTGCAATACAAGATACTCACCACGCCATGCCTACCAAATTTGTACCTTATTGATGCTGCAACACAATTTGCCTCTGTGATTTGAATATGTTAAAAATAATAACCATATATGTATATAATAGGCAGCGATAGCCCAGTGGGAGGCCGTGGGACTGCCATGCAGAGGTCTCGATTTCCAAGGCACGCATCTTTGACTTTTCGAAGTTAAGGAGTCTGCCCACTACCCCGTCTCATACCATGATCGTGCTAGGAACGTGTAAGGCAATATAAAATATTCTTTGTAAGGAAATGTATAAGACTACGCCCACTAGACCGTTCCGTCACCGACCAGCAGTTCCTATAGCAGGGCGTAGTGTTGCTTTTCGTGTCTGATACGTTTCTAGCACGGTCATGGTATGAGACGGTGTAGTGGGCAGACTCCTTTATGTGCGTATTAATTCATTGATTAACTATCGCTGATTCACCTAACTGTGAAGAAAAACACCATCTGCATATCTGAGAGTTCCCTGTAATGTTCTCAAAGATATGTTAAACCTGCAAACCTGCACTAGGCCAGCGTAGTAAACGAAGGCCTGACCCTTGTTACAGACCAGCGATAGCTCAGTGGGGAGACCAACAGACTGCAATGCAGAGGGTCTCGGGTTCGAACCCACGTCGCGCACCTCTGACTTTCGGAAGTTATATGACTTTTCGAAATTATGTGCGTATTGATTGACAATTATCGCCTGCTCTGTGCCTCAGAGAGCACGTTAAGCCGTCGTTCCCGGCTGCCATAAACATCTATGACAGTCGTTATTGGGGAAGTCGACACAAAAGATCCCACTGGGTCGAAGTGTCGTCGGTCTGCACTGACTGGCCCCCACACAAGATAAGATAAGATAACCCTTGTTACGCTGAGAAGAGGCCGATGCCCAGCAGTGGGACAGTTTATATACAGAGCTGATAGTATTTTATAAATGAAACGTACGTACATCTTTCACCAGTGGCTTCTTTACATCATACTTAGTAGCTTCTATCGTACCACTTTTGCTACCACATATTTAAACAAGTTTAAAATGCAAGCTCCTCGCCTCCCGCATATTTCAGCATCCAGTTAATTAATAGCTTATGCTCTGCGAACTAAAATATATAAAATTAGTTTCTGCCAGCTGCTTCACGCGCGCGATTTCCACTGGTTAAAAACTATATGTACGATGTATCTAGAACATGGCTTAACTGTGTGTCAAGTTTCATTCAAATTTGTTCCAAGGTTCATCATCATCTCAGCCGAAAGACGTCCACTGCTGGACATAGGCCTCCCCCAATGTCTTCGAGGTTCGTCGGGTTTGGGCCACCCGCAGCCAATTGCTTCCCGCGACCTTTACCAGGTCGTCGATCCACCTTGTAGGAGGCCTACGGGTTACGCGTGATAAAATAATAAACATTCAGGGGATTTCACAAATTCTCACATCTATACAATTATAATAAAATTGTATCTGGTCGATGTCTGTACGGTTCCCTATTAATTCGCATAAAATTATATGTCATAATTTAACATGGCATACTTTTACTCATCCTAATAATAGTTACGCATAATATTAATTTGGTATAACTATTTAGGCACAATTTTTTTTGCATAATTACTATAAGCATAATAATTGTTAAGCATACTATTCTAAAAGCATATTTTTTTATGCATAATTATATTTAAGCATAATATTTATAGGCATAATAATTATACGCCGGATAATTATTGACATAATAATTATTAATAAACTACTTTTCCTATATAAAATAAACATATTAGCGGCTTAGGCCCCGCCGCACCCTAACCTATTATTATTCTATGGTACCTAAGTTACATTGGATATCCTTTTGATCTTTATGCCTAATAACTATTAGACGAATAAACAATATGCCTTATAACTTTATGCCAATCAAAATTAGGGAAAAAGCATTAGCCTCAATGATATTTATGCCTACTGAAATAGTACGCCAAAAACAATTATGTCAAAGTATTATTATGACAAAAAAAATTATGCCTAACTCGTTATGCAAAATTAAACTAGGACAAAAAAAATTTTGCGAAGCAAAGGGATCCCTGTCTGTACATCTCCTGTATAGACATCGTATAGATCGTTTCAGAAAAATCAATTTGAAAGGTTTTTATACATATAAAAGTGTTTTAAAGTAAAATAAACAACGCGACAAAATCCGTTATAAAGTGTTTAATTTCAATATACAGTATGTAGTGAAAATAGAAGAATAATAGATAAGATACATTCCACCATATAACAGGCGTATGAAGTCACGGGTATAAGCTTGTTCATGATTTCAATCAATAACATTCAATTCATTTAATGAAGAAGCCTAAAACAAACAATGCATAGAAAAATAACCGAAGAAATATCATGAAACCAGTTCAATGAATATGGAACAAAAACATTGAGTGTTGTTGGAACACGACTGTAGTATTTCTGAAAAGTGTTTCATTATTCCGAGCATGCTTCCACAAGGCCACGAATAGTGTCCTTGACATTGACAGCTTGACCTTGGACCCGGCCCAAGCACCTAATAATGTGCGGCGCGACTTATAAGATTATAGCGGTTTGGTTTTAAGTATTGTTCGTGGGCAATGAGCACGTATAAATGAGATTTAAGTGGTGTTAAAGGAAGAATGTATTGCTATTTAATACTTGCTTGACTTTTACTAGTAAGGTAGTGTTTTAATCGGAATGTTGGTATAGTATATCTTAATCCTAACTAGTATTATTAATGCAAAAGTGAGTTTGTTTGTTTCGCTCTCACGTCTTAACTACTAGATCGATCATCGTGAAATTTTGCATACACAGTGTCAGAGAACTAAAAAAAACCCTGTGATTAACCTAACCTAATCTACATTTACCTGAGTGAAGTTGCGGCCAAAATCTAGTATGTTATAAAATGGCAAAGTTTTTTTGAGAGGTAGAATACAACGGGGTGCTTGAATTGGATAATCCTGTACTTTTGCTCAAATTAGCGCAGCTCTGGCACGAAAGGCAAGCCATATGAGAGGTAAATATATGAGTTTCCAGAACTTTGCTGATCGAGACACAGAGTTTAACTAGTCTAACATAGATTTCTTGAAAGACTCCCTGGGAAATCCAGCTCATACATACAGTTGTCACATAATTAGCAATTGCAGGCGCGTCTACACGCTAAATGTTACAAGTATCGGCATGATCTGTAGTTTGTTTAATAGTTAATCTCCTTGCAGGCACGTCTACGCTCTAAATGATTCATAAATAGATTGGCATGATGTGAATTTTGTTTTATTTCCCGCTACCGCTTACAAGTTGAACCCTACACACTTATGTCAAACAGAGTACGTTCGGTTTCATTACTACTATAATAAAGTAAAATCCTTCGAGTATTTTCCGCGATATGGCCCTAAATAAATGATATTTAATGTAGAGCCTTCAGAGCAGTATCGCTCTAAGTTTACCTTTGCGCCGGTATTATTGTTCATGCGAACGCGCCAGCGAATGTATTTTGAGGTTATGTTACTACGTTTATTGTGGGTAATAAATTGTCGTTGTGAGAGCCTAGTGCCTAGTCTAGTGGTTTTGTTTATAATTTAACGTAGTCAAGTAGTTTTTTGAGACGTAGGATGCAAAGGTATCCATGCGGTAAATTGCGAAAATAATTTTCTGCTACCTATTTAAATAGCGAACAATTTGTAAGAGGACCAATCGTTTGCTATTTGAATAGGTTACAGAATATTATTTTATCTAAAATATAATTCGATTTTTAAAAATTCGCTTAACCGCCATTTTTTTTCTGTATCCTCTTCGTTTTTAGTACCTCTATAAAAGTTGTTATGCCTTTTCCAATATGGGTAGTATTCTTTTCGGGTTAGTAAATCAAAATGTAAGTAAGGTACACTTCGGCTATAGCATATTCTTCGTATTATTACCCTCTTTCAGATGAATACCACATTTGGATTTAGTATACTCCTTTGTATTACTAACGCTTTTGAGATAAAGCAAGTATCTCTATCGTCTTAGTATAACACAATACACTCATCCTTCAAAAATGTAACCTAATATATTAAAAGCGTACACTGATTTTATTTATTCCAATTGCCAATTCGTATGTCACTACAGTTCAAAATAAAACCATAATAATTTCTAATATTGACGCAGACGACAAATCATTGTAATTTCCCAATGGAAACTACTTGACCTTTTATTCAACATTATTTAGTAATAGCTGAAAAAATTTGGCTCAAGCTTTTTTATGAGCACTGGAACATTGTATACTATGCAAAGAGTAAGTACTTGAGAATCCAGATAGACTAAAAGTAGTGTTCAATCGAAAGGTCAAGGTGAAGGACAAGAGCAAAAAAGGAATGCCGATTGTCACAGCGAAACACGTCTTATACGTATACGAAAATGTACAATTCTGAGTATGTAGCCTTTATGACTGGAAATTGCGACGTTTGTGAATGTGTAGTATTACAACTACACTGACGGACTCATAAACTGCGTCAAAGTTCAGGATTACTTTCGAATTAATATTTTTGGTAAGTATGCAAACTTTTCAGATTAAACTAAATGAAAATGTCGAGACTGTCCATTAATCATAAAAAAACAAAATTTAAAAATAGAACTGCAGTAAAAGATAAAATTATAGCCGGGAAAATAAAATTTATGCATAATATCAAATTCGTGTGTTATTAGAGTAAAGTTTGAAATTAATTATTTTTGTTTCTTTTACGATTTAAATTATTGTTACCAATAGTATTGATTATGAGTCTTTCAAACTCAACAAAAGTTTCGTAACCATAAATATGGATACTTCGTCCGAACAAGCCGATCAAATTGTGGCATTGGTGCGGGAAGGCTTGGATCAACGAACGATTGCTAGAAATTTAAATTTATACCAGTCTATGGTTTC
This sequence comes from Catocala nupta, assembly GCA_963675205.1. NCBI lineage: Eukaryota > Metazoa > Arthropoda > Insecta > Lepidoptera > Erebidae > Catocala > Catocala nupta. The sequence goes on along the minus strand of OY776079.1, from coordinate 5,797,746 downwards.
TAGAGTATACCGAAAGTTTGTAGAGACAGGTTCTTACAAAAGGAGACCCGGTACCGGCAGAACTCGAGCAACCACCCGTCGTGACGACCGATTTATTGTTTCAACTTCCCTACGAAATCGTTTCCTCACGTCTGTAAACATCAAAACAGAGCTGAATGAAGTGCGTGGAGTAAATGTGAGTGCACGAACAATAAGAAGGAACCTTAAGGAAGCGGCAATCACCCCTTTCAGACCAGCAAATGATCCAAAACTGTCTGCAGCTCACAGACAAGCTCATTTAAGATTTGCGCGTGAACATCTTAATTGGACTGAAGAGCAATGGGGCTCCATATTGTTCACCGATGAGTGTAGGATATGTTTAAATGGTGCAGACGGCCGCAGAAGAGTCTATCGTCGACGTGGGGAGTAATATGCTCAAAAGTTTTATTGAGGAGCATGTTCCTGAGCTTACCAGGGTCATGCAAATTACCAGCAGTGATTTAATCTGAGCAGCAAATCCTGTCTGATATATCTCTCAGATAAAACGAATTGGACGTACAATATGCGTAGTTTTTCTCGTAGGTGCTTGGTCATAACACAGCACACAATACAATTATTAAACTAATAAATACATCTCGAAAGTTTTTACAAGATATATATATATATATATATAACATGCACAGTACACCCAAAACACACTTAATTGGCATTATATACACCTTTTTTCACAATTTAGAATTATTTACATCTACCTATTTACGGATTCACAATGTTTATATAACTTAAGGCGCATCCGCCATATTGTTATATCGACGGCTTGGCGTCCCTTCGCTTGTCGCCATAGACAAATGATGTGGAATGCTGGAGCGTTCGGAAACTGCCAATTATTATTAGAAACAAGACACATTTTTTATTACACATATTTTTAATTTTTATCATTAAAAATATATTTTAGTATTTTCACATTTATAGTATACATTCATATATTTACTTTATTTTACATTAAATTTATGTTTATTATGTTATTTGGCAAGCGTAGCTGTCCGTGGCCTCACTGGACTTATCCGAAAATCAGCGCTGCGCTACCTACCACGTTGCTGCAGCATTATGCTGAGATAAGTGCCATTTTTGGTCTCACACTGGCGGTATGATGATTGCGTATTCTTATGTTTTCTTTGTTTTTATTTTTGTATTTCCAATTTTTCTTTGTTTTTTTTTTGTTTTATGCCAGTGTAGAGGCCAAAATAAACTGTTTTCTTTCTTTCTTTCTTTCCTTTTGAAGGCGGTTCGTGTCGTGTGTTCGCGAATGGAACTTGTGTTCATCGACATGGTTCATCAAAACGGTAGAAGAGGTGGTTTGACGGCACAACGCTATATAACAGAGGTTTTAGAAGCTCACGTGGTACCTTAAATGGTATTAATAGGCGAAAATTTTACTCTAATGCAAGATAATGCCCGACTCTACGCCGCTGCACAAGTTCGACAATATTGCGAAGAGGTTGGGATACGTACCATAAATTGGCCAGCATGCAGCCCGCACCTTAGTCCCATTGAGCATGTATGGAACAGTTTAAAAAAAGCTGTATATGCGAGAATGAAACAATATTCCGCAAGACCATTTAATTACCCTAATCAGTAGGCTAATTCACGTATTTTCTTGACGCGCCGATCAAGTTGCGGTGCAGTTGCAATTACGTTTACGTCTTAATGCAAAATGGTATTCTTGTAATTGTTTAGCTGCGCGTGAGCTGCACGTAAACTGCGCGTCAACTGTACGTCAGTCGTATGTAATACTTTTGACATGGCTTTCAGGCTTTTGCTCCATTACATCAGTTAAATTTACCCACGGTGTGGCCACATGAGGAAAATTAATTTACTCACTAAGTAATCGCATGGAATCGCACGTTTAACGTTTCACGTTGATCGGACTAAACTATCATTTGAGACGTCAAATGAATAGGTGAATACCGATCAAGTTGCGATCTGAATCACGCGCAGCAGTAGAATACTTTAAAGTGCTCGCGTGACGCGAACTTGACGCGAGCGTATCTAACAGCGGTTGTCAAAATTACGAGAATACGAAAACGGCTATTTTGATCGAAACTTAACTGCAACTGCACTGCAACTGAACTTATTTAGTTACGTGAATTAGCCTACAGATCTATGCGGAACCGATTAGAATCTGTAATAAGTGCGCGTGGAGGCAATACACCTTATTAAAAGAAAAAAAACCTGTGCTCCAGCTTTTATTTTTATTGTAAAAACCAGTTTTTCAATAAACCAACTAAAACCAATTTTTGTTACATTTATCGTTTTTGGTTCATAAAAATTGAATGGTCCTTTCCAGTATACAAACATACACTTGAGGATATGATATTACGCTGTTATGAAGTTAACGAACCAAACTATAGGCTTCAATTTAAATTTGTATAAAAAGCTTGAATACTTGGTTAAAATGTTTATTTCAAAGGCGTCTTGAAGATTGATGCAGTTTATGAGTCCGTCAGTGTATTTTATATTTCCTTTAATTCCTTTAATTTTTTACTATATTGATTTTAATATAGTGAAATGAGGCTTCAAATCTTAACAACTTCATTTTCTTTAAAAAGAGAGCTTCTGCACTCTATTGCGGGCTTAGAAAGTCCACCTCAAATGAAAGGGTGAAAGTCACGAAGAAGACTCAAAACAAAAAAATTGTGTGACACACGAATAGTTGTTTTGAGTCTATACAAGTAATTGTCCCGTGTGGAATTTGAACCACCACAATACTTCGAGCGGCGGCAGCGTCATGTCGACCACTTGTCTGTCGCGCCATCCGTCGTCATCCATTGAGGTTATATTATATTCTGGTTCAAGCTATTTGCTTTTTGAGACGATGGTTGATTGCTATGTAAGGATATTTTTGTTTTATGATTTAATAGGCAAACTAGCAGACGGATCGCCTGATGGTAAGCGATTACCGCCGCCAATGGACACCCGGAACACCAGAGGAGTAAAAATGCGTTGCCGGCCTTTTAAAAAGGAGTACGATCTTTTCTTGAAGGTTTGTAGGTCGTATTGGTCCGTAAATACCGCAGGCGATAGTTCATTCCACAGTTTAGTTGTGCGAGGCATAAAATTTCTGGAAAGCGCACAGTTGTGGACTGCCAACCATCTAAATGATGGGGATGGAAATTCTGTCGCGTAGGACGATGCGACGAGGCGGCAGCGATCAGTCCGAACAAATCCTCGGAGCACTCCGCATAGTAAAAGCGATAGAAGATGCAGAGCGAGGCCACATCTCTACGAAGCGCCAAGGGGTCTAGCCGATTTGAAACAACCTGGCAGTCGACGATTCGAGTCTCCGTTGAATGCAGTCCTGAGGAAGAAGCTGAAACTGGAGTGCCCCTGCCCAAAGATATATAAATATAAATTACTTTATTTCTTTATCAACAGGTTAAAACACAAACGTTGTAGAGGCCTTCTTTTAAGTATATTAATACTTGTGTCAGAAGACTCCATGATTCGATTGAAGGTGCTATAGTTTATTTAACAACCATGGGCTACCTTAAAAAACATCGCAGCCAAACCGTTACATCCTAAATAATTCAAGATATGCCAAGAAGAACATAATACACAGTCACGCTTACATACATTTATAGCTTAAAGATTGTCGTATTCAAAGTAGTGGCGACTTGTTGGAAGCACGTTGGATAACATCGACGCTTTGGCATTTTTCTGGTTTTGAATAGTATAGTAAGCTTTCTTTACAATATCTTCTTTGACTTAAATAGTAAAGTATACCTAATGTGTTAATACACAGAAAAGTCAGAGGTGCATTCAGTTGATTTAGTAATATATTGTAATGTACGATTATCATCAAAATCTTTGTTAGTTTTAAAGAATTGTGTTTGTGTAAAATGAATAAAAATATCTTTATGATTCCGTATTCGAATATCGATTTGCACGTTGTCACGTTATTTGAACGACAATCGAATATTCGAATGATTTGATGATATATTAATCACTTTCACATTTTATTGCAGCTGATCATGTTGATGATCTTTTTGTTTAGTACTCATTTAAATCTTTTATATCCTTACTATGTTGTATTTTTCATACACGAGTCCGTCCAGAATAAAAATTATTTTTTTTAACGAACGCGTCGCGTTGCGACGCGACACGACACGATGCAATGCGACGCGATGCTACGCGCGACAAGTGTCCTACGTGATTTTAGCCATTACTTCTCTAAACATGGGGAAGTACAGTGCAATTTGGCTTGAAAGTACATACTGAAAGTACAGACTTTTGAAAAAAATATAGTAAAGAGCACAGAAATAAAACAAATTTAATATTTTTACAAAGAAACATATTTGGCGAAGTCCATCATTTATATCCAAAATTAAGAAACGATTCTAAAATGTTCAATCTATATTTTGGCGTGTTACCGTCTTCTTTCGATTACATTATTGCTACTATTAAGTCTGAATTTCAATTAAACTATTTTGTAGTTCGTGGTGGCGCGTCTGGTCGCCCACAAGACAGGTACCTTGTTACGTCGCGTCTCGCCGCAAACTGTCACATAGGCCGCAAGATGGGTAGGCCGGTGTTTTGATCGCGTTCGTCGCGTACGCAGCAAACATATCATCTCAACCATATTTGCAAACAATATGGCCAAAAATTATTTAAACAGTATAACCCGATTTTTCCTGTCCAAAACATTTTTCATGTAAGCTCGCATTTTCGAAAGCCTATTTTTGGGCTTTTCAGAAGTCTCTTTTGTCTCATTTAAATGGTGCTGTCTCATATGAGCATCGCGTTTAGTAGGTCTATCCATATTCAGACAAATAAAATCAGTTATCGAACTTCAGGTTTACTAAAAACCGAGAAATAAACAAATATTTTAACAATAAAGAAAACCGACATCAATAAAGAATATTCTAAAACACAAAATGCACTAAAAGGTTAAAAAATAATTGCGTATTCTTGTGAATAATTATATTATTCAGACTCCATTAATTATTCACAAGAATATGCAATTATTTTTTAACTTCACAGTGCATTTTTTGTTTTGGAATATACATGTTTCAGATCGGTTTTCTTTCTTGTTAAAATTTTTGTTTAAAGTCGATTCGCAAGATTCATTCGAATGTTTTATCGATAACTGTATCTGTCATTGGTTTTACTCGAATATTAGTAGTCCACAGGACTTCCCACAAGACTATTACTCGTTGCGTTTAGCCCGAGGTTTATCTAGATTTACCGCAGACGTAGTTCATCGCAAGATAACCCAGACACTAAACTATCGGATAACAAACTGAACGTAAATCGGCCGACTCTCAGCCGTGTCTCAGCCGTTTTAATCTTAACTCATAAATAACCAAAACTTTTTATTTATAATATTTGTTACGTTTTGAGTTCCGTATTAAAATGATAAAAACGGATAGCTTATGGCGTAATTTTGTGTCTGTTAGTTTGTTACAGTTGCTTTATCAATTTGAAATGTCGAATAACATAAGAATAAATTGGCCAAACCAATAAATTATATATCAGTAAGCAGCAAAAGTTGTTCAGAAACTTAGTCACACGGTCATGGTTTAGTGTCGCTGTAACTGCATTTTCTATTTAGAAAGCAACATCAGATGAAAAACATTAGCAAGAGTACGATACATTTTATTTTCGGAAGCAATAGTTAAGGAGTTAAAAGGAGTAGTAGCAATTCAAAGCAGAAAAAAATAACAATTAGAAAATGAAAACTCTTTGAAGTCTTTTTCAGTGTTTAGTTACTTTCTTACATTTATTCGCTATACAAGTAAAACGATCAAACGCGCAGAGGTCTCGAGAATTGAAAGGAGAATTTATGTGTGTATTAAATATTTAATTATCGCTCGCTTTAACGGCGAAGGAAAACATCGTGAGGAAACTTGCATGTCTGAGAGTTCTCCATAGTATTCTCGAAAAAGTATGTCAACCCGCACTGGGCCACCATGTGGACTATGGCCTAACCCTTCTTGTGAAAAGAGGCCCTTGTTCAGCAGTGGTACAGTTTAATACAGGGCTGATAGCGGAGTGAGTAAGTTTACACGTTCGGAACGATAATTTAGTCCAAAGAACCTTTCTTATGTACAGAACCCTAGAGACCCGTTTCATATTCGCTCTTCACCGGTGTTTTTATGAGAGTTACGATGACAGATATTTTTATATCACCTATTGATGATAACACATGGCGCCATTTAATTTTTATGCGTCACTATTTCATGGATTTAGAAACATAAAATTCCTCAGACCTAATTTACTGAGCAGAGAACATATGATATGGCTCAATAGCTGTCAAACAGTTCTGAAACTGCCTCGTATACAGATAAGATATGTTTCAGATAATATTATTTCTTTTCGAAGCGCAATACTGCAAATCAGTTAACAGGAAATACATGCCGTTTCAATCCATTAACAGAGAATTTATCCCCTCTTTTTTGTACAGACAGTGACGCACGCAGTTGAAAAATGAATCAATTTACAACACAATTTTATGAATTGTAATTAAATTAACCATCCTTAAACTATTATTGATTTAAAATACCTTACTAAAATAATTAACCTTGTAAATGCGCACATGCAATGTGATGGGCACAGAAAAGGACAAAGGGTACCTTACACCCAGGAAATATACTGTAACTAATCTAACATAACCTACATTTATGCGAGCAAAGCCGCAGGCAAAATATAATTAGTAGTAGTTATTAGTATAAATGTTATAAGATTTTAAAATCTCGCATATGTTTAGCGTCTGATGTCGCTGATTTGTCAATAAAGGTGGCATCACTGTAAGCAAACGGCTGCCTGATGGTGAGTGGTCACCGTAGCCTGCGACCACTAGTAATACGTCTGAAATTACTTGCACATTATCGTCCTTAAGAAAAAAGAAGTAAAGATGGTATGAAAAGATGAAGTAGGTACGAAAGCTTTTGCATCGGGTGAGAGGAAGTAACAATGTTACTACTCTGAAACTTGTTTCTTGTAAGAAGTCGGTACTTCCCATAGCGACTCGTCCTTTTCATCATCGTTTACTAAATAATTGGTAACATCAGCTTTTTTATTTCAAACGAAACAATTTCGGTATTATCATATTTTTAACACATTAAACGCCATATAGCAGACACAACAAAATTAATAATTATTGTTTGTGGTAATATCTGGCCGGCATAGTGTTAAATGTGTTAACCGACTTCAAAAAGGAAATAGGTTCGCAGTTCGAGCAGTATTTTATTATGCAATCGTTAGGGTTGGCAGTTCAATGGGGCAATTTTGATCTCGTTTTCAACCATTATTTTAGCTGAAATTCATACAAAATTATTTTATACTCTCGGTGCCTTCCTTTCAGCAAATTGTAATACTTTTAAACAGGAAGCTTGTCCCAAGTTTCGAACTAATTACAGCACTTGTAATTACGGGTGGGTGGAGTTCAAACGAAGAGCCAAAGGTATATTTTTTTACAGTTGGAAGAAGACATCCTGTGTTGCTAAGCCGTCACAAATATTGTAAGAACAGACATAAATAAAACTTTAGACTTTCGACGAACTATCTTCAGATAAAGCACATTTTCCTACTATGTGGGATGGCAATAGTTATTCGAAACACTTATACTATTAATATATTAGCAGTTGCCTCTAATAAGTTAGCAAATCAAAAACACACGCGAAGAATATCAAGCATGCCAAGTAGTGTTACATGTAACTGTATTTAACTGATACATAAATACAGCCACACATAAAAAACTAAATCGAGTCATTATCTATACAGGGTGATTTTGAAACCGTGTAATTCCTTTTAACCACGCATTCTACTAGTGATATAGAATAACCCTGACCATATTTTTTCTTAATTAGAATAATGGTTTCGGCAGATTTAGAGTACATATTTTTTTCATGAAATTATTTCAAATAGTCATATTTTAACCACCTGACACAATCTTAATATTTTACTAATTTTAAAATAATAACATAACAATAACTGATGTCGTAAATAATAAGGGGCAATAAAAAGGACCGCCCGTTATTATTTACGACATTAATTATTAATATGTTTTTTTATTTTAATTAGTAAAAAATTAAAATTGCCTCGGTTGGTTAACATATGACTATCTGACACCATTTCACGGAAAAAACGGAACAATAATTTATCAAAAAAATAATTCTAATTAAATAAAAATATGGTCAGGGTTATTCTATATCACCAGTAGAATGCGTGGTTAAAAGGAATTACACGATTTCAAAATCACCCTGTATATTAATACGTGAGGCAAAAACTTTGTACCCCTTTTTGCTTAAATTGCGCGGACGGAAGAGTATGACATTTGGCACAGTTAAAGTTTACATGGAAAAGGAGGGGCGAATCCTAATATTTTTATAAAATATGTATTAGAAATACATTAATGAAAAAACACTACACGCACACAACCATGCATTTGACACACGCAGTCGAATCGCGTACGTAGTATTTCGACATTGTTCGTCTGACGTCGTACAATTCTTTGCAACTATGGTTACATATACCTTATTTTTATGTAATAGAGAAAAACAGAAAACAAAGTAGCAAGCTTAGGAATTTTGGTCGAATTTTGACCACTAGACGACCGCTAGTATATTATAACTAGCTATACCTAGGCAATAGAGCTTTTTTTTTAATGAATATTACTTTTTGTCCTTTTCTGTACCCCTAACAATAATACAAAATTTAATGATAATCGGTCGAATAGTTAACATCACATCCTATCCTAATTAATATAATAAATGCGAATGTGAGTTTGTTTATATCCTTTCACACCTTAACTACTGGACCGATTATCATGAAATTTTGCATACACGTTGTCAGGGTAACAGAAAAGGACATAGGGTACCTTTCATTCAGAAAAAAGTACTTTTACGCAAGCGAAACCGCGGGCAAGATCTTGTTTATTATATTAGTTAGGATTTCAAATTGATTTTAGTTTTTGTCAACCCATTCGAAGAACAGCTGTGTTAATAAACTTGAATATAAATACGATTAATTTCTCTTATAGTTTTAAGACAAATCGCGAACGTTTCAAATAATTGTTGAACTAATAACTCCAATCTTATTAACGTTTTAATTTCGGCAAACGCTTAATATACGAGTACTTTAGCTAGGCAATTTGGACCAACCGTGGTCTAATCAAACGCTGTGGACAAAAACTGCCAACGCATTGAAACTATGTGCCGCGTACATTAAGTACTCTTAATAACAATATCGGTATACGAACAAAAAATATTATTAAAAATGTATTGTGAGTTATAAGTAACTTAACTTTACCATTGAAATACCTTTATACGAAATTTTTCCGCGTTGTTTATTTTTTTGATATACATATACATATATTGTTAAACACTTTTACTAGTTACTGTTTACTTCTATTTAACTATTTAAATTATTGAAACTATTTAGATCTAATTTTACACTTTCCCCAATGTTTCGGGTGCTTTTCGCTTACCATATTCACGGCGAGACTAAGATGGTGGTTGTCTCAATGTTCTAAAGTGTAGTTATTTCAAAGTACCCGAACATCGTGTAAACGCAAGACTTCACCATTTTTACTATCGAGCATACAAAATTCAACGTCTGTTTTTCCCGAAGGCATTAACAGAATAATACAAACTCATATTTCGGTTTCACGACCTTTTTAAACGATATGGTCGTGAATGAATGTTATTTTGCGTTACTACTGAATCATTGTCATTCGATATAATTATTTATAACGTTCGAATAATAAACCGAAAGATAATCAACCAGTAACAACACAACGATTAATTTATAAATAAAGATCGATTCAAATCACGAATGGATAATCTTATCTTGATTACATTATCCATTCGTGATTTAAAGTTGTACTAAGTCCAGAATCTTCGGGCACGCCACGATCGTGGCGGTAAGTCCCGTGTTTGAGGAGTGGCTGGAGAGGCGGCATGGCGCCCTCACCTTCCGGCTGACACAGGTTCTGACTGGCCACGGTTGTTTTGGCCAGTTCCTGTGTCGTATACGCCGGCAAGAGACGCCCGGTTGTCACCACTGCGGCGACTGCCACGACGTTGTTGAGGACACGGCGCTGCACACTTTGGCGGTTTGCCCCGCCTGGGCATCGCAGCGCCGTGAGTTGATCGCGGCAGTCGGATCGGTTACCCTCTCGCTCCCGGCCGTAGTTCAGTCTATGGTCCGGAGTGAGAGGTCGTTGAACGCCGTCGCCTCCTTCTGTGAGGAAGTGATTTCCATCAAGGAGGTGGCGGAGCGGGAGAGGGAACGTTTAAACCCTCTCCCCAACCGCAGAGCCGGGCACCGGATGGCGCGAGATGACCTCCAGCCACCCTGAGGTTTGACCTGGGGGTGGCGGGCTTTGTGGGCCTGCCCGCCATCCATTCAGCACCAGGTCCGAGAGGCAGCGTGCGTGTTCCCACGCGCGCCTCTGTTTCGAGTCCGTCTCCCCTCTAGGCGGGAGACAGTAGGGAATTTTTAGAGTGAGTCCTTTGGGTAGGTCTCTTTGTGTAGTGGCCTGCCGTTTCACATGGCGGGCCGTCACCTCGGCGGGGTCGCGACCGCATGCGAAAGCGATTCGCGCGGCCCCGTCGATAGTGGTTTTGTCGAGGAACACCGTGATAGGTTTAGTCGGTATTCCGGGAGGTACATTATCTTTTCAACATCTTTATTTTACCCCGGCGAGCCCGACATAATCCCTCCGCCCGCCCCCGCGGAGGGATACGCGTCAATGCATTCCCCCACTTAAAAAAATCACCAACCTGGTACCATTAAATTGTAAATCAAAAATATTAATCTAGAATACAATATTTCATAATAAATAATGTATCCAACTCGCGAGGAACCCACAAAGGTATTGTAATGAGGAATTATAATTCCAAGATTCCGCAGTGAATGAAAATAAATAAGATGTTACATTGTCTCGCGTGCCCTGGCCTATTTGTTAGTGAATTTCTTTAAGAATACGCTAACATCGTTATATTTACAAAAACATCTAAAGAAACTTGCTTTATTTGTATAAATGTGGATACATGTTTCATTTGTAATGGCGCAGCGGAAAAACGGTTTCGCAGCTGCTGTGGTTTCGAATCCCACACCGGTCAATTATTTGTCTGATCATCGCTACACAGATCTAACTGGTTCTGCAGGATTGACTTTGAAAAATAAATGTATTTAGATACCTATGTATATAATTATACCTATAATTTAACATATGAATTGATAAAAAGGATTATGCACATTCATATTTCAGTCGAGCTTTTAACTTATTGATGGAATATCAAATTATTCGAATCTTTATGAATCGAAATATTCGAAACATTTTGCTTTTCTAATACTTGCGCTGCTACTGATCGATTAACTGTTTGCAACGCACAGTAATATACCACTGTTCTCGCGATACGTGTACATACATACATACATAAATTCACGCCTGTTTCCCAGAGGGGTAGGCGGAGACTACGGATTTCCATTTGCTACGATCCTGACACACTTCTCTGGTTTCATTCACTTTCATAACATTCCTCATACACGCTCGCCGGTTTAAGGTGCTCTTAACCTGGCCTTTATCTAGAACGTCTCCGATCTGATCAGGAAACGTTCGCCTAGGTCTTCCCCTTGCAACTGTTCCATTCACACTAGCCTTATAAACTTTCTTAGTCAGTCTGTTCTCGTCCATTCTTTCTACATGCCCAAACCAACTTAACATACCCTTTTCTATTCTCGTCACTATATCCACTTTTATGCCGCATCTCTCTCTAATCACACTATTCCTTATTCTATCTTTCAGAGTCGTGTACATATAAATATGAAAAGTAAAACCTAAAAGAAAAAGGTCATTACACATCGTATATAGTAATCAGTGAAAAGGAATTAACCAACATTCGAATCCCGCGCCACATTTTTTCAGTAGACCTGACAAGGTGTATGCGAAATTTCATGATGATCGGTTGAGTAGTTAAGGCATGATAGCATAGCACACAAACTCACGTTCACATTTGACATTTATAATATTAGTTAGAATATTTGTCACGATTTTCTTAACAGCAGCACGAGGTCTGGAAATACACCTGGCACACAGTAATAAGCTCGCGTCCTAACATTTGGAAACCTAAAACCATATTCACCAATAGGTGGATATGGTTTTAGTAATGCCCTGACTACTTCTTTTGGAATACAAGAAATGTCTGCCTTTTTTATCAGCACTAAACATACCCATATAATAAATAAAATACAAATATTTAAATATTTTCAATTTACGGTGAACGATTAAATATAATCAGTACACGAAACGTTACGGAAATACGTGCGGATATTGAACGGGTGCTTAGTCCGACCGCTCGAGTGACGCGCCGCCCCGCGCTCTTAATCTATCAGACTTGTCATAAACACGCGATTGGATCTGCGCCCATGAAAACTTTTACCTTTATTTTATTATAAAAATTATTATTATGTAAATTTATGTATACTGAAATAGAATGTAAGCACTTTGTCGCTTGAAACACAGGTTTAACCTAGCTCAGGCAAATATCTATAAGTGCACTTTATGTTATTGTTAAGATGCAAATGTAAAACTAAGAATGTATACTAAAATAAATAAATAATTATTATTATTATTTAAACAACGGTCATAAAGAACACCCAAACTCGAATCAATATTCGTCTTGTGTGGGATCGAAGCCATAAGACTAAGCGCAGTGGATTTCCAAGCTTATAGAGAAGGCTAACCTACGGTTACTGCTTAGTATCCAAAAATGTTAAAAGAAGATTGTGTGAAATACACTTCTGCTTACCCCTTTATGGATATAGGTATGAGAATTTGTAACTATACATATTATGGCGCATGGATCTTTAAAAATGTCATCTACCAGCACTAGACCATAAAGTTGAAATTAAACAAATTTTATACGGAATTTTATCGCGTTGTTTATTTTTTATAATACACTATTATTACATAATTTTGAAACTTTAAACTACTATTGTTAAGCGCTTTCACTAGTTACTGTTTACTTCAATTTAAGCTATTTAAATTATACAACTATTTAGAATTAATTTTACACATTCCTCGACGTTTCGGTTGCTTTTCAGCAGCTATGGTCACGGAGAGTATCCCTGTGACCGCGAATGATATTTCAGACGTGCATAACGAGTAGTGTCGATTTCTTGCTATCGTCAACGCGACTTAGTTAGTTATATAAAAAATACATCTCCCGCACTAGGAATAATTCCTGCGTCGCGGGAGACTTTACAAACATTCCAAAAATGGACACATATAATAATAATAATAAAACGTTTATTGCAAGTTTACAAAACTCATAGTTGTTAGTAAAACTTAGCCTAAGTGTTAGTTATTAATTATTTAATTTTTGTCGCTGCGACGTGCATGTCGCCTCACCTTCGTATATAAGGCCAGTCTAACCTGTCTGCAATCATTGCCAGCACTGTGTTGGAACTAGCCCGTACCCTGCTAACTAAAGAAGTGCAACGCTTGCGTATTGTCGTGTAAAAGCAATCAGTTCGTGCTTTGGCGAACATTGCTGAAGCACTGCAGTAGCGAGGTAGTCCCAACACAGTCCTGAACGCATTGTTGAACTGTACGCGGAGAGCACTGTATGATTTCAAAGTGAAGATAGTCCATAGGCTGCAAGTATAGAGCGATGTACAACAAGGTTTGAATAGCGCAATTTTAGCTTCAACAGAGCAGCGCGCAAATCTATGTGCTATCATGTTCGCTCGTACTGACAATGCCCTCAGCTCCCGTTCAATGTCAGTATCGTCTTTAAGGTCGGCTGTAACTATGTGTAAATTGTTGTACCCTAGTTAGAGGACTACCATAAGGTCGAATAGGGGGCACATGAGATGGTTGCAATTTACCAGCCTTAAAGACCATATACTGACTCTTGGTCACATTATATTTTAGTCTCACAGAACTTTAAAAGTTTTCTAAGCCCGCAGACCGACGCACTCAACAATACCATGTCGTCTGCATAACTCAGGTTGTTGACGCAGACATCATCAATATAAACACTACCCAGAATCGGGACGACCATTTGTGGTTGCATAATATGTTGTTTCTTTGCGGATGAATGTCCAGATATATGGTTAAAATGTTTGACTTTTGTGAGAAGGATGGATGATTGAGTTTAATTTTATGTTTATCTTTATTTTAATTAAATTGTATTGCCGTTATAATAAAAGTAACATAAATATGAAACATCATGGGCTAATCATAATCACCATAATGCTGATATTGAACCACAGCTTTGTGTTGAAAGATTATTCCAATCGCTAAAAGGAGTATAATATATCGCCTATTTCATGGCCGCTACTGTCATATATTTCTCGCGGCATCCGTCAATTTTACACGGCGCTGTAATAAATCAATCTGGCGATCGTTAGACGCACCCTCTTAAACAACTTTTATGACTTTTAATTGCTTGCTAACTCACTTTTGACGTAGCTTTGCTTTCCCTTGACAGCTAGCTACTGGGCTTATTGAAAAGTTGAGATTATTAACAGCAATTTATGTATAATGAATATCTGATTTCTACAAAGTTTTTGGGATCATTAATACTGGTTTATAATCTTATGGGTCCTCCTAAGCCTTAGTTTACATACACGAAGTTCAGTTTGAATTTATAAACTTTGTTTTAATTTAGCAAATATAATGAGAAGCATTCTTCTCATTATATTTGCTTATACTATTAAATTAAGTTTGTTGTAAAACTTCGTAATTAGTTTTTGTTCGAAAAATACACATAAAGTTACAATGAATTTGTGTTTCTTCAAGACTGTGAGTGGTTTTCAAAATGGCTCGCCTTTTTTACCGTTGACTGGGTTAGCAAACATTAAATTAAATGGTTTAAGCAGGCGCGTAAGAGGTTTAAAGCCTGTGCACAACACCGCAACTGCGAATACATTGCGTCTTTGATACCGTATAAGCAGCGATAGCTCAGTGGGGAGACCAACAGACTGCAATGCAGAGGGTCTCGGGTTCGAACCCATGTCGCGCACCTCTGACTTTCGGAAGTTATATGACTTTTCGAAATTATGTGCGTATTGATTGACAAATATCGCCTGCTCTGTGCCTCGGAGAGCACGTTAAGCCGTCGGTCCCGGCTGCCATAAACATCTATGGCAGTCGTTATTGGGGAAGTCGACATAAAAGATCTCACTGGGTCGAAGTGTCGCCGGTCTGCACTAACTGGCCCCCACACAAGATAAGATGATACCGCATCATGTACTTAGGTGGATGTACAGCACTTAGTGGGTACCACAATGTTCTATCCGTCAATATAAATAGTACTAGATGTTGCCCGCGGCATCACTTGCGAAAATGTAGGTTAAGTTAGAGTTAGTAAGACAACGTGTATGCGAAATTTCATGATGATCGGTCGAGTAGTTTAGGCGTGAAAGCTTAACAAACAAACACATATTCGCATAATATTAGATAGGATTTTATATTTTCTTATAAAAAACAACTTCTGCGGTAGGAAATAATACCTGTAGGTATTATTACTAGTGCAAAAGTTGTCTTTGCAGTGGACTTTACAAACAACGTATATAAAGAACGTTTGGCTCAACCACAAGCTAGAAACAACCAGTTGTGGAGCCCACAAACTTTTGTGTAGTGTTAGTGGCCAGTTAACTACTTAGACCATTGCGTCATTCGTGTAGTCGTTACAGGCAACAACAGATAGTCCTTACTAATATTATAAACGCGAATGTGCGTATGGATGTTTGTTACTCTGTCACGCAAAAACTACTGGACCGATTATGATAAAACTTGATATGTAAATAGTTGGAGACCTGGATTAACACATAGGCTACTTTTTATTCTGATATTCTCACGGGAAAGAAACTTACGCGGCGCACGGCGCAGCTTGTATTTCATATTTTATGAATCCTAACTAATATTACAAATGCGAATGTGCGTTTGCTTGTTCCACTTTCAAGCCTTAACTACTTGTTCGACCATCATGAAATTTAGCATACACGTTATCGAGGTTACAGAAAGGGGTAAGGGGGTAAGGGGGGTAAGAGGGGTAAGGGGGGTAAGGGGGTACTTTTCATCCAGAAAAAAGTACTGTCCCCGAGGGATAGAAATTTATTGACAAAATCTAGACAAACGCGAGCGAAGCCGTTAAACTAGTTAATATTTTAAAGTTAAGAATTTGTGAAGTTGTTTGTGTGTGATGATAGCTCAATGGGGAGACCAACATACTACAATGCGGAGGGTAAGCAAGCGCGTAAGATGATTAAAGCCTGTGCACAACACCGCAATTGCGAATACATTGCGTCTTTGATACCTTATAAGCAGCGATAGCTCAGTGGGGAGACCAACAGACTGCAATGCAGAGGGTCTCAAGTTCGAACCCACGTCGCACCTCTGACTTTCGGAAGTTATATGACCTTTCGAAATGATGTGCGTATTGATTGATAATTATTATCGCCTGCTCCGTGCCTCGGAGAGCACGTTAAGCCGTCGGTCCCGGCTGCCATGAACATCTATGGCAGTAGTTATTGGTAAGTCAGTGCCCTATACTATCCTGACACTGGTCTAGCCTTAGGGTATCTTTAGCCTTCGGGTTGCGGAGGTCAGGTGGCAGCCGCTCCGTGTAAAAATTGATATCCAGTCAAATCCGGTTAGACCAGAAAAGCCGACCCCAAGTGACTTGGGAATAATAAAGGCTACTAATAAGTTTGGATGTTTGTAATTCAATCGCGCTTAAATAGTTGAATGTATTTGGATGAAACACATATAGATTTGCACACATGCTCTAGTTCAATACATAGTACATATGAACACTCATGTCCTCCTATATCGAGTTAGTTAATCCTGAATCAAACAATCTAATATTCAGCCCGAGGCACTGTTTGTTCAGGTTAATGTCGTTACAACGAACGGGTGTATGTGTATGCAATTAGCATTTAGTCGGACTTCAATTAATCAATCAATCGATGTGTCGTAGTTGTATGCTCTTCCTTTTGCTTTCACTTTGCTATGTACCTACTTACCTTGTAAGCTCTGCTTTGAGGTAACAACGTGTCAATTACTTACCTGTAATAGAAAAACAGATGTTTATTAAGACTGCGCTGAGCAAAATGTGCCAAAACAAGCGGTCACAGTTAAGTTGATAAAATCAACACTTTTTGTTGAATACAAATATAAAATATACATTTACCATAACAATGAATGTGTTTACAATTAATCCGTGTAAAAAACTTAAAATAATTAATATCTTCGCCTACAAAATTACGTAAATTTGCACGAAAAATGGAAAAACGTAAGCTCGTGTTACGTGATTTTTAGATTATAACAGTGGAAATCTATCCTATTTTACAGCTTAAACAAAACATGAATAGTTACATTACAATTTGTCCGTCCAAATATTTAAGTTATTGGTTGACAATAAAGATACATATTTATCAAAAAAGCATTTCAAATCCTCCATACAATTTTACTATGGCGGCCGCGCGCCGATTTGAATATCGAGCTCTATCATTCAGTCCAACCGCGTCTTACGCTCGACACAGTCTTCAATATAAATACCTATAGTTAATATTGTCTTACGTTTACGCGAATGTTATAACATTGTAATTAATCAAATATATACGGATTCTTATGACGAAAGATTTTGAAGGACCGTGTATGCGCTTAACACTTATACATGTCATCATTCTTATCGTTATGAATGTATTGGCCTTATAGCCTGTCACGAGTGGAAACATTATAAATGAATGACATATTTTGAGATTCTAAATGTAACTAATAAATATGGGATTTACAAAAAAGAAATGTTGGGTTCATAAACTAAGCTAAAAGTATATCATAGATGAAATGTAATGGAAATTGTAGTCCTTTTACAATGCCCAGAATGCCTCGAAAGATTTCAATGCAATTGTATGAATGATCACTTTTACCATAACATTTTATAATAACTAGCGGTCGTCTAGTGGTCAAAATTCGACCAAATTAATTTAAATTTATATTTTGATCGTTGTTAAGGTTTTATTGTCCATAACCTTATCCTTATAATCACATTTCATTTAGATTTCGCCAAGGGTATACAGGTTAATTTACCTATCTTTTTCAAACAAATTATTATTTAGTACTTTGTTTCTTTATTACATATAAATAAGATATATGTAACCATAGTTACGAAGAATTGTACGACGTCAGACGAACAAATCCGAAATACCACGAACGCGATTCGACTGCGTGTGTCAAATGCATGGTTGTGTGCGTGTAGTGTTTTTTTTAATTTAATGTATTTCTAACGCATATTTTAAAAAAAATATTAGGATTCGCAACTCCTTCTCCATATAAACTTTAACTGTGCCAAATTTCATACTCGTCCGTCCGCGCAATTTTCGTAAAAAGGGTACAAAGCTTTTGCTTCACGTATTAATATATAGATTTCATGCTAGCTGCAACACGAGTATACCTAATTATATAACACGAGTCGCATAAAGAATTGCTGAGTATATTTTGTAATTATAAAACTTGTGTATTTCAATAAAAAAAATTTTTTACTTTACTCGGCGATACACCTATGTTTTAGTAAAAGGACTACAAATATATTTATGCACCTATTCATCTAAAATATATATCACACAATTCAGATTTACCATAAAAATAATGACGAAATAGTTTGAATGACAAATACCGATATTTTTCTTAAAAAACAGCAATTTCATTGGTAAAGCCTCAATATAATCTAGGACCTGACGATAGGCCGCAAACTTACGCCATAAGGCCATTGAGACAGTCCAATCATAAAAGGCTTTTCTTTTATTTAACGATAACGAAGAAAGGATTTCATATATGTATAGTATTTTCGCTACAATTTTGCGTTGGGTTTCGTCCGAATCGTAACCATCAGATAACAACCGCTATATGATAACCAAATAGTAAGATTATATAAGATATTTGACCTTTTCTTAAGTATATTAACAAAAGACTTAAAATAACGTAGTCGTATTTATATGAGTTACGTAAAGAAAGTTATATACTTATCTATAATCTAACTATTTATAATATAACAAAAGCGAAATTCGGTGATAACTAAACATACATTAAAGTGAATTATTTTATAATTCCGTGAATTTAATTAATACTTATACATGTCCTATAGGTATGCCGCAACTTATAACCATTGTTGGCAGAGACTTGGCCTAGATATTAGGGATTAAAGTATGAAATTGCCGATTTATACCGAAAAATTGAATCTCGTTTTTTCTAAGATGCACCATACTTATTTAATTGAAATATTTACCCTCATTATCTATATATTGCTGCCATCTAAACGGAATATTTTGAATATTTCATTTATGTCTTTACGATAGAACTCTAGGGATCTAGATTCGACAAACTGTGTGAAAGCATTTTGTACTGCCTCCTGGGAAGAAATTTTTTATCACGTAGAAAATTGTCCAGATCACAAATAAATGGTAGTTCATTAGAGCAAGGTCTGACGAATACGGAGGATGACGTACGGTTTCTAACTGCAGCTCCTGTAGAGTTACATCGGTTTCTCGTGCAGTGTGAGGTCTTGCGTTATCATGGAACAATAATGGTGAATATCGATTCACGAGTCGGGGCTGTTTCACTGCCAGTTCACCATCATTGTTAGAAGTTCGGCACAGTAAACATCTGCTGTTATTGCTTGACCAGACCTAAGAAAGCTATATAGTGAATAACACCATGAAGAGACCACCAAACAGTTACCATTACCTTTTTACTGGTAAGCTTTGCACTGTTACGGCATTTGACCTGGGGTCAGCCATTGCATTTTTTTGCTTATGGTTATCGTAAAGAATCCACTTTTCATCACATGTCCCAATTCGATCCAATAAGGCAATACAAGTTTCAACACGAATTTCTTTCTGCAGATCAGTCAAATCAATACGCACCCATTTTTGATATTTTTTATCTTATTGATTGGATGTAAATAAGCCAATATTGTAGGTAGCGTAACTTTAAACCATGCTGCTAATTCCTGGGTAGTTTGACTCGGATCGGCTTCCACCATCTCCTTCAATTCAGCGTTATTCACCTGAGTGGGCGGTCTTCCACGTGGTTCGTTCTTCAAGTCGAAGTTTCCATTACGAAAGCATTTAAACCAAAAATGCACGGTGCGTTCATTAGCAGTCTCCTCTCCTAACGCCGTTTCTGCCGCGTTAGTTCCGTGTCGGATCTCGTATTCAAAAATGATTCGGATTTCCGTAGTATCCATCTTTCCCGTCTAAGCTGAATAAAAAACCAATTGAAAGTCAAAAATCTAAAATCCGAGTTGTCACATTTTTAAAAGAAGAATCATATAGAAATCATATGAAAAAAGTTTCACTCGAAAATCTCACACCATGAAGGTTTTGTGTAATTCAAAGTATCTATTACTATACAACGGCAACTTCATACTTTAAACCCTATTATATTTCAAGGCCTTTTTAAGAATTTTAGATATAGAATAACTAATAGCAATAAGGTATTATAAGTTGGTAATTTTTAGATAAATATGTGAAGCTTTATATTGTATTCCCAGATTTGTATTTGTTGTTTTTATTTTTGTAAATTTTGTTTCTTGCAACAATACACATACCCACCATAGTCACTGTCTGTTTTAAAGTCCAGACTATGTTTGTAGTATGTGAGCAGAATGTAGCCTGGCCTTTTGAAGAAACACGAACTTTTTAGTTTTTGCATGTTGTCAACCTGCCAGTACCGTGCATATTTGTAATAGGGGTAGCTTATGCATAATATTGTCTTCTGTTTACGCGAATGTTATTCATTGAAATTAAACAACTATATACGGATTTTATCGCGTTGTTTATTAATAACTGTATTACATAATTTTTAAACTGTTACACTACTATTACTATTGAATTTTACTAATATAAAAGCTAATAAAATTATTTAAACTATTAAAACTATTTATATTTAGGTTTACACTTTCCTATGACAGAATCCGTATATAGTAATTTAATTTCAATGAGTAGCATATGCACTTTAATAATTGTTAATTATATGTGAATATCTGTGTTTACCCTGTAAATATGCCTAAAGAAATAAATAAAATAAAATATCTTGTTACAAAATTATATGATGCTGCGCACGTAATAACAGTTTAGTTGCTTAATAAACAAAGTAAATAAATATTAAGTAAAATATCGTCAGAGCACTTTAGTAGCATTTATCACAGTCACAAAACAAAATACTCAGCTTTTCACGGCTGATTAATATTCTGGCGGGGTCTCTCCGAGTCACGAGTATCTAACATTCAATAAAGTCATTTAGTATAAGCGAACAGAATCCGTTGCATTCTTTAAACAGTCTCGGAAATATATAACAACGTTAAACTAAAACTATTATGTGTCGACTTGTGCGTTGAAAGTTAAAAAGATTTTTTCATTTGTGAAGATTTATAATGTATCGCTTTTATTTTGTTACTAGATTTTGTACGCGGTTTCACCTGCGTAAGTCCCGTTGCCGTGGGAATATCGGGATAAAAAGTAGCCTATGTGTGAATCCAGGTCTCCAGCTATCTACATACCAAGTTTCATCGCAATCGGTCTAGTAGTTCTTACGTGAAAGAGTAACAAACATCCATACATCCTCACAAAGTTTCACATTAATTATATTATAGTATAGATCCGCGTGTTACAAATTTTACTGCGATTTACGAAGACACTTTTGCATTCTTACTGCCCTAGGTGAAGGGAAATTCCATTTGAGCTTATCCTTGCCTACTATTCGATCACGATACGTAAAAACTGGCTCGCCTTTTAAACCTGTTAAAGAAATACAAAGGCAGAGTGTTTTTTTTTTTTTTTTTTTTTATTTTGCTCGTCAAAATGACCACACTCCACCTGATGGTAAGCAGTCGTGTGGTCTAAGAGCAGTGGCCTCCACATCGTCCTCATAGCAGCCGAGGCGATGTTGAGGTCTCTACTTTGACGGCCTGAGAAGGTGCTTTTTCACGCCCCGCTTAAAGGACCCAGGATTGAAGGAAGAAGGAAACACCTGCCTTGGCAGAGAATTCCATGCCTTGATCGTTCGGCAGAGGTATGAGGACCCAAACTTGTTGGTACGCACTCTAGTCGACTCCACCGTGTAAGGATGGCATCTGAGCCCAGCACGCGTTGTTCTGGATAGGAAAGGGGAGGGCGGGATAAGGTGGAATAACTCTTCAGAGCACTCCCCGTGGTATATTCTGTAGAAACATGCCAAAGAGGCAATATCCCTACGGAGTTGCAGAGGTTCCAGTGAACTCGTGACCTCTGGATCTCCGATGATACGGACAGCCCGCCGCTGTAACCTGTCAAGAGCGTCTAGCAAGTACTGCGCGGAGCCATCCCAAAGATGAGAACAGTACTCCACGCAAGGGCGCACTTGTGCCTTATACAATAGGCACAGCTGCCCAGGCGTGAAGAACCGCCTCACCCTGTTCAGAACTCCGAGTTTTCGCGAAGCTTGCCTAATGACGCTCGGTCGTCTATAGGAGAGAGCAGAAATATCTAATTCGTACAGTCAACAACACTTATAACTGAACATTTAATCAATTTGTAAAACTATATTATGATCGAAATTAAACAAATTTATACGGATTTTATCGCGTTGTTTATTTTTTATAAAACTCTATTATTACATAACTGACAAGATTGGCTACATCTTGAAGCGAGCTTCAATCAACACATATTTCAAGCCGCCAACAAAAGATACTCGTAAGTAAATTTTTACCATCCGTCAAGTACCAACTACCTTTACAAGATGCAGGGGTCTATAAAAGGTCTATAAAGGTCAAACCAATAGAAGCATAGGCACCCGCATAAAAGAACACATAGCTGATGTAAAATACCAACGCTCGTTGAAGTCTGCTGTGTGTGAACATGTGCAACAGGGGACTAACCATTATCTGCGATTTGACAAATCACAGGTACTCCCAAAGTCGCAAAAGACAACCGATTCCTACCAAGGATGCTTCGCGAGGCTATTGAAACTAAAAACATCTTAATTTCAATAGAGAAGATGGTTGGAACGTACCACCAGCTTGGGATCCAGTAATTCAGATAGTCAAACCCAAGAAGATGTAAAACACAGCCAGACTTCATGATACTTTAAGTTCATTCTGTGTTAATAGAAACACCAATTAAATAGCTACACTTAGAACATTGAAACAACCACCATCTTAGTCTCCACGTGAACATGGCTGCTGAAAAGCAACCGAAACGTCGGAGAAAGCGTAAATAATAGTGTTTTATAAAAAATAAACAACGCGATAAAATCCGTATAAACTTGTTTAATTTCAATTTATAACATTCGCGTAAACGTAAGACAATATTAACTATATTATGAATTGAAAAGCCGCATTATTATTCATTTTTACCTTTAAACAATTACTGACTTAAAAAAATTACAGATTATAGAAATCTCTCAGATGTGCATCGACTTCTGTTGTTAACTGTATCATCACCAAATAATTGCAATTAGTACTCGTAATTGTTTACTTACGTAATGGATGAAAATTGAACTGAAACACCGAAAGTTCAAATGTCAAAGACCTCGTAAAGGTCGTCAATAAGTTTGATACGTATAAAATGATAACAGTCGCCCCGGATGCAAGTTACGAGCTCATCAAAGGCTCCACATGATATTTTTAAAACGTTTTGTTGATAAAAGTGTAGCACAATATGTAAAGGCGTTTACACATTGCTGTAACTTATCAGTCTTGTACCATACGCTATGTATGGTACGGTATAACGCTTGGGAAAGGTGAGATTCGAGACTCGTTATAATTTTAAATTTCATTTTGATATCGTTTGTTTTTTTAAATAAAGAGTTCTGCACTAGGAATACATCCAGTGTCGCAAAGATCTTTACAAACAGTCAGACAACGCACACAAAACACCCAGACCCAGAACTAATATTTGTGAATCAGGCAAAAATATTGTCCCGTGTGGGGATGGAACCCACATCTATTGGCACAGTGGCAATGATAGGCGACCACTTAAACCACTACCCAGGGGTCCACGGGAGATTCGACGGGGTCTACGATGGCGTGACAAAAAAATGGGGGCTCACAATTCGTAGGTTCGGTCCACGAAAATTTATTTGCTTTCAATAGTGGAAAACTAAAATGTTGGCTTGACTTCACCTATCAATGTAGGCAGATAATATTTGAGGAATACCACTCGGCGAAGACCCCAGAATTAATTAAAAAAAAAATAAGATCATCCCGTAGAGATATGATCAAATTTTTTTAAACTTTTTGTCCGAATATACCGAATTTACCAGATGGATTAAATTTCTAGCTGCAGGAGGTTTACCGGAACCAGCAAAATTTTGAAAGTGGTCTATGAGAAATAAAAATCTGGGAACTCCTACTTTATATAGAGTATTTAACTCTATTATTTTTCCCGTTAATGCTTTTTGATTACACCAGTTTAATCTTTATTTAATAGTGAGGTTAAAATCAAATCGATTCAACTAAACACCGGTGCTCGTAGCTCTTTGTTATCAGTTACGCGACGTAGCAGATTGCTCCGGAAATCGTAGCATTGTGCAACCGTCGATGCTACGAATGATCAATCTACGATCTGCTACGGATTGAGCTTTTGTAATAAATCACTTATTGCTTTCTTGTAATTGAATATACATAGTCTTAAGTCTATATCTCTGTAAGGGTAAGCCGAGGTGTTATATGTTGTATAAAAAGGGTGATTGGACCTCCACCACTCTCACTTACCGAACAAAACACAACAGTAGGAATACTGCTATTTCACGTGGATATTATGTGGGTGGGTAGTTTTCCCCGGTCGAGCCGGCTCATTTATGCTGAAATCAGCGAGAGTCTACTACCTTTAAAAGCGTTGCTACTAAGAATTTGAAAAGAAATACAGAAAAATCTGATATCTTTTTTGTTGGCTCGACTTCGGTTTTGAACTCGAGACATGAGGTCTGAGGCACAGCAGTCACAATGAGTACCGCTGCACCGCTGTGCCTCAGTGTATAGTATTAACACTTAGTTTTATATTTCCTTTCTTTCTGCTTATTTAAAATAATAATAATAATAATATTCTACCACATACACACAACACCATCTAGCCCAAACTAAGCAGAGTTTGTACTATGGATACTAGACGATGGATAAACATACACATATTATACATAGAAACACCCAGACCAGGATAAACATCCATGTTCATGCACACAAATGTTTAACTTGTGCGGGAATCGAACCCGCGACCTCAGGCGTGGCAGTCGGTTAGACTGACCACTACGTCATCGAGGCATCGCCATCAATGTAGAAGGTAATTAAATTAACCATAAATAATATTTAGTAAATGTTGCTCTATTGTATTCAGACACGGGAAAACCGTTTTATACAAGTAGACAGTTATCTGATTTACGTCTAACTTGCCGTAACAATGAAGGTTGCTAAAGATTCTAAATAATGGAGAAAACCAGTCAAGTCCGAGTCGGATTCGTGCATGGAGTGTTCCTTACTCAATTGCGAGGTTGGCTCACACTTAGCTAGTTTTGATTACTTGTGTATGCTTCAACGTTTTTTGATAGAGCACTGCATGGGGTCTTGGGTTCGATTCTCGGGCCGGGCAAAGTATCATTAGGTTTTTATGTTAGCCGATTCTCAGAAGCAGTAAGGAATTTGAAACTGTGCAGCTTGGTAGACAGCAATGTTTACGAATACATAGGACCAAACCATGCCGGTGAAATGTTTTTTTTTTATACAACTAAGGTGGCAAAAAGAATACGGCCCACCTGATGGTAAGTGGTAACCGTAGCCTACAGACGCATGCAACACCAGAGGCATCACTTGCGCGTTGCCGACCCTTTGGGAAAGGAAGAAGAGAATAAGGAAGTGAGAAGGAGAAGGAGCGGGAAGGGGAAAAGAGGGTGATTGGGTCTCCTGGATCACAATCCAGGAGGCCTTAACCACCGATCACAATCGGTGGTTAAGACGAGCCCTTTTTACCCATCAATCAAATGGTTGCAGTCGCAGCAACAAATAACTGGTTGCGACAATTCGTGGTTAGTGGAATCGAATCTACATTTTCGCTCAATATTCGGGCGAACCGAGTTGAAACTAGAGAATGTGGTGAGTGTGCGCGAACGTCGAGCCACTAAGCACAGCAACTAGTAACGAGCGTCGACTACTCTCGCAGGTCCTGACCTGACCAGGTTCGAGAGGCCATCCTGATGGCCTCTCGAACGCTTAGTGTGCGTCACTACTATACAAAATGTATGCACGTATGGCGTAGGTGGTAGCCTCGCCATTGCCGAGTGTTGTGGATTGCAGCTCAAAGTCAGTTCCAAGAAAGAAAAGTAAACTTCATACTCATGGTCCTGCTTTCATTTTAACTTTGTGCAAACGATGTTACTCGCACATTTTACGCTAGCTGTGTTCCCCACCCATGTCTATGATTATTCCAGTTGCTTGTAGCTTGATTTTAGATTTACTAGCTTCCTAACAGTTAAAGAATTATTAAAATCGGTTCAGCAGTTTTAAACAAATCGTCCCTCTTTATAATATTAAGTATACTTTAAAATCCAACTATGATAATATGACGTGGATGTGGAATATTGTAACACAATAACCATACGGTATAGTACCAAAAAAAAACAAAAACGTAGCCAAAACATCACCCGAATGCTTCTAATTATACCCGGAAAGCCGAACAAGGACGTTAGTTTAATATCATATGCCCTCACCGCACATTAACCACGAACAATATTACCCAAACGGCCACATTCTGCGGCCACAACTCAACAGAATTATGTTACGATTGCTCTATTAGCTGTATTGTTCTAACAGCAAATGGGTTACATTATGAGATCTACGCGACAAGTCTGTCTGTACAATGTCTTCCATTCCTTGTTGATTATACGTAATTGCTGCGTGAAATGTTTCTATGGCAACTTACTTATACACGCTAAAGTTTGTACGGATGTACATATGGATGTTTGTTACTCTTTCACGTAAAAACTACTAGACCGATTGCGATGAAACTTGGTATGTAGATAGCTGGAGACCTAGATTCACACATAGGTTACTTTTTATCCCGATATTCCTACAGGAATGGGACCGAAAACGCGTGGAAAATTAGAAATATAATTAAAAAAATGCCAGTATTAATAGAGGACCATGAATAGCTTAGTTGGCAGAGCCACGGAACCATGTTTCAAAGTGGCAGGATCAAGTCCTGGTATGTACATGGATTGTCTATTTTCTCTGTTATAATTTATATTGTATCTTAGCGTGGGCAATGCTTATAAAATGCATCTTAATCCCTAATAATATAAATGCAAATGTGAGTTTGTTTGTTAGTTAGGCTTTCACGCCTAAACTACTCGACCGATTATCATGAAATTTCGAATACATGATATAAGGGTACAGAAAAGGACATAGGGTACATTTCATCCAGAAATAGTACTGTTCCCGAGGGACAGGTACTTATTAATAAAATTATTATTAAAAGATTAACGCGAGGGAAGCCGTGAGTAAAATTTAGTAACAAACTATGACTCGATGGCCTAGTGGTTAGTGTAACCGACTGCCACGCCTGAGGTAGCGGGTTCGATTCCCGCTCAAGTCAAACATTTGTGTTCATGAACATGGATGTTTGTCTTGGTCTGGGTGTTTATATGTATAATATGTATGTATTTACAACAAAAAAGTATATATGTATGTTTATCCATTGTCTAGTACCTACCCTTAGTACAAGCTCTGCTTAGTTTGGGCTAGATGGTGTTGTGTGTATGTGGTAGAATATTACTATATTATATTAAATATCTTTAACAATGACAAATTAGTATTATTTTAAGTCTCTAAGGTTTTGCATTTGTTACATAGTACATTTTGTAGCTTCTAATAAGTACAATGCCGCTATATATATATATGAGATCGAGTAGTTATTTTTACTAGCGGTCGTCTAGTGGTCTAAATTCGACCATAATTGATTTAAATCATAAGTTTTATCGTTATTAAGGTTTTATTGTCTATAACTTTACGCTTATAATCACATTTCATTTAGATTTCGCCAAAGCCATACAGATTAATTATTTACCTATCTTTTTCAAACAAATTATTATTTACTTAACTATACCCTTTCATTGACGATATTCCTAAGCTTGCTACATTCTTTTCTTTTTTCTTTCTTACATATAAATAAGGTACTAGCTGTCCCGGCAAACGTTGTTTAGCAATAAAAAAATGTTTTGAACAAAAGATTTAAAAAAATTTTAGGGTTGGTCAACCCTTATCACTAAGGGGTATGAAAAATAGATGTTGGCCGATTCTCAGACCTACTCAATATACTCACAAAATTTCATGAGAATCGGTCAAGCCGTTTCGGAGGAGTACGGGAACGAACATTGTGACACGAGAATGTTATATATAAGATAATATGTAACCATAGTTACGAAGAATTGTACGACGTCAGACGAACAATGCCGACTATACTACGAACGCGATTCGACTGCGTGTGTCAAATGCATTGTTGTGTGCTTGTAGTATTTTTTTATTAATTTAATGTATTTCTAATGCATATTTTATGAAAATATTAAGATTCGCCACTCCTTCTCCATATAAACTTTAGCTGTGCCAAATTTCATACTCCTCCGGCCGCGCAATTTTCGTAAAAAGGGGCACAAAGTTTTTGTTTCACGTATATAAAGATAAAGATAGACCAGATATTTGTATACAATATTCTATCCACCCATCCGATTAATCCTAGTAATATTATAAATATGAAAGTTTGTGAGGATAAATGGATAAATGGATTTCTTGCAAAAACGAATGAGTGGATTTGGATGTAACTTTACATCTAAATCCGTTCAATAGTTAATAACTTGTAAGCAGCGATAGTCTAGTGGGAAACCGTTGGACTACCACGCAGAGGTTTCGAGTTCGAACCCAAGGCGCGCATCTCTAACTTTTCGAAGTTAGATGCGTATTAAATAGTTAATTATCGCTTGCTTTAACCTGCATGTTCGAGAGTTCTCCATAATGTTCTCGAAGATATATGAAGTCTGCCAACCTGCACTAGGCCAGCGTGGTGAACTATAGCCTAATCCTTCTCACAGTGAGAAGAGACCCGTGCCCAGCAGTGGGACAGTTTAATACAGGACTGATATTATTTCAGTATTATTGTTTATACATTAGAATAACATATAGGCTAATAAAAAATCTTTTTTTACATTACTTACATACATACATACATAGGTTCATGCCTGTTTCCCAGAGGAGTAGGCAGAGACTACGGATTTCCATTTGCTACGATCCTGACACACTTCTCTGGCTTCATTCACTTTCATAAGATTCCTCATACACGCTCGCCGGTTTAAGGTGCTCTTAACCTAGCCTTTATCCAGAACGTCTCCGATCTGATAAAGAAACGTTCGCCTAGGTCTTCCCCTTGCGACTGTTCCATTTATTTACATTAAAGCGAAGCTGTGGCCAAAATCTAATATCTCATATATAAATGAGCAAAATTTTCTATTGTTCGATAACATTAACCTAGAATACCAACTTCTACATACTTTATTCAAACAAAGCAAATATAATAATGTTTTGTTACAGTAAATAGGCTTTTCTTTGTGCGGTGATTAATCACAGCCGTATACATTAACAAAGTACATTAGCTCAACCATTACTCTATTATACTTCACGTGAAACGAAACTTTGTCTTCTAAAACATAAGGTATGTTTACGGTGAGCAAATAGATTGCTGCTGAGTGTGAGCTTGTGTTGTCTCACTGAACAATGCTTGCAGCTTACAGCATAGCTCAGTTACACGCTGTGAGTCTTCATAAAGTACACATATGAAAATGAGTAAAACTAGACATCATTTTATCGGTAAGAAAAACAATAAAAAAATTCTTAACAAAATATTCTTCGATTTATTTACATTTTTTGAAGTAAAAACTTCTTTAGGCGCGTTGAGCACTTTTTGGGTGAACAAAAATCATGGAACTTGCGTCATCGTCACCGAACGCTTTCCATGAGCTATATGTATATTGTGTATATATGTGTACTTTATGGGTGAACGAAAAGCGTGAAACTTGCTTCATCGTCACCGCAGTCCCCAAAGACTGCACCGCATGTTATTTTTCTAGTATTTATGGACCTTGTACCAAGAAAACCTTGTAACTTTTAGTGATTTAATTGGGATACAGATATGATTTTTATGTCGGATACCGATTAACGTCGATTAATAATAACTAAGGGCAATGGGGACGTATTGTTGAATATTTTTACAGTGTAAAAAGAAAAATATATACGGAAATCAGTTTTGCTGTAAAATGTTCCTTAATTTTATGTCACCGGTATTTTTTGGGTGTGAATAGTATTGCGTCGGTATTGCCTACATATTCACTATTATTATTGTTTTTGTCTCAACACGATTAACCACCTGGTTCAAAAGTTACAAGGTTTTCTTGGTACAAGGTCCATAACTACTAAAAGAAAATGTAAATAGGTATAAATCGAAGAATATTTTATTAAGTATTTTTTTATTATTTTTCCTACCGATAAAATGATGTCTAGTTTTACTCATTTTGATATGTGCACTTTATGAAGACTCACATTGTGTATAATTAATTACCAAAGGATTAGATAGTAAATCAAATTTACGAAATCGACTACAATTGCCGAATACATCACTGCGTATGTAAGTATGTACTAATACATTTTATGAAAGGCAGTAGGCCTATATCTCGCCTAATACTAAACAATTACGTAGTTTAATAATCCCTATAATATCTAATATACATATTTAGCCTTCTATCTGCCTCAATGGCGTAGTGGTTAGTGTAACCGACTGATTAATATTGATTTGTGTGCATGAACATGGATGTTTGTCTTGGTCTGGGTGTTTCTATGTATAATATGTACGAATTTACAAAAAAAAGTATATATGTATGTTTATCCATTGTCTAGTACCCATAGTACAAGCTCTGTTTAGTTTGGGCTAGATGGTGTTGTGTGTATGTGGAAGAATATTATTATTATTATCACCAAACTATGGCCAAACCCTTCTTACACTGAGAAATGGCCCGTGCCCAGCCGTGAGACAATTAGTAAGTAAGGCAGATGTATAATGTATGTCAGTCCATCATCCATATCATATGCCAGATTTATTATGTTCTATTTTTAGCATTAGTCTCCTACACCTGCCGTGTTTAGTTCATAGATAGGTGTCCTATCCCAAAATAAAATTCTCAAAGGACCTCTTAGACTCGTATGATATATTCGATTACACGTGCCTCGGAGCAAGTGCTTTGACCTTTGACTGCCGCTTGACATTCTCATCATCTCATTCATTTTGTAGGACATTCTGTATATTATCATTATTATATAATGAACTACTATTAGGTATATATTTTTTAATTTTACAGTCCTATATATTATGCCTTCTCAATTTGTTTTAGGTTTGTTAATATTAGTTGAGTTGTAAATAAAGGAGTCTACCCACTACACCGTCTCATACCATGATCGTGCTAGGAACGTATCAGACACGAAAAGCACAACGATACGCCCTGCTATAGGAACTGCTGGTCGGTGACGGAACGGTCTAGTGGGCATAGTCTTGTACACTTCCTTGCAAATAATATTTTTTTCCTGACACGTTCCTAGCTCGGTCATGTTATGAGACGGGGTAGTGGGTAGACTCCTTTATGATTGTTGCTTTTGTTCATGTAAATAAACATAGTTTTGAACATAGTACCAGGATTTGCTAGCTCAGGACTAAAACAGTAAGTTTTATAAAAAAACTTACACATACAGACTTTATATAGTTTTGATTGAACGGATGGCGCAGCGTTTTAAGTGGTTGCTTCGTCATTGTCACTACACTGAGTACAGTGGATTCGATCCCGTTTCGGGTAAAAAAAATGTGTGATCCCCAAATAGCTGTTCTAATTCTGGATATTTTTTATGTCAGTTGTATGAATGTAAAAAAAAGTCAAAAAAAGTAAAAAAAAAAAAAAATAATAAAGTCCCTAGCGATACATGATTGATGCAAAGCGCATGAATAGCAGTTAATTAAAAAAATGTCGCAGAGAATGCTAGTGTTACATAAATAATGAAACCTATACATTACAGTCTGTATAAAGAAACTGTCGAGATGTTTGCCTACTCAGAACGCAGCCTAACTTGAACTAAACGGAACTGTCGAACATTAACAGATGACCGAAGTTGGTTTGCTCGAGAAATAGAGGTCGTTGACTTCTTTTGTGTGATGGCCTTTGTACTTAACTGCCACGTCAATATATTAAATGGTCAATAAATCTATCCATCAAACTATGACAATGATGTTACGATAACATTTAGTTTATGTGAGCGTAAAGATTTGACGGATTATTTATGTCGTATTGAAACTATATCAAAATGCTATATCTAATGTGATGCAGGCGTCACATACGAGAATTTTCCCCGTTTTTAAAACATTTTTCATTGATGCTACGCTCCTATTGGTGTAGCGTGATGTTATATAGCTTATAGCCTTGCTAGATAAATGGGCATAGCGACACTAAAATATTTTTTCAATTCGAACCAGTAGTTCCTGAAATCTCAGTTCATCATCTCGCGTTTAACGAAACAAACAAACTCTTCAGCTTTTTTTATATATTATAATTATATTAGTTATATTAATATTATGCAGGTTTCCTACCGATATTCTTCCTTTACCGTTAAAGTGAGCGGTAATTAATTATTTAATATGCACATAACTTCCAAAAGTGAGAGATGCGCGGCTCGGGATATAACTTGAAATCTCTGCGTAACACTCCAACAGTTTTTGAATAGACTATTGCTGGTTACAATTTATATTGTACTGAAATTATATCTAACTATAACACAGGCCTCTATTCAGTGTAAGAAAGGTAAGACCATAGTCCACCACGCTGAGCCTGTGCGGATTGGCAGTCTTATATTTTCGAAAAGATTATACAAAACTCATACACTCGCACATTCCTCGTGATATTTTCCTACACTGTTACCGTAACAATACTAAGGCATTTTTCATAAAAAAAATATTTTATAATACTGCTTTGTACAGGTGTGAGTCTCTACTGAGCATAAGTTCTTAGGTTTGATCTTGGATTGGGGAAAGTATTATTGAGGTTTTCTGTCAAGAAATTCTCTGGAGCAGGATGAAGTCTGGATCTGAGCCCGGTATACTAAAACATAGCGAAATGTGGGTTTAATACATCTCTGCTTATCCCATCGCGGCAACAGGCACCAGATTATGTATGTGAGTATGGATGTATTTTAAAAGAGAGACGATGCATAATTTAATTTCATCTATGGCGATGACGGCCTACTCAGGAGGAAGCATCTGTCGCAAATCGATTGAATATTATTTTGATTATACATATATACTAGAGATTTACGTCAAACATAATGATATATTTGTTTTGAGAGAGAGGACACTTAGATTCTTGCTCAAACATGGGGAATTTGTAGTCACCTTGCAGCGGCTGCTGCGCCGAGAGTTGTGAGTTCCATCCCCACACGGGACAACCATTTGTGTAATCCACAAATGAATGCTGCAAGTCAGAGTGTTCCTTTTCTCCGTTGTTTTAATGTTTGTAAAGTTCACCGCGTCACATAAATTTATTTTAATACGGAAGTTATCTTTTTGAATGAAAAATAATGTTAAAATATAATAATACTATCAACTGTGCTTATAAATTGTCCCACTGCTGGGCACGGGCCTCTTCTCATTATGAGAAGAGGTAGTCAGTAAGTAGACTATGTAGGTATGTATAAGAATATACAAACAGGAAAATCTAATTGGAAACGGATATCACCAGCTTGCGAGTAACGCCATATACCAACAGACATATAAATGCTTCTAAATTTATAACACTCTTATCCGTTCTGAGAAAATGTAAAGCCGACGCATAATATATTTTCGCATTATTCTTCCTTATAGTTATACCATTATACATGTATTTTATTTATAGTAGTAAGTAGGATTGTCTATCAGCCACAAGTAAGAAAGAGGTATAATGCACTCACGTTTTGTAAGATATGTTCAGGAAACATGTGTAAGCATAAAAAAAATATATATATACATACATATATATATATATATATATATATATATATATATATATATATGTGTGTGTGTGTGTGTGTGTGTGTATGTATATACTTATTCATTTAGGTTACAACGTAACATGTTGAAAAATCAAAGATCGATCATTAATGTAAATTAACCTTACCTGTTGCCACGTTCGTCAATGCGAGGCTGTAGGATCGATAGAGACAAACCATGTTGGTAGTTCTTCTTCTCAGAAGAACTACCAACATAGTATAGATTACACTGATGTCTGACCTGACTAAAAAGTATTTTCACTAACGCGACTAGACCAGTAAGAAGTGTAAAGTTGCTTTTGCAACAAAATTATCATTTTCATATTTCTGTATAATTGATTTCACTTACAATTTAATAAAATATTATTTTTTCTCTATTCACAACTTTGATGAAATTCCAAATTATTCGCTATATGGCGAATAATCGAAGGTTCCATAGAAATCCAATATTAAAATTCCTAAACAAAAACGTTTTGCAAAATTTACTATAAAGAACCGACTTTAAACGCCAACGCCAATTTGCAAGCCCGTTTCTCAATTCCGGACCAATTATTCTCTTAACTCATTTACCACGTTGTAAATGATTCAAATGCACCTTCTGTTGATTAAAGCTGCACCTGGTACCGACTAATTGCTTCGATGGCCGCCGAGGGATTGCTCCGACTAAACACTAAATTCACTCGGCAAAACGGTGACCTATTAATTTGGATATATAGGTCAGATTGAATGGGGCAAAACGTGTTATAGTTTCGGATACAAGCTAACCAATTACGGAGATTTACTATAAATTATTAATTAATTATAGTTCTGTTTTAAACAGCTATACCCACCCTAGTGTGGACCGGTGAAGTTGTAGACTGCTACGCACGGTTCCGTTCACATTTTACTTATGTGCATATTAGCCTTATTCATAAAACTTTCAAGAAGCTTATAACTTAATTTTACGAAAATTCATCTAATGTTTTACTCATGAAAATGCTAGCTTGCTTTATAACAATGCTGTAAACAACGAAAAGAAGGATGGAAAAACGTTCATGAATAATGATATTTATCGAACGTTAGTTAGGTTTAATTTATTAACAACGAAAAGAAGGATGGAAAAACGTTAATGAATAAACAGACAGGCAGATATAGACAGGCAACGCAGAGCGCTGTCAGTAGTGGGCAATATGATAGCCAGGAGATTTTTTAAAGCCAACACTCAGACGAAGGTACATCTTTTTAGGACATATTGTCAGTGTTCCTACACGTGCCAACTCTGGACGCGTTACACGAAGAGGTCTCTGGATGGTATTCGTGTTCAGTACAATAACATCTTTAGACAGCTAATGGGTCTTGCGCCGCATTGTAGTGCGTCGGGTATGTTCGCAGAAGCTAGGCTGGATACGTTTAATGCCATCCAAAGAAAACGAATCGCTGGATTCATGTCGAGGGTTGGTTCGTGTACGAACAGTATTATCAAAGAGTTTTCTGAAAGACTGTATACTACCACAATGTACAATAAATGGTTACAGATTGCAGCGTAATAATTGTATCTAATAGCTTCATTTTTTGTAATAGCGTAGAGCGGTTATATACATATATTCATTTTGTTTGTTATGTAACTTCATTTATTTTCTTTTTAATACGGATATATTTACTTTGTTTTTTTTTTTCCTTTTCTGTGTAAAATATGGAGTGCAAAGATTCCGAAATAAAGATTTATTATTATTATTATTATTATAATGATATTTATCGAACGTTAGTTAGGTTTAATTGAATAACCTAAGCTACTAGGCCTAACCCTTCTTTAACTAAAAAGACGCCTGTGCAGTAGTGAGACACTTTATAAAGTTAATTCTTATTACTGATATAATTCTGTAGCGATGTACTTATTAAAAAGAAACGAGCACACAGACCCACGCCACAGGGCAAATTTGGCTGCGGGTTGTCTCATAATCTGTAATTAGTCTGCTTCTTATGATTTTTTGAGCCTCATTGCCTTTTACCTTCACGCTGTTAAAAATAATCTTAACCTGGACTTACACCAAAACGTCACTTATATAAGCAAAAAATGTTCGCCCAGATGTTACACTACTGATTGTGCCTTTCATATTTGCCCTATGTATTGTCTAGATCAACGTTTTGTCTTCCATTTTTCCTGTTTGCCGAAGGGGTCGACCTAATTTTGAGATTTTTGAATTAGCTCTGTTTAGGGTAAGGACTCCTTACTTGGCCGTACTGAATAAAATATCTATAGTTTGTTAAATATGCAACAACCGCTATGAGAACAGAGTACTAATGCTTGTACGTAAATATACAATGTTATTATTATAAGGCTTATGTTCAACTTATCACCAGATATAGTAAATATAACAGGCAAAAATAGTAACTGATCACCAAAATTAAAACCGCAATATATTTAAAGATATCAAAATACGTCAACGAAGCTCTATTTCAGGGTGGGTTTAAGAAGGAACCTAACATAACCTAACCCTTCCGAGACGGAATGCAGTGATTTGAGGCGTATATGTGCTCGTTATGATATATTTTAGTAAGCATATTTTGCTGCGCAATTACTGTTTTTGGTGGTCATTATATTTAATCCCTTATTATAACACTGAAATAAACTTAAATATACATGGATTAGCTCTGAACGTGTAATGGTATAAACTGCAAATCATGCGACGCTTATAAATATAAAGTTACATACATTTGTAGCCGGCCCATGAATACATTATGAGAGCAAAGTTACCTTCGTATGTAAAATCAATTTCTTATTCAAATATCAAGTAGATAGATTCTTTATCTTTATTATACAACAACTCCTATGCAAGTTATAATCCCAGTTTCCCAGAGGACTCCACAACAACTCAGACAACAAATACAAAGAACAATTAGACTTGGAACAACTATTTGTGACACATACTTTTTGTATCGTGGGGATCGAACTCACACACACGGTGTCACGATACCAAGGTGACTTCTTAAGCCATAACATCACCATTCCGACAAGTACACTACGCTGCCTCTTCATAGACATAATAGAAAATCTATTGGTTTGCATTACATGTTATTCATTAGACATGGAACTTGTTATGTGTTTATTACAAACGAATGATCGCACAGTAATCAAAATTCAAACCAATTTTGTTTAAAAGTTGAACAGATAACTATTATTAAAAAAGCATTCCTCCATATAAATGTAAGGCATGCCGGATCTCACTATATTTGGTGAGAGCAATGCTTTATTGTTTTTTTTTTAATCTCGCGCTTTGTTTGTATGTTGGGTCGTTGGGAAC
The DNA here is from genome assembly GCA_963675205.1 of Catocala nupta. Classification (NCBI taxonomy): domain Eukaryota; kingdom Metazoa; phylum Arthropoda; class Insecta; order Lepidoptera; family Erebidae; genus Catocala; species Catocala nupta. The sequence continues at coordinate 5,760,344 of OY776079.1, read as the reverse complement.
TTTACAAACATTAAACCAACAGACACATAGAAAATCCAGATACATGGTCCAAAATTGTTGTCACGTGTCGAAGCCACAACGCTCCGTGCAATAGCAAGGCGACCACTCGATGAACTGTCACCAGTGCAGTCCAAACTCAAAACTTCTAAATAGGTTCATAGTTTTCTCATCACGAAGCAACGATAGCTCAGTGGGGAGACCAACAGACTGCAATGCAGAGGGTCTCGGGTTCGAACCCACGTCGCGCACCTCTGACTTTCGCAAGTTATATGACTTTTCGAAATTATGTGCGTATTGATTGACAATTATCGGCTGCTCCGTGCCTCGGAGAGCACGTTTAGCCGTCGGTCCCGGCTGCCATGAACATATAGATGTTAATGGCAGCCGGGACCGACGGCAGTCGTTATTGGGAAGTCAGTGCCCTTTAATATCCTGACACTGGTCTAGCCTTAGGGTATCGTTAGCCTTCGGGTTGCGGCGGTCAGGTGGCAGCCGCCATGTAAATACTGATATCCAGTCAAATCCGGTTAGACCAGAAAAGCCGACCCCAAGTGACTTGGGAATAATAAAGGCTAGGGAGAAGAAGAGTTTTCTCATCACATAATAATATAAAGAAGATATTTAAACGCGTAATACTTGAATAAAACTGTATGATCCAACAGTCTATACACATACGACAGTCTATATAAAACACTCAGAAGCATCATTGTAATAAAAATATCTATATCAGAACTGACATGCCAGTATATAACGAAAAGATATGCAGTAAGCACACTTCAAAGCGAGCAATCTCCTCACGTGCACGTTTCGATATGCAATCTTCTACTTTGTGACTATTTTCTCAATTTGCAATGTATATTTACTACAAATTCCCTAGTGTGTTATAAATAGGTTTTATATTCGGTTTTACCTAGGGAATTGTAGTATTGTATGAAGAAAATTTGTGATGTTGTTTTACATACAAACTATTTCCTCAAGCCTGTCTATTCTGTTTATCAAGATACGTTTACAATATATTTACATTATTTATTATAACACTAATTAATCTTATATATATTTTTAAACGTATTAACAAAGATAAAATAATTATGAAAATGCTAATAATTATAATACTAAATGTTTACAAAATGGTTTCAAAAGCAACCGAAACGTCGGGGCATAGTGTAAACTTAAATATAAATAGTTTTAATTAAATTAAATAGTTTAAATAGTAGTAAAGTTCAATAATAGTAGTGTTAGAGTTTTAAAATTATGTAATAAAAGTGTTTCAAAGTAAAATAAACAACGCGACAAAATCCGTATAAAGTGTTTAATTTCAATGTATAACATTCGCGTAAAAATAAGACAATATTAAGTGGAAATATTTGATTTTTGAATACTGTGATTATGACATCCATTATAAATCAGTGTTAAACAGGTATTTACTGAGCGTTTACATCTGCATAGCAGCGAATCAGTGAAAGCCTAATGAGAGCCTCTTGTATTTCCACGCAAAGGTCTCGAGTTTGATATTACGACACGCACCTCTCACTTTTCAAAGTTAAGTGCGTTTTATATAATTTACTAGCTGTCCCGACAGACGTTGTCCAGTACAGGCGACAAAAAAAAAACATATCCAGACCATCCCCGAATCCACTTTAGCATACACAAAAAAATTCATTCAAATCGGTCCAGCCGTTTAGGAGGAGTTCACTGTCAACACACGTACAGAAGAATTATATATATAAGATGATCACTCGCATTAACGATGTAGGAAAACATCCTAAGGAAACTGGCATGTCTGAGAGTACCTCATAATGTTCTCGAAGATATGCAGTCTATTAACTGGGCTAACGTAATGGATCAGTGAGGCAATTTATATAAATAGCCGATAATATAATAACTATTACATAGAGCAACAGACTGTGGCCTAACCGTTCTCTTACTGAGATCACCCCATAATATTCTCAAAGATATGCAATGTCTGCTAACTAAGTTAGCGTAATATACCATAGCCTTACCTTTCTTACACTGAAAAGACGCCCATGCCCAGCGGTGGGACAATTGATATACATGCCTGATTATATTACATCCGCATAGTACCGGGGTACGTGGAGGCTAGCCCACGGCGCCGCGGTATCGACCGGCCTATCCAGGTCACTGGCCCACCCGACGCGGGTACAGGTGCAGGCCGGAACATTCAATAACATGCAATTACACTACGTACCGCTCCAAATTATATACTAAATGTTATATATGTAGATAGTACTGGTTCGTTGGTTACGTTGTATATTTTACTACAGGACGTAGTGGTTTAAATTGACGCCTCGCTACTGCGCTCAGTGTCGTGGGTACGATCACCATACGGGTTAAAAAATTGTGTTCTGTGCGTCCGTTGCTTGTAAAATCCTCCGTGAAACAGTACTAAATCGACACAGAAATTAGTGTACCTTCACACTAGCGTTTGTCCAGCGTAGGCGTTCGAAAGGATTATACATGACAACGCAGTAACACAGCGCATGCGTCGCGTTGTCGCAGCGTCTGCCCTGCGCATACGTTCATCGAACGCCTACGCTGGACAAAGGCTAGTGTGAAGCAGTCCTTATGCTTAATGCAGGCGTTGATTTAAACAAAAAGTAAAAAAATCGGTCGGAAATGTTTCTCGTTTTGTATCATGTTGTAGCATATTCTGCGTTTTTAAATAGGTAAGCAAAACACACATGCCGTAAAATAACAAATGCATATACACAACGTGTAACATATTAAACGCACTTCCTGAAAGTACTTTGTTCAGAATCGGCTACTGAATCCATTTCGGACATTTTAATATAGGTATTTTGTCCTAAAATAATTAAAACAACGTAAATTATAGTCATCTTTTTCTTTGAACAGTCGAAATAAACTAAACTGTGTGATAATTCAAGGCAATAAGGTTTTTGATGGAATAAAGGCAATAATGTTAGATTTATTGTGATATACCCATACTATCCGCGCACAATAAGGAGAACTAATACGTTAAATTAAAATATATAAATACATTTGTCGTTTCTCTTTTTACTCTATGTTTTCCTGTTATCTTTATTTTAAAGTTCACGTGTGTATACCGTATCAAATACGTTATTATTCGTATTTTTATTAAATACACCGCATTACAGCATCAGTTTTTCGCCGCAATTTACATCCGAAATGTTGTCACTAGAGCGCCGTAATTACGCGGCCATTATCGATATCAAATTACCGCCGATTCGTGCCAAGCCCATCAACCTCGATCCGACGTGAAAACGAATAAAGCAAACAGGTGGCTCGTTACCTTTGACACGTAGAATCGCGCCTGTACGTCCTCCAAGGGGTAAGCAGATCTATATCATAGTCGTAACTTACATATAAACGTTTGCGTTGTATGATATATTTTCTTCGTAATAGATACAAACGCGATCATGCATATTGCTTACCTTTTCGATGATTGACGTTTCGACCAAGTTACACTGGCCGTGGTCGCGATAAGTTGCACTAGTTTTCAAGACCAAGATATGTCGTAAGGCCTGTGAAGACAGTTTCTTGGCGCAAGTATTCTACGTGCTATTTTATAAGACCAAGATAACACGAGCAATCTTGGTCTAACTAGGCTAAAAATAGAGAGATAGAAACTCGCTTCATGCATAGAACTTAAAAGCCGTCAATGTAAGTTGTCATGGATAGTAGAATCTCGCTGATTTCAGCATGAAGGGGCCGGCTCGAGTGGGGAAGGACTACCCTCTCACAGAATATCGACGTGAAATAGCAGTATTTCTACTGTTGTGTTTCGTTCGGTGAGTGAGAGTGCCGGAGGCTCAATCACCCTCTTTCCCCCTTCCCGTTCCTTCTCCCTACCACTTCCTTTTTCTCTTCTCCCTTTCCTGAAGGATCGGCAACGAGCAAGTGATGCCTCTGGTTGGGCTACGGTGACCACTTACCATCAGGTGGGCCTTATGCTTGTTTGCCACCTAAGTTGTATATAAAAAAGGAAAAAATGGGATTGTCATCCCACTTTTGCAGTACCATTGATGGGAATGAGGGCCTTTACTACAAAACTCCACAGTGCTGCTTATCAGGCAAAACTTTAAATGCAGTTGAGCCAGCTAATATGATGTTTATCGCCGTTTATGGAAATGCCTAAGTTTTCTTGGTATCCCAAAAGCATTGCCAACAATGCAATGCTTTTAGAAAATAGTGGTGTTAACAGCGCAAACGCAACGCAAGGGGTCAGTCGCCTCAAGATAAGCCAGTTTCGTTGAGCTGGTCTAACTTGACGATCAATCAGATGTACTTGAACTCGAAAGAGTAATAGGTAATATGAAAGTTGAAGCATTAATAACAGCGCAAACTTGCGGTTAATTTCGCAGCTAATGACGAGATCCAGGATTCTAACGCCGAGATCATTAGGATTTTGTTAAAAAATTGTTAGAGACATGGAAGATTTTAATATGAACTATATAAAGCTATTAAAAACATAACGTACCTGCCTTAAAATCAAACTGGATTAAGAACTATAAAACACCAAAACCGTATCCAACTTACTACGGCCGTTTCGAAAGAATAACACACGACCTGACACCGACAACACCTGTACCATATCCAGTTGTCGTGTGCTTATTTACACAAACAGACAAACGTACATCTATCATTAGATTACAAAACAAACGTTACGTTCTAATAATACTCGCGAAGGTCTATGGCCGGGCAGAAATAGCGCACGAGTGGAGTGGCCCACTGGCAGCCAATGTAAACATCGCACTGACAAATGTTTCATACATTTACCATTAGTTTTCTGCTGTGCTTTCTGGCCAAAATGTCGGATATGGGTTATATATACATACACATAATGTTCTTTATGGTATAGGAATAAAAAAGGAGTACTCTTTTGGCCGGCTCAGTATGACGTGCGGCAATTCAGACGTGAACCCGCTCCCTGAATTTAGCTTTGCTGGAGGAGTTAATAAGAATACTAATTACATGTATCTTCATAAGGTAAGGTTTTTTAAAATCATGATAAGTGTAGTTAATTTCAAATGTGTGTAAATCACTTGTGCGGTAGAAAAAGCTTGTCCACCGATTGTTGAACGAGTACAGAATTTACCAACCCTAGATAATTTTGCCGATCCGGGAATCGAACTCCAAAACTTAAGATTGATTACAAACATAAACGACAACTTATGCCACAGGATCAAAGAGGCAGAAAACAAATTTCAAGGATAATTCTTACTCTTTACTAAAATTTTAACTAAGTAACTAATTTATTTCACTATGATTTTATATTTCCAGTCGTTTTTACGTGATAATTTTTCGTTTTAATTTGCAGTACCTATTAAATATGAAGCCCATATTCACAATTAGTAATAGTAACTTACATGATTGTCCATAATATATAGTATTCCTGAAAGGCTGTATTATATACTGTTAATTCAAAACAACCCACAACGCCAGCACGGTGAATAGAACATAATTCATACGCTTTGAATACCAAATAACAACTGATTCAGTAACATGTGATGTTGGATTAGAGACCAGTTCATCACTTCCCACAAGCGGTCTCGTTACGGCTAATCTTCTATAAGTAACATAGGCTACACTTCTGAGAGAAATTATTTGATTATCCAGTTATGCAGTTATGTTATTATATTGTAAGGAGTTTTCTATTTACCTTGTTACCTCTCTTTTTATTATCGATACTAGAATTATAAATTGAAAAGATTTGAATATTTGTTTGTAACGAATAAATTCAAAAACTTCATAGTACGTAATACTTTATTTGTGGAATATAGGTTAGTTACAGATCTTAAATGTTATGTTAAATCATTGAAATTAAACTACTATATATGGATTTTATCGCGTTGTTTGTGAAACGTCGGGGAAAGTGTAAACCTAAATATAAATAGATTTAATAGTTTAAATAATTTTATTAGCTAATAAATAAGTAAAATTCAATAGTAGTAGTAGTAGTGTAATAGTTTTAAAATTTTGTAATACAGTGATAAATAAACAACGCGATAAAAGCCGTATATAGTAGTTTAATTTCAATGAATAACATTCGCGTAAACAGAAGACAATATTATGTTATGTTAAAGTCATACATCCTACCACATTATGTGGTGTACGAAAAATATTAGGGATAATAATAATAACTAGCGGTCGTCTAGTGGTCAAAATTCGACCAAAATTCCTAAGCTTGCTACTTTGTTTTCTGTTTTTCTATATTACATATACATAAGATATAGGTAACCATAGTCACAAAGAAGAAAGAGCAGTGATAGCTCAGTGGGGAGACCAACAGACTGCAATGCAGAGGGTCTCGGGTTCGAACCCACGTCGCGCACTTCTGACATTCGGAATTTATATGACTTTTCGAAATTATGTGCGTATTGATTGACAATTATCGCCTGCTCCGTGCCTCGGAGAGCACGTTAAGCCGTTGGTCCCGGCTGCCATGAACATCTATGGCAGTCGTTATTGGGAAGTCAGTGCCTTATAATATCCTGACACTGGTCTAGCCTTAGGGTATCGTTAGCCTTCGGGTTGCGGAGGTCAGGTGGCAGCCGCTCCGTGTAAAAACTGATATCCAGTCAAATCCGGTTAGACTAGAAAAGCCGAACCCAAGTGACTTGGGAATAATAAAGGCTAGGGAGAAAGGAGAAGAGTTACAAAGAATTGTACGACGTCAGACGAACAATGTCGAAATACTACGAACGCGATTCGACTGCGTGTGTCAAATGCATGGTTGTGTGCGTGTAGTGTTTTTTCATTAATTTAATGTATTTTTAATGCATATTATATAAAAATAATAGGATTCGCCTCTCCTTCTCCGTATTAACTTTAACTGTGCCAAATTTCATACTCCTCCGACCGCGCAATTTTTGTTAAAAGGGGTAAAAAGGTTTTGCTTCACGTACTAATATATATTTTTTTTTTAATTTCATAAACAAATATACGTTTTGTCTAAATATTTGAATACACACATAAAATACATTACTATCGCGATTACACTTAACCAAATACATAAATCCATTTTCATTCATTAAAATAATAATACTATAACGAAAATACATAACGTCAAATCATCTGAATTATTGGAAGTCAGAAATACGATTATTGGTATAATAAATTATTGCAATACATTATAAAATTAATCATTACCAATTATAATTTATTTTTATCCTTACAAAATTCGTCAATTCTATAATAACACTTCTGAATCAATAATGTCTTGAGTTTATTTATAAATATGTTCACATTCACAACATTCTTTAATTCTGGTGGTAATTTGTTGAATATGTTTACAGACTGCACACTTGATGAGTGCTTTACAACATTAAGCTTTGCTTGGAGGATAGTAGGCAGATCTTTTCTCCGAGTTTTTACCCTATATATAGATTACAATTACAATATGTCACGTATTTAAAAAAAATTAAATTTCTTATGCGGTTAACAAATTGATTGATTGGATCTGTAATGATTACTGATCTCGTTGAAACGAGGTTGAAACCGGGTACAGTGTGGTGTAATTTTATTTATTTTAAAACATTACTTTCATACTGGTATTCATACCATGTGTTGCTTGGACTAATGTCACCTTTCACTCTATCACTCATTTCTTTTAATTACTCTATCATCATATCGTGTGAGTAGCCACACGATATTGTATTTTTTATTGGATTTAAGATGACAACTGCTACACTAGGCCACCACTACCTTTCAAAATGTCTTGGCTACCTTAAATCTCCATACTACAATTCATCCTAAATGGTTCAGCGATTTAGCCATATTATTTTATTTTTATTTTAGAAAGGCAGCATCCGCCCTATGAATTTTTCCTGTATCGCAAGGGACTTTATAAACATTTACACGTCGGAGCAAATCCTAGCCTATTTCCACGACTGGAGGACTCAGTTTTGCGTAATAGACGTGATAACAGTAGGTTGCGGTTACACATTGCTACAACTGCACTTATGCGTAGAAGTGAATTCTGTGTGGCTCCAATCATTTATAACAATTTGCCAAAACAGTGAAAAGATATGAATAATAATGCATTCAAAAAACAGTTGAAGGAACTTTTTAGAGCATAAAGCAAACTACAATGTAACTGAATTTCTCATTGATAAAATAATGTAAACTGGACTAAATTTTCTGTATTTCTTTTTATTTTCTGTTGTAGTATATTATTATATTTCTTGTTACTATGCATTTTTTTATAATTTGCAATATTTGATTCGCTAATGATTCCGGTTAATTACTAATGACATATGCGCACCTGTGGGTGGAATGTGACAGAACCTTCATGTAATCTGTGACAACTAAAATTTAAACCCATGTTCGCATTAATAAATGAATTTGAATTTGACACAAAAAATACCCAGATTCGGATCGGCCATTTGTGCATCACAAAAATGTTTGTGACGTATGAGATTCGAACCCATAACATCCGTGCAGTTCCAACTCAAATAAGCAAAATTACCACCACATCTATTATTTTAGTATAGTCGTTAAGGCTTTAGATAGATGAACCTCAGTGCTAAGCTTACTGCTCGACATTTTGTATCGGACTAAGCTCTCTGCTAATCGAACAAAACAAATTGGTTTCTAACCAACCCCTTAATCTACTGCGCTTCGGAAGCGAAGACTTTGTCCATTATATGCATTGACAATGTGATTTATTGTTTTAGAGATACTTGAATAATAATACCTATAGCCTTTCTATGGTGGTTTTATTGAAAGATCTCGTACGTTTATATGGAAAAGTAGTAGGTATATTAAATAATATCAAATTAAATCAAACAATTTCTTTTTATCAATGGGATACCAATAAATTGTTTGATTTAATTTGATATAAAAATTGTAGCGCTCATAGCCAGTTGCACTCATTGATCGATAAACGATTAGCGAGGTTAAGTAATGTTGGGTGCGGTCAGTCTATAGATGGGTGACCGCTTAATGGTATTTCATCTGACCGTCTCCGTGCTTCGGAGGGCACGTAAAAAGTCGGTCCCAGCTGTTGCCAAATTGACAGTAGTCGTTAAGCCATGTCAGAGGCGGGCGGCTTGAACAACTCTTGACAACAGGTTGGCCACTAACCACACAAAAAAAAAAGGAATGGGATACCGTTGGATTGATACGCAGGTAGTCTCAAGTTCGATCCCAAAATATGCTCCTCCGAATTTAAGATGCTATGTGCGTATTAAATAGTTGATCATCGCTCGGCATCTCATCTCAACTCATATCGACATATATGTATGTCAGAGATTTCTCCACAATGTTACCGAAGATGTATGAAGTCTGTCAACCCACATTGGACCAGTGTAGTGGACTATGACTATCTCAAGCTACACAAGTTTATATATAACTACAGTTTAGATACAGGGTTGATGATATTTTTTTATTATTTTATATATTGTATCACGTCTTTATCCCGACGGCGTAAGCAGAGTTGTATTAGAGACACATTCGCCAATTATGTTATTATATTCCATGTAGTAAGAAGTTTGAACCTATGGCCATTTGCCGGCTATTGTTTCAGACTCTGCTGTTTAATAACAATACCATAACACTTTGCCTAACTTGAAATTCGAACCAGTGAGCCCATACACAGCAGTGATTTCCTTTCTGACGCCTCAAGCTATTATACCAAATTTGTGGCTAAATATAATTAATGTTTTAACTTGCATAGCAGTCGACTGTTGCGCTCGGGGAAGTTTTTTATTTATAATAAAACCAATTACATTCATTGTAAATAATTAAACACCAAATAACATCGAAACCGCACTGACAATTATGATTTATTACTGAAATTAATGCAAACACAACTTAACCACACGTCAGCGTACCAACTGGACCACATTATTTCCGACAGCCCATCCGGTCTATTGTCGATTACCGCGGGACCACAAACAACCACATATTCGTACCACCGACATATATTAACCATAAAGTGTTTCGTGGCGATGACGTCACATTCAAGCACCAATATTGGACCTCAATCAATTTGATCGCCGGTCACGTAACCACCATCAATTTGTGTCACCGTTAAAAGCCTTCACGCCATGTGGGCTTTCTGAGTGACAACGTTGCAAATACCTGTCAAATTTTGTGGTTCTTAAATGTTATTTAAGAACCACAAAATTGAGAGATTTAAGACTTGACTTTGATTTAAGGTTGAGTAAAGAACATAAATAGGTTGAGTTAGGAAAAAAAACAGTGTAGGATGAAACGTCATCAGATGACGCCGGAACAACCCTGAATGATGTCACAAGTCGTACGTGCACGTGATTATAAATGTCGTGGATTATTATAACGTGGGTGTGTAGCTTATCCAATTCAAAACGCAACGTTATGTTTCTGTTAATTTTTGTTCTAAATCAATATACATATTTAAAATCGCGTGTCACGGTGTTTATGGTTGCACTCTTCCAAAACAGCTCGACCGAGTTTATGATTTTTTTTATTAGTATGTATGAGAGTAGATTGTAAATGTTATTTAAGAACCATAAAATTGAGAGATTTAAGACTGCATATATAATTATACTAGATTGCTGCGGCTTTTTTGTATGGGGCTTTTTGTATATTTTTGTATGGGGATCCGTACCAAATTGCGTCAAGCCAAAACTCTCAAGACTCTAGTTTTTATTTAACTTTTCACTACCAACAAGATTTTGTCAATAACTAACCACATTTTCGAGATATTGAAAAAAATTTAAAACGCCTTATTATATTCTTTAGTCATTTTTAATCGTCGTGATTATTATAATTTATTTATTATTTATATATAAGGATACGTTTTAGGCCGCAATGCGGAAAAGTACATTGCATATTATAGAGATACTGCACTTGCGCAATAAGTTGGGACCCGATTTCGCTCGCTTGATCCTCCGCACGCGTGCCGTTCTCGCCTATATTGTGACGTTTTGCGCTCAGCTTTCAACTTATCACGCACGGGTAATTCCGAAGCGTGTTTTGAGATTATAAATACGCAATGGGATAACATAACTTATTGGGATAAAATAACATGATTTAATTGAATTTCTGTTTAGTATTTTAATTATTTACTACTATGTAATGTTAACCTAGATAACAGCTCAAGCTGAAGCAGATGAACAAGATTTTTATTCGGAAATTTCGGAAATTCGAAAATTTCAATTCGGAACAAACACTTATTCGTAAATGAACTGTAGTTTTACGGATATGCCATTTTTTGCAGATGTGGGTAATTGTTATTATTTATTTATCTTTTTAATGTATTTTTGTGGTTCAAAAACATGGTCAAAATTCAGTATATTACACACATAAATAAAACATTATTTTCAGTGTTTATGTACATGTGACGCAACATGGTACGGGGTATGGGCATTCTCCTTTCATGATGATCAGTCGAGTAGTCAAGGCGTGAAAGAGTAACAAAAAAATTAATTCGCATTCGCATATATAATATTAGAAGTCCATCTATGATACACTTTCACCTTAACTTTTAGCCTGTGCTCAATAACACTTTGACCGACTCGAGAATTGAACCAAAGAGCTCTTGCACAGCTGCCACATACCTACACTACCACTGCACAACCGAGTACAATAAACTAGAGAGTGCGGGAATTCAACTATGAACCGTGAGCAGCTTAGCATGGATATAAAGTTATTAACTGCATTATTAGCACTTTTTAATTTTACTAGCGGTCGCCTAGTGCTCAAAATTCGACCATAATTGATTTAAATTTTAAGTTTGATCGTTATTAACGATTTATTGTCTATAACTGTATCCTTATAATCACATTTCATTTAAATTTCGCCAAGGCTATATAGGTTAATTTACCTATCTTTTTCACACAAATTATTATTTACTTTACTATACTCTTTCATTGACGACATTCGTAAGCTTGCTACATTGGTTTCTTTTTCTTATTACATATAAATAAGGTATATAAGTAACCATAGTTACAAAGAATTGTACGACGTCAGACGAACAATGTCGAAATACTACGCACGCGATTCGACTGCGTGTGTCAAATGCATGGTTGTGTGCGTGTAGTGTTTTTTCATTAATTTAATGTATTTCTAATGCATATTTTATAAAAATATTAGGATTCGCCCCTCCTTCTCCATATAAACTTTAACTATGCCAAATTTCATACTCCTCCGTCCGCGCAATTTTCGTAAAACGAGGTACCAAGTTTTTGCTTCACGTATTAATATATAGATAATATTAGAATAAATATACGTCTGAGCACGTAGATAGATATAGCTGACACAAAGTGGTTACACTTTTTGGAGCAATTTGCATATAGTAATACATGAATTCTCGAAGATATGTGAAGTCTGCCAACCCACACTAGGCCAGCGTGGTGGACTATGGCCTAACCCTTCACACAGTGAGAAGAGGCCCGTGCCCAGCAGATACAGGGCTAATATTATAATACATTAATCGCTGCACAGAAAAGTAATATACTTAACTTATCTAAACGCCCATAAACGCCACTGCCATGTTCTGTGTGATACTAAAATAAGAAACACGTACTGTTACTATCCTTACCTACATTTAAAAGAGTGAAGCTGTAGGCAAAAGGTTAGTAATTACTAATATTCTAAAGACGAATTTGAGTTTATTTCTTTGTGACGCTTTCACGTCTTAACTACTCGACCGATCATCATAACATTTCGCATACACGTTTTCATGGTACAGCCAAGGACATAGGATACCTTTTATTCAGAAACAAGTGAGAATCGTCAATGAATTGCCATAAATCCTAAAGTTCGAAAAAAATGGTATCAAGTGATATTGAGGTCAGAGGTCAAAGGTCATAGTCATTTCGGGGTATATCGAGTATGTTGAGTCGAATGGCGTTGACCGCGAGTCCCTAGCTCTTATGGTTCTTGAGTTGAAAGTTGTATAACAGACAGACGGACGGACAGACAGATGGACAAAGCTGTTGTATAAGAGATTTCCGAACTCTAAAAAGTATGATTTCCGAGTGAACGAAGCTGCGGGCAAAAGCCAGTTCTTGTATTATTCGTACACAGCGACATCACGTTTTAACCTTTTACTGTGTCACGATTGCACGACGGCGCACACTGTATCCCTAAATACAGGCTTTATCCTAGTTTAGAATGCAGTTATGCATCTTTTGTACTCGTACAATGCATTTTATTAAAGTTTTAAAATAGTCTACACCTGTCAATATGTTGTGTTTTTAACTCGTTTTTATTAGCTTCATATGTATGTTAGTATGTTTGTAACGGAAACTATGAACGTGATATTCATCCCTTTCAAACCGACGGATTGATTTGAAACTTTGCTCACTTATCGAGAACCGATGAAAATACAAGAATTTAGAAAAAAAGGATAAAAATAAAAAATTTGAAGTACTAAGAATCACGCTTTATTTAGTGGGGTGCTTTCTAAGATATTTTGATAACCCCACCCTACGCGTATTTACATTAAAATTATTAAATTATTTTCTACTTTTTAGTTTGGTTTTATAAAGTGTTTTTAGTTTTTTTAATTATTGTTTATGTTGTTCTTTCTTATAAATATTACTAGCTGATCCAGCAAACGTTGTTCTACCACATAAATGATTTCTTAGCGGTATGAAATATACTTTACAACCTACTCTCATACCTGCCAAATAAACAAAAATCCTAAAAATCGGTCGAGCTGTTTCGGAAGAGTGCGACCACAAACACCGATTTTTAAATATATTGATTTAGATCAAAAATAAACAGAAACATGACATTTCGTTTTCAATTGGATAAGCTATACACCCACGTTGTAATCATTCATGATATTTATAATCACGTGCACGTGCGACTTGTGACATTATTCAATCAATCTCATAAGCTATGTAAAACATTTATTTTCAATATAAAGGTTAAATACTCCAATACTACCTATAAAGCTGTCGTATTATTAACTGCCAATTATATTTCAATTGCGATGGACAGGGACAGCTGTGTCCTTATATAGCGGCATCCCGTTTTCACGCAGAACATCAGTGATCATAACATTTAATGGTAGAGAGTCCAGTACATAAGATAGAATATTTATATCTCATATCTTTCCGTTTTGGAACCGCTATCGATATTATGGAGGTCAATATTGCTCTTTCATTTAGTTGAAGTATGGACCTGATGTTGGCCATGATTCTAAAGCAACAAACCCGGCGCTTTCAATTTCGTTCACGTTATATTTTAATAAAATATTATGAACATGTGACCGTGAGGGTTTTTATTATTGAAGTGAAAACTTCTTTAGGCGCGTTGAGCACTTTTTGGGTGAACAAAAATCATGGAACTCGCGTCATCGTCACCGAACGCTTTCCATGAGCTATATGTATACTGTGTATATATGTGTACTTTTTGGGTGAACAAAAAGCGTGAAACTCGCGTCATTGTCACCGCACGCTAGTAACTTAGTTTTCACTTCTATCGGCAGTCCCCAAAGACTGCCTCGCATGTTTTTTTATTGAATATTGTTGCCCGCGGCTCCGCTCGCGTAATATCGGTTATCTCAATTTTCTATTCTTATTTTTGTGGATGAAAGGTATGTGTCCTTCGCTATGTCTTTTTTGTACCCCTTACACATGTCTGCGAAATTTCATTTTATCATTATGGCATGAAAGCGTAACAAACAAAGAAATTCACATTCGCATTTATAATATTAGTTAGGACTTCATAGAATCGTGTCGTACAAAGTAGTGGTAATCTATATGTTAATACGTGAAGCAAAAACTTTGTACCTCTTTTTACGAAAATTGCGCGGACCGAGGAGTATGAAATTTGGCACAGTTAAAGTTTATATGGAGAAGGAGGGGCGAATCCTAATATTTTTATAAAATATGCATTAGAAATATATAAAATTAATGAAAAAACACTACACGCACACAACTATACATTTGACACATGCATTCGAATCGCGTTCGTAGTATTTCGGCATTGTTCGTCTGACGTCGTACAATTGTTTGTAACTATGGTTACCTATAAGTAATCACAGTTACAAGTTTATATGTAATAAAGAAAATGAAAACAAAGTAGCAAGCTTAGGAATTTTGGTCGAATTTTGACCACTAGACGACCGCTAGTCTATACATTCAAATCAACTCAAATCAAAATAAATTTATTCAAGTTAGTTTACAAGGTAACACTTATGAATGTCAAAGTTACACAAAAAATTTCCTGTGAATTTACATTTACTGCCACGTTCAGCAAAGCAAGGTTGTAGGGCTCGTGAGAAGAACGGGCAAGAAACTCATGGCCACTCTTTTTAATCGCCAAGTGTACAATAATATTTATTTTACAAATCTTAACTGTATGGTGCTGCAACCATTTCTCCACGAACTACTACTGAACATACTCAAGCATTTGATAACATTTTATGGTAGCCTCTAAAGCAGCAGTATGGTAAATAGGAGCATCCATTTAATTATATAATATTATATTAATACGTGAAGCAGAAAGTATGTACCCCTTTTTAAAAAATTGCGCGGACGGAGGAGTATGAAAGTTGGCACAGTTAAAGTGTATATGGAGAAGGAGTGGCGAATCCTAATATTTATATAAAATATGCATTAGAAATACATTAAATTAATGAAAAAACACTACACGCACACAACCATGCATTTGACATACGCAGACAATATTCTTTGTAACTATGGTTACATATATCAATATATAACTAAAAAGATAGGTAAATTAACCTGTATAGATCGAAATCTAAATGAAATGTGATTATCAGGGTATAGTTCTAAACAATAACTGGTAATCTGTCATACAGGTGCATCCTAGTACAGATACCAGTCTTGAAATTAAGCACTTTATACGGATTTTATCGCGTTGTTTATTTTACTTCAAACACTGGTATTACATAATTTTGAAAACTCTAACACTACTATTATTGAACTTTACTACTATTTAAACTATATAGTTTCTAATTAAAACTATTTATATTTGAGTTTAAACTTTGCCCCGACGTTTCGGTTGCTTTACAGCAGCCATGTTCACGGGGAGACTAAGATGGTAGAGTTTTCAAAATTATGTAATAACAGTGTTTAAAGTAAAATAAACAACGCGATAAAATTCGTATAAAGTGTTTAATTTCAATGTATAACATTCGCGTAAACATAAGACAATATTATAAAAAAATAATTTAATAATATTGTTAATATTAATAAACCATGCTTGCGTGTGTAAGAATTTATGTGTTGCGTGTTTTTGTGTGCAGTTTAAATGTGTGAAAGTGTGTATATGTATGTGATGTGTATATTCGTTAGTGTGAATGTTGGTGCAAATTTGTATAATTTTTCTGTTGTTATATTTTCATTCCTATTTATGGTAGTGGATGAAGAAGTTTTCCCGTGTCCCCATAGGATTTTATTAAAAGCCATTCTGTTACCATATTTTTACACTCAAATCTGGTTTTTGATCAATATTTAGTACTTTATTAACTTTAGTATAAATGAAACGTCCCAGGAAGCAGTAAAATCGTTTACTGAAGGATGTTCTATGAGCATCAGCTGGTGGAAGTTTAAACCTACGTGTTGTAGTTTTCGAAGATGAAGAAGCATGGTCCGATTTATAAACACTTGAATGATGCTTCAAAACTATCTGGAGAATGAAAAGTTGACGCACTGTTAGGACTTCGCAGTATTGGTACAGCTCTTTTGTAGGAAAGCGATACGGTTTAAAGGTGCATACTTTCAATACTGCCCTTTGTGCGCGTTCTAGATTGATTAATGTTGACTTACAAGCCCCGCCCCACGATAAAATACTATACCCTAACAGGGATTGGCACAAGGCAAAATACACCATTTTAAGGATTGCTGGTTCGGCAACATATCTTAGGTTTTTGAAAACAAAAATGAGTTTGCGAATCCTACTAACGGGTAGTGTTAGTGCAATGTTTCAATATGTGGTAGGTAATTTAATTTCTCGTCAATAATCACGCCCAAATATTTTGTGGTAGCAGCATTATTGAATATGGAGCACCTGCATGTCAGGGCACAGTCAGTTCCATGGTTATGAGCGGTGATAGATCTATTTATATTTAAGTCATTAGATTGAACGTATTTAGTTTTGGCAACATTAAGTGATAATGTGTTGTGTTGTGTATCGAAAACCTGATCCCACGTTTTTCCTGTAAAAATAAGTGCCGTATCATCAGCAAATGCCAACAATTTGCCATTCGTTATGTCCAACTTACACATGTCATTATTGACTAGAACGAATGCTTTTTTAAAATCAAAATAGGCGGTATCGATTTGCACTGCACTGTCTACTGCCGGGATCAGATCTGCCATACAGTTGAGAAGATTGCTCGAGGTACTTCTAGTTGGCCGAAACCCGTGTTGAGCGTCTGTTAGCTCACCGCTGATTTGCGCAAATACTATGTTCTGGATTGCTGACTCGAAAACTTTTGCTGATGTTGATAATACAGCCACGGGTCTGTAGCGTTCCAACTTGTCTTTAGCTCCTCCTATAGGCACTGGAATTACCCATGTTACTTTCCACCTCTCGGGAAATATCGTAGCTTGGAGACAAAGGTTGTAAATATGAAGCAGCGGCTCAGCGAGTACACCTCTGCAATCCCTGATGATATAAGGTGAGATACCGTCCGATACCGTTGATCTCTTGGGCTTTAAGTACTGAAGCGCTTTCTGTACGTCGCGTCGTTTAAACATAATCTGTCTAAATGAACCCGCGCCGCTCCAATCAAGCAACCTGCCTCCTTTACCACTGCACCTACATTCAACTATGCACGTTGCTTACTGTAGATGGAATGAAAATATTTCGCGAATTCTCTAGCGCATTCCGAGTTAGAATCTCCCCATTTATTGAAATATTAGGCGAAGCGTTACTACGCCTTTTAGAATTAATATAATTCGGCGGCAATGTCGACAAAATCGCTTTTTGTCGCAGATGCAGTGTCTATGTCTAATTAGCAACAAGTTATAACAAGGTTTCAAAGTACGTTGTCACCTGTGTCAAATTTTGCAGGCTTACGCCAGATAGCAATGCTATTTAGTTTATACGACGCGACATCGCACCGCAGTGTTGTGTGCGAACTCCATCACCACCTCGCATCTTATAAATATGAAACAGACGCTAATGGAATCCTTTTGACTTGCTAAGTCTCCATTCTTTATTGAACCACTTAGTTTTAAGCTAAGTATCTTTTGAAGAGCTCAACTTAAGTTGAACCTGGCATTTTAATGGAGGTTTCGTTTAATTCGTTTTTGACAAAGTAGAGCAATAAGTTCGTCGGCGTGGTTCGGTCATATGGAATAAATATGCATACTTATACCACTTTACTAAAGAACTAGCCAACAGGTATATCATTTATTTAATGGTAACGACATTGAGCTGTTACGGACTACAGCTTTTATGTCATTGTGACTATTGGCTACTTCTTTATATATTTAGATATTATAGTACACAAAGCTCTCCCTATTCCAAAACTCTGATAAAGAGTGTCCATGGGACGGCAGTCTCAGACGACTGTAGGTCATCAGGTACCGTCTTTATGTGTTTTCGGTGGTATAGAGAAGTGCAATACCCTCTACTGCCTAACACCGAACTTCTAATGAGAATTTCTTGATACCAAAATCTAATAAGTTTTTGCATGCACAAAGACGATTGTGTCTTAACCATCGCTACGCTACTTTGGTGGCGTTCAACATAACATGGTATAACAGTTATCGCGCACGATTCTGTCGAGACAGAATCCAGCGCGATGACTGTTCTGGAAAGTTCTATATAGCTCATCCCATTGCTGGTTCTATGCCAACCAACGACTGCCGACGCTTTGAGTGAATAAATTTTTCTGTGACTTAATTTCTTCTCTTTCACCTATTGTTTTAAAATTATGTTTCTTGCCGTTACTTTGTCAAAAATTTCTTTAACACATGATTTATAACAGAGTGTTCTCAAACTTGAAGTTACGTGAACGTTTTGCACTGGCCCCTAGCGTTCGTTAAAAATAGGCTGCTTATACAAACTTTCCCAAAACCAAAGAAAATTAGATTTGAATATTTGAGTAAGAAATTAAGTTTATGAAATAAAGTTGTTTGGTGTTATTTAAGTTTTATGTTGCTGCTTTTTTATAAT
This sequence comes from Catocala nupta, assembly GCA_963675205.1. Classification (NCBI taxonomy): domain Eukaryota; kingdom Metazoa; phylum Arthropoda; class Insecta; order Lepidoptera; family Erebidae; genus Catocala; species Catocala nupta. The sequence continues at coordinate 5,741,252 of OY776079.1, read as the reverse complement.
TTAATGCCTCGCTGGTGTAGCGATAGTAAATTACTCTGCCCTGCTTAATCTGAGAACATATGTATATAGTTATCGATATATATATAATATGTAGTGGTTATTATATATAAGCGATCATCCATGTTTACCTTTTTTAAAGCTTAACGTTTCGACCAAGTTACTCCGGCCGTGGTCACAAACTGACTGTTGCTGCGATGTCATGTATCCGTTTATGAGGCAGAAGAATCTTGATCCACTTTTCACATGTTTTTATACCCGCTACATATTATATATATACCTATATACTAGCGGTCGCCAAGTGGTCGAAACTCGATTAAATAAGTATATGTAATGAAATGAGTATCCTATCATTTCATTGATTTGACCTTATTTTACGACTGACGTGAAGAGAGGTGACAGTGTCATGTTGTGCATGTCATTGTGATAATTGTGTTAGATAAAATATTTGAACAATAAAAGGAGACGATATTCGTGAAATTATAAGCTTTGAATGTTGTTTCTTTATTTACAGAAACGCAATTGAGTTTATCGACGAACGTCGGTTACCTTAAATAAGATAATAGATATCGAGAAAATTTCAGTACCGTCTTAGCCTACATCTAGGCCTACTCCTATTACGAGGGTCATAAAGCCGTAACTGGCAAAATGTAGGTGTAGTACACCTCTTAACCATTAGGGATACAAGCGTGAGGCTACGTATGTATGACATGACGTGCTATGCGCTCGCAATACTAGTACCATCATATCGTATTGACCATACAAAAATAGTAGCATATCGATACCAGAGCGAAGAATAAAGACCAATAAAAATACACTAACGACTGAATCTTAATATCTTTTCCAGCTTTTATTACTCAAATTCCGCACTATATTATCTTGATTAATATACTATTAATTAAATCTCTAGCCAACAGATGCGCCCTGCGGTCTACGTTTAACTGTATTGAGATCGTAAACTTTTTTATCGCCTGTTTGAACTGCGATAGTAAAGCTAAATTACTGCTTACCTACCTTCCTCTATTGCTATTTCATTACGGTTGATTAAATATTTTTGTTCGGATACGAAAGTAAGGAATACCGACGTGTTAACCTTTGAGTGACAAGAAGAATGCAATACTTCTGTGCGCACTATCCGTTATATATATATGTATGTAATATATATAAAGATATAAGTAATCTTACTTTCGGAAAGAGATAGGAATAGGAAAGGATAGGAAGATATTTAGGGAGGCTTCTAAATCCCATATATAGCCTTCTCTCTCTAGACAAGGCTATACGTGGGATATAAAAGCCTCTCGTTTGCTTTTTATCTTACTTCTCGATATTGCATCCGAATGTTTTGTTTTGCGTTTGGCTAAGGTACCAAACAAGGAAGTAAGCCACAGCTATGGTAAACTAGCGATTTGATACGGCATAAGAAATTCGAATGTCCGAAAGTTCTATGAGCCCGTATCGAAGGTTGATCAATTTGTTGTTATCATTCGATTCATAATCGAATATTCAAGACCTGATTTGCTAGTGGCACGATTGATAGATGGGTGATGGTTTATCGATTGTAATAGAGCGACGTTTAAAATGGTCTAAAACGACAGTAACGGATTCAAAGACCTGCAATCGAATATTTGTCAGAGTTTAGTATATTGAGACTTGTGTGGTGACTCGAATAATTTGAATATGGAATTGTTGGTAGCCCAAAGCTCTCCTAAACGTAAATATACACACACTGATAACATTGTGTATATTTATAGCAGGGTAACAATTGAATGCCGCGATCAACTCTGCTAGAAAACTGTCCCAATCCTGGGTATGATGTATCGACCTAACATGTTCTATAGTTTTAAAGTTAGTCGCGTTAGCAGACTAAAAAAGGCTTTAAGAACATCATGTAGTCACATATCTATACTACTATTATAAAGCTGAAGAGTTTGTTTGTTTGGTTGAACGCGCTAATCTCGGAAACTACTGGTTCAAATTGAAAAACATTTTAATGTTGGATAGTCTATTTATCGAGGAAGGCTATAGGCTATAAAAATCGCAGTTACCATAAACGCGGGTGAAACCGCGGGCACAGCTAGTTTTTATACACATAAAGGTGACGTAATCATCAAGGTGACATAGTGACACTAATGAACGTCTAAGTTTAGTAGTTAATAAAAGTATTACTCCATTCACCGAAGTTTAATGCCGACCTTAATGGTGTTTGAGTTTGTTATTGTTAATTTATAGTGTTTAAACATGATAAAAAATACAATAAGACCCATATGCTACCTGTAAAAAAACACTCATATCACAAAAAATTGTTCACAGTTTTTCCATTTAGGCACAAGAAGATGTTTGATACTACCAGAGTTTGAATCGTCTGAATAAACTCGATAAATTTACAGCTACATTTTATACAATTATATACAGTTGTATGGTGCTGCGAACGACACGGGATTATTGACAACTGACGGATAAACTAACAAGCGTAACATCACAATAACACACTGCAGACCTGTGACATATGTTAACATATATGTACATACATGTGCTGTCTAGGGCTGTGCCTTATTCTTTTTAATGAGGTCTCTAGCCATTTACCCTCTAGTTACTCACTAGTATTATTCTTAAACTTTTGGTCACACAGTGTGACGGTCGGTCCAAGAATGGGATTATTATAACCCACTGGCATCTTAGAAACCAACGAAAAAAGATACGAGCAGATATTATTTTGTGAATCTTTCTGGATAAAATCTTTTGTATCGTCTAAACGCAATTGGGCTGATGTTGGGTTTAATCAGTAACTAGAACTCTAGGTATACCAACTATAACATCACTACCACACACACAATGAATTTGCTCATATGTACATACAGCGACGCATCAACCTAGACTGTTTGGACTTTGAACTATTAGAAGTTGAACGCTGCGAATCGTGCGATAGAATGCGTTATATTTTTGTTACGCTCTATCCTTACCATTACATCGACACCACTATGCACTGTCCCTTCCGAGAATACTCTATTTTGTATGTAGCGTAGTTATGCGTATATAGGGTGTCTAACTTGATGTGTAGCCGTGTGTACATATTATAAAGCTAACTGTACCAAATAGATTGACAGCTAATAGTTCAGCGGATATCGTAAATATAAGTTTTATGTAACATTGGCGCCAATCTTTTGTAATCCTATCGTGCATTATTTGTTTGGTTAACTTTGTTAAATGTTCGCCTTGGCTGTCTTTTAAACAAAATTTAGTCGAAAACAATAAACCATTTTTGTGTACTTATAACCCGAGGTCACAAAATATACGTTTCATACGCATTTAGTGCGGTGAAAAAACAAAGTAGCAAGCTTAGGAATATCGTCAATGAAAGAGTATAGTTAAGTAAATAATAATTTGTTTGAAAAAGATACGTAAATTAACCTATATAGCCTTGGCGAAATCTAAATGAAATGTGATTATAAAACTATAGTTATAGACAGTAAAACCTTAACAGCAATCAAAATTTAAATCAATTATGGTCGAATTTCAAAAACTAGGCGACCGCTAGTTTAAATAAATATACAAGTAACAATTTTCGCACTAGGAATAAATTCTGTGTCACAGTGAACTTTACAAACATTCAAATATCGGACACAAAGCACCCACACTCGGGATGACTATCTGTAAATCAAACTATTTTTGTCTTGTGGTGTGATCGGATGTACGACCCTCGGCGCAGAGGCAATGGCAATAATAAATATATACATACATAATACATAAATTCACGCCTGTTTTCTAGAGGTAGGCAGAGACTACGGATTTCCATTTGCTACGATTCTGACACACTTCTCTGGCTTCATTCACTTTCATAACATTCCTCATACACGCTCGCCGGTTTAAGGTGCTCTTAACCTGAAAAAATAATAATAAATAATAATTATTAATTATTTATTTTATGTTTCTTAATAATAGATATATAGAATCACTAAAACGACTACGACATCTGTGCAGTCGCAAAGGTCAGTCCATGACGTTGTGCACTGACCGTCTGTGTCCGCAAGTCTGCTGGTGACCCCGGTCAGTGCCACCTGGACAAAATATCAAGCGTACTTAGATACATTACACACCTTTCAATTTACTTTTAATTTCGGGCAATGCCATTTACGCATTCCTCTCCGCGGCAAAAGGAGAGCAGAGAGGGTACGTCGGGTTCAACCGGGAAAAGATGGAGAGTTACGGGTCCTACAGACTAAACCTACCACAGTGTGCCTACTGACTCCCTTCCTTGAATGGTGGGTCGCTGAAACTAAAACTACTTTAAGCATGATCGCTTTAATTCCCGCTACGTATTATGTTAATGAAGTATAAGATTTTGAAAGTATATTCGCTTGAAGCGTAAATTTTATGACCCTCGGGTAATAAAACTATTAGTAATTAATTTTAGGTCTACGAATTATTTACTAAGCTTTCTTCACACCGATGCAGCCGGCACCAATTGTAGCTAGTATAATAAATAACAAAGTGTGTTTATGACTTTGTACAGGTATTCTTAACAACAGAATAAAGAAATTGAATAACGTGAATTTTTAACAGACAATGATGAAAAATTTTATAAAATAAGCAAATTTTTACTTCGAAGCTTCCGAAATTATATAATGATTAAATGCTGAAAATATTTTTAGATATTATATTTTCTAAATGCCCTGTGGGAAGATAAGTTGCGGGTGGCAGGTAATTATTGAAATAAACAAAAAGTTTTGTTTAATTTACTATCAAAAAAATGTAATGTTCAAAAGACGTTAAAAAATAATGATAATAATATCAGCCCTGTATTAAACTGTTCCACTGCTGGGCACGGGCCTCTTCTCAGTGTGAGAAGGGTTAGGCCATAGTCCACCACGCTTTCACATATCTTCGAGAACATTATGAAGAACTCTCAGACATGTAGGTTTCCTCACGATGTTTTCCTACACCGTTAAAGCGAGCGATAATTAACTATAATACACACATAACTTCGAAAAGGCAGAGATGCGTGCCTTGGGATCGAACTCGAGACCTCTGCGTGGCAGTCCAACGGTTTCTCACTAGGTTATCGATGCTAAAATAATGAACATTACTAAAAACCGCCCTCAAAACAGTGAAAGTATAAAATAAGCGATTTATTTTATGTTAAGTAAGCTTCTATAGAGTCTAAACCATCCTCGAATCCACTTGAACACACACAAAAAAATCATTCAAATCGGTCCAGCCGTTTAGGAGGAGTTCACTGTCAACACACGTACAGAATAATTATATATATAATAAATATGAACAAAACAGAAAGTGAACTTGTTCGAATAAAAAAAAACACAAATCAGTTAATTTGTTTGCCTGAAAACAATGAAATATACATATAATTAAACGCGTCGAATAAAACACTAATTTTATAAGTCAGCTAAAATTTCAAGCATCGACTGTTTTCATCGTTAAAGAACAATCAGTCAGTTCTCGTCGTGAATGTAAAATGACCGAGAATTACTCACTGTCGCGATTTAGGAGCTCCGTAGAAAACAATAGTTCCAACATCACTCAACGTCAAACTAAATGCAGGTCGGTTTTAAGTAAGACCAGAATATAAATACAACAGAAGTATGTTGCAATTCTTTGCTATTTTACGATGATTCCCAACAAGCTGTCTATCTGTGGTTTTCTTAACAAGAGATTAAAGCCTGACATAAGTTTCAAACAAATTATGTAATTTTAATCACTAGTTAAAAACAAAGATAGATAACTTATTGGGTACCACCATTAATCCTTTTGCTGTCTCGTGATAGACACAAAAGAATTCATATACGTATATGTTTGTGTATTTTGTCAGTCAGGTAACCTGTTGAAATTGAGTACCTACCTACAAAAATCATTACTTCTGACATTACGCGGCGTTTTTGTGGAATCGATCGTCACATGAGTCAAAAAAGTGTGATCTACAAATTTTCGATTGTGTTTGTTTGTAAGGTCCATCGCGACAGGCATTAATCCAAGAGTTCTATGTTCTTGAAGCTATGTGAAGTCTGCCAGCGCATACTGGGTCAGTACGGTGGACTATATACTTTTAGAATTGATTAACTTTTTGGAACTGAGAAGAGATCTGTCTCTACCAGTTTTACAGTATACATAAAAACAGAGTTGATATTATTATCCTTAATGTTTGTGCAAGGAGTGCTTCCACATCGGTAGCGCTATAGATGAGGATACAGTCCAAGACCTGACCTATATAGCAAGGCTAAATATCCCTGCTTGAAATTAAAATATCGGAATTGAATCAATAGGTAATTATCATGTCGTTCCAATATTTAAAAAGAAACTAAATAATAGGGTATTTTACTCTATATGAGAAAAATCTGAAAATATATTATTGAGATAGCTTAGGCAAAAAGCAGTCGGAAAACGTTAGTTTTAGTTCATAAAATAGCAAAATAAATTATAAAATTCAATTCAACGTTTTCAGCCGTTTTAATCTGTTTCATAACACCAGTATAGTAGTCGCCATGTTATTACGTCATACGGCTGTGTAAACTAAGAAGTGTCAACTGTCAACAGTGTCAACTATCAACAGTGTCAACTGATCAGCGTACTTTTAATCTTTAAAGGCTTTTTATTATTTTTATTTTTGCATGCATGAACAGCACAGCAACGATAATTAAAATAATAACTCATTTTTAAAATATAAACATCTAACATAACATACAAAATATCACTGCATTTGTTTACACAGCCAACTGACGTCATGACCACAGAGCAATAAGGAGTCCACTGCGTCCAGCGTTTTCGTCAAATTATGCGCGAAATTTGAAAATGCAAAATTTTAATGCATTTTTATGGCACTTATCGATTGAATAAAAATTTTGTAAATTTTTAATGATTCATTAATACTATAGAATCTAATTGAGACACTTTTCAAAAATGGGTGTAAAACCCTATTGTGATGGTCTATTTATATACCCTAGTATCTAAAATGATACGAAATACGATCCTTCAATGTGATGTACTTACCTTGAAGATGTTCCAACGGCTATGTATTGTACATAATTATGTCAATAACTTACCTAGAACAGAAGAAATAGAATGTCATTATTAAAACAGTATTATAATACCTATTACGAACTACAGTGAATACAAATGTAATATACGCAATTAATGATAAGTGATAGCTGTTTTACTCTACGAAAATTGATAAAGGTCCTAATCTATACTATAATATTATATAGCTGAAGAATTTGTTTGTTTGGTTAAACGCGCTAATCTCAGGAACTTCTGGTTCGAATTGAAAAATTATTTTATTGTTGGATAGCTTTTTTATCGAGGAAGGTTATAGGCTATATAATATCACGCTACGACTAACGGGGTCGTCGCAGTAATCATTCGACTACATAACTTTGCCAAGAAATATTTTTCGCCTGTCAAGTGGAATGCCATACATAATTAAAAATCTAATGTCAGGCTGCCGGTGTGCTAATGCGACTCAATAGGTTTATTGTTGTTGTTGTTGAAGTTATATAGGAATAACTACAGCTCAGACCGATTATACCTATGCAAAATTGTCATAATCATCATCTTGTATTTCCTTGTTTTTTTCTTCAGAACTTAAACAATAGTTAGTTAGGTAGTTTTTAATAATTAATGTAAAAAGTATTTTGGGTGTTTCTGTACGTATTTATTTATTTAGATAGTTTTGTAAAAATTGTTTGCTGGATGTTAGAAAACAACAATTTAACGTAGAAACTAAAGTAATTGTATAAAGTTCCTAGTTCTTTTAATAACTAAATTATGTAAGGAAAGCAAATCGGGCACATGGTATTTTTATTTCTTAATTGTGTTATTCCATAAGAACACTGAGAATAATTCATAATTACGATAGTACTGAAGCACTACTAAAATATGTAGAATAAAATATGCTATGTACTTAGCTACCTACTTACCCTAATAATTTAAACATTTTCATATTTTTATCCATTCACATACTGACAACACACACACACATCTACAATCAGTCACTTACATATCCTAAAAATTCCTTTAATAATAATAATTATCTCAAATTACATTTCACATTCTTATCCATCCACATACTCACAACACACTCGTACACATCTACAATCTCTCACATACACATCTTACATATTTCATTCTTATATATAAAATTCTCGTGTCACAATGTTAGTTACCATACTCCTCCGAAACGGCTTGACCGATTCTTATGAAATTTTATATGCATATTTAGTAGGTCTGAGAATCGGCTACTATCTATTTTTCATACCCCTTACTGATAAGGGTTATCCACCCCTAACATGTTTTTTTAATCTTTTGGTCAAAACATTTTTTTTATGGCACAACAACGTTTGCCGGGTCAGCTAGTAATAAATATATAAGTTAAGTATGTAATAACTCTCTTCTGTGTCTATTGTTGCATTGTTTTGGCTGAGCGCTGCCTCCCAAAGTATAGGCTGTAGCCTCGTTCGGGAATCAGTGTTAGTAAGTATTGTGCTAATTCTAAGTCCTAGAATAAGGATTTTATCGCGTTGTTTATTTATCACTGTATTACAAAATTTTGAAAATATTACTCTACTACTACGATTGATTTTATTTGACTAATTTATAAGCTAATAAAATTATTTAAACTATTAAATCTATTTATTTTTGGTTTACACTTTCCCCGACGTTTCGGGTGCTTTTCAGCAGCCATGGTCACGGGGAAAGTGTAAACCAAAAATAAATAGATTTAATAGTTTAAATAATTTTATTAGCTTATAAATTAGTCAAATAAAATCAATCGTAGTAGTAGAGTAATATTTTCAAAAATTTTGTAATACAGTGATAAATAAACAACGCGATAAAATCCGTATATAGTAGTTTAATTTCAATGAATAACATTCGCGTAAACAGAAGACAATATTATCCTAGAATAAGGTTTAAGCAATGTACTACATGTCCATGTCAATAAACATTATTATTATTATTCTCTTTATTAGCTCATTTTTCAATAATGATTAAATTTTTAAATATATAATTATAAAAAACACATTTAAAAATATAAAAACTATGAAGACCCACCGGCGTCGGGAACTGGGTCCAAGTTACCGGTGGTTAGGGCTCCAGCGAGAGGAACCTCCTCACGATGCGTGCCGTGTCAAGCAATACGGCCTTCTGCATCAGAGACCTAATCCAGCTGTCTAACGCGAGCCTCTTCAAATGGTGATCGAGACTCTTGGCAATCAGTTCATGGACTGATACGACTATCGGTACAATGATCGCTGAATCCACATCCCACATGTCTACAATCTCGTGCGCCAGATCCAGATATTTAACTTTAAACAAGTCTTTTTCAGCCTTCACGAGATTCCCGACATGAGGAATGGTAAAATTGACGATCATTGCACGGCGCTCTAATCAGTCCACCACCACAATGTCAGGTCTGTTGGCTACAACAGTCCTGTCAGTAATGATGATGAATGATGATAATGATAATTATTATTATTATTATAACACTGAGAAGTACATTTAAAAGCATTAAACTTTGATCGCATTTCCTCGTAACTGCTGTATCGTGAAGAAATTTACAAATTTCGAACAGCAACAAATATTGTCAGTTTTCAACATGTAACACCGGTGCAGCTTTGTGACGGAGTGACACTACTGCCACAGCTCCATCCGTGTAAAATCATCTTGTATGTAAAACACTCATATCGTGTGTTTATTTTCGACGAAACAGTATCGTACGGTCAGCAACATAAGTTGCTACATACCTTCGAGATTTTAATCTGATCTGTTTTAAAATTATAACAATTGTTTGTTGTTTAAAACAGACTTCGTTAAATTTAATCACAATTGTAAAATACAGAATAATAATTAAGAAATTATTTTATATTTGTTCAATTCTCAGCTACTTAAATTGCTGACTGTACAATATGCGCAGTTCCTAAGATATGTTACAAATAGAGCAAATAAATCACTTTAAAGTTAACTCGACAATACGCAGTAACAAATCGCCGGCTCTGAACAAGTTTTAAAAGCTCCGAGGGAGATGGCAGCTGATACTTTAAAGTTTTTTGTTCCCCAAGATGCGAGAACTCTTCAATCGTACACAAGCTAATAAATCTTCTGAGAACAGTGATAGCAAAGTTCTTTTTAAATAACTGTGATGGTAAACAAGGATTTACCCCGCCTAATATCCTATATCTAATCATCGTAGACCATATATAATATTCTATCACATATACACAACATCTAGCCCAAACTAAGCAGAGCTTGTACTATGGGTACTAGACAATGGATAAACATACATATAAACTTTTTTTTTGTAAATACACACATATTTTACACAGAAACAGCCAGACCAAGACAAAAATCCATGTTCATGCACACAAATGCTTGACTTGTGCGGGAATCGAACCCGCGTTCTAAGGCGTGGCAGTTAGTTACACTGACCACCACGACATCGACGCCGATGATATAATTTGACAGTCACACACAAACAGGCCATTTGACATTATAAAATATTATTACTTATTTATAGCCATCCGCTATGGATTGTAATACTAATTACCGATATTACGAGTATATGATAAAAATTATAATTATTTTTACCAATAATCCCTAAATATACTTAATTCATTCCAATTAGAACCACGTAATCGGTTTGATTGGCTAAATTTATTTTGACGTCACACGTTTGTAAACGTAATCTATCATTGCTTGCTGTCCAGCGCTGATTTACAAACTCGTTATTTGACGTTTGGACGACATATTGCTGGAGCAAGCGTTTTGTTGTTCAGTGTATTTTGAGCGACATTTTCTTATGATATGCTTAAAATAATTAAAAATATATATTATTTATAGGGTCCATAGAATATTGTGAAATTGTTACAATAATGTGACATTGATGCGAGAAACGAGCCAAATACCCTATTTTACTTGAATTATATCCGAATGCATTGACAAAATTATACAAAAGTAAGTGTAGTGTGATTTTAAACAGCTGTTGCTTTGTCACAAATACATTAACCTATTGTGGACAATTGTACTCTGTAATCATTGATCATGAAAACAGATCATTACATTAATATAGCTGATGTAAGTCGCGTATTATTTGCCTTGTAATGAAAGAGTCACGGTGCGGTCATCACAAACTACAAAGTACTATACTCAATTTCGTTAAGTACTTAACACAAACAAATATTAAACAAATAAACTACAGCTTAAACTAAAGGTTCAATTGGTTTAGTAATCGTTATTGTTGTATTAACATTGGTCTTTAGCAGCATTTTATTTTTAAACTGAGTTTTTAGATAAAACGGCACATCAAGATCGTTTACCTTTAGTTAAGTACCTAACCAAATGGAGTATAGACACTAGTTAACCGGCTGGCTTCTTTTCTGTACTAATAACAATGTTCACTAGACCGATACTTCTTAACTTCGTGTTATTATACACCTAATCTTTTATGAAGTTTGCGGCGTTTAAGCCCTCAGGATTCGCAAAACTCTAACAAGGTAATTTAAACACAGACATCAACATTCCATTTATAGTAGAAACACAACACAAGATTTTGCAATTATGCTGCGAATTATTGAACGGCGGCTGTACTCCGATAGGCGAACTTCCAATTTAATTGGAATTGAGATCTTCTATTATACCTCACCTTCTACACACGTAGGTATATGAGTTAAAGTACAACTTAATAATTAACAAATGGTAAACTGTATTAGTATATATGTCATTCTTTTACGCAGAAACAAAAGCAACGGTCCGACGTGATATTTTCAGATAGCTTATTAATATTGACTGCATACTGGTTTATGTGATAACTTCGCCACTTGGTCAGCACTGAGTGAGGGTTCAATGCACATGAAACAAGAATTCGTTTATTTTTGTTTTTGTTTCCCGCACTAGAATTCCTGTGTCGCGGTAGATTTTACAAATATTCAAACAACGGACCCAAAGAGTACCGCGGAGCAATCATTTGTGTTATTACACAAAGTTTTGTCCCGTGTGGGATTCGAACCTACAATACTCAGCGCAATGGCAATGGCGAAGCGACCAGTTAAACGACTACGTCATCCGTGCAGTCGTGTGATTCACAAGTAGTTGTATCGAGTCTGGGTGTCCTTTATGTCCAATATTTGAATGTTTTTAAGTCAAGCAAATGACATTATCCCGGTAACACTCACGTAGAAATAGACCTTTAAGGAGTCTGCCCACTACAGTCTCATACCATGACCGTGCTACGAACGTATCAGACACGAAAAGCAACACGATACGCCCTGCTATAGGAACTGCTGGTCGGTGACGGAACAGTCTAGTGGGTATAGTCTTATACATTTCCTTACAAAGAATATTTTTTTGCCTGACACGTTCCTAGCACGGTCATGGTATGAGACGGGGTAGTGGGCAGACTCCTTTAGAAGCGAGTGAGCATTGACGCAAATAAAACCTAGTATCACATACAACGTACACAAAAGGACATCAAGCTCAAACAATAATGCTTTATACATCAAAGGCGCTGTTGTGGTTCTGAGCCGGTGGAGTATTTAAGAGTAATAAAAATATACGCCATCATGAATTTTGGGTAGTGGTTTGTTTTGGGTTGACAGCGCCCCGTGTTACTTACGCATCGTGGTACTTAAAGAATGGAGGGTTAAGGACCTCGCACGCTTGCTGATATGTCGTTAAAGTGTTTATATTTTGTCTCTGTACGTCGTGTCTCTAGAGCAAAATAATTTACTTTTTTTATTATTTAATCTTTAGAAAAGACATTGTTGCTGCATGAATAATTTCAGGGGACTTTACAGACATTAAAACACCGAACACAAAACAACCCTACATAGAAAAAGTATTGTAAAATACGATTCCGTCGCCTCTGGATTTACATTCAGTAAAAAATTGTGTATTGTATAAAACTGGTTCTAATTTCGTTCGAGACCACAACATTCGATGCAGTGGTTGCAGTTACTAAAACTACTGCGTCTATGTGTGATCCACAAAATAATTATTGATTTAAGTTGTACTTTGTCTGTAATGGACCTCACGACAGACGGCTTCATAGATATTTCGACTGCCATATAAAAATATCGTATTTTATGCATCCAATAATAAGAATCATCGATCGAGTACATAATAATACCTAGTTACATGGTCACCCGTTAATAAGAATTGAAACTAAATAGTTTATTTATTATAATTTGCTTGCCGTATTTCTACTCCTATATAAACTTTGATTATACCAACAGATTGAAACATTTCTCCATGCGCGCAATATTATACGAGTAGATCCCTAACTAATATTATAAAACCGAGTGAGCGAAATTTGAGTTCATTTGCTACGCTTTAACTACTTGTCTAATTGTCATGAAATTTCGCTAACACGTTATCAAGGTTTTATAAAAGGACAAAGAGTACCTTTCATCCAGATAAAAAGAACTGTTGCCAAGGGATAGAATCTATAATTAACACCATAAAAGTCGTACAAAGATTCACGTATTCAATTATTCTTTGGTTAGGGTGTGACCGATTACATCACACTTAACTTTATGGCGTTGGCTGGTCTATACTTAGTAGATAACATATAATATGTACGATCCTTACCTCGTGAGAATCGACCCATACACGTGGACCGGCTATTGTATGTACCTGACGTTTATTTGATTAGAAAGCCTCTTGGATTCAGCAACCGGCGGTGTGTGCGGATCAAACCGTACTTAACAATTAGTGGAATGAAAGTACAAGACGAAAAGCTGCGCATTAAGATCAGTGATTTTGTACTGTTGCTTACGGAAGTTTATGAAGTTGGTAGGTGCAATTTTTGGGCTGAAGGAATAGTTTTTGGGTTTTCGTGTAAGGTAAGTTAGTAGCAGTTTAGAAGTGTGTTAGAATTCGGTTATAGGTTTGTAAAATAGACTGAAAATAATGTTTTCTTTTAAACTAAAATTATAGTTGTCTTATTAATTAAATAAAAGTTCTTGTGTGCCTTTCTGTTTATTTCTCGTTTTAATATTGCTACTGGAAGGAGACGAACCAGCGGCGCACCTGATGATAAATACTGCCACTTAACTTATTAAAAGCTTTTTTTTCACTTCCTCCATTAGACATATATTTGACAGAAACATGGTTAATACAAAATCGTACATGAAACATAATGTGAAACAACATGTCTCACCGAACATTTGACAAATAAAATTCACACAATTTTAATTTTAAAAATGCTGACATTCTCTGTGCAGAAGAAGTAAGTATTTTAATTATTAATAGATGACATTATTGTATTTAATTTTAATTTTTTGTTTTTCTTTTTCAAATATTTTTCTAGTGAAACTAGACTTCTTTATATTATTTCAAAAACAATTTATAAAAGCTTTGACGTATAATTTATTATCTATTATTTTTCCTTATGGGTACTTTAATGGTGCATGATTAAGAGCAGCGATAGCTCAGTGGGGAGACCAACAGACTGCAATGCAGAGGGTCTCGAGTTCGAACCCACGTCGCGCACCTCTGACTTTCGGAAGTTATATGACTTTTCGAAATTATGTGCGTATTGATTGACAATTATCGCCTGCTCTGTGCCTCGGAGAGCACGTTAAGCCGTTGGTCCCGGCTGCCATGACCATCTATGGCAGTCGTTACTGGGAAATCAGTGCCCTATAATATCCTGACACTGGCATCGTTAACCTTCGGCTTGCCTCCGCAACCAGGTGGCAGCCGCTCCGTGTAAAAATTGATATCCAGTCAAATCCGGTTAGACTAGAAAAGCCGACCCCAAGTGACTTGGGAATAATAAAGGCTAGGGAGAAAACGAAAACTTTAATGGTGCATGATGTGACACCTTAAAAATTTATAGGTACATTAAGTATTAGTATTTCTTTTATTAGAATTAGCATTAAGTAATAACTAGGATCTCCAAGTTAAAATAAATTAATAAATCAATTAATTAGTGCCCGAATTATAGTTCAGATCGTACACTGTTCTTCTTTAACTGCTATGTATTAAAAAGTCGTTGTCATTTTATAAATGAAAACCGCAACCCGGTAGGCCATGAGCAGCTGTTGTTAGTTTCCAATTTATTTAATTTAAATTAAACTTTCTGCCGCAATGCAGCGAATTCTATTGAAAACAATTCATTATATTTTCATATTAAATAGTCAAATAAAATAATAAATCATACATCAAATATAAAATCTTCAATTAAAAATATGACATAATGCGACTTCGACCTATATACCGACATTTATAGACACGTTTTCACCCCGTAGAGGTAGGCAGAGATGTATTGCAGACCCACATTTCACCAGTTATCTTTTAAGTTTTCACATAAAAGATGGCGAACCTATCGCCATATACAGCCATATTTTTCAGACTCTATACTGCAACTGAAAATTTTGTAGTAGAAATACTCAATAATTCGTTGCATGACACGGGATCGAGCCCTGGACCTCACAAACTACCACAACAAAGATAACATCTGTTATTAGACTAAAAGCGTTAAATGCACATTACATTATTTTAGTACGCTATAAAGTTCAATATAGTTCGCTCAGTAATAAAAACGAGTGCAAAAAATAATTAAATATTACTCATACATAAATAGACTGACACTTGTTTATCACCGAAGGGTGAGCAGAGGTGTTTAACACCTATATTTCACAATATAATATAAAGTATATGTATGTTTATCCATTGTCTAGTACCGATAGTACAAGCTCTGCTTAGTTTAGGCTAGATGATGTTCCCATTGGATGAGAGAGGGAACACCCCAGGTTTTTTAGTGGGTATACCAGCGCTCGGCTGGTAAGTCCCACACGCCCCGCCGGTGCCGTCCCCTAGCCAGCGGGTAGTGCACCAAGCATTTTTCTTGGGTATCAAAAAAAAAAAAAGCCTTGATGATGTTGTGTGTATGTGATAGAATATATAGAATAGTACTTCAATACACGTAAAAACAATGAAATCTATGGCGGTGGCGCAATGGCTTTTTTTATACAACTAAGTGGGCAAACAGGTTTACGGCCCACCT
This sequence comes from Catocala nupta, assembly GCA_963675205.1. Taxonomy (NCBI): domain Eukaryota; kingdom Metazoa; phylum Arthropoda; class Insecta; order Lepidoptera; family Erebidae; genus Catocala; species Catocala nupta. The sequence continues at coordinate 5,725,246 of OY776079.1, read as the reverse complement.
GATGGTAAGTGGCCACCGTAGCCTATAGACGCCTGTAACACCAGAGGCATCACTTGCGCGTTGCCGACCATTTAGGAAAGGAAGTGGGAAGGAGAAGGAGAGGGAAGGGGGAAAAAGGGTGATTGGGTTTCCGGCACTCTCACTCACCGAACAAAACACAACAGTAAGAATACTGCTATTTCACGTCGATATTCTGTGATAGTCCTTCTCCGGTTGAGCCGGCTCATTCATGCTGAAATCAGCGAGGCTCTACTACTTAATAGAGGTAATGGATACGACTAATGTGCATGACGTCTCAGGTTCAATACCCGAGTCGGGCAGTGTTTTTAAGCTATTCTGTTGAGTAATCTCACCTATAACGTGTGATCTAATACAATATATGTCGAACTGCGGGTGTATTACTTCTACGGAGATACATGATGTAAGACTATACGGCGGTAGCACAACTGGACTTCCACTTGAGAGGTAGTGCGTTCGATTCCCATTTATTGCTATTGTGAACCATTCCAAACACAAGCACATAAGCTTATCTGAAAAGAATAACAAGAAGAATAACTAGTAATTCAAATAATGTCCTCCAGATCGAATTTCGGTCGCGGCGGCCAGTCTTAACGGAGACTGGCCATCTGCATCCGCAGGAGATATTATAGTGCACAAGCGTGTGCGCAAATACAAGTGCACTCTCTGTTCTCTAACTCTGATGATCCGATGGGACGGTAATCCGACACGACCGGAGAGAGATCAGGCGCAGGACCAACGGCTTTACGTGCATTCCGAGGCACGGGGGTGTCTACCACCGCCAACTTCTTAACTTTGGGCTGCTATTGAGATTTCTTAACACAAATACCCAATAATTTTTTTTGTTGGTCCGACTCGGGATTCGAACCCGAGACCTCTTGCACAGTAGTCGCATTTACTACCGCGTAATAAATAGTAATCTTTAAAAAAAGTATAATTCTATTTACGTTCGTATGTATATATGCGTCACATCTAAAACTGCTGACGTCATAACATTTAAAAATATAAATAACGTAATAAGTACACAAAGGGTCGGCATCTAATCCGATCCGATTACCGCACAGTTAAGATATGAATAATTGAATGAATAAATAACAGTATACACGTTATGTATTCAGGCCGGTAATAATGACTCGTTCCGGTGCTTTTATTTATTTATCGGCAGCACAAAGACTCTTCTTCGTTTCGTAGAAATCGGCGGGAAAATCTACGTGAGTCTAATGTTCTTTTTTTCGACTAAAGGCATTCTAATACAGCCGGGTTTTTCGGTGAAACCGCATTCGTCGAAAATAGGCGGGAAAATCAAACAATGTTTTTTTTTTTTATTACGAAGGCAAACACGCATTCAGCCTGCTTAAATGGTAAATGATTGTTGTAAGCCTCATTGTTACCTGCGCGTATATGTACTTATTTTAGTGCGATCTTAAAGGTTTTAGATTCGATTTCCGAAGCGGAAAGTGTTATTTGGTTTTTGGATTAGGTATTTCTTAGTAACAGCACTGAATATGAACCACATCAGTAGAAATAAGCTCGCTTTCTTTGACGTCGGACTAAACAAAAAAGAGGCATTTTAATGCAAAGTCAAAGTAAAAATAATTTATGTATTAGATAATAATAATAATAATATTCTACCACATACACACAACACCATCTAGCCCAAATTAAGCAGAGCTTGTACTATGGGTACTAGACAATGGATAAACATACATTATACTTTTTTTTTTGTAAATACATACATATTATACATAGAAACACTCAGACCAAGACAAACATCCATGTTCATGCACACAAATGTTTGACTTGACCGCGACCTTAGTCGTGGCAGTCGGTTACACTAACCACTACGCCACCGAGGCCGACACAAAGTAACACTTATGAACGCCAAAGTTTATGAGTTACACGTCTACTTCAAGGATATAACGGAGTAAGTCTTAGTTATATACATACATCTTATCTTATCTTATCTAAATTCGGGGGCCAGTCAGTGTAGACCAGCGACACTTCGACCCAGTGGGATCTTTTGTGTCGGCCCCGAGGTTTATCCCTGAGCTATCTTCCTATGAATGTACTGCATCAGTCGCAGCGTACACTTCAGAGGGAGAAGCCTGAAGTCTTCAGAGTTCGGATATACCAATCCCATCAGACCCAAACTTAGTCCGGCCAACGCGTCACATTCACACAGTAGGTGTGATATGGATTCGTCCTGTTCACCAGAGGCTCTGCAGATCGAATTGTTGACAATCTCAATCTGCACAGGAAGTCATTGGTGCCAAAATGACTAGTAAACGCTTCTGAGAGCAGGCGTGTTTGGCCCTTGTTGTGCCCGCAGATCTTTCGGGTAAAGTCCGTGGCTCTATACATTCATAGTCTTTTGTCTATATTCTCGAAGAGCCGGCAGAGTATTACACTTCACCAACTATTGCTTATCTGAGCCTATGTATTTATATATGTACCTACAGAATTTAATGAATAATATTAATAACCTTCAACCGTTTCTGCCTTACATCATACTTAACAACTTTTATTTTACCACTTATTACAAAACTTAATACCTTTTCCTTTTTTTTTATATGCGATAGCTCAGTGGGGAGACCAACAGACTGCAATGCAGAGGATCTCGGGTTAGAACTCACGTCGCGCACCTCTGACTTTCGGAAGTTATATGACCTTTCGAAATGATGTGTGTATTGATTGACAATTATCGCCAGCTCCGTGCCTCGGAGAGCACGTTAAGCCGTCGGTCCCGGCGGCCATGAACATCTATGGCAGTCGTTATTGGGGAAGTCGACACAAAAGATCCCACTGGGTCGAAGTGTCGCCGGTCTGTTCTGACTGGCCCCCACACAAAGCGTGCCTTACACAGCTCCGGTACCATACTGGAGATATGGGAGGCGGCTTCTCCGTCGGCTTCAGCGAGGTTGTCGTTAGCAACTCCTTTGAGTTGCGAGTAGTGAGCGGCTTTATTGCTCCGGTACATATCTGGTGAATAGGTAGTGTCACTTGGGCACGAGGTAGCTCGCTTACGAGAACCGGATCTCTGAGGTTAGGGTGGAGAGTCGGGGTTTGGGGACAAGACCTGTCTATTACTGGTCCCGGAAGGTGCTCTCGGACACTGGAAGGTACAGCGGCTCCTCTATTATAACCTAACGGTTGGTGTAGGGGAACGCTATATCATAAACTGGGATAGTCGTAGAGGAAGGGGATGGCCCCCAAACAAGATAAGATAAGATAATACCTTTTCAATAAACATATTTTATTAAGTTTAAAATTGCAGAGACCTATCCGTAAACGTCTTCCCCACACAGCTCCCCGCGAGTTGTTTTTTTGTTGTTGATTACGCCGCTACTTACTTTTGCGACTACATGTGGTCTTAAGAGTTAGTTGTGCGATTAGACTTACCAATTACAATATAAGTACTTTTGTACCAAAAAATCACCAGTCTACCAAACACCCGTACAGGGCACATTTTTAGACAAATTCTTTTAGTTATTAATTCATTTAGATACCGAATAGTTGTGGTTTGATAACTATTGAGCAAAACCTCACCTTAAGAAAATCTCTCATCGGCAGTTTATTACTAGATTTACTTCATTTTGTGTTTGAATTTAAACATAAGATCAAAGGGATGTACGGTTCAAGGCAGCTGTCTGTATCAGACTTTGAGATAGACTTCGGAATACGTATAATAGTTAAAATATACAATAGCCAAAGCAGGTATAATACTATAAATAAAATATTATGACTAGGATTGTCTGGAATAGCTTTATTCTTTTAAAAGAAGACAACACCTCTAACTTTCTTTCCTTTAAATTTAAAAAGACAATTATCGCTCTAACTTTCATCCCCGATGTTGAACTTTACAAACATACAATTAACAGATACATAGTATTTCCGGGCTCAAAACAATAATTTGTTATCTCGTATGACATTCGAAGCTACAACACTCAGCACGAAGGAAGTTAGTTACTTGCGATATAATTAACAAACGTGGCAAATACACACAGTTTGCCTGATTATAAACGGTCGCCATTTAACTGCTTGCAAAGCTCACGCGCTGCCAAACCTTTAATGCCACATTAACACATTCGTGCGAATCGAATAACGAACTCGCATATGTAAACAGAGCGCTCGCTATTCGTCTTGTGCCTCGCCTCGTGATTCGAGCGCTCGCTCGAGGTTTTTCGGTCGCGCATCAAAGGGCACGAATGGCGAACACGAACTTACTGTTTACACATTTACCTGCATTCAGTTGACAGCTAGCACCCGACCCAACAGGACGTGTAGACAAAATGGAGTGGATTGAAGTGCGAATTTTAGAATTCCTAGAACTTTATCAAAAGGATGAGCTCATTTGGAACCCAAAAGCGCGCATGCCGCAATTATTTTCACGTCCTCCATGTTCGTGTGCGAATGTCAAAATAATTCAACCTGCGAATGTATGAACAGTAGTTTGCGACGGCACTCGTATACGAATGTTCGTCCAGTGACGAGGCGAATGGCGAACACGATTGTGTAAATACGGTATTCAAAATCAGCAGTTCAAGAGACAAAAATGCACACTGACATTCAGCTTATAACGCATCGTGTTATCATGACGCTTGGAACTCATCGTAGGAACACAATACAAGTGAACGCCCGACACTTTAAACAAGTATTTCTGTATCGATATTATACTAAGTAATGTTATAAATGCGAAAGTGAGTTTGTTTGTTTATTATGCTTCCACACATTAACTACTCGACGAATCATCATGCAATTTTGCATACACGTTGTCAGGGGTACAGAAAAGCACATGGCGTTCTTTTCATCCAGAAAAATTATTACCGAGCGAGGCAGGCAAAAGATAGTTTTTAATAAAAAAATAACAAATATAAATTAAATAAAGTGAACTGATTTTGAAATTAAACACTTTATACTGATTTTGTCGCATTGTTTATTTTACTTTAAAACACTTTTATTACATAATTATGAAAACTCTAACACTACTATTATTGACCTTTACTAAGCTATTTATATTTAAGTTTACACTTTGCCCCGACGTTTCGGTTGCTTTACAACAGCCATGTTCACGGAGAGAACCCCCCGTGAACGAGGCTGCCGTGCCACGTGACAACAACGCGACAAAATCCGTATAAAATGTTTAATTTCAATGTATAACATTCGCGTAAACATAAGACAATATTAAGTTAACTGATTTTATTACCTACCGCTATATTATCATCGTAGGGTAGAACTTACCAAGCGAAACAAAGACAACGTTATACGTAAGAAACGTATAAGCACTTCTCATTCACGCAACCAGTGGCCACCGAATGACACCGGCAGTACTGCCAGGCCTACTGCTACGTGAGTGACTGTCGTTTCTTTACGTAGTTATAGTCATTCTTCTTTAACACAATATTATTAATTTAATATAATACTAGATAACGGGTCTTACTCGCGATAAAGTATTAAAAGGTAATAAATACCTATCAATTGCCCGACGTTTCGACCGACTTGCATCGATCGTCGTTACGGGTTGACTGTGTGAGCTCAGTGGCGTCTTCGTGAAGTGCGGGTTCCGGCAACTACCCTCACTTGGTCATTATTATTTATATACCGTTACCGTTTTCTAGTATAACAGTACACATACATAAGTACAAATCGCGAAAGACGTTTACAACATTATTATAGCAGATCAATTTCTTCCCCAATTGGCTTGGCGAAGTCTAAGCAAATCCCATTCAAGTACAAATACCGCGGTCTTTATTCTACTAATATTACAAATGTGAAACTTTGTGAAGATGTTTGAATGTTTGTTTCTTAATCTGTTGAAAGAAAAAAGGTTAAAACTTGGAGTACAGATAAACCATCCCTATCCCTGTAATGCGTTCTTAAGGGATTCACGCGGGCGAAGCGAAGCTTACGCTGGTTGGCAAATAAGACTATTTTATCTGAATGTGATTCAAATGAAACAGCAAGCTACAGCAATATTAATAAAATCTCATTTAAACTGTATAAATAAATAGAAAAATTACAATAAAACAAGTACTACGTCACCGGCCTTCGAAGCCTGTAGAGGCCATGGCCTGGCCACACATTTTAGCATATTTAATCTTCACCCTTATACATATTTCATAAGTAAATATAGAAATACGCTTCTCAGAAGCCAGTAATATTTATTTTATTTCAAAAGCAGACGGTAATATAATTAATTTGAGCGTCAAGGCTTTGTTTATAAGGCCACGGCCTGTAAAAGCTGTATAATTTATTTATATAAATACAATTTAAGACTGTGGTAGCCCAGGGGATTAATTACGTTAAAAGATTATGGGTATTTACACGGCTTTCATTTGAGATTTTAATAATCCCTACTAAAATATTATGAATAGGGTGTCTCGTCAATTCAGCGATATAAGTTTACGCTTAGCGTCAGCCGTAAGATCATCGGTTCATTTACCGTGACCGGCAAACCGTCTTTAGAGATTTCTGTCAGGAAATTTTATCTCACTATAACCTTGGACTTGATAACTAGCGAAATGTGAATATAACATGACTTTACCTATATTTTCGGGCACTTTGCGCATGGTACTTACCGCTACGTACTTTACCATGATGAGCAGTTATGTGCAACTGTTTTCAAATCTTAGCTTTTTTTATTACCTTTATATTATATTAACACACTCACACTTACACATACGAAACGGTAACCTACGAAAATAATAATAATAATTTTATTAAGTTTATTGACAGAAAAATGGAGAACATTGTTTGAAAAAGGTAAACAACTAGTATATAAATATTTCACATCTATATTAATTAAGTAGCCTAGTGGGAAACCGTTGGACTGCCCCGCAGAGGTCTCGAGTTCGATCCCAAGGCGCGCATCTCTGACTTTTCGAAGTTATGTGCGTATTAAATAGTTAATAATCGCTTGCTTTAACGGTGAAGGAAAACATCGTGAGGAAACCTGCATATCTAAGAGTTCTCAATAAAGATCGAAGATATGTGAAGTCTACCAATCCGCACTGGGCCAGCGTGGAGGACTATGGCCTAACTCTTCTCACACTGAGAAGAGGCCCGTGCCCAGCAGGGATACAGTTTAATACAGGGCTCATATACTATATATTTTTATCAAACTATACATATAATTATACCTAGTCTTGCCATAAATATTGTTTATGGCAACGATATTTATGGCATTAATAGTTATACCTATATAAAGAGAGCAAGTATATTGTCTTCAACCAGGTATCATTTTTAGACACCATGTATTGTTGCTACTAAAATTTTCTACTAGAACAACATAACCGTGCTTTATCAGTTATGTATAACAATCTCGACACCTCACTTCTTAACTAAATAAAACTTATACCTAAGGAAAAGAAGTGGCATAATGGTGAGATTAACACCAGAACAAACTCGAGTAATAGCAAAATCCTAATCATTTAAACACAACACAGTTCAGCGAGTCGACAAAATTATTTAGGAAGTTTAGTAATTAAGTTATTATTACGATGGGAGCGTTAAACCGTGAGCACAAGATATAAACACATCCGAGATACTGCCTTCTATAGACCTTTATTTAAATTTATAAAGGAGTCTGCCCACTACACCGTCTCATACCATGACCGTGACCGAAATGCAACACGTTACACCCTGCTATAGAAACTGCTGGTCGGTGACGGAACGGTCTAGTGTGCATAGTCTTATACATTTCCTTACAAAGAATATTTTATTGCCTGACACGTTTCTAGCACGGTCATGGTATGAGACAGGGTAGTGGGCAGACTCCGAAATGGTAAAGTGAAGAGAACTGAAGTGGGACTGGGCCGGACATGTCTGCCGCATGCACCCAGAGAGGTGGGCACAAATTGTGATCAAATAGGGTGCCAAAAGACAATCAATGGCGACGGGGCAGACGTAAACGAAGATGGCGAGATGACTTGGACGTCTTCAAAAGGGACTGGCAGGGAATGTCTTCGGATAGAGTGGTTTGGAAGTCCAAAGGAGAGGCTTTTGCCCAGCAGTGGGACATAATATAAGGCTAAGGAAAAAAATGGTAAAGTTGACAGCAAGAACGGTGTAGTGGTTTATGTGGTCACCTCGCCACTGCCTCTGCCCTTGTGTTGTTGCATGTAGGGGTTCTATGTGTCCGTTGTTTGATTGTTTTTAAGGCTTACAGCCACAGAACAGAATTTGTAATAGTGTTGAAGATGGTCAAACAAAGAGAAGGTGGTGAATAAGTTAAAAATAACATTTCTATTAACGGGTATAGATAATAAAAATGTTCAGGGCTCTCATCAAAGCTCCTCATTTTATACACGTTAAAGTTTGTAAAGATGTCCGTATGTCACCCGATTACGCGTAGACGGATTTCTTTGAATCTTGGCACCAATACACCATGGTCTGAATTATTAGATAGGGTACTTTTTATCCTGGTGTGCTTGCACGTAGGTTTGCACGCGAAGCAAGCAGAAAATAGTTATTCTATAAACTGTTAAATATTTTTTGTCATAACCATAATTATAACAATAATAATAAAGTCCTAACACCGATTTCGGGCACAGCGGCCATTCTTAACGGAGACTGGCAATCTGCGCAGAAGATATTACAGTGTACAAGTGTGTGCGCAAACACAATGCACTCACTATTTTCGAACTCTCATAATCCGACACGACCGAAAAGAGAGATCAGAGGCAGGACCAACGGTTTTACGTCCTTTCCGTGGGACGGGGTGTTTTACACCGCCAACTTTCTAACTTCGGTCTGCTATTGGCATGTATTGGCAGAAAAACCCAATAACTTTTTATTGGCTCGACCTGAGATTCAAACCTGAGACCTCATGCACAGCAGTCGCATTTCAATATCGCTGTGCCAAGGAGGCAGTAACTATAATTATGTTTATTAAAAAGCTTATAATTTTTATAAGATTGTCTGACAAGTACGAAACAACCAATTCGAAAAGCATCAAAATTTTCAAGCACAGGCATCAGCAATGTCAGCATGTGCCAAAAATTGTATATTCCATCAACGGATTAACTCCGACTTAAAATGACATCATCACTTAGTTGAATACGTCATAAATCTACTGTCAAATATAAAGCAATTTATTTTAGCGTTTTTAATTCCCCAGAGTGGCGCGTTCGCTTTTTATAAATATTGTAGTTTTCAATATACTAGTTGTCGTCAAGTGGCCGTAATTCGACCATAATTGATTTAAATTTTAAATTTGTTCATTAGGTATTAAGGTTTTATTGTCTATAACTATACCCTTATAATCACATTTCATTTATTCACATACTCCATATACATATGTAACCATAGTTATGAAGAATTCTATGACATCAACCGAACAATGCCGAAATACTACGAACGCGATTCGTCTGCGTGTGTCAAATGCATGGTTGTGTGCGTGTAGTGTTTTTTTATTAATTCAATATAGGTATTTCTAATGCATATTTTATAAAAATATTAGGATTCGCCCATCCTTCTCGATATAAACTTTAACTGTGCCAAATTTCATACTCCTCCGTCCGCGCAATTTTCGTAAAAAGGGGTACAAAGTTTTTGCTTCACGTATATAGATAAATTTTTACTAACGGAAAAGCTTTTCAGATTGTACCATCAGATTACCGCGCCCAAACAAATCAACACACAAACTCTTTAGCTCTTTTAATGTTGATTTTAAATAGAAAGTTTTATTTATTTAGAATAGTTTATGGAGTATATGTCAAATATCATTTTTTATCATATCGTTTTACTTTTTATAATTACGATTAAAAATATACATCAACTAGTAATCCTTTGGAAACAGTACTTTTTCTGGATAAAATGTCTCCCGCACGATTCGCAGCGTTCAACTTCTAATAGTTCAAAGTCCAAACAGTCTAGGTTGATGTGTCGCAGTAGATAGCAGATGTATAACACCCGGTTTACCCGACCCGGACTTCGAATAGAAGCCCGTCTTATCTTATCTTGTGTGGGAGCCAGTCAGTACAGACCGGTGACCCTTCGACCCAGTGGGATCTTTTGTGTCGACTTCCCCAATAACGACTGCCATAGATGTTCATGGCAGCCGGGACCGATAGCTAAACGTGCTCTCCGAGGCACGGAGCAGGCGATAATTATCAATCAATACGCACATAATTTCGATTCAGGTCATAGTGCTCTATGGTTCTTTCCTGTACCTTTCGTCTTGAAAAAGTATTGTTACAAATAATATTCTATCACATAAACACAACACCATCTAGCCCAAACTAACTTGTGGAATTGCTACGAGTGCCTTGATGGCACCGGGGTGTTGTATGCAACTGCTTTGCACGAAATCTCAAGTTTGATTCCCGGGTTGGGCAAGGAGTTATTGAACTTTTCACTCAAGGAAGTCTTAGTAACGGCGTGGCAATTAGTCTTGTCTTTGTAGTTGGCGAAATGTGGGTGTTATATGTGTATGTATAATGTTGTGGGTTCGAATCACGCCCGAGACAAAAACTTGTGTAATCCACAAACAGTTGATACGAGTCTATATGTTCTTTGTGTGCATTGTTTAAGACTGCGCCGTAAGACGCGGTTGGACTGAATGACAGAGCTCGATGTTCAAATCGGCGCGCGGCCGCCATAGTAAAATTGTATGGAGGATTTGAAGTGCTTTTTTGATAAATACAATGTATCTTTATTGTCAACCAATAACTTAAATATTTGGGACGGACTAATTGTAATATAACTATTTATGTTTCGTTTAAGCTAAATAGTATAGATTTCTTCTGTTATAATCTAAAAATCACGTAACACAAGCTTACGGTTTTACACTTTTCGTGCAAATTTACGTAATTTTGCAGGCGAAAATATTAATTATTTTAAGTTTTTTACACGAAGTAATTGTAAACACATTCATTGTTATGGTAAATATATATTTTACATTTGTTTTAAACAAAAAGTGTTGATTTTATCAACTTAACTGTGACTGCCTGTTTTGGCACATTTCGCTCGGCGCAGTCTTAAATTATTGAAAAGTCCCCCGCGACACAGGTTAGTATAACAAGAGCGGTAATAGTATTTAAAAAAAAAAAAATATATATATATATATATATATATATATAGAGCAACTGTATAGGCTTCGCTGATTCTGATTGCAATATCAATCATCGCATCGATATTGAGCTATCAAGCAGTATGGTTTCAAAAAAATCAAACGGGCCACAAAACTAATAAAACGTAACATACGGACATATGTCGATATTCGAATTGCATTCGCGCGACTGCGTCGAATAATTGCATTCCCATCAATTTATAAATCGAACGAATTGATGTGTGATAAGTCGATAAAATGGTAATATTCTTTCAATTCGTTTTGGCGGCGTTGAAAATCGTGTTCAGTGCTTTAGCCAAGGCGAAACAAGATATTTAAATTGCTAGAGATAGACAAACTGAATACATATGAATGTAGTACCCATAGAAGAAGAAGACTGAATGGATGTCGTAGCCGGCAAGCGGTTATCGATCCAAATCCGGCAATTGTTTGTGCAATCAATTATTGTTTCAAGATTAGATGTCCTGGTTGTATTTTTGTAAAGTCTTCCATGACACAGGGCCGGATCTCTAATGATGTATTTGTCATTTTAAATAAACGAAGAACATAATAAAAGTCTGTTAATTCAACAACTCCATATTTTGTTGTATCGGCTTCGCATGACTTTACGATTCTGCCTATATTACACATCCATTACAACTTTTCTTTACAAAACATCAAGACAGTATAATTGAAAATGGAAAGGGATATGAAATACATAGACAGCATTGTATAATACAGCTGATTAGAAAGTAGTCCGAATCTTTTATGGACCGAAAGGTCTAAATATGATACCTCAGCGTGGATACAGTAAACTTTATCTATCAATTACAGTAGTATATCGGGTGGAACGCACGTTTTATTTGACCACTTTATTAAAAACAGATTGATTTGAACTAGAAATATAACTTGAGATTACTCAAGGCAGTAGCAATACCCTAATAACAAGAGGTCGTGGACAAATAATAATAACTAATATTACGTAAAGAAGCAACATTCTCTGCCCTCCCCTCAATTTAAAGTTCCCCGCAAGCTAGCAGTACGACTGGTAGTACTGAAGTGCCGACGTCAGTCTGTTGTCACTGCTTGCGCACTTGAGTGTGCTCCATGTAATAATTATATTTGCAATCTACTGATGTTATTTTGGATCAGCGATAATTAAATTCCAGGCATTGATAGTTAGCTTTATACTAGAAGGTGCCAATTTTGTGACTATATGTAATTTTTTTTTCGTACCAGATATTCCTATAATCTAGAAAGATTTTATAAGGTGCATTATTCCAGATTGGCATATGCTATAATTATATCGTATTCAATCCGAACAAAGGCACAGTGTGTTGCTAGTTTATCATAAATTAAAAGGTTTAAATGTGGTTCTGTAAATGGATGTTAGAAAATATGTATTGCACATAAATTAAAATAATGATAAAATAATGATAAAATAATGTCGAATTTGCAATAAACACTCTCACGGAATATTTTAAATTCAATAGATAGTTTATTTACCGAATAGAACGGCTGACACTAGAACTGCTTTAGACTATTCAATTTCCTTTGAACTATCTCTGTTTACACTAGAAAATTGTATTTACAAACCTCTGTCACAGTTTTCCAGTCCATTGATAGCCCCAATTCAATAGGATTCGACACCCTTTGAAATGTAATGCAAATATGGCGCGAATAAAATTATAGTAGCACAAAGCGCCCCTTTGTAAGCGGATTATAAGGTTCCACAGACAAACCAAAGTCGAATTGTGTCACTCGAATAATAATATTGTAAGAAGATCATAGCTGCTGGCTTGTTGGAGACAGATTTGCTCTGTAATGCGGGTATGAAATTTAGAACTGTAGAAATGCTTGTAATGTGCGAGGCTATTTTATGGTGGTTGTAGGACATTGTTTTGCCTTTGTGTTTGAATAAAGAAGGAAATATTTCTTTTAATTATATCAGTATTAAACTTGGAAAGTAACTGTGATTTAATTGTTGCCAAAACGCTTTCCTACATTTGTTATAAATGTCAAGCTTGGTGATGTTTGGTTGTTTGTTAGTCAGTCGTGCGTAAACCGTTGAAAGGATTTGAATAACTAACCAACAAAAGAAAAAAGAACAGAGAGAACTTAAATTTTATAGTTTTATATTTATATATAATTTTATAGTTTAATTTAGTTAATAGCATAAACATTATAATACGAAGGACTCTATCTTCCAAGCTAGACATTTTGATCATTTCTCAAGGTAATTTAACAGTTATAATAATTATGTAATGTAATCACAATTCTGACTAAGCCACTAAATCTTCAAAATGTTCTTTATATGATTAATTTCCTTGGTTCTTAAAACTATACAATAGATGGCGCTTAGCATCGCTCAGAAGCTGATATGAAAACAATTAGCATCCCTAGTATTGGACTATGAATAACCTTACTCAGTAAAATGATGATTAAGATTATAAAAAAATATAGAATAAGACAAGTCCAACGGCTTGGATTCTTCTATATTATTTTGTATAATCTATACTAATATAATAAAGCTGAAGAGTTTGTTTGTTTGTTTGCTTGAACGCGCTAATCTCAGAAACTACTTATCCAAATTTAAAAATCTTTTAGTATTTGATAGCTCATTAATCGAGGCAGGCTATATAACATCACGCTACGACCCACGGGGGCAGCTCAGTAATCATAAACGCGTGTGAAACCGCGGCCATATGTAGTAATAAATCAAGTCAAATCCATCTTCTCCCCGCTTTATTTTTCAATTTCACTTGCATCATGTGTGCCAGTGCTAGACTGAAAATACTATTGCATTGTCGATTACAAGCATTTTAATAACGCGAACCGAACTTTTTTGATTTTACGAAGTTTTATAAATTACACAAACATCAACGTAACGCAACACGTTATGACGTCAATATTCTGATCCTACGCACACACACAAGCATTGAAATGCCAACTCCACAATGGAAGCTATACATGCAAGACTACAATTGTACTCGTAGCCCATTCCAAGCAGATCTTACATAAAAAAATGTACAGAATACAACGGCCTGATTCTTTTTAATTTTAAACTGGGTCACGTAGTGCCTTTGTGAGGGTGTTTCGAATCGGAATCACGGCTCTTAGGAGGCGTTCAGTGCTCGTAATATGTGCTATTGTACGATGACATGGAGACAGGGATGCGAGAAATATAATCCGAGAAGCGTGTTCTATTTAATTAAAATTATTTTTAGTTACGGTTGAATGAAACAGCGATATATTTGATTTACACTCTGACTTAAGTCTAAAACAAAAATTTACTTTAAACAGTTTACTGGAACAGGATTACCTTCTAAATTAATTATTTTTGAGAAAATATATCTCTAGCTATACACTTGTTTCATACCTATGTATCTGCTTCATCATCTCGTATTAAATATCATTATGTGGTGTTTACTTTTAAGGTATTGTTATACTGTCACCAGATAATAACAAATGTATTACTCTTAAGATCTAATGCTAACAATTGTTGGTGAATCTTAATACATAAATAAATAAAACAAATAAACAGCTGATACTATTAAAATTTAATGTAGGTTTATCACGTTCTTGGCTTGCATCTTTTGCAGATATTTAAAAATAAAAATTTGTTCGTTAATTGTAGTGCAAGACATTTGCTAGACTTATGTCAATAAAAGACTGATTGATTGATATGTAGAGATATAATACATTATTATATATATTTTTATTATTATTGATATTTTTTTAAACCAGTAGCGTTTCTAAAATTCTGCCACTAATCGGTCAACCATGTTTTAACCTGTCAATGATTGGAATACCAAACATAATTGAAAACCTATTGTGTCCGCCTGCCGCAAGAACGCAGCGCAAGTACTGTGTATAATATTATCAATTCACTCGAATATAATTTAATTAGTATATTTAATAATTTAATTAGCTTAAAAACTATTAGAGTTGAATAGTAGTAGTGTAACAGATTCAAAATTATGTAATAAAGTGTTCAATAAACAACGCGATAAAATTCGTATAAAGTAGTTTGATTTCAATCACTCGAATATAATTCGAATACATTGCGCACATCGCTAGCAAGAATGAAGTAATTTAATATTCGCATACGACGACGGTTATCAATCGAGAATTGTAGCAGAGATTCGTATTCCCATTTGTTCCGTATGCATATTGAACACGGGGAAATGATTTTCTGCTACATTTAATATTACTTCACATCAACTGCAATGCAGCCTCGAGTATTCTCCACTTGAGCTGTCTAAATGCTCATACACACTATACCGGCGGCCCGGCCGGCAGGCATGCCACCAACAAGCCCGACGGCATTCCCGGCGGGTATTTGAGCTGCCAGGCTTGCCGCACAAACGAGCCGCTGCCATGGCCGCCGGTGTATGCCGCCGGGTTGCGGGGAGAGCCGGCACGAGCGCGGTGTCAAATAAAATGTCATTTAATTGGGATAAATAAGCTGTGATACGTCTAATTGAAAAATTTCATGAAGATGACATTTTGTAGAATCCTAGAAATCGCGAAGGCGATGTTGACGACTTTGTTGTCCATCGTTAAGAACTAGGAACACAACGTATAGACCTTTAGCGTTTTACCCGGCTGTCACAACTGAAACGATACTCTGCGGCTGCCAGCGGCAAGTGCCCGCGGCCTGATTATACCGGCGCGGCGGCACACCCGCGCGGTGGCAACCCGCCGACTGTGCCGCCGGTATAGTGTGTAGGAGCTTAAGGCTCCAAGGCTACAGAGTAACTTTACAATATTGTACGAGTACTTTTAATTTAGTACAGTATAAATTAGTGAAGTATATCTTTCTTTATCTTTTTTTTTTAATTTAGTATAATAGTCTACCACATACACACAACACCATCTAGCCCACACTAAGCAAAACTTGTACTATACTAGACAATGGATAAACATACAATACTTTTTTTTGTATATACATACATATTATACATAGAAACATCCAGACCAAGACAAACATCCATGTTCATGCACACAAATGTTTGACTTGTGCGGGAATCGAACCCGCGACCTCAGGCGTGGCAGCCGGTTACACCAACCACTACGCCATCGAGGCCGACAAAGGTTAAGTTAGTAACAGTATTTTTTTCTGGATAAAATGTATCCTATGTTTTTTTCTGTACCCCTGACAACGTGTATACGGTTTCCATGATGATCGGTCGAGCAGTTAAGGCGTGAATGCGTAACAAACAAATAAAACAAAAATTAAACTCACGTACGCATTTATAATATTAAAAGTTACGATGTATTCATTAAAATTATAGTTGTATGTGTGTTTGAGTGTGAATCTGTGTGTAGGAAGTCAAAATTCTATGGCCTATACACAATTTTTATGTCAATCTAGTTGAAGCCTTCGTAGCACCCGCGTGTATTCCGCAGGAATACATTAAAAAACAAAAATAATAATAATAATAATATTATACCACATCCACACAACACCATCTAGCCCAAACTAGGCAGAGCTTGTACTATGGATACTAGTATCCAATGGATAAACATACATATACAGGGTGTCCGGTAATTAATGGATAACCTGGAAATGTCTTATAGTGGAACTGATGGCCGTTCAGAAAAAAATAGGAAAAAGTATCTATCCTAACTACTACCTGAGATATGTGTTTTTTTTTAAATTACCAGACATGAATGAAATCCATCGGTTTTTTGTTGTTTTATTATTAAACACTAATTATGCTAATAGATAGACAGTCAAAGTATGCTATGCTAATATAGCTTGCACTTCTTAATATATATTTTTTTCTTTGTTTTTATGTAATGTTAACCTGCATTAATGTCAACAACGCCGCGAGCAACAAGCAACTAAAAGTTTAAACACAAATTTTGAACCAACATATTGAACTGAATGCAACTTGTGTTTGTGTAATGTATAACCAAACTTGGTACCCGAACATATTCAAAATCTTTACTACAGAGAAGCGGAGGGAAAACTTGTGCCGTGCCAAAGTTGACAAACACGAACTTTGCTTACGAATAAGGGGAACACACTGGAACTTGAAAGACTTCTTAATGAAATATATATTTAAATTGGATATAATATATTTTCGTATTCAAATTGAGGAAAATGAGATGATGTAAATGTAAGATGTAAAATGAAAACAGGTGAATCAACTTTATGTGCGAGTTGCACACAACTTAACTTGGTTTAAGAGGTCGCCTCGCCACTGCCATTGCGGTGTTGTGGGTTCGAGTCCCAAACGGGATAAAACTTTGTGTGATCCACAAATTGTTGTACCGAGTCTGGATGTTCTTTCTGTTCATTATTTGAATGTATAAAAAGTCCCCCGTGACACAGGAATAAAGCCTAGAGCAGGAAATGTCATTAAAAAAAATTACAGTTTTGTCTGCCTCGGTGGCGCAGCGGTACATAATGCGTCTTCTGTGCATGGGATATCCAGTTCGAAGCCCAAGAAATTCTTAGTAGCAGGAACACACGAACTCTGGAACTGTACCCGATATACAACAAAAAGCTCTAGGCCGTTTTTCAGGTATATAGATGGCTCCCGCGCTAGAAATAGTGCCTTCGCAGTGTACTTTACTTACGTTCTAATAACGGACATAAAAAACATGTAGTTGGGACAACCATTTATGGATTACACAATTTTTATCCCGCATGGGATACGAACCTACAACATTTGGCGCTATGGCAGTGGCAAAGCGACCATTTAAGCCACAACGTCATCCGTACAGCGGCTCTACTTACGTTTTGCGACAACTTCAACGTCAATCTGACAACTTTACAGTTATCAGATTTCATACATACGTATGTGTGCGTCTGTGTATGTTTAAATGTATACATGTATGTACACAGACGCACACATACAAACAATCGAAGCTTTCAAACGTTTAATCTCGATTACTAAAACGCCAGTCAATCCGTTTCTACTACAAATAACAAACTATAGTCAATACAAATAACAAAAGCCAGCAGTCATCGACCCCGCGACTGCAAAGTAGAAATGTAAGCAATACCGTGAGACAATGCCACATGTCCGTCTGATAGAAAAAACAATAGATAATTATACTAAAAATCTTATGAAGATATCCTGTGATTTATCAATCGAATATTGTCTTATGTTTACGCGAATGTTATACATTGAAATTAAACACTTTATACGGATTTTATCGCGTTGTTTATTTTACTTTAAACACTGTTATTACATAATTTTGAAAACTCTAACACTACTATTATTGAATTTTACTACTATTTAAGCTATATATTTTTCTAATTAAATCTATTTGTATTTAAGTTTACACTTTGCCCCGACGTTTCGGTTGCTTTACAGCAGCTTAGTCTCCCCGTGAACATGGCTGCTGTAAAGCAACCGAAACGTCGGGGCAAAGTGTAAACTTAAATACAAATAGATTTAATTAGAAAAATATATAGCTTAAATAGTAGTAAAATTCAATAATAGTAGTGTTAGAGTTTTCAAAATTATGTAATAACAGTGTTTAAAGTAAAATAAACAACGCGATAAAATCCGTATAAAGTGTTTAATTTTATCAATCGAATTTAGATTTTGAGATGTAGGACATTAGATTGAAATTAAATATGTAAAATCTAAGTATACATAATCCTTTTCATATTTGTTGTACTGTAAAGTACTTTCCTTAGCTTACGAAATAAGTATCAATTGGTGAATCGTTTTATTGGTTAGTGTTCGAATTTAGATCTTAAGACTTACAACATAAGGTTTACAATCGAATAGATATCATCTAAATATAAATCCTTTTTATATTTATTGTATTGTAAAGCACACATAGCTATAAAAATACATTTAAATATATTCGACAAGTGACAGCTTTGTTGTCCGGATGTAATATTATCGCATGGAAAATAGTGATTGAGTCACACGTATCATGGTATTTAATGCATATAGATGTAGGTAGTAAATATATGTTGGCAAGCAATAGGGCTTATGTCCTGAAACGTGATAATATTTGGTCGGTGAATCGATTCGGATGATTAAAATCTTACTTTATTTATCTTAGAGGTAAAACTTTAAGGTGATGTTACGATTAAATCGGTTTGTATGGGGCAGAAAAAAGCGCATAAAGGTAGCAATACTATTCTTCTTTTTGCTTGGTGGGTAAGAGTACATAGTCTGCTTTTCCTTCTTTCTCTTTTATTACTTTTTTAGGGTTCCGTACCTCAAAAGGAAAAACGGAACCCTTATAGGATCACTTTGTTGTCCGTCCGTCCGTTTGTCTGTCTGTCTGTCAAGACCCCTTATCACGGGAACGCGTGGAGGAGGTATCGAGTTGAAGTTAAAATGATATACTCAGGTCTACAGTCACTTGATTCTGTAAAAAAATCAAACTTCTAAGTTAAAGTAAAAAAAGATACGGCTATTTATGCCGCAAAAAACAATTATATATATATTTTGATCCTCTAAAGAGAATCAAAATGTATAGGGTATTTTCGGTTGATCTAGAACTATGAAATTTGGCAAGTAATACCGTTTTATACTACAAGTATACAAGGTAAAAATCTGAAAACTATACATTTGTAATTAAATTATATAAACACAGGGTTTCTATGCAACCACAAAAAAAAATTATAGTTTGTACCTACAAATTTGTACGGAACTCTTGGTGGGTGAGTCCGACTCGCAATTGTCCGGTTTTTTCATCCTACCTTTAAATAAGATTTTTATAAAAAGACTACTCCCGCAATAGAAGTAATTCTTGTGTCGCGGGTGACTTTACAAATATTCAAATGACGGACACAAAGAACACCTAGACTCGGAAAAACATTTGTGGATCACACAAAGTTTTGTCCCGTGTGGGATTCGAACCCACCACACTCGACGCACTGGAAGTGGCAAGGCGACGACTTAAACCTATACGCCATCAAATTAGCAGCAAAGAATGGTTCAGATTTTTTGATTTTGCCACATTACACAGAAGTTTTATCTAAATTTAAATATGATTGTAACAGTAAATTTAAAGAATATTTTGATGAACGAAGTAAGGAAAAAGGAATATGATTTAAAACAATTCAGTGTCAGCCTCGTCGAATACATTTTATAATAGTAAATTAAGTAGAGGTTATATAGTTGCAACTAGCCGACTCGCGCAACTTCGTCTGCTTCACATAAGAGAATTATTCCCGTTCTTGCAACATTTTCATTACTGCTCCGCTCCTATTGGTCGTAGCGTAATGATATATAGCCTATAGCCTTCCTCGATAAATGGGCTATCTAATACTAAAATAATTTTTCAATTCTGTTTAGTACTTCCTGAGATTAGCGCGTTCAAGCAAACAATCAAACAAACTCTTCAGCTTTATAATATTAGTATAGATAAATAGATTACGTTCTGGACACTACCCATGGCTAAAAATTTGCTTTCTTGATGAAGAAGGCTAACTCACCTAATTGTGATATATGTGGCGCAATAGAAGATGTTCAACACATACTTGTGGAATGTGTTAAATATCAAAGGGTTAGAGAATCATTTGTGCAGAATTTTAATATTAATAAGTATGATCTAGGAGCATTTTAAGCATATTAGCCGAACCGATTTCTGAAGGTGCAAAATTTATCATAGAAAAGATTATTTATAACAGATGATTCTTTAACCTTTATAACTTAATTAAAATTAGTATATTATTGTAGTATGTAGTATATGTACTGTTTAAGAAACGCTGGGGCTCGTCTATCATTGATGGACATATGCCGCTAAATAAATAAAGAGAATAATAAGAATTAATATAAATTTAAAATTTAAAAATCCCATAATTAATTTGATACCCATATTGAGGGAGATGTGAAAAAAATATAAATCGCCATGTTGTAGTGGCGGCCATCTTGGATTTGAAATTTATCATAGTGTATAGTATTCTACTAGTCAAGCCCTTTCATTTAATACTCATATTGAGGGAGTTGTGAAAAAATATGTAATCCGACATTTCGTGGCGGCGGCCATCTTGGACCAATTTTCGTCAAATATAACTAAGAACACTCCCGACTAATTCACCTTTCAAACCAAAAAAACAATATTAAAATCGGTTCATTCGTTCGGAAGCTACGATGCCACAGACACACACACACACACACACACACACACACACACACACACACACACACAGAGACACACACACACACACACACACACACACACACACACACACACACATGTCAAACTTATAACACCCCGTCGTTTTTGCGTCAGGGGTTAAAAAAAGAAATACCAGTCTTTCCTTTCCAAGGGTTGGCAACGCGCTCTTGGTACATTTAGTATAGAATGCTATTATACGCTATGCAGTAACCGCTTACCATCAGACGTGGAATGCACTTGAAGTCATAGGTTTGAACAGGTGAAGAGTTATTGGATTTCTCTGACAAATAAATTACATTAACAGTAAGGAATCTAGAACTGTGCCTAATAGATATAATAATAATATAATATTCTACCACATACATAGATAGCATCCTCGCGTCTTAACAAGTTATACGTGTTACACATTAGCTCCGTTAGTAAAATAGAAAAAGTGGACAAAAAGTGACTTTTAAAGAACAAAACTTATACCAGAAGATACAGGAAGTGACGCTCTATAGAACAGTGTAAAATATCACGTTAACTCTTAGTGCAATAAAGTGGAAAAACGTTATAAAGTGCAGTACAAAACTGTTAAAATTCAAATATTCATAAACATCGAATATTGGTAACAATAGATTGGACTTTGACCCCATTAGCGACTGTGCACAACACATACCTAACCTTTGTTAAAGCAAACCAAATTACCATACAACTACTATTTTCAACCCAACATCTGTAGTGAGCGTGGTGCCTACAAGCTAACGTTGGCCTTGCGATTTGATTATCAGTGTTGCATCTTTATTCAAAGAGTTGCGTGCCGAGCGGCTCCGCTCGTGCGCACACACATCTTACATCATAACTATATATGTAAATAAGTAATTGATGGAACGATTTTATGGCCTCTGGCAGCAAGTGTAAATCGGTCAATAAACTAGTTTGCAAATTTATTTAAAAGTGCCGTATCATAGTGCTAAACCCAAGAGTGCAAGGAATATTCGTGGTTGTGTGGACTGTATAAAGGCGTAAGTCCGGCGAGTACGAAACTATACCGGTGCTACCAACCTGCCGACAAGTTTTTAGCGCAGCGTTCCAGCGACGATCGTGGTGCGCCTGCGTCGCATTGCGAGGGCACACGACTGGTGGCGCCACCCCGGTCATATAAAGGAACTATTTCCGACTACTTGATACAGTGAGCTGAACTTTGATTAATTGCTGATCGATTTGGATCGTTCTGATTGCAAACCTAATATTTGAATAAGCTGCGCAGAGGTTACTTGAGTCTGATGTTGAGTGCCTTGACAGCGTACATTTTTATTACACCGTATTATTGAATAATAACTAGTCGATAGGCAAGGCATCATGGATCTTGAGCAGAACATCACATATCGTACTAGCAAACCCCAACGTGCAAGCTCACTTGACGATCTTTCAAGAAGTGGATCTCCTCTTTTTGACACCACTATGTTAAGCCTCCCGAACACGTCACTTAACGAAAGTCAAACGGTCACTGAATTAAATGAGAAAATAATTGAACTTACAAACCAATTGACGAGTGCTAACCATGAGATTGAGAACCTAAACATTGAGAACTTTCGATTGAAGTCTGACCTCAACAAGAGCTTGAAAGTCGTTGAAACATATAAAAAACTTAGTCTAACAGATAACACAAATCTAACACCAAATCGGAATAGGAAAAGTAAAGCTGGAAAGTCTACCCCAAGCAAACAAACAAATTCTTTGCAGAAATCCCACCAGGCAACACAAACTGTTATATCACCTGTCAAAATATCGCAACATCACGAATCAGCTGTACTTTCTGAGGCGGACTCTCTGCATTGTTTACAGACAAAAACAAAAACATCTACCCACGACATGCAAAATAAAACAAAAACGCCTACCCCCAACAGACAAAGTAAACCAATTACTTCAATAACAAATCCTAAACCTAAACAAAGAGTACAAGTAGAAACGGCAGACTGCCAGATATGCATATTGAGTACGAACAACAAGAATAAAGTAAGAAACATATCGGAAACGACACTTAGTAAATATTCTAAAAACATATGTCATTATTTAATGCCGAACTGTAAAACTGTACAGTTATTATGTGACATAGAAATGAAATTAAAAGATTATACCTCCCATGATTTTTGTATTATATTAATAGGGGAGGAAGATTTCAACTCAACAAAGGACTATTCCCAGCTAGTACTTTATATTCGGACGGCCCTACAAAAAACCACACATACTAATGTTATACTCTGTGCTCCGACATATAAATTCAATGACTATAAAACTATGTACAATTGGAGGGTCGAATTATTTAACAACCTTCTTTATCTAGATACATTAACACATGAGCATGCATACTTTTTGGACTCAAATAAGAATCTATCAAATGATTATACGATGTTTTCAAAACGCACTGGATTACTTAATAACTTTGGCATGCATCAAATTTTCAAAGATATCGACAACTTTATTCAAGGAATAAAAACATATGATATATTTAACCAAACTGAAAGCACTTGTAAAATATGCAAATGTTATAATTTAAATGAAATATGTAAGTGCAATAATACTAATCCTGAACAGACATTAATGAATGATGATTCTATACAAAATTTAGCTTCTAATACTGATAATAATTCAAATTTTTTTCTCGTATAACAATATATTTATCTTACATCAGAATATTAATGGTTTAATAAGTAAATCGGACGTATTGGCCTATCACATGCAAGAACTTTCTAATGAAGGTAAACCATTGGACATAGTTTGCATAACAGAACATAATATGAAGGATGGTGACGATGTTCACCTACATATACCTAACTTTAGACTTGCATCCTCATCAAATAGAAATTCTCGAAATGGGGGCGCGTGTATTTTAATTAACCATAAACATAAATTTAAAACTATAGATTTAAATGAATACTGCTGTCCCAACTATATCGAATGCGGTGGAATTGAAATAATAGAAAACAAGATAAATATTATATGTATTTATAGATCACCAAAGAATAGCATAGATGCTCTAACCACATTTTTCAATAATTTTGAACGTATACTACAAAAAGTTTGCACCAATAATAATAAAAAAAATGTGATATGTGGTGATTTTAACATAGACACTTTAAAAAAAACACGTCTTTCATCACAATTTGAAAATCTATTATTGAACTATAATTTAAAATTGAGTGTTAAACAACCTACACGAATTATTAGCGGTACATGTATTGATAATGTTATACATAATATTAGAGGCAGTAAAAGTGAGGTATTGGACTGGGCTTTATCTGATCATACAGCACAAATCGTGAAATGTCCAGTAAAAAAAACATATACAATTACCCATTGGTACTCACTAAAGCGAGATTATAGCTTGGAAAATATAAACAAATTTAAAAATGCTATACGTAGCCTAACCTTTAATAATGTTTATGAATGTCTGGACCCTGATGAAGCCTTTAAAGAGTTCAGTCAATTATTTAAACTTTTCTATGATTTATGTTTCCCCATAATGAAAATTAGAATACCTATTAGAAAGAAACTAAACTGGATGACAAAAGGTATCAAATTGTGTTGTAAACGCAAGCGAGACATGCTATGGCAATTAAGAAGACATAAAACTCCGGAAAACAAAGAAAAACTTAAGACATACACTAATCGGCTTAAAAAAATCATCTATCTCACACAAAAATCAAGAAATAACTTTTATATAAATAACTCCAACAATAAAATGAAAGCTACCTGGCAGACCATAAATAAAAATAAATTAAACTGTCCAAAAGAATCTATATCTAAAATAATTATCAATAACAAAGAGATAACAGACCCACTGGAAATTGCAGAAACATTCAATAATTATTATATTGATTTAGTTCAACCGCTAAGTAATAGTAAAAACCCTGACTTATCATGTATTACCAGCACAGCTAATTCAATGTTTATGCCTGCTACAATCCCTATCGATATATACAAAATTATCGGAACTTTAAAAAATACCAATAGTGCAGGTTATGACGAGATTACCACTAAAGTAGTAAAAAGTGTAGCCGTAGAAATATCTACTGTTCTTAGTTTCATCATAAATTTGTGCATAGAAAATGGTACATACCCTAAAGATTTAAACATATCTTTAATAAAACCACTATATAAGAAAGATGACAGACAACATCCTAAGAATTATAGACCTGTAGCGTTAATTCCAATTTTCTCAAAAATTTTTGAAAAAGTCATTTATAATAACCTGTATCCTTTTCTTGAAAAACATCAAATATTTGCGGAGGAACAGTACGGCTATAGAAAATGCAAAAATATTAATATGGCAGTATATAGCCTTGTAAATAAAGTGGTAACAAATATGGATAGACGGACACGAGCGACTGCTTTGTTCATGGATATGACCAAGGCATTTGATTTTGTTGACTTTAACATACTTTTGTCTAAATTAGAAAAATATGGAGTAAGGGGCAACGTATTAAAATTAATTGAATCGTATTTAAAAAATAGGTATCAAATAACGAGTATAACAAAGATCTGCCAGAAGACAAAATTAGAACTAACGTACCAATCAAAACCAAGAAAAACAAACTTTGGTGTACCTCAGGGTAGCGTCCTCGGTCCGCCATTGTTCCTCGTATACATAAACGATATGCCTAGAGTTATTGAACATCCCATGACCTTGTTCGCTGATGACAGTACAATTATTTTCACAGAACAAAATAGGGATTTACATAGTTATGAAATGGATATAAATCTAAATCTAAACAAGTTAATAACATGGTTAAATAATAACAATCTTAATGTAAATTTAGAGAAAACTTGTGTTATGTCATTTAAACAAAGAATAAATCAAGATAAACTTAATATAAATTATGCTGACAAAACGATAGAAGAAACAAAGCACACAAAGTTCCTGGGTCTCCACATAGACGAGAATATGAAATGGAGTAAACATATTGAACATAAAATCAAAAGATTAAATCAGTTCCAGTACGCTTTGCATAATCTTAGTAAAATAGCAAGCCGCGAAACCGTACTTACTGCGTATCATGCCTATGTGTCTTCTACATTACGGTATGGCATAATGTTCTGGGGAAATTCATCGGATAGGGAGCTAGTGTTTAAAGCACAAAAAAAGTGTTTAAGAGCTGTGTGCCAAATAAAAGCTACTGATAGTTGTAGACCACACTTTATTGACCTAAGAATAATGACTTTTCCATCCTTATACGCGTTTGAAATAGCAGTGTTCGTTAAAAAACACTTATATTTATTTGAAACCCTGACTAGTAAACGACACCGGGACAAAATTCACGCTGTGCCTCACAAATCAGCATTATATGCAAAAAGTTTTCTGGGAATGGCTCCAAAAATTTATAATATGATACCCACGACTATAAGACTTGAGAATGATGTTAACAAGTTCAAAAGAATGCTAACAGACCTTTTGGTTAAAAAAGCGTACTATTCCATTGGTGAATTCTTAACAGACAAGTTAAATAAATAATAATAAGATATGTCAAATGTCCTATTTATTTAAGCTTAATTATATCTAAGTGCAAATATATAAAGTAATTTTAACTATTGATAGCATATATTTGAATTTGAATAATAATTTGATTAATACAATGCATGAAAAACTATAAATTGGTAAATTTCCTTAATTATTTTGACATTATCCTCTGACATTACCCTTTAATTTGAATCTGACATTGTTTACTTAATAATTTGAATTTATATCATTGTACAAGGTATTGTTTTTTGAATTTATGACATTATGTAACGGATTAATTGGATTTTATAAAATTGTATAACTATGACTATGAATTTTGCATGCCTGAATTGGTACAATACAGTGTACTGCGCATTCACTTAACATCTGGAAATGTATAAAATGTACTGTGTTGAGCAATAAATATTTGAATTTGAATTTGAATTTGATATTGCATCCGCGCGTTCGAGCCTAAGAAGAGATATTTTCTTTTTGAAGGTCAGCTAACTTAGAACTTCAGTGCGTACCAGAGCACAGAGCTGAGAATCTGGTTAGCATCGTGAAACAACTTGGCCGTGTTGTGAAGTACCCAATTGAAGATCGCGATATATGCTACTGTTCCCGTGTCGCCAAGTCGAATCCTAAATCACCACGACCGCGTACAATCTTGGTAAAGTTGATTACGCCGCGCACTCGTGATTCTTTGCTTGCGGCTACCATACAGTATAATAAGGACCACCCGAAAGAGAAGCTGGATACTAGTACCCTGGGTCTGGACGACAAAAAGACAGCGGTATTTGTTTCTGAAAACTTGACAGCTGAGAATAGAAATTTACACGCCGCTGCCCGACTTCGTGCTAAGCAACTCAATTATAAATTTGTCTGGGTGCGCGGAGGGCGAGTATACGTACGTAAGCAACCGGAGGCTGAATCAGTATTTATTAGCAATATGGATGTTCTAAATAGATTAACTTGATCAACTTATGTTTTGCTTTGTTTTCTCATGTAATCATAATCACTGAATATCAACATTCTCTAATACTATAAAGTGTTATTATCAAAATGTAAGGGGTTTGAGAACTAAAACTACTGATTTTTTCTTGAATGTGTTGACATGTAATTATGATATCATTGTACTGTGTGAGACATGGTTGGCAGGCGACATATTGGACTCTGAATTGTTTTGTAACCGTTATTTGGTATATAGGCGTGACCGCGAAACTAGTGGTTTTCACAACAGTAAGTCTGGTGGTGGTGTTCTAGTGGCCGTGTCAAAGCGCTTGGCCTCTTCTAGGCTTACTGTTTACGAAAGCAAATGTGAAGATGTATGGGTGAGCATTGATATATGTATAAACAACCGGCCAGTTAAACTTTTTATTTGCGCGGTGTATATTCCTCCACCCGTACAAAAACATATATTGGACCAATTTCTTGATAAAGCTAATTATGCTTTAGAGCACTCCAATGCTGCGCTAATACTGGGTGATTTTAACTTGAGCAGTATTGAGTGGAGTGGCCCATCTGGCTCACCACTCGTTGCTTCCGTAAACAAAACCGGCATTTACGAACAAAAACTTTTAGATTTCATATCTCTTAATAATTTAGACCAATATAACTGCATTCTTAAGCATAAGAACAAAATTCTTGACCTTGTTTTGACTGATGTTTCACTGGACAGGCTGAGTATGTCAGATGACCCATTGTGTAACGTAGATTTACACCATCCACCTCTTGCATTTAACTTGCTTTGTAACATATGCGTGGACACCCTGGGCCCTAATCATGAGCCAAAGTTTCAGTTTCACAAAGCAGATTATTGTAAAATTATTCAGGAACTGAAAGACATATTATGGCAGGACATTTTTTCTAGATGCGACAATGTCGACAGTATGGTTGAGTTATTCTATGAAAATATTTATAGAGTAATAACAATGTATGTACCCAAGTCAAAGCCTAATTCTCGTAGATATCCGCCATGGTTCAGTAGGGATCTTATTCGTCTACTACAGGAAAAAAACAAATACCGTATTCGTTATTCCAAGTATCATAACCCGATGGATAATATTTCATTCAAGCTGCTTAAGGATAGGATTAATCAATTGACACAGCTTACATATAAAAAATATATCAGTTCTATTGAATCTTCTATCACTTCCAACCCAAAGTTATTTTGGTCTTTCTTGAAGCAAAAACGGTACGGCAATAGTTCATATCCTTCAAGTATGATATATGGAGATAAAAAATCTAGTGGAGGGGAAGGCATTTGTAACCTTTTCGCCTCGTGTTTTTCTACAGTTTACGATCCCGGGTTAGGTAGTAGTGTTAGTCATGCATGTAACACAGTTAAGGAAACTCAATGCACACAGGTTTTACATCAGCTGAGATTTTCAAAGGACTCTGTTATAACTGCTTTAAAAAGACTTGACCCTCGTAAGGGAGCGGGACCCGACGGGCTGCCTTCCTTATTTGTTTTAAAGTGTGGCGAGGTCTTGGGGGAGCCTCTCTCTATGATTTTTAATATGTCCCTATGTACAGGCTGCTTCCCTAAGTTATGGAAGGAAGCTTTAGTTGTGCCGATACACAAGTCCAATGACAAGGCACTTGTGAAAAACTACAGACCCGTGTCTATATTATCTGTGTTTGGAAAGGTGTTTGAATGCATAATTTACCCCTTTATTTCGTGGCATGTTAGACACATATTATTGCCTGAGCAGCATGGTTTTATAAAGGCTAGATCAACGGCAACCAATCTTACATGTTTTGTCTCGGATGTGGTGAATGCGTTAGATCGTGGATGTCTTGTTGACGTCATCTACACCGATTTCAGCCGGGCTTTTGATAAAGTGGATCATTCAACATTGTTAAGCAAACTGTATTATTATGGTATAACAGGAAACTTATTGCAGTGGTGTGAGTCTTATCTTGTTGATCGATCCTCGAAGGTGGTGGTTAATGGTTTCACATCTAACTCATACGAGACTCCGTCAGGAGTACCTCAAGGATCTCATCTAGGCCCACTTTTCTTTAATATTTTTATTAATGACGTAGCATCTTGTTTTTTTCAGTCTCATATATATTTATATGCCGATGATCTTAAAATTGTAAAACGTATTGAGAATGATTGTGATAAGCATAGTCTGCAAGATGACCTTGATCGTTTTTCCCAATGGTGTCTCGATAACAAGATGTTACTTAACGTTGACAAGTGTTACCATATGCACTTTTCTAGAAAAAAGGGACCTTATTTTCAAAATTATGTAGTTAACAATCGCAAAATCGAGGAAAGGGATGCCATTCGTGATCTCGGTATTCATATCGATAGCAGGCTGCGTTTTCACACTCATGTCAATAACATAGCCTCAAAGGGCTTTAAGCTGCTTGGATTCGTGTTGCGTAACAGTAGGGAATTCAAACATGCCTCAAGCAAAATATCCATATTTAACTCTCTGGTCAGATCAGGCTTGGAATATTGTAGTGTAGTTTGGACTCCCTATTACGATATACATAAACGTCGTTTGGAGTCTGTTCAAAAAAGATTTCTATGGCATCTGTCTTACCATTGCAACATGGCTAAAGAATTACCTTCATATGCTACTCGATTAAAACACTTTAAATTAATGACCTTGGAGGGTCGTCGACAGATTTTAGACCATCTCTTCTTTTATAAAATTTATAATAGCCATATTGACTGCCCTCATTTACTTTCTGAAATAAATATTAATGTGCCATATAAACTCGCTCGGTCGTCTAGATACCAGCCTTTCAACGCCAAAACCTCCAAGACAAATCTAGGGCATTTCTCCTCTATCAACAGAATGCAAGTGCAATACAGTCGCCTGTCACGCCTACCTGATGTGGATATCGATTTATCCTACTCCTTGCCCAAGTTTAAATCAATATTGGTCGACAAGTTGATGTGGAAGTAATTTATTAATTGATTTAATTTAGTTTTAATATATTAATATAATTATAATTTATTGTATTTTTTCATTGTGAATATAAATTACAGTGTCAGCATTTTAAATTTTATAGTAATTATCAATTATCATTTCAATTTCCTTTTTTAATATAATTTATAATTACAAACTATGCATGAATTTCGTTTGTATGACTTTTTAATGGAATTAATCTCTGAAATTAAACTACTATATACGGATTTTATCGCGTTGTTTATTTATCACTGTATTACAAAATTTTGAAAATATTACTCTACTACTACTATTGATTTTATTTGACTAATTTATAAGCTAATAAAATTATTTAAACTATTAAATCTATTTATTTTGGTTTACACTTTCCCCGACGTTTCGGGTGCTTTTCAGCAGCCATGGTCACGGGTCTCCCCGTGACCATGGTGTCACCAAAAGTGACCAAAGTGACCAAAGTGTAAACCAAAATAAATAGATTTAATAGTTTAAATAATTTTATTAGCTTATAAATTAGTCAAATAAAATCAATAGTAGTAGTAGAGTAATATTTTCAAAATTTTGTAATACAGTGATAAATAAACAACGCGATAAAATCCGTATATAGTAGTTTAATTTCAATGAATAACATTCGCGTAAACAGAAGACGGAATTAATCTCACTTTGTAATTTCACAAACGAGCTTATATAAATATATACATATTTTTTTTGTTAATGCATGCCGTGGCAGCCTGTAAGTAAGGCAGCACTATGTTATGTATCCGCATTTATGTTTCATTACGATGTTTAAATTAGTGTATGCTTTGTTGGTTGTCCATAAATAAATAAATAAATAAATAAATACACACAACACCATCGAGCTAAGAAACTAAGCAGAGCTTGTACTATGGGTACTAGACAATCGATAAACATACACATATACTTTGTTTTTGTAAATACATACATATTATACATAGCAACACCCAGACCAAGACAAACATTCATGTTCCTGGACACAAATGTTTGCCTTGTGTGGCATGGCAGTCGGTTACACCAACCACTACGCCATCGAGGCCATTGACAATAGACTCTTTCGCTACTTCTTGAAACCTAACATAATTTTAATTGAAATATGAGTATTACATAGCTCTGCCTGTCCCTTTGAAAGTATAGACAAGAACGTAAGTTGAATCCTGCTTTTGAACATTTTTTTCAGAAGACCCAATAAATAAACACTGTACGTTATCTTTAGATCAAGATTGGCTATTTCTGATCCCAAATTCGCTTACATTTACCCCAAGCCTCCAATTTCACATCAAGTAGACGTGGCTCTGCCGGTAGCTATGTGTGACGTAAATGGCTCTCCACCAAAGTTTGGGAAAACCAATTATCTGTATCCCAACTTGACGACAGTTGACGAGCGCTGTCAATGTCCCAGTTTTATCAAGTTTTACTGAGAGGGAAAATAAATCGATTGGTAATGTTTATAGGTTCTAGAAGGAAATATGAGGGTGTGGCTACATAGTATCGTTATTAGTCTATACAAATAAATAATTTTAAAATAACAGGTCTTTACTAAATGCATATAAAAGTAGATATGCTTTTAAGACATATTTTTTTTTAATTTTTGTCTTTCTGTTTGTACCGGCTTATCTCTGAAAAAGCCAGACAGATTTTGACAGGATTGACTTTCATTTGCAGATAGCTAATGTTATAAGAAGTAAATTAGGCCACTATTATTTTACAAAAAAAGAATATACCACGAATAAAATGTACAGCTCTTTTGTTAAATTCCACGTAGACGAAGAAAGATCACGTTTATTTGGCAGTAATATTCTGTATATTATTATTTCTTTTTCAAAAAGACTACTCCCACACTAGGAATAATTCCTGTGTCGCGGGGGACTTTACAAACATTCAAACAACGGACACAAAGAACACCCAGACTCGGAACAACCATTTGTTGATCACACAAAGTTTTGTCTCGTGTAGGATTCGAACTCACAACACTCGGCGCAGTGGCAGTGGCGAGCCGACCCCTTAAGGTAATACGCCATCTGTGCAGTTAAGTATTAGATAGGTATATTGGTATGTACAGTATATTGGTGTGAAAGAGCCCATTTGGGGTTACGTTAGAGCATACGAGATGGGTGTAAAAACCCAGGATTCAACCTCTTTGTCTTCACGTGACATTTTTTTTCATCCCCTTTTTGTAATGTCCCACTGCTGGGCAAAAGCTTCTCCCTTAGACAGCTCGGGGTCTTTTGTCCCACAGGGCCCATATTCAAACTCGATCGAGGGATAACCCCAAGGTGTCTGTACATCAAGTTACAAGTCAATCGGTCCAGTGGTTCCGGAGCTATGCCTGTCACTAACAAACTGTCACTAACAGACAGACACACACACCCACATAGGGTTTTCATTAACCTCTTCGAAGAAGACTCAGAGGTTAATAAGCCGCTGTGATTAATGTTTTTGTGGTCGGTTTAATATTTCTTCAAACATTTTCTCATTCCGTCTCGTCATACGCAGCGAGGTTTACAATTATTTTTGTATTCACTAACATATTAACTTTATTCATAATTATACCTTTTTTTTTTTTTTTTTTTTTTACGTGGGGGAATGCTATGACGCATATCCCTCCGCGGGGGCGGGCGGAGGGATTATGTCGGACTCGCCGGGGTAAAAGAAGATGGAAAAGAAATAATGTACCTCCCGGAATACCGACTAAACCTACCACGGTGTTCCTCGACAAAACCACTATCGGCGGGGTCGCGCGAATCGCTTTCGCATGCGGTCGCGACCCCGCCGAGGTTTCGGCCCGCCGTATGAAACGGCAGGCCACTACACAAAAGACCTACCCAAAATAGGCACTTCCGACATTATAAAACCCTACTGTCTCCCCCCTAGAGGGGAGACGGACTCGACACAGAGGCGCGCGTGGGAACACGCACGCCGCCTCTCGGACCTGGTGCTGAACGGATGGCGGGCAGGCCCACAAAGCCCGCCAATTCATAATTATACCTGAACTTACGAGTACAACGTAATATGAAAAGTTTGATTGTTTTCATAACTTTTGTAGGTAAATATTTTTGTTAAATAATGTTTTGAATTTATTCTTCTTTGTCCTTTTTACTTTGAAATTGTATAATAAGGTTTTAGAGTTGGACGTTATGGTCTAGTAAAACAATTTTATGATACTATCTTGATTTTAGATTTATAATAAATACTACTTGCCCGCGGCTTCGGACGCGTAAATGTAAGTTAATAATATTAATTTTTCGGGATAAAAGAATCCTATGTCCTTTTCTGTACCCCTAACAACGTGTGTGCGAAATTTCATGATGATCGGTCGAGTAGTTAAGGAGTGAAAGCGTAACAAATCACCCTCGCATTTATAATATTAGTTTGGATTTAAATCTAAATAGCTCTATTTCTTTAGGTTACAAAGTCACACCTATTTACGACTACAAGTTAGTAACTACTTAACTAAACTATACTATGAATTTACATTCATCTATTGTCACGTCAAAAATAACTAATAAGAAGAACTCAAGGCCGTTTTCTCTAATCATTTGTCAATTACACAGCATTGCGCTTAGTATCTCCGAAGTCTAGAGATAAATCACAATCACTTTCCATCAAATCTGTGCCTCCTGTGTTGAGTGATATAAGTCAAGTTGTTACTCTTACCTTTTTTGTTCTAACTCACGTTCTTCTTCCATCTACCATAGTTTCGGAGATAATTTTGTGCAATGTGATATAACTGGCAGAATATTTGCAAAAATATCGTGAATATAGATATATTTCCAGTTGTAACCTCTATAAATAATCGCTGCACACATTATTTTTCATGTTTCATGGTATAAGTGTGATATATATTTACATGCACATTTAAGGAGTCTGCTCACTACCCCGTCTCATACCATGACCGTGCTAGGAACGTGTCAGGCAAAAAAATATTCTTTGTAAGGAAATGTATAAGACTATACCCACTAGACTGTTCCGTCACCGACCAGCAGTTCCTATAGCAGGGCGTATCGTGTTGCTTTTCGTGTCTGATACCTTCCTAGCACGGTCATGGTATGAGACGGTGTAGTGGGCAGACTCCTTTAATTTTTCACCTTACACAAAGACAACTTATAAGTGCAATATAATTTAACTGTAGTTGTATCATTTATCATGTCATTAGAACATGTATTAGAAATATAAAAGGTACAACTTACAGGACTTTTAACAATTAATTTAAATCTATAATATTGTGCACAAAATATAAATGAACAATGAAAGTGAATGATTTTATCTACAAAAAAAGTACTCAAGTTTAAACTACATAGAAACCTACATAGAACGCAAATTAGATTTTTTTAAATCTTTCTATAGTTCTCCTGGAAAGTGTTGATTTTTTGACTTGTATTACTTTTCACAGGAGGCACATAAATATATTTTGACCCGACTTAGAAATTACTATACTAAATACCGGATAAACATGCATCTATTATAAGTACAGATAAGAACATACCGAATGCAAAACATAGCTCGTTTTAACATAGCTATCTGTAAAACATAGCTATCTGTAAAACCACCCAGCTATCTATCACCGTTAATAGCCCCCTTTTAAAGTAGCAAGAACATGTTTTGACAAGTTGAAGCTTCAAACACGACGTTGACAGTACCAGGAGATCACAACCGCAACAGAGTTTGTTATTGCGTTGCGACGGTCGTCCGAACGTTCGATTCAACCCTTTGATATCAAAGCGATTGTGTGAAAAGAAAGGGAACGATGAATTGCTCGCTTTGCTCATATATTTTTATTACGTATTCTTGATTACACTGGCTGTAGTTTTTGAAGAGAACATGGTAGATTTAACTTTTTGTTACAGTTGAATCAAATCGTATCGAGACTCGATGGAATTTATTATTTATCCGTTATTTCAATGTTGTAAATTCCCACGCGGCACAGGGATTAATCCTAGTGCGGGATTGTTATATTGTCGAGTAAATAGACTAGACACAAACTTTAATTTTCCTACAAACTCTACGAGTACTTTCACAAAATTGGAAGCTGATGAAGTTCAATATAGCGCCGTGAATTCTTCAAACAAAGCATGTATTGGAGCGAAGACGAGACACGTTCCACTCAACTTACTGGCGAACAAAGTTCTGCTTATTAATTAACCAGTATCTCTAATAATACAATAAACTTCTTCCCGCAGCTTCACCTACATATGTACATCCTACAAGAACGCTCTATCTACTTTATATAGATTTTATCGCGTAGTTTATTTTATAATACATTATTACATCATTTCTGAGACATTTATCTTATCTTATCTTATCTTGTGTGGGGGCCAGTCAGTACAGACCGGCGACACTTCGACCCAGTGGGATCTTTTGTGTCGACTTCCCCAATAACGACTGCCATAGATGTTCATGGCAGTCGGGACCGACGGCTTAACGTGCTCTCCGAGGCACGGAGCAGGCGATAATTATCAATCAATACGCACATAATTTCGAAAGGTCATATAACTTCGGAAAGTCTGAGGTGCGCGACGTGAATTCGAACCCGAGACCCTCTGCATTGCAGTCTGTTGGTCTCCCCACTGAGCCATCGCTACTCCTGAGACATTTAAATTGCTAATATTAAACACTGTTACCAGTTACTGTTTACTTCTATTTCAGCTTTGTAAATTGTTTATTTCGATTGAAGTGTACGCTTTATCCGATATTTTGGTTGCTTTTAGACGTTTTGGTACACGTCCCCGTGCCATGAACGTGGCTAAATGAAATTAATTGAAATGGTTAAGCAGAAGTTAACAGTAACTAGTAAGTGTTTCAAAATAGCAACTTTAGTGTCTATTTATATAATAATAGTGTATATGAAAAATAAACTTCTTACGCGATAAAATCCATACAAATTAGATATTTTTCACACCGGTATATGTTTAACAGTGGTAGTTTATGACATTCAAAATTATGTAATAATATTGTTTTAAAGTAGTTTGATTTCATTGTATTAACATTCGCATAAACGTAAGATAATATTATGTGAAAAATATATTTCGTGTTAACTTTAAATGTAACTTTGCTGATACACATAGCACAGGTAGATAGATGGTCTACCTAACCTACCAAAGCTTTATCCAAATCTGTTTAACGATTTACGTGTAATAGACTAACAAATACCCCATTTAAACATTTTTATATGTACAACAAACATTTTTGTATTTAATTTTTTTTTAAATGTTGGTTACATATTTCTAGAATTCTTGGTAACCCTTCTAGCTAAGCTTGAATGCTTGTATTAGGATTGGATTTAGACTTGTTGTACTATGGTTGGAATTATCTACAATATTAAGGTATAAACCTCACTCATGGACTTGTGAAAATAGCCGCTGCCTAAATGCTTATAGTTAAACTCAATACTGAAAGTATGATTACTGCTAGCCAAAGTGTCCAACTCAGTTCAAAAGCTTCCAGAAGTTTTCAGCAAATTCATATTTTAAATACGACTTCATAGGCAACCCTAACAAGGTGGACCGACGACCTGGTAAGGATCGCAGGTTGCAGTTGGATGCGCGTGGCCCAAGACTGGCCTGTGTGGAAAACCTTAGGGGAGACCTATGTCCAGCAGAGGACGTCTTTCGGCTTTGATGTTGATGATGATGTTGAAAAAGCAAAATTTCCAAAACTTATCCGATCTGGACTCAGAAACAGAGACCTCACGATCAGCAGTAAGCGTAAGCAACTAGACCAACAATTCACTCAAGTAAGTTAATACTGGGTAAGTAGGTCACCATTAAATTATTTTCTCCATTTCCCACAAATTGCCTAATGGCCACAACGTAATCTCGGTAAAACCAAAACAAACTGGAATCCTAATCTTCTTTGAGGAATCGATATAGTTTTCTTATTTTAGATGAAAAAAAGCCGCAATAAGAAATGGGTCTGCACAGATGGCAAAAAAGTTTAACCTCGCCGCTACCAGCGCACTGATTAATATAGGTTCTAATTTTATTCATACAACATAGTCTCGCGTCTATATCTATGGAGATTACTTCTCCAGAGGTGTTTTACAACACATTTTGCCTGTTATGGCTTTTGGTCCCATTCCAAAGGGAGCAAACTTATTGCCATATACCTGGCATATTTCCAGGCACCGCACTGCGATTAAGATTTCTTGTCAGAAAAAATCAATAACCTCCAACCTCGAGAGCTCATGAAAAGCAGTCATATTCAGTACCACTGTGGCACCGTGGCAATCTAAATTTAATAAAATGCCAAACACTCCAACTACCAAATTCTGTTTAATATTTATAAAAGTAATTTAAATTCTTCATAAACGATTTAGTCAACTTACTCTAAATAAAATCCTGTCCACTTTATTAAACAATAGAACAATAGGTACATAAAACACAGTAATGTAAGAATAAAAAGTATTTTTATAGTACAGTACTAACCAAAATATTTTATCAAGATGTCGATGATAATTCTATTTGTGTCAAGAACTACGCAAACGTATAGACAACCGTCTGATAACACAAATTGCGACAAAAAATAAATAAAAGCTTGTCAATACTATTATACTTTTTAATTGCAATATTCATGTGATTTTACATTGCAACTGCAGAAACATAAGCAATGAACGGGTAAGGCTACTGAAATTGCAGAAACATGAGCAACGAACGGGTAAGGCTACTGAAATTGCAGAAACATGAGCAACGAACGGGTAAGGCTACTGAAATTGCAGAAACATGAGCAAAGAACGGGTAAGGCTACTGAAATTGCAGAAACATGAGCAACGAACGGGTAAGGCTACTGAAATTGCAGAAACATGAGCAACGAACGGGTAAGGCTACTGAAATTGCAGAAACATGAGCAACGAATGGGTAAGGCTACTGAAATTGCAGAAACATGAGCAACGAACGGGTAAGGCTACTGAAATTGCAGAAACATGAGCAACGAACGGGTAAGGCTACTGAAATTGCAGAAACATGAGCAATGAACGGGTAAGGCTACTGAAATTGCAGAAACATGAGCAAGTAAAGGGTAAGGCTTCTAAAGAATCCAAAAGTGATAAAGGTAATACTACAACATCTACAACAGCCAAAAGAGAGGGTAACGATTTTGGCAGTCTGTGTATGTATGTTTGTATGTTCCACCGTAGCGCCTAAACTACTGAACCAATTTTAATGAATGGTGACCTAGGCTATATAAACTTTACGAAAAAGTATTAAATAATAAAATAAAGTATAGTCATAGTAGGTTTTACAGTAGGTGCGACCACGGCTCTACCTTGACCATTTTTGTACCTATGAATTTCTGGATTTCTATCTGAATTATTTTCTAGTTTTATAAACTTAATTTTTTTGGATCGAGCTGATGTTGATATAATTAACCGACCAAGTTCGGCTAACACACATTCTGAAAGTCTATTCAATGAAGTGTAAAATACAACTTTTGTCAAGTGATTTGATTAGCAGCTCCTAATTCTTTGACTGCACGGATAGCGTAGAAAGAAAGAAAGACAGAAAGAAAGAAACATTTATTTCGTTTTAAGTGGTCGCTTCACCACCGCCATTGCGCCGAGTATTGTAGTTTCGGGATTAAAATCGTGTGATACATAGATGGTTGTTTTTGACTGACCGCTTACCATCAAGCAGACTTGTAGTTTTCTGAACAAACGAACAAACAACAAAAAAAAAACAACGGAACGCGTAATGGTTGTCCATCGCGGTTAAACCCACGTTTATTATTACTGCACCGCTCCTGTTGCTCACATCGTGATGTTATACTGCCTATAATACCTACTTCTAGATCATGCTGCTTTCTAAAGGTGAAACAATTTTTTAAATCTGGCCCGTTTTTTCAGTTTATTCATCCTAACTTCCTAATCTTAAAACTTCTTAGCTAATATTATAAATGCGAAAGTGAATTTGTTTGTCTGCTTATTTGTTTGTTACGCTTTCACGCCTTAACTACTTGATAAATCATGATAAAATTTCGCATGCACGTTGTCAAGGGTAAAGAAAAGCATATAGGATACCTTTTATCCAGGAAAAAGTACTGTTTCTAATCTAACCTAACCTACATTTACGCGAGCGAAGCCGTGGGCATAATCTAGTTACAAATACAGATACAAACCTTTTCTTTATAATATTAGTGTAGAAATCCTATATCTTGTAAAACGCACGCCCAACTAGCATCCGTACCGTAGAAATAAAACGTTAAAAAGATAAGTGCTTAATCTTATTTAATATTCCGAGTACGCGAGCTCTGTTTGTAAATGGATCTCGTCTGGGAACGACTCGGGTGAGCGCGGCGTATTGTAACGCACGACCAAACTTGTGTCTACCGAAGGTAAGTTGAAAAATGTGCCTTAAATACTTTAAATGTGGTTTATTAATAAGGATCCGTAAAGTTTTAAGCCGGTGTAACGGTTATTGCATTATAAATTTATTTCAAAATATCTTTTTAATTTGCTACGCTTAATATTGTCTTCTGTTTACGCGAATGTTATTCATTGAAATTAAACTACTATATGCTACGCTTTTTATCAGTGACAGCCTATTTATATACAGCTAATATAATTACTGATTGGTTCTCTTTTAAACAAATAGGATGATATTTTACGTAAAACGTTGGTTTTATTTTGGTTGGAAGTAATATTATGTTTGCTGTTACAGCTATTTAAAACTGGTCGCCAATTGAATCCATAACATCCATGCAGTGGCACCGAATGTTATGAATTCAATTCCCGCATGTGTTTAAAGAAGAATGCCCATACCCTGTTGCGTCACAAGTACTTTAATACTGAAAATAATGTTTTATTAATGTGTGTAATATACTGAATTTTAACCCTGTTTTTTTAACCACATTAAAAAGATAGATAAATAATTACAATAACAAATATAATTGTGTTTGAACTGATTTACAATTACAAATTCTTTATTTGTGTTTTACTCTATTTAATTCACTGATAGAAATTGATGTAACACTTTTTTTTTTTACGTGGAGGATGCATTAACCAAAACATGTCCGCGGGGTCGGGAGGAGGGGTTATGTCGGACTCACCGGGGTAAATAAAGATGTTGAAATGAAAATGGATCTCCCGGAATACCGACTAAACCTACCACGGTGTTCCTCGATCAAACCGCTATCAACGGGGCCGCGCGAATCACTTTCGCATGCGGTCGCGACCCCACCGAGGCTTCGGCCCGCCGTATAAAACGGCAGGCCACTACGCGAAAAAACCTACCCATAAGGCACTACGCTCTTAAAGTCCTACTGTCTCCCCTTTAGACGGACTCGACACAAAAGCGCGCGTGGGAACACGCACGCCGCCTCTCGGACCTGGTGCTGAACGGATGGCGGGCAGGCCCACCAAGCCCACCATCCCCAGATCAAACCTCAGGGTGGCTGGAGATCGTCTCGCGCCCTCCGGCGCCCTTCTCTGCGGTTGGGGAGAGGGTTTAAACGCTCTCTCTCCGCCGCCTCCGTGATGGAAATCACTTTCTTACAGAAGGAGGCGACGGCGTTCCACGACCTCTCACTCCGGACCATAGATTGAACTACGGCCGGGAGCGAGAGGGCAACCAGTCCGACTGCCGCGATCAACTCACAGCACTGCGATGCCCAGGCGGGGCAATCCGCCAAAGTTTGCAGCGCCGTGTCCGCAACAACATCGCGGCAGTCACCGCAGTGATGACATCCAGGCGTTTCTGCCGGCCTATGCGACACAGGAACTTGCCAAAGGAACCGTAGCCAGTCATTACCTGTGTTAGCCGGAAGGTGAGGGCTCCATGCTGCCTCTCCAGCCACTCCTCAAACCTAACACATGCACTAAGTTGTTTGTTTAGGTCGTGATTTTGTTAAATGAGTAATGATTTAAATATCACGACTTTTAACAGTCTTAAGATCATGTTCGCCAGGGTAGGCCTAAGTAGAGTGTGAAAACATTACCTGTGCGTGATAAGTTGAAACCTGAGCGCAAAACAACAATATAGGCTAGAACGACACGCGCGTGGAAGATCTAGCGAACGTGATCGGGTCCCAACTTATTGCACAAGTGCAGTATATCTATAATATGTAATGCACTTCTCCGCATTGCGGCCTAAAATGCATCCTTATATATAAATAATAAATAAATTATAATAATCACGACGATTAAAAATGACTAAAGAATATAATGAGGCGTTTAATTTTTTTTTTAATATCTCGAAAATGTGGTTAAATATTGACAAAATCTTCTTGGTAGTGAATAGTTAAATAAAAACTAGAGTCTTGAGATATATATAGAATAGATTTGGTTTGACGCAACTTGGTACGTATCCCCATACAAAAACAGGCATTCTCCTTTGAGTTATCTACAAACGGGAATCTCTATCTAATTTGTTCTCTGTGTCCTCTATTTGAATGTCCAAAAAGCGCAGGTATTGTATTTTAAATAAATCTAAATAAGTCTAAGACGTATGTACTAAGTACGGCTCCTCATAGTAAGAAAAGAACCGTATCTAACAGTAGTACAGTATATAAACATTCCTTTATATATCTAAAATTTATTCAATTTTACAACATAAACATCCGTTGTTTCACAAAGACAACATGTTTCAGCGAGACGCTATATAACTACACAAAGACTGGAATGGATTTACAACAGTTCATTTTCCTTTGGAACACATATCGAATAACTTTAATGGTCCACGGATACGGTTACACATTCGTGAAATGACGTTCCGGTGCGCTGCCGCTCAATGGTATTGATTCAGTTTTGACACGCTCTCGATTCTTCAGAGCTACAGTGTAATGGAAACAATGGTGGAACGAATTTTAAAAGCTAACGGTTTTTATCGTTTAAGGATATCCTTAAGCTATAAAAGAAATTAGCGATAGCTTAGTGCGCGACCGTTGGACTACCACGCAGAGGTCTCGAGTTCGATTCCAAAGCACGCATCTCTGACTTTTCATAGTTATGTGCGTATTAAATAGTTAATTATCGCTAGCTTTAACGGTGAAGGAAAACATCGTGAGGAAACCTACATATCTGAGCGTTCTCCATAATGTTCTTGACGATATGTGAAGTCTGCCAACTTGCAATGGGCCAGTGTAGTGGGCTAATGCCTAACCCTTCTCATACTGAAAAGAGGCCCATGCCCAGCAGCGGGATAATTTAATACAGGGCTGATATAATTAGGTATATAAACAGAGTGTCCCCGAATATGTGATTCAAATTTTAACGGGAGATTCCTTAGGTACGGACCATTCAAAAGTGCTAAATAAAGAAAATAAATATATTATGACATATGTGTAAAAATAAAAAAACAAGGTTATTAAAAAAGTACGACTTTTTCCAGACTTTCAACTCCAGGTGCTTCGTTTAGGGCAATTTTTTTTTTGTACTGTTATTTGTGAAGGATTGATTTGTCGAACTACAAATGATTTTTTGTAAAACTAATGTAATTTGAAAATCTCTACATTATTTTGGTGTATATTTTTTGCACCATTGAAAATC
Organism: Catocala nupta; assembly: GCA_963675205.1. Taxonomy (NCBI): domain Eukaryota; kingdom Metazoa; phylum Arthropoda; class Insecta; order Lepidoptera; family Erebidae; genus Catocala; species Catocala nupta. The sequence continues at coordinate 5,682,176 of OY776079.1, read as the reverse complement.
TTGTTTGTTTGTTTTTTATTTTTATACAATGGTCATAATTTTTACTTTTTTTATTTAGCAAATTTGAAAGGTTCTTACCTATGGAATCTCCCGTTACAATTTGAATCGCATATTCTGGGACACCCTGTATAAGCTATAAAGAAGCAAATAGACGCGGAGCCTTAGAGGACAACCTGTAACGCCCCTCGCTCATTTGCAACGCGGTAAAGAGAAGTTTAGATGACAAATAGCAAGTAATGCTATGATATTATGCTTATAAGTGACTAGCTTTTGCCCGCGACTTCGCCCGCGTAAAAGTAGGTAGGGTTATGTTAGTAACAACGCATTTTTTTTAAATTAAATGTAGCCTATGTTACTCGGTAGTAATATAGCTTTCTAACAGTGCGAGAATTTTCAAAATCATTTGTTTCGTTTTTGTGTTAAATCCTATAATTATATTATTTTATGATTATAGATTATATTAGTATAGATAATATGGTTGAAATTTCAATAGATTGATTGCACGGGTGCTTTTGTGGTTTAAATGGTCATCTTGCCACTGTCGCTATCCAGTGTCGTGGATTCGTATTCCGAGTCAAAATTTTGAGTGAACAAATTTAAATTTGTTTGAAATATCAATAATGGCAACTGATAAATGTAAATTTATAGTATAGTTAAATCAAAAGATCTTTATTCTTTATATTCTTTAAAGATATTTTTATTTTGATAAATTATTGCCCGGTTTGAATGTTCTTTGTTTCAATGTTATTATCTAAAGACTTACTCATAGAGCGGGCGTTCTTTTTTTAAAAAGCTTACGTCTTTGTTTCTTGTTGGAATTTAAACTATGATGCCATAATATTAAATCATATGATTTCATTATAAAAAATCCCTTACTATGCAGTGCCGCTAGTAGCCTTCCGAAACAATTCACTTCATAAAATCCCGAACCATAACAAATTTCTTGTGTAATATGCTTTTAATTTTGAACTCGAATTTCTAGCGATGCACAGACTTACGGCCTGTCACATAGTGAGCGGTTAACGTAGCGTGTGATATCGTTCGAATTATATTCGAATGCAATTTTTAATACGCGCTACTAACAATGATAATAATTCGCGTTCATCATCTATTTAATGTTTGATAACGATACCTATTTCGAATGGTCGGGGACGCAGCGCTCATACTTATGTACAGTGTTGGTTAGTTAGTCATTACATTCGAAATAAATTCAGATATATTATAGTAGATAAGTTCTAGAACTCATCTATTTCGAATTTCACTCGAATTTATTAGACCCAGATCTAGTGTTTTAAAAATTAGCAATTACTGCAGTTTTATCTTTTAGAATACCTAACAATACCTATGGATCGTAAAATGTTTGAGAATTGTGAGTGCATCGAGCAGCAATAATCTTTTTGAAGTGAAACCTTCTTTAGGCGCGTTGAGCACTTTTTGGGTGAACAAAAATCATGGAACTCGCGTCATTGTCACCGAACGCTTTCCATGAGCTGTATACTGTGCATATATGTGTACTTTTTGGGTGAACAAAAAGCGTAAAACTCGCGTCATCGTCACCGCACGCTAGTTACTTAGTTTATACTTCTATTGGCAGTCTCCAAAGACTGCCCGCATGTTTTTTTTCGTAATTTCAACGGCGCGTCCTTCTACTGAATTAATTAACTACTACCAGATAGTCATACATTTCTATTCAAAAGGTAATCCTGGTTATAAGCTAGTCGGTTGTACTAATAGGCGGTATCGGTATGCTAGTCATTCCTTCTCTCCTAGCAGGAATCTTTAAGTTAATGTTGATCCCTACTGGTTAGCCAGAGAGTGCTACTCCTCTCTCGCACAGAATTTCAAATAGATCCAATTATTTTTAATTAGGTCAATTAAGGATAAAGTAACTCTTTATAATTGAAATTAAACTACTATATACGGCTTTTATCGCGTTGTTTATTTAACACTGTATATATTACATAATTTTGAAACCCAGGAACACGGCCAAGGATATTTTTTAATTTTTAATGAAAAAAGTAGTTAAATTGCTCAACTTTTGGAGAAGGGGACTACGAAACGTTGATTTTGTGCACTTTAATAGGTATTTTCGGTCGAAGCTGCAGTTGTCTCTATTGCGCTCTGCGGGCACTGCGCGACAGCAATAGATTTTACAAATACCTATTTTTGAATTTTCTCGCCCTTAGTGTTTCCTCTTAAGATTGCCCGCTGTGACCGAAATTTAGTCAGGAGGACATTATAATATTACATACCTATCATATCTAACAGTTAAATAATCGTGACACTACATCACATATTAAAAACATGTATAACTTCTAAACATTCTGTAAAATACGAACTAATATTATAAATGCGAATGTGTGTTTGTTTATTTGTTACGCGTTCACGCCTTAACTACTCGACTGATCATCATGAAATTTTGCATTAACTTAGTCAGGCGTACGGAATAGGAAGGAATACCTTTCATCCAGAAAAAGTACGAACAGTACTTTTTCTAAAAGCGAGGGATATAAAATTGACAAATTCAAAATAAACGCGAGCGGAGCCAAGACAGAAATCTAGTGCCATAATAAAAGGCTTGGCAAGCAAACGCGTGATAAACTTTTATTCAACCTGTATAACGAATCTTGTGACCCGGAAATAAGGTACCTACCCATCATCTTATTTAGGTCAGGCTTACCTGCTGAAGTTAAACAACAAACAGAGAAAGACAAAGATACTGCTAGGCTGTTTTTGATTGAGAAATATGTGTGACGTACATTCCTAAGACAACTTGAAATCTTTAAACAGTATTGTTGCAATCTTACTTTAGCGAAAATAGGAAGACAGTTATAATAATACTTTTATCTGTCTTAATACTCGCATACCCGACAGACAACGTCCTGCCAAATCGAAAGAGTATATATGATGACCTTTGATCACTGCGCCACCTTCCAATTGTGAACCTAAACCATTTGGGGTATACACAAAATTTCTTTAATATCGGTTCGGCTATTTAGGAGGATTTCAGCGCTATACACACGAACAAAAGAATCATATATAGATATGTGAAAAGATTGTTTGTTTGACCGTGCTTACACCTGACACTACTAATCTATATATAATATGAGAAGCAAAAAATTTGTACCCCTTTTAACGAAAATTACGCGGACGGAGGAGTATGAAATTTAGCACAGTTAAATTTTATTTGGAGAAGGAGGGGCGAATACTAATATTTTTATAAAATATGCATTAGAAATACATTAAATTAATGAAAAAACACTACACGCACACAACCATACATTTGACACACGCAGTCGAATCGTGTTCATAGTATTGCGACATCGTTCGTCTGACGTCGTACAATTCTATGTAACTATGGTTACCTATACCTTATTTATATGTGCCTAATAGAGAAAAACCGACAACAAATTAGCAAGCTTATGAATTTTGGTCGAATTTTGACTACTAGCCGACCGCTAGTTAGATATACAAAAGACTTTTGTATTTTATAGCCAGGTATATTTTGCCTGCGGCTGTGCTCGCGTAAATGTAGAGTGAATAGTTTAGTAACAGTATTTTTATTGGATGAAAGGTACCCTACCTCTTTTTCTGTTTCCTGACAATGTATATGCGAAATTTCATGATGATCATTTAAGTAGTTGAGGTGTTAAAACGTAACAAGCAAACTCAAATTCGTATGTATAATGTCAGTTAGGATTTATTGAAGAAGATTTAAGGCTATCTAACATCACGCTACGACCATTAGAGGTGGGTGAATCCGCTGGACCAAGCTAGTCCGTTTCCGAGACGAAAAATATATGACTGCGTTATTCAGCCTAGAAATGCCCAGTAGTAGCACATAGTCTGCAACTGTGCCTCTTTTGTAGGCTCACCCCCTATTACGTGGAGGCTGAATCATTTTCTTCTCCCTAGCCTTTATTATTTCCAAGTCACTAGGGGTCGGCTTTCTAGTCTAACCGAATTTGACTGGATATCAGTTTTTACACGGAGCGAATGCCATCTGACCTCCGCAACTCGAAGGCTAATGATACCCTAAGGCTAGACCAGTGTCAGGATATTAGAGGGCAATAACTTCCTAATAACGACTGCCATAGATGTTCATGGCAGCCGGGACCGACGGCTTAACGTGCTCTCCGAGGCACGGAGCAGGCGATAATTGTCAATCAATACGCAAATAATTTCGAAAAGTCATATAACTTCCGAAAGTCCGAGGTGCGCGACGTGGGTTCGAATCCGAGAGAGACCCTCTGTAGTGCAGTCTGTTGGTCTCCCCACTGAGCTATTGCTGCTTGCTACGAGAAAGCTGAATCATAGTCCGTGAAATGTGGTTGTAAACCTATGTCTATATACAATTCCTCCCCCTATGGGGATAGAGACGTGAGACTATATATGTGCCGTTTCTTTATGAGATCTTTCTCCAGAACATACCTGTTTTATTCAAAGAACGTTTGCGTAATCACTTCTAACCTGAAATCAGTCTACTAATTTCGTTACAGCCGACACGAATACATTAGATAGCTACAATGAGGTCTCATTAGAAGCTAATGCGATGTCAAACTAGGTTAGTGTTGAAATAAGACGACACGTGGGGAATGGCTAATGTGAAACTATGCACGTGAGCTATTTATAATATCTTATTCACTTTAGACACTAATGAATATGTTCGACGGGAATCTGTTCATATTCATAATAATCTGCCTCCGTGCTAGATAAAGAGATCAAAGTGCTCACTCTATGTCACTTAGAAGAGAGTGCTATATATACTCTGATATTGATATTTACTAATCTATACATTGTGTAACAGTGAGGTGTGTTCATATTATGTAAGCGTCACATGATCACAAGCGTCACAAGCGACTTTTGTACAGTGACTAATTTTAAAGCAAAATATGTAAACTAAAGTATTTATATATACATATATATATATACAACGTGTCCCAAAATTCAACGATAAGCGGGCACCTAAAGGTTCTTACTACTTATCGAGAAAAAAAAGGAAAAATTCCATCTTGATTTTTTTCATTACGAAAAAATAACCGCAATTCTTAAAAAATGGACACCTTTTATTATATTTTTAAGTAGGTACCATTGCTACAATTTTACAAATACTTCTGTGTTTTTTTTGTATTGGCAACATAAGCAGCACTACCATCCATCACAATCATTAAAAATTCCAGAATGCCTGTAGCTTTTACACAAAAATCAACCAAAATGATATTGTTTTCTTAAATTATGTAAGATTTTGACTTTCAGTTCACTTTCACCCATCGCATCGGGGTGAAAAATAAAAGCATCGACACTACTATGGCAAATATTTTTAAAATTGGCGCAACTAACTACGATTCCAAAATGGTATAATATTCTAGGCAAACTAGCCACAAAAATATGCATGGGTACATTTTCTGAACAACAACCATATTTCGCAAATTGTTAGTGTTGATAGTAATCACTTTAATGTGTTAATGTGGATACATAGGTATCCAAAAATATTTTTGTTGCAAGTTCTTAGAATTTGAATGAGACATGTCTGTAGTCCATAAAATAAGTTAGAGGGAGATAGATAGAGAGAGATAGATAGATGTTCATTGTTCAGTAACATTAGTGCAGGTAGAGAAGTAGTTGTCCTCAGCAAGTTAGTACGCTCTACTTCTTTGTTTACTGTACACCGTTCTAATATTCAATTAAAGTGGCTCTCGTACTAACGACTTTTGGACTGAATTAAGTGACCTGCAAACTGAACTGACCTGGCATTATTTTGGACTGTGATTTTGTGTTTTGTGAAAGAGATTTGTCGTATTTTCGAGTGTTCAGCATTCATCATGCCGCTACCATACACACCGTTAGAATACGCTAATATAACGCTGCTAGCAGATTGTATCGAGCAAGGTACCCAAATCTTCAAAGATATCCGGATTATCGCGTATTTATTAACGTGCATCAAGCTTTTTCGGCGTGCCATATGCCATCTGACAGGAGAAACGCTGGAAGACTTAGATCGGAATGCGATGAAGAAGTTCTCAATGAAATAGAAAACGATTCAACTACCTCGGTACGTGCCATACAAGCAGCAACGGAAATCTAAACCCAAAAAGGTGTGAAACCCAAAACTGTGATTTTAAAAATATAGTAAATAAAATAAATGAATTTAATGTTTGTATCATTTGTTTTGATTTAGTTACAGAAACAAAAACCTATTTTGAGTACATAGTAAAAGTGATGAGTGAACCAATTTGCGAAATTTAGTTGTTCTGAAATAGTACCTATGCATATTTTTGTGGCTAGTTTGCCTAGAATATTATACCATTTTGGAATCGTAGTTAGTTGCGATAATTTTTTTAATATTTGACTTAGTAATGTCAATACTTTTCTTTTTCACCACGATGAGTGAAAGTGAACTGAAAGTCAAAATCTTACATAATTTAAGAAAACAACATCATTTTGGTTGATTTTTGTGTAAAAGCTACAGGCATTCTGGAATTTATTATGATTGTGATGGATGGTAGTGCTACTTATGTTGCCAATACAAAAAAACACTGAAGTATTTGTAAAATTGTAGCAATGGTACTTAAAAATATAATAAAGGTGTAAATTTTTTAAGAATTTCGCTTTTTCTTTCGTAATGAAAAAAATAGTCACGATAGAAATTGTTATTTTTTTTCTCGAGTCATAAGTAGGTCCGGTCCACCTTTTGGTGCCCGCTTATCGTTGGATTTAGGGACACGTTGTATGTGTATATAATTTATGGCGATACAGGATTCATTCCTAATGCGGCAATGGTCGTTAAAAAAAGATTTTCTAGCTTATTTATCGATTATAACATCCACGCATACAAAGGTATGAAAACCTATATTATTAGTTAAACTTTCGTTACGTTTCGTCTAATATAACTGAATCTGAATCTTAAAACTTGTAAGAATTAAAATAAATAAACCTAAACGTATTAAATAAAAAATTACCCCATCAACTACAATGACAGCCATTAATGTTTTAATCACAGCAATAAACATGTAGTCAAGAAAATAACATTATACCAGCCAATTAAAATATTCCCAAACTGCAATTAATTTTGTGACAGCACTTTGACGAAATTTATCAAAAGTACTAGAAATCATTAGAACGTAATGTGATGCTTATTCAAGTTTAAGTAAACATAGACAAATATATTTAGTAGAATCCTAACTTAATATTATAAATGCGAAAGTGAGTTTGTAACGCTTTCACGCCTTAACTACTCGACCGATAATCATATTTCGCATACACGCTGTCCGGGGCACTTAAATAGATGTAGAGTACTACTACTACATTTATCCAGTAAAATACGGTTTCCTATTTATTCGCATAAAATGACACAATTTAACAAGGCATACTTTTACTTATCCTAATAATAGTTACGCACAATATTAATTTGGCATAACTGTTTAGGCATAATTACTATAAGCTTAATAATTTTTAAGCAGACTATTCTAAAGCATAAATTGGAAGTTTTGTAATTATTTGTATACATTTAATAAAATACTTTTTGTATATAAAATATATATGTTGGCGGCTTAGGGGTGGCCCAAGGGTCATCTCCGCCGCTTCCTAACCTATTGTTACACTATGGTATCTAAGTTATATAATTATACCTTGTATAATTGTACTTTATGCCAATCAAAATTAGGGCAAAATGTACTATTTCAGTAGGTATAAATATAATTGAGGCTTGTGCCTAAATTATATTTATACCTACTGAAATAGTATGCCAAAAAACAATTATGTCAAAGTATTATTATGCATCAAAGGAGCCTCCCCGAGCGACTGTAGTATAAATCGTGATGCGATTCGAACAGTCCGGCGCATCCTGTATAGCTAATACTCGGTAACGCAGAGTCTAGCTAACTAATCCTTTCACCACGATGGTACATCCAACCGGTTCCTCACGGAACCACAACAAACGACCCTTGTTAGCGCCAATAAAAACAAACACCCCTTCACAAGGCACACACATTATGACAAAAAAAATTATGCGTAACTCGTTATGCCAAATTAAATTAGGACAAAAAAAATAGGCGAAACAAAGGGATCTCGAAAAATACTAGTGTTTCCGAGGGAGAGAAATATCTATAAAATATAGATTTATGCGAGCGAAGGCGAAGGTGAAATGTAGTATCAAAATAATTCAAGATGATATTTGAGTTTAGAACGGCGGTTATTTCACTAACAAGAGTGGGTCTCTTTTAACTGAAAGAAGCGAAGCATACATGTGTATGAGTATGTACGAGTATGTGTGCTTCGTTCTTCTTTTATTTAAGAGTGCTAGTCTTTTTGACTATTCTTGCTATGTTTTGGGTTACACGTAATAGAGGACAGTCGTCATCGTACCACGGAAATTGCTTTTCAATTTCTATCTAGAACCTCTACAATGCCTATTCATTTTCTATAATTATCAAGCCAGCTTTACAAAGTTTAATGATTGGAGTCTCTTTTTAAGACAGCGCCGAGCGAAATGTGCCAAAACAGGCGGTCGCAGTTAAGTTGATAAAATCAACACTTTTTGTTTAATACAAATATAAAATATACATTTACCATAAAAATGAATGTGTTTACAATTACTCCGTGTAAAAAACTTCAAATAATTAATATTTTGCCAACAAAATTACGTAGGTAAATTTGCACGAAAAAAGCAAAAGCGTAAGCTCGTGTTACGTGATTTTTAGATTTTAACGGTAAAAATCTATGCTATTTTACAGCTTAAACGAAACATAAATAGTTATATTACAATTTGTCTGTCCCAAATATTTAAGTTATTGGTTGACAATAAAAATACATATTGATCAAAAAAGCACTTCAAATCTTCCATACAATATTACTATGGCGGCTGCGCGCCGATTTGAATATCGAGCTCTGTCAGTCCAACCGCGTCTTACGCTCGGCGCAGTCTTAAGTAAAGTATATGTATGTTAAGATGCTTCCCTTTTTCTTAATAGTACCTTCCATGATATATGTGTATCAGTAAATATGACTACACGAATGACGTATTGGTTTAAGCGGTCGCCTCGCCACTGCCGCCGTTCCGATTGTTCTGGGTTTGATCCCCACACGGGACAAAATTTTGTGTAATCCACTAATGGTTGTTCCGAGTCTGGGTGTTCTTTGTATTCGTTGTTTGAATGTTTGTAAAGTACCCCGCAACACAGGATTTATTTCTAGTGCGGGAGTTGATTTAAGAAAAAATAATAAATATATCATATATTCAAGTTCTGCGTCACAAAAAAATATTTTACTCAATATTATTCAATTTAATATTTTCCATAATGTAAACGATATAAATTTCTATAAAAATACATTCAAGTAAAAATATTCTAATAATTAAGTATAAATATTTTGTTACTGGCAACACAAATACACTTTATTGCAACACTAAGCTCTCATTAGGCGCGTAATGCGACGCCCGCATCACGATAATGCTGAAGGAACACGATGTTTATAGAAATTTACTCAAAATAGACACACACTTTGCACTTACCGTTAATGTAAGGTTTCTTGTTTATACGAGTAAGCCGACGAGTGCATAATCACGACACCATTATGTAAAGGAAATTTACTCCTTACAAAAAGATATATACCTACTCATACAAGGCCCCTTAGTGTTTAGTGTCCATGGTGCATGGTCATGGTTCGTTGTGTTTGTTGTTTGAATGTTGTTAACTCCTCTCAATATTCCTGTAATGCGGGAAAAACGTAAAATTACTGCTGCCGATCTAGGAATATATCCTTCTATTACTATATCGGTAGCAAAACTTTAATAAAAGAAGTTGTCATGGCTGTAATACTGTTCAAAGATAAAGATGTGTTTAAGGTATTGGTATCTTTTAGCCTTTAGCGAACATCGAGTAAAATAGAAAGTGTGTTTGATGGTCTTAATCATGCTACTTTCTGATCGCGGTATCGCCAATGTAAATTACACGGGAACGCATACTGTAATAAGAAATCTTATATGTTAATCCAGGACATGGTCTATCTGTGGGCTTAGTTTAAAGGTTTAAGCGTCATTGAGTAATATAAATTCAAACAACTTCACAAACCTTTTATGTTTCCAGGTGTCACACAAGGGGTATGTATTATATAGATTACAGTTGGGATGACTGATGATTTTGGACTAAATATTTTAGACTAAGACTAAATCCTAACTTAATATTATAAATGCGAATTTGAGTTTATTTGTTTGTATATTTGGCTGTTATGTTTTTACACCTAAACTACTCGTCCGATCATTATGGAATTTCGCATACACGTTGTTAGTGGTACCGAAAAGGAGAAAGGGTACCTTTCACCTAGAAAAATGTATTGTACCCGAACGATGACACGGGCAAAAATTTGTATTAAAATAAATATGAACCAAAAATTGTACTATAGGTTTTCCAAACATATAGTACCTAGACCCAGACTCGGAACAATCATTTCTAAATCACACACATAATTAATAAAGTTTAATAAGATTCAAACGTATAATACTCAGCGTAGCGGATCAACTACCAGCCACTTCGTGCGGTGACATTTTTATAAATTTTCTTTTATAATTAGATATTTTAAAGTTTCAAGATCAAGTAAGTTCAGTCACTTCAACTAAGTAAAAGTTCTAAAAGCTGTGTCGTTAAAACGATTACCTTTGAATACTTTGAAACTTATTTATAGAGGTTGCCTGCCTCGGTACTGTAGTGGTCGAGAATGCGACTGCTGTGCAGGAGGTCTAAGGTTCGATTTCTTAGTCAAACAGACCGTTATTGGCTTTTTTCTATTAAGAAGTTCTTAGTAGCAGCACAGGGAACCATGGCCCGTACAGGGCAATAGGCTTGCTGCCTTTTACATGGGACATCATTACTAGTGAATTGTCGGTGTACACGCCTTCGGTCTAAGTCAATTCGTACGTTTAACAGACAGTCAAAGTTTCTGGTGTATCAGAATATTGTCAGATAAAATGTCGTAAGTGGTGTGGTTATATTTTAGGACCGTAATGTATATCTGATAAAATCTAATATTTTTCGATCCGGGGCTAGTAGAGCACATGCCCTATTCCCGAATCAAAAAATTATAGTTCGATATTTTTGAAAATTTTAATCATTTTATTTATTTACTAGCTGTCCCGACAGACGTTGTCCTGTAAAGACAAAAAAAACCAAACCATTCTCGAATCCACTTGAACACACACAAAAAAATTCTTCATAATCGGTCGAGCCGTTTAGGAGTTTAATTACAAACACATGCACAGAAGATTTATATATATAAAGATTATTTAAAAATTTAAGCAAAAGCGTTACATCACAAATAAAATAATGTCCTGTCCATTTTCTGATTCACAGACATCGTTCGAATCAGCTGTTAGTGTTGTTTTAGTATCAATTTTAATATTAATAAGTCGATAAAAAGAAAAAGCTAGGTATATATAATATAATAAAATAATAATATCAGTCCTGTATTAAACTGTCCCACTGCTGGGCACGGGCCTCTTCTCACTGTGAGAAGGGTTAGGCCATAGTCCACCACGCTGGCCTAGTACCTACGGGTAGCCTTCACATATCTTCGAGAACATTATGGAGAGATCTCAGACATGCAGGTTTCCTCACGATGTTTTCCTTCACCGTTAAAGCAAGCGATAATTAACTATTTAATACGATGGCGTAGTGGTTAGTGTAACCGACTGCCACGCCTGAGGTCGCGGGTTCGATTCCCGCACAAGACAAATATTTGTGTGCATGAACATGGATGTTTGTCTTGGTCTGGGTGTTTCTATGTATAATATGTATGTATTTACAAAAAAGAAAAATAAAAGTATATATGTATGTTTATCCATTGTCTAGTACCCATAGTACAAGCTCTGCTTAGTTTGGGCTAGATAGTGTTGTGTGTATGTGGTAGAATATTATAGAATATATATTAATATTAATATATTAATATTATATTATATAACTTCGAAAAGTCAGAGATGCGCGCCTTGTGTTCGAACTCGAAACCTCTGCGTGGCATTCCAACGGTTTCCTACCAGCTAGCGTTGGTGCAGTTCCGTATATCTTAGGGAAAATAATGTATACGGATTTGTCGCGATTGTCCTTTGTACAGGGGTTATATTCTGTGACTTTTATACGCTGTTTAAATAGGTAAAAGACAACTACTAATGTCATATAATTGTTTATCGAAATTAAACTACTATATACGGATTTTATCGCGTTGTTTATTTAACACTCTATTACATAATTTAGAAACTGTTACACTACTATACTATACTATTAAACTTTACTAATTTTAAGCTAATTAGATTATTAAAACTATTTGTATTTAAGTTTACACTTTCCTCGACGTTTCGGTTGCTCCCGCTTGCGTAGTCTCCCCGTGACCATGGCTACTGATTATTATGACTAATTTCAATGAATAACATTCGCGTAAACAGAAGACAATATTATATAATTGTTTATTTAAAATAGCTGCTATTTTTAGAACCGGCAACCGCACTAGGCTTAATCTCTGCTGCGAGGGCGTTACGAATATTAAAACAACTGGTACAATCGTCATACGTGCAGCCAGGTCAGCGAGTTGACAAGTTAAACCGTTTGGATTTAAGTCAGCCCGCCACTGCCGTCGCACTGAATTTTATGAGTTTGATACGGGAAAAAAGGCTGTATGTTCTAGAATAGGTGTTTCGAGTCTAGTCGATCTTGGTGTTCGTTATTTGAATAATTTTAAAGTTACCCGCGGCATAGCGGGAGGTATTTTCTATGAAAAGACTAGGCATTAGGAATAAATTCTTTTTCGCGGCGAACTTTACAATTTTTTTTTTATTATTTTATTATTGTTATTCAAACAACGGACACAAAGAACACGGAGACTCTAGACAACTATTTGAGGATTACACAAATTTATGTCCCGTGTGGTGATCGAACCCGCAATGCTCGGCGTATTGGACAGGCAACCACTTTATCTTAAACCACTATCTATTGTGTACCCGGGTATCCTTTGGACACCGATTACCCAGATGACACAAAATGTTACTGCCTTAGCGGTATAGAAAACACCTATGTGGCGACTCCGCACAGACGAAGAAGTTCCGCCTGCATCTAACAGATGGCGCTACATACAACAAGCGTTCAAATGACGTCTTACTATTCTGCATCGCACAAGTGGAATTTACACAGCGACTAAGTACATATACAAGCTCCCGACATCAAACGTCGGGCCGCGATCGCCAGGCACGATCAACCGGCCTGGTCGTAGGAGCCTCTCTTTATGTTGGAGAGACATCACACCCTGTTCCTCCACAACCTACTCCATTCGTCTTTCAAAATTTTATTTTACGTCATTGTTTGTAAAAGTTTATTAATGTTACTAAACTAAACCTTCATGAAAATTAGTTTTCAACATAAACTTCGAAATTGGATATTATTTTAGTCTTGTTAAATTTAAAACTTTATATTTCAGTGACACATTGAAAATTCAGAACTACTCGTAATTCTAATAATTCGGTGTGTTTGTAAGTTATGTACGCGTAACTTAAATTTTTGTTTTAATATGAAGAAAATATTATTTTAATAGTTTCTGCTTGTGGTTTCACCCACGTGAAACCTACAGTTGCCGTATCTTAAAGGTGCTTAACACGCTTCTGTATGCCAGCCCTAACAATCGGATGAATGTAAGATCATGCGAAAATGTCTGTTATTTGTGAAAATATGTACGCTAGGGAATTTGCAATCCCATGTTAAATAGTACTTATTGCTGTCTTTTATTATTATTATATTTTAAAATTGCCATTTTGTTCTTATTATGTTAGTGTTTCTAAGTTAATTAATGTAAATGGTTCTTTATCGTTTTAGTTAATTGTAAATAAAATTAAATTACGGGAACGCATATCGATATAAAAAGCACCTTATAAATGTATAAGGTACTTTATCAAGTTTCACCCAACCATGACATGGATCAATGAAATCGGGACATGATAGGGTGAAACTTGGCACATAGATAGGCAAGTTTCATTAATCGAATCCGTTCAACGTTTTAAGTCACATCTCGCATCGCCATCTATTCGCTTCGCAGTTCGCTTATGCCTTCGTTTCTCACGCGAATATTCACAAGCCGCATTACCTATCAGCATGAAGTTACTCTGCCATATATTTTTATTTTTCAATTTCAGCCAACAGAATTCTTTCTCGAAACTCGTTATCTCCCGTCATTAGTGTCGGTACTCCGTCGAGGTAAGGTGAGTCGAGTGTAATTGTAACAATTAGCACAAGTCTCCCGAGCCCCGACCACCCTTGTAACCGGAGACGGAGTGACGAGTTGCGAAGAGAACAAAAAGCGAAGGTGGCAAAATTGTTCAGAAATCACGTAACACTTGTTAAAGATTTTCAAGAAAACTCGCCGTAAGCCCACACTGATGAAGTATAAATAAGTTTATCTATTTTTAAATTAAAAACCTTACCAAGAAGGTAATATATCTTAAATTTAAAAATAGATTTTCGTTTGTGCCCTTTTATGCTTTTATTGGGAGTGGATTTACGTTGGTATTGCTATGGATGATGGATCGAGACTACGATTTTGCTACTACCGCTTACTATAACTGATTGAAGGTTGATTGATTCTTCTTAAGCGCAGTGGAAGTAACATACAGCGTTTTTTTTTACCTGATGCTTTTTCAGACCGCCTCTTATAGTTTTTATTGTTTGCCAGAATACCGCACTTCTTTGAATATATTGTTATTGTTTATATTTTAGGTCGTTGCAATCGTAATCCAATTGGTAAATATTTAAAAGTAATAAATAATTGCCGTTTTTTTGCATCGACGAACAGTGCAATGCATCTGTTGAAAACCCGTTTTATAATATTCTATCAGAGCTGTTTAAAAACAAACGACAGATTACGTCTGTGTATTATGTTAAATAAACAATAAAACAACGGACGCAAAGTGAACTTCTACTTGCACAAGTCAATACTAAATACTGAGGTTTACGCTTTTTTATTTCTATAAAAGCTTGTAGCTCAGTGTAAAGTCTATATATTATGGCCTTTTATATTAGTATTGGCATACTAGATGGCACGATGGCGTGCCGTCTGATCATTAAATATTTAACATATTGCCTATAAAACAAGCATTTTGAAAATTTGTATACAGACAGTTTTTGTAAGGGCAGCACTGAGTTCAATGTTGATTATATCTTTCCTGGATTGGAATTTTGTTTAACGCTTTCGTGACGAAAAAGAGTGTTTTCTTTGTCTTAATCTTTTTGGCCCATGTGTAAGATGTGCTAACCCGCACTTCAACAGCTTGGCGGAGCTTGGGCTGCTCAAAAATAGGAGTAATAATAATAATATTCTACCGCATACACACAACACCATCTAGCCCAAACTAAGCAGAGCTTGTACTATGGGTACTAGACAATAGATAAACATACAAATATACTTTTTATTTGTAAATACATACATATTATACATAGAAACACCCAGACCAAGACAAACATCCATGTTCATGCACATAAATGTTTAACTTGTGCGGGAATCGAACCCGCGACCTTATGCGTGGCAATCGGTTACACTAACCACTACGCCACCAAGGCCACCACCCCAATAATGAGAGAAAGATCATGCCAAGCCGAAAGCAGCTAAATAGCAATAATAGAATAGGATACAATAATGTTATAGTTACAAAATATATACAACACTCCGAATCCGTGCCTATATACAGATGCCTAAAAACCTTATTCCGCGATGTCCTGAAAATGGTCTCAGATCCTGAAGGTGCGTAATCCAATGATTGCACATGAGTTTGCAAAAGTTAATTGAGTGAAAGGGTTGCCAATATCGAGGACGCGATGGGTTGGCAATATGTTACAACACTTCATATTCATATCAACTTTGATCCTACTATATCCTACCAATATTATAAGGATGAAAGTTGGTGAAAAACACAAAAAAACAACCAAACATCTTCATGTTTGGTTGTTTTTTTGTGTCGTAAACGCTTAAAACACTGTGGATGAACTTGGCATTTATTTATTTATTTATTTATTTATTTGATAAGGTTCACTAACGCTTGTATACAATGTTTCTTATATAACTATGTAACAATTTTGGAAACTTTAGGTTATTGTAACAAACAATTATTAGTAAACACTACATGCACCGTGTTTAACAGACTAAAATATAATTATTATTCTACTCAATATGATAATAAAGTTAAATTGTTAACAAATTTAAGTAGTACAACATTTTAGGTAATCAGTACAGGTGATGAATTTAGGTATTTAGTAGGTGATTTTAAAGTTATTTCTAATTACATAATAATAAATTAAAAACGAAGCTAAAGTATAAAGGAGTAGTAAAATAACGAGGTGTATACATTATGTTCTAATGCTAAAGTTTTACATATAAAAAAAAAAAAAAGTTTTTTCAAGTTGTGATTTTTGCAACAAAGTGCTGACACAGTGTTCTGCGGATCCTATTTAAAGAGTCGTAGTGAATGTCTATTAAGTCACTATATTCATTAACCAGCTTGCATAGCCTGGGGACCGGTGAGCCTGCTCCAAATACAGTTCTACGCAAAGTGGGACAAAGTGGTGTGATTTTATATCGGGGATATTTGTGCGGCACGCGAAATCTGAATTTACTTAAAAGCTGAGGGCAATCGATTCTATTATTTAGTAGTTTAAACACAAATATGAAATCATTTAAGATCCTACGATCTTCCAAAGAAGTTATTTTAAAATATATTAAGCGTTTACGGTAGGATGAATAGATTTTTTTTGAGATTCCACTTGAATTCACTAAGTGCCAGGCAAATCTTTTTTGTATCCTCTCCAATCGTAACGAATGTGTTGCGAAATGCGGTCTCCATACGACACTACCATATTCTAGGATACTTCGCACAAGACTATTATACAATAGAATTTTGGTTTTGAAGTTCTTAAATCCCTTGGTATTTCTGATTACAAAGCCCAACATCCTAGACGCCCGTTTCGCAATTTTATCCATATGAGGAAGAAATGTTAATTTATTGTCAAAAATAATACCCAAATCCCTAATCTCATCCAATTCTTGAACAGTGTCGTTACCAATTGTATAACTACTCTGCACGAGGTTATTTTTTCTTGAAAATTTTACATGATAGCATTTCTTAGAGTTTAAGTCCATCCCATTATGTATGCACCAGACGACTAAACGGTCGAGATCAGATTGGAGTTTTGTACAATCCTCCCTTCCCTCTATCACACGGCAAATTTTTAAATCATCTGCGTACAAATATGGTTTTGAAAATTCGAAGCATTGAGTGACATCATTAATGAATAAATTGAATAGAATAGGACCTAAATGTGAACCTTGCGGGACTCCAGAAGTAATTTTATTTAATTTGGATTCGTAACCATTAACCACGACAAAAAATGAGCGTTCATTTAAGTAAGACTCTATCCAGTTAAGCAATTTACCCGATATTCCATATTCTGACAGCTTGTTTATTAATATACTTTGGGGGACCCGGTCAAAAGCCTTGCTAAAATCTGTGTATACGACATCTATTTGCTTGTTTACGTCAACGGCATCCGATAGATTCTCAAAGAAGTCAACTAGGTTGGTGGAAGTCGACCTAGACTGGATAAAACCGTGCTGGCATGAGCTAAGATAAGGCTTAATATGATTTTTTATTATGGGGCATAACAGAGACTCGAATATTTTTGCAAAGTACGAAATGATTGATATCGGTCTATAATTTTTTATTAAGTCATCGCAACCTGTTTTATGTACAGGGACAACTTTCGCTTTCTTCCAATAAAAAGGGAAGACACCAGATCTTAAAGACTGGTTATAGATTTCCAGAAGAGGTTCAACCAGATACCTAGCACAAGACACTATAAATATGGATGGAATTCCATCAGCTCCGCAACCCTTACTGCAGTCCAAACTTTGTAGTTTCCTCAGCAGTGTTTCATGATCTAATATAGGTAGTTGCAAGAAGACACTATTATCTTTCAAGCTTTGAAGACATTGGAAATCAGTTTTACTTGTACCTATATCCTTTTTGTCATTGTAAACAGATGAGAAAAAAGAGGAGAACAGTTCGCATATTGTCACGCCATCAGATGTTCTTGTAGAGCCGTCAGTCATAGGAACAGGATAGGAACTAGAACCACCACGCTTGGTTTTAACGTAGTTCCAGAACAACTTTGGGTTTCTTGCGATATCTTTCTCCAAGCTACTCAGGTACCGATGATAGCAGTCACTCGCCATACGTGCACAACGCGAACTTATTAGGTCCAACTCTAATTTATCTCTAGGGTTATTATATCTTTTGTAACGTAGTCTGATTTTATACTTATTCTTCAATGTTCTTATTAAGCAATGATCAAACCATGGTGGATATCTATTTTTGCGCGTTTTTTTAGTAGGTACGTACATACTTATTACTGAGCGAACTTGGCAATAAAATATTTGCACCATGTCGTCTACATTGTCAGTGCCTTTAAATAATTCTTTCCATTTAAAACTAGACAAGGTGTTATTAATATTATCGTAGTCAGCTTTATAAAAATTTAATTTCGGATTATCAGTTTTATATGGCAGTCTTATATTTTGCTTTATTGGTAATACAATTTCAATTGCGGGGTGCAACAAATCCTCTTTAACTAATGAGTCACGTGACTGGTTTACATTACAAGAATGAATGTCTGACAATACCAAATCGAGAAGTCTATGAGAGGTATTGGTAATGTAATTATGTTGACGTAAATTATTTAGATGTAAAAAGTCTATAAACATTTGGTACAGTGTGTCTTTTGGACTTAATTTTGCGTTTGAAGACTCGTTAAATAGGCTCCAATCAATTTTACCTAAGTTAAAATCACCAATAATACAAATATTATTATTAAAATGATCAATTATACGGTTACAATTGTTTAAATATTTATCTAATAATTTTCTATCTACGGGTGGCGGTAAATAAACGACACAGAGAGCTATTTGACGAATACATTGTGAATCCTGTAACTCAATACCAACCCAAAGGTCCTCACAATCACTTTCCCAATCGCGAAGCCGCCTGGAGTTAATATTCTTAGACACTGCTATTAAAACACCGCCACCATCTTTTTTGTGATTGTTGTCCAATTCCTCTCTATCTTTCCTATAGACTACATACCGTTCGTCAAAAAGCTCACTGCTATAAACTGTACTATTCAACCAAGTTTCGGTCAGAATCACTATATCATAATCATTACAGCATACATTTTGATAGAATCTATGAGTTTTAGTTCTTAATCCACGTGTGTTTTGGTAGTACAATTTTAAATCAATTGACGCGGAGAATTATATACCTATCATTACCACTACATGCCAAAAAAAAAAAAAAGAAAAACAACATTAAACAATTTTTTCTAAAGTGTCCATATTTTTCACCAAGATATGATCTGCTTTTTCGTTCTTCCTCATGTAAATCTTACCATTCCTTACCCACACGAAATCATATGATTTTTCCTTTGCTTTGAGTCTAGAAGCTGCATGGAGTGCCTTATTAGCAGGAGAAAGGTGCTCACAGATAAATATCGGCAGTTTTGCACCACCATATCCCAGTAAATTATTATTTAATTTATTCTGTGTATTTACTCTGTTGTACTTAATCACCGCTGCAAGCAACTCGTCTCTAATTCTGGTGTTATTGAATTGCGCTACCACAGTACGTGGTCTTGTGCTACTGCGGTTCATTTTGGCGACACGTGAACATTTCATAATATCTGTCGCTTTAAATGCACATCCTACCACTTCTCCCACTTTCATGATCGTTTCAATAAGGTTTTCACTCTTCTGTTCAGGCAAACAATGTATTTCCACATTATTTTGTCGCGACTGCTGCTCAAGTTGATTAACTTGTTGCTTTAAATCATGAACATCTTCCTTTAACAGTTGGTTTTCCTTTTTCAATTCCTTTATGAACTCCATAGAGGCCATATGCTCTTTTTTTAAATCTTCGTATTGACGACTTAAAAAATCCATGGACTCCTTCATATCACATATTTCTTCCTGAATCTGTCGCAGCTCCGGACTTAGGGTGGACATCAAGTTATCTTTGATCTTAGGTACAATATCATTTAGTTCGCTTTTAAGGACTTCCTGTACAATATCGCGTATGTCATTCTTAGTTATCGGCGCATCTTTATTCTCCTTCGGAGGGGACTTAAGAGCCGGTCTTTTATTTCCTCGGTTAGTTTTGACATTTTGGCCTAAAGAAGTTTCGTTAATCGCAAATTTACTTCCCCTAACTGTTGTAACATTGCGTATCGGGGTATCATCATCTTTAAAGCCTTTTGGAATTACACGGGCACAATCTGGACAAGTCCATACCGCTATCATTTCAGGAGTCAAAAACGTGCTATCTAGTGACATACAACGATAGTGATAAGATTTATTGCATTTTTTGCATGATATAAAATGTTCATATGTGTCGCTGGCCGGTACACAGCAGCCCCACGTCTGAACTGATTTCGATGCCTTTGACATTATTATATTAAATAATACTTTATATTGAAAATATTTGTTATAAATCAATATACGATAATGCCGCACCTCACTGATGCAACACGTGATAGGCACAATACTTAACGCCGCCTGCCAGCTGATCTATGGCCGTGGTGAACGATCGACAGTCTCTGCGCGTGCGCACGCTATAATGTTCTTTGCGCTGTACACCGAACCGTGCGAATGGCGCGCACTGTATGTAAAACGTACTATCATTCACTCACCACGCGATGATTTGTAGAATTTGTTTTATTGTTTTTATTAACTTTTCCACCCACTTTTTAATGATTTTTAATTGCAAATTACTTTAGTTTAAAGTTTATCACACTTTTTACACGGTTTAATAATGATTTTAGTAAATAATTTACTTGAAATCCTATATTGAAAACAAGAGCAAATTCGTTAACTGTCTGTCGTATTATCGTCAGGACAAAGATTATATATATAGGCATACAGATAGATCTGGATTATCCCCTAGGACTTCTCTCCCGGTAATGCGTGGGATTAAAGTTTATCATCATTGATTAACGCAGGTAAAACCGCGAAGTATAGCTAGTAATATTATACATATGAAAGTTTGGATGTTTATTATACAATAACTTTCGAACTGTGAAACGGATTTCAACTATAAATAATTGATCTGTAGATAGCCAGAACAACTGAAAAATACATATGCATAGATCCTACTCATATTATAAATGCTAAAATTTGTGCAATGTTTCTGTATTTAGATGTTTTTACTTAATTACGAATACCTCGGATCAGTATGGAACTTCGCACAAGATGGATCCTAATCTTGGATTAACACCGAGACTATTTTTTAACCCGATACGCGTTCCCTTGAAATTGACGTAAATGAAACCGCAGGTAAAAATTCCTTTTAATTTAAAGTAGACCAGATCGCGGATATTAACTAATTAACATATTTTCAAAAACCTATAGTTATTGATGTGTCACACATTTTTTGGATGACATTAGAAGCATATATGATGTATATCCCTTCTACGCATCTGCTATGCTGAACGTGGCAACAAGTAAATGTAAATATAAATTCATATTAATTTAGCTAGTGTAACCATGACGTTCATAAGTGTTACTTTGTGACCTAAATAAATAAAGATATTTTAACTTTGATTTTTATACACTATGACATCGGTGACGAACAGTCAGATGTCTGCATATTGGCAGTATAATTCAACCCAATAAGCCATTTACGGCGCATTCATTTGTGTCTTCGCACATCATTGTTGTAAGTAGGCACTTCAGAGAACTCAACAGGTGACGGTGTGCACTAGAACTACCCGTCTCGCTCACAGACTACAGAAAGTCACGAATATTTGGCGACAGTAGCCCAATGGTTAAAATTTTGAACTTGCAATCTAGAGGTCGCGTGTTCAAACCCTACTTATTATACCATCGTCGTAAATATTCTCCTGGCATTTTGCATAGAAGGTCCTGATTGCAAAACTTGGATAGTTCTGCAATCACGACCTTCTGAACGGCCATCAGTTCCACTATAAGACATTTCCAGATTATCCATTAATTACCGGACATTCTGTATATAAATTGTATATTCTGAGATATACAGTGAACGAATATAAAAGAGTATAAATGAGTATAAATAGATTTTGCAGAAATAAAAATCATATATTCAATAATTATTATGGTCTAAATCGGCCATTGGGCGATCACTAATATACTCAAATATGTATGTCATTCGTGTATCATTAATATTCAATACATTCATAGACCCCATACCCCGGAGCAGGCAGGGATTATATTGCTCGATAGGTCTGCCCTTTTCAATAAATAATCCCATTCACATTTCCCTTTATATACTTTCGTGGTCAATCTATCGACGTCCATTCTTATCCACAAATATACCTAAAAAATAAGAAACTGATATTTTTCTTTTGTGACACAAAAATAAAATTCTAATATATTATAAATGTCCGCAAGGTACGGCCACAATAGCGGCAGTGACCGGGAACGTTCAATTTGCTTCGACCCTCGAATATGGCGATCCACACAATATTGGTAGGTCCCACAATTTCGTGGTCATATAACATAATCTTTGTTGTACAATATTGATCAACGTGCGGATATAATTGTCCTTTGAACACGGCTAATGGCTTTTACGTTTGAGCGTAACTAGTTTTCGGGTTTATCTACATATACAAAACTATATTATATTCAAGCAAAGTGTCGAAAGGACAAAAACTGATGTGAAATACATAAAATAGTATTAACTGTTTTGAATTATCCTGATATTGTTATGCAGCATGCAGGCATGGCACGACGAACAGATGGGGAGGCGGCGGAGCTCGGCATTCTACTTACACTTGACTCTTTCGAACAATATTTATTTATTTATTTATTAGAAACTATAAAAGCAGCGATAGCTCAGTGGGGAGACCAACAGACTGTAATGCAGAGGGTCTCGGGTTCGGACCCACGTCGCTCACCTCTGACTTTCGGAAGTTATATGACTTTTCGAAATTATGTGCGTATTGATTGACAATTATCGCCTGCTCCGTGCCTCGGAGAGCACGTTAAGCCGTCGGTCCCGGCTGCCATGAACATCTATGGCAGTCGTTATTGGGAAGTCAGTGCCCTATAATATCCTGACACTGGTCTAGCCTTAGGGTATCGTTAGCCTTCGGGTTGCGGAGGTCAGGTGGCAGCCGCTCCGTGTTAAAAGTGATATCCAGCCAAATCCAGTTAGACCAGAAAAGCCGACCCCAAGTGACTTGGGAATAATAAAGGCTAGGGGGAAGAAGGAGAAGAAGATTAGAAACTCAACATCTTCTTTTCTATACTCATAGATAAGAGTGTAGATAACACTAGCAATATTGAGCAACGCCTTAAATACTAAGATTATCGTAGAATTCATTGCTATTACTACCAATAACAAAAAGTTATACTTAAGCCAATTACTGAGTTTCCTGGTATGTTTAGCGGTAAGAAATGACACACAGAGACAAACAATCATAATGATCACACCGAGTGTAGCAATTACTAAAGCCAAGAAATACCACAATGATATGACATGATATGACATACATCATATCATTGTGATATTTCTTGGCTTTAGTAATTGTCCTCAAACCTCCTTGTACTTGTAAGTGACTCCAAATAATATCTGTGACGCCGAACAGTCTCGTATGTGATTCCGAACAATATTTTTGATTCCGAGCAATATATCCGTTTCAGAAAATGTTATCGTAACTAATATTATAAATGCGATTGTGAGTTTGTTAGTTTGTATGTTTGTTACGCTTTCACGCCTTAATGCCTGAACCCATCATCACAAAATCTTGCATACCTACCATCGTGTATGCAAGATTAATTAAGAGGGAACAGAAAATGACAGCGTACATTACATCCAGAAAAAAGGAAGGGCTGTTACTGGCCTAACCCTACATTTACTGTTAAACTGTACTGAGTTAAAATCTGGTATTTCAATAATAACGTAAACAATTTTAATGACGCACAATTTTGCTTAGACAACGATTTATATTTATAGTCTTTCACAAGCTAAAATCCATTACAAGCATTGTAATTATAATAAACCTCTGCGTTCTTAAGTACCTCTGCCATTGAGACCACTAATGGCTTATAATTTGTATTACCTAAAAATGTTTATATAGCCAGTAGTCATGTGGCTTATAATGTCTTCACTAAACAAAGTACTATAATTATGGCTCACACAACAGACACTAGCGACACTATGTGCTAAAGCTGAACTAACAATAACATCAATGACAGCGCTTCAATGCCTGCCTACCTACGGAAGTTTGAACAACAAATTCCATTACACATCATCTCGAAATTAATTCTCTGGCCACCGAACGAGAACGCCCAACCCGGTCGGAGGTTCCCTTTGTGTTTGTCCAACAAATTAATAAAATACATTAAACCGTGAACCACACCAAAAACATTATTCCTCACCGCGGGCTAATTAAACGAAAATACACGATTCCATTACAGCCCATTAAAAAGGCTGTATGTACAAATATTTAAAGGCCCCGTGACGTCATATCGCTCGTTTAATTTTGCACGGCGAGTTCAGGCACAAAATGATATCGTCGAGTGAATATGAAATTTTGTGGGACCGACCGCCCTTTACATACATATATTGGACTAACCGAAATGTGCTGATTCCGTAATAAAAATAAACAGACGTCGTTTCCAGCCAGGTCTGTGTACACCGACTTTATATTTAAGGTTTTACTACAACAAGCGTTATAGGAATATTTAAGTGTGGAGCTGTATAGCGCTCTTAGTAATGCCTACTTCTTAATTATAAATGCGACACTTTTCGTTTTGCACGTAGATTTCGAGCAAAAGGGGAATAATTCTCAAGAAGTGGACATTTTGCAATAACATTTCATACAAAATTTTCCATTTTAGTTCCGTCTATTACGTCAGAATTAGCCCCCAAATCGACGTCATTCCTTGCATGGATGTAGTTTATGGACCCCTTAGGGCGACAATATACATCAGATATCTCAGATATACTATACATAGTAGAGTTTCCTTAAGGAGTAACTGTGACATTAACAGAGTATTAGGAATCTTTGTCCCTAGAACTGGCAGCAATTCCTTTTTGGAAGGGCCAAGGCGCGAGTGATACCAATGCTATTCAATTCGTCTATAGGCCACGATATCCACATAACAACAGACAGGCTTTAAGCTTGATTCTCGTCTTGGTCTTTATGTAATTTGGGACAATAGTACATGCGTTGCATGACGTCATATGTCATACATTGTTAGATTTACATGTTAAGATATTCTGTAGCAGCATGGAGTTTAAAATATGGTTGGTAGACCGCAACAGGCTCCCTCTGTATCGTGTGGGATTTGAAGCGTTCCCGGCAAAATGTGGCTGTTATTCATATTTGCATGCATTCAGTCTCTAAATTGCAATTTGGCATTAAAATACATAATAAAAACTAAAACAAAAGTTCAGTTTAGTTTGTTTGATATCTATGTGAACACAAGTACGAACTAACACCGAATAATCACATGAGGGATTACAATTTAAATGCAGATATGTTTCATATAATCGTTAGGGTGTGTCAAGATCTGGCGAATGCGCCGCTCGCGACCCGTCCGCAAGCTGCGTGCGTGCATTTCAGGTTCACACGCCGTTCCTGCGTCAGCTACGCGCCGTGCGTTAACGGCGCAAGAGCCGCGCACTGCACGTACTTCCTCCCGTAGCAACTGATATACATATTCAATATGTCAGCGAAAGGAACTGCATGCGCGTCTACTGTGCAAGCCTTGCGTGAGTTGCGCCAAAGAGGCGCACCAAACAATTTAGTAATTGCACGCGTGCCGCACGCACGGAGCTCGCGAGCGACGTATTCACCAGATCTGGACGCACCCTTAGATTGTGAAAATTTTCTATAGTACATTTTGGTTTCTAAACTGACCGCGAAATATTTATATGTTAAGATGATAATCTAAATAAAATGTAATGATTTATTATGTAGTCTGCTAACAATGTTTTTAGATTTGCCTCAACATTCGAACAGTCTTACTAGTTTTATTATAACCTGAGATGCATACAAACGCAGTTAATAGTCAAAGTCAAAATAATGTTAAAATTTATATAACAAAGTAACATTTATAAACGTCATAGTTTAGTTATTAGTGAGCTTACCTAAGTTACTGACGTTACATTTATGTTACATGTTAGCGAATGTTGAGCCTTTGACAAGATCTGCTTCTCCCTAGCCTTATTATTCCCAAGTCATTTGGGGTCGGCTTTTCTGATCTAACCGTATTTGACTGGATATCAATTTTTACACAAAGCGGCTGCCACCAGACCTCCGCAACCCGAAGGTTAATGATACCCTAAGGGTAGACCAGTGTCAGGATATTATAGGGCGCTGACTTCCCAGTAACGACTGCTATAGATGTTCATGGCAGCCGGGACCGATGGCTTAACGTGCACTCCAAGGCACGGAGCAGGCGATAATTGTTAATCAATACGCACATAATTTCGAAAAGTCATATAACTTCCGAAAGTCAGAGGTGCGCGACGTGGGTGCGAACCCGACACCTTCTGCATTGCAGTCTGTTGGTCTCCCATTGAGCTATCGTTGCTTAGCCTTTTGCAAGTAGCCTTTGACAAGATACTTGCAAAAAATAACGTCCACTTATTTACGATCGCTATAGAATTTTTGTATTTAACAACTTATTTCTCCAAAGCGTTGCAGCGTTTATACCATATATTACTGCCAATACAAATGTAAAAAAAAACATGTGAGGCAGTCTTTGGGTACTGCCGATAGAAGTAAAAACTAAGTAACTAGCGTGCGGTGACGATGACGCGAGTTTTACGCTTTTTGCTCACCCAAAAAGTACATATACATACATATATACACAGTATACATATAGCTCATGGAAAGCGTTCGGTGACGATGACGTGAGTTCCATGATTTTTGTTCACCCAAAAAGTGCTTAAAGCGCCTACAGAAGCTTTAACTTAAAAAAAATTGTATTTAATAATTTGAATGGAAAGAACTATTTACATGTATTTGACGGGATAGGCAGAGGTGACACTCATATTGCGCCGACATAATTATATGTCCACAAGTCACAGTACCAAACTACGTACTTTTACTGAACTATTGGTAACAGAAAATCGCATCAAAATTTTCGTCAAACCGATCATCAAATGCGAGACCTTATGCATAGCGGTTGCATTCACTATCGCTACACCAACATATAAACATTTCTTATAGCCAGTGATATATGCCAATATAAGCAGGAAGTATTTATTTGTTCGGGTTTCGTAGGCGTCGTTTCTATATAAACTACACGTAGTGGCGAGATATGAACTCGAATCGAGAATCACAAGCTACGACGCGTGAATACAAATTCACAAAGTTTTAACACTATTCGAAAGTGTCCCTTGAGGGACACCAATATGAAGTTGTACTTAAGTAGGTACTTTCCAATATTCAGCTGAATTTGGCTGTATTACGCACAGTTCAGCAAACTTCCTCGTTTCTAAATTGAACAAGTTTGAGTGTGGCGTATATCATCCTTAAATAGATATCGAGTAGCTTAGATACTATGTGACAGTGAAGTGCGGTCATGGAGGCAAACCCTAAATTTCTGAGAGGCTTTTGATTAGTTAGGAGACGATTAAACGCGTATCAACTGCTGCGATTGGACGATAGGCAATCAAATCGTTTGACATGAGTTTATAATAATAATAATAATATTTATTTATTTCTCCCAGTTGACAAAAATAAGTATACACTGTTTTGATGACATAGTAGTGGGAGACTGGTTTCCAAACTAGGTTAAAAACCTGTGTGATTGATAACCAGGTCCCATTTTAAATTTACATTGATGTTGCAAAATTTACAGTTATGGAAAATTAAAATAAAGTAAACAAAAAATTTTAAAAATGGAACTACCTATATAGGGAAAGGATCTATGGGAGAAAGATGAACAAGTTGCGGTCGTGCATACACTATTCTTCCGTCGTTGGGCCAACACGGAAGGGTGGAAATATAATTCGACGTGCTGCTTAAGAGATGCGAACAGTATAAATAGCTGACGAACTGAAAACACGGAGCATTTTCTGTATAGTTCCACTGTGGAAAAACGAAATGAGAGAGACAATGCAGTTATCAGTACTGCTCTTTGTGCTCTCTCTAACTTTGTGAGAGCAGTCTTATAGGTACCGCCCTAGACTGTCATACAGTATATCAGCAGTGATTGGCCTTTTAGTAACCGAGTGTAGTAGTATTTTATTTATTATGTACGAGTTTTGTTTTATATGATACTACAATTTGCCCGCGGATTTGCTCGCGTTAATGTAGATGTTGCGACAGTATATTTCTATCCTCGGGAACAGTACTTTTTGTCTGTATGAATAGTCCCGTGTGTCCTTCTCTATACCCTTGACAAACAATCTTACATTAACATTTATAATATTAACTAGGTTTTTAATGTAGATGCCTACCTCGGTGGCACTGCAGTAACGCATAAAACAGATGTGGATTAGGCTTTGGGTTTGCATCCCGGGTCATGTTACGAGAATTATTGGCCACGAAATTTTAGTAATAATGGAGTACGCAACTGACTCCGGTACAGCTTTAGATCCGCCTTCTATTACCTGAAGACTGCCATAACTGGTAAAGGTAAAAAAGTGAGTGTAAAAGGCCTCACTAACTCCAGGGATATATTGTTAACTAGATTTTGCTCGCGGCTTTTCTCGCGGTAATGTAGACCTTTTTAATGATTCTTTTCTTGTATTACAAGAATACAAATATAATAAACAAACAAAATTTAAATCAATTATTGTCAACATATATACAACTATTTATATTTACAAACGTTTTAAAAAATATAACATAATTACAAAAACACAAATACTTATAATACTAAATATTTACAAAAATGGTTTAGGCATCGTAGAATTCTTCAGCATCGCTGTCAACTGGTAACGTGCCCAGAAGACTGGCCTTTTTAATAACTTTATATCTTTCGGAAACAGGTAAAAACACAAACAACAAACTATGGTCTTTTTTGTATCTCTGACAACGTGTATGCAAAATTTCAAGATAAGCGGTGAAGTAGTTCAAGCTTGAAAGCATAACAAAAAAACTGCTTGCTTTGGTGTCGTGTTGGTCCGGTACAACTATAGGTTCGCCTTATTTTACGTGGCGAAAATCATATCTGGTAAAATATGGATGTAAATAATACTATATCTATATATTAATACGTGAAGCAAAAATATTGTACCTCTTTTTACGAAAATTGCGCGGACGGAGGAGTATGCAATTTGGCACAGTTAAAGTTTATATGGAGAATGAGGGGTGAATCCTAATATTTTTATAAAATATGCATTAGAAATACCTACATTGAATTAATAAAAAAAACACTACACGCACACAACCATGCATTTCGTAATCGCGTTCGTAGTTTTTGGACATTATTCGTCTGATGTCGTACAATTCTTTGTAGCTTGGGGTATCTATACCTTATTTATATGTAATAGAGAAAAACAGAAAACGAAGTAGTAAGCTTAGGAATTTTGGTCGAATTTTGACCACTAGGCTATATATATTACTAATTGCTTCAAATCCTTTACCGGTGGTAGGTCTCTTATTGCAAGAGCCGTCTTAGGTACCATCACAGTGCGACATATTCTACCGTCAAGTAGTAGAGTGCAAATTGTGCACTATTGTGTTTCAGTTTGAAGCGTATTGTAGCTAGTTACATTTCTATGTCGCATGTGAGACTTAAGAACAAATGTCTCGGGGTCGGCAACGCGTGAGTGATGCCTCTGGTGTTGCGAGCGTTCATAGGCTGCGCTTACCATCAGGCCGGCCGTATGCATGTTTGCTGATTTCATAGCAATAAAAAAAAGAAGTCCCTATAGGCCTTTACGTCCAGATAAAAAGATAAATCACTCAATATTACAGACATCCTTAAAAAACGATTACGTAACCGTAGTATCAAACAATACAATGAGTATTCTATAAGTCGCTTTTTCTGTACGTCTAATTGCTTTAGTAATTATACGTACAAAAATTAGTACGTTTCGCAGAAGGAAACATCTAATTAACTTAGTAGATCTATGCCAATTAATGTTGTGTTTCGCGTTTTAGTTTGCTGTGGAACATTACAGAGGTAACTGGATAAAAGAGAGTAAATTACATTTTAGTATAGACTCTTAAACTACTACTACTATAGTGTGATAGAAAGATATAGTGTTTTTTGCTGCCTCCGTGGCGCAGTGGTAGTGAATGCGACTACTGTGCATGAGGTCTCGGGTTCGAATCTCGGCTCGTGCTACCAAAAAGTTATTCGGTTTTTCTGTTAAGAAAATTCAATTCGAGTCCGGAGGTAGGAAGTTGACATCCCCGTGCCTTGGAAAGTACGTAAAGCCGTTGGTCCTGCGCCTAATTACTCTCCGGTCGTGACGGATTATCCGTCCTATCGGATCATGAGGGTTAGGGACCAGAGAGTGCACTTGTGTTTGCGCCCACACTTGTGCACTATAATATCTCCTGTGCAAATGGCCATTCTCCGCTAAGATTGGCCGCCGTGACCGCAATTCGGTCTAGAGGGAAAAATATTATAGGTACTATTCCGAAGGGGAAGGCAGAGGCAACTTTTACTTTTTACTCTAGTTCTACTTTTAGGTACCACGTGATACGGGCAAATCTATAGTCTATTTCTAAAGAAATAAATCCCGCACTATGAACAATTCCTGTGTCGCGGGAGACTTTACAAACATTCAAACAATGGACTCAAAGAACACCAAGACACGGAACAATCATTTGTGGGCCACACAAATTTTTACCCCGTGTGGGATTCGAACACACAACACGCAGCGTAGTGGTCGGCGAGGCGTCTACTTAAATCACAATGCCATCCGTACAGACAAATATCAGTGTATTCTATTATGACTTTGAAATTAAACTTCTTTATATTTATAGATTTTACGATTTTAAGAGGTATAAATCGCCTATAATTTATTAAAATTGTAATTTGATCGTTTTTAAAGTTTTATTGTCTATAACTATATCCTTATAATCACATTAATTCATCTAGTCACCTACTCCACATACATATGTACGTATAGTTACGAAGCATTCTACGAAGTCAACCGAACAATGCCGAATTACTACGAACGCGATTCGAGTGCTTGTGTCAAATGCATGGTTGTGTGCGTGTACTGTTTTTTCATTATTTAATGTATTTCTAATGCATATTTTATAAAAATATTATGATTCACCCCTGCTTCTCCATATAAACTTTAACTGTGTCAAATTTCATACTCCTACGACCGCACAATTTTCGTAAAAAGGTGTACAAAGTTTTTACTTCACGAATTAATTTATAGATAACCTGCTGAAACATACACATCGAAATTTATTGACGATAAATCAATGCTTACAGAATTATTGAACATGAAGTTTGCATATTGATGAGCAATGAATACGCTATAAACATTGATGCCTCTATCAAATTTAACAGTTACAACATGTGTGATTAATTATACCTATTATTGACACATGACTAACGACCGTCAATAAATAACATTTATGTTGCCTGTATTACAGGGTTTAATCTAAACTAGAAGCGATAGCCTAGTAGGAAACCGTTGAACTGCCACGCAGAGGTCTCGAGTTCGAACCCAAGGCGCACATCTCTGAGTTTTCGAAGTTATATGCGTATTAAATAGTTAATTATCGCTTGCTTTGACGGTGAAGAAAAACATTGTGAGGAAATCTGCATGTCTAAGAGTTCTCAATAATGTTCTCAAAGATATGCGAAATCTGCCAACCCGCACTGGACCAGTATGGTGGACTATAGCTTAACCCTTCTCACACTGAGAAGAGGCCCGTGCCCAGCAGTGGGACAGTTTAATACAGGGCTGATATTATTTTCGATTTTGACCGCGGTTTCGCTCGCGGTAGTCTATTTCTATGCCCCGGGAACAGTATTTTTCTCTGGATGAAAGGTACTCTATGTCCTTTTCTGCACCCCTGACAAGGTGTATGCGAAATTTTATGCTGATCGATCAAGTAGTTAAGGTGTTAAAACTCAACAAACAAACTCATATTTGTATTTATAATATTAGTTAGCATTACTTTTCTGACTTTAGTAATGATAGTGAATGCGAATACTTTGCGTGAACTTTTGGATTTCATTTATATGTTATTAGGTTTTTCTGATAAGAAATTTTTGCGGTAACAACTTTGACCGATTGACGGCAATATGGCAATATCTACATACATGTATGTTATATTACAGTCAACCGGACCAATATGGGTATCAATAAGGGGCGCTTCGCCCTTATTACGTGTCCTTCCTTCTCCCTAGCCTTTATTATTCCCAAGTCACTTGGGGTCGGCTTTTCTGGTCTAACCGGATTTGACTGGATATCAGTTTTTACACGGAGCGGCTGCCACCTGACCTCCGCAACCCGAAGGCTAACGATACCCTAATGCTAGACCAGTGTCAGGATATTATAGGGCACTGACTTCCCAATAACGACTGCCATGACACAACATCTAGTTCATGGCAGCCGGGACCGACGGCTTAACGTGCTCTCCGAGGCACGGAGCAGGCGATAATTGTCAATCAATACACACATCGTTTCGAAAAGTCATACAACTTCCGAAAGTCAGAGGTGCGTGACGTGGGTTCGAACTCGAGACCCTCTGCATTGCAGTCTGTTGGTGTCCCCACTGACCTATTGCTGCTTACGGCTCGGCCCTTATTACGTGTACCTGTAACTAAAGTTGGCAAAAAGTGATTGTGCTGCCTAACATTTTGACGATACAGGTGTGAGACAATGCATGTTTGTATATTTTTCATCTTAATAGCAGCGAATGTTCTCTGACCAGGTTGTAGACGACGAGCGTGAGTAAATAATGTAATGCAATTGAATGACGCAAGTCAGATATGCCATAAAGTTTACGTGAAAATGTCTATCCGAAAGTTCGGGCCGAACAAAACAAACTATCAATGTCGTTTAGGACAATCAAGACATTGCGTACCAAAATTCAGGACAGCTTTCGGAATAAATGCATTTTTCGGTACGAAGAGGCGGCCCGAAACTTCGGCATTTACGTTTCATGGTACACAGGAACATAACAAATGCCAATACATATTCTCTGTCTATCCCTCGGGATATAAATAAGAGTTATATATGTATTGAGCAGCTTTCGTATTGGTTTTGTATTAATGTTGTCGGCTTATCCGACGAAAGGATTTGATATAACGTAAACATTGCCGATGTCTTATTCGTACACAACGTTAAGCCGACAATAATCTCGAACGATAAACAGCAGATATATTCAACAGTTTCTCTTCATGCGAGACGAGACTGCATGAATGGTGGAGCGGACGCATTGGTGTACCTATATGATTTTGTCTCGTATGGGGAACGAACCCACAAAACGCAATAGTATTCGGTAGTTAGTAGTAGTTTAGATACCTTGTCGTATGTTTTAATGATCTTGCCCATTTCAATAAAACAGGAGTATTACTTCCTTGCAGATATGATGCCATCGCGATGTGTAAGTATATAGCGTCATTAGATTATCTATCAGGAAATTCTAATTAACAGTACGGTATTAGGGCATTTGCCTAGTAGACGAAAAAAGGATAACCCCCTATTACACTTATAATGGTGCCAATTCTGTTGTCACAAAATTCTCTAATCTTAGCTAAAAATCTCTAAAATTTAGTTTAGTCCTGTCAAACGACATTTCGTATTCTGAAATCGCTAAAAGTGATAGGACTAAAATAAATTTTAGAGATTTTTAGCTAAGATTAGAGAATTTTGTGACAACAGAATTGGCACCATTAACTAATATTATACATGTGAATGTGAGTTTGTTTGTTTGTTACGCTTCCGCGCCATAACTGCTCGACCAACCAACCGTCACAAAATGTTGCATACACGTTTAGGGCTACAGAAAAGGACAAAGGGTACATTTCATACAGGAAAATAGTAATTTATTCGAGAAACAGAAATTTATTGATGAAATCTATATAAATGCCAACAAAATCGCGGCCAAAATCTAGTACGATCCTAAAGTTAGTTGGCGAAATTTAAGTTTACTAGTCTGACTACCCCTAAAAGGATAAATACTCCGTTATGTTTTCTATCATTCTTCAAAGTCAAAAATCTTTATTTTCATAAAAATGTGCATACAATTCCTGGACACGTCAATTCACTGTTATATTAATAAAAAATAATAATAAAAATAAATAGAAGGAAATAAATAATTGTTGTACCTACATATATTTTTTGCGTTGACATTGCAAGTATGAATACGGATGAAAGCGGGTGGTTTTGACGTTTGTAAGCAAAGGCATTAAACAGGCTGTCATTTCAATGATTGGAATATAAATGTGGCTGACGGATCCAATATTTATCCTGCTTTCATGGCGTATTCATAACGCACTTACCTTTAATGTCGAATACATATAGCGTTACGTCTATATCTATGACAGGATAGGCAGTGTTGTATTACTTCTCTTACATCTATTTTCTGTCCGACCCACGACTGTTTTTTCGTTTAAGGAATACTTATGGCATGAGTTGTCTATGATTGTAAGCTCGCCACTTTGACCTGATGCTTAGTAACTGTAATAGAAGTGCAACATACTGCTGCTTATTCACCAGAAATAGGACTAAACGTTATTAAATGTATGCAAACCTAGTATATATTTTTATAAAAGAAAATACATTAACAAAAATGTATTCCTGTATTGCGGAGAGTTTACAAAAATTTAAACAACAAACACGAAGCACACCCAGTCTTCAAACCACTATTTGTGATTCGCATAATTTTTCCCGTGTGAGGATCGAACCCACAAAACTTGACGCGGGACGTGGTGGGCGACCACATGAACTAGTACGGCATGCGTGCGGTCCCTAGTCGTAGTCCGTAGAGATATTATGAGTAAGAAGCATGTCTTATTGGTCTAATGGTAACCGCTTACCATCAATGGGTATACGGCCAGACCTACTAATAGCATAAATATAACTCAGAATTACAATTTAAAAAGAAACGAATATGATTTCGAAATATCATAAAACAAAGGAAAGAAAGGGAAATTCATAATATTGTCTTCTGTTTACGCAAATGTTATTCATTGAATTAAACTACTATATACGGATTTTATCGCGTTGTTTATTAATCACTATATTACATAATTTTGAAACTATTACACTACTACTACTATTGAATTTTACTCATTTATAAGCTAATAAAATTATTTTAACTATTAAATGTATTTATATTTATGTTTACACTTTCCCCGACGTTTCGGTTGCTTTTCAGCAGCTATGGTCACGGGGAGTCTCCGTCCCCCAAAAATTTTGTAATACAGTGATTAATAAACAACGCGATAAAATCCGTATATAGTATTGAAATTAAACTACTATATGGATTTTATCGCGTTGTTTATTTAGCACTGTATTACAAAATTTTGAAAATATTACACTACTACTACTATTGATTTTATTTTACTAATTTATAAGCTAATAAAATTATTTAAACTATTAAATCTATTGATTTTTGGTTTACACTTTCCCCGATGTTTCAGTTGCTTTCCAGCAGCCATGGTCACGGGGAGACTAAGATGGTAGTTGTCTCAATGTTCCAGTGTAGTTATTTCAAAGTACCCGAACATAATTTAATTATTGGTGTTTCTATTTACGCAGAATGAGCTCAAAGTATCATGAAGTCTAGCTGTGGTTTGTTTCTTCTTGGGTTTGACTATTTGAAGTACTGGACCCCAAGCTGGTGGTACATTCCAACCATCTTCTCTATTGAAATTGGGATGTTTTTGATTTCAATAGCCTCGCAAAGCATCCTTGGTAGGAATCGGTGTTCTTTAGCGAGAATCTGTGGTTTGTCAAATCTCAGGTAGTGGTTGGTCCCCTGTTGTATATGTTCACACACAGCAGACTTCAACGAGCGTTTGTGTTTTACGTCAGCTATGTGTTCTTTTATGCGGGTGCCTATGCTTCTCTTGGTTTGACCAATGTATGAGAGTCCGCAGTCACAATCTATTTTATATAGTAGTTTAATTTCAAAGGGGAATCCATTTTTAATCCGGCTAATAAACCCTACGGCTCCTAATAGTATTGTTTGTTTACCCGGATGTAATGACGTAACATATCAATAATTGAATGTTAATCTTTAGTTAATACAGTTTTAGTAAATCCATTTTAATATTTGGTTATTATCGAAAATTAAATACATACTACTCATAGATTCACACCCTCTATATCCTAAAAGGGTAGGCAGAGAAGTATCACAATTTCATTTCGCCCCCTATTGCTTGTTTTAGATTCCACGCAATAAAGATATACTAGTTGGACACTGTTGGACTGCTACATAGGAGTATCGAGGTCGATCCCAAGATATGCACCTTTGACTTTACGAAAGTATGTGCGAATTCAATAGTTAATTATCAGGTATCAGGTGAAGCAGAGAAATTATCGTGAGGAATCCTGCATGGCTAAGAGATTTCCAAAATTTTTAAAAAGATTTGTCACGTCTGTCAACTCACACTGAGCCAGCGTGGTACTTTATGCACACACCCATCTCACACTAAGAAGTGGTACGTGCCTCGTAGTGGCATAGTTTATATCATACAGTGATGATATTATTTTATACTAGAGAGCCAGATATAACATGTCCGGAAATAACACTAAGAAATTAACACAGGATAGCATAGCTGTCGCCTAGTGGTCAAAATTCGACCAAAATTCCTAGGCTTGCTACTTTGTTTACAGTTTTCTCTATTACATATAAATAAAGTATAGGTAACCATAGTAACAAAGAATTGTACGACGTCAGACGAATAATACCGAAATACTACGAACACGATTTGACTACGTGTGTCAAATGCATGGTTGTGGGCGTGCAGTGATTTTTCATTAATTTAATGTATTTCTGATGCATATTTTTTAAAAATATTAGGATTCACCCTCCTTCTCCATATAAACTTTAATTGTGCCAAATTTCATACTCCTCCATCCGCGCAATTTTCGTAAAAAGGAGTACAAAGTTTTTGCTTCACATATTAATATATAGATACTTTTTATCCCGATTCGCATTCGCATGGGTTCCACGCGGACGAAGCCGCGGACTAAAACTAAAGTAATAATTTTTCTTTCCATAAAGAGGTACTGGTGACTTCGACTTGATGGATTAGGTGTAAGTACCAAACCAGTATAAGTGAATCTGTCAGTACTATCGCTTTGTGTACTAATGGGAACTCAGCCTATTGGACACCTTAATGGGTTGAATATTGTAATATCCTTTTCTTTTTAAAGCTAATAGCGTTAAAAGCATTAAAATCGTCGCAATTTTGGAAATCCTAAGTGGTACTTTGCTTTAAAAGTCCAGTTATAAAAAATATTTTCGAAACAATTGCATGTAAGTATTTTAAATAATAATTATGAAGCTATTTTTTTTTCTTACTAACAAAGTAAACATGTATTTTTTATATTTTGATCAATATCCATTGCAAAAAGCATTGTATAATTAATTACAACATTTCAGCTGATTTTAATCGTTGCTATTGAAAGCAGTTCCGTCTGCGTGCTTCGCGTAAACTAATGCATACCCGAGCTATAGTATTATATTATCTGTACCCGGGCTAATTAGGTATTGAAATCAATTGTGGCGAATATTTGGTCCGATAAAAGTTTTGCTAAGTATTCGGCCGAATATTCGTATTCGGCCCAGCCCTTGTTCAGCATATCTATCTTTATTATAATTTAAAAAAGACCATCAATATTAATTAAACGCTGTATACTGAATATATTTTAAATAATAACAATTTCAGTAACAAGCTTGAGGCGGAGTAACATTCTATTTTTATTATAATCAACTTTTTTGCTTCAAAGGATTCCATGTACA
This sequence comes from Catocala nupta, assembly GCA_963675205.1. Classification (NCBI taxonomy): domain Eukaryota; kingdom Metazoa; phylum Arthropoda; class Insecta; order Lepidoptera; family Erebidae; genus Catocala; species Catocala nupta. The sequence goes on along the minus strand of OY776079.1, from coordinate 5,644,212 downwards.
GCCTTTGGCTAAACACGTTACAGCGTTCTATACCATAATAGCTTCGCCAAAATAATATTATTAATGGAAGATTGAACAGGTAAAATGTAAATAATTAGTTATGTAGTTGGGTCTGTTCTGTTTTAAGATAATGCGTGCACTAAATTATGTCTTGTGTTGAAGGACTTTATAATATAATAATAATCTTATATATAAAATTCTCGTGTCACAATGTTCGTTCCCGTACTCCTCCGAAACGGCTTGACCGATTCTCATGAAATTTTGTGAGCATATTGAGTAGGTCTCAGAATCGGCCAACATCTATTTTTCATACCCCTTAGTGATAAGGGTTGTCCACACCTAAAATTGTTTATAAATCTTTTGGTCAAAACATTTTTTTATGGCAAAACAACGTTTGCCGGGACAGCTAGTAATATTATAATATAAGCCTTTATTGCTGTTTGTTTTCCATTTACACTTACAAAGGTTATAACTTAACTAGGTACCACAAATTAGTCTTTTTTTTCCTTAGCGTTTATTATTCCCAAGTCACTTGGGTCAGCTATTTCTAGTCTAACCGGATTTAACTGGATATCAGTTTTTTACACGGAGCGGCTGCCACCTGACCTCCGCATCCCGAAGGCTAACTATACCCTAAGGCTAGACCAGTGTCAGGATATTATAGGGCACTGACTTTCCTAATAACGGCTGCCATAGATGTTCATGGCAGCCGGGACCGACGGCTTAACGTGCTCTCCGAGGCACGGAGCAGGCGATAATTGTCAATTAATACGCACATAATTCGAAAAAGTCATATAACTGCCGAAAGTCAGAGGTGCGCGACGTGGGTTCGAACCCGAGACCCTCTTCATTGCAGTCTGTTAGTCTCCCCACTGAGTTATCGCTGCTCTTTACAAATGAGTTCAGTATTTTTAATTACTTTACAAATCGGAATCGGGCTTTGTTAAGTGAGTAGCAGCTTGTCTTAAGACATAGGCCTCCTGTAAAGCTTTCCATTTTGTTCTATCTTTAGCTAATCAACAACATATTGGTCCAGCTACTTGTTTAATGTCGTCCTCCCAACGTTTAGTCTGTCTTCCATTACTTCTTTTTCTGTTTCTGGGACACCACTCTATAATTATTTTTGTCGACTTCTCCTTTTTCTCTCTGAACATGCGTCCTGTTCATTGCCGTTTTAATTGTATATATTTAGTGATTGCGTCTTTGAATTTAGTTTTTCTTTTATGTCTGTTAGTCTTACTCTATCTGGCCTCTTGATACCACTTACACTCTTTTCAATAGTTGAAGGACTTTACAAACATTTAAATGACGGTTCCAAAGATCACCCAGACTCAACTATTTTTGAAACACAGAATTTGTTGTTCAGTGTGGGGATCGAATCAGCAAAATTCGACGCAGTGGCTACAGCGTGGCGACCACTTAAACTAAAAGGTATTCTAAGCTGTCAATGTTTTCCCCCCTGGCCTCGCAGTTGATACATTCTGTCTACATAAGTAAGGAAGTGAAGGTTATTTTTTACTCCGACCATACGAGCCACGAAAGCGGCCCAGTAATCATAACCGTAGGCAAAACCGTAGGGAGAGCACGTAAAATATAAACGTTCATTAAATAGGTCGTACCGTTTATTACAAAGATTGAAATTATCACTAGTGATGATGTAATTGATTGTTCAATAAACCGATGCGTGGTTTTCGCTGCGATTGAATAATTGATTGAATGAATGAATGAATAATGTTCAGCAATTAATTAATTTGATAATTTATCAATAGTAGCTCGTGGTTTACCGAATATCGCAAAATTATGTATTTTAACCTAAAAGCCATAGTGTTTTGCTTTACTTAATATATTGTGTTCTACTTTACAGAAACATTGATTTAGGTTATTCAATTAAAGATTATTCAAACCATAAAACTCATAGAACTATGAAGTTGCTTGTTGCATATACGATTAAAACATTCGTATAGATCTATTATTTTAGTTTTAATTTAATAAGGCGAATAAGGATTATGTAGTGATAATAAATTATCTATCTTACTTTGAAATTATATTTTTCCACATTTTAATTAGAAATCATATTCGGACAAGTGTCCGAATAAGGTAAATACGCCCTACAAATTAAATCCATATGACGCCTTAACTAAATACATTTCTCCATAATTTGTGACGCAAACATGACCTACTAAACGACATTAACATCAATTTAATCAACCTATGACGTCACATCCAATAACTCGGGACATGTTCCATATAGACCCAACACAACACCTCAAAATAAACCCGCCATTCAAAACTGAACTTTATAACTTTTACAATAGAGGTGATTGAAGTATATACAAGTGACTTTTAAATAAATTGGATCGTCATTTGGGCTTTGTGAAAAGATTTCAGGTGGATTACGGGAGTATGCTTTTAGTGGTTATCTAAATTATGTATAAGTCTTCAGTTTCGTCGAGGCGTTAGCAACAGAAGTAAATGAGAATTGACATTTACCGGTACGTAAGGTGTCCGACACGTGACAGACTAATACCTGTTTACAGACTATTGCTCTAAAGAACATTGACACTAGCTTTTTCCAGCATGATGTTTTGATACAGTGACGTAACAATATGGTGGCAGAGCAGGCAAAAATCCAGAGGCACAGGCCTGAGTGGTGAGCATAGGAAGACTCTAATAAGAACAATAATTTTCAACAATGGCATGGAACACTAGCTGATAAGTAAAAATCTATAACCAAAAAAGAAAATCTTTAAGTTGCCAAGTAATCATTTTTTACATTGAGAGAGAACCTCATGGATAGGTAGACGTACAAATTTTACACCTATATTTCGTTAACTATGTGATAATAGAGCGTATTAATAGATGCCATACTGCCACTGAGTAAGTGCGCAATTTCTAACGATGACCTCTTATAATAATTTAACTGAACCTAAAACCTAACGAAAACAGAACCAAAAATACGATTATTCATTTGGGTCACAAAGTAACATTTATGAACGTCAAAGCTTATTAATGTGAATTTCCTTTTACATTTACCTAGTATCATAATTAGTATTGTAAAGGCGTACAACCTATGAGAACATTAAGCAGGACACTCACAACCATTCCTTTACTACAGGTTTGGTCTATGCGACTCATATTTGTTTTTCTCCAAAGGGGTAGGATAGAGGTGATACACACACACACACACACACGCACACACACGCACACACACACACGCACGCACGCACGCACGCACGCACGCACGCACGCACGCACGCACGCACGCACGCACGCACGACCGCCCGACCGCCCGACCGCCCGCCCGCCCGCTCGCCCGCACGCATGCACGCACGCACGCACGCACGCACGCATGCACGCACGCACGCACGCATGCTCGCACGCACGCACACACACACATACACACACGCACACACACACACAATTATTTATTTATACTAGCGGTCGCCAAGTGCTCGAAATTCGAATTCAAAGTTTGACTGTAAGATATTGCTGATATATGTCATTAATATATATTGATATACATATGTAACCATAGTTACGCGCATCGACTGTGTGTCAAAGGCATGGTTGTGTGCGTGTAGTGCTTTTTCATCAATTTAATGTATTTCTAATGCATATTTTATATATATATTAGGATTCGCCCCTCCTTATCCATATAAACTTTAACTGTGCCAAATTTCACACTCCTCCATCCGCGCAATTTTCGTAAAAAGGGGTACAAAGTTTTTGCTTCACGTATTAATGTATAGATATTTACTTAACGACTGCCAGTGGTTATAACAACAATGCATGACTATAAATACATGGTTCTAGGTTTTTATTGGTTGTTTAACCTTTGAAGGCAGCCATTGCTTGCACTAATTGAGCTAAAGAGCAGTAGAGTAGAAACCAAAATGACTTACATTATGATATTTAGATATAAATTTTGTGAGTGGCTATCGATAAGGTTAATTATTGCACCAGATATATTTCAGAGAAGAATTAAAACAAATAGTAACAAATTAATAACACATTTCGCTAAAATACCACCGTCTTTAACAAATCCGGAGTTGCTACTAAACATTCCCAACGGTAAACGCAACAACATTTTCATGACACGGAAACCGAACCACCAGCCTCATAAGCTTCCACAAACTTATGCCCCGAACCTTTTAGAGTATAAAGATATAAGCAGAGAACCGAGCCGCTATATATAACACAACCAAATTTACGTTTTACGCCTGCTGAAGCGAGAATGAACGTAATATGGGTGTCGAAGAATATAATATGTATGAAGGGTGAAAGATTTGGATGAATGAATTGATTTTCATGGATCATTCGCAGGTTTAGTCATTCGTTTTATGTATTATATGTTCCCGAAGATCTCAAAAGGAACGCGGCGAGTAAAAGTATATACACCGATATTCCAAAAGGAAAGGCAAAGATGAATTACATCCACATTTTGCTAGCAATGTCATGTTATGAAAATATTGCCTGCCTGTTCTTTGAAAAGTTTCCTAAATTAATGAAATTAAACAACTTTATACGGATTTTATCGCGTTGTTTATTTATTATAAACCAAAAGCAACCGAAACGTCGGAGAGAGTGTAAAATTAAATATAAATAATTTTTATTATTTAAATAGCCTAAATAGAAGTAAACAGTAACTAGTAAAAGTGTTTAACAATAATAGTTTAAAGTTACAAACATATGTAAAAAATATTGTTATATAAAAATAAAGAACGCGATAAAATCCGTATAAAGTTGTTTAATTTAAATGTATAATAATAATTATGTCCTCCAGACCGAATTTCGGTCACGGCGGCCAATCTTAACGGAGACTGGCCATCGCATCGGCGCAGGAGACATTATAGTGCACAAGCGTGTGCGCAAACACAGGTGCACTCTCTGTTCCCTAACTCTCATGATCCGATAGGACGGTAAGCCGACACGACCGCAGAGAGATCAGGCGCAGGACCAACGGCTTAACGTCCTTTCCGAGGCACGGGAATTTCAATGTTTAACATTCGCGTAAACGTAATTCCCTAAATTATTCCAAAAGAAGAATACAACATTAAAATAAGTTTAATATGTTTATTTGACTCAGCTTAACTAATTACATATGTTTTGTTATATGTGTGTCCTATACTACAGTTTTAGGTCCCAAAAAAGAGGCTGCGAGCCTAATGTTGTCTACCGTGCGCAGTGGCAAAATTTGTGCTTCTACTAAAAATTTCTAACCATATAACACATTGCTGAACTGGGAGTCGAACCCGAGCCCTCACGCAAAGCAGTCGCATTCACTTCCACAGCGCCACTGAAACGAGCATGCATTGCTGTTGTCAAAACAAATTAAAAATCAAAAATTCTTTATTTTCAACTATTACTCGTACAAGGTAATATAGATAGGGTTTGGGTGCTCTTCTGTCAAGTTAAAAAAACCTGTGTTAGAAGAGTCCTCTTGTCTATGGCATGCATTGTAATAATGTAATAGAATAACTAACCAAATGAAGCCTATTTGAACGAACCTCGATATTGATACGCGCAGATAACACCAATTCGATACCGACTGATGATCAACAATCGAAGGGTCGCAGTCATGAACAATACTTTACAGAACAATATTTGTTTGTACGTATCCCAATTTGTACAAACATGACAATTTGGAGGCTTTTATTATTTTGTTGACATCGAAACACGGGGAGAGCCCGTAGGAAGGTCAAAAATACGTATATATGTATATGGCTATACAAATTTGTAATTATCTGTTTATTCAACGTCATGCTTATAATCTAGGGATATACCTACGATTATCGATTTAGGCCTGGTTCCTAAATTCAACAAACCAGTAATTTTACCCGCAGAAAGTCGATTTATGACATATCGACGATTAAAAAGCTATTTGACTTCAGCGTCATTTTATGCGATAATGACTTATATACATATTTGAAATCAGATGAATTTGCTAATTTCAAATATGTATATAAGTAATTGTCGCATAAAATGGTGCTTAAGTTAAATAGCCTTTCAGCCGTCGATATATTCTATGAAATTATGTTAAAATGTAACAGTCCGTAGCTAAAACAATTCTTTTCCTGAATACATATATAATATAATAATATTCTACTACATACACACAACACCATCTAGCCCAAACTAAGCAGAGCTTGTACTATGGGTACTAGACAATGGATAAACATACATGTATACTTTTTTTTTGTAAATGTATACATATTATACATAGAAACACCCAGACCAAGACAAACATCCATGTTCATGCACACAATGTATACCGGCCTAAATGATTCGACTATATTATTTTTATACAACAAACAAATTTGAATGGCTACTTTTGTAGAAGATTTAGTGTTATTACTGAAATTAAACAATCATCAATCAAGTATTTGATAAATTACCTCTTGATTAATATACATATACCAATCGTTTTATTATGATGTGTGTTTTTTGAAATGATTAATAAATTTTATGTTATTATATTTAATATATAGAATAAACATTATTATTATTGTATAATAAGACCTAACAATAAAATAGTAATTATTAAAATAAGACCAAAACATAACGAAATACGCTATACACTAACTCTCAAACCAAACTGAAATACGCTTCACGCATCAAAACAACATCAACAAATCTTCAATCAACGTCCTCTGGTCGCTATATATAATCGGACGCACTTGTTCCTGGAGACGGTGATGGTCACTCGCTCCTGTGACGTCACCCACCTTGACCGACTCCCACCAGGAGACAGGAGACAAGAAACAGATCGCGGATTCAGTGTATGTAGGGAATTAACTTGTTAATTGAGTTTGATCATTGTATTTGTGTTGTTGTGTTATGTTATTAATCATGGCGCCATGGCAGGCACGGCGCCATGTTTTCGCTTACCGAAGGTAGTTTAATTACCAAATGGACAAAAAGAATTCTGGATTTCCTCAGTAGCAACGCTAAAGCACGGATGTTACATTGGTAAAAATAGTATTAACAGGACGCTGAGGTTTTGATTCTCATACGAAATAAAAATGGAATTAAATATAATGACCAACAAAAATAGTAATTGCGCAGCAAAATATGCTTACTAAAATAATCATAACGAGCACATATACGCCTCAAATCACTGCATTCCGTCTCAGAAGGGTTAGGTTATGTTAGGTTCCTTCTTAAACCCACCCAAAAATAGGAGCCCTAGGGGCTCCGTTGACTTATTTTGATCTCTTTAAATATATTGTGGTTTTAATTTTGGTGATCATTTACTATTTTTGACTGTTATATTTACTATATCTGGTGATAAGTTAAACATAAGCCGATAAAAATTATATAAAATTATAATAAGTTGTTCTAAGTCTCCGCGTTCTTTTATAATTGTTGCAATGGGTGTAAAGGATATCAATGTAATACAAGGCTTAGCTCTAGAGCACTCTATTCTTTATTGAAATTAAACTACTATATACGATTCACATTCAGCAGCCATGGTCACGGAGAGTCTCCTCGTGACCATGGCTGCTGAAAAGCAACCGAAACGTCGGGAAAAGTGTAAACTTAAATATAAATAGTTTTAATAATTTAATTAGCTTAAAATTTGTAAAGTTTAATAGTAGTTTAGTAGTGTAATAATTTCTAAATTATTTAATAAAGTGTTAAATAAATAACGCGACATTCGCGTAAACAGAAGACAATATTACGTAAATCACTCTATTCTTTATTTAACTTTACAGATTGCATAAGCAACATTTACCTATTAATTATATATAGCATTCCAACAATTGTTAACCTATCAATTGTTAGTAAGTTTATCTAAAGAGTTATGATTTCTAGAAAGATGAAATCTTATTCCTAAAGGGCTACATTCGTGCAAGTGTCTTATATGTCCGGTGTATGTATAAGATATCTGGTGAATACCAATACCGCATCAGCATAACAATTTAAATAGTCCCAACAAATATTATAAATGCGAATAGGACTTTGTTTGTTTGTCACGCCGGCACCCGTTAACTACCCATCCAATCATCATAAAATTTCGCAAACACATTGTCATACATACATACATACATAAATTCACGCCTGTTTCCCAGAGGGGTAGGCAGAGACTACGGATTTCCATTTGCTACGATCCTGACACACTTCTCTGGCTTCATTCACTTTCATAACATTCCTCATACACGCTCGCCGGTTTAAGGTGCTCTTAACTTGCCCTTTATCCAGAACGTCTCCGATCTGATCGAGAAACGTTCGCCTAGGTCTTCCCCTTGCAACTGTTTCATTCACACTAGCCTTATAAACTTTCTTAGTCAGTCTTTTCTCGTCCATTCTTTCTACATGCCCAAACCAACTTAACATACCCTTTTCTATTCTCGTCACTATATCCACTTTTATGCCGCATCTCTCTCTAATCACACTATTCCTTATTCTATCTTTCAGAGTTACACCACATATATTTCTCAGCGCTCTCATTTCTACAGCATTTATTCTGCTCTCATGCTTCTTTGTCAATGGAACAGAAACAGACATAGAGTACCTTTCATCTAGAAAAAAGTACTGTGCCTAAACTAACGTACATTTAAACGAGTGAAGCCCTGAGCAAAATCTAGTTACAATATATAGACAAAGTTATACGAAGGTTGTCTAAAGGTGTAGATTAATTCAGGTGCCCTATATTCGGCCCAAGGACATTCGGTGGAGATTACAGACCGCATCTTACAGCTCACCGGCCACGCCATAAACGACAGTGACGCCCAGTAATTACATCCAAGGGCGAATTCCAAGTTGTTCCCTCAGAGAATATTGCATTGGCGAGTTTGGGATGCTGCCGTGAATTACAAATAGAACGAGAATTATTGAGATTGAGGGGAGAAATATACACGTAGTCATACAGACGCTGAAATCTTTATATTAATACGTGAAGCAAAAACTTTGTACCCCTTTTTACGAAAATTGCGCGGACGGAGGAGTATAAAATTTGACACAGTTATCGTTTATATGGAGAAGGAGTGGCGAATCCTAATATTTATATAAAATATGCGTTAGAAATACATTAAATTAACGAACAAGCACTACACGCACACAACCATGCATTTGACACACGCAGTCGAAGCGCGTAACTATGGTTACATATGTAAATCAATATAATTAATGACGTATATCAGCAATATCTTACAGTCAAACTTTGGTCGAATTTCGAGCATCAGGCGACCGCTAGTATTTATAAACATTGCATGTCTGGACGTTCTTGTAATATTCTCGAAGATATGTGAAATCTGCCTGGCGCTTGTAACCAACAGTGGGATAGTTTATATACTCTTCTTCTCCCTAGCCTTTATTATTCCCAAGTCACTTGGGGTCGGCTTTTCTGGTCTAACCGGACTTGACTGGATATCAGTTTTTACACAGAGCGGCTGCCACCTGACCTCCGCAACCCGAAGGCTAACAATATCCTAAGGCTAGACCAGTGTCAGGATATTATAGATGTTCATGGCAGCCGGGACCGATGGCTTAACGTGCTCTCCGAAGCACGAAGCAGGCGATAATTGTCAATCAATACGCACATAATTTCGAAAAGTCATATAGCTTCCGAAAGTCAGAGGTGCGCGACGTGGGTTCGAACCCGAGACCATCTGCATTGCAGTCTGTTGGTCTTTCCACTGAGCTATCGCTGCTTATTATTTCTACAGAATCAAAAATATTTTTGTGTTGCGCTTACACGTGAGGCACTTGTGTAGTCTCGAGTTCAATTGTCTGAAATAATTTTTACGAATAAAAGATGTCTGTTTATGGTTACCTAGATGATTTTACGCGATATTATATCCATTAATCATCTGTAAAAATATTCATCTAAATGTTCATAGTATTAACTTAAATTAATAATTATTTTGTATCCCTTAACCACCTGCATACCTACTGTGGTATTTTACTTGTACAACTTATCAATTAATGATAAATGAACAAACTTGCCGGCTGCTAAATACCACACTTTGAGAGTAAAGTGGCGTGAGAGTTTGAACACTATAATAGCGTTTAGTTCGGTGCATAATTAATATTTCTAAAATCGGCAACGCGGGCGTAATATCATTTTGCAAAACCTTTTTTTTTACGTGCTTTGACGCATACCCCTCCGCGGGGGCGGGCGAAGGAGCCATGTCGGACTCACCGGGGTAAAAAAAAGATGGTAATGATGATAAGAATGGACCTCCCGGTAATACCGACTAAACCTACCACGGTGTTCTTCGACAAAACCGCAATCGGCGGGGCCGCGCGAATCATTTTCACATGCAGTCGCGACCTCGCCGTGGTTTCGGCCCACCGTATGTTATAATGATATCATCAGTTATATAATATCATCGTAGTCTATATTCATAATTGTGTAACGGCTTAACATCATGTATATTTATTGCCCACCTTAGTTATATAATAAATAAACTAATTAAAATAATATTTCAGAATTTTAACTACGCTAAAATAGCGAAAAATTGTTGGCCAAAACTTTAGTTTGGAATTACGTAATTAGCGTTCTTATTTATAACCACCACTAACTTCAACGTAGCCAAACACACTAATGCCAAATTGCATAACAAAATATTTATTGCGACATAAAGTTTGAATACTACCTCTGACGAATCAATAAATTTCTTACATTTTTATGATAAACTTTTATATAGAACGAAATAAAACCGAAGACTGCCTCGTGAGTCTGCAGTAGAAAATAAATACTATTATAACGTAAACTACCGACTTGCCCATGCTTCGCACGGGTAGTACAAAACCTTAACAAATGACACCTAAACCTTCCTCATGAATCACTCTGTATAGACAGAGTGATTCATGAGGAAGGTTTAGGTATAGACCTACTCTATATGTCTATTATATAGTGAAAACTGCATGAAAATCCGTGCGGTAGGTTTTGAGTTTATCGCGAAAAAACAGACAGAAAGACGCGGCGAGCGACTTTGATTTATTATATTTAGTGACAAGCGACACCGACTCAAGCAGCAGTAAGGCTAGCAGTATTGCAGTGCAGGCGTCACTCGATTGTCAAAAATCGCTCGCGAACACGAAGTACTTATACGTAGCTTTGGTACAGCGTTGTCTACGTCCTGTAAGATGAGCTCCGCGCTACGATTAGACCGGTGCTTCCGTAACGAGGTGTCGAGAGTGTTAAACCGGGTTAGAAGGCAGGATTGTTATTAATAACAACAGATTCGGCAGACGGCAATACATTCTGCTGCCTATAAAGAGGGATCAAAAAATGTTTGTAAAATTATGCATGTAATACAATTGGCTTATCCTTTCGGGAATATTCAGGTATGAATTTATAAGGTATAAGGGATTATGTCTGTATAAGGGATACTGTTTTGTTGTTTAACGTTTATACGTATGTATACTATTTGAAATGGTGATAGCGCAGTAGCAACGACGTGGAACTTGACTACGTGACGAAAAGAGTATAGATTTGAGTCTCACAATCTCACGTAGTTTATTATTGGTTTATAATTATAACAAGACTTTGAGTGAATGAATGAATGAATTATTTATTTGCAAAACATGGGTACATAAAGTTCTTAGTTACATTACATATTGTCCTTGCCACATTTAGCCAATTTCGGCAGGCAAATATTATGTTTTAATTTTGTATATCATGCATAAAGTTTAACACATTATCACTGTAGTCAGAAACATTAAATATTTTAATTTACAGATACTCGTAATAGAGTTTATGAGACATGTTTTACAATATTTTTATGCTACATGCTATACAATATTTACCCTACTGAAATGTTTTCTATTAACTATCTGTAACTTATCATCCTAAAACTCGCACAAAGACTAATAAATTTTTTTGTGTAACATTGCCAGTAGGTAATATTGTCTTCTGTTTACGCGAATGTTATTCATTGAAATTAAACTACTATATACTATATCCGTATATAGTAGTTTAATTTTAATTGCCAGTAGGTATTTGTCGGCCTCGATGGCGTAATGGTTAGTGTAACCGACTGCTACGCCTGAGGTCGCGGGTTCGATTCCCGCACAAGTCAAACATTTGTGTGCATGAACATGAATATTTGTCTTGGTCTGGGTGTTTCTATGTATAATATGTATGTATTTAAAAAAAAAAAAAAAGTATATATGTATGTTTATCCATTGTCTAGTATCCATAGTACAAGCTCTGCTTAGTTTGGGCTAGATGGTGTTGTGTGTATGTGGTAGAATATATTTATATATTTTTTGAATAGACATATATTATGTATATTACGTATACTGGTCGGTAACATATTATAAATAATTGAGGCCAATAGAAAATGAGGCCATACAGAATATGCTCTCATGCTTTAAGGTAGTATTACTTTCAGTAATGTGATGCTATATATCTCGTGTAGTCGCATCGCGAAGTCCCCACAGAAGTCTCATTGAATTTGTTTTTGTCTATTTTGTTCTCTGGTCTTTGGTGGTTAACCGATAGTAATTAGAATAAGTAGGTACTACCTACTCGTAAAATTGTTGTTGTTCTAAATACACAGCATTTGAATAATAATACCGTTAGACCGTCATTCGGCTTCCAGATAATTCGGCAATTATGACAAACTAAATAAAAAGAACTTATAAAAATAGATAATAATTATAACATCCCTGATCTTCAACTGACCTTAATAAGAACGGTGACCATGATCCACCACACCGGTGCGGTTTCACAGACTGCAGCTTTGAGAATATTCTGCTAAACTCCCAGACAAGCAGATTATCTCTCAAAGCTTTCCTTCACCGTTAACGCAAACGATTCTAAACAATTACATACGCTCATACTTAAAAAAGTCAAAGTGCATACCTTTGGATGGAACTGGTGATACCTCTAGTTGGCAGTCTAACTGTCTACCAACTAAGCTTCATGCTACAACAAGAAATAATTACGGGCAAAATTACAACCATACTTGCCATGGAATTGAAACTTGACATCTCTGCGTAATATCGATCTACCTATAATGCTATTGTTGCGAGACGACATGTAAAAATAGAACGAGCTATGAATTATAATGATGCCAGTTTATCTTCTACTGTATGTTTGATACAGTATACTGTTTGAAGATACGATTACACAAACTAGTACAATAACCGTAATAAACCTGTTTATGCTTTGAACAAGCCACGCTTAAGGCAACCTCATACAGTGCGTACTATGATGGAGTGTATCAAATCAAAGGTTTTCTTAGTGCGTGATCCACTTATGAGGTTACAAAAGCAATTAAAATAATAATACAATCACAACTCTAACTAATTAAAATGTGAACTACTAAATAACTAGATTTTTTCCTACGGCTTCACTCACGTAAATGTCGGTTAAGTTAGTAAGTAAGTTAGTGCTGGTACAACCAGAAAAAACTATTGTTACTTTTTCTGGATGAAGTTATGTCCTTTTCTGTTCCCCTGACAAAGGCCCAATTTCTTTCCCCCTTCCCGCTCCTTCTCCTTCCAGTGGGAAGTAGAAGGAGCGGGAATGGGGATCCTTTCCTAAAGGGTCGGCAACGCGCAGGTGATGCCTCTGGTGTTGCTGGCGTCCATCGGCTACGGTGACCACTTACCATCAGGTAGGCCGTATACTTGTTTGCCAGTTTAGTTGTATAAAAAAAGTGTATCCGCATACACGTTGTCATCATCATTTCATGATAATCGGTCGAGTAAATAGGGAGTGTATGCGAAACAAACAATCAAACTAACATTCGCATTTATAATATTAGATAGGATTGAGATGACATTCTGTGTCAGATGACAACTTAACGTCCAGAAATGTGACCATATTCAAACGTAGAACGGCGCATCAATTATTTAAATCTTTAGGTCAGCGCCGTATTTAACGGCTTTTCATACACACATATCATATGCGATACACATAAACTCAACGGCCATAACAGAAACTATTACGCCGAGATTATAGAGTGTTTACGGTGCTCGTGAAACAGCATACAGCCATATTGATTAAACTTTTATGAGTATTGCACTGTAAAACTCACGGTTCATCGGTTTATTAATAAAGATCACTAGTGCGAAAACTTATAATAAACGCAGCGTTATCCGCGAGGTAAATGGCGTCACGTCAGCGTGAACGACTTTAGAACTCACAATTGATTATTTCACCTATTTTTATTACTGTGTCATATCAGACATGCAGTATGCCCGAAGTGTAATTAAACGTCTTTATACGTAAAATTTCGCCATTAACGTGTTTAGGTACCAAGTTACACGGAGTGCAACCATTTAGCCGTCTGTGCCGATATTGAGATTTTTGAAGCAGTAATACCTACCTAAAAACAACAATTATCGCCTGCTCCGTGCCTCGGAGAACACGTTAAGCCGTCGGTCCCGGCTGCCATGAACATCTATAGCCGTTGTTATTTATTATATATAAAAGCCGACCCCAAGTGACTTGGGAATAATAAAGGCTAGGGAGAAGAATGCCTACCCAAAAAGCACATTAAAAGTTATCACATTTTACAAATTATCTGCTTACAGATTTAATTATAAGTAATCTGTGGCAAATGTAGTGGCAATGTAATGCTGTGCATGAGATCTCGGGTTCGAATCCCGGGTCGGGCTAACAAAAAGTTATTGGGTTTTTCTGTTGAGAAATCGCGATATCAGCCCGGAGTTAGGAAGTTAGCGGTGTTAGACACCCCCAAGCCTCGGAAAGCACGTAAAGCCGTTGGTCCTACGCCTGATCTCTCTCCGGTCGTGTCGGATTACCGTGCCATCGGATCATGAGAGTTAGGGATCAGAGAGTGCATTTGTATTTGCGCACACGCTTGTGCACTATAATATCTCCTGCGCAGATGGCCGGTCTCCGTTAAGATTCGCCGCCGTGACCGAAATTTGGTCTGGAGGACATTATTATCCTCCTTATATTTTAACATGTTCAATAAAAAAAAAATTACTTAATTTTCTCTGTGACTTAATTAACCTATCCGTCAATAAATTTCCATCCTTCGGGAACAGTATTTTTTCTGTATACCCTTTGTCTTTTTCTGTACCCCTGACAACGTGTATGTCAAGTGCGAGGTCCAGAATTTGTGCGTAAAAGCGAAAGAAACAAACAAACTCACATCCGCATTTGTAATATTAGTTATGGTTATAAATGTGTGCTCTTATGGCCAGTCCTACAACTAATAATTAAATGTTATCCGAAAGATAAATCGTATGCTGTCTCACTCGTGTTAGGTTAAAGAATAGAGATGCAGCAGACGTACGGCTTACTCTCACCAGTGCCACAGCACCGAGTGTTGTGGGTTCGAAAAGGGATAATTATTATTTGTGTACTTCACAAGTGATTTTTGTGAAGATGGATTATTGTGTCCATCCTACCAATATCATAAATGCGAAAGTTTGTGTGGATGAATGTATGTATGTATGTTTGTTACTCTTTCACGCAAAAACTACTAGACCGATTGCGATGAAACTTGGTATGTAGATAGCTGAAGACCTGAATTCACACATAGGCTACTTTTTATTCCGATATTCCCATGGAAACGGGACTTACGTGGGTGAAACCGCGGGGAAATACTAGTATTATATGTTTGTAAAGTCTCAGTAATGTGTAATAGCGAACGTGCATAAAGATTATAATGGAAGTGATTTATATACTTCCACTAGTTCTATAACATTATTTATTCAAGAGAGCTATAGGTCAAGATCGTAGCAAATAAAAGATCTTTGTTTCTGCCTACCCCTGATAAACAGGCATTAGTCTACATAAGTATAATTTTACGTATATTATAATATAAGTTATAATAAACACTGTAAAGTCCAACGACGTTCTACAAGGTTTTCTATATTTTGACCTGAATTTAATACTTTATTCTGAGTCTAAGTGCCGGCTGCGGCCAGACCCGGCTCTGACCGCTGTTTACATATTCAAGGAATTTCACAGACCGCCCTTTAAAGATATCATTCATGTTCCTGACAGTCCTTGTTCTCAACCAAACATTTACATTCAGCATACAAAGAAAATCACAAAGATTTTCTTACTATCCATATTTTACTAATAGGTATTTATGATTACATACTACTCCACTCTCGCTTGTAGCGTGATATTATTTAACTTTTATAAGGTCTACCGAATCTAAATAGCGCACCTCTGACTTTCGGAAGTTATATGATTTTTCGAAGTTATGTGCGTATTGATTGACAATTATCGCCTGCTCCGTGCCTCGGAGAGCACGTTATGCCGTCGGTCCCGGCTGCCATGACAGTCGTAATTGGGAAGTCAGTGCCCTATAATATCCTGACACTGGTCTAGCCTTAGAGTATCGTTAGCCTACGGGTTGCGGAGGTCAGTGGCAGCCGCTCCGTGTAAAAACTGATGTCCTGTCAAATCCGGTTAGACTAGAAAAGCCGACCCCAAGTGACTTGGAAATAATAAAGGCAAAGAAGATAGATTTACTGTAAAATATCTGTAAGTGCCTGGACTATAAATTTCTTATTCACATCATTATAACAATAAGCCCTGAAAATTATTATTTTGATTCTTCTAGTCTCCGTGTTAACAACCAAAACGTCGGAAAATGTAAAATTAAATCTAAATAATTTTTATAATTTAACTATCCTAAATTGAATATTATTTTATTTCATAATTAAATAAACGGCGCGATAAAATCCACACAAAGTATTTTTAGTATTTCAATTATTCTTCGTTTAAATAAGCAGCGATAGACCAATAGTTTCGGAATAACGATCAAAATGTTGTGAGTTCGGAATCTATTCATGGCACTGTTAATATGAATACTAATACTACAATCAACATCAAGCTTAACGGTGGGGTAAACAAGAATAATATTATTATGTAACACAAATTGTTAGCTTCACTACACCACTACATATTACAAAATGAAGTGTCCCGCCGCGTCTGTCTCTCTGTTCGCGATAAACTCAAACACTACTAAGCGGATATTCATGCAGCTTTTTCCGGGTTTTCTTGAGGAAGGTTTAAGTGTATAGGTAATTTGTTTAGGTTCGCTCCTACTTCTTTCACGGGTAGTACAAAACTACCCGTGCGAAGCCGAAACGGGACGTCAGTTTTAAATAAACATAATGTGTTGTTATATGTTAATTTTAATCATCTATATACTAAAGAAACACGGGTGTTTGATTATGCATATTCTGTATTGTATAGAAGGAATTTTTCCCTGCGAAATGAAGCAATCACACTGGTACGAGCAGTATTGTTACCGAATCGCTAACAAAAGACGCTGAGTTCAAGAAATAAGTAGTGTTTTGTTATAGCAGAACAATGTATACTGTATAAAAATTTTCTTAGTTGTAAACCCGGTGGCGCAGTGGTATTGAATGTGACTGCTGTGCATGAGGTCACGGGTTCAATTTTCCGGGAATTGCACGGAAGGCGTATCTCTTAAACCATTAAGTGGTCGTTTCACGACTGCGACTGCGCCAAGTCTTATGGGTTCGACCCGATACGGAACAAAAAAATGTGAAATACTTGTTCCAAGTCTCGGTGTTCTTTGTTACCGTTGTTTCAATGTTTCTAAAGTCCCCCACGACACAGGAATTTTACGCAATGCGAGAATTGTCCTTTTAAAACGAAGAAAAAAGTGTTATTGTTTTTTATGAAGATATATATATGCCCAATGGCACTGAGCCTGGAAGTACGGTCGGTAGACGTTACCCAACCTATTGAATACCGTGGAGGATGTGCAACATTTGCTGATGGAGTGTGCAAAGAACCGAAATGAAAGAGAAACGATCATGAGGAAGTTTAAGCTAAATAAGTTATATATGGGCTTAATCCGGACTATAATGTCCCAACCCAGGTCTGCTCTAGCAAAACAACTTTGTAGCTTGGCGGTAGTTATTAATCTATAACTCACTGTTATTATTGTTAGATTTATATTTTGCTTTTTGTGTTAAACTTATGTAATGATACAATGGAGTTGGCACAGCCGCACAGCAGGAGTTTTTATCCACAAGATAAAAACTCCCAATTATTTAATAAAGATTAAAAAAAAACCTATTAAATTTAATCTAAAACCATAGCTAGTGAATTCTATACTAATATAATAAAGCTGAAGAGTTTGTTTATTTGTTTGCTTGAACGCGCTAATCTCAGGAACTACAGATCCGAATTGAAAAATTATTTTACTCTTGGATAGCTCATTCTTCGAGGAAGGGTATAGGCTATATAACATCACGCTACGACCCACGGGGACGGAACAGTTATCATAAATGCGGGTGAAACCGCAGCCACATCTAGTGTAAGTATAATACAAATCTGGGTGACTAGTCCGAGTTGTTTTCACGTTAACGCGAAGGAAATGTTTACCGTGTTTCGTTCTCTGATTGGTTAAAAGCTTGGAGCAGGCCAATCGGAATGCCGAACGTCATGATCTTGTCTATCGCGTTAACTTAGAAACAAATCGCACTAGGCACTCTGACTACTACTTCAGTGAGACATGAGGCTATGTTTTTGTTTTCTTTTTTTAATATAACCAAGTTGGCAAACACGCGTAGGCCCTACGTACCTGAGGGTAAGTGGTCACCGTAGCCACACCAGAGGCATCATTTGCGCGTTGACGACCCTTTAGAAAAGGAAGGAAAAAAGGAAGTGGAAAGGAGAAGAAGCGGGATGGGGTATAGAGGGTGATTGGGCCTCCGGCACTCTCACTCACCGAACGAAACACAACGGTAGGAATACTGCTATTTCACGTCGATATTCTGTGAGATGGTAGTCCTTGTCCGATTGAGCCAGCCCATTCATGCTGAAATCAGCGAGGCTCTACTACCTTACAATATATATATATATATATATATATATATATATAAGTACTTCAAACAAAATAACCAGCAATAAAATTCCTTTTTCATAGTTTCAGTTCAAAAACACAAGACGAAAATAATAAAACAGACGAAGCTCCATTTTCCTTATAATATATTTTTCAAGTGATATTCTACAGATATTTTCACTAGGTTCCCGTGTATCTTTCCTTTTGTTCAGCTACGAACGTAAAATAATACACGACGTTTTATTTCACAAACGGAAAAAAGTGAGTACATGAGATTTGACAAACCACAGATTCTCGCTAAAGAACACCGATTCCTGCCAAGGATGCTTCGCGAGGCTATTGAAATTAAAAAACATCCCAATTTCAATAGAGAAGATGGTTGGAATGTACCACCAGCTTGGGATCCAGTACTTCAAATAGTCAAACCCAAGAAGAAACAAACCACAGCTAGACTTCATGATACTTTGAGCTCATTCTGCGTAAATAGAAACACCAATAATTAAATTATGTTCAGGTACTTTGAAATAACTACACTGGAACATTGAGACAACTACCATCTTAGTCTCCCCGTGACCATGGCTGCTGAAAAGCACCCGAAACGTCGGGGAAAGTGTAAACCAAAAATAAATAGATTTAATAGTTTAAATAATTTTATTAGCTTATAAATTAGTCAAATAAAATCAATAGTAGTAGTAGAGTAATATTTTCAAAATTTTGTAATACAGTGATAAATAAACAACGCGATAAAATCCGTATATAGTAGTTTAATTTCAATGAATAACATTCGCGTAAACAGAAGACAATATAAAGTGAGTACACTTTCGTACCTACATGAAGGCCGTAGGTACCTACATAATGTTAAAGTGAAAGATCATTTATTCATTTAAGTCACAAAGTAACACTTATGAACGTCAAAATATATAGGTTAGTGAGTTTATAAGATCCATATGTATAGGTATGTATAATTCATAACGGGTACTAAGACGATCATGCATGTTGTTTATTTTTTGATGGCCGACGTTTCCTAGTTAAATAATTTGTGAGCTGTATTTAAAACTGAGACCTTTCTGTCATCGCACATGTCTTGTAAAACTTCTACTAATTATAACAAATTACAAAGTAACTTTTCGTCTTCTGTGTGTGTGTTTGTAATTAAACTCCTCCTAAACGGCTGGACCGATTTTGATGATTTTTTTGTGTGTGTTCAAGTGTAGAAAAGGTTTATTTTTTTTTCGTGTGTACAGTACAACGTCTTTCGGATCCGCTAGTATACATATATAAATCTTCTGTGCGTGTGTTAGTAATTAAACTCCTCTTAAACGGCTGGACTGATTTAGATTACATTTTTTGTTTTTTTTTTCTTGTGTCCAGGACAACGTCTTATAAAATATAATAAATCTAGATTTGACCCGCGGCTTCGCTCGAGTGAATGTAGGTTACGTTAGATGAGTAACAGTATTTATTTTTCTGGATGAAGGGTACACTATGTCTTTTCCTGTACCTCTGACAACGTGTATGCGAAATTTCATGATGATCGGTCGAGTAGTTAAGGCGTGAAAGCGTAACAAACCAACAAATCAAACAATCACACATTCGCATTTATAATATTAAGTTATGATATTTTTCAAGTTGCGTTAAGCTTACTTTCATTTTGTTAAAAATATATGTTATATTATATTAGCTCAGCCTGTAAAAATATGTGTGAATAGAAGAACTGAAGCGAGCCTAATTTTATACGAGGGAGATATTTTTAAATTATTTTAGTCGATTACGTAGAAGCGGCTTAATCGATAACAATCGTCTTTGAAATTTCATCTGTCTTGTCCGACAACATGCAAAAACCACTGAATGGATTCTGATGCAGTTTTAATTTAGTTAATAGTTTGGAATGTCAATTAAACTAGCGGTCGCCTAGTGCTCTAAATTCGACCAAAGTTCGCCTGTAAGATATTGCTGATATATGTATGTATTGTTATATGTAACCATAGTTACGCGCTTCGACTGTGTGTGTTAAATGCATGGTTGTGTACGTGTAGTGCTTTTTCATTAATTTAATGTATTTCTAATGCATATTTTATATAAATATAAGAATTCGCCACTCCTTCTCCATATAAACTTTAACTATGCCAAATTCCATACTCCTCCGTCCGCGCAGTTTTCGTAAAAAGGGGTACAACGTTTTTGCTTCACGTATTAATACATAGATTTTACACCACGTTTTATTTAATTACGATTATCAGAAACTGACTGCTCGAAAGGCGTAGTGATTTAGGTGCGCCGCTGTCACTGCGTCGAGTATTGTGGGTTCGAATCCCACACGGGACAAAAATTTGTGTGATCCACAAATTGTTATACCAACTCTGGGTGTTCTTTGTGTCCGTTGTTTGAATGTTTGTAACGTCCCCCGCGACATAGGAATTATTTCTAGTACGGAAATTATCTTTTTAGAGAGAACAAACAGACACATATATGGTGCTAAACTCAAAGTAAATTAAATCACTGGCGAACCTTTCTACATCTTATTAGCCCAGTCTATAAACGCAGCAGAGCAGGTTTTCTCATTATGAGAAAAGTTACCACGTCTACCACGCCGGCCCAGTGCGGATTGGCCTCGATGGCGTATTGGTTAGTGTAATCGATTGCTACGCCTAAGGTCGCGGGTTCGATTCCCGCACAAGACAAATATTTGTGTGCATGAATATGGATGTTTGTCTTGGTCTGGGTGTTTCTATGTATATGTACGTATTTACAAAAAAACAAAAGTATATATGTATGTTTATCCATTGTCTAGTACCCATAGTACAAGCTCTGCTTAGTTTGGGCTAGATGATGTCGTGTGTATGTGGTGGAATATTATTATTGGCAGACTTTACACATGTTCGTAAACATATTACGAAATACTTAGACATGCAAGTTGCCTCACAATGTTGTCCTTCACAGTTAAAGCGAGTGATAAATTTTTTATTATTATTCCCCGTTATTCACGCAGGTGAAATTGCAGTCTATTTTAGTATAGGCTAAGGAAAAGTCTAAGTCAGAGCCAAAATCTTTATTTTCATAATAAATAACAATTTAAAAGAACTAAAATCACGCTTTAAAAAGTAGAAAATAATTTAATAATTTTAATGCAAAAAGCGTGGGGTGCTTTCTAAATATTTTTATAACACCGTTATTTTTAAAAATATTTTTTCTAAATTATTGCCTTGTCATCGGTCCTCGATAAGTGGTGCAAAGCTTCAAATCAATCCGTCGGTTTGAAAGTGGTGAAAATCACGTTCAAAGATTCCGTTACATAGATACATACAAACCAAGCTAATAAAAGCGTGTTAAAAATGATTTGACATTTATTGGACACGTCAGTTTAAAATATTATTTATAATATGATGAAAAGGAAATAAAAATGTAGCATTAAAGAAACCCAGCTCGGGAAGTAGAACTCTCATAAGAAGAAACTGGCAAAAAAAGGTAATATTCTATCACATACACACAACACCATCTAGCCCAAACTAAGCAGAGCTTGTATTATGGGTACTAGGCAATGGATAAACATACATATATACTTTTTTTTTGTAAATACATACATATTATACATAGAAACACCCAGACCAAGACAAACATCCATGTTCATGCACACAAATGTTTGACTTGTACGGGAATCAAACCCGCGACCTTAGGCGTGGCAGTCGATTACACTAACCGCTACGCCATCGAGGCCGCCAACGTCAGGTAGTGTATAACATTTTAAAACAACGCAACTAACAAAGAAAATCTCATGATACTTTTGTTAACAATGAGAAACATTACATTTTATTACAACAACAAGCCGTTTTAAAACCAGTGGGCGAAGGCACGTGTCCACGTGTTTATTTAAATATTATGACCATTTATAGCAGGAGTTTGCAAATGACGTAACATAACAATACACCTTCATATTCTTTAAAGGCCAGAAGCTAAAGAGTTCTTTAAGCAGTGGTATAAAACACAAAAGCAGCAATATCCTAGTGGGAGACTGTCGGACTGCCATAGAGAGGCAGTGTCTCGGGTACGATCCTAAGCGCGCAGCTCTGAGTTTTCAAATCTATGTGCGTTTTAATTAGTTTATTATCTTGCTCCAACGTTGAAGGAAAATATCATGAGGACATTTGCATGAGAGTTCTCCATAATGTTCTCGAAGATATGTGAAGTCTCCTAATCCGCGCTGGGCCAGGGTAATGGACTTTTATTTATATTCCCATACTGAGAAAAGGCCCAGGACCCGCAGTTATTTATATAAAATACAGAACTTTCGCCTACTATATTAAAGCCTGTTCTTCTCATTGTTTATAAACCTCCGCATTGCTGAACAGAGCAACAGGTAAATGAAAATTTACATTAAGCTATTCAATAGCAGTGGCGCACGGGCGGATGTTACCACCACACAATGGGTTTTTGATTATGTCTGGCATTCTAACAATTGAACATGCGTAACTTTGACGTTATGTAGTGTTAGTTTCTCACTTATTTGGACAAACGTATTTTTATTTTATACTTCTAACCGCTACAGTTAGGAATACATTAAAAAGCAAAGTTTTTTTATGCTCCTGGCATGGCAAACAAGCTTACGGCCCACCAGATTGTAAGTGATCCAACCTGCGCGTTGCCGATCCTTTAGGAAAGGAAGTGGGAAGGAGAAGGAGTGGGGGAAAAAGGGTAATTGGGCCTCCAGCACTTTCACTCACCGAACGAAACACAACAGTAGGAATACTGCTATTTCACGTCGATATTCTGTGAGTAATCCTTCCCCAGTCGAGTCGGCGCATTCATACTGAAGTCAGCGAGGCTTACCGTCTTCTTGTATTAAAGATTGAAATACAGGCGTCTGAAAATATGACCAGTACACGGCAAAAGGATTGCTGTTAAATAGGTTGGTGGTACTTTATTTTTCAAGAGGAATAATGCACATTCTCATAATATCACATACCAAGTAAGCAGTTCGATATGTATTACCACCTGTTTTTTAAGACAATTCATACTCGAGGTAACTTTCCTGTATCCCAAGGGACGTCGCTAACATTCAAACAATAAAACTGGACTGATAAAGAACAAGTTTTTAAAGCACAATAGAAGTGCATAAGGGCGATGTGCCTAATCAAGCAAACAGATAACTGTAGACCCTATTTCAAAAGTCTTAGAATACTAACCGTACCGTGTCTGTATATTTTTGAATTAATACTGTTTATTAGGAGCAATATAAATACATCTGAACATTATAAAAGTAAGCGCCTCAATTATAAAGTATGTTGCCCTCAGCACACAAGCTCCTTAATGACAAACAGTGTTTTTTGTATGGCGCCACGATGTATAATCACTTTCCTAAACATTTATTAGAAATAACGCATATCAGAGAATTCAAAAGTAAAGTTAAACATTTATTGTTAAATAAAGCGTATTATAATATTGATGAATATTTAAATGATGTAAAAATTGTATAAGATGAGCTATATTGTATTATGTACTCTATGACTTATGTATTTATTTAATGAATTATTACTATATTACTTTTGACATTGCTCTGTATTAAATTGATATTTTATTTTAAATTTAATTAATATTTGGTGATATTAACATTTGCCATTTATTAATTTGTTATCAATTAAAATCATGTTAAGATCTATTGCACGCCTTAAGGTAGATAATGGCGAAACATTTTTCTATTGTATACCACAACTCCCCTCGACTTTCCTATCCAGAACAACGCGTGCTGGGCTCAGATGCCATCCTTACACGGTGGAGTCGACTAGAGTGCGTACCAACAAGTTTGGGTCCTCATACCTCTGCCGAACGATCAAGGCATGGAATTCTCTGCCAAGACACGTGTTTCCTTCTTCCTTCAATCCTGGGTCCTTTAAGCGGGGCGTGAAAAAGCACCTTCTCAGGCCGTCAAAGTAGAGACCTCAACATCGCCTCGGCTGCTATGAGGACGATGTGGAGGCCACTGGTCTTAGACCACATGACTGCTTACCATCAGGCGGAGTGTGGTCAAATTAACGTTTTTGCAATAAATGACATTGAATTGTACACCCACACTCGCACAAATATTTGTCGACCAGACAATATTTATTCCGTGTGAGGATGGAAGTTACAAAACTCAGCACAGTGGCACATTATGGTCGCCACTTAAACACTACGAAATCTATGCAATCTAATAAAAAGTATTAAGAGAGAACATGTAATATTGGCTGACCTTGATACAATCTAAAGGATTAGGATGAAGGACGAGAGCGATACGAGTAAGCCGTACAAGTCTTGTGAGTAACCAAGTGAAAGTATATTAAAAATATATATGTTCTAGACCTTCCTTGCGGCTTAACAGGAACAGTGCAAAGAGGGATAAAGTTGCCAGTTACAAACCAAAAAATTCACATTTGTATTAAAACTGCGCCGAGCGAAATGTGCCAAAACAGGCGGTCACAGTTAAGTTGATAAAATCAACACTATATAAAATATACATTTACCATAATAATTAATGTGTTTACAATTACTCCGTGTAAAAACTTAAAATAATTTATATTTTCGCCTACAAAATTATGTAAATTTGCACGAAAAATGCAAAAACGTAAGCTCGTGTTACGTGATTTTTAGATTATAACAGTAGAAATCTATCCTATTTTACAGCTTAAACGAAACATAAATAGTTATAATACAATTTGTCTGTCCCAAATATTTAAGTTATTGGTTGACAATAAAGATACATATATATCAAAAAAGCACTTTAAATCATCCACACAATTTTACTATGGCGGCAGCGCGCCGATTTAAATATCGAGCTCTGTCATTCAGTCCAACGGCGTCTTACGCTCGGCGCAGTCTTAATAATATCAGTAGCTGTAGAGAAACGGTAAATTAATGGCAAGTTTTAATGGTTGCCACTGCTGCTCAACAATTATTGTTTGTGCCGGATCTTAGTATTCCTTGTGGCCGTTGTTTGAATCAGGGATGTTGCGAATATTCGCATCCGCATCCGCAATTGCGGAGCTTCCGCATCGATATGGCCATCTGCATCCGCATCCGCAATAATCAACGCGGATGTTAATGCGGATTCAGATATAGCGTAGGTTACGATAAGAAAGAAATCAGTCGTTCCGTAGTACGTGTTTAATTTATGAACCTTTACAAAAAAGGCTTGAACCTGCGAAGGCGGTGATATTAGAAACTTTTTATTAAATAAGATGAACAGTTTTCATCAACATCCGCATCCGCAATTGCGGAGCTTCCGTATTGATTTGAACATACGCATCCGTATCTGCATCCGCGGATGTGAGTCTTTATATAACCGTATTCGCATCCGCGTAGTCAAAAAATCTGCATCGGCAACATCCCTGGTTTGAATGTTTGTGAAATCCCCGTGATACAAGAATCATTTCTACTGCGAGAGTTGCCTATTCAAGATAAGTACAAAATATCCATAAATGTACGAACGAGAGATGCTGAGTAAAAGATACAACGTGGTCGGGATAGAGAAATCCATAATTTCAAACTAGTAATGCACATTATTGTATTCGAATAATATTCGGATACAGTTGTGCTCAATGTCACATCTACTTTGCATGCTCATCAACGCTGCGCATAATACGTAATAATTATCGTATCAACGATTACACGACTTTCAAATTTATTTCACATTACATTATAGTACATTATCCGTGGACTAACTATGGTAGCTTTTGTGTAAACCATCGCTAACACGCGTTTTTTTATATTCAACGGCAATATTTCGCCATTCCTCAGTACTCCTTTATTTAAGGTTCTGATGAAAACTTCCAAAATCATAGAAATATACTGTAGAATAACTACTTTGCATGGTTGCACGCAGCGGCACAGCGGTGGCCAATGCTCAATTATGTCTGCACCTGACCCATTAAGGACGTAGTGCTCCATATAAAATTCGAGTATGATTCGAGCACATCGGCACACATAGACAAGTATATCCGAAAGTGAGCTAAAAGTATTTATTGTTATTAGACCATCTTGTTTTTAGTAATTTGCAATAAGACTCTGCAAAGCCTTTGGGTGTTAACAGGTGTGAGGATATGTATAGAACTTAAAAACGATTCCATAAAATGATTATTTAGAGCATTCCTGTGGATGGATGTAGCGAGAAATCATGAGGGACATTAAAAAGGTTTTAGATAGTCAGTTGAAAAGGGTTGAAAAGGGATATATCTATCTCCAAACGTCGTTTCCATTAAAGCAATATTTTATCATTTATTCTCTAAAATCTTTTAAAAGGCCATTTATTTTTATTCCAACCTGCGAATGACAGAATTAAAATTAAGTTTTAAAATGAATAGCTGCCGGTCGCCGGCTGTGGAAATTATATTTTTCGAACCGACACAAATAGTATCGGATTTACTTTGAGGTATTTAGCTTATAGTGAATGGACTATTGGAAAGCTGTAGGCAATTTAAACCAGCGTTTTATTAGGGTTGTCACTTTGCTAACTAATCTTTTCACATACTAACAAATCAATTCTAAGGCTAATCCCTGCATTGTGAAGGACTACAAAGATTAAAACAAGAAGAACAAAAATACTCACACTTGTAAATACTATTTGTAAACGACACAATTTTTTAGTCTTGTGTGGAAATCCACCCACAACTCTCAATGCAGATCAGGGGTGATGTGATCACTTAATTCACTGCACCATTCGATTAGTAGCTAATAAATCTATGAGAAAAGGGTACTGTAATAAAACATCCTCGCTGATCTTATGACGGGTCGGTACCCATTGGTCCCATAAATTTCGCACCCCGTGCCCATTCATCATATTTGAGGTGCGCACTCGTCCCCTGATATATTATTTATTTAAAAATCATTTATATTTCCCATTCACTATGCTAATTTAAAAGCACCTGAGCGGGTGCCGAGTCTATAACTTTTAGTCCAGGGGACGAGTGGGTACCTTAAAAATAAATTAATATTGATTGGTCTCCTACCAGGGGAGCAATGGGCATAAGTGCCGAATCTACAACTTTTATTCTGGGGGATGAATGTTTGAGGACCAACGGGTCCCGACCCCTTATGACGTAGATTTATGTTACTGCTTTAAGCTAAGTGAATGAAAAGTTCTAGGTTAAATTCCCAGATTTGCATAAACGGGATGGAATATTCTTTCCAGTAAATATTCTACTTGCTAGAAATAAAGACATTTCCTGCGCTAGGAATGAATCTTATGTCTGTGTGAGACTTTACAAACATTCAAACAACGGCCACTAGAACAACCAGACTCGAAGCAACTATTTATGAAGCACAAATTTTTGTCCCGTATGGAGATCGAACCCAACACTCGAGAATTATGGTAATAGCGACGCGACCACTTTAATAACAAGGCCATTCGTGCAGTCTTATTTTATCTTATCTTAAACACGGGTGCCAGTCAGTGCAGACCGGCGACACTTCGACCCAGTGGAATCTTTTGTGTCGGCTCCAAGATCTATCCTTTAGCTATCTCCTTATGAATGTACTGCATCAGCCGCAGCGTAAACTTCAGAGGGTGAGTTGTAGTCTCTTGTTGAAGTCTTTGTTTGGATATGCCAATCCCATCAAACCCATTCTCAATCCAGCCAACGCGTCACATTCACACAGTAGATGCGATATGGACTTGTTCTGTTCACCACAGGCTCTGCAGATCAGATTGTTTGCCAATCCCAATCTGCACAGGAAGTCGTTGGTGCCAAATTGGCTAGTGAACGCTCCTGTGAGCAGGCATATTTGGCCCCTGTTGTACCCGTAGAGCTTCCGAGTGAAGCCCGTGGCTATGTTTGCAATGAATTTCTTGGAGTGTTCTAGACCCCTGAGGGCCATCCACTCTAGCCTGTGTTTATTATTGCCATGTGCATTCAAAGCTGCCTTGACGGTGCTCTCAGAGAATCCTACGAATGGCTCGGGGCCCACAAACGGTTGCTTCGAGCCCTTTCTGGCTAATTCATCGGCCTCCTCATTGCCCTGCACCGCTGCATGCCCCAAAACCCACACTAGTTCGTGTAGTCAAACCAGGTTCGAGATAAGCTAGCTTGTAATACATACAACTCTACCAAACCCTTCCATCATGGCGTGATAGTTACATTTATAACAAATTATTAAGACTCGTAGATAAGTAATCTCTTTTTAATTATATTTGATTTATTCATGAACTAATTTCATAAGTAACTGTTTCGGCACGTTTTTAATTAAAATTTTGATTGGAAAGGAAATTGAAACACCTACTACGTAAATATAATGTACTATTACACGCAAATATGGTCACACATGTTAAGAAGAACTCTGTACCTAACGATAATTACTCATAATACTTTTTTTATACAAAATTAGTGGTAAATAAGCATTCTGCCCGGCTGGTAGTAAGCGGTTGCAACGGAAACGGTAACGTATATACACTTGCAATTCATGAAATTATACTCTACTAGCGGTCGCCAAGTGGTCGAAATTAGACCATAATTAAGTTTAAAGATCTTTATTAACTCAAAAGAACATATATTCCACTTATTGAGCGTAATAAATTACATTATAAATACAAAGTATTAACAAATATGACAGTAATGCGATATGTTTTGCGAATTGTTTTTTTAAGTTTAAACCTTATTTTATATACCGCGAAATTGCAATAGACGCTTAAGGTATGTAACCATAGTTACGAAGAATCGTATGACATCAACCGAACCATGCCGAAATACTACGAACGCGATTCGACTGCGTGTATCAAATGCATGGTTGTGTGCGTGTAGTGCGTGATTTTTCATTAATTTAATGTATTTCTAATGCATATTTTATAAAAATATTAGGATTCGCCCCTCCTCCTCCATATAAACTTTAACTGTGCCAAATTTCATACTCCTCCGTCAGCGCAATTTTCGTAAGAAGGGGTACAAAGTTTTTGCTTCACGTATTAATATATAGATATCTTATTGAAAATTGCTTTTTTTGTACAACAAAGATGTCATTATTAGCATGCTGTCTATCTAAGCGGTTACTGTATCCTATGTACAATTGCAATTCATAAAAACATATTCTTCTTCGTAACTACTTCTTTATACCACAAATATATAAGAACAAGCACCCTGCTCCCCTGATGGTAAGCCGATACTGTGACCTGTAATCACCTGCAATACAAAGAGTATCACTCGCTTGTTCTTGGCGGTAGAGAAACGTAATAAAGATGGGATGAAAAGAAAGCAATGGGAGATAAATACGACAGCCTTCGACACTTTGACCTACAGCTTCATACGTGACTCGTTCTTACAGCTTTTAAAAGGCAGTTCCAGACAAAAAAAATTCAACAGGAAAACGCATTGACTGATTGATTGAATTAGCAATAACGAAACAAATCACTAGACATGTGTTTGATTTAGACGCGTTTATTAACCAGGCCTTTTAAAAACCAGGTGTTACTCACATGACGAAACTTAGTAACAATTTGACTTCTGTCATATCAGTTGCTGGTAACAGATATATATTCAACCGGCTTATCCAGCTCATTTATACTATCGCCAAATAATTAGCAACGATTTTCACTCGTAAACTTATAGTAATTTTTCTAATAATATAGTGTCAGGTCTGTATGACCGAACGAGTAGCTAGAGGCTTAAGCCCATATTTCGCGAGCTATCTTTTAGAAGAGACAAGTCTATTGCCGACTGTACTAAGCAAACCTTCCTTACAGATAAATTTACCATAATTTATAAAGACTACTCTCGCGTTATGAATGTTTTATGTATTGCAGAGAACTTAACAAGCAATCAAACAACGGACACAGATATCACTCAGGCTAACAACCATTCATATTATTTTAATTATTAGCCGCCAATCGCTTGAGGTTTACTTATTAAAGCTTACAGACGCCGGTGTGCTAGATGTGCAATTAGACCAATAGAGTTGGGTCAACTTTGGCGAGCTGCAATCCATATAATGTGAGAGAATTAGATGTTGAATAAGAAATAGATATACTGAATTGAATTAGAATTTACTTCAGATAATATCCTCCAGACCGAACTTCGGCCACGACGGCCAGTCTTAACGGACTGGCCAATTACGCAGGAGATATTATAGTGCACAAGTGTGTGCACTCTCTGTTACCTAACTCTCATGACCCGATGGGACGGTAATCCGACAAGACCGGAGAGAGATCAGACGCAGGACCAACCAAATATGGACAGTCAATTTTTGACACATAACATATGCAAACATTGTCAAAATTTAACTAACCGTAGCTAAAATAAGTTTCTTAATATAGGAACTAGGCCTTAAACCACTGCAAAATCCCTACATAGATTGACATTAACTAGTAATGTTTATATCGCGTGTTATCAATGCGTTAAACAAACTACTCCGCAAATGAAAAATAAAAACGAATGACAGTAACTAATATTGCGACTCGACGCGCGAAAGCTCTAATGGCAGAGAGATAAAATGAATAGCGTTCATCTGTTAGGGCCAGAGTGCAATAGAGAGAGACGCCTGGCTCATTATGGCGAGGGTATATCGCTAAATAAGCCGTTTTCTCGCACGATAACACTGAGAAAACTTTCCGTACGAATATTCGTATTATTTTAAGAAAAGAAAATATTTATTCTGGCTCACAAAAAGGCACACCCAAAACATGGAGAAATAAATTAAAAATACAAAATAAAACAGAACCAAAGAACAGAACAATATTAAAACTAGAAAATAAAACTAATACTAACACTATAAATTAATTTCTGCTCACTGGCAACACCACACCTTCCGTTTGACTTAACGGAAGTCGAGAATTGCCGCCATCCAAGTGAAGGCATTAATCACACAGACACAAGTATTGTCAGTAAGCAGCGATACAATTACAAACATTCAATTACTAAACTTAACTTTAACTTAAGTTTAAAAAGTAATGAGAAAGTGTGTTTCCCATCAGTGCCAAAATTTGGACTTCGCTCAGGGTACGTTGCAATAGTTAAATCGCAACACTGGTATACTGCGAAATCCATTTTGTTGTATTACATATTGTTATTATAATGATGAAGAAGAACATAATCTCTTATCCTAAGTTCTAGACAAACATCCATGTCCATGTACACAAATGTTTGACTTGTGCGGGAATCGAACCCGCGACCTCAGGCGTGGCAGTACCCTCAACAAATACAATTTATACTTAGTTCATACGATATATGTATGTACATAAATTCCTGAAACTCGAAATGTCCAAAGTGTGAATCATTTATTCAATCGAAGCGCCTTGCGTAAAGCAAAGATTTCTGAGAATCATCTAATATTATATTCTAATATACGATTCACATCTGATGAAGCGGTTCGAAGGGTAAGACTACAATATAACGAACATAAGCTCGGTTTGAAGTACGATTGAAACTTAACACATTCCAGAAACTTGCCGCTGCAGGCACACCAGCGGCCAGACACCATAAGTTTTTAATTATATCTGACATTACTTACCTGATATTTTTATTTTACTGACGTTGTAATGACGTAATCAATTCTTACACGAGACAAAAAATTTTGCTAGTCACATATAGTTGTTCCGAGACTGAGTGTTATTTGTGTCATTTGGACAACATTTGATTGACATTTGTCAACACAGGAGGTCCCTTCTATAGAAAAAAGTAAAGTTGAATTATAAGCTTGACACGATCTGCAGAATGCGTGAATAGTTTCTAGCTCAGTGTTATAAACATAATGGAACGTTTCAAATAATTCCTGCATAACAAGAAAGTAATTCTATTTAAAGAACAGGCATGTGATCATCTTCATCACCTTTAATGCATTGGACCTAAATATGTTTTGCCGCGTCGTCAGGTCTGAATCGCACTTTATGTAATATACTCAGGGTACTTAACGGTTTTTTATACTACCTTATATAGGTATGTGAAATAAAATCACTGTTATTATCCTCGAGGGTTTCAATTTGCGCGCAATGAGTGTGAGTGAAGGCTTCTTGGTTTTTTTTCGCAGGTCATGTTAAATAAATGTTTGTAAGAGACGTTTTAGAATTAGTAGGTTAGAAGGTTTTCTCGTCTGTCCAGTGTCAATTATTTAGATTTCTGCCTCAGTGGCACAACAGAATTAAACGCGACTGCTGTTCATTAAGTCTTCAGATCAATTCCCGATTCGGACAAACTGTAACCCAGTTACAGTGTGCTCATTTATGATAGCATAAATGCAGCTCGGAGTTATCATACACCATGCTGTATCTACCGTGTATGTATGTAGCCGGAAGACGGCAGTGATAATCGCTTCGGATGGACTTTAGCAATATCAGATTTCTACACTGCAAAGCAGCTGCCTACAGCGATAATAATATTCTAGTTAAACCTCGTTTAATTTGTGGTTGTTTGTATGCCAGTCTTGTCTTTCTACCCGTTTAATAAAGCTTCGGCCTTCATCCTTATCATACATTAAGGTCAACCAATATTGGATATGAACGGTACTGAAAGCGAATGCTGTGCATGAGATCATGCGTTCAATTCTCGAGTTGGGCATTGTTATTTGACTCTTATATTACTTGAAATCTAAATTATAGCTGACTAGCTTTTACCCGCGGCTTTGCTCGCACAAAAGTAGGTTAGGTTACTTTATGTTAGTAACGGATTTTTTATCTTTATCTTCTTTATATATATAATTCTTCTGTACGTGTGTTGACAGTGAACTCCTCCTAAACGGCTGGACCGATTTGAATGAATTTTTTTGTGTGTGTTCAAGTGAATTCGAGGATGGTTTAGATTTGTTTTTTTTTTCTCCTGTTCAAGACAACGTCTGTCGGGACAGCTAGCATAATTATATAAATCTTCTGTGCGTGCGTTTGTAATTAAACTCCTCCTAAACAGTTGGACCGATTTTGATGCAATTTTTTGTGTGTGTTCAAGTGGATTCGGGAATGGTTTAGATTGTCTATTTTTTCGTGTATACCGGACAACATCTTTCGGGACCGCTAGTATTAAATAATATATAGCCTATGTTACTTGATGATAACATAGCTTTATAATGGTGAAAGAATTTTTAACATCAGTTGAGCAATTTTTGACTTAAAACCCTACTAACAAAAAAACAAAAAATCTAATCAATTTTTTTTATAACATTATTATAGAAGTAGGTATAGATTAAAAATCGCTGTGATACGCCTAGGCCTACCCTGTGTGATTATCAATGAAAGGGTAATATAATGAACAGTTGCGTTACAATGATACAACTATTGCCGTAGTGGTTAGTGTAACCGACTGCCACGCCTGAGGTCGCGGATTCGATTCCCGCACAAGTCGAACAGTTCTGTGCATGGACATGGGTATTTGTCTTGATCTGAGTGTTTCTATGTATAATATGTAAGTATTTACAAAAAAAAGGTATATTCATATGTATGTTTATCCATTGTATACTACCCATAGTACAAGATCTGCTTAGTTTGTGCTAAATGGTGTTGTGTGTATGTGATAGAATATTATTGTATATGTAACCATAGTTACGAAGAATTGTACGACATCAACTGAACAATGCCGAAATACTACGAACGCGATTCGACTGCGTGTGTCAAATGCATGGTGGTGTGCGTGTAGTGTATTTTCATTAATTTAATGTATTTCTAATGCATATTTTATATAAATATTAGGATTCGCCTCTCCTCCTCCGAAGAATCTTTCACTGTGCCAAATTTCAAACTTCTCCGTTCGCGCAATTATCGTAAAAAGGGATAGAAAGTTTTTGCTTCACATATTCAATATACAGGATGTCCGGTAATTAATGGAAAACCTGGAAATGTCTTATAGTGGAACTGATGGCGGTTCAGAAAAAATGAAAAATAAAATGACACAGACACCCTGTATAGATTAGTGTAATCGCTCGGGTCCGACTTCCAAATCAGGCAAAGTGATACAAAGTTTTCTGTGACGAAATTCTCACTAACATCACGGCGTCTGCAACATTACCCAATAGATGACAAGAGGCCACCATAGCCAAATATGTATTTAATAAACCTCTGCCTACCCTTCGAGAATATAGGTTAGAGACTATGTATATATAAATCCTAAATAAATAAAAATCCCTAAAATATCACTCTCGTATCCAACTTTAGTTTGAACACGAACCATCCGGGATATTTAATCAAAATATGGGTCCAGATCAAAAAGGTTTTTTCATTCTGTTGAGAGTGAGCTAGTATGTGTGAGTTATATACATATTAACATCGTAAGGTATGTGTATGTATGTGTGTGTGTGTGTGTGTGTGTTTTGACGTAACGAAACTGAAATAAAATGTATTTGGTTTTAACTTCTCTTGTTTGTCTATGTTTTTCTTTTAATATAATAATAATATTCTATAACATACACACAACACCGTATAGGCCAAACTAAGCAGAGCTTGTACTATGGGTACTAGACAATGGATAAACATACATGTAAACTTTTTTTTTGCAAATACTTACATATTATACATAGAAACACCCAGACCAAGACAAACATCCATGTTCATGCACGCAAATGTTTGACTTGTGCGGGATATATATTTTTTGATTTCAATGATAATATATTGTACCAATCTTTTTTTTCATTTGACTACTTGGGTGATATTTTTATTTATAGCGTCCGTATTGGGGGACTCTAAATGACCTTCATTGAATATAACTCAAGTGCAAAATAATTGCCTGATTTTGACATACTAGACATAATTAAAAACCTATTGTGTCTGGCCATCGGTGTACCGCTGTGACTCAATAGATTAATATAAAAATTTGTGTAAAAATTGTTGCTCCATATTTAGGTATTTCTTTATGACCGTTGTATGAATGTTTGTAAAGTCCCCCGTGACAAGAGATTTATTTTTAGTCCGCGATTTGTATTATTTAAGAACATAATGATTTAATATTTTATGTTTTATTTAAGTCCCTTGTGGTGTTCATATTTTTACATCACCCGTACTAGGAATAATTCCTATATTTTGCCAAATTTTGAAAACAACGGACCTAAAGATCACCTTAACACGGAACATCAATTTACGGACCAATCATATTGTTTCATGTGGAGATGGAACTCTTGGCATGGCGTAGTGGCGAGGTATGCGCTTAAACCATTGCGCCATTCGTTATGGTGATAGATAATATATGTTTAAATTATCACAAGGTAATATTAGGCATAGGCTATGAAAACTCTTTAATCTTATTTTTACTTGCGTAGGCGTTTTAACCTTTATATACAAAGTGGGTTAAAATGCCAAGCTCCCTTATGTTCAAACCGTTGTCGAATTACCTATACATATGTATATCATATATACCTGCTGGATCATACAGCTCGATCACCGAAGCGTGGTTGGAAACAAACGTTTCAGACTTGATCTGTGCTGAAGACTAGCCGTCATCTAGTCCCGATCTTAATACACTGGAATATGATTTAAGGTCAGTTTTAGAGAGTATGGCATGGTCTAATGCCTTAATAATTTGGAGTCCCTAAAATAATTCATGAGATTGGCAGTGAAGAATTTTCCCATAGAGAGAGTGCGTGTTTCTATTGATATCTGGCCTCAACATTTAAAGGACTGTATTAAAGCGATCATTTTGAATAGACTTCATATATTTAAATGTTATTATATTTATTTATAAACTAACACACATTATAGTAATAAATGTCTTAAGCAATAGAAAAAAGCGCTCATAGCCAGTTGCACTCACTGATCGGTAAACGATTACACAAGATTAAGCAACGGTGGGTGCGGTCAGTCTATAGTTGGGTGACCGCTTAGTGGTATTTCATCTGAGCGTCTCCGTGCTTCAGATGGCACGTAAAAAACCGGTCCCAATTGTTGCCAAATTGACAGCAGTCGTTAAGCCATATCAGAGGCCTACGGGCGGCTTGAACAACTCTTGACAACAGGTTGGCCACTAACCACACGAAAAGAAGAAGCAGAATAGAAAAAAATAAGATTTGTCCTTGTAACAAAATAGATTGTATGTACATATCAAAAGCATTATGAATCCAGAATTATATTCAGTTCTAAAAATACAACTCCTTCCCTAAGCCGAATGTCATAGGGACTTTAAGAACACTGATCTTAATCTCTGTCCAGTATGGCGATCGAATCTACAACACTCGGCATAGTAGAGTAGAGAGGTGACAAAGCAAACCACTACGCCATCCGTGATCTTCTTCTCCCAGGCCTTTATTATTCCCAAGTTACTTAGGGTCGGCTTTCTAGTCTAACCGGGTTTGACTGGATATCAGTTTTTACACGGAGCGACTGCCTCTGACCTCCGCAACCCGAAGGCTAACGATACCCTAAGGCTAGACCAGTGTCAGGATATTAGAGAGCACTGACTGCCCAATAACGACTGCCATAGATGTTCATGGCAGCCGGGACCGACGGCTTAACGTGCTCTCCGAAGCACAGAGCAGGCGGAAATTGTCAATCAATACGCGCATAATATCAAAAGTCATATAACTTCCGAAAGTCAGAGGTGCGCGACGTGGGTTCGAACCCGAGACCCTCTGCATTGCAGTCTGGTGGTCTCCTCACTAAGCTATCGAAAGAAAGAAAGAAAGAAAGAAAGAAAGAAAGAAAAATGTTTTATTTGAACCTCCATACACACATAATTTAAAAGAAAACAATATTACATACAATTTAACAGAAGGCGGTACATGGAGATCAAATTAGGCACTGCGTCAGCTATTGTTGCAGTATAGACTACAACGCTGGTATTCTCGCAGGCCTACTAAATAATAATTTATTATAAACCAATACATAATAAAATAAAAATAATAAATATAACCTCATAACAATATATTTATGTTATCTTCATATATTATGTAATATATATAGATATATGTATATATATAAACGTAAATAGTCTATATTCATTAGCGTAATATATAAAATTATGTTATACTACAAAATACAGCATGTGACACACAAAAAAATAAAATAAAATACACAAAAGCAATACCGATAATCGCTGCTGTTCTATGCATATTAAACTACGCCATCCGTGTAGTCATATATATAATTAAATTAAAATTAGACTTTATTATCCTCCCCAACTAATTTGTGTTTGTTTATTTGGTTGTTAGACTTTCACGCCTTAACTAATCGACTGATCATCATGAAATTTCGCATACACGTTGTCAGGGTACAAAGAAGGACATACAAAAAAATAGTACTGTTCCCTAGCAAGCGACACCGCGAGCAAAAGCTAGTAGTACATAAACTGGCGTAATGTACTTATCTCCTATCAAAAAGGTTTCATTTCAAACGACAATACAACAAATCGCACATTGCTAGATGTAGAAAATATAGAGCGTATTGCCAATACACTCTACATTTTACTCAGGAAAACAAGTTGCAATTTTCCTTAATGTTACGTCTCATAAAAACTCACTCATTAAACTAATTACAATCGATAACACTAATAACACAGAATTCCGTGTCAAACGAAGCGCACTCTGCTTAATTACACTTTGAATAAATTATAAGCTGTCTTTTATCAAAATTGAAACGTTATTTTAAGTCAAAATTACGTTTGTGTTTACTAATTTTGGATATGAAACATTCATATACAAAGCGCTCCGAATGGAAGAGACTGCGGCAGTCACCAATTATTAACCTCTGAGTCTTCTCCGAAGAGGTTAATGAAAACACTATGTGGGTCTATGTATCTCTCTGTTAGTGACCGTTTGTTAGTAACAGGCATAGCTCCGGAATCACTGGACCGATTGACTTTTAACTTGGTATACAGGCACCTTGGGGTCATCCCTCGGTCGAGTTTGAATATAGGCCCTGTGAGTCAAAAGACCCTCGAGATATAGAGGTCAGAAGATCATAAGGTCAGGGGATATCCACCAACAGAGTGATTTGTAAGTCCAAGGAAGAGGCTTTTGCCCAGCAGTAGGACATTACAAAAAGATGACGACTAAAACAGTTTAATTCAGGGCTGATATTACATCTACAAATGAGCTGATTCGCACAGGACTATAGGCGTAAATTATATAGAAGCTGTAAGACGTAACCATGCTGCTTTGCTGCCTAAGGAGTTTACATGTGTGTTTCAACGCGCTTATCTCATACAGTAGGCCCTTACCTATATGTAGATCTTGCCGGAACCGCATATAAAAAGTTTGCGCTTATAATTGCATAAGGTCATGAAGTCGGGCTCGTGATGCATGTCATATGTCATGCGATTATAAGCCCAAAGTTCTCCTGAGAGATTAACGAGGTAGTTCAAATTATTTTTCGAGTGACGGTATAACTAAAACTCCATACAAAAAACAGGAACAGAAAAGGAATAATTTGGGACGAAATAAGAATTATATTAAGAAACTACTGGACCCGACAGACGTTGTCCTGTACAAACGTTAAAAAGAAAATATAAAACATCCAAATCTGAACCATTCTCGAATCCACTTGAACACACACAAAAAAATTCATCAAAATCGGTCCAGTCGTTTAGGAGGAGTTTAATTACAAACACACGCACAAAAGATTTATATATAGATTAATATTTAATTAAATTTATTTTTATTTAAGGTTTATAAAGTTATTCGAAATATAAATGGCACGCTGTCTCATTCTTGTTAGGTTAATAAAAAGATATGGCGAGACTTTTACCTTATAGATCAATGCTATTTGAGGGTTGTGGAACTGGCCAGTAGGCTCGAAATTATTTATGTTTCTATTGAAATCTACCTACCTCTCATTAAACAAATGTGTGATATTCATCTATATATCAATGTATTACGTTGTCGCTTCTTTCAATTCTGGTACTGTCTTCTACGACACAAGTAAAACACCGGCTCCGGCCAGTAGGATCCTCTGCTTCGATTCCCTGGGGGATTTATTTGGAATTTCTATCCACATGGATCCCCTAGGGTATTTATTTGAAAGGCTCCGTCCAGTAGGATCCCCTGCTTCGATCCCCTGGGGGACGAACGGTATCACAAAATTACTAACATAGATTGCGTCAGCATTTTCTAGTTATGTTTACTTGCCCAGTACATATATTACACGTATTTATTACCTATATACCACCTCCATTGTCATCACCAAAACATGGTTTCATACGTCTGTTCAAATTCAACATGTACGAGTCGATCGTTTTACAGATAATACTGTCACCGGCAAGGACAAGATAATGTTTCAAATTATTTGACATGTTTATTGTTTATGTATAGCGTAATGTAATGTGTATTATGTACTTAGTAGACAGTGTACTGCCTCCGTGGCGCAGCGGTAGTGAACGTGACTGCTGTGCATGAGGTCTCGGGTTTGAATCCCGGTTCGGGATATATAATATAGGTATTGGATTTTTCTGTTAAGAAATCTCAATAAGAGCCCGGAGTTAGGAAGTTGGCGGTGTAAGACACCCCCGTGCCTCGGAAAGCACGTAAAGCCGTTGGTCCTGCGCCTGATCTCTCTCCGGTCGTGTCGGATTATCCGTCCCATCGGATCATGAGGATAAGGTAACAGAGAGTGCACTTGTGTTTGCGTATACACTTGTGCACTATAATATCTCCTGCGCCGATGGCCAGTCTCCGTTAAGATTGGCCGCCGTGACCGAAATTCGGTCAGGAGGACATTATACAATGTACTGACTCGGTAGCGCAACGGTATTGAAACGAGGTAGGCAGTGTTATTGTACCGGGCTAGGTAGCCTTACCAGCTTGACGCATAATAGCTCGTGCTAATTCACCTATACCTCAGTTTCTTGCCACACTCATCGCTCTCCTTGTGGACAACACTCATGGCCAGTTCCACAACTAACAATAAAAAGTTATTCGAAAGATAAATCATATGCTATCCTACTCTTGTGTTAGATTGAAGAAGATAGATGGCGAGAATTTTATCTTTTTTTTTTATACAACTAAGTTGGTAAGCGAGCATACGGCCCACCTGATGGTAAGTGGTCACCGTAGCCTATAGACGCCCGCAACACCAAAGGCATCACTTGCGCGTTGCCGATCTTTTAGGAAAGGAAGTGGGAAGGGGGAAAGAGGGTGATTGGGCCTCCGGCACTCTCTCTCACCGAACGAAACACAACAGTAGGAGTACTGCTATTTCACGTCGATGTTCTGTGAGAGGGTAGTCCTACCTCGGTCGAGCCGGCCCATTCATGCTAAAATCAGCGAGGCTCTACTACTCTTATAGATAAATGCTATTTGAAGATTTGGAACAAGCCCTAAGTGTAAGTGACATATTAGCGG
Organism: Catocala nupta; assembly: GCA_963675205.1. Taxonomy (NCBI): domain Eukaryota; kingdom Metazoa; phylum Arthropoda; class Insecta; order Lepidoptera; family Erebidae; genus Catocala; species Catocala nupta. Next base: position 5,603,245 of record OY776079.1, on the reverse strand, counting down.
ATGAATGGAAGAAGATATTGTTGACTGCCCCACGGGACGAAACTTTGTGTGATCCAAAAATGGTTGTTCCGAGTCTGGGTGTTTGCTATGTCCATTATCTAAATGTTTCTAAAGTCTCCCGCGACACAGAATTAACACCGAGTGTAGAAGTTGTCTTTTTAAAATAAAAATAAAATAAAAAAACATGCGGGGCAGTCTTTGGGGACTGCCGATAGAAGTGACAACTAAGTAACTAGCGTGCGGTGATGATGACGCGAGTTTCACGCTTTTTGTTCACCCAAAAAGTGCTCAACGCGCCTAAAGAAGTTTTCACTTCAAAAATATTGTGAAGTTAGTATGATAATTGCGTCCTTAATTAGTATAAGTGGCCTGCGGCCATTTAATTAATTAAATAAATAAATAAATATAACAGCACGGAGTGGGGTCAACCAGCGACAGTGGGAAACCATTGAACTGCCACGCAGTTGTCTCGAGTTCGATCCCAAGGTGCGCATCGCTGACTTTCCGAAGTTATGTGCATATTAAATAGTTAATTATCGCTTGCTAAACGGTGAAGGAAAACATTGTGAGGTAACCTGCACATGTAAGAGTTCTCCATAAGGTTCTCGAAGATATATGAAGTCTGCCAACCCGCACTGGGCCAGCGTGGTGGACTATATAATATTAGTATAATGACCTCCAGACCGAATTATTATAACACTTCTTAACTTAACTTTCCGAGGCACGGGAGTGTCTAACAGCGCCAACTTCCTAACTCCGGGTTGCTATGAGATTTCTTAAGAGAAAAAGTCAATAACTTTTTGTTGGCCCGACCCGGGATTCGAACCCGAGACCTTATGCACAGCAGCCACATTCACTACCACCGCACGTTTTAATTACGTCTCTGCCAAAGAATTGTTTTAAGACAAGGCTCACGTGATTGAAGCAATATATTTGGATCGAAGCCACGATCTAGAAGTCAAAAGTCCAATACCTTTAGCAAGTCGATTAAATTAAATATTGATGTAATTAATACATCGATGATGCAATAGTGGTCACACGACTATGCTACGCTCCTGAGCGCGTGAGCGAGTTCTTTTTATGTTTACCCCGCTTGTGTTTCGTCCTATGTCGCAGGGGACTTTGCAAATACTAGCGGTCGCCTAGTGGTCAAAATTCGACCATAATTGATTTAATTTTTAAGTTCGATGGTTATTTAGGTTTTATTGTATATAAATTAACTCTTATAATCACATTTCATTTATATTTCGCTAAGACTATACAAGTTAATTTATTTCATTTCGATTTCCTTTCATTGACGATATTCCCAAGCTTGCTACTTTGAAATTAAACTACTATATACGGATTTTATCGCGTTGTTTATTTAACACTGTATCTATTACATAATTTTGAAAACTGTTATACTACTTTTACTACTGAATTTTACTAATTTTAAGCTAATAAAATTATTAAAGCTATTTATATTTAGGTTTACACTTTCCCCGACGTTTCGGTTGCTTTTCAGCAGCCATGGTCACGGGGAGACTAAGATGGTAGTTGTCTCAATGTTCCAGTGTAGTTATTTCAAAGTACCCGAACATAATTTAGTCATTGTGTTTCTATTTACGCAGAAAGAGCTCAAAGTATTATGAAGTCTAGTTGTGGTTTGTTTCTTCTTGGGTTTGACTATTTGAAGTACTGGATCCCAAGCTGGTGGTACATTCCAACCATCTTCTCTATTGAAATTAGGATGTTTTTTAATTTCAATAGCCTCGCAAAGCATCCTTGGTAAGAATCGGTGTTCTTTAGCGAGAATCTGTGGTTTGTCAAATCTCAGGTAGTGGTTGGTAACCTGTTGTACATGTTTACACACAGCAGACTTCAACGAGCGTTTGTGTTTTACGTCAGCTATGTGTTCTTTTATGCGGGTGCCTATGCTTCTCTTGGTTTAACCTATGTATGAGAGTCCGCAGTCAGAATCTATTTTATAAACCCCTGCATCTTGTAAAGGTAATTGGCACTTGACAGATGGTAAAAATTGACTTATCTTCGTTGGCGGCTTGAAGTATGTGCTGATTGAAGCTCGCTTCAAGATGTAGCCAATCTTGTCAGTGACACCCGTTACATAACTTACTTGCTACTTTGTTTCCTTTATTACATATAAATAAGGTAGGTACATGTAACCATAGTTACGAAGAATTGTACGATATCAGATGAACAACGCCCAAATACTACGAACGCGATTCGACTGCGTGTGTCAAATGCATGGTTTTCATGTGTTTCTAATGCACATTTTATAAAAATATTAGGATTCGCCACTCCTTCTCCATATAAACTTTAACTGTGCAAAATTTCATACTCCTCCGTCCGCGCATTTTTCTAAAAACGGGTTATAAAGTTTTTGCTTCACGTATATAACAACATACAGATTCATACAACGGACACAAAGAACACCAGACTCGTAAAAACCATTTGTGGATCACACGAAGTTTTGTCCCGTGTGGGATTCGAATCCACAACACTCGGCGAGGCGACCATTTTAACCACTAAGTCATCCGTGCAGGAGACGTTCGATCCATACACGCAACCGACGCAACAAAAATTTATACGTACATAGGTACTTACTTTATTTACAAACCCACAACTGTTGAATAATTATAATGCATTAAAAATAAGTTTAAGTTACAGCCAGTTACGGATTCTCAATTTTCTGCCCAAGATTTTGTAAATTAACAATAGGAATAAAATGTATGCATATGTATAAATATATCTTTATATTTATAAATCTTCTGTGCGTGTTTGTAATTAAACTCCTCCTAAACAGCTGGACCGATTTTGATGAAAATTTTGATGTAAATTTTTATGTGTGTTCAAGTGGATTCGAGAATGGTATAGATTTGTTTTATTTTACTTTATTTATCATTTTTACAGGACAACGTCTGTCGGGACAGTTAGTATTATGTATATATTTAAATCTTACTGTTATTTCGATTACGGCTATATCCCCACGGTAGGGTAGTTAGGTACGGGTAGGCAGGATGCCCACATTTTGCCAGCTGTTATCATAGTATCACGGATTAGAGGCCTATTGTCGTTTATCAGCCAAAGCTCTTTATGCCGTATTGTTACCGAGATGTTCGTGATAAAAATCCCATTAACACTCTGTCCGATTCAATCATCGAACCCGATACCTCACGCTTAACAGTCTAATTTACTGCTGCGCTATCGAGGTACTCCATAATATAATATTGGTATAGATTCAAAATGACGTTCGACAACATTTGTAAGACAAAGGACTCGACGGAGTAAGTCCAATTGTCAACGTTTTGTTGTTTATGGAACCAAAGCTACGGCCTCCTAATGCCTTTACAATTCTAAAATAATGACATCACAGGCGAACCGTCGTCATTGAAATTAAACTCATTTATACGGATTTTATCGCGTTGTTTATTTAACACTATTACATAATTTTGAAACTATCTCACTACCTACTATTGAATTTTACTAATTTTTAAACTTATTAAATTATGTATTAAAACTATTGAAATTATTTATATTTAGGTTTATACTTTCCCCGACGTTTCGGTTGCTTTTCAGCAGCCATGGTCAAGGGATCATCGTCGTTGATGATTTTACATTTATGAAATGTAAATTAACTAAATTTGTTCAGTTTAGTTATAATGCTTATAAGATAGACCGAATATTGGTCATGGAAGCCTATTTTAACGGTTCTTAGCTGAGTAGTTGCGTAGAAGATATTATATTGCACAAATGTGTGCGAAAATACAAGTGCCTCTTTCATAGTTTGACCCGATGGGAGCGAAGTCAGGGTTTAGGTGTTTTTCGAGGCACGCAGTGTGCAACAGCGCCAACTTCCTTACTCAGTCTAGGTTTAAAGATTATTTTTTATTCTTAAAAACACTTACAATACACTTACTTACTCCGGGCAAATTTTAAGAAGTTCTTGAGACAAAATCCCAATAACTTATTGCTGGCTGACCTAGGACGTATACAGGGTGATTTTGAAATCGTGTAATTCCTTTTAACCACGCATTCAACTGGTGATTTTAGAATTATGTTTTTGGAAATATTCAGAATTACACGATTTCAAAATCATCCTTCATAAATACTAGAGTGAGTTACACACGAAAGCTATTCGCGCGGATTTATCATACACGGTTCTTGCGCGGTTGTTTGCGTTTACACGATGTATGCAAGCTGTGTAAGTGTCTCAACTTGCGCATGCTGCTCGCATTGTATACAAGAAATTGCTGTATAATAAAAATCCACAACTAATGCTACTACTAGATGTCTTCTTGATGGGTCTTTGTAATGAGAGATATTTTTTTTTTATACCAGCACGGCAAAGTTTTCGTAACGGACATGATGAAAAGCTCAATTACAATCCAGGGATAGTGACGACGAGGAGAAGATAGATGTCTTCTAGTCGTCGTCAGTGTCAAGCCGGTCTGACCAGATGCTTCTTCACACTACGTTTGAAGGACCCAATGTCATAGAAGGGGGGGAACAAATGTGCCGGAAGACCGTTCCAAAGTTGTATGGTACGGCATAAGAAGGAATTGCTGAACCTCTTGGTGCGTGACGGGATTGTGCTAACCGTCCATCCGTGGTTACGAAGACCTGTGGTTCTCAAAAGGATCTTGTTTTTTTTTTGTTTGTTAATTAAGATTTAACTCAAAAACTACTCAACCGAGTTTAAAAATTCACCAGTAGAAAGCTATATAATCACCTAGTAACATATATAACATAATAAAGTACTGTTACTGTCATAACCCACCTAACCTACTTTTACATGAGTGAAACCGCGGGCAAAAGCTAGTGTGTTTATATTATGGCTAGCACCAATTAACAAACTAAATCATGAAAATACAAATATTAGCGTTTCTAAATAATATGTCAGCTTTTATACGAAAATAAAATAATTAAATTTATAATTTTACAGATTCTAGTCTCTGTCTCTTTATAGTCACAGAATTCGCCTTGTTTCATAAACTCAACAACTTATGATGTAAAACTATCATCAAAATCAACCAAAAATCATCTCCTATTCTACACATACATATCGTTTATATATATTTCGCCTGAGATTTTTCACTCAGCAGTGTTGTTTCTCTATAAAATTTGAATAATTCAATCAGCAATGATAACTAATTCACTTCAGGAGAACTGATGTATATTTCTATTTAAATCATAAAATAATTATTTATTTAATAAAGAATATATATTTTGCCAGACTATATAAACTTACTTTGTTACTTTGCGACCTAAATAAATAAATGAATTTATGAATTTCACTCTGTCCATGTATAATTTAATTTGCGCTCCGATTCCTACATCTATTGCTTGAATACTTACTTACTTTCTGTGATCTTAACTGTGTCTCTCTAATGGACACGGGTCTACTTTTAGTATAAAAGAAAGTTTTTACATAGGAAGTTCACGACAGGAGAGTCAGACGGCGAAGCGAGCGATAGATCACAATTTAATACACACGTTGCATAGAAAATACTTAAGGATCGAAATCAAATCTTAACGCGTCAGTCGAAATGCCTTTCGCTATGTATCAATTCTCCTTAAAAACATATTAGATAGAATTGTGCTTATATTTTTGAATCTTTATTATTTGTTATCCTATAACGAGAAACACAACTTTAACCCAGTTTTTGAGACGAGTACACCAGTTTATCAATTTTTTCAAAGTACGCGTTCACGTCAAAATCTTTGAACAAAAATAAATTTGATTAATTATTACTACTATTTGTGAAACAGAGCCTTGCTCTCATTTAATATAATTTTGTATTATGCCGAAACCATTTATTGATAAACTCATTTAAAAGCCTATTTTCTGAGTAAAATAACTCTTTACGTTTTGGTTTTAACTGCCTGTCTCTTAGATATTTTTTAAGTGGGTCCTAACCTTATTTTCAAAACAACGTAAGAAATTATAAAAATATGTTCATAAAAAGTTTATCAAATTTTAGTAATAATTATGTTCTTTTGAGTTACCCTCTTAGGTAATTATTTTTAAATTCTAGTTTATTCTCCAACTAAAGTGCTTGTAAATAAATTTAAATAATAAACCTTAAATTGCGTTCACACACAATAATTTTGCCTACAAGTTGTTTTACGTAGTTCACGCGATGTTTTAGGGCAAAACCTGTATGAAAATGCCACAAAATACAATACTGGTAGGTGATATAAAACTAATTTAATATATTCATTTGTACTTACATCGAAAATTCAGTCATACAACACACAGCACAGCAAAAATTGTGCAAGAGTTATCAAAATAAAAACCAGGTCAGTTTTTCGAAGGGAAACACTAACACACAACACTAATTTCTTTAAGAGAAGGCATAGTCAACACATGAGTATACTTATAAGGCATGAATTATTGCGAAATAGAAAGTTTTAGATAGGTTTTCATTAATGATTTTTAGAATTTGTTATCGCACTTTATACCGTTGCGTCCGACATGGAAGAGACGTCAGCCGATCGCAGCGCGTAAAGCGCGACTGCCGTTCGTTCGGCGCCCAGCAGTCTCAGGCCGCCAGGTGCACGCCACTGACATATAAATACATGGATGAGCCAATGCAAATCGTGATAACAAAGTATCTCTGACCCTTTCGCACACACTCTCATCTCAATCTAGCAACAACGGAGACAGAAAAGGATAGACAGATAGTTTATCATCGTAGTACGCTGGCGTATCTAGTAAAATTAAGGCTTTCGTCCCCGCCCCGCGCCGTGTTCGGCCTGGCACTTAAATATTTAAGCCTGAAGTGTATTTAAACACACCGAAAGAGCATTATTTAGGCGTAAGGGTCAACATCATAACTTATTCAAGTGGTTTTGAACGATTATTCTAATACTTAGAATCAACTCGAGTAAGATGTTGTATACGGAGAAATGTTGGTATTTAAAGCTTTGTTATATACTAAATGCCTTAACCAAAGCTCATGTAAGGTAAGTTGCGGTGTGGGTTAAATAGACAGACAGAAATAATAAAATGTACATTTAGGGCAAGAATTTTTCTGACTGGTCACGTGCCTTAGGTTTCCCTGAGATCGCAAGGTCACTGGTTTGATTCCGTAGTCAAAAAAAAATGATTTTCCATTTGTGATAGGTAGATTTCAGTAGCAGTACGTGTAGGGGAAATGTGTCTGATAGGTGATAATAGACTCGCTCCGTTCTACGTGGGGCTAAAAAATATATTTGGCGCCACTGGCAATATATTGTTATAATACTTATAGATATCTATGGAGGCTTTCGGGTATAAACAAGGATTCGTCTAGGTTATAAGTTATTATATTACTATGGAGCTAAAATTTAAACAGCAACTCAATCAATCAATCCGTGTTGTTGCTGTGCTAAGCTTTTATATACTTTGCAATAAACAATACGATACATATGTAGTTTCCGTAAGAGGCAAAAGGCGCCATCTTTTCTAAAATTTTAGAAACTTGACTACCAATACGTCACTTTTCAATTCATACGCAGCGGTAATGACTCATGATCATAGCCAATGATTTTAATCATTTGGCCTATGTTGATCAGTTTTGTGTATGTTAATAATACCAATAGTTTCGTTGGTAGTTGTGTGCGGTCGTAAGAACCTGGGTTTGATTACAGGATCGGGAAAAGTTTATTAGGTACTAGCTGTGCCCGCGGTTACACCCGCCTTTATGATTATTGCGCCACCCCTGTGGTTTGTAGCGTGATGTTAGCCTATAACCTTCCTTGATAAATAGGCTATCCAACACTAAAAGAATTTTCAATTCGAACGCGTAGTTCCTGAGATTAGAGCGTTCAACCAAAAAAAACAAACAAACTCTTCAGCTTTATAACATTAGTATAGATTTTTGTTAATACATATTATAATATCAGTTATATATAATTATAATATCAGCCCGATTTATATACCGTTAGGCAAGGGTCTCTTCGCTATGTGAGAAGCTTTAGGCCTCTACAATGGCCCAGTGCGGGTTGGCAAACCTTACATATCTTCAAGATGTAAACACTCAGACATGCAGGCTTCCGCCAATGACGTAATATACATAGACGCGTCATGCATGAACATCACGGCACTCGAAAACAGCGTAAATACTATAGGTAGCTAGACAGCCACTTAGACGCATGAAGAAAGGGGAAAAAAATTAATCTATCGTCTACGGAATTCCTGTTGTTAGAGAGAGATAAATATATTTTTTTAATTACGTTGTCATTCTGTGGTGCAGCTCAGGCTGAGTGCGAACACGTGACTTACCTCAGGCACCAGCCGCCATTAGAAGTCATCGGAAAAAAAAAAAAAACTATTTCTCTTGATACTTACGCATGAAATGATACTTTTTTATCTTTCACAGTTGCAGTATAATTTTTACATTTCCTAAAACACACGACAGCATTTTTTTGTTGTTTGAGGATGTTATTCACTCAATTTATGTATTTTAATGTCACGTCCACCCGCGGCTCTGGTTGGTACGTGACTAAATGAATTTCTGGTAATTACCTTGCACTCTTGTTACCACAGAGCGCGGGCAACGTATCTATAGTTTATATATCATTGGCTTCCTTACGAAGCTTTTCATCACGTTATGTGCGTATTAATATGCGTGCCTTGGTATCGATCTCGAGACCTCTACGTGGCAGTCCAACATTCTCCCACTAAGCTATAGCTGACTTTTTTATATTTCTCAGTAGCAGCAAAGAACTTGATGCTTACAAGGCGACGGGTTGTCGACTCTGCAAGAAAGGAGAATTTGCTGCATAAAGGAAGGCCAGCGCCTTCTTATGAAGCTTTTGAAACCCGACTACAACAACACAAAGGTATTTAATTACTGTACTTATTTTCTGCGGTATTATCCATGTCAGACTACTCCTAGTCAGAGTGAGATTTGATACCCGGCAGTGCCATATACCTTTTAAACTTAAAAGTGATACGTGAAGCAAAAACTTTGTGCTTCTTTAAACGAAAATTACGCGGACAGAGGAGTATGAAATTTGGCACAGTTAAAGTTTATATGGAGAAGAATGGGCGATTCCTTATATTTTTATAAAACATGCATTAGAAATACATTAAATTAATGAAAAAACACTAAACGCACACAACCATGCATTTGAAACACGCAGTCGAATCACGTTCGTAGTATTTCGACATTGTTCGTCTGACGTCGCACAATTCTTTGTATCTATGGTTACCTATACCTTATTTATATATAATAGAGAAAAACAGAAAACAAAGTAGCAAGCTTAGGAATTTTGGTCGAATTTTGACCACTAGGCGACCGCTAGTAAAACAAATTCCGCATTATATTAGAATCCTATGTAGCGGGAACTTTACAAACATACAATTAACGGACACAGTATACACTGACTCATAATAATTATTTGTGAATCACATGAATACATTTTCCGTGTGTGGGATTCGTATAGCAATTATCGCGGTGGAAGCGGCGGGGCGATCGCTTACCCACTGCACCGTGCGTGCAGTTATACAGGGGGTCCGATAATTAATGGATAACCTGGAAATGTCTTATAGTGGAACTGATGGCCGTTCAGAAAAAATATGCATAAAAATCTATCCTAACTACTACCTGAGATATGTGTTTTTTTTAAATTACCATGTATAACTTTCTTGTATACTACGATCATAAATGAATTGAATCCATCGGATTTTTGTTGTTTTATTATTAAACACTAATTATGCTTATAGATAGACAGTCAAAAGTATGCTATGCTAATATAGCTTGCACTTTATAACATTTTTTTTTAATTTTCTTATCTTATCTTGTGTGGGGGCCAGTCAGTACAGACCGGCGACACTTCGACCCAGTGGGATCTTTTGTGTCGACTTCCCCAATAACGACTGCCATAGATGTTCATGGCAGCCGGGACCGACGGCTTAACGTGCTCTCCGAGGCACGGAGCAGGCGATAATTGTCTATCAATACGCACATAATTTCGAAAAGTCATATAACTTCCGAAAGTCAGAGGTGCGCGACGTGGGTTCGAACCCGAGACCCTCTGCATTACAGTCTGTTGGTCTCCCCACTGAGCTACCGCTGCTCTTTTTTTTTTTTAATTTTCTTACTTTTTTTCTTTTTTTCTGAACGGCCTTCAGTTCTACTATAAGACATTTCAAGGTTATCCATTAATTACCGAACACACAGTATATAAAAATAATACATCTTAATGATCTACTACGTAAAACAAAACAATAAGCATAAGACTGCCTCAATGGCATCGAGTGATCGTGACTGTTGTGCATGAGGTCTAAGGTTCGAATCCAGGCTTCAAACCTGAGACTGAAAACTGCTATTAGGTTTTATGTCAAGAATTTCGTAGCAGCAAAACAAAGTCTGGTATTATGCCCAATAAACGACAATATTACGACCTTGATGGCGTAGTGGTTAGTGTAACCGACTGCTACGCCTGAGATCGCAGGTTCGATTCCCGCACAAGTCAAACATTTGTGTGCATGAACATGTTTGTCTTGGTCTGGGTGTTTCTATGTATAATATGTATGTACTTACAAAAAATAAATGTATATATGTATGTTTATCCATTGTCTAGTACCCATAGTTCAAGCTCTGCTTAGTTTGTGCTAGATGGTGTTGTGTGTATGTGGTAGAATATATAAATATTCTAGAATAAGAAGAGTAGAATAAATAAATAATTATTTATTTATAACAACAGAAAGTTTTTATGCAGAATGTAAGTGCAATACACTTCTATTTACCCAGACAAAAGTATGAAATAATATTCGTAACGTAATGCTTTATCAAGTAACTATAAATAACGTTATTCAATAATATTTAAGCTCACCCGCGCTAATAGCATTGAACGATGATCGATGACGTCACACGAATAATATCATTACAAATTAAATATAGTACATTATTGAATATATTTTACAATGAACCTCGCTGCTATAACTCGGGCGAACTGTGTATGATTCAATTAGTCTACATTTTAAGCAATTACCCTAATGACCTTGTGTTGTGTTTGCCGAGTCACCTTGAGGTATTCAGAATAGCCTTATACATAACGTACCTATATTAAGGATGCTATAGCTTTCCTTTTCTTGCTTTAAAAATAGCATACCTGCATTATTAATTATTTCTATATCGCGGGCAACCTTACAAACATTTAAATAACTTCTAATTCTAATAAGATTCTCTTACCTACTTCCGCAAAACAATAAAAAAGAAACCGGACAAGTGCGAGTGGGAGTCGCCGTCCGAGGGTTCCGTACAAATTTGTAGAAAAATCTGTTTAAGCTTGTGCCAATGAAACCCTTTTATACGATACCCTACATGACACGATTAACTCAATTCAAAATTTGGACCGCCGTTCCTTGCATAAATTCACTATTTTTTATGATTTAATTACAAATGTATAGTTTTCAGATTTTTCCCTATACTTGTAGTATAAGACGGTATTACTTGCCAAAGTTCATAGTTCTAGGTCAACGGAAAATACCCTATAAATTTTGATTCCCTTGAGAGTGTCGAAATATACGTTTTTTGTGGCATAAGGCCGTATCATTTTTTACGTTAACTTAGAAGTTTGATTTTGCACAGCTTAAAGAGACTGTAGACCTGAGTATATCGTTTTAATTTCAACTCGATACCTCCATGCGTTCCTGAGATAAAGGGTCTTGACAGACAGATAGACGGACGGACGGACAACAAAGTGATCCTTTAAGGGTGCCGTTTTTTCCTTTTGAGGTACGGAACCCTAATAAAAATGGGTTAGGTATTTGCTTTGGGGATACCAGTGGTCTGAGTTTTGTGTGTGTTTCACACGGGATAAGGAAATTGTGTGCTCAACTAATAGTTGTAACGTGTCTGGGTGTTATTTGTTCCCGTTGTTTGAATGTTTGTTAAGTTCTCCGCAACACAGGATTTATTCCTAGTGGGGAGTTGTCTTTTTAAAGAACAATATGCTTTTCTTTAATTATAAGTTATAATTAAGACTGCGCCGAGCGCAAGACGCGGTTGGACGAATGACAGAGCTCGATATTCAAATCGGCGCGCGGCCGCCATAGTGAAATTGTATGGAGGATTTGAAGTGCTTTTTTGATAAACATTTATCTTTATTGTCAATCAATAACTTAAATATTTAGGACGGACAAATTGTAATATATCTATTTATGTTTCGTTTAAGCTCTTATATAGGATAGATTTCTACTGATATAATCTAAAAATCATTTAATACGTGCCTATGTTTTTGCATTTTTCGTGCAAATTTACGTAATTTTGTAGGCGAAAATATTAATTATTTTAAGTTTTTTACACGAAGTAATTGTAAACACATTCATTGTTATGGTAAATGTTTATTTTATATTTGTATTAAACAAAAAGTGTTGATTTTATCAACATAACTTTGACCGCCTGTTTTGGCACATTTCACTCGGCGCAGTCTTAAGGGCATGCAGTGTTTGCTTATAATTGTACGCACACTAGTGCGTGCGGCTTTCCTTTTTTCTATCGGTGACTTAGTAGTCACCGAGTATTTGTTCTACGTAAGGTTCTAGGCGAGCGAAGAGAACATATGAAATCATATTGTAGGCTGTCGGAAGTAGCGCAATCCCTCTGTAATTGCCGCATTTCTTTCTACACCCTTTTTGTGTATTGGGCAAATAATACCTACCTACATTACACTCTTTAGGTCGTTCTCTTTCTGAACAGATTCTACAGATAATTCCATACAATCGTGATTGCAGTGCTACCCATCTGTATTTCCATAATTCTCCTGGTATATTGTGTATTCCTGATGATTCTTAAGCCTCAGTACAGCCTTACGCACCTCTTCAAAGGTTAATGTTGGGTTGTTGACAGGTGGGCAGTTAAAAAGTTCTTGAAAGTATTGGAGCCACATAACTTCCTCTATTTCAATTGATAGAATGCCAGACTTAATTAAAAACCTATTATATTTGGCCGCCAGTGTGCCGCTGCAACTCAATATATTAAGTATGAATTAATTCAATCTAAAATATATTTCACTATACACTTTTATGTGCATAGACTGTAACAGCTCTATATATAAATGCACATTAAGAACATATACAAAAGCGACTCGTTTGTTAAATACAATTAATACTTATTTTTAACTGGGAGCAGCCATATTAAAGTTACTTTGTAGTAAAGTAATTCTGAACTGAATGAAAATCATTTAAGGCTTCGTAGCAAATGTGTGTGGGTGTCGTAGCAATAGCTACGAATACACGTAGCACTACGAATAAAGCTACACAGTGCCTACAACGCACCTTCTACAGCCTATACCTAAACTACTCAATACCAATTGAGTAAAAATATATCTTACTAGCTCCTGCCCGCGGTTTCGCTCGATTAAAAGTAGATTAGGTTATATTAGTAACAAAACTTTATTTTATATAAAATATAGCCCATATTAATATTTATCTTAGTGATAATACAGCTATCTAATGGTGAAAGAATTTTAAACTCGGTTGAGTAGTTTTTGAGCTAAATCTTTACAAGTAAACAACATTAGCGGTTTATAAGTATATACAAAGAGCACTTCAATACATGAATGATAAACAACATGTTGTTGGATTATTGCTCGACATGACCAAAGCCTATGACAAGGTACTCTACAACATCCTCCTAATGAAATTAAACGGTTGCGGAGTTAGAGGACCTGCTTACTCATGGTTTAAGTCATATCTAAATAATAGGACACAAATGGTACAAATTGAACATTTTGATAGAACCTCAAAAGAAATAAAATCTACCCGATCTCAAGTTATACACCTATCATGCTCAATCCCTCAAGGAAGCGTTCTAGGATGTATATTGTTCTTAATTTACATTAATGACTTGCCAAAATCTTTAGACTCGGAAAAATCTCTGCCAGTACTGTTCGCTGACGATGTCTCGATTTTAATAAAATGCGACAACTTAAACTACAATAGTCAGATCCAAAACACTCTCCAAGCTGTTACACAATGGCTCCAAGAACATAATTTAGAAATAAACACGCACAACACAAAAGTAATGCAATTCAGATCATACAAAAAAACACCCCTTTCTCTACACATAACACACGGATTGGAATGATACATGGTTTAGGTTTAGGTTTAGGTTTAAATCATTTATTCTCAAAAATAAAATATATACTATTTATATTATAATATACCTATTTACGTATTTATATGTAATAAAGAAAAAAGAAAACAAAGTAGCAAGCTTATGCTATCGTCAAAGGAGTATAGTTAAGTAAATAATAATTTGTTTGAAAATATAGATAAATTAACCTGTATAGATCGAAACCTAATTAAATGTGATTATAAGGGTATAGTCCTAAACAATAAAACTTTAATAACTATGAAACTTAAAATTTAAATCAATTATGGTCAAATTTCGACCACGGCGACCGCTAGTACTACTAAATATGTATAATTGAACTCTGATATAAGAATATGCCTATTATACAGGGTGTCCGGTAATTAATGGATAACCTTGAAATGTCTTATAGTAGAACTGAAGGCCGTTCAGAAAAAATAATAAAATTAGAAAATATATATATTAAAATGTGCAAGCTACATTAGCATAGCATACTTTTGACTGTCTATCTATTAGCATTATTAGTGTTTAATATTAAAACAACAAAAAACCGATGGATTTCATTCATTATTTAAATACAAATCATTCGCCGTGGATTGGTCGCAGCGGTGTAGTAGCTTGGCCACCCCGCTCACCCGATTTAACACCATTAGATTATTTTTTGTGGGGTCATATGAAGCAAAAGGTGTACGCTGCAATTCCCAACTCAAGAGAACAACTCGTCGAGAAAACCATGGTAGTTGGCGAAGAAATCAGAGCTGATTTCGACATGATTAGGCGCGCTGATGCGGCCAGGTGGCACAGAGAGCTGTAGCTTGCCTACAAGCCGGAGGTAGCCACTTTGAACAATTAATGTGATGTGCGTTATTGTAATGTAACACCTTTACACAAATAAATGTTAATGAGAATTTTGTGTTTTATTGATTTTCCTGTTTAGGATTCTGACCATGGTGCTTGCGCATAGGCTATGTTCAAACAACAATAACTTCTAAACCAATAGTCATACAGCTGTAAATTGAATGTTGTATCGTAGCTTAGATTATACCCTGTCAATCTCGTAGAAAAACAAAATGGGTCATCGGGGCTATTATTGCAAAAATGTACATTGATTTGTTTATTCGTGTCAGTTTTTCAAATATTTTAGATGGAATTTGGTTTTTTTTCAAAGATTTGATAGTGACAACTCTTCGATCAAGTTGTAAATGATAGACAATAGTATTGCCCTTCGAATAAGACTATTTTTATTCCAGTATGACCTAAATTTTGAGAGATATGATGGTTTTTGTGTCCACGTAGAAAATATTTCAATAAAAAAAACCAAATGGCTGCCACATAGCTGATAAGTAGTTTGGATTTGATTTTGTAGTTTATTTGTGTATTAAAATAGTTGTTTTATCGGTACTTACAATATCGCTAGTTCATGACGGGACACACTGTATATGGGGAAGGATTGGCAAATCTTAATATTCATATAAAATATGCATTAGAAATACATTAAATTAATGAAAATACACTATACGCACACAACCATGCATTCGACACACGCAGTCGAATTGCGTTCGTAGTAGTTTCGGCATGGTTCGGTTAATGTCATACGATTCTTCGTAACTATGGTTGCATACCTTAAACGTCTATTGCAATTTCGCGGTATATGTAATAACTACCAAACACCAAAAAAAACAATTATGGTCGAATTTTGACCACTTGGCGACTACTAGTAAAATGAAAAAGCCATAAGACGTCAACGAATACTGTATACAAATAAATAAATTTGAAGTGTCTGTTTGTAATGTCAAAATAACAACTTTTAACGAAATGCATATGAAAGTAGGTACATAGGGTACATTTATAAAAAAAGTTTTTTGTCTATCTGTCTGTTTGTTCCGGCTAATCGCTGAAACAGCTGGACCGATTTTGATGGGAATTTTACTGCCAGATAGCTGATGTTATAAGGAGTAACTTAGGCTACTTTTATTTTAGAAAAGGTAAGGATTTCGGAAAGAAAGAAAATTCCACTCGGACGAAGTCACGGGTAACAGCTAGTACAAAATAAGACAACATCCACGAAAAGTGAAAATGTTTTAAAGAAGTTAGGAACGCCACATCCATCACTGTATTAGAACAATTAAGATCGATGGTGGCGTTGACAACTCTACAATAAAAATATTTTCTTTTTAACTGGCTCGGCATGGTAATTGTGAATGCAACTGCTGTTAATAAGATATCAGGTTCGAATCCCGGATCGGGCTGAGAAAAATTATTAAGAGACTACTCCTGTCTTAGTCTTCCCGTGACCATAGCTGCTAATAAGGAATTGAAACGTCGGTAAAATGTGTACATAAATTCAAAGAGTTTAGTAATAGTGTTTATAGTAATAGTTTAAATTATCTAGTATCTCAATAAAATCCGGTAGATTAATTAGACATTTAAAATATATTATGATTTTCTGACAACATTTTGCCCCAAATGAGAAGTGAACTGCACCCGGCGCGAAGGCAGCAACTCCTAGCCCATCTATACAATCATCTATACTAATATTATAAAAGCGGCCAAGTGCGAGTCGGACTCGCCCATGAAGGGTGCCGTAGCTTACTAAAATAAAGGTTCACGGTTTATGCATAAGATTTATGTTTATAAAATTAAATGTTTTTTTTATTTTTATATTTGAGTTGACTGAATAAAAAGTAAATTGCGGTTTACGATTTATGACGTATTAAAAAAAACTACTTTCTAAATCTCGTTCACACCAATTTTCGGTGGAAGTTTGCATGGTAATGTACATTATACATTTTTTTTAGTTTTATCAGTCTCTTATTTTAGAAGTTACAGAGGGGGACACACACATTTTACCACTTTTACCACCATTTTGACATATATGCAGATTCTCTTACACACTTTCGCAAATTAATAAGAAAAGTAATATACTGAATATTTCACTAATTTATAACTTAGACTAGTTTATAAGATTTAGTTGTAAATAATAATAATATAATATTCTACCACATACACGCAACACCATCTGGCCCAAACTAAGCAGAGCTTGTACTATGGGTACTAGACAATGGATAAACATACATATATACATTTTTTTTTTGTAAATACATACATATTATACATAGAAACACCCAGTCCAAGACAAACATCCATGTTCATGCACACAAATGTTTGACTTGTGCGGGAATCGAACCCGCGACCTTAGGCGTGGCAGTCGGTTACACTAACCACTACGCCACCGAGGCTTGCTTGTAATTGGTTGTAACTTTTTGTTCCAAACCTCATGTGTATATAATTGTGAAAATGTATTATTTTTACATTTGTTGGCAAACCAAAACAAAAAAAAAACACCGAGTAACATGGCCTCTATTTTATTTAAAAAAGTACTGTTACGAACATAACCTAACTTTTACGCAAGCAAAGCCGCGGGCAAAAGCTTGTAATTTATATAAACTATGGTACTATATCAGGACTTGTTTACTTCTATAATAAACGCGGCTAATATAAAGAAGCGCTATTAAAAACTTTTTTTAATCACTTTTAGGCCATAAAAGAAGGCATAAAAAAGTTTCATGTAAATTATATAGGTATTACAGCCCTTATACGACCATGGTAAAGTGATACACGCTGTAAAAAAACTTGTTACCACTTTCGAGTTTAAAGCAAGACGCAATGTTTTTTTGTTGGTAAAGCCGGAGTGTATTTATCCCGGATAGGGCAGTGTTTTTAGGTTTTCCTGTCCATAAATTCTCAGTAGAAACACTAAGTCTGTAAATGTGTCTGATAAACGGGAATTTACTAAATCATAGCTTGTGAGATGTGGGTATAGTACCCACATCTCTGCCTATCCCTAAGTTATACAGGCTTAAAACTATATATGCACTAGCTATGCCCGCGGTTTCACCCGCGTTTATGGTTACTGCGCCGGCCCCGTGAGTTGCAGCGTGATGTTATATAACCTATAGCCTTCCTCGATAAATAGGCTATCCAACACTAAAAGAATTTTACAATTCGAATCAGTAGTTCCTGAGATTATCGCGTTCAAACAAACAAACAAACTCTTCAGCTTCATAATATTATTAGTATAGATTAGATCCTACTACACGGATAGTGTATCGGGCAATCGGCCGCCTCGCCATTGCCGCTGCGCTGATTATTGAGGTTCCGAAGACACACGAGATAAATAATAATTACTATGAATATATATTTTTTATAGTTCTTAGTTTCTTATAGGCTTGCGTTTGAACGATCTCACCTGTTGTAAAGTGAAATTTATTCACTCGCGACTTGAAGACACCCATGTTGTACTCATCGGGAAACGCAGACTTAGGTAGTGAGTTCTACTCCTTTGCTGTTCGCATCAATGACGTAATATAAATAGACGCGTCATGCATGAACATCACGGCACTCGAAAACAGCGTAAATACTATCGGTAGCTAGACAGCTACTTGGACGTACGAAGAAAGGGAAATAAAATTAAATGTCATCTACAGAATTCCTGTTTTTAGATAGAGAGAAATATAGTTCTTTAATTACGTTGTCATTCTGTGGTGCATGTTGATGGGCCGAGCGCGAACACGTGACTTACCTCAGGCGCACGCCGCAATTAGAAGGCATCGAAAAAAAAAAGATTTCTATACTTTTTATCTTTCACAGCTGCCGTATATTTTTTACATTTC
This sequence comes from Catocala nupta, assembly GCA_963675205.1. NCBI lineage: Eukaryota > Metazoa > Arthropoda > Insecta > Lepidoptera > Erebidae > Catocala > Catocala nupta. Next base: position 5,584,485 of record OY776079.1, on the reverse strand, counting down.
CTAAAAACACAGGCCGGCATTGTTTTTTTGTTGTTAAGGAAGTTATTCACTCGAGTTATTTTAATGTCACGTACACCCGCGGCACTGGTTGATACGTGACTAAATGGACTTCTGGTAATTACCTTGCATTCATGTTGCCACTACAGAGCGCGGGCAACGTATCTATAGTTTAGATATCATTGGTTCGCATTATAAAAGTGGAAGCAAAGCGCTTCGTGCGTAAATGTGGTATATCCATCATGTACCTGTGTCGTTGGTCTGTTTGTCTGGTCGTCCGATGGTAGAATGAGGAAGGGAATAAAATTATGTATATGTTTATGTTTGTTAACGCTCGCGCTATACAATGTTATATAACGGGCCCTAGCGAGATGTTGAATTTTTGATAATTATACGTTTGTAATGCCTCCGCGACACTTCTTATTCCATATTAGGCAAGAAGCCAACTTAACAAAACAAAAGATTCAGAAAAGTAGTTAAATAACATATGAAATTCAAATTTCGAAAATCCATGTTATATTTCGTCTGAATTATTTATTAAGGAGAGGTATCAAACAATGGCATCAAAGGCAGTTTTTAGCTTGTCAATGTCTTGTCGTTCGTCGCCAACGAATTGTGAGGAGCCGGCTTACTTATGGTCGGGCGACCTCTCCACGTGTCGAGGGACGAGTTCAGCTTAGAGAAGTGGAGTGGAACTGAGATACTCGTGGATGTAAGAACTAGAGTGTGAGTATTGTCTACTTTTAAGTGCTATGTTTGTACTGTCATATACTATACATTTATGGCATTTATCTTTACGAATATTATAAAGAAGAATCGTTTGTCTGTGTTGAAATAAAAAACATAAATTGCTAAAAAAACTGAGTACTTTATTTTCGTAACGTATTACACAAGTGAGGAACAAGAAGTGTTAAAATCTTGACAGGTTAAACTATGTCTAGCATAGATAAGATATAATAAGTTTGCGTCTATAAAATAATAGATGGCGCTATGAGTATCAAAATGGCTAACATAAGATTATTAATATTTACTAATATTACAACACGCCTCCTTAAATTTATAATCTTATATCTTTTACATGAAAAATACAAAAGAAACAATAATTTCAAATACACTACATTAAATTAAACTCTAATCTATTTTTTAAAAATTTGGATTTATCTAAACTTTTAGTTAAAAGGTCTGCTAAGTTAAATTTTGTATCAATTTTTACAATATCAATTATCTTATTTTCATAGTTCTCATTTATATAATGGTATTGTACTTCAATATGTTTTGAATTTTTTGTGAAGTTACCATACTTAGCAATAGCAATGGCACCCGAATTATCCTCGTACATTTTAATTGGTTTACATAACTTAATATCAAATGATTCACATAATAAGTTTCTAACAAAAAGTACTTCTGAGACTGCCTCTGACATAGCTATATATTCTGCAAAAGTTGAACATTTAGTTACAGTATTTTGTTTATGTGTTTTCCAAAAAATTAAGTTTCCAAAAAATCTAATAATAAAACCTGAAGTAGACTTTCGATCAACATTATCTCCTGCATAATCAGAATCTACCATACAATCCAATATTTCGGCATTTGCATTATCATAGTATGTTAATTTCAAATCCTTAGTTTTATACAGATATTTCAACACTCTCATTGCATATTTAAAATGTGTTTGATTGTAACAACTTTGATATCTGCTTAAATAGTTTACACTGTAAGCTACATCTGGCCGTGTGCCTGTACTAATATACAATAATTCACCAATAATATTTCTATATTTTATGCTTTCATCAACTACTTGAGATTTCTCTAATTTTAAATTTGTTTCCATCGGAGTATCATATAACTTAGAATATTCTAAATTATATTTTGCAGCCAAAGATTCAATATATTTTGTTTGATTTAGGGTCATTACATGTTTATCATCACTATAATCAATATCTATCCCAATATAACTTTTAATTTTTCCCAAATCCTTCATCGCAAATCTTTTCATCAAACTAGTTTTAATCTCTTCTATTATATTTTTATTTTTACTACAAATCAAAAGGTCATCTACAAATATTAATATATATATTGGATCTTTATTTGCTCTATTTACATATAGACAGTAATCATAGTTACTTCTAACAAAACTTAATGTTTGAATAAACTTATCAAAACAATCATACCATACTCTAGGACTTTCTTTGAGACCATAGAGAGCCTTTTGCAATTTGAAAACTTTATTGTCTCCAGATTCATAACCTTCTGGTTGATTTATATAAACTTCTGACTTAACATGACCATTTAAAAAAGCTGTCTCTACATCCATTTGTTCAATAAATAAATTATTTTTGCAACTATATGACAATAAAATTTTTAATGTTTGCATTTTACCTACTGGCGAGTAAACATTCTCAATGTATTCCTTTTGTTGGAATCCTCTTACAACTAACCTAGCCTTAAACACATTATTATTTTTCTTTTTATAAATCCACTTAACATCTATAACATTTTTATCTTTCGGTCTATCAACAAGTTGCCAAGTATTATTTTTATATAAACTGTTTATTTCAGAGTTCATAGCTACTTGCCATTGTTTACTATCATGGGAGTTCATCGCCTCCTCAAATGTATTTGGTACATTTGCATCAACATAATTGACATAAATAAAATGAGAAATTGGAATACCATATCTATTAACAGGGACTCTTTTTCTTTTTGATGTTTCTACAGAATTTTCTCCGCTATCATCTAAACAATTATTTTTAATCAAATCTTTATCATTAGTATTTATCTCACTGGCATCTTCAAGATTTTCATCACATTCATATTCATTCTTAAGCATTTCATTTGACACATTTGAAGTTACATCATTATCTAAATCTTTATTTTCTTCTCTTTGATCATCTAGTTTTTCTAAGCAAATTAATTGAATGTTATCTTCTACTACTTTCACATGTCTAGCGTTAATTATTCTGTTTTTCAATAGAACTCTATAACCATTTTCATTATAACCCACAAGAACTCCTAGTTGGGCTTTATCATCCCATTTACTTTTTCTCAAAACTTCAGGAACTCTGACAAAGACTCTACTCCCATATATTTTTAAATGCTCTACATTAGGTTTAATTCCAAAAAATATCTCAAATGGAGTTTTATTTTCAACAGTATTTGCAATGGTTCTATTCTTTAAATAAGCTGCTGTTTTTATAACCTCTGGCCAATATCTTCTATGAATTTTAGCTTCTCTCATTAAACACCTACCTATGTCCATAGCGGATCTATTGTATCTTTCTGCTACGCCATTTAGTTCATGAACATAGGGTGGACATGGTAACAACTCTATACCCTTTTGTCTAATAAAATCATAAATATCCTTATTTAAGTATTCCTTACCGTTATCACACTGTAATTTCTTAACCTTCTTATTGAATTTATTTTCTACTAAGTTCACAAATTCTATAAAGCAACTAGCCGTTTCAGACTTATTTTTAATACAAAATATTCTAGTACATTTACTGTAATCATCAATAAAAGTCAGAAAATATTTCTCCCCGCTATAACCAGTTGTGTTATGCGGCCCGTTTAAATCAGTATGAATCAATTCCAAAATCTCGGTAGTCTTTCTTCTATTATTTTCAAAAGGTACATTACACATTTTACTTTGAATACAATTTGAACATTTCATTTCAGTGTTTTCAATTTTGTCTGGCAAACCATCCACTAATTTATCACTAATTAATTTATTTAAATATTGAAAGTTCACATGGCCAAGTGCCCTATGCCACTTCTCTTTATGAGTCAATTGAATTGAACTTACATACATATCATTTTTATAACCTTTGGATACATAACTTTTTATACAATACAAATTGTTTATTTTATCAGCAACAACTATTAACTCTCTATATTGATTATATATTTTTGCATTTTCATTTTTGGCAATAATAGTGCAACTCTTAGTTATTTTGGAAAAACTAAGCAAGTTTTGTTTTATACCTTTCACAAAGTATACATTTTTTAAATCAATGTATTTTTTATTATAATAATTTTGAAAATAAACTTTTACTGTACCTACTTTTGTCGCTTGTAATGTTTTGCCATCTGGAAGTTTTACATCCACTGAGTTTTTCAAATCAATGTAATTACAAAAATAACTTTCATTATTGACTATGTGATCCGTACAACCACTGTCTAAAAGCCAATTTATTTCACAATTATTATCATATTCTTCCCTTATCACAAACCCGGTTAAGTTATTTATTTCTGAACTGCATACTTGTAATGTCCAGGACTCAGATGAAAAATGATTGGACGACTCACCTCTGGAAGAACTTTGGCCTCTACCTCTGCTGCGACCTCTATAGAGTCCACCTCGGTTAAAAACTCGTTGGCCACGGTGTCCTCTCTGTCCTCGCTGGCCTCGGTAGCTGTTTAGTCCTTGGTTATTTCTCTGCGCATACCAGCAGTCGTTCTTCATATGGCCCAGCTTCCCACATACAAAGCATTGGGCATTTGTTTTAGTTACAAATGTACTGACATTGTTTTTCTGATTTGGTTCTGAAGAAGTCATATTTTTCTCTTTTATTTTTGACTGTACATAATCAACGGTTCGTTGTTCTTCTGGAATAACATCAAGAAAATCTCCAATATAACTATAGCTCGGTGGCAGGGCTCTAAGTAAATATCTCAACTTCTCGGATTCATCTATCTTTCCTCCAGCCACTTTGAAATCATTTATTGTTTTCTCAAAATCAACAAAGAAGTCTTCTACTGTACTATAATTATTCATTTTTATCTCTTCAATTTTTCCTCTGCATATTATTTGCATGGCTGTAGACTGAGTTAGGTACATCTTGTCAAATTTGTTCAACATTTCAAATGCGGTTTTACATAAACTAATATATTCCAATTGTTTGTCCGATATTGTACTCATAATAATCGTTCTTGCCTTTAAATCCTTCTTTTTCCATTCCGCATCAACATTTTCATTTTTACTCGGCGCTGGCATCATGGCGGTGGCCGGCTCGTGGCATTCTTTGTACTCTAGTAGGGTGAGCAATCTCAATTTCCAGCTCGAATAGTTGGCTCCATCAAAAATAGGCAACATGATGTCCTCAATTCTTGCCTGCGTGGCCATTTTGATGATAATTGCGTTTGATTTTACTGAATTATTAGAATCTTTCTCAATTTTGCATAGACACGCGGTATAACCTCACTCACATTTTCACTTTCTTGATATTTCACTGATTTTACTTTTATACTGACTGATTTCAAAAAACTACGGACATTACTATGAAAACTGACGAACCACGCTCTGCTACCATGTTGAAATAAAAAACATAAATTGCTAAAAAAACTGAGTACTTTATTTTCGTAACGTATTACACAAGTGAGGAACAAGAAGTGTTAAAATCTTGACAGGTTAAACTATGTCTAGCATAGATAAGATATAATAAGTTTGCGTCTATAAAATAATAGATGGCGCTATGAGTATCAAAATGGCTAACATAAGATTATTAATATTTACTAATATTACAACAGTCTGTTCTCTTTTTTTCTTTTTTTTTATACTACTGAGATGATGGTAAGTGGTCACCGTAGCCTATGGACGCCTGCAACACCAGAGGCATCACTTGCGCGTTGCCGACCCTTTAGGAAAGAAAATGGGAAGGAGAAGGAACGGGAAGGGGGAAAGAGGGTGATTGGGCCTCCGGTACTCTCACTCACCGAACGAAACACAACAGTAAGAATACTGGTATTTTACGACGATATTCTGTGAGAGAGTCCTTCCCCGGTCGAGCCGGCACATTCATGCTGAAAATACTGAACCGCTTTTAATAAGTATTTCAAAATTATATATACATATAATACGTAACGGGTATTAACGCGATCATGCATAATGTTTACCTTTTTTATGCTTGACATTTTGACCAGGTTACACCGGCCGTGGCCACAAGCTGACTGGTGCTGCGATGTCATGTCTCCGTTTGTGAAGCAGAAGAATCTTGGTTCACTCTCACTTTTGGCATATTTTTGTTTGTCCATGTACCGTCACAAACTACACTCACGGTATACCTATTACGAATTCTAGCCGTCGTGTCCGTATTCTGTGAATTACCTGACTGTGCAAAACAGCGAAGTTGCGTATTATTAATCACGGGATTCCACGCCGCGGATAATTTGAAACCATGTTCTCTATTAAAATTTCTATATTTTTTCATTTCAATAGCTTCTTGCACTACTCTTGGATAAAAGTGGCGATCGATGAAAAGGTAAAAATTATGCATGATTGCGTTAATACCCGTTACGTATTATATATATATCATGCAACGCGAAAGTTTAAAAGTTATAATTCTTTCAAAATTAGAAAGATACTTTTTACCAGAAGCACTATCCTTATTTAATATTAATACGAAAGTAATTCTGTATGTCTGTCTGTTACCTTTTCACGGCTAAACCACTCAACGGATATGGATGAAATTTGATACAGATATACTTTAAAAACCTGGGGAAGGACATAGGCTACGTTTTATTTATGTAGGTACTACACGGGAGGAGCCGCGCGCTTCACCGCAAGCTACAGGAGTGAAACAGTAATCATAGACGTGAATGATACTGTGGGAGAGTGCTAGCAGAATAATCGTTAACCATTATACGCGCCATTTTACATGGTACCTAAAACCTAACTTGGTGTAGTGTTGATGTAATACCATAGTTTTATCACACTACAGGAATAAAGCTCTGCCATTTTTTAGAAATAGACGTTGGACTATGTATGTATACATAAAGCAAACAATAAAAGAAAAGGCGATATCGCGCTGTGCAATAAAAGCAGCAGGGCATAGAACTATCTCTGCTTCAACCTAAAAGCTCTCGATCAAACCGAGGAGCTCGACAGGGAAAATACTAATCTACCCTTCAAAAATGAGCGCAATTAAATATCCTGTGCATATATATTAATTAAAATTCGAATTACTCGAATTTTTAAGCAAATCGAAATATTCGAATCGCTGCCAAATATTCGAATGCTTGATAACTTTGATATTTATTAGCTGTAGCTCTACGTAAATACGAATGGCAATAACACAATTCGCTAACGCACGTGGTAGGAAGTCATAGCATTTTACATGCTAGCTGCACTGAGAAGAAAACCTAAAAAACGCCACCAATTCCGTTTGACTGATCAACAGTTTCGAATATTCGATTATGATTCGAATTAAACTTAGTACTAACTGATCGATCAACATTAGGATGCGAGATTATACAATTCCGAGATATTCTTATTTCTTTTTTTATAACAATTGCACATGATGCATCCGATAATGATGTTCCTTCTATGAGTAGAGTTACCAGGGCTCCATAAAGAGAACGTGTGCTATTAACCAAGGCTCTGTAATATTAGTATTTTATACTGACTGACTCTTGCTTGCGAGTCAGTAGCTCGCAATAGCCTTGGTATTGTTTCACCAGGCATCCATAAGTTACGATGTGATGCGAAAAGCTTTACAACGCAAGTTTATATTCGTTTGGAGTATTATACAAATACTCTAAACATACTCACAAATACTTATACGAAATAATAAGCCCGTAATAGATACATTTTTCATCTATATCAATACAAATAAATAAAATTGAAGTGTCTGTTTGTAATGTCAAAATAACAGTTTTCAATGGTATTTTCACCAAGAAATCAATTTTGAAATTTTTTGTCTGTATGTCTGTTTGTCCCGGCTAATCTCTGAAACGGCTGGACCGATTTTGACGGTACTTTCACTAGCAGATAGCTGATGATATAAGTAGTAAATAAGCTTCTTTTATTTTAGAAAAAATCTCAGCGACCTGAACGTACTCGTTTTTGTTAAATTCCACGCAGACGAAGCTGCGGATAACAGCTAGTGTATTATACAAAATAATACTAAGGACATCTTTCGCACTATGAATACTTCCTTTGTCGCGGAGGACGTAACAAACATTTAAACTAGAGGCACAAAAACACCCAGAGTCGGAACTACTACTTGTGGTACACACATTTTTGTCCCGTATGGAATCGAACTCGCTACTCGTGGCGCAGAGGCCACGACGAAACAACCACTTATACCACATCGTATTTCAACCCGTGCGTTCCAATTCTGTCACCGACATGTCCCGCAAAAGTTCACAATCCGTGCGGCAGTACATTTACGAAATTATTTTTAAACCGTTTTAGTAGACGATATTTGGATACTTTGTGCTTGGTATGAATTATTATAATACGGTATAGTCGAATGAAAATTTTAAAGTAGCTAGGGAATACCTTTGTGAAGAGAATCCGCTGTAAATAACGTGTAGTTTTCAGATTCCTTTGTAAATAGATTATAATTACTACCAGTGCATTAAGGACCATTTCAAGCATTTCATATGTTAAATATACTTCAAGCGGATTTAACGGCAGCTTGATGGTTTATTTTTATCTTTTATTTTCAATTTACAGAACATAATAACGATGTAAAATTGTTTTTTTTTTGTTTTGTTTTAACGCACTAATCTTTGGAATTTCCAGCCTTAATTAAGGAACTCTTTTTATTTGATAGCTTATATAGGTTATAACATCACGCTACGAACCACGGAAGGCAAGCAGTAATTGTAAACGTAGATAAAACCGCATACAGTGACAGTTTAATTAAAACACATGTTTCCTAAAAAATATTAAATAGACTCCACCAGCGAATTATTCACTAAATTTATACCCATAAAACTCCTTATTTAAAAAATAATTTGTCCCGCACTCGTGCCTATGTCAGTGGGTACTTCACAACAATTAATATAATGGATAAAAAGAACATCCGCTCTAGCAACAGTAATTTTTAAAATACACATATTTTTTTATTCGTATCTTTATTAAAATGATGCACACCGCAACACAAAATGCCTGCGCCAAAAACTCATAAAAATGATTCATCTCTTTTATGCCACGCTGTTTTAAATCCAAACAGAATATTAACTATCGTTTCCTAAACCATCAGTGCCGTAGCCGCACCGGTGATGCTTCGTCGGTTATACACAGGACGGATATGGTCCGGGACGTCGCGTGTCGCGTCGTCGGCGTCCCACTTATGTCAATCTTGGAAATTACGCTGTCGAGACGCGAGAAGGGTTTCGTTTGCACGATTTTGATATCAGTTATTCCAATATTTAATGTATATAAGTAGCTAGCGGATCCGATAAACAAAGTCCTGTACACACGAAAAAAAACACGTCTAAACCATTCTCGAATCCACTTGAACACACAAAATTTTCATCAAAATCGGTTCAGCCGTTTAGGAGGAGTTTAATTACAAACACGCACAAAAGATTTATATATATAAATATTATGTATATGACGACATGGATAGCGTATTGGTTTAAGTGGTCGTCTTGCCTCTGTCACTACGCCGAGTGTTATGGATATGTGTTATTAGATATAATAATAATAATAATGTCCTCCAGACCGAATTTCGGCTGCGGCGGTCAATCTTAACAGAGACTGGCCATCTGCGCAGGAGATATTAAAGTGCACAAGTATGTGCGCGAACACAAGTGCACTCTCTGTTCCCTAACCCTCATGATCCGATGGGACGGATAATCCGACACGACCGGAGAGAGATCAGGCGCACGACCAACGGCTTTACGTGCTTTCCGAGGCACGGGGGAGTCTAACACCGCCAACTTCCTAACTCCGGGCTCGTATTGAGATTTCTAAACAGAAAAACCCAATATCTTTTTGTTGGCCCGACCCCGGATTCGAACCCGAGACCTCAGTCACAGCAGTCGCATTCCCTACCGTTTCGCCACGGAGGCAGATATATATATATATTATGAGGTAGGCCGCCATTTGAATAGGTACTGTGTCAACCACTAGGCCATTAATTGAATCACAAGTCAAACGCTAAGTGCCCTACCACCGGCATCTTAATAGTAGCGCGTAATGAAAACAATTAATCAAAAAATTAATAAGTCGTTTAAAGGTCAATGGTCAATTATGTTCAAAAGGTTATTTCTCAGTCACAGATAAACAAAACAGACAGACAAAAGACAAAAATGCTTGGGATTGAGCTGCTTTCACTCACAGACTATTTCTAATCCTATCATGAAGTTAATCGTAATATGAGTTGCTGTGACTATTACTTCATTTGTTAGATAATATATCGTGGATTTACCAAACTTTTACTTTTTAAATTTTATTGAAATAAACTTTAGTACGAGGCACTCTTCGAACAGGCTTTTATTTCCATTAAAATGTATAAACAATTCTTTGACACATCAATTAATTGATATATTAATTAAATTATAATAATAAAAATAAATAAAAGGAAATAAAGATTTTTGACTTTGAATTGCTTTGCACGAGGTTTCGGATTTGATGTCCCGGCCATAATTTGTTTTGTATCGAGCAAATTCGGGAAGGATTCGCATACTCACATTTGTCCGTGACTTATTACTGTTGAAGAGCCACACTTATAAATAATAGCGGTTGATCAGTGACAAAGTTCAACCATATTTCATTACCATAACCTTTTTATAAATTTTAGCTTTCTGCACTCATTGTTTAAATAAATTTTATGCCAAACTTAATACGCCTACACGGCGAATACTAAATGCTCTCTCTAAAACTCTTTCCATGGTTATCCATAGAAAACGCAGTGCTCTTTTTTCCAGAAGCAATAACACTATAACATCACTTATAATTATTCAGTAAATATAAAGAAGAACTATAGTCTAACACTCACGTCCTTCTCCTTGGCGTAGTAGAGCGTGCGCCCTCGCAGCCTGAAATAGCGGCGCTGCCATCGCTGGAAGCTCCGCGTCTGCTTCATCAAGTAACCCTCCTTGACCACGGGCTGTGGACAACAACAGCACATTCCATGAGCATACCATTATATCGTGCTATATTATTATGCTATACATCACAGAATAGTAAAGTTTATTTGTACTGTGCTATACATTCTAAATAGCATTGATAGCCTACTGTGAGACCGCTTAATTGCCACGCAGAGGTCGAGATCAATCCCAAGGCCATCTCTGACTATTCGAAGTTATGTGAGTACTAAAATAGTTTATTATTATATTATGCTTTAACGGTGAAGGAAACCATCGTGAGGAAACCTGTATATCTGAGAGTTCTCTATAGAGTTTTCGAAGATATGTGAAGTCTGCGAACCCACACTAGGTCAGCGTGGTGGACAATGAAGTAATCTCTTCTATTTACTTATTCTATTCTATTCTACTTAATAGAGGTCCGTGCCTAGCAGTGGGATACTTTAATACAGTGCTGATATTTTTGAAGTGAAGTCTTCTTTAGGCGCGTTGAGCACTTTTTGGGTGAAAATAAATCATGGAACTCGCGTCATCGTCACCGAACGCTTTTCATGAGCTATATGTATACTGTGTATATATGTGTACTTTTTGGGTAAACAAAAAGCGTGAAACTCGTGTCATCGTCACCGCACGCTAGTTACTTAGTTTTCACTTCTATCGGCAGTCCCCAAAGACTGCCCCGCATGTTTTTATTTTATACAACTAAGGTGGCAAACAAGCTTACGGCCCACCTGATGGTAAGTGGTCACCGTAGCCTATAGACGCCTGCAACACCACAGGCATCACTTGCGCCTTGCCAACTCTTTATGAAAGAATGAAGAGAAAAAGGAAATGGGAAGAAGAAGGAGCGGGAAGGGGGAATGAGGGTGATTGGGCCTCCGGTACTCTCACTCACCGAACGAAACACAACAGTAGGAATACTGCTATTTCACGTTGATATTCTGTGAAGGGTAGTCCTTCCCCGGTCGAGCCGGATTATTTTGCATAGGGTCCCTTGAATGGGTACAAATTATACATTGAACTAATGGCCACTTTCTTTTTTAATTTCCTGTCAAGTAATTCTGATTAGCAGTACAGATTCTGGAACAGTGTCTAGTAAAGGGTTATAGGGTCGTCTCATATAGTGAGACCTGAAACCATATATTGTGAAATTAGAGTAATATACCTATGCTTTGAAGATATAGCGTGAGACTAACATAAAATACTTTTTAATCTATACTATAATATTATATTATATACTAATATTATAAAGCTGAAGAGTTTGTTTGCTTGAACGCGCTAATCTCAGGAACTACTGATCCGAATTGAAAAATTATTTTAGTGTTGGATAGCTCATTTATCGAGGAAGGCTATAGGCTATATAACATCACGCTGGGACCCACGGGGGCGGCGCAGTAATCAATGCGGGTGAAACCCCGGGCACATCTAGTCTGACATAATGCGGTGCATTTTGTCCGTTTAGTAAGTAGTCTATGTCACCCTCCAACCCATACAATTTCTCCAGTTCCTCTTTTCATAAAAGCCTTATTGTGTCTATTACAAACATTTAAAAACATTGCCATCTCATCATCGCAGAGGTCACGGTGACAGCTGTTAGTGTTTTGGGTCGTGGGGCTTTTAGGACCGGGACCGCGGTCCCGGAGTCCACCTAAAGATACAATAATTATATTTGAGTGTTATTTTGGGACCACAAGAAAAAACAAGTTAAAATACAGTTAAATAAAGCTGATATAATATTTTAATCAACAATTGTTTGAATGGTATCGTTTAGAATGTGGTTGTATTGACAAGTCGATAAAAAAAATGCTATATCTTAACTTACACGGATTTATATTTTAGTGGTTTCCATTGTATATTACTTTTACGATGTAACCTAAGCTCTGTATCTTTTTGTACCAATTTAAGTTGAATAAATTATTATTATTATTATACTCTTTATTCAAATATTTTCAATATACTTTTCATTTTTAAATATACATATACCTATAAAAATACATTTAAAAATATAAAATATATGGTACCCCACCGGCAGCGGGAACAGGGTCCAAGCTGCCGGTGGTTAGGATGCCAGAGATAGTAACCTCCTCACAACGCGTGCTGTATCTAATAGCACTGCCTTCTGCATCAAACCCTTGATCCAAGTATTATTATTATTGTGCAGGGTACACATATCATGTGATGCTTTATTAAGTCCACACTTTTCTGTTACACGCTGTAAACAGATGTATAAGTATTTTATTACATCCAGTGCGCAATTTTTACAATTGCGCACTGGATGTAATAAGCACGGTACCATAAAAAGTACATTTTAATGTCTGGTCGCGAAGTTGCCTCTAACACTCGTTTATTTACGCACGTTTGGGTAATTCTCCGCTCGGTTAACTTCACGTGTTGCTAGTCATTCGTAGTTATAGGTCGAGAACTATTGCTGTACTGAATAAATAGTAAATTATTCCATATATAATAATAATATCAGCCCTGTATTAAACTGTTCCACTGCTGGGCACGGGCCTCTTCTCCGTGTGAGAAGGGTTAGGCCAAAGTTCACCACGCTGGCCCAGTGCGGGTTGGCAGACTTCACATATCTTTGAAAACATTATTGAGAACTCTTAGACATGCAAGTTTCCTCATGTTGTTTTCCTTCACCGTTAAAGCGAGCGATAATTAACTATTTCTCACGCATAAACTTCGAAAAGTCAGAGATGCGCGGCTTGGGATCGAACTCGAGACCTCTGCGTGGCAGTCCAACGGTTTCCCACTAGGCTATCGCTACTGTTATCTATAATAATATTATAAAGAGGAAAGATTTGATGTTTTGTTTCTTTGTTTGTTAGTAAGAATTTAACTCAAAAACAATTAAACCGATTTTGAAAATTCTTTCACGATTATAAAGCTATATTATTACTGAATAACATGGGCTATATTTTAGTTTAAAAAATTACTGTTACTAACATAGCCTACCCAAACCAACTTTTACGCGAATGAACCCGCGAGCAAATCGTAGTTTTTTTCGTAAATACAAGTTAACAAATAGGCATGTGCCTAGAGGTAAGCGATTACCGTTGCCTATAATCGCTTAATAGTCTTAATTTTACACGAATGTTATACATCTATATATTAATGCGTGAAGCAGAAACTTTGTACCCATTTTTACGAAAATTGCGCGTACGGAGGAGTATGAAATTTGACACAGTTAAAATTTATATGGAGAAGGAGGCGCGAATCTTAATATTTTTATAAAATATACATTAGCAATACATTAAATCAATAAAAAAACACTACACGCACACATCCATGCATTTGACACACGCTGACGAATCGCGTTTGTAGTATTTCGACATTGTTCGTCTGACGTCGTACAATTCTTTGTAACTATGGTTACCTATACCTTATTTATATGTAATAAAGAAAAAAGAAAACAAAGTAGCAAGCTTAGGAATTTTGGTCGACTTTTGACCACTAGGCGACCGCTAGTTGAAATTGAACTGCTTTATACGGATTTTGTCGCGTTGTTTATCTTGAAAGACATTTTTTCATAATTTTGTAATTATGACAATAATATTATTAAACTTTACTACTATTTAAATTATTAAACCTATTTATATTTAAGTTTACACTTTCCCCGACGTTTCGGTTGCTTTTTAGCAGCCATACTTGTGCAGACCTATCTACTTTACAAACGTCAGACTATTATACATTACTAGCTGTCCCAACAGACGTTGTCCTGTACACAGGAAAAAAACAGCGTGTTAAAATAAACCATATCTATATCATTCTCGAATCCACGTGAACACACACAAAAAATTTCATCAAAATCGGTCCAGCCGTTTAGGAGGAGTTTAATTACAAACACACGCACAGAAGATTTACATACAGGGTGTCCGGTAATTAATGGATAACCTGGAAATGTCATATAGTGGAACTGATGGCCGTTCAGAAAAAATATGAAAACAAAATCTATCCTAACTACTACCTGAGATATGTGTTTTTTTTTTTCAATTACCATTTGTAACTTTCGTGTATACTACGACCATAAATGAATGAAAACCATCGGTTTTTTGTTGTTTTATTATTAAACACTAATTATGCTAATAGATAGACAGTCAAAAGTATGCTATGCTAATATAGCTTGCACTTTTTGATATATTCCTTTTTTATATTTTTTTTCATTTTCTGTACCGTCTTCAGTTCTAATTTTCAAGGTTATCCATTAATTACCGGACACCCTGTATATAAGGATAGTATTATATCCTGTTAGTTAAGTTGTATTAACTGACAAAATGCATCTATTAAACAGATTAAAATATTATACAACGACAATTGCCTACACAGAGGATATAATTAAGAAGTAGCCGTTGCTTTGTTATACGAAGCACAATTATTATTCAACACAAATACAACTCTTGTTCGGAATGATTAAGATGGCGGCAGTAGGCAGTAGGCGGACATTCATCACGTTTTTATTCTCACTACAAAAGGCACGACTACGTAATTAGCTAAACAAAGCCTTGTTGGGAAATCGTGTCGCAAATAGGGACGCCATATGCAAAATTATTTATAGGACGTCGAGGGAATAAAATGTAGGTATTTTTATGCAATAACTAGCGACCCGCCCCGGCTTCGCACGGGTAGTAACTAAACCTTAACAAATTATACACTTAAACCTAAACCTGCCTATTGGTGAAAGCCGCATGAAAATCCGTTCAGTAGTTTTGAGTTTACCGGGAACAGATAGACAAACGCGTGGGATCTAATTTTATAATATGTAGTGATGATTTGTTTAAAGCAAGCAGCGATAGACTAGGGCAGTGATTCCTAAAGTGGGTTCCGTAGAAAAGTCACCAGGGTTCCGCGAAATTATTTATATTTGGCTGTTAAATAATACTACAATTTTTCAGTCAACTTTGCTCCCATTTATCTCAACGTATCGTTGTGGAACAGATTTTTCAGCTTATACTTATACAAATAACAAATTCAGGTCGAGATGTGCTTCCCTGGATATGCGCATACAATATAAGACATAATACCGAACTATAAAGCAATTATTGATAAAACAGTGAAACAATTTCATTCTTCACAATAAAAGTTAAAGTAAAGAATTAAAGTGTTCCACCCGCATGGTACCTAAATCAATAAAAAGCAGCCTATGTCCTTCCCCAGGTTTTAAACTATCTTTCTAACTCTACTATCAAATCGATTGAGTGGTTAAGCCGTGAAAAGGTAACGGACAGATAGAGTTACTTTCGAATTTATAATATTAAGTAAGGAAGTAAGGATTTATAATAAAAGTTTTTGTTCTTATTTAATTTACAGTGTCTTTGATTTGTAATTATTTGATATGGGGTTCCATTAACTAAAAGGTATTTGGTGAAAGGTCCGTTATCTTAAATGTTTAGGAACCCCTGGACTAGAGGGTGGCCGTTGAACAGCCCCACTCAGAGGTCTGGAGTTAGATTCCAAGGCACGCATCTCTAAATTTTTAAAGCTATGTGCAAATTAAATAGTTAATTTATTTATCGATTACTTTATCGGTGAAATAACCATCTTGAGACGTGCTGCATATGTGAGAGTTTATTTATTTATTTATTATAAGGTACCTACACTTACAGCAATACATACAAATGTTACAATTATAAGCACTATGGATAAAATCGTGGGTATATATGTTTGCCTATTAAAAATATACACAGCATTCACGTTATATAGGCAACATTAAGAGTAAACTTACACTAGATAAAAATATGAAAAAGAAATTATATATATAATATTTAGAGTAATAATAAATGAATGAAAGAGTTGACCATAAAAGTCTCAAAGATATGTATGTCTCCAAACCAGCATACTAGGCCAACGTGGTGGAGTATGGTCCAATCCTTCTCGTACTGAAAAAAGGCCTGTGCCCAGCAGAGGAATAGTTTAAATACAGACTTATCATTATATTAATTTTAAATTGCAAATGATTTACATAATATTGTCTTCTGTTTACGCGAACGTTATTCATTGAAATTAAACTACTATTATTATTATTAAAGTTTAATAGTATAGTATAGTAGTGTAACAGTTTCTAAATTATGTAATAGAGTGTTAAATAAACAACGCGATAAAATCCGTATATAGTAGTTTAATTTCATTGCAAATGATTGTTTTGGTTTGGGGTGTGCTTTGTGTCCATTAATTGTATGCTTATAAAAGTCCCTGCGACATATGGCTCGATACTTAGTGTATCTTAAAAATAAACATTGACATCACAACGCCTTCTTATGAAAATCTTATCACAAGAACACAATACACGGTTGTTTGGCTTAATATAACTTATTTATAAGGAAATCAAAATAAAAACGGCAGGCCCAAAATATATTATAGTAAATAAAAAAAGAGCTCGTTTTGACAGCGTCGTATGACCATGTTGCTTTTTGAATTCGAAAAGCTCTTATACAACAACTTTGTCCGTCTGTTTTTATACAACTTTCAACTCAAGAACCCTAAGAGCTAGAGACTCGCGGTCAACGCCAATCGAATCAACATAGTCCATATACCCCGAAATTACTATGATCTTTGACCTCTGACCAAGGTCACGTGATATAATTTTTTTGAACTATAAGATTTACGGCAATTCATTGCCGTTTCGAACCTGTTTAACAGAAGTTCAAATAAACTTGTTATTTTGCTTTTTGCTAAACGAGGTTACGAGGTTATTCGGTTATAACATATTCTCTATGGCGGCGGTATTTCCCGAGTTGCACTACTCCAGTTTGAACGGAAGTCAGCTTAAGCAGGGTTCGCACCGTGCTTACCTTTAACAAAATTGGCAATTAGGACAAATCCATGAAAGCCCGAACGCATGGCGAATTCAATCGTGAACTGTTTTTGACGAGTTCTGTCCTGTAAACAGAGAATTTTCTAATAAAGGGAAGGCTTTCAAGTAAAATAGGCTTTGAGATCCTTATCCTAACTATCCTTACTATCCTAACTTAATATTATAAATGCGAATGTGAGATCGTTTGTTTCGCTTTCACGCCGTAACTACTAAACCGATCATCATGAAATTTCGCAATCACGTTGTCAGGGAAACAAAATAGGATATATTATGGTACTTTTAATTCAGAGAATAAGTTCTCATCCCGAGGGATCGAAATTTATTATAAAAACACTAGCGGACCCCACAGACGGTGCCCTGAAAGGAAGAAAATAAAAATAACCCAAATCTAAACCACTCTCGAATCCACTTGAACACACACAAAAATTTCATCAAAATCAGTCCAGCCGTTAAGGAGGAGTTTAATTACAAACACACGCTCAGAAGATTTATACAGGCTGTCCGGTAATTAATGGATAACCTGGAAATGTCTTATAGTGGAACTGACGGCAGTTCAGAAAAAATATGAAGAACATCTATCCTAACTACTACCTAAGATATGTGTTTTTTTTTAATTACCATATATAACTATACTACGACCATAAATGAATGAAATCCATCGGTTTTTTGTTGTTTTGTTATTAAACAATAATTATTACTAACGACCGCTAGTTATAATTAATGTATCTGACATTTCACATTCTGACAATTAGTAAAATAGATGAAACTAACATATGTTTGTAGTGGTTTAAGTGGTCGCTGCGCCGAGTGTTGTGGGTTCAATCCCCACGTAGGACAAAAAATTGTTTAATCCACAAATGGCTGTTCCGAGTCCCGATGTTCCTTGTGTCCGTTATTGGAATGTTCGTGAAGTTCACCACTACACTAGATCTATACTGAGTGTGGAGATGGCTACTTAAAAAGAAAGCATCACCAATCGAAGGCCCAATCACCCTCTTTCCCCTTCCCGCTCCTTCTCCTTCCCACTTCCTTTCCTAAAGGGTTGGCAACGCGTAAGTGATGCCTCTGGTGTTGCAGGCGTCTATAGGCTACGGTGACCACTATCTATGGTGACCACTTACCATCAGTTGGGCCGTATGCATATTTGCCAACTCTGTTGCATAAATAAAAAACTAAATCTTTTTGGCATCTTGAAATGTGATTTAGCTTAGAGATATAGCCGTGGGAATATATATTTAAATACCCCCCGTGCTATAGTATCTTATCTTATCTTGTGTGGAGGCCAGTCGGCACAGACAGGCGACACTTCGACCCAGTGGGATCTTTTGTGTCGACTTCCCCAATAACGACTGCAATAGTTGTTCAAAGCAGCCGGTACCGCCGGCTTAACATGCTCTCCGAAGCACGGAGCAGGCGATAATTGTCAATCAATACGCACATAATTTCGAAAAGTGATATAACTTCTGAAAGTTAGAGGTGCGTGACGTGAGTTCGAACTCGAGTCCCCTCTGCATTGCAGTCTGTTGGTCTCCCCACTGAGCTAGCGCTGCTCCCGTACTATAGTAACTATCCTTAGCAAGAAGCTAATCTACATTTCATCTTCATTACTGCTAGAATTTTAATGGCATATATATGAACTTCGATTCTACTTCTTATTGAAGTTGTATATTTAAAAACGATCGTTGGTATGCGAATAATTGAAATGCTGCAGAGGTGAACTATTTCTTAATGAGTTTTCTGTATTAGAGTTTACTTGAGAGAGAAATGTCGACATTAATATGAAATTGATCTCTTATAGGTTGAGATACGGGATTCGGCATTAGAAAAGTTCGATATAATATGAAAGCTAAGTTTACTAGTTTTCTTGTTAACTCCTCCAGCTAAATTTTATTTATTTATTACTAGTTAATTATATTTCATACTAGCTATGCCCGCGGTTTCACCCTTGTTTATGATTACTGCGCCGCTCCCGTGGGTCGTAGCGTGATGTTACATAGCCTATAACCTTTCTCGATTAAGCTATCCAACACTAAAATACTCTTTCAATTCGAACCAGTAGTTCCTGAGATTAACGCGTTCAATCAAACAAACAAACTCTTCAGCTTTATAATATTAGTAAAGATGTATCATAATCATTAAAGGAAATGTAGAAGTAGACGAAGAAGAAAAACAAAATGGTACGCAACTGTTTCTTACTGTCGAGTAGTTAAAAAAAGTGTAAAAAGTAACAAGGAATTTTTCAATTCGAACCGGTGGTTCCTGAGATTAGCGCGTTCAACCAACCAAACAAACATACTCTTCAGCTTTATAATATTAGTATAGATAGGTAGGTACCGAATTTCGGTATAGTTGTTGGAACGTGAAAGTATTACATATATACAAACAAAGTCTTAAGCCTGGATCTTCGAAAGCTAGGCAAAGGTATTTTACTCGTACATTTATATTTCGCCAGCTTTGTACCTATTTAGTTCCAAACTTTAAGATATTGCTAACAGGGCACTTAATAATGCATTACTAGGAAATCAACCTAGGAAATCTATTTATGAGTTCCGGGCAATCTATTTCATTGTGAAATAGCTTAAACATAAAATTCAAGCCCAGAATTATTTTTCTTTTTTGCAGTGATGGTATATTCGGAAACACTAGTTTCTCGTGGTATGTTTTATGAGTTTTAGCTATTCCTGCTGAATATGCCAAATGCCACAAGAACTGTTTTTGGACTCTTTCTAGTCTCAAGGTACTATAATGAGGCCGCCAATACAGCAGGACAATTCTAAAGAATACTACGAACTAGAGTGATGATTGTAAACTGCTTTGACGGTCCGCTGCCTTGCCTTTTATATGAATGTTACTGAAAACAATACGAGAAAGTGCTAGAATACTTCGCGTAATGTCAAGCTACATAGTTCAGTAAGACGTAAATAGATGGCGCTGTATAAATTATTATTAGAAGGACGGGCGCTTCCCCACAGTGCCGAGAGATGGCACTGACTGTAACAATATTGTTTTCAGGTAATACTGCTTCGGCGTTATAGCGGTAGTGACCATGACTATTGTGGATGTGGTCTCCGGTTTGATTTCCTAGTAATGCTTTATTAGATGCCCTGTTAGCAATATCTTAAAGTTTGGAACTAAATGGGTACAAAGCTGGCGAAATATGAATGTACGAGTAAAATACCTTTGCCTAGCTTTCGAAGATCTAGGCTTAAGACTTTGTTTGTAATATGTAATACTTTCACGTTCCAACAACTATACCGAAATTCGGTACCTACCTATCTATACTAATATTATAAAGCTGAAGAGTTTGTTTGTTTGGTTGGTTGAACGCGTTAATATCAGAAACTACCGGTTCGAATTGAAAAATTCCTTGTTACTTTTTTTTAACTACTCGAAAGTACGAAACAGTTATGTACCATTTTCTTCTATGTATATGTCTACGTTTCCAATAATGATTTTGATACATCTACATATTCATTGAAATTAAAATACTATATACGGATTTTATCGCGTTGTTTATTTAGCACTGTATTACAAAATTTTGTAAATATTACACTACTACTGCTATTGATTTTATTTTACTAATTTATAAGCTAATAAAATTATTTGAACCATTAAATCTATCTAGTCTCCCCGTGACCATGGCTGCTGGAAAGCAACCGAAACGTCGGGGAAAGTGTAAACCAAAAATAAATAGATTTAATAGTTTAAATAATTTTATTAGCTTATAAATTAGTAAAATAAAATCAATAGTAGTAGTAGTGTAATATTTTTAAAATTTTGTAATACAGTGATAAATAAACAACGCGATAAAATCCGTATATAGTAGTTTAATTTCAATGAATAACATTCGCGTAAATAGAAGACAATATTACATCAACATATACTAATATTATAAAGCTGAAGAGTTTGTTTGTTTGATTGAACGCGTTAATCTCAGGAACTACTGGTTCAATTGAAAAATTATTTAAGTGTTGGATAGCCTAATCGAGAAAGGTTATAGGCTATGTACCATCACGCTACGACCCACGGGAGCGGCGCAGTAATCATAAACGTGGGTGAAACCGCGGGCATAGCTAGTACGAAATATGATTAACTAGTAATAAATAAATAAAAGTTAGCTAGAGGAGTTAACAAGAAAACTAGTAAACTTAGCTTTCATGTTATAACGAACTTGTCTGATGCCGAAGCCCGTATCTCAACCTATATGAGATCAATTTTATATTAATGTCGACATTTCTCCTTCAAGTAAACTCTAATACAGAAAACTCATTAAGAAATAGTTCACCTCTGCAGCATTTCAATTATTCGCATACCAACGATCGTTTTTAAATATTCAACTTCAATAAGAAGTAGAATCGAAGTTCATATATATGCCATTAAAATTCTAGCAGTAATAAAGATGAAATGTAGATTAGCTTCTTGCTAAGGATAGTTACTATAGCACGGGAGCAGCGCCAGCTCAGTGGGGAGACCAACAGACTGCAATGCAGAGGGGACTCGGGTTCGAACCCACGTCGCGCACCTCTGACTTTCGGAAGTTATATTACTATTCGAAATTATGTGCGTATTGATTGACAATTATCGCCTGCTCCGTGCCTCAGAGAGCACGTTAAGCCGTCGGTCCCGGCTGCTTTGAACATCTATGGCAGTCGTTATTGGGGAAGTCGACACAAAAGATAAAACTGGGTCGAAGTGTCGCCGGTCTGTGCTGACTGGACACAAGATAAGATAAGATACTATAGCACGGGGGTTACTTAAATATATATTCACACGGCTATATCTCTGAGGGGGTAAGCATCTGTGTATTATAAGGTTGCAACCACATTTCAAGATTCCAATAAGATATATATTTTTTTTTATGGAACGTTTGTGGCAAACTACCATACGGCCCACCTGATGGTAAGTGGTCACCGTAGCCTATAGACGCCTGCAATACCAGAGGCATCACTTGCACGTTGCCGACCCTTTAGGAAAGGAAGTAGGAAGGAGAAGGAGCGGGAAGGAGGAAAGAGGGTGATTGATCGGGACTCGGAACAGCCATTTGTGGATTACACAAATTTTTGTGCTACGTGGGGATTGAACCCACAACACTTGACGCAGCGATCACTTAAACCACTACAAACATGTTAGTTTCATCTATTTTACTAATTGTCAGCATGTGAAATGTTAGTTAGTTACATTAATTATAACTAGCGGTCGCCAAGTGGTCGAAATCATATTTGGTTTAAATTTTAAGTTATTAAGGTTTTATTGTCTAGAACTATATCCTTATAATCACATTTCATTTAGATTTCGATCTATATAACCTGTATTAATTTACCTATCTTTTTCAAACAAATTATTATTTACTTAACTATACTCTTTAATTGACGGTATTCCTAAGCTTGCCACTTTGTTTTATTTTTCTTTATTACATATAAATACGTAAATATACAGACCCACATAGTGTTTTCATTAACCTCTTCGAAGAAGACTCAGAGGTTAATAAATAAAATTAAATATATATACTATACTGACATGTTGCTACAAATATGACACATTCGGCGCCGTCCGTCACTTACCACGAATATTATTTTTACTGCCGTCTGTAGTAGAAGCACAATGTGCATTCTTTTGTGATTTATTGTAGGGATGCAAGAGCTGCGCACATGCGACGTGATTTGCCGGCCCCGTAAATATGATTTATTTGTCGTTTCAGTGACGGCCCGACTGCCTTTTTGAGGTCGCGGTTGTGAGTGCGACTGCTGTGTACAAGGTCTTGGGTTCGATTCCCGGATCGGACTAAGTGTTGTTAGGTTTTTCTGTCAATTCTCCGTAGCAGCACAGAGTCTGATCAAGGCACGTCCCCTAATTTGGATGTAGATCCGTACTTAATAAATGACTTTACTAATTGTGTAATTGACACCAATTATTTGTAATGTTTTTTTATTATTATTCATTCAATTATTTATAATATTTATATATATGTTTATATTATTCATCATCTATATTATTTTTTTATTCTATATAAATTTTTGAAGCAAAATCTTTGTACCCCTTTTCACGAAAATTGTGCGGACGGAGGCGTATGAAATTTGGCACAGTTAAAGTTGATATGAAGAAGGAGTGTCGAATCCTAATATTTTTATAAAATATGCATTAGAAATACACTAAATTAATGGAAATACACTACACGCACACAACCATGCATTTGACACACGCAGTCGAATCGCGTTCGTAGTATTTCGGCATTGTTCGGCTGATTGTAGTATTATTATTCGTAACTATGGTTATATCAGATATCAATTTATAATAACATATATCAGCTATACATATCTCACAGGCAACCTTTGGGTGGATTGGAATGATATAAACTACTTATATTATAATACAGGATGGGCCAAAAGCTTTTGCACTTTTGAAACATGAATATAAATAAAACTACAAATGTTATTTTGTTGATAATTTATTTAATGTAATAATCATTTAAAGAAATTAATTTTTTTTAAATGACATCGTCCAAATCTGCGCCGTCTCGTTGTTGGCACTCCTGCAATCGACTACGCAAACTTTGGAAAACTCGCTGACACATGCAGCGGGGGATCGCGGCTATCTCCTCGTGGATGTTTTGTTTTAATTGGGATATCGTTGTCGGTTTATTAAGGTACACTCTACTTTTCAGATATCCCACAAGAAAAAATCGCATGGTGTAAGGTCCGGGCTTCTCGGAGGCCTTGGGATATCACCTCTGCGAGAAATCAATTTGTTCGGAAACATTTCTTTGTCTACCGGTAAACTCACATTTAACGTATGGCATATTGCTCCATCTTTTTGCATCCAGGTCCTGCTATTGTACCCTTGAAATTCATGTAACTGCGGCGTCAAAAAGTCTTGCAACATCTTGACGTATTCCGCTTAATTCACAGTTACATTATTTCCGAGATTATTTTCAAATAAATACGGGCCAATTATGCCCTTTGCTGATATGGCAGCCCATACTGTCATTTTAGGTGAATGAAGTGGCTTTTGGTGTTTAAGGCGAGGTTTGTCCCTGCTCCAATATCGACAATTATGCTTATTCACGTGCCCATTGATGTGAAAATGGGCCTTGTCCGTAAACAATCTCAAGGCTAGAGAATCGCTCCAGCATAGTGTCAGCCAATAACTTACGTTGAATGTAATCATTTGGTTTCATCTCCTGCACAATTTGAAGCTTATATGGGTGCAGTTTGAGGTCCAGATGCAAAATCCGCCGTAGACTAGTTCTTGGTATTGCCAGAGCCGCTGGACGCTTACGCGTAGATGATTCTGGATTGTTCCGTACGGATATTTCGACCTCTCGAATGTTCTCATCGCTTCTTCTTGAACGTGGCCGCCCTGTTTGTTTAATATTCGATCCCGTTTATTCGAACTTCTCGACCCAAGCTTTGATCAAATTAACACTTGGACACTCGCTTACACGGCGTAATCCGTATTCAATTCTAAACAGGCGTCGTACAGTATCGTAGGAATCATTGTTTTTGTAAAAGTGTTTTACACAAAAAGCACGCTGTTGTCTCGTGAAGTGCTCCATCGTGACTAAAAGTGCATGAAGTGACGCATAGTATCCCGCCACCCACGCGTCCAACCCTCGAACGGTTTTCAAGAAAATCTAGTGTTGTTAGTAACAGGCATAACTCCGGAACCACTAGACCGATTGACTTGTAATTTGGTGTGCAGACACCTTGGAGTCATACCTCGGTCGAGTTTGAATATGGGCCCTGTGGGTTAAAAGACCCCCGAGATATAGGAATCACAAGGTCACATGTATTTTAAATGATTTTACATTTAAGACCTTGTAACTTGGTGTGCAGACACCTTGGGGTCATACCTCAATCGAGTGTGAATATGGGCCCTTTGGGTCAAAAGACCTTCGAGCTGCAGTTTGGCAGAAGTACACTTTTTTATTTCATTTATTTTCATTACTTTTACATTTAAGACGAAGAGGTTGAATCCTGAGGTTTTACACCCATCTCGTTTTAAATAATCAACTCACGCACTAAGAACCATTCCTGTGTCGCGTCATACAACGAACACAAATACTACCCAGACTCGGAACAACCAGGTATTTATGGATCGTATAAATTATTGGGCATCGAACCTACAACATCGGTCTAGTACCAGTAGCGTGGCGACCATTACGCGTTCCTAGGCTTTATTTGTAAATAACACTGTTAAAGTAAAAATTAGAACATGCTAAGCGGAAAGTCTTATCTAGCTTATCTTGATAAGACTTTCCGCTTAGCATGTTCTAATTTTTACTTTAAGCAAAAGCGAAAAGCTAGCTTTTTATGGTACTGTGGGGTTTAAGAGTATTGGTGTAATATATGATATACATTGTAATATAATACGCGCGTGATATGTAGGCATCGACGGTTGCGGGGGTCGCTCGCCAACCACACTTTGTAATGGTTGGTCAATAAATTGTCGTTGGTAACAAGTGCATTTAATTTATAAATATAACCCCAAATATATATACCTATGTGATAAGCACAAATTGCGTAAGTATATACAGCTACATAGAATTGTTCGTTCCCACTTGTTCTACTAAACAGTTCTATGGTAGAACTAAGGAGAATTTTTTTCTCAATAGTTCTACGATATTAGGTTTTACAAAATACTGGAACTAATGGGAGTCTTTATTCCCACTTGTTCTATTCCTCAGTTCTATTGTAGAACTAATGGGAGTTTTGGACGGAGTCAGCTCCTATTTCTGGGTGGGTTTACAAAAGAGAACTTTTTTATTTTTTTGACCAGTTAAAGTGCTTTATGCCCTGACCGCTGGCTAGGGGACGGCACCGGCGGGGTGTATGGGACTCCCAGCATGAAGTGCTGGTATATCCACTAAAAAACCTGGGGTGTTCCTTCTTTCACCCAAAACACAACCTACCGCTTCCGAGTCGGAATGCTCTGCACTGACATTATACTAGTGAGAACAAAAACTCCCATTAGTTCTACCATAGAACTGAAGAATAGAACAAGTAAAACAAGTGGGAATAAAGACTCCCATTAATTCTACTATTTTGTAACACCTAATATCGTAGAACTATTGAGAAAAAAATTATCATTAGTTCTACCATAGAACTGTTTAGTAGAACAAGTGGGAACAAACACCTAGAATGCCATACACAACAGAAAAAATTCAGGTAGATATAACCTGTTTGCAAAAATAAAATATAAATGTAGAGCGTATAAAATAAATGATTAAATGCACTATTTCATAATCTATGTATATTAAATCTTTGGCAATAACACGTCGTATAAACAAAGAAGCCATTAGAAACTTTTTAAAAGTTTCATAACGTTTTCATTTAATTTCACACAGCTCGCAAAAAGAGTGGTCTAAAAATTAAACTGCTATAGGAATGGAGAGTGCGCTTCGGGCGAACATTTTTAATTACACCGCGCGAGCCCGCCCCTGCCGCAAACGCTTGCTCGCTCGTTCTCTGAGCTAAATACACTGTAATTTATTATAACCTTGACATTTCCATACATATTGCATTTACTTTAGGTATAAATATAGGTGGAGCAGCGATAGCTCAGTGGGGAGACCAACAGACTGCAATGCAAAGGGTCTCGGGTTCGAACCCACGTCGCGCACCTCTGACTTTTGGAAGTTATATGACTTTTCGAAATTATGTGCGTATTGATTGACAATTATCGCCTGCTCCGTGCCTCGGAGAGCACGTTAAGCCGTCGGTCCCGGCTGCCATGAACATCTATGGCAGTCGTTATTGGGGAAGTCGACACAAAATATCCCACTGGGTCGAAGTGTCGCCGGTCTGTACTGACTGGCCCCCACACAAGATAAGATAAAATAGGTATAATTATTTAAAACTGCATAATACAGATTGGTTAGAAAATATTATGCTGATTTTGACTGTACGGATGACGAAGTGGTTTATGTTGTCGACTCGGCGCACTGCGCTGAGTGTTATGGATTCGAGTCCCACACGACAAAAAATTGTGTGATCCACGAATGGTTGTTCCGAGACTGGGTGTTCGTTGTTTGTATGTTTGTAAAGGCCCCCGCGACACAGAAATTATTAATAGCAAGAAAGTTGCCTTATGAAAAAATTAAAAATATAAAGGCAAAGATCTCCCCTACGTTTCTCCAACGGTCCCTATATAGAGCTTCGCTCAGCCAGTCGGTTAAAATATGTTTAGATCACACTAGCGTTTACTTTATTTAAGACTGCATAAAACAGATTGGTTAGAAAACGATTATACTTATACGGAAAAGTGGCAAAAGTCAAAAGATAAGTCGAATACAATAAATCTCTTGTTTTATTAATTAGGTCATAAATAGAAGAACCATCGCTGTATTTACCGGTCAGTTGTCATTTGACTGTCTGCTTATCAATTCACTTATTTAATGTTTTATTTTCTCCCTTTCCACTTTGACGTTGGCAGAATCATCGGTACCACACGAGTAGAAAGCTATATCATACCGTCTCTATCAGACATAGCAAATAGAAAAGCAATACCAAATAGATAGAAAGAATAAAATCAATACCGAATAATTATTTTTCTTTAAACTTTAAAATATACAGGCTGATTGGTAAAAGACTGGACATATTGAAGGAGGGTATTCAGACTACTCGATTCTGAACACGAATATCTAAAAAATAGGTACTTAACATTTGGCCTAGTTATCCAATAAAAACTTAATGTGCGGACACTCTTGCGCATATACCATAGCTAAACAAAACCTTCGCCGCCGTCCCCCGCTACCGCACCTCGCACTCCCCCATTTGCACCCCCGCCCGTCCTATTCTTATCACAGGTCATTAGCCTCGGTAGCAGCAGTGTGCGACACGCGCAGTATCGACATTTTACGGAAATTTCAAACAAATTTTTCTAAAGGTTTTCTTTGCAGGTTTACAGTTTTTTTTTTGTACTTTTCTTGTGACCGTATATTATCATGTCCTTAAGAATGTACAATGTTTAACCAGTCACCTTGTATACACTCACACTTTAATAGTCCCACGTCTGTATCCTTCAAGGAATTAGCAAAGACTGTACGAATAGTGTCGTGGTTTCTGTGGTCGCCTCAACACTGCCACTGCGGGCAAGCGTTGTGAATTCGATTTACAGGTAAATATAATTTAAAACACAACACACAATACTACACTTTTCCACTGTAACTGCTTTAAACTCTGTAGTATTTTCGCTTCCGTTCGCTCCGATGTATACTTGACCGCTTACGATTGTAAAAACTCTTCGGCGAGCGCTGACCTGCCCCTTTTTATACGCGGTTAAAACGTTTCTAGAGTTTTCTAGAAACGCCATACCCCAGCGCCATACCACCATTACATATGTAAACAGTAAGAAGGTTCGAGAATATGCCAGCGTTCTCGCTACGCTTCTCGTACCGACGAACTACGTAGTTCTGTAAGACGTCAATAGATGGTTATGTAATAAATTATTATACGGAACTGCCGAGTCTGCCCCACAATGCGGAGAGATGGCATTGGGTGTAACAATACATATTATTGTTTAGTTAGTGTAATCTTAACGTTCATAATCATAAGTGTTACTTTGTACAACACATCTACCATTACTAATACATCTACCATTCACATTAGGTTATAAAGTTCGAAAATACTCTTAAACAACAGCTTTGTCCGTCCGTCTGTCTGTTATACAACTTTCAACTCAAGAACCGTAAGAGCTAGAGACTCGCGGTCAACGCCATTCGACTCAGCATAGTCAATATACCCCCGAAATGACTATGACCGTTGACCTCTGACCACGTGGTATCACGTAACCTTTGCCTATTACTTCAAGCATTTTTTCGATTTACGGCAATTCATTGCCGTTACTCACTTCTTTTTGTTTAATTATTTTAACTTAAAAAGACAATTTGGCACTTTGAACAATTCCTGTGTCGCGGGACTTTACAAACATTCAAACAACGGACACAAAGAACATCCAGACTCGGAACAACCATTTGTGGATCACACAAATTTTTGTCCCGTGTGGGATTTAAACCCGCAACGCTCGGCGCAGTGACAGTAGCGAAGCGACCACTTAAGCCATTACGTCATCCGTGCAGTCAATATTTCTTTTCTATTATTTATATTTAACTAGCTATCACTCGGGAACAGTACTTTTTATCAGGATAAAATCCTGCCCTACCCTATGTCCTTTACTGTATCTCTAACCAAGTGCATGTGTCTATGCGAAATTTCATAATAATCGGTCGAGTAGTTAAGGCGTGAAAGCGTAACAAACAAACTCACATTCACATTTATAATTAACACGGTTTTATTAGCTTGTGTATCTATGAATCTATGTATCTATGAATCTATATAACGGATTCTTTGATCATGACTTTCACCCCTTTCAAACCAACGGATTGATTTGAAATTTTGCACACTTATCGAGGACCGATGACAATGCAACAATTTCGAAAAATAAAATATATTTAAAAAATATAAAAATATTTAATAGTTTAAAAACAAAAAACACGCATTATTAAAGAAAATAGAAAATAATTTAATAATTTTAATGTAAGAAAGCGTGGGGTGCTTTCTAAGATATTTTGAAAACACGCTTCTTTAGATTAAAATTATTAAATTATTTTCTATTTTCTTTTATTTCTTTTTATTTCAGCTATTGTACTTTTACTTTTGTTCAGGGTGTATAACGTACCCTATTATATTATAGAACTAGCTTTTGCTCGCGGCTACGCGTTAGTAAAATTAGGTTAGGTTGTGTTGTGTTGTTAAGAGCAGCGATAGCTCAGTGGGGAGATCAACAGACTGCATTGCAGAGGGTCTCGGGTTCGAACCTACGTCGCGCACCTCTGACTTTCGGAAGTTATATGACTTTTCGAAATGATGTGCGCATTGATGACAATTATCGCCTGCTCCGTGCCTCGGAGAGCACGTTAAGCCGTCGGTCCTGGCTGCCATGAACATCTATGGCAGTCGATATTGACACTCTAATATCCTGACACTGATCTAGCCTTAGGGAATCGTTAGCCTTCGGGTTGCGGAGGTCAGGTGGCAGCCGCTCCGTGTAAAAACTGATATCCAGTCAAATCCGGTTAGACCAGAAAAGCCGACCCGACTTGGGAATAATAAAGGCTAGGGAGAAAAGAAGACTCGGTGATAATATAGCCTTCTAATGGTGAAAGTATTTTTAAGATCGCTTGAGTAGTTTTTGAGTTAAATCCTTACAAACAAACAAACGATAAAATCTAATCGTTCCTCTTTATAATATCAGTACAGATGTAGATGTACATAAGTTACGATTACCCGTACAAGTAACGTAAAAAAATAAGAGTCGAGCATAATGTCGTCTATCGTTCATAATTCTATTCTAATATTTATAGTCAATAGTCTCTTCTTTCTAATATAATAATCTATCACATACACACAACACAATCTAGCCCAAACTAAGCAGAGCTTGTACTATGGGTACTAGACAATGGATAAACATACACATATACTTTTTTGTAAATACATACATATTGTACATAGAAACACCCAGACCAAGACAAACATCCATGTCCATGCACACAAATGTTTGACTTGTGCGGGAATCGAACCCGCGACCTCAGGCATGGCAGGCGTGTCGGTTACACTAACCACTACGCCATTGAGGCAGCCCAAGCTGCTGCTACTAAGAAACTCCTGACAGGAAAACAACATGTATAAAAAAGTCCCTCTATGGACGTTGTCAGAAAATATATAGGAAGCTCATTCCATTAAGACTGCGCCGAGCGTAAGACGCGGTTGGACTGAATTACAGAGCGATATTTCGATATTCAAATCGGCGCGCGGCCGCCATAGTAAAATTGTATGGAGGATTTGAAGTGCTTTTTTGATAAATATGTATCTTTATTGTCAACCAATAACTTAAATATTTGGGTCGGACAAATTGTAATATAACTATTTATGTTTCGTTTAAGCTGTAAAATAGGATAGATTTCTACTGTTATAATCTAAAAATCACGTAACACGAGCTTACGCTTTTGCATTTTTCGTGCAAATTTACATAATTTTGTTGGCGAAGTTTTTTACACGGAGTAATTGTAAACACATTCATATGGTAAATGTTTATTTTATATTTGTATTAAACAAAAAGTGTTGATTTTATCAACTTAACTGTGACCGCCTGTTTTGGCACATTTCGCTCGGCGCAGTCTTAAGTATGTAAGTAGTAGAGAAACTTACCACTCTTGTTTCTTGAACTAAGCCGCAACTCGCAATATCCAATAATGTTTTCTAACTTATATTTTTGTGGAGCAGTAGCTTAAATGGTTAACTGAAGTGCACTACGTTTAAGTATAAAATGTACAAGAATTATAATTCAATGAGTAAGTACATAATAATTAATTCCTGTAGATTTTCTTTTAGCTACCTACAGTTATCAACATTTTAATATTTTATTTTAGGTTGTAATATAAAATGTTAGGTTAAATAAATAAGTTAATTGTTTTAAATCTGTTTCAATTAGCAAAAAATATATTTACGTTCTTTAAAAGTGGAATAAACTAAGCCAACAGTAGATAATCAACTAAACATTGTCAACTTTCACGTCCCACCCAATAGATGGCGATAGTGTTCATGTAGCAACGCCATCTATTAACCGTTTTCGAAAATATAATCCTATAGACTAATCAATGTCACAATATACTTGAATTAAACGCAAAAAATAAATAATTTTAAGGAAATTAATGTGTTTAATTAATATAATCCCACACACGAAGTTCCACCCACTATCGTGACCTAATCCCTTCTAGTGACGTCACAGTTCTATTCATAGCGACCAGAGACAACGTCACAATATTTTGCTTTAATTTTGAAATATAAAAACGATGTTTGAAGATGGTGTAAATCAATTAATGTCACAGAATTTCTTCGTATCACTTGGACGCGTGCCAGCGAATAAACATGGGCCGTCTTTAGGGTTGTCTCGCGTCTAACTTATGACACTTAATAATTTATATCGCATTATGTGGCATACCTATGGTATATAAACATTTAATCGACAATTCACTTGAATACCTTAGTCTTTAAATATAATAATAATCCGAAAAAAATATTAATAACGTATTATACCAACAGAGTATTTCTGTGGATATACATATATGTACATTTTACGTAGTATTCATTTACAACATTCATTTGCCTACGAGTTCCTCCGTATGGTCAACGCCATATGCGGTTCTACTTAACAGATTCAAATAAAATGCTTAGTGAGTTGAACTGCAAGCTAATAACTAACTGCGAAATTTGATCAAAACAACAGACAGATATAAATTCTAAATCAATTGTGCAATAAGCTATGTTTTGGGAGATATCCTTAAATAACAGCTCTATTTTTTTTTCACACAAATCCTATATACCCGAACAAATACAGCCTTGTTACATTTTTTTTATGGTATACAATCCTAACTTAATAACATCAATGCGAAAGTGACTTGTTTCTTTGTCTATTGGTTTGTTACACTTTCACGCCTTAATTACTTGACAGATCATCATGAAATATCGCATACACATTGCAAGGAGACAGAAAAGGACAATCACCAAGAAAGTAAAGAAAAGAAAGAAGAAAATTAGCTAGGGCTTGAAAGTGTACGAAACAAAAACATATTTCCTTTTACATCTATACTAACTAGCGGTCGCAAAGTGGTCGAAATTCGACCATAATTGATTTAAATTTTAAGTTTGATCGTTATTATATATACCGCTACATTGCGATAGGTACTTAAGGTATATAACCATAGTTACGAAGAATTGTACGACATCAACCAAACCATGCCGAAATACTACGAACGCGAATCGACTGCGTGAGTCAAATGCATGGTCGTGTGCGTGTAGTGTTTTCCATTAATTTAATGTATTTCTAATGCATTTGTCGGCCTCGATGGCGTAGTGGTTAGTGTAACCGATTGCCACGCCTGAGGTCGCGGGTTCGATTCCCGCACAAGACAAATATTTGTGTGCATGAACATGGATGTTTGTCTTGGTCTGGGTGTTTCTATGTATAATATGTATGTATTTACAAAAAAAAAGTATATATGTATGTTTATCCATTGTCTAGTACCCATAGTACAAGCTCTGCTTAGTTTGGACTAGATAGTGTTGTGTGTATGTGGTTAGAATATTATATTATATTTTATAAAAATATTAGGTTTCGCCACTCATTCTCCATATAAACTTTAACTGTGCCAAATTTCATACTCCTTGTCTGCGCATTTTTCTTAAAAAGGGGTACAAAGTTTTTGCGTCACGTATTAATATACAGATATTATAAAGCTTAAGAGTTTGTTTTTTGTTTGAACGCGCTAATCCCAGGAACTACTACTTCGAATAGAAAAATATTTTAGTGTTGGATAGCCTATTTATCGAGGAAAGCTATAGGCTATATAACATCAAGCTACAACCCACGGGAGCGGCGCAGTAATCATAAACGCGGGTGAAATCACGGGCACAGTAGTTTATTATATTAGTAAGGATGTATGTATTAATTCCCATGTAATATAAGCCTATTTCCATCTACTTATCATATGTCCAGACTCCACACAACTACTAAGAAACTAACCAATAAAAAAAATTAAGCTATAAATACTCGCAGTCGCACGCGCCAGCCCTAAGCATCATACACTTATACGTTACTCCAGGGCGGTCATTGATCCTCTCAGTCGTGAAATAAGCTTATAACTACAACTACACATGAACGTATAACGTCGCTTAACGTACCGGCTACGTTCTCGAGTCACATTAACGTTTAATAATTAAGGTGTTTTAACGTCTTCTCGATTGATCGTAGAGGCACGTGACTGACTCGCTGTTGCAGTAGTGAATCCGACAGCTGTGTTTGAGGTCTTGGGTTTGAATCCCCAGTTGGGCTAACAAAAAGTTATTAGATAAAATTACTTTAACGTAAGCAATCAAGGTGTTCGAACGTCTTTTAGATTGATACGTGATTGACTCGTTGCCGCAACAGTATTGAATGCGACTGCTGGACATGAGCTCGGGTTCGAATCCAAAGTCGGGCTAACAAAAAGTTATCAGATAGAATTACATTAACATAAATAATCAAGGTGTTTGAACATCTTTTAGTTTGATCGTAAACGCACGTGATTGCCTCGCTGGCGCACTGCGTTAGTGATAGAAACTGTTGTGCATGAGGTCTCGAGTTCTAATCCCGCGTCGGGCAAACTACAAATAGTTCAGTATTTTTTATCAGACAAGAAATGTTCAGTACGATGGTATTGAAAATTTCAGAGTTAGAAAGATGTCATCTAAAGCTGTTGATCCTGCGCCTGATTTCTCTCTCTCGTGTCGAATTGTCGTCCGATCGGTTTGTGAGACCTAGAAAATAGAGAGTGCATTTGTGTTTGCGCTTAGACTTGTGCACTATAATATCTCCTGCGTATATGGCCAGTCTCCGTTAAGATTGACCGCCATGACCGAAATTCTTGAGGACATTAATTTTAGGTCACGTAACGAGCAGGTACTTAAAGAGTGATGGACCTAAAGGTGACTTATCTATCAGCGAATGGGTAGGCAAGAACGTTAAGCATCCCTTTGTAGACTATGTAGTACCCACATAATATATGCCCCTTGGCGTCTACCAAACCGTTTCAGGCTCAGTGCTACCACTTAGAATTTACAAATAAATCATAAAAAGTTATAAAAGACCCTAGTTATGGTTTAAGATCCTACATAACTAACTTAGCTAGAAAGCCAATGCTTTTTACCGAGCACAGTTCCAGACACTATGTTACCACTTTACACCTTGCTCGACCTGGGAGTCAACCCAAGAACACGAGCACGGTAATCGTAAATACTTTCGCTTAAAACACAATAACAAAATTACCGACCGATTAATTTCAGCGCAATTATTTTACGCTATATCAACGAGGCAGTCACATAACATACGATAATACGGTAAAATAATGTCAACGTGAATTTTATCTACCAACTGGTGTTTTATTCGGATTAAGAAAAAGAGCTACCTTATGTTTAACCTGGAAAATTAACCTCTCTCCATACCAATAATCATAAAAACCAGGTCATACATTTACGTAATAACGTGACAAAATGACTCTATGCGACTCCTGCGATTTTTTATTACATCAGTAATAAGTTTTAATCGCGGCGCACGGGCTTTAGCAATATTGCGATTCTACAGCACTAAGCCGCTGCCTACCGTGTTTCTAGTACCTTTTTTACATTATTCTGTAAAGAAAGACAAGCCATAACGAGCATTATCCAACAGTAATATCATCAAAAATGCTTCTTTATTGGTTTATCACATTGATATTTAGCATCAGGTACTTCAAACTTCACCGTCGCCGAATTACACGGAAAAGAATAAGTCGTCA
Organism: Catocala nupta; assembly: GCA_963675205.1. Taxonomy (NCBI): domain Eukaryota; kingdom Metazoa; phylum Arthropoda; class Insecta; order Lepidoptera; family Erebidae; genus Catocala; species Catocala nupta. The sequence continues at coordinate 5,548,483 of OY776079.1, read as the reverse complement.
GGAGCATATTAGGTTCCGATGTGCAAATGAAATAGGGAATCAATCGGAAATTTCGGAAATTATATGGAGTAGCGCAAAGCTGCATACTCTTTATGAGCTAAATCAGGTTGATTTATAAAAAAAACGCTATACTATAAGTATGTAAACTAACGTTTAGAATTTACTTACTTTCACACAAATGTTGAAATTGAAAACATTTTACGGCTTTAATCGAGATTTAATTTAATTATTACCAGCTTTTGCCTGCGGCTTCGCTCGCGTAAAAGTAGGTTAGTTTATGTTAATATGGCCTAAGTTACTCGGTGATAATATAGCTTTTAAAATCGGTTGAGTAGCTTTTGATTTAAATCTTTTAAACGGCAAAAAAAAACAATACTTTCCTCTTTAATAATATTAGTATAGATTTTTAGAAATGAAAGGTCGCTAGGTTGGAATTGATGCGAATAACGGAAGATGTCCTATCTTGTGTATATGTATGTATGTAATATGTATGTTGTGGCGTGAAATGGAAGAGGCTTATGTCCAACAATGCGATAGATCGATTGAACCGGTTTTTTTGCATTTTATTTTATTAACAATAACTTTTAAACTTTCGCGTTGCATGATATATAACGGGTATTAACGCAATCATGCATAATGTTTACCTTTTATATGCTTGACGTTTCGACCAGGTTACACCGGCCGTGGAACGTCAAGCATATAAAAGGTAAACATTATGCATGATCGCGTTAATACCCGTTACATATTGTTTAATTAACCGCTAAATCTTCTTCGAAGAGGTTAATGAAAACACTATGTGGGTCTGTGTGTCTGTCTGTAAGTGACAGTTTGATAGTGACAGGCATAACTCCGGAACCACTGGACCGATTGACTTGTAGCTTGGTGTGAAGAAACCTTGGTGTCATACCTCGGTCGAGTTTGAATATGGGCCCTGTGGGTCAAAAGACCCCCGAGATACCTATATCTCGGGGGTCTTTTAACCCACAGGGCCCCCTAGGTCACAAGGTCACATGTATTTTAAATGCTTTTACATTTAAGACCTTGTAACTTGGTGTGCAGTCACCTTGGGGTCATACCTCGGTCGAGTTTGAATATGGGCCCTATGGGTCAAAAGACCCTCGAGATATAGGAGTAATTTCTTTTCATTACTTTTACATTTAAGACGAAGAGGTTGAATCCTGTGTTTTTACACCCATCTTGTTAAGTCTGTATCGGTTTATTTGAAACTAGCTTTAGCCCACGGATTCGCTCGTGTAAAAGAATGTAAGGAGTACTTTCTTTTATAATTATACAATGTAGCCTATGTTACTTTCTGATAATATAGCTTTCTAATGGTGCAAGAATTTTTAAATCAGTTGTTTAGTTTTGAGTTAACTCCTTTCAAACAAACAAACAAAACAAAATTTGTTCATCATTAGTATGGTAACTTTACTATAGAGAAATTACTCTAGTCTCAATCTTGAAGTGTGAATAATACTTCAAAGTAACTTCACACTTCGCTTCAAATTGGGACGAAGACTAACTTAGTCTGGCCGTGACCATAGCTGCTGAAAAGCAATTTTGAAACGTGGAGGGAAGTGTGAATACGACAAAAATGGCGTTTTATAAAAAATCGCGATTAAATGCATATAAATTTATATTTCAAATAAATAGGTTAAAACATTTTTAATTAGACAATTTGGATGTCATATAATTACCAATTATGTTTGGGGCCCACGCAATATGGGTCAAACTTATAGCCGTCTACCGGACACGAGGCCATACACCAAAAACCGTATTATAACGCTATAGGTACCTGACTGAAAGAAACGAGACCAGGAGTTCCCAACCGCGTGGTTGGGAACTGTTGATTGCGTAATCAAGAATGCAAAATGATGTCACCAACGATACAGGTACATAAAGTATTCATAGCAAAATATTTCCTAGTCCGCATTAATCCACATCTCAAGCAGAATAGGTATGATTGATGCGGATAAAGTGGGAAATACGCCTGTCGACGTCCCCCCTTCCGTGATGCAGTTCTTCCAATTTGCACTCTAATGTATGCAGCATAGACTTCACAATGTAGCTTCATTATTTCGCTGGAATGTCTTTGCTGCTGCTCGGGAAGGGACAGTATTTTTTTATATTCCTAACTGTTGTTCCAGAACTTTAAAAGTAAGAATTTTTAATCGTTTTTAATCTTTAGCGATTTGTATTACAGAACTTTAAAAGTAAGAATTTTTAAACGTTTTTAAACTTTAGCGATTTGTACATGCTAATGCTAGGTAACGGGTTTTACTCGCGATAAAGTATTTAAAAGGTAATAAATACCGTTTTTTTATGGTATATTAGGCAAACGAGCAGCCGGATTGCCTGATGGTAAGCGATTACCGCCGCCCATGGATACCCGCAACACCAGAGGAGTTACAAATGCGTTGCCGCCTTTTAAAAAGAAGTACGCTCTTTTCTTGAAGGTTTGTAGGTCGTATTGGTCCGGAAATACCGCAGGCGACAGTTCATTCCATAGTTTAGTTGTGCGAGGCAGAAAATTTCTGGAAACGCGCACAGTTGTGGACTGCCAAGCATCTAAATGATGGGAATGGAAATTCTGTCGCGTAGGACGATGGCGAAAAGAGGCGGCAGGAATCAGTCTGAACAATTCCTGTGCGTTGCCAGCTTTTTAAATTTCTTCCCACCCCCAGGAGGGGGAAGGGTTGGGCCTCCGGTACCCTCACTCACTCAACGAAACACAACGCAAGCGCTATTTGACGCCAGTTTTCTGTGAGGCCGTTGTATCACTCCGGTTGAGCCGACCCACTCGTGCCGAAGCGTGGCTCTCCCACCAGTAAAAATTGATAGCCAGACGTTTCGACCGACTTGCATCGATCGTGGTTGACTGGTGTGTGCTCAGCGGCGCCTTCGTGAAATGCGGGTTTCGGCAAATACCCTCACTTGGTCATTATTGTTTATATTGCATTTTAAATACTTTATTGCGAGTAAGACCCATTACCTAGCATTATATTAAGTATGAAGATTTTATACAACACTGGTGGCAATTTAGCATACCGTTCGTATGGTAGTAAGCGGTTCCAGTAGCCTATAATTGGTTGTATTATTAAGGTATGATTCACACGATGCCACTCTTCAAGAAAGGCCTTAATTCTAGGGTGAAACGCAGTAATAGTGGTGTAATTACTCTGACGGTTTTTCTGCACGATGAAGCCAGCTAGTTCATGACATCACAAAGTAGTCAAAGCATTATCTCGATTGCTGTACAGGTGAATCAGGTATGCGAACACGACTTCTCCAGCCCGAACCGATGCTGCACGGCTTGTATCGGTACCCTGTAATGGTGTCCTAGTCTTTACCCTATTCTCCTAACACACATGGTAGACAACGAGGAAAAAAGCCTTATATTAATAAGTGCCGCGCAGTTAAAGATGACACTGAGGGAATTAGTACCACTTTTTTGTGATAAATAAATACGCATCACATAATAATGGTTTGCCGCAGGAGGCTTTGGTAATATCCCAGGCCCTTCACTCTGTCTCTATCACAGCCTTCAGAAACGTGCCCAGTAAGCGAGAATAGGCTCGGCCATAACCGTGCGACAGCTGGCGAAACGTGGACGATTTACACCTTTTACACCTTCGGGAATAAAGTCTTCAAGTATAAACAGACAGAGCAGGTATTTGTAGTTTTAAGATATAGGTACCTTCAAGCCAACATTAATGACCAAACAAAGTACATTTACCTCAGGACTCTACGTTCGTGTTCGTAGCCGCTGTCAAACTGTCTCTCAACTACTTTGTATGCCCACCAAGGCACTGAGGGCCTTTCCGATAAGTAAAAACATTTCGTCTCCCTTGGGATTGGTCACATGCAACGATAGTACCTATGTTAGATCGATCAATGTGTACGCACTATGTATACCAGTATTATAAAGTTGAAGAGTTTGTTTATTTGATTGAACACGCTAATAAAAATTATTTTAGTGTTGGATAGCCCATTTATCGAGGAAGGCTATAGGCTATTTAACATCACGTTACGACCAATAGGAGCGGAGAATTATGAGAATGAAAACGGTAACAATTCTCTTACGTAAAGCAGACAAAATTCAGCTAGTCTGTATATAAAAAAAACATGCGAGGCAGTCTTTAGGGACTGTCGATAGAAGTAAAAACTAAGTAACTAGCGTGCGGTGACGGTGACGCGAGTTTCACGCTTTTTGTTCACCTAATAAGTATAATACAATAATAATAATATTCTACCACATACACACAACACCGTCTAGCCCAAACTAAGCAAAGCTTGTACTATGGGTACTAGAAAATGTATAAACATACAAATATACTTCTTTTTTTTTTGTAAATACGTACATATTATACATAGAAACACCCAGACCAAGACAAACATCCATGTTCATGCACACAAATGTTTGACTTGTGCGGGAATCGAACCCGCGACCTCAGGCGTGGCAGTCGGTTACACTAACCACTACGCCATCGAGGCCGACACGTATACATATAGCTCATGGAAAGCGTTCGGTGACGATGACGCGAATTCCATGGTATTTGTTCACCCAAAAAGTGCTCAACGCGCCTAAAGAAGTTTTCACTTCAAAAGTAGTTAATTCACAATACTGGACTAGGACTGCACGGATGGTGTAAATTAAAGTGATCATTTCGCTACTGCCACTACGGCTAGTGTTGTGGGTTCTATCTCCGCACGGGACAAAAACTGTCTGACATACAGTTGCTTCGAGTCTGTGAGTTCTTTTTGTCCTGTCATGTTTTATCCCCGCGACACAGTATGGGTTCCAAGTGCGAAAATTGTCTTTTAAAAAAGACTAGCGGTCGCCTAGTGGTCAAAATTCGACCAAAATTCCTAAGCTTGCTACTTTGTTTTGTTTTTTCTTTATAACATATAAATAAGGTATAGGTGACCATAGTTACGAAGAGTTGTACGACGTCAGACAAACAATGCCGAAATACTACGAACGCGATTCGACTGCGTGTGACAAATGCATAGATGTGTGCGTGTAGTGTTTTTTTATTAATTTAATGTATTTCTAATGCATATTTTATAAATTTATTAGGATTCGCCTCTCCTTCTCCATATAAACTTTAACTGTGCCAAATTTCAAACTCCGCCTGCGCAATTTTTGTAAAAAGGGGTAGAAAATGTTTGCTTCACGTATAAATATATAGATTTACAGCTTTTCTACTTATCCGTTTACGTAGCATTTTGCTAGGTTTATGATACGTCTATTTCCAGACCGTCATTTCGAACTTGGCAGTTTTCTTACCTTATTTAACAAGAATATTATAATTATTTTCCAATTACTGTTTCTATCACACCCACATTTCTAAGGCCCCTGTTATTTTGGCACATTCAAATCGAATGGTAGAGTGAAACCGTTGTGCGGTCTCAGGTTCGATTCAGGCGTCAGACAAAAACAGCAATTGGCTGATTTTTTATTACGACCAACCCTCAAAATCATAGTTAGCGTAATGTGGCTTAAATACACATCTACCTCTCTCCTCGAGGATATGAGACCTGAAACCTATGTAGTTCTATATACCCACCACGCTACGAGATTCGTAGGCGTGATAAATTAACCACCGAAAGTTTATGCGATCGCATGTCATTCTCGTCAATAAAGGGCCAATAAAACAGCAGTTGTCAAGATTGTCATAATACGTTACAATAAAGCTGATATAAGTACAATCTTCACACACCAGGGGGCACTACTTGTACAATCAGTAAATGATTGACGGACTTTCAAATCAAATTAATTTTATTTTTGCTAAACGTTGTTACATTGTGAGTTAAGTAACTAAGTAAGTAAATACATGATTGTCCAATCCATGTTTTACCGTATTGGTGTGTAAGTGTTTTGCTTAGAGTAAATAAAATATTAAAGAAACATCAACTGCAAAGTTGACGCAGGTACCTAATTTGGTTTCCATACTACTGCTCTGTATATATTTATATTTTATTGTGTAAAGGAGATACAAATAAAAATATTTTCTTCTTATTTTATATAAATACACATTTCTATTGAAATTAAACTACTATATACGGATTTTATCGCGTTGTTTATTTATCACTGTATTACAAAATTTTGAAAATATTACACTACTACTACTATTGATTTTATTTTACTAATTTATAAGTGACCCCCGTGACCATGGCTGCTGAAAAGCAACCGAAACGTCGGGGAAAGTGTAAACCAAAAATAAATAGATTTAATAGTTTAAATAATTTTATTAGCTTATAAATTAGTAAAATAAAATCAATAGTAGTAGTAGTGTAATATTTTCAAAATTTTGTAATACAGTGATAAATAAACAACGCGATAAAATCCGTATATAGTAGTTTAATTTCAATGAATAACATTCGCGTAAACAGAAGACAATATTATACACATTTCTACATCACAATGGATTCCTTTAGCTTTGTTTCCAGTGTTTATGTATATTCATTTCTTGCCAAATATATAAGGTGAGTTGAGAGTTTGATTTCAGGGTCGTGCTAAGTGATATTGTATTTTCTTGTCAAGAAGTATTTAGGATAAGTACGGAATTAAATGTAGGCACACAATAGACTAACGTAGGATAGTACAATATATAATACAATTCTGTACGTATGAAAAGTTGCGTATTACATACAGCGTGTTACAATAAGATTTGATCATATTTTAAGATCGGATAGCCTGACACTAACAAAAATATTTTTTTCTGTTTAAAAATATCATAATTTGCAATAAGTACAGATTTTCCTTTTGCAAATCTTTATATGCCCTTAAGCAATGTTGATATAGTAAAGTCCTCACTAGGTAGATCGCGGATAGAAGTCGATGGGAATTAACTGTAGGTAAAGCTCTGACGGGTGCTAATGCCAAGCCCAAATCTTTCTAAAGATGTCTAAGTATAGAAATTAAGAAGCTAAATAACCGATATGAAACATAAATGAAATGTAAATAACAAGCTATGTATATCCATGAAAAACAAACATGGGCAAAAATATTTATTCGTTTGGTTCTTTATCAACGACTGTTCTACTTAAGAAAAATAATTTATCACATAAATGTCGATCTTATTTAATAAATATTTTGCTGGCCAAAATATTTCTTTACCTTTATGAAACACACTGTATATACAATCTACACCCCTAATTTGACAGCGGCTTGAAATGTTATCCAACCGACTACGGAAGGACACTGATAGCTGTTCGGCGGTGTATAGATATACTGAACGAAGGGGATCGAATTCTATACCTAGTTATGAGTATACAAGGTGCAAACACACTAAACTGGAACAGTCGAAAGATTGACAGCCACCGGACGTCCGTGGCCGGACGCCGTGTACATGTAGGGTGTATACGATATACACTGAATGCGAGACTGTGCCGTAACTGTCAAAAATGACAGGACGATTGTACGTCATAGTGAGAAGCTAAGATGTAGGCTGGATAATAGACAATAAATGATGAGAAATATCGTACAAATAAAATATATTCTGTTATACAAAAATAATAAAAAAGCGTAAGTACACGTTTAGAAATAGTTGAAATTATTTTTCACATGCGAAAGCAAAAAATATTCTTATTCACTATTAAAGTTTCGCGTTGCATGATATATTTAATTAGTAACGAGTATTGGCGCGATCATGCATAATATTAACCTTACTGATGCTTAATATTTAGACCATGTTACACCATGGTCACAAGCTGACAAAAAGGTAAACATTGTGCATGATCACGTTAATACCCTTCACGAATCATATTAAACATATTCTATTAAAAAACCTTTTACATATAGACTTCACCGCTACCTTGGCATTGCGATTATGTTTGCGTTGATTGGAGATGTCTGGGTTTGATTAGGTATTGGGCCTTAGCAAGTGTAAAATAAATCGTGATATCATCCGTATAAAGTAACCTAATTTCAATGTGTAACATTCACGTATACGTAAGGATTTAATCAAAACCATAGACGATTGATTCATTGAGATTACGGTAAGCATAATGGCAGTCAACTCCTGATGTCATAACGACGATCTCGTCATAAAACTTAAAAGTCAATATTGTTTAATATGGACCTGTTTCACATATAAGTATATAACGTATAGCAGTCATAAAATATTAATGTTCGCTTCATTCGTCATGAATTTAATAACACGATTTTATTCAATATTATGTATATTGCGCACGGATGTCGTACTTCTTTTACATGGCCACCTTGTTTCTACCAATGTGCTGTTTTGCTTCTTGCTATCATAGTTAATAGAGTCCTGGTGCTTTTGGTGTTATTTTTACTTTTGTACAATAAAGACGGAAAACAAGTATTCGGCTAACCTGTTGGTGAACTTCCTACGTGAAACGCGCGCGTTACTGACTTTTCAAAACAAAACACGCAAGGAAAGGTTGATTGGCTACGATCTGCGGATGCTCCTAGCTCTAGCAAAAGAGATGCCGGTCTATAGGATATATCGGGCTATCTTTGTTTCATTGTTTATAAACTTCCCACGATATAAAGTTCGATAGTAAACAATAGTATCGCGAGTCAGATAAGTACAAACAGGTTTCTAAAACTCGAGTTCAAAAACATGTACGATGAGTAATAATTGTGGTGTAGGTACCACAATTATTACTCATCGTACATGTTTTTGAACTCGAGTTTTAGAAAATGACGTGCTACGAAAAAATATCAGCGAATTTTACTTTCGTGAAAGCAATCCATTAGTATACTAGTTAGTTTAATGGGCAACGACATTTGTATGCAAATATTGGCAAGGGAATCGGATCGATAACATCAAATATGGTGATCCCGCCAATTAGTTTTTTAATCCACGTTGCCAGCTTATCATTATAATTTGTCTTTCATATAACCTATTGATTAATATAAATATGTTTTAAAAGTCGCAAATTATTGATGATATTTTCACCGACACTTTGCCGCCAAAATGTAAACTCTCATTTTAGGTCACATTTAATAAAAGTAAGTTATTGTTGGTGCATTAATAAATGAAACAATGACATTTGCAAGCCGGAGCGTTGAACCACCTGTCGGACGGACAAAGATCAATATTTATAAAGGATCATATTTATCCTGCACAAAATGATTGTCACCACAGTCTCCCCACCGTGGCTCTAATACCGCCCTAAATAGGTCAAACTCCACATCTAATTACTTTAACACACAAAATTAAATATCGTTACTAAACAAACATTATAACTTGAAAAATTGATCTTCGAAAATTGGAGCGGCCCGGGCACATGGAGCGCTCGCCCCCTCCCCGCCTCGTCGCGTTTGACAGATGGCACGCCCCACCTTACAATAACATCTTAGAATGCATCCATAACTGCAGTACCACTCACCAGTCTTCCGACGCACTTGCTTGTTGATATCCTTCGCAAAAGCTGTTTCCTTTCAGTGTCATTGTCACTGTCCGTGCTGTCCTCGCAATAACCAGGTTTTTTATCTTCCACTGGCGCATTCCCGCCGGCCACTGACATTACTCCACAGGCGTTCGCACACCACACACACGGCACACATCAAACACAACTACATCATACAGGATAAACTAATAATTTACATTATTTAAACGAATCGCTACCTCTGTGACATTTCAAGCGAACGCCATGACAATAGTGACAGTACGCCGCCGCTGAAAACAAAACAACCCTGAAAGCGTTATAGTGACATCTAACGGAGTTTTCCTGAACTATTTAAAACGACACGCGACGTTCTAAAGTTCTGTTTACAATGTTCCAGATGGTATTTGCTTATATTTTTAAACGTTAGATGGCGTGTTTATTTATAGTTACATAAGTCTCAAGTGAGTTGCACGTTATCCACGTATATTATTTGTTTTGTTCTGTATGCTATCTAAAACGCTATTTATTTATTTTATTATTATTTATTTACTTAATTAAAACGTCTACATGCCACTTATACTAATATAATAAAAATGAAATATCTGTTCAATATTTATGATTAAACAACTATCATCAGATTTTTTATGTGAGAACCTTTGAAAGCCGTTCCACCTTTTATCACCTTAGTCGTAATTTTTTTCCATAATTTGTGTTAGTACTACACGCTCACAGTTACTTCCAATTTTATGACTTTTTTTATAAGTAAGTAAAAAGAAACGCCCAATAACAGAAAGATTAAGAACAATTCCTGAGTCGTGGGAGATTTTACAAACATTCAAACAAAGGACACAAAAAGCGCCCAGACTCAGAACAGTTACGAGCCCGTTCGCCACTCAAGTTTCGCCCCTTAGTAGATATTTGTTAGGTTTCTTCTTAAATCCACCCAAAAATAGGAGCGAAGCGGGGCTCCGTCTTTCTAAGAAAAGGGCGAAACTCAAGTGGCGTACGGGCTCGTAGCCCTCAAAAAAACCACTTGTGGTATACGCATTTTATTACCACTTATGGGAATTTACATTTACCTACTTGCTGTCACGTTTAGCAAAGCAAACGCGGAAAAGTTAATCACCCGCTGTGAGTCCAGTCGTATTTATTTACTTACCTACCTTCTTTATTTACCCTTATAGTCTTATTGTATTGTATTTATTTTTATTCTTTTTATTGTTTACGTCGTATTTATGTACTTTTAGAGATACTTTGGAGGTTGAGGATAGTGACGGGTATAGTCACACGTAGACTCCAGATTTCAGAATGATGTACATATACAAGGTGGATTAAACAGTGAGGCTTTATTCTAACTACATATAGTATGTACCACATACAATGTCTACACCAAATTTCAGTTCAATAGTAGCAGTTGTTTAGCCACAGGATAGACTTTTAGTTTATGCTAAACTGCAACGGGTTGTATCTGCCCTAACAGCTGACCGAGAGTCTAAGCATACGTATACGTAAAATGTACAAGACGTTGCCGCTCTCGCACTTTTATGAAGAGAGTGAACAAATCGTAATAAACGTCCCGCTCTTATACAATAAGAGTAAAAGAAAAAAAATAGATCACTATGCACACTTGAAAGCGATTGGGCCTCGGTCATTAGCCCGACGGCTGGCGTCCACATTTGGAAAGACCATCGTACCTATTGTATATTGGGTCCGGGAATTACCGGGGATCCTAACGAGTTAAAATCACCAAAAATTAAAAGAACTTTTTAGTGTGTCGTCGCAGTTCTTCCGGTATACCCGTGACGTATTGCGACAGCGCAGCGCCCGAGCCGCTCGGATCTTTGGATTAAATAGTGTTTGTGTTTGGCTTTTTAAACTTTGTGACAGGACACTGTTTTATTTTTTTGTTTTTATTGTCATTACTTGATTAGACACGCTGATTGCAATAAAATGCCTCGCGTCACGTATAAGTCGTCTGAATACACTGATATGATATTGATATACGGTGAATGTCACGGAAATGCCGCCCTAGCGCTGCGAACATACAGAGAAAGGTATGGAGACAGCCGTACATGTCCCAGCAATGCCCGCACTATAGTAAAGGCAGTACAAAGGACACGGGAAAATAAACCCATAGTGCCGCATCAAGAGGGAGTAGCTGTACGGCAGATACCCGCTGCACGGGAAGAACAAATCTTGGAGCATTTCACCCGTAACCCTACAACGAGCCTTCATAGACTTCATAGAGAACATAGCCTTCTTTCCTCGTTTATTTACAAATGAAAAATATATATTATTATTACCTTGTAAAAATGGATGATGAAATAGTGACTGAAATCGATGATATATCGGTATCTGAGTCAGTGATATGTGACGTTGAGGAGTGCCACAAATTAATAACAGCCACTGACTGCTTAACTATATTAACGCAAAACATTCGAAGTATATCACGTCATTTTGATAGCTTTTTGGTAATGTTACACAGACATCGATCAAATATACTATGGTACTGTGCTATGGTATATTTGATCGATGTACACAGACTTAAAATTAATTGTGACATCATTATTTTGACTGAGTGCTGGTTGTCATGTAATCCAGTGATACCTACTTTAAAAGGTTATAACTATCACATATCAGAAAAGTGTGTTAATCAGAATGATGGAATTATTGTATATTTCAAAACTGAGCTTGATATTATTTGTGAAATGCCGCCTTGCCACGATTGTAACTGCCTGATCATTAAGTCTGGTTATGATAAGGCAATAGTTGCCATATATAGATCCCTTTCTAACAGAAATATAGACAACTTTCTCGACTCACTCAACAATATTTTATCAAGTCTCGCCTGCTATAAAAATCTGTCCGTAATTGGAGACATAAACATTGATATTAGATCTGAGACACAGGATTCAAAATCCCTTGAATACCTGAACTTATGTGCGTTCCACGGGCTGCTACCGGCACATTGTTTCCCCACTAGACAAAATAAAACCTGCATAGACCATATAATGTTGAAAACACAAAAGCCTGCATTTACTTTGGTCCTTAACTCTACTATAACCGACCACCAGGCAGTGCTTCTAGCCCTCCAGCAGAAACAAAAGAGGATAATTGGTCATACAGTTATAAATAAAATAAACAACGACGGTATCAAATTAGGTTTGGCGAACATTGACTGGCAACATATTTACACATTGACTAATGCAAATATCGCAATGCAATTTCTTATAAGATCCATCCAACGCGTGATAACTGCAAACTCAGTTGTAATTAAATTACCAAACCGCAAAAAAATCATCAAGCCATGATGACTCCTGGCTTGATTAGATGTATGAGACACAGAGACCGGTTTCATAAGAAATTGCGTCAGTCTCCAAATGATGAAACACATAAATTAATATATACGCGGTATCGAAATTATTGCAACAATTTATTAAAAAAGGTCAAGAGAAGCTATGAAAAAAATATGCTAGATAAAGCAGGGAAGAATAATAAAAAGTTATGGGAGGCAATAAAACGTATTACCTACACATCAAAACCTAAAGCAAATGCTACAGTTTTATTAAACAATTTTAATAAAAAGGAATCAATTGATAATGTTAATAAGTTTTTTGCGTCTATGGGCAAAGATTTGGCGGATGGTGCAGCACGTTGTTTGAACCCCAATCATATAGATCTCAACTACGCCTCGGTTTTAACTGTCTCTCCGAAATCTCTCGTACTGTTGGAGACAGATAAAAATGAAGTGGAGTCCTTAATCTTGGGTCTGAGTAACATCTGTTCAGTTGGCTGGGACTCTATTTCAAATACTCTCCTCAAAGACAACAGGCACGTTTTAGTTTCCCCACTGACGCATATATTCAATATTTGTTTAACTAACGGGCTATTCCCCACGGTCTTGAAGAAATCCGTTATTCATCCTATTTACAAGGGTGGTGAGAGAGACCGTGTCATAAATTATAGGCCTATATCTATTCTGCCTTCAATCTCGAAACTCCTAGAACGAATCATTAATAACAGACTAATGAAATACCTGGAAACAAACAATCTTCTATCCCCCAACCAGTTTGGCTTCAGAACCGGTATGTTCACTGGTGATGCTGTGCATGAGTTTCAAGATTATGTGGTTATAAATATAGATTATGGTAAGAAAACAATTTTATTTCTAGATCTAGCCAAAGCTTTTGACACGGTCTCTACACCACTACTTCTCCAAAAGCTGGAGAGCTTGGGCGTCAGGGGAAATCAACTAAAATTGATAGCAAACTACCTGTCTGATCGTGTACAGTGCGCTAAGATCAATGACACTATTAGTAGAGACCTACCAGTAACTCACGGTGTGCCCCAGGACAGTATCCTAGGCCCAAGTCTTTTTCTGGTTTACCTGAATGATCTGTGTAACTTACATATCCCAGAGAGCAAAATTATTTCATATGCCGACGACACTGTTCTGTTATTTTCAGCTAAAACGTGGGAAGAAGTTTTTAAATCCGCCCAACATGGATTAAACATAGTGACTCACTGGCTACAAAATAATTTCTTAACCCTTAACGCCAATAAAACACATTATATAGCTTTCTCTATGCGTAACACTTACCAAATCCCGGATACCTACACTTTAATTATCCATAATTGCTGCAACAACGATGTTTGCGCTTGTACCGAAATAAAACGGGTATCTTCACTAAAATATCTGGGAGTGGTCATAGATACTAACCTGACATTTAAACAACACATAGAGCTGCTTATCTGCAGAGTTCGAAAATTAATCTTTCTCTTTAAAAATCTAAGGCATGTTGCTAACAAAACTTTAGTTAGGCAAGTCTATAGTATACAGTATATAGCACTTGTACAGTCTGTCACGCAATACTGCATCACTGTCTGGGGAGGTGTACATAAAACCACCTTGAAACCTTTAGAAATAACTCAAAGAGCTTTGCTAAAGGTAAGCACTTTTCGGCCTTATACGTATCCAACATATCAACTCTACCAGTCCTGTAAAGTACTTTCGGTCTGCCAGTTATTTGTTATGTACACAATTATGAGACAACATGCTGATACATATTTCGTGAGGACTGACCGAGGCAATAGACGCAAAATCACAGCTCACGCAGTCGTACCTCGGCTAACATTTAAACACACATACGTGAATAAATACTATTGTTTTATAGACCCGTATCTATATAATAAAATAAATAAACTTATAAACATATACCCACTAAATAAAAGAGATTGTAAAAATGCACTATTCGAATTCTTACACAAATTAACTTATGATGACACAGAAAAGTTATTAAATATGTTAAAGTAGCTACTAAGCACCTTCTCCAACACACACCCTCTCATACACCCACACCCTCACACGCACCCTCTCACACACCCACACTCACACACACAATTTCATGCATTAGGACGTCACTACTACTCCACACACTTTTTATCATTATTTTATTTTATTAATTATTTTGTTTTTAGTTTTTATGTTATTTCACTTCTACTTTTTTTATCTGCATTATGTAAAGTCATGATCTATTTTACCGAAGGGTTACTAAAATGTCTTTAAATTTAGGAAGAGCACTGAGGTCTGAAATACAGATAATTTTATTTTATCTAGTTCGGACACAGATGTCTCACTCAATCGAGATTAAGCCAAATAATATTAACAAAATGTAATTGCTGTATGTACATGTTTCTTGGAAATAAACTATTATTATAGAGCCGCGCAACAATTCAGAGTAAGTCGTGGCACCGTGCATACGGTTTTAAAACGTAATAGGCGCAAACCTTATAAATTTAGAAAAGTCCAAGCCTTATTGACCCGAGACTTGCCGGTTAGAAATAGTTATTGTCAGTGGCTGTTAAATTACGTTAGTAACGACGATAACTTCTTATCCAATATTGTGTGGACCGATGAGAGTACATTTACGCGCAACGGCATTTGGAACAGACAGAATCGTAGATATTGGAGTGAAGAAAACCCACACATGTTTCGGGAGTCCTAACACCAATACCGCTTTTCACTGAACGTGTGGGCGGGCATGCATAAAAATCATGTCATCGGCCCTATTTTTATTGACGGCACCCTTAACGCGACAAATTTTTTGGACATAATAAATGGTCCCGTTAGTGAGTACGTAGATGAACTGTCCGTAGCCGAATATCGGCGGTTGTGGTACCAGCTAGACGGCGCGCCTCCACATTCAGTGGTGTCTTCCAGGGCGCGACTCACAGAAATGTTTGGGCAGCAATGGGTGGGCAGATTCGGCCCTGTACGATGGCCCCCCCAATCTCCGGACCTAACGCCTATGGACTTCTTTTTGTGGGGGTACGTGAAAGTGAAGTGTACGCCACGGATGTAAATAAAATAGACGAACTTAGAAATAGAATAATTGTAGAATTCAATAAATTAAAAAGCTTGGTAGCGGACAATAACTTCACTGTAAGACTACAAAATAATATCTTACATCGATATCAGTTGTGTGTAAATTAAATGGTGGAGACATATTGAAAATTTAAAGATTTGAGGTGATTTGTGTAGTTAGTAATAATTATGTACTAAATATTGTGTTCTCTTTGACTAAAAATTGTGTTGTGCCCGTAAAACTGTATTACCTACGTACACACTTGAAACATCTGTGGCTCCGCCGCCCGCCATCGGCAAAATAAAAGACAACAGAATGCGACGTTGCCGTTTTGTTATGCAAGTGACCGCAGGTTAGTGTAAATGTTTATAAATGGTGTTTGCGTATTAAATTGTTTTAATTTGTTTGAAAAAAGTGATTTTCTATTTTTATCTTTATCAAGTTTTTAACCGTTTTGAATAAACACTGAGGCCATATGGAATACTCTGTCCATTTTAATGCCCATCGGTCATAGCCACCTTGTATATTTGAGTTTTGACACCTTAATTTATAGTACGCCAAATGCTGCGTTAGCCAATAAAAACTTATAAAATATTTACAAAGAAATGTAACTAATAGCAATATCCGACGAATCAGAAAAGAGTTTAGTTTACGCTAACTTCCGTGAGCGGCGCTAACGTCGGAGCGAGCCGTTTCCCGCGCAAATGGATACCATTGGTCTTGACTTGTCTTGTGGTGTCGTGCGTGTGCGGTTCAAGGCATGCAGCCGCGTGCGGCAGCTACATAGGTACTAATAAGGTAAGCAGTCAGTTAGCTATATACCGCGTAATGTCTTAAATGCTTTCTCGTATTGCTATTTGTGCGAGATCAACGCCCATTAGTTGACTATCACATGTTAATGATGATGACTTATCTACGACTTGTCATAAGCGCTTGTCAAACAACAAGCGAACATAAGCACAAACGTGTAGACACGATATTTTGGGGTTGGCTTGCATAAGCTGGCAGATGCGTGTTGCTGATCTAATCTAAAACTCGATATTGTGCAAATGAATAGAAGTTTACGACAAGCACATGCAATGCATCTATGTATATATGAATTGACATTTGTTGAAAATTGTACGTTTATACTTTATAGAATTGCCAAAAGTCCCAACGTATCACTGATGTGCAACCTTGTGGCTTGAGGCAATTATGTAAAGGTTATATGAAAGAGCCTCATAACCATATTGTCACTGGCTGTAGGCACTAGGCAGTATCAACACTGACAGCAAAACTCGTAAATCATTATTTATTCTAGAATGATTTTCGAAATGTCATCTGTCATTATTTTTTGGTGTCAGGTATCATTTACCTGAAATCCAACGTACCATGAGCA
The DNA here is from genome assembly GCA_963675205.1 of Catocala nupta. NCBI lineage: Eukaryota > Metazoa > Arthropoda > Insecta > Lepidoptera > Erebidae > Catocala > Catocala nupta. Next base: position 5,531,374 of record OY776079.1, on the reverse strand, counting down.
CGGTGTGATTTGCTTATGAATATATTTTTTTTACTTAGTTTTTAAGCTTAATGATAAGCTTTTTTGAGAAAATATTTGGATAATTTGACGGGAAATTGACAAGTATTTTTATCTTCTTTGTTGATAAATTGACAAGATGAGAGAGATCATTAATCTTCAGGCTGGTGCGTGCGGAAATCAGATTGGAGGAAAGGTAAATTTAATTTTGCTCACCCTAGGTGAATCATTTGTCTTGAACTTTTGTTACAGTTATAATGACATTTCTATTTGAATAAAAACTTCCTTCTAATGTCAATATCTGCTTTCTAAGGTGAACCATTTGTCATGAACTTTTGTAACAGTTATAATGACATTTCTATTTGAATAAAAACTTCCTTCTAATGTCAATATCTGCTTTCTAATGGCAAAGAAAACGTATGGCTACTCTGATGCTAACGTCGACAATCCAATGGATATCGCCGACGTTGCGGATCCTGCAAGTCTGCTCATCAATGCAAGAAAAAGATATATACTAATATCCTGGTTCTCTAAGTATCTTTTCCAAACTAAAGGAAAAGCAAAACATTTCGACTGCACTTTTTCCCAAAGTGGTTAAAATTTCTACAAATGTGACACCTAAAATTTGAAAGTATAATTTATTGTCTTGTCTACAGTTTTGGGAGGTGATATCTGACGAGCATGGCATCGATCCCTGCGGGGTCTACCACGGTGACTCTGATCTACAGCTGGAACGTATCAACGTGTACTACAATGAAGCTTCTGGCGGCAAATATGTACCTCGTACGGTACTGATCGACCTGAAACTGGCGACTATGGATGCCGTTCGATCTGGACCCTTTGGTGCACTCTACCGCCCCGATAACTTCGTCTACGGACAAAATAGTGCATCGAACAACTGGGCGAGAGGACACTATACTGAAGGAGCGGAGATCGTAGAATCTATTTTGGACGTAGTGAGACGAGAAGCTGAAAGCTGTGACTGCTTACAGGGATTTCAACTTACACATTCGCTTGGTGGAGGAACTGGTTCCGGCTTGGGTACGCTTCTCATCAACAGAATCCGCGAGGAATATCCCGACCGAATCATCCTGACTTTCTCTGTATTTCCAAGTCCTCGAGTGTCAGACTGTGTAGTGGAGCCGTACAATACTTTACTGGCAATGAATCAGCTAATAGAGAACACTGACCACACATTCTGTCTCGACAACGAGGCACTGTACGATATTTGCTTCAGGACACTGAAGCTAACGACACCTACTTACGGTGACTTAAACCATTTGATCTGCGCGACGATGTCCGGAATCACGACGTGTCTAAGATTCCCAGGACAATTAAACGCAGATTTGAGGAAACTGGCGGTCAACATGGTGCCATTCCCCAGACTACACTTCTACACTCCTGGCTTCGCACCGCTAACATCACGAGGCGCGCAACAATACAGAGCGCTCACCGTCCCAGAGTTAACACTGCAGATGTTCGACGCTAAAAACATGATGGTCGCCTGTGACCCAAGGCAAGGCAGGTACCTCACCGTAGCCACAATATTCAGAGGCAGAATGTCGATGAAGGAAGTGGACGAACAGTTGGTGAACATCCAGAATAAGAACAGCACGTACTTCGTGGAGTGGATTCCACATAACGTTAAGATTGCAGTGTGCGATATTCCACCGAGAGGGTTGAAAATGGCGTCCACATTCATTGGCAACACTACTGCTATCCAGAGCGTATTCAAGAGGGTATCTGAACAGTTTCTGTCGATGTTCGGCAAGAGAGCTTTCATCCATTGGTACACAGGCGAAGGAATGGATGAGTTAGAATTTACTGAGGCGGAAAGCAACTTACGTGACTTGATAGCGGAATATCAACAGTATCAGGATGCTACAGCAGATGACGAAGGGGAGTTCGACGAAGAAGCGGAAGGAGAGGAGGGGTTAGAAGAATAGCAATTATTTCGGTTTTATGTTTGTGTTGTCCTTGTGTATGTCCGAATAAAACAGGTATCACAAAACATTATTTTATTCTTTGCGCTACAAATCACCATCGATATTTAAACGGGCAATAGCTGTTAAATGCTATGCCAATGGGAAGAGTTACTTCCTCCGAAATTCCCCGTAAAAGATTTTTTGGGTTACCATTCATCGATTTCGATATTCAATCATCAAATGTCTATTGGTATTTCGAGGTGCTAACTTAATAGTTATTACCATTTATTTAGGGGTCGAAGCAATCGTTATCACCCTCTTCATTCGTCTTCCAACTTCCCAACTCACTGATTCAACATGACATTTCCTGAAATGATCAGCTTCTCAAATAAACTTACTTTTTTAGTGAGTACGTAGCCTTTAGTGGCAAAGACAGCCCAGTGATCTAAGCCTGCCACAAACATATCTATACTAATATAATAGAGTTTTTGTTTCCTTGAACGCGCTAATCTCAGAAACTAGGTACTGAACTGAAATGAAAAATTTCTTTTGGTGTTGGATAGCTCATTTATCGAGGAAGGCTATAGGCTATATAAAATTACGCTACAACCCACGGGGGCGGCGCAGTAATCATAAATGCGGGTGAAACCGCGGCCACATCTAATACAAAATATGGTAGCGCTATCGATGCTTGCAACAGCAAAGATTACGTGTGCATCATACCCCTTAAAATTCATATAATCAATTTTCTAAAATACAGTCAAAAAAATACTCTTATAAAGCTATTACAGCACAGTGTTTTGAGAATTTCGGAAATCTATGACTATTTGTAACTGGAGGGATATATCAGAAAGACAAATCAGATACAATATAAAAACAAAGAAATATTGGCCCACGTGTGAACCATGCATGCGGTGTTTTAACGTAAAATGTTATAAGTTTATAACAGACAATTCTCGCTAATCTTAATGTCGTGTATATCAAAACACAGATTGCTTAGAATAATAGTAGTAATAGCATTTATTTCAGACATTGTCCATATATTTGTTAGTAACAATTTTCTTAGCCTAGTGTTAGTTTAAATAAAAATACAAGTAGTTCGTTAGTAACAAGAATCTTAGCCTAGTGTTAGTATTATCATGCACTTGATCGCGCGTGTAGGCCTATCCATTTAGCCACGAGTACCGAGTCCCAACGGGCAGCACACGCGTCCAGAATGGCGCCGGGACTGTCACGCACCCGCGCCATCATCGACGCACAACGCTTACGCATGATCGCATGGAAGCCGTCCACGTGTGCCTCCACGAACATGCCACTCGCGCTGCAGTAGCGCGGCAGCCCCATCAACACCCTGAACGCATTATTATACTGTACACGCAGGGCATTATATGTCCCCTGTGTGTATTTAACCCACAAACTGCACGTGTAGAAGGTCTGACAGAATGCCCTAAACAGTGTGACCTTCACTTGCTCGGTGCAACGGGCGAATCTGCGAGCCAACATATTGTACCGGATACACAACGCCCTACGTTCTCGCTCCACATCCATATTATCTTTAAGGTCTTCTGTGACCCAGTGGCCCAGATACTTGAAATGAGTGACTCTGTTTAGAGGTGAACCATAAAGTGTGACGGATGGTACGTCTGGGTAGTCCTTTTTGTGCGCCCTAAAAAGCATAATCTCACTTTTTTTCACATTGTATCTGAGCCCATGGGCCTCCGCATACCTTTCACATATACTAAGCAGCCTGTGCAACGCGCCGATTGAAGGGCTGAGCAGCACCATGTCATCCGCGTAACTAATATTGTTAACACAAATTCCATATAAATGACATCCAATTCCTGTACCGCTCAGCTCCTCAATCAAGCGGTTAATATACCAATTAAAGAGTTTCGGAGAGCTCAACCCCCCCTGCCTCACCCCGCACTCCAACCAATACTCGCCTGACTCAATATGAGTAATAATAATAATCAATATGAGTAATAATAGTTTATTGGAATACCGTACCGGGTGAGTTAATTAATATTTTTAAATATTGGTACGACCATCAAACTAACCGGGTCAAATGGTTTGGTGAACTTTCTGACGAGTACGGGTTGGAGTGCGGAGTGAGGCAGGGGGGGTTAACATCTCCTTCGCTCTTCAACTTGTACGTGAACGGGCTGATTGTTGAGCTGAGCGACACCGGAGTAGGATGCTCGATTGATTGTCATTGTATCAACAGTATTAGTTATGCAGATGATAGGGTGTTGCTCAGCCCATCAATAGCCGCGCTCAGAAAGCTGTTAGGCGTATGTGAGGAGTATGCGAGGGTACACGGTCTCCTGTACAATGTTCAGAAGAGCGAGTTCCTGGTATTTCAAGCCAGGGGTCGTAAACTGGGGGATGTGGCACCTGTGCTGCTTAATGCTGTCGCTCTTCGAAGAGTGAGTGAATTTAAATACCTCGGCCATGTGGTCAACGAGGGTTTAAAAGATGATGGAGATATAGAAAGGGAGAGGAGGGCGATGCCGCGATGGCGGTCCGCTGTAACATGTTGGCACGCAGATTTGCGAGGTGTAGTTTTGAGGTGAAAATCACTCTGTTTAAAGCATTCTGCCAAACTCTCTACACCTGCAATCTGTGGGTCAACTACACGCAGCGGGCCATCAACGCTCTCCGAATACAATATAATAACGCGTTCAGGGTACTGGCGGGGCTCCCGCGCTGCTGTAGTGCGTCTGCGATGTTTGCGCACGCGCACACAGATGGCTTTCACACTGTGCTGCGACGTCGCATCGCTTCGCTGATGTTCCGTACGCGTGGGAGTGCCAACACCATCCTGAACGTGCTTAGCCACAAGCTGGACAGCCCCCTTCTGTGGCACTGGGTTCAAGCACAAGTGCGTGTGCCCGGGGCCCCAGAGGGTGGTAAATACTTAAATTAAATTAATTTGCAAATTTAACTAACATAGTTTTTAAGTTTTTTAAGTTGTACTACTAACAATGCTATAGGCCTAAAAAAAGAGCCTGAAATAAAGAGATTTTATTTTATTTTATTTATTTATTAATCTTGACTGAGGTTTTTAAATTGGAAAATATGTTTTCATACCGTACGTCCTTACGTACTTATTGATAGATTGCATTATTATCAACGCGGTTCCCACAGATTAATATATGTAGCAAGCTAGCGGTTCCCTTGGTATCTACTTTTTATACGAGTATGTCTGTACTTGCCATCAGATGGGCATCTAGCTCGTCTGCCACCAGAGCTAATTAAAATGTTGATAATATTCCACTAACCGGTTTAGTAACCGAATATAATTAATCCTAAATTGCAACAAACTAATACTTTTATTGAATGAGATAGACGTTGAACCTCTGCAAAAATATTTTCTTCTACTTGTATTGAAAAATAAATTCTAGAATTCTTTTCAAAATGACTGCTGTCAAATTTTCATGTCGAGATTTATTTTCCTAGAATCCATCATACAATGCGCACGGTGTAATTTGCATATTTGTTTTTTATACATATTTTTTACTTAGCTTTTAAGCTTAATGTTAAGCTTCTTCGTGAAAATATTTGGATAATTTTGTGATAAATTTACAAGTATTTTTATCTACATTTTGATAAATTTAAAAGATGAGAGAGATCATTAATCTTCAGGCTGGAGCGTGCGGGAATCAGATTGGTGGAAAGGTAAGCTCATCTACCCCTCTGGCTAGACTAATTGCATATACCTAAATTATAATCAGCCAGTCCAAAAATTAAGCATGTCGCGTCGCGATCGTACCATCGTTTATAAACAGACATTTACATAATAATGTCTTATATTTACGCGAATGTTATCTATATATTAATACGTGAAGCAAAATCTTTGTACCACTTATTACGAAAATTGCGCGGACGGAGGAGTATGAAATATGGCTCAGTTAGTTTATATGAAGGAGGGGCGAATCCTAATATTTTGATAAAATGTGCATCAGAAATACATTAAATTAAATTAATGAAAAAACACTACACACACACATCTATACATTTGACACACGCAGTCGAATCGCGTTCGTAGTATTTTTCTGACGTCGTAAATTTTTTGTTACTATGGTCGAATATTGACTACTAGGCGACCGCTAGTACATTGAAATTAAACAAACTTTATACGTCTTCCCGTGATCATGACTGCTGAAAAGCTACCGAAACGTCGGGGAAAGTGTAAAATTAAAATAAATCTAAATAGTTGTATAATTTAAATAGCTTAAATTGAAGTAAACAGTAACTAGTGTTTAACAATAATAGTGTTTTATAAAAATAAACAACGCGATAAAAACCATATAAAGTTTAATTTCAATAGATATTGATGTAAAATTTGTTTTGCCTACAGTTTTGGGAGGTGATATCTGATGAGCACGGCATCGATCCCTGCGGGGTCTATCACGGCGACTCCGATCTCCAGCTGGAACGGATCAACGTGTACTACAATGAGGCGTCTGGGGGCAAATACGTACCTCGTACGGTTTTGGTAGATCTCAAGCCCGCGACTATGGATGCCGTGCGATCTGGACCCTTCGGAGCACTGTATCGCCCCGACAACTTCGTTTACGGACAGAACAGTGCAGCGAACAACTGGGCGAGAGGACATTACACGGAAGGAGTGGAGATCGTGGAATCCATCCTAGACGTAGTCAGGCGAGAAGCTGAAAGCTGCGATTGTTTACAAGGGTTCCAACTGTCGCACTCACTCGGCGGTGGTACTGGCTCCGGCTTGGGTACACTTCTCATCAACAGAATCCGCGAGGAATATCCCGACCGAATCATCCTGAGTTTCTCCGTATTTCCAAGTCCTCGAGTGTCAGACTGTGTCGTGGAGCCGTACAATACTGTACTGGCAATGAATCAGCTAATAGAGAACACTGACCACACATTCTGCCTCGACAACGAGGCACTGTACGACATTTGTTTCAGGACACTGAAGCTAACGACACCTACTTACGGTGACTTAAACCATTTGATCTGCGCGACGATGTCCGGAATCACGACGTGTCTAAGATTCCCAGGACAATTAAACGCAGATTTGAGGAAACTGGCGGTCAACATGGTGCCATTCCCCAGACTACACTTCTACACTCCTGGCTTCGCACCGCTAACATCACGAGGCGCGCAACAATACAGAGCGCTCACCGTCCCAGAGTTAACACTGCAGATGTTTGACGCTAAAAACATGATGGTCGCCTGTGACCCAAGGCAAGGCAGGTACCTCACCGTAGCCACAATATTCAGAGGCAGAATGTCGATGAAGGAAGTGGACGAACAGTTGGTGAACATCCAGAATAAGAACAGCACGTACTTCGTGGAGTGGATTCCACATAACGTTAAGATTGCAGTGTGCGATATTCCACCGAGAGGGTTGAAAATGGCGTCCACATTCATTGGCAACACTACTGCTATCCAGAGTGTATTCAAGAGGGTATCTGAACAGTTTCTGTCGATGTTCGGCAAGAGAGCTTTCATCCATTGGTACACAGGCGAAGGAATGGATGAGTTAGAATTTACTGAGGCGGAAAGCAACTTACGTGACTTGATAGCGGAATATCAACAGTATCAGGATGCTACAGCAGATGACGAAGGGGAGTTCGACGAAGAAGCGGAAGGAGAGGAGGGGTTAGAAGAATAGCAATTATTTCGGTTTTATGTTTGTGTTGTCCTTGTGATGTCTTTGTGAATGTCCGAATAAAATTGTTTACATATTTTTTGTTTTGTGGCCATCGTGCCTATCACATCTTTCTGCATCTAGCTGTAAGCACAAGCAGCAGGTGATGGGTAGTTCATATTTTAGAAAATATAGGCAGTAACTTTTATAGTCCTTTCTCGATGAGTGTAGGGTTGTGTGTATTGGAGACAAATGAAACGCTCAAGGTTCGAGAATAGTCTATATTTTAATCATGAATGCTTATTATATACCTTAGTACCTAAAGTAAAAGCTACGCATTATAAAAAAAAAAAATCAAAAACCTTTTTATAAAACAAGCTTTTATTTAAATGCGCTAAAAAGAAAACAAAATTACTTTTTCTTTAAAACTTTTACTATCAACTTATAACGTCATTACACAATTTATATATGGTATAAAAGCTGTCGCGAGATTTAAGTAGGTAGCTAGGTACCTAGGTACTCTTATTTACTTAGTTTAATTTACTTGTTTATCTACACATGTAAATCTCGCGATAAGCTTTTATATCATATAATGACGTTAATGACGTTATATAGCAAAAGTAAGTTGAGTTTTTAGCGCAATTAAATAATAGCTTGTTTTTAAAAAAGGTTTAGTACTTTTAATTTATTTTTTACTTTTTAGTTATTGCAATCCAATGCTACTGAGGCCTATTTCACCAAGTTACAAGTCAAAGTTAACCAACCGTTGCTACAGACTCGAAAAATCATAATCGAGGACTCCAAAAACACCAGTACACCAAACATTCCAGACGGATTGGAGCAACGGAGTTTATGTTCAGCATCTTATTTTTTTTTAACTCGCATTCGTATTCTTTTCTTTCATTTGATACCCATATTGTAGGCAAGCATTAAAAACTTAGTCCACCATATTGGATTTTGAGTGACGTCACTTTATTTTTCGAATTATTCTTAGCAAGCCCTTTCATTGGCGAATGCTGCACGCTCGATATTTATCGTGATATTTGGATCATAATCCAGGATCACGATATTTATCGAGTGTGTAGTATAGCGTTTCACCTATGGTGATACGGATCGCTGGATTTCTAGAAATTCAAAAATCCACGATCTGTATTAAGTATCGTCGATAAATATCAAGCGTCTATAATCGATATTTATCGCGTCGGTATTCATTCTGTCAGCGATAGAAGAGGACGCGCATATTGAGGCGGCGCCCGCCGTACTTCAAACGAACGATCAAAAACACTTGAAAGAATTCATATTTGTGTTAGAAACACTACCTGAGGTATGGGACAGCTTAAATGCAAACAGTCTTAATAAAGTGAAAAGAGCGAATGACTATGAGCTGCTGCTTGTAATTTTTAAGAAAATTAAACCAGGCGCGACAACTAAAATCAAACTACAGAAAATAATTAAAAATTATATCAGATTCGAAGTGATCTGGTGCTGCAGCCGAAAATGTTTACAATCCAAAGTCTTGGGTATTTCATTTGCTGAAATTTTTTAATAAAAATGAATAGCCCATTGATATGGTAAGATTTTTTATTTTATTTACATAACCTAATTAAAAATTTTAATAACCCCCGACTCAAAATCAATTTGATACCCATATTGTGGGAGTTGTGACAAAGTTTATCTAACCATTTTGTAGTGGCGGCCTTCTTGGATTTGAAATTTATCATAGCTATACACTATGATAAATTTCAAATCCAAGAAGGCCGCCACTCTACTAGTCAAGCCCTTTCATTTAATACTCATATTGAAGGAGTTGTGAAAAATATGTAATCTGCCATTTTGTGGCGGCGGCCTTCTTGGACCAATTTTTATCAAACATAACTAAGAACACTCCCGACCAATTCACCTTACAAACAAAAAAAACAAAATTAATATCGGTTCATCCGTTCGGGAGCTACGATGCCACAGACAGACACACACACACATACAAGTCAAACTTATAACACCCCGTCGTATTTGCGTCGGGGGTTAAAAATTACATTTCATTGGCGTTATAATAGTTACAGAATCTGTCTCCCAGCATCTTAGCGCTATTTAATGTATTTCTGTATGTCGTACGTTGCATGCCTACTAATTCATTATTATTTTGGTTATCTCCACTTGACGAAAGTGTGGTTCTGTTTTAAGTAAATAATTATGTAAATAACAACATACAGTAGTCACCTTTGTAGCCTTTGCAGGTGTTAGCCATATAGCTTTTTGAAAATACCGAACTTAGCAGGTAATATGCCAAATGCACACTCAACCACACCTCTAGCTTTTGATAAACCGTAATTAAATGTTAGTTCCTCTTTTGTGGCATTTTTTAACGCATATGGTTTCATCAAATAAGGCCCAAGGGCAAAAGCCTCGTCTGCTGTAAATACAAATGAAAATGTTTCTGTAGTATTTGGCAGTGAGGCCGCCTCTTGCAAATTCAATTGTCCTTTTCGATAAGAATCCCAAAATTTGGTATAAAAAAGGACACCACCATCGGCAACTCGACCATTGCAGCCGACATCAATCATGATAAATTCTTTCTTCGCATTTACCAGTGCCTTATGAACAATACTATAGTGAATTTTATAATTGTAATAAAGAGATCTAGAATCCCGCGGATGTTGAATTTTTATATGCTTTCCATCAAGCGCGCCAAGACAGTTGTAAGAACCATGCAATGTTTCAAAGTCCTTTGCGATGTCCATCAATTCTTCCTTTGTTGTTAGCACCTGAAAAGTACGCAGATTATAAGTAATAGTAAGTATTTTTTTTTCAGAACGCGTTCTCTGAATTGGATAAGTCCGAAAACGAAGAAGAACAAAGTGAGCCTTCATTTTCTTCTATGGGTGAACCTGCTCCGCCGTCAAAAAAAACTTAAGAAGAAGGGGCCAATAGCAAGACAGTATGATCTTCTCGAAAAAGCTTGTAATTATTTGTCGCAATCATCGCATCAACCTGTGTCTCCAACAGTGTCATTCCTAAATATAGATCCTACTGCTCTTTATTGGACTCAGAAGCTAAATAAATTGAAGTCAACTCAAAGACTGCTCGCCGAAAAGTCAATCAACGAAATTCTTTTCGAAGCTGAACTTGGGACACTAAACAGGGACTTAGTACAAATTAACACTGGTTCTCCAGTATTTAACCAGTTTGTATCTCCGACATCGAATAGTCATCCATCGCCATCACCGAATAGTGTACATCTGCCGACGCCGTCACCGATATACTCGAATTCTGTATCTTTACAATCACCAGAGTCTGTTACATCCCCGGAAAATTGTGTTGCAGCCTACCCCCAAACAAATGATGTTTCAAGTTTTACTAAAATGTATGACTGCAATAATAATAACCGTGCATTCCAAAAAAACGAGAGGTGGGTATACAGAGTGTGGGAGCGTTCCGATTCATGTGTGGATGATGGGCGTCGACCAGATGTTGAAATTACAAATAATTTTTGGCGTAATATTTGGTCGGCGCCCACCAGTCACACGGAGGGCGATTGGTTTAGGGATGTCAAGCGAGCGTGTGAGGCACCTCAAATGGAGCCTGTAACCATTAGGCCAGAAGATGTATCTTGTGCGGTTCGTTCGCTCCCGAATTGGAAATCACCGGGACCGGACGGATTGCACAACTTCTGGCTGAAGTGGTTACGCAGTGCTCATGACCGATTGGCGTCCCAATTCAAATTGGCTCTGGAATCGGGGTCGTTACCAGACTTTTTAACCACTGGTATAACCCACCTGCTCTTTAAGTCAGTGTGTACCATGGACCCCAAAAACTACAGACCTATTTCTTGTCTGCCGACTGTATACAAACTTTTTACATCCATTTTGAGAACAAAATTATCGCTTCACATAAATACTAACCGTATCATGTCCGTTTCTCAAAATGGGTGTAGAAATGGGGCTCGTGGTACCAAAGAGCTACTCCTTATTGACATGGCCATTATCCAACAGGTACGTCGTCACCAAAGGGATCTGGCGACATGTTGGATATATTATAAGAAGGCCTATGACTCTGTGCCCCATACATGGCTCCTGAGGGTGCTAGAGTTGTACAAAATAGATACAACTTTATGCACTTTCTTGAAAACGTGTATGGGGCAATGGAGGACTGTCCTTCGCTATCCGGGATGTCGGTGGATCCAGAGTGATGGTATGCCTATAATGATCAAGCGTGGTATATTCCAGGGTGACAGTCTGAGTCCACTGTCGTTTTGCCTGGCTCTGAACCCTCTTAGTACTTTACTGGAGAGTTTGGAGCTAGGCTATCGGTTGCAGAGTAGAGGCCAGATCATATCTCACCTTTTTTACATAGATGACCTTAAATTATTTGCCCCCACCCATCTCCAGCTGACAGATTTACTAAACGTAACTGAAAACTTTAGTAATTCCATCAAAATGGAGTTTGGTGTGGGCAAGTGTGCGGTAATGTATGTAAAGCAAGGTGAGATTGTGGAATCTGATGGGATGGAACTATCGGATTCCTCAAGACTTAGGACTCCCTCTGCAAACGAAACATACAAATACGTGGGTATGTTGCAGGCGTTGTGCATTTCAGAATATATAGCGCGAGCGATAGCTTGGTCCCTGCACCCGATATCGGTGGGTTTCCGTGGTCCTATTTTATATTTTTTATATATAATGTAAAATATAATCTCGAGAAAATATTGAAATAAATGAAATAATAATAATAATTTATTGTCTCTAAAAGGGCACAAACAATTTATATATTCCCTAGACCCCACACCAGGATACCCTGTGTCGTGGGATCTAGTCTCTTTCAATCCTTAGCTAAATAAGATAATAAAGTAAAAAAAGGAATAAAATGTAAAAAAAAAATAAAGATAACAAAAAAAATAGTGCGTACGTGTGTGTCTCCTCTGTGTGTGTGTATATGTGTGTTTGTGCATGTAGTGTGCGTGTAGTGTGCGTGTGCGTGCGGTGTGTGCGCGCGTGTGTACAAGTTTACTTTGAATGGACCTTCAACGCTTATTACTGAACGCTTTTTAATAAATCTTCCGTGCTATCATAATCTAGTTCAAGTAGCCAATTGGATATTATTCTTTTGCAACAATATTTAGACAAGTGGGCTATATCATGTTTTAGATAAAGTTTTCTGTATATAAAGGGATCCATAAAATTATACGATCTCATAGCAATTGATTTGTTACATCTTATTAAATCCCATCTTAATCTCCTACCAGAGCGATTAAGAAAAACAGTGTTCAAGGCAAATTTATGAAAGCGTAAAGTAACTAATAGATAAAATATACAACTGTCGGACCCTAAACAATCCCAGCTCTGAATATAGCAAGTTTTTGGAGTATCTGTATGGTCGGCCATGAGCCGTTTTTAAGAGTGCACGTTGTGATCTTTCAATTTTTATCATATTACTTTTGCCTACTGCACCCCATACAGTTATGCAATAATTTAAATACGATTGACAGAGGGAAAAGTATACCATTTTTAAGGTCTTTTCATTAGCAATCTTACTTAAGCGCTTAGCAATGTAATCACTATTGGCGTGCCTTCTAATTTGATCATAACAAATACGAACAATGTATGTAAACACAGTGAGACAAGTTATACGTTGCATATTCCGTCTACATCAAGCACTTACTTGGATTATACTGTAGGGACGCTTTTCTCTTCTTACCAAGGTGAATAAGTCTAAAATTAGTTGTAGGTATTTTTTTTACTTATTGTGATTCGTACCAATAAATAATTAAAAAGATTAAAATTTTATCATGAAGTTTTTCTTACCTTTATATATTCCCGTAGGACATATGTTAGTGCTTCACAAGTACTTATGATTGCTTGACTCACAGATTCAGATGACATTATTCCTGCAAATCTCATATTTTTAAAATGTTGATAGATAATGTAAAGTCAGAGCTAGCTTTTCTCACACAGTAATAGCCTTTCTCATTAATGTATCTTTTTTAATCAAGTATGGTGTAATCAACTCCAGCAGATGTTCAAAGCGAGCATTGGGCATGCGAAAATAATTTTCATAGTCATCCATTTATTGGTACTCCCGAATCTGATTTAATAAATTCAGATGTGTATATTTTTCTCTAGCTTGAAACCAATATTTCGCCAATTTTTTTTTGCTTAATACGTCTTTTCAATGCTGACGCTAATATAATAGCAACGCAAGCTTTATTTATATTGTCACTCATAGCTTCATTTATATTGTAATACGAAACGTACGAGTGTAGGTATTCAATGAAATTTACCGTCGTACTGACGCGATTCGTATCGGATGTGTAGTATTCCAAAATATTACTAGATAAATATCAGGTTAAATATCACGATAAATGTCGAGCGTGTAGCATTCGACATTTGATACCCATATTGTAGGCGTGCATTAAAAATAATTAGTCCGCCATCTTGGGTGTTCCACCATGTTGGATTTAGAATAACGTCATACAGCTAACCATGTATTGTCATCCAAACTGAACGTACATACAAAATTTCAGCTCAATCGGTTGAATATATCTGCTTCAAAATTGAGTTTCATGATTTCACCCGAACAAACATACATACATACATTGCAAGTTAAACGAGATGCGTGTAAAAACCCAGGATTCAACCTCGTCATCATGTGAATTTTTTTTCATCTGCTTTTTGTAATGTCCCACTGCTTGCCAAAAGCCTCTCCCTTCCAAATCACTCTATTTGTGGATATCCCCTGACCTTATGACCTTGTGACCCCTATATCCCGTCTTTTGACACACAGGGCTCATATTCAAACTCGACCGAGGGATGACTCCAAGGTGTCTGCACACCAAGTAACAAGACAATCGGTCCAGTGGTTCCGGAGCTATGCCTGTCACTAACAGACATACACACAGACCCACATAGTGTTTTCATTAACCTCTTCGAAGAAGACTCAGAGGTTAATAAAAGCTTGTAATCTATATAATTAATACGTGAAGCAAAAACTTTGTACCCATTTTTACGAAAATTGCGCGGACGGAGGAGTATAAAATTTGACACAGTTAAAGTTTATATGGAGAAGGCGCCCTCCTTCTCCATATAAATTATAACTATATTATTTATTAATCCTAATATGTATATAAAATATGCATTACCGTGAGTTCGCATTGACTAAACATTCACATAAAAACATGTGTAAATACCTACATGTTTTTTGACAATGTATCGCACTGAGTTCGCACTGTATAACAACATTCTGTTGTGAAACATGTTTGACATATCAATAATGTTAACAGTGCGAACGTCAAACTAGACAGATACATCGACAAAACAATAACAAATCTTAAACATCGGTAAGTGCTAACACAGATAACAATAAATCTTGAGATACATTCATAAGTTTTGTTGTTTGTCATTAGTGTGAACGCAACTAACAACAAAACATGTTATGAGATTTGTTACATACGATATGTCTCGAAACATCACATGTTGCATGTTTTTTAGTAATTTAATGTATTTCTAACCCCCTGGGTTAGAAATACATTAAATTAATGAAAAACACTACGCGCACACAACCATGCATTTGACACACGCAGTCGAAGCGCGTAACTATGGTTACATATGTAAATCAATATAATTATAATGACATATATCAGCAATATCTTACAGTCAAACCATATATAAGACACTATATACTAAGAAAGTCAAACTTCGGTCGAATTTCGAGCACACTAGTAATAATAAATGGTTACAATTATTATTTTTGTATATATTTAAGTGTATATAGCCGCGCAGGGTATATTTAATTAATAAGCACTGTCATAATATTATAAACATGGTAAATAGGTAATAATAAGACAAAAGTTACATATAAAAAGGTCTTAAATTATTAACTATATAAGACATTGAAGACTAATTTGGAAAAAGAAAAATAATAAAGCGTTTGTTTACAAATTTAGGCACTCTTATGAGGTTTAGTTCTATTATTATGTATTCTTTTCCATTTTTTCAATATTTTAACATTATAATCTAAGTCATCGATTACTACATAGGTCCTAAATATATAGGATCCATTTTATTATCAGAAATATTTTAATACCAATAGATCACCCTTTTTATAATACACTGGGTTTATATTCTTATCATATTTATATTTCTCTTAATATTCTTAACTAAATTGTCATGTGCATCTTTTTGGGCTAATTGGAATCTATATTATTTCAGTTCAAGAGCATAGTTGTCGTGAGCATATATAAGATCTACTATTATGTCCTTCTAAATTTGTTGGTAATACACAACGTATGCCAAAAACTAATTCATGTGGTGTGTACTCGGTCTCCGTATGTACCTACTGTATTATTGTAAGGAAAACAACAATACGGTAACCTAGTACTCCGCGCACTTAAATGAGTGGTACAATTTATCCTTAAATACGCACCCATCGCTTTCCAGTACCTCTATGCTCTCGTGATGGTAAGCTGTAGAAGAAATTTGGTTGTTTTTTAAGATTTGGTATAGGTATCTCTTTCATTGTGCTTGATATAAATTCTGACCCAAGGTCGGTCGCTATTTCTATAGGTATGCCATGTCTTAAAATAAAATTATTAAAGAATGCCCTTGCTACACTTACCGTATCGTTTTTGTAAATTTCGATAACTCATATTGCAAGGTCAAAATGTATTTATAATTATATATGTCCTGCGGTAATGGTCCAACTACATATATCTAAATAAACCTTTTCTAATGCCGAATTTGCAGTCGTTGTGACTTGCATAGGCTGCTTAAAATGTGTGTAGAATATTTATGTTTCTTACACTGCTCACATTTAGACACATAATCAATAACATCCTTTTCTAAACTAGGCCAGAAGTAATATTTTTTAATGTTATTTGTCATCCGGCTAATGCTCGCGTGGCCACTGGGCAATAGGTGAAAATCATTTAATATCACGCGCCTGTTATATACATTTTTTATTCTTTGAACATTGCTAACTGTACAAATTCGTGGTCCGGACCACTTTTCATTTCTCTCAACTCTTTATTTCATTTATAAGCCCACTGATGAAATCCTTATTATATTCGTTTCTTAATATGCATATCTCATTTATCAATAGCTTCTCGCATAAACATAACAAGTCTCTCACCAATTTGGCTCACGTAATCGGAGATCGAGATATTGTTTGTAAATAAATTATACATTTACTGGGCACATATGTAAAATATTAGTATCTTTCTACTACACTTCCTTTTCTTAATAAGTTATTGACTTGTCTAGAGTTTATTAAAGAAAGTTCGGTAATATTTCTCGGTTTTGTAATCATTTCCACCACTCTCGGTTGATCAGGCCTCGAGTCTATATTATCTACCGATGAATTATTATCACACTTACTTTTATCTAAATTTAATTGACGCAATTGTGTTCTAGTCCTCACACTAACTATCTCTTCATTCATTGATTTTAAGAACTCAGAAGTACCTAATTATTATTCGCGATAAAGCATCTGCCACGGAGTTTGACTGACCTTTCAAATACTTAATTGTAAAACTAAATTCTTCTAGTTGCAATCTAAATTTTAATAACTTGCTAGGTGGATTTCGCAAAGAAAATAAATAAACTAGAGGTCGATGGTCGGTCTGTATCTTGAACCGTCTTCCGTACAAATAAGGTCGAAAATACTTAACACTCCAAACTATTGCTAAGGCCTCGTTTAGGGAGACGCGGGGCGTTGCGCGGCACGTCCGACGTCGCGTCGCGCGGTCATTTCAAACATTATGGGAATGTATGAGAGCGTTCAGGCACAAGCGTACCTAATCATGCGCGTTTTGTTTGATATTGAGCGCTGCCGCGTCGCCCGCCACGTCACTCGCCGCGTAGCCCGCCGCGTGCCCCGCCGCGTCGCATCGCTTGTCTGTCAATCAGTTTGTTGGTTAGCTTGCTTGCTCTAGCAGTAAACAAACACTCAGGCTTTAAGTAACAATTATCTTCTAGTAATATATCGATGATATCGTAGTTCATAGTAACGACATATCTGCGTTGTGAGAAGTTCAAAGGAGACTGTCAAAGGTGGTAGCTGCGCGCGTTGCCCGCTACGGCAGTCGCGACGGACACCGTCATTCGTCATTGTGCGTGCAACGCCGCGGGCCCCGCCTGCCGCTTCACGCGCCGCTTCGCCGTGAACGGAAAAATCGTTCGACGCGCCGCGCAACGTCCCGCGTCTCCCTAAACGAGGTCTAAGAGTTCCTTCTCAATAGTAGGGTAATTAAATACTGCCTATATTTTAATAATGAATGCTTATTATATACCTTACAACTACTACACCACATGCGGCACGAAACGAAACTCTGATAAATAAAATTACCTTAGCCTTACCTTACCTATTTATTCAATCGGCTTTTGGTAAAATATAACCCTTTACGAAAAGGACAGGCTTACTCCTCGTCGTACCACCAACTCGTGCCACCAGTAGTACGAGAAGGAATTTCATTTCCTCTTCGTGCCACCGATTGAAAATTTAAAGTGACGCCATGATATATGCTCTACTTACACACCGTGGCATATTCGCTTATAATGGTTCCGAATGGCATCTACTGACTAGTTATAAATACACTAGGAATTAGAATAAAGGAGTAATGCCACCATCTGACAGCGTAGCCGAATAACCTATTGAAAAATCTGAAATCTCACTAGGTACATCTGGTCGCTAAATTTGTCTTGTCCATTTAAGCAGCGCTAAAAGTCTGCTAGTGCGTGAATATGCGACACCAGTACAGCGACATGCGTATAAAATCGTGACCGCACCCCACGTGTCCATGTTATGTTAACAAAACGATGTACCTAGGTAGGTAGGTACCGGTGTTTGAGTGCTAACGCGCACTTAAAGCGTGAGTAGACGGCATCAGGGTGTGGAGACTGCCGAACATTAATGGCTAACAAAATAACTCTTAAACAGTGCTGGTCTCAAACGAAAACTCTCAAATCTCGAATCTGTCAAAGCAAATTTGAAGTGTCATCATGTAAGTAGAAGAATCAAATAATAATCAGTATTTCATTTACCTAAGGTTATTACTCAACTATAATCGTAGTGATAGAAGTTTTGCAGTATTCTACCAAATTTCGCTTAATTATTTTAGTTTCTTGGTAAATAGCATGAATATGTTAATCTGCGAACTGTCTTGTTAAATATATTACGTGTTCTGTGTTATTTCCAAGAAAATCAAAGTAAATAAGCGTAGTTTGTTAGGAAACCTTTATTTTTAAGAGTTATAAAAGCGCCATCTGTCTCCCACCCCTATTACAAAATAAGTATAATGCCATCTGGTGTCAACGGTACATCGTTTTCAGTACTGATTTGAGAGTGGCGTATCTATTCTCAGACATATAGTGTCTTATCTATGGACGGCATGTAGAAGTTGTCCTCCGAGGAACAGTGGTTCCTAGAGCCAACGCAGTCTCCCTTTCTAATCCAGATTCTCCTTATGGCCTGACCACAACTTTTGGCTTTTGCAGCAGCTCAGTAGTTTTAACCGCAGTGATCGTTATATATCGTGTTAAGGTAGTTTGTATGTCAACTACCATATATTACGTCCCTCCACCATCGCTGCATCTTTATGATAAGACTTCAGTCTTATTCGTATGTGCACTTGCTCCAGCCGTGCCTCGCACTGCACGCCGTGGACATGTGTTCAGCAAAATCGTTAGGGGTTACTGCTGTGCCGTGACATCTAAAAAGCTACAGGCACAGTTGTTTCTGTGCATAGGCATACGCTAAAGACATTAGAAGTATTCAATCTCTTTGCCACACTACGCTAAGCTTTTGCTTAAAGATGCAAGGTCTTAGTCTGGATGTTAGGTGCCACTACAGAATGAATGCACCGCCGTCGTTTTAAGTCTAGTAAGATCCACATAAGAACATCTTTATCCAAATTACCATTGTTGTATTATTTATATTTTGCCTATTGAATACTGTATCAGGTAGTAAAATGTTATTTAGTCGATTTCTGATCAAATTATTATACTGATAACGTAATGTAATCAAAATTAAGGTACAGGGTTTGTACTATTATTAAAATGTGAAAGTTTAGTCTGAGTAACAAACATCTTCGGCAAACATTTCACTAATACTTAATATTAATAGATTAACCAGAATTTATTTTAAGATATCTTCAAATTTAAACGGCCATTTATACTTCATCCATCAATTACATTAGCGTTTTTATTTAACGTATTTTCTTTCTCTGGTTTCGAGCTATCTTCATTTATTTATTTATTTATTATAAACTCAACAGCTTGTTTTCTATACACATGAAAAAGAAAGTAGATAGCACTAGCAATATTGAGCAACACCTTAAACACTAGGATTATTGTAGAATTAATTGCTAGTACTACCTATAACAAAAAGTTATACTAAAGCCAATTACTGAGTTCCCTGGCATGTTTAGCGGTAAGAAGTGAAACTCAGAGACAAACAATCAATCAGTAGTAATTACTAAACCCAAGCAATACCACAATGATATGACACCAAATACAGATTGTAGGATACGCTCACGGTAGCTACTTTTAGAAAGGTGGAATAGGTCAATATTGGAAAACTAGTGTTGTAAGTTCGTGGCAACCTCGACATAACCGCATTTCTTCCATGATCGCTACGACAAATTGGGACATCAAATAATGTGGTGTTACGAGTGCGCTTACTAGGAACGTTGAAGTTAATTTTTGAAACTAAGTCGATACAGTCTGTATTACAAAGCGAGATGTCATAGAGTATCACCTACGAAGAGACAGAGGCACTACTAGAACATATTAAATAATATTCGCAATCGCATAGCCGGTTTGAACACAACCGCATGAATACACACACACACACACACGCTTATGCACACGCACCTGCAAACGCACACGCACACGCACACTCACTCACAAACACACATATTTTTCTTGTTATTATTGTATGTCTTACTAGCAAAGAGCGGAGTCACCTAACACAAGCATTAATTACTTAAAAGGTGACTCCAAGCACTAAACTAATGTATGTATTTTAGCCACAATAAAATATTATTATTTTTATTATTAGAGTAAAAACATATATAATGTTTCATGCTGCAAAAACATAATGAAAATACTAAAATCACTTACGCATTTATCCAATTCATCTATAAATGTAAATTATTATAGATATTCAAACTCTTTTGAGGGACCAATAGTGTTTATATAGAAATCTAGGCCACCGCATTTTTGTCATAATGACAAGTTTTAAAATTCGATACAAGATCTGAAAACAAGTGACAAAAGAATGATGGTCCTTCATTATTCGTGAAAATTCCGTGTACAATGCACATGTACTAATCGGAAACATATTTTTTTAGATTTTTATACTATTTTTTATGCCAAATTAAACTAAAGTGAACTTTTGATATAGTTTTAAGTGCAAAATTCTTGTGAACGATCATAATGAGGGAAATCGTCCACATCCAGGCCGGGCAATGCGGAAACCAGATCGGAGCTAAGGTAAAATATTGCGAGCACAAGGTGTAACAGAACTTCTTAACGTATGCCATAATTGCAGTTTGGCTAAATAGATGAGGTCGATCTATTTAGCCATGAGACGCTTACATTCAGATTCTGCCTAAACCATGTCAAAATACTGTATACCTGATACAGTATACAGATGTCATAGGTTTAAATCTCGAGATAAAATAGCTAAAGACTTGTCTGTCTAGAAATTCTAAAAAGTATCCAGTCGTCGGCTATGTGTCTCACGCATTATCTCGGATAGTGCCACGGTATTACAAGCTCTTAAGAGGAACTGCTTCAACAGTGGAGTCATCCTGGAGTGTCACCGTGAGCAATAATGCTGCAGATCAACTGGCAAAGAGAGGATCGAACAAAATGGTAGGAGCCGAACCAATTGTCCCGATACTCTTTTGCGAACTCAAATCATGGTTATGCGATAGAATCACGAAACTACACGAAAAAGTGGACAGAAACAAAGGAATGTAGACCTTCCATCCTTAGACAAACATCGGTCACGCAAACTGCTACGTTCCACAAGGAAAAACCTACGCCACTTAGTGGGTATAATAACAGGCCACTACTCACTCAACAAACACCTATTCAACATTGGCATCACTGACAGCCCCTTATGTAGAGGCTGCATGGAGACCGTGGAGGCACCAGCTCAAGTGCTCCTAGTGCTCCTACATTGTAAAAGCGTGAGCAACCAACGGGCGAAACTTCTAAACAGTCCAGAAACGATGGAGGTTCTGCGCAACATCGGTCCTCTATTATCTTTCTGGACGGAGCTGAGGTGGTATGAGTAACCGAATGATATTTCGTGTCGGTTAATTACGCACAATGGCCCAATTGTGGGGCTAAGTGTGGATAATACACGTCCAACTGTCTCATGAGATTTTTTACTTTTATGTACACGTAATATAACATCGCTCCTGCAAATAGCTAGTCTTCATTAGGATAGACCGTTGTGACCCAAAGCTGTCTGGAGGACATGAAATTGTGAAAATATTCATATAAAAATTGTATTGCTAAACAACCTTGTAAGTCTATAATCATTAATTTGTTCAAATTGTTTTTAATTTCAGTTCTGGGAGGTTATCTCCGACGAGCACGGTATTGACGCCACGGGCGCCTACAATGGCGACTCTGATCTACAACTAGAACGCATCAATGTCTACTACAATGAAGCTTCGGGTGGCAAGTACGTCCCCCGCGCCGTGCTCGTGGACTTAGAGCCCGGCACCATGGACTCCGTGCGCTCCGGCCCGTTCGGCCAAATCTTTCGCCCCGACAATTTCGTCTTCGGCCAATCCGGCGCAGGCAACAACTGGGCGAAAGGTCACTACACCGAAGGTGCGGAACTAGTAGATTCGGTCCTTGACGTCGTTAGAAAGGAAGCAGAAGGCTGTGACTGCCTCCAAGGTTTCCAGCTAACACATTCCCTAGGAGGAGGCACGGGCTCTGGCATGGGGACATTACTAATATCAAAGATCCGAGAAGAGTATCCCGATAGGATTATGAACACTTTCTCTGTGGTCCCCAGCCCTAAAGTATCTGACACTGTCGTAGAGCCCTACAACGCTACTTTGTCAGTACATCAACTAGTAGAAAACACAGATGAGACTTATTGTATAGATAACGAAGCATTATACGATATTTGCTTCCGCACACTAAAGCTGACGACTCCCACGTATGGTGATTTGAATCATCTGGTGTCCGCGACGATGTCTGGTGTAACTACGTGCTTAAGGTTCCCGGGACAGCTTAATGCAGACCTAAGGAAGCTTGCCGTGAACATGGTGCCATTCCCGCGCCTGCACTTCTTCATGCCGGGCTTTGCGCCACTGACATCCCGCGGCAGCCAGCAGTACCGCGCCCTCACGGTGCCAGAGCTCACACAGCAAATGTTTGACGCGAAGAACATGATGGCGGCGTGTGATCCTCGACACGGGAGATACCTCACGGTCGCCGCAGTGTTCCGCGGTCGCATGTCCATGAAGGAAGTGGACGAGCAAATGCTCAACATCCAAAACAAAAACAGCACTTACTTCGTCGAATGGATCCCGAATAATGTAAAGACCGCCGTTTGCGATATACCTCCGCGAGGCTTGAAGATGTCTGCTACGTTTATTGGTAACACCACAGCGATTCAGGAATTATTTAAGAGAATTTCGGAACAGTTCACTGCTATGTTTAGAAGGAAAGCTTTCCTTCATTGGTATACTGGTGAGGGAATGGATGAGATGGAATTTACAGAGGCGGAGAGCAACATGAATGACCTGGTGTCTGAATACCAACAGTATCAGGACGCGACGGCGGATGACGAAGGAGATTTCGACGAAGAAGTGGAAGAAGAATAATTATATGGCGTTTCTCGTAACTGTCTTTTGTATTAAACCATCTATTACACAACAACACACGATGCAAAGGCGGATAATGAAGGGGATTTTCGACGCAGTGGGAGCGTAGTCGTGAAATGTTTGTAATGTCTAGTGTATTGTTTTGTCCATGTCCATGTTTAGTATAGGCGTAACTATTTGTTTCGATGTTTCTTTTATTTGTTACAATAAACAGATAAAAATAAATGCATTTTGTTTTCTAGAAAGATTTTGCCTTTGGGAAAATCTGACCAAAACTATCTTTAATACCTATTGTCTTGTTTATATTAAACTATTTTATACGGATTTTGTTTACAATATGTATACTCGCACGTTAGTGACGCGCTATCATTGTACCTAATAGATGGTTACCATCCCCCATACTGACAAGACAGCGACGGTATAGTCTAGAATTGTTTATAGATTACAATTAGTGTTTAAAGGACAATATTCACTAAACTGGAGTTTGTACTACTTAAATACCTATAGGTACTTAATTAGGTACCGGTACTGGCTTGGTGTATTCCAACCAGCGACGGTGTGGTAAGGAAAAGAAAGGGGCAATATCGAGACTATGTAGGTAACCTACGTGACTAAAAGGAAATCATAAACTAAGCAAAACAGACCGTGTGTGTAAATATCGGGCGCACTGTTTGCACGTGTCTTTGGTCGTATTGTTCATGCGTTGTACAGTGCATGGTTTTGCATTCACACAAGAAATAGATAGGTAGGTACCTACTTAACGGTGGACTTGTAAAACGGGGTCCCGCATCCTGTCGCGAGGCACAGCGCGGCGCTTTTATTCGATTTGGATTCTGACCCAAAAACAAAATTACTGACATTTCTTTTTTGTCCGCCCGTCTGCCTGTTACGGCATAACGGTCTATCCTACTGTTATCTTCAAAAAAATAGATCAAACTATAATAGTAAGTGAATGCCGCGCCCGCGCTATTTTTATAGGGACAGATGGGGATAAAAAGGATTCAATCTTTGTGGTATTTTATATTGGTTGAATTTGGTCCCATTCTTAGAACGTAGATAAAAACAAAGAGACTGATCGGACTTGTTATTGCCAGCTTGTTTTCCTGTCGTTTCCTTGGGGGACGGATAATTGTAGTAGTAGTCCACGCGAATAAAGGGATAAAGAATGTAATCTATAAATAACTACTCTAATAGCTCAACACAGTGACGTTAAGTTATACAAATAATTTATTAAATAAGTCATACATAAAATCTATTCATCTCTTGCCTCCTCTTCTTCTTCTGCTTCTGCTTCGAACTCTTGATCATCAGCAGTAGCATCCTGATACTGCTGATACTCTGATATCAAATCGCTCATGTTATTGTCCGCCTCCGTGAAGTCACTCTCGTCCATACCTTCACCGATATACCAATGAACAAAGGCCTTTCTTCTGAACATAGACGTAAATTGCTCAGCGATTCTCTTGAACAGTTCCTGTATTGCCGTGGTGTTGCCAATAAACGTGGCAGACATTTTCAATCCTCGTGGCGGAATGTCACAAACAGCTGTCTTCACGTTATTCGGCACCCATTCCACGAAGAAGTCTTTGTTCCTCTTCTGCATGTTAAGCATCTGTTCGTCTACCTCCTTCATGGACATGCGACCGCGAAAGACGGCAGCTACCGTCAAGTATCTACCACATCGAGGATCACATGCTGCCATCATGTTCTTGGCGTCGAACATCTGATGAGTGAGTTCTGGTACAGTCAATGCGCGGTACTGCTGGCTGCCACGCGACGTTAAAGGTGCAAAGCCGGGCATGAAGAAGTGAAGTCGCGGGAATGGCACCATATTAACTGCTAGTTTCCTTAAATCTGCATTAAGCTGTCCAGGAAACCTCAAACAAGTGGTGACACCAGACATTGTGGCCGACACCAGATGGTTCAAATCTCCATAAGTTGGAGTTTTCAATTTCAACGTCCTGAAGCAAATGTCATACAGCGCTTCATTATCTATGCAGTACGTTTGTGTTGAATTTTCTATCAGCTGATTGGCTGCTAGAGTAGCGTTGTAAGGTTCCACAACAGTATCAGAAACTTTTGGACTGGGAACTACAGAATATGTGACAGTTATTCTATCTGGGTACTCTTCGGTCAAATTTGCGAGTAACAGGGTTCCCAAACCAGAGCCAGTGCCACCACCAAGAGAATGAATGACCTGGAATCCTTGTAAGCAGTCACAGCCCTCGGCTTCTTTTCGCACAACGTCGAGAACTGATTCAAGCAATCCTGCTCCTTCGGTATAAAATCCTTTAGCCCAATTATTCCCTGCGCCAGTCAATCCGTATACGATGTTGTCTGGGCGGTATAATTGTCCGTAGACTCCAGCTCGCATGGAGTCCATGGTGCCTGGTTCAAGGTCGACGAGGACCGCTCTAGGGACGTATTTGGAACATGAGCCTTCGTTGTAGTAAACATTGATGCGTTCTAGTTGGAGATCGGAATCACCGCTGTAAAGCCCGGCTGGGTCTATGCCGTGTTCGTCGGAAATCACCTCCCAGAACTGCAATAAACGTAATTCTCATTAAATTGTGACTCTACAAATGACGGAGCCCTGACATCCTGTGTTCATTACCTACATTTTGAATTAAACAATAACATCGTGAAAGACCCGTCACCGTCACGATGTTTTTATCGCATATCATAATAGGTACTTTACAATATTCTCGAAAATGTGTGAAACCTATCAAACAAAACTGAGTCTGCTTGTTAGACTACAACCTTACCCTTATCGTACTGAGATAAGGCTCGTGCCTAGTAATATATAATGAGTTTATAAATTGACAAAATTATGTAGACTATGATCACCCGTTCCTTAGATTACTAAAAGTATCGTGATAGTTGTATTATGATTAACTGAATTCCGCGATTTTACCCAAGTTTATGTTGCCTGTTCCACTCCCGTGGCCCATAGCAAGATGCCATATAGCTTTTGTTACTTCTTGATAATAGGCATGTTTCTACAGAATATACCACGGGGAGTGCTCTGAAGAGTTATTCCACCTTATCCCGCCCTCCCCTTTCCTATCCAGAACAACGCGTACTAGGCTCAGACGCCATCCTTACACGGTGGAGTCGACTAGAGTGCGTACCAACAAGTTTGGGTACTCATACCTCTGCCGAACGAGCAAGGCATGGAATTCTCACACGTGTTTCCTTCTTCCTTCAATCCTGAGTCCTTTAAGCGGGGTGTGGAAAAGCACCTTCTCAGGCCGTCAAAGTAGAGACCTCAACATCGCCTCGGCTGCTATGAGGACGATGTGGAGGTTTCTGCTCTTAGACCACACGACTGCTTACCATCAGGCGGAGTGTGGTTTTCTAATCGTAAAATTATTATTATTATCGGTTCAGTAGTTTCAGAGTTTATCGATTACAAAGAAATCTATCCTCTTTATAATATTACTATAGTAGGTATATATTATCGAAGTTACCTTGGCTCCAATTTGGTTTCCACATTTACCGACCTGAATGTGAACTATTTCTCTCATTCTGTTAACGAGCAATTTATCAAAAGAAATGTAATACGTCCAATAGAATATTAAAAAACTAAAAATACAAAAAATAATGTATTCTAGTTCTACATCTGCATACTATGAAAAATAAACATTGTATGGAGAAATATGGTTTTGTTTCGTGGCTCTGTAGATATATCGATTTATGAAATCTAGATGGCCTAACTAAACCCTTATGATTAAAATTAATAACATACCTACCTATACACACGGCCTATATATGTTGACTCCTTGAATAATAATAAATATATGTTAACTTTTTATCCAACAGAAAGTTGGATAGATCCAGAATTTCTGTTGGATAAAAAAGTAAACATATATTTTTGTTAAGTTATCAAAAAATGAATCTTACCCATCCACAATTCACTGCACTGATGGCGAAGTGGTTTAAGTGGTCAGCCCGCCACTGCCGTAGTGCTGTGTTGTGGTTTGATCCCTCCGTACAGTGTATGTAAGAAAAATGTATGATTCACAAAATTAAATAATTGTCCCGATTCTGGGTGGTCTTTGTGTCCTTTGCATGGACTTAGGCGCGTCGCCCACTGGTAAGTCGAGGTACGGTCGCGGTGGCGTCGCGGCACGGTCGAGGCGTGGCGTTTAGGTATGTAGAGTCGAGGCGATGGCACATTCACACATCCTTCATTCATTCGTACAATTTCAATGAATTTTACATTGGTTTCAAAATCGTCACGCATGTTTGAAGTGCAAACACGTCTACGCTCGAAACAAAATGACAAAATGGCGGTGGAGTCGCGGCGCGGTCGAGCACACCACCTTCACCGCGCCGCCGCCGCGCGCCGCGCTTCCGCTTCGACTCCACCTCGCCAGTGCAGCGACTCTAGTGTGTGAGCGCACTGCCATTAATTGCTGAATGACATGAGACATGCATCCGATATCACAAAACGTACCTAACTAAAAACGGCTACCAACCCAGTAACTAAACTTATCGATTTAAATAACTCAGTAACCGCTATCACAATATCCACATTAAAGTCACGAATGAAAGTTGGTAGCATTAGCAATTATAACTAAAATAACCATGGCTTCTCTCTATAACTAAATATGTGCGTAAGAGATAAAGCGAATATCGTCGCGCGATTAGCGCGGGTTTGTTTGGCATTTAAACGCGTTGAGTTTTGTAAAATGTACTTCAAATATAAGGATATACCATGCTATTTTGATTTCCGAAGGTTTCGTTTATTAGCTAGATTTATTTTTTATATCTATATTGTTGTGATTAAGTGTTATGTTATGAATAAGCATAGATTATTGTGCCAGTTTTTTTAGCTATCCTCCAAAAATGTAGCTAGTGTCAACCAAACACGCGTTCCTTCTGAGTTAGATAAATATCGGACTATCGATTCAATAGCTTGATAGCTATGCGACCAATCCAGTTTGTAGCTATCTAACTAACCAAGACACAGATACCGATATTAAGCAACGGTTATTGGTATCGATTTTAAAACCAAATATCGGTTATCCACCGGTTACCAAATATAACCGATAACGCCCATGTCTATTGCTGAAGGAAACCTAGAAGCGGCGCGCCGCTCGTTCGCCCGCACTTCGACGCCACCTCGACTCCAGCGCGTGTGGGCGACGGGCCTGAGAATATTTTCACTACGCAGTCCTTTGTTTGAATGTTTTGAAAGTCCCACGCGATATAATTCCTAGTATTTACAAAAAAGATTTGGTAGGTACTTAAATGGTATTAAATATATTAAATACATATGTGCAGCATTGGTAAAAAGAAATTGTTGCAGAGAAAGACACATTTTGTGAAATAATTTTAATAAAAATATACACAAATCACAAAACAATAGTTACATCAAAATTGGCTAGTGTTTATAAAAATGCAAAATAGAAATAAATTTTCTAGCGAAATTATTTAACTATATCAATTAAGTATTCGCCTCTCGTATTAAATCTCAGGGTTATCATGTATGTGTTGTCACAAAACACAAAGGTATAGATGGCCTTTTGAATGCAACATGAATTCAAACGCACACACACAGACGCGCGCGTATAGCAAAAATCGGATGACGTAATCGCGTTTAAATGACTACTTACGGATAAGTATGAGTGTTATGCGCGTTGCTTTTAGTCGATGTTCTGTATTTGTGTTTTATCATGTACCTATCAGTCAAATATTTTATCCGGGTTAACCTATCTGGTTACTAAAAAAAATATGCAAGCGAGCCATCGATGCTACTTCCATCGTGGTATTAGCGTTCTACTCGCATCGTTCTATCGTTATTGGCTGTTTTATATTAATCGGGATTCCCAATTCACATCGGATTTCTAAAAGACTGTTAATCTATGAGTAGTAGCTGCACATCGGTGGCCAGTCACAAAAGATTTTTAATTATGACTGCCGTAATGCGTTGCGTTGCGTCGTCGCAGCGTCATTTTCCATATATTTTTTGTGATATGCCACATCAATGCGTTGCGTCGTCGCACGCGAAGTTTCAACGGATCAACGGACGAGAGACGTAGCGGGGGAGGGTGATCCGCTGCGTCGTCGGAGCTCCGGTGCGACGACGGACAGTGTTCCACTACTAAAAACTGACCATCACTATTTCTTAATGCGATCAAGGGAGATATCCACAATATTTTATTGTTTCTACATTTATTTCGGGTGTGAGGCATCACCGTAAGACATGGCAGATTAAACACAAAAAATATTTAACAGAAGGTGAAATATACACGACTATATAGGCGTGAGACTAACCTAAATGTAGCTTTAGTAACTTAGTAAACTCACTAACCTATATAGTTCGACATTCATAAAATTAAAACAGCAGCGATAGCTCAGTGGGAAGACCAACAGACTGCAATGCAGAGGGTCTCGGGTTCGAACCCACGCGCACCTCTGACTTTCGGAAGTTATATGACTTTTCGAAATGATGTGCGTATTGATTGACAATGATCGCCTGCTCCGTGCCTCGGAGAGCACGTTAAGCCGTCGGTCCCGGCTACCATGAACATCTATGGCAGTCGTTATTGGGGAAGTCGACACAAAAGATCCCACTGGGTCGAAGTGTCGCCGGTTTGTACTGACTGGCCCCCACACAAGATAAGTTAAGTTGACGTTCATAAATGTTATTTTGTGACCTAAATGAATGAATAATTTTTGACTTTGACTTTGAAATAAGTACTATAAGATGGAGAATCGTTATTATGACGTAACACACATAATAACTCTGAGTAAAACTGATACTACTGCGATATTTATTATCGCATATATCAGTCAGTATCGCTATGAAATGTGATATCGTGGTACTGAGGTATCGCGAACTACATGTACTGTTGCATACATCGGCGTCCTAGAGTGCTGTAATTCACATTGTTGCATTATATTAGCTACTAATTGTACCGTGTACTATAAAACATTTAAACACATAACACACAGTGAAGATACAATAATATTTACGATATAATATAATAATATTCTAATATTCTATCACATACACACACCACCATCTAGCCCAAACTAAGCAGAGCTTGTACTATGGGTGCTAGACAATGGATAAACATACATATATACTTTTTTTTTGTAAATACATACATATTATACATAGAAACACCCAGACCAAGACCAACATCCATATTCTTGCACACAAATGATTGAATTGTGCGGGAATCGAACCTGCGACCTCAGGCGTGGCAGTCGAATACACTAACACACGCCATCGAGGCCGAATATTATAAAACAAAGTTCCCCGCAGCGTCTTGTCTGTTCGAGATAAACGCATAACAAAACGGCTTTTCTTGCTGTCTTCACAAAAACAGAATGATGACAAATGATTCATAAGAAAGGTTTAGGTGTATAATTTGTTAAGGTTATGTACACACGGCTACACATCAAGTTAGACACCCTATATACACATAATTACGCTACATACAAAATAGAGAATTGTCGGAAATGGGACAGTGCATAGTGGTGTCGATGTAATGGTAAGGATAGAGCGAAACAAAAACATAACGCACTCTCTCGCACGATTCGCAGCGTTCAATAATAATCTTCTAATAGTTCAAAGTCCAAACAGGCTAGGTTGATGTGTCGCTGTGTGTACTACCTACCCGTGTTAAGCCGGGTCGGATCGAAGTCTGAAATAAAAAAATTACTTTGGCTCGAATTTAGGCCAATCTTAACGAAGACTGGCGAAATGGCTTATTTGTGTAGGAAATATAATAGTGCACAAGTGTATGCGCAAACACAAGTGCACAATCTATTCCCTCACTCTCATAACCCGATGACATGGCTATCCAACACCACTGGAAAGACATCAGGCGCAGAACCAAGAGCTCTACACACATGCTTCCTATTTGTTTAAAAATAGGCATGTTGACTAAAAAAAGATTTTAGTCCGTCTTTAAGGCTAGCAAAAATAATGGACACGTATTTTTCTTTTGTCGCACAAACTAACAATAACGAAGATACAACGGGTTTAAATTTCGTGTTACGTCACTTGTCGGTACAAATTTTATAGGACAGTGACGTCACAAGCCCCAACTCCCGAACTTTAACGCGTTATATCTTAGTAAATATTTCATGGTTTGTTAAAACAAAAAATAGGTGTCCAATATTTTTTGCTAATCTAAAAGATGAACTAATTCGAATCACTTATTTTTAACCTTGTCGACATGCCTATTGCCATATGCCTCGGTGTCTTCTCTGTGTTCTTCAACTATTTTTATAGCGGTATATATCATTTAAATGAGATGAACTATATTTAATATAATGCTAGGTCTCGGTCTCACTCGCGATAAACGATTTAAAAGGTAAAATACCTATTGATTTTACCTTTATCGCAAGTAAAACCTGTTAGCTAACATTATATTAAGTTTGTGTACAAATCGCGACAGTCTAAAAACGTTTAAGACGAACTATTATCGTATCTTCACCATGTGTGACGCGCTTTACTTGTAACTGTGATTATTTTAACATTAAACATTTTATTTATTGCATTATTGAGACCTATAAGGCCTAAGTAGCAGTAGACAAACAAACATAGCCGATATTATTTCTATATAAACTTACGTAAAACTCTGCGTATAAGTGCGGTTTCAGAGTGGCATTATGAACCATGAATCTCTTTTTGAGAATGTGTCTCTGTGAAGAAAATAGGCGTGATGATACAGGCTGAGTGATACTATCTGGCGTCCCAATTATACAAGTTCCTAATATCGATATACAGGTTGATTGGTAAAAGGCTGGACATATTGAAGGAGGGTATTCAGTACTCGATTCTGGACCCGAATATCTGAAATAAATAGGTACTTAAAATTTTACCTAGTTATCCAATAAAAGTTTAATGTGCGGACACTCTTGCGCATATACCAAAGCTAAACAAATCCTCCACCCCGTACTCTCCCGAGTCTGCACCCTCGCCCGACCTTTTCTTATCAAAGCTCATTAGCCTCTGTAGCGGCGCTCGACACCTGTGTGCGACGCGCGCGGTGTCCACGTTTTATGGATATTTCATACAAATTCCCATAAGGGTTTTCTTTGCAGGTTACATAGATTTTATTTTTTTATACGTTACGTCTGACCATAAATTATCATGTCCATGTATGTACAATGTTTAACCAGTCACACTGTATATCGAGACCCCGATCAGGCTAAGCGATCCTGTCTGGCGGTCCGACCGATGTCAGAACCTTGTAAATATTTAATAACTTTAACAAACTTCGTTTGCATGATTCAGGATTGCGTGGGGTACTGTAATTGAGTACAGCGCCATCTCTTGTCGTTAGCCGTAACTTCTTCGAGGTAAGACCGCCATTGTCACCTAATATATAATTTCTCTTTTTCTCTCCAGCAAAGATAGATAGCGCAAGAGTAATATCAAAAGACTGCAGTCTTATATAGCGCAATAGTGTAGGTATACTACTATCACAATAAGTATGTGAATATCTAGCAACGGGTCGTTTGTACATTGTTATATAAGGAATGAGAAAGCTGCCTCGTCTGTGCACCGTCAACGTAAGTTCAGTGCATGTGCCTGTAGTGAAGTTCGGTACCCAGGTCAGGTAATAACTATGTGCTGTAAAAAGGATTTTTCAATACCATCACTAAGCCTGTCTGATACTCAACAGGAGTACCAAAGCAGAGCTGATGGAAAATGACAAAATTTAAATTATATTCCACTCTAAAACCGCTATATAATCATAAATTAATTATTGCACAAAGTACTTACATCTAATTAGGACATAATTCAAACATATTTCATTGATGACTAGCTCTGCAAAGATGTTATTATATTCAGTGCAACTCACAAAAACATATGATATGTTTTCTTATAAATAATTTTTGTTAAGGTCCTAGAATAGTCCCTATATTTGGTAACAATATAGCAATCGAAGTGTTTATACATTTCTAGTTTATACTTTATACCGAACATAGATTTGTGAACCGTAATCTATGAATGACTTAGACACTTGCTTATTGAATCAGGGTTTCGAACCGGTTCGAGTAAAAGTTATGTTACGGTTTTATACGCTAACGTAAATAAAACCGACTATGGTTGTTAAGTACAGGTTTGAATGGAGCAGTTTGATAAAACCGATTTTCAACCGAATCGGCCATAACTTTCCGGTTTATACATCAAGTTAAACAGCATGGCGATGAAGTCGATTTGGCTGATAATAAAATAACCGCCTCTAACCAATAATTGAACGTACGTTATACAATAGTTATATTTCAGCGATACGGTTAATCCGTATCTATAAAAATCAAGATTGGAAATAAACATAACCGAAAAAATATTATAACCGGTTTATAAATTAACCGGTTCCGAAACCCTGATCATAACTCTATTTAAAGTAATCCAACTCACTTTTATTGTCGAGTGATCTATCATAAAATTCGAGACACCTAACAATTTAAAAGAAGACAAGAACATCTCAATCTTAAAAACCAAAGCGTGCCTAAAACGTAACCTAAAAACGCATAAACTGTGACGTCGCAAACCTTTTTCACAAATCACGCCACCAACTTATTTTTAAGTAAATAAAGGTTCGCGAACACAGTATTTTTACTTGACAACACTGGTACGTAGAACGCTCTGAACACTTGATGGGACTTGTTCGCGTCGAGTATGGGCACACTGGTGACTATCTCCCACGATGGGTCTTTATGGTAGAATGGCTGGCGCGGGCTTGGCTTGCCAATGTCGGAGTCTACGAGGTAGTGGCATTCGTTCGGGTTGAGGTATGTACGGTTGTCGCCTTTATTTTGGTCGTTGAAGTGGTTGTGGATTAGGCGAGTTGCTGAGAACAAGAAAATGATTTTTTTTATAACTGACTGTCTCGTTGGCGACGCAGTAGTGAGTGCTACTGGCATATATGAGGTCTCAGGTTCGATTCGGAGAATCCTTGGGTATAAGTGTTATTGGAATTTTTCTGTCGAGATTCTCTTAGGACAAATTCATCCCGCACAAATTCTTTTAAAAATTATTTCTTTTTTCAACGCTACACAACTGCATGTGTGCCTGTATGCTGCATTTTTCTTACTTGTCTTATTTCGAAAAACAAATATCACGGAGAAGCTGAGACAAGACACTATGGGTGCGTTCCACTTAGCGTTCACGACGCCTAAAATGCTCGTTTAGCAGTGTAGTCGTTCCAGCAGTGAAACAGTTTAAGATCTGATATCATTATATATAGTAACATGATCTTTTTTAGTTTTT
The DNA here is from genome assembly GCA_963675205.1 of Catocala nupta. NCBI lineage: Eukaryota > Metazoa > Arthropoda > Insecta > Lepidoptera > Erebidae > Catocala > Catocala nupta. The sequence goes on along the minus strand of OY776079.1, from coordinate 5,496,734 downwards.
ATTTACTAAATAAATGAACACCTACCGTTATGTCCAGTAGAGAATGGCGCCGGCATTTGTCCATCAAACTCGCTGCTTATAAACCTGGTGACGTACGACGACGGCAGGTGGAAGCTGGAGGGGGAACGATGCCACTCCTTGCCGAAGCACAGGTTTATCTGTGTGTTGTCGGGCACCGCCGGCAGGTGGCGCAGGATTGTCATCGGACCGTGGTAGTTCGTGTATAGAGCTGCGATGCGGGATATGCCTGGCAAATTATAATATTTTGTTATTGTGGAAGGAAACGGTATTAATAGCTATGCATGCCTTTCTATTCTTTGATAGCAGCGATAGTCTATTAAGAGACTGTGTTGGTCTGCCATGCAGAGGTCTCGAGATCGACCCTAAAGCGCACCACTGATTTTTCGGATTTATGGGCATTTAAATAGTTAATTATCGCTCGCTTTAACAATGTCGGAAAACATCGTGAGGAAACATGCAGTTCTAAGAGTCATAATGTTCTCAAAGATGTGTCAAGTCTGGCAACCCTCCAGCGTGCGCCAGCATGGCGGACTATGCCAAACCCTTCTCAAACTGTGAAATGGCCGGTGCCCAGCAGTTGGAGAGTTTATTTTCCACATTTCACTAGTTATGGTTTTACGAACCATGTAATAAGAAACGAGTTTATTACTGTCTACAGAGTTGCGAGTGATAAGGGGCTTTATTGCTCCGGTACATATCTGGAGAATAGGTAGTGTCACTTGGGCACGAGGTAGCTCGCTTACGAGAACCGGATCTCTGAGGTTAGGGTGGAGAAAGTCGAGATTTGGTGACAAGACCTGTCTATAACTGGTCCCGGAAGATGCCCTCAGACACTGGAGGGTACAGCGGCGCCACCTATTATAACCTTGCGGTTGGTATAGGGGAACGCTATATAATAAACTGGACTAGTCGTAGAGAGAGGGGATGTCTACCGGGCATACTTTCACAATCTGTGTTACTACTAAGAATTAATCAATAGAAAACCCAATAAAACTATTTCTGACCCGGAAAAAAACCGAGACTTCATGCTTGTTGCATTTACTTACTGAGTCTTTATTGAATGCTTTTCATAAACTAAATGCCGTAGCACAAATTAACTGTCAAAAATATATTTATGCCTACCTCCAACTCCAGCGACAAGCACACACATGATCATCAAAGGTCCGGTGTAAGAGAGATAATGTCTCCTCTCTCTTTCCCTCCTCCACCTGAACAGTTCAGTGCCTACTGCAAACGTCATCTTTTGTAGACAATCCAGAGCTATAGAACCAGCGAGCACGATCAAACTGTATACTGGATACAGGAATCTGTGAAAAATTGTTAGAAATAAAGTACACAGATTAATTTGAAGTAGCGATGTTGGAGTCTTTGGATGTACGAAAACAAGAGCACCAATCGATTACAAAAGGTCACTAAAAATAATGGTGTAAGTGGAAGTGTAAGGTCGAATCTCCTTCATTTACGTTCTGCAATTTTTATCGACTTTTGATGGTAATATTTCCGTATGACTATCGATCTTTCAATTTCATGAAATGGTTGATCACTAAGATACGAATTTAAGAGACACATACGTGATATTTTCGACGTATGAACTGCCGCTTGGCATAATTTTGTTGACATCTGTATATTGACTCATTTGAATGTTAAAAGTAATCGAAATATTGACCACTTCTTTATAGTGTGATTCACAAATGGTCATTTCGAGTCTGGATGTACTTTGTCTCTGTTGTTTGAATGTTTGTAAAGTCCCCCTCGATACTGGAATAATTACTACTGCGGGAGTAGTCGATAAAATTAAAATACAGTCAAAACCGGATATAACGACATTGAAGGGACTGTATAACTTTGGACGTTATGTCCGATAGTTGTTATAAGCAATATACATAAGTATCTTATTTTATCTTATGTGGGGGCCAGTCAGTACAGACCGGCGACACTTCGACCCAGTGGGATCTTTTGTGTCGACTTCCCCAATAACGAGTGCCATAGATGTTCATGGCAGCCGGGACCGACGGCTTAACGTGCGCTCCGAGGCACGGAGCAGGCGATCATTGTCAATCAATACGCACATCATTTAAAAAGTCATATAACTTCCGAAAGTCAGAGGTGTGCGGCGTGGGTTCGAACCCGAGATCATCTGCATTGCAATCTGTTGGTCTCCCCACTGAGTTATCCCTGCTCTTATATACATAAATATGTAGTCCTATTAATTACCATATGTATGTTTAGAATTCTTAAATATGTACTTTTATGTAGTACAGGTATAAGTTATGCTTATGAACATGTTTTCAAATAAAATGTCGAATAAAGAAGTAAAAATGTTTATTCTGAAAAATACATATATACCAAGTGTAGTCTATAAGCTGTACTCAGCTTAAAATATTCATTCATAGATTGGAATAAGTTAAATATTTAATAACTAAATTGTTCGAATTGTTTTGTTTTGCTGGAACAAGTAAAACGGGTGGCCGCTAAAGCCGATGAATATCGCTAAATTTCGTCGTTTTAAGCGATATGTCCCTGTATCCGATGTTGTTATAAGCGGTATGATTACTTAATTGTGTGTCTAGGGATTCGACCGGGACCTTGCCATTCGGTCGTAATAACCGAGCCGTCGTTATAAACGATGTCGTTATATTCGGTTTGAGTGTAATAAGTTAGGTACCTCTCTTCCTTGTGCGGTTGAAGCATGAACACAGCGAGCCACAGTGCCAGAGGCATTAGGTCGAGCCAGTAGGGCGCGCAGAACGAGGCGCGCGACGTGGAGCGCGGCGCCGCCGCTGCGCACGCCAGCAGTTGCAGCGGGCTACACAGCGCGTACACCTGCCAGTTACACGATAGTTATACTATGTGTATGTACGACCAAACCCGTACATACACGTTTATAATTCAATCAACACATACTTCAAGCCGCCAACGAAGATAAGTCAATTTTTACTATTGCATCCGTCGAGTGCCAACTACCTGTACAAGATGCAGGGGTCTATAAAATAGATTGTGATTGTGGACTCTCATACATAAAATAAAATATAGCTGATGTAAAACACAAACGCTCGTTGAAGTCTGCTATGTGTGAACATGTGCACCAGGGGACCAACCACTACCTACGATTTGACAAACCACAGATTCTCGCTAAAGAACACCGATTGCTACCAAGGATGATTCGCGAGGCTATTGAAAACAAAAACATCCTAATTTCAATAGAGAAGATGGTTGGAATGTACCAACAGCTTGGGATCCAGTAATTCAAATATTCAAACCCAAGAAGAAGCAAACCATTCTTATTTTAAAACCTTTCACCTAGTTTACTAAATAATTAAATAATACCAACGCCGATATTAGCACAAGATTGCAATTCTGTTATAGATACCTATTATTAAAAATCGAACTCACCCAAACGACGTTAAAATTAAGGAATCCATTCACGAAGTAATAAGTCCAAGGTTCAACTCCATACAGAGATGGTCCATGTTCCGTGAATATATTATAGACGACTATATTCCATGGGGCAATGGTCAGCTTGCCATAATGCCACGAGTCAACTGCTATCGTCGGCAGTAAGATCACTACAAGGGCAATGATCGACCACTTGATAAAGTCCACGATTTGTCGTTTGATGAACAGCATGTCGATCGCGATTGGGAGCCCCAGTAGCGCCGTGAATGGCCAGCCTACAATAAATAATACATAGTTATATACGTAGTTCCGAGGTAAGCAGAGGTTTTTACAGCCACATTTCATCAGCTACGCTTTTAGGTCCTACTTAATAGAGTCTATTGTCTTTTAGCAAGCCGTTTGAGACTCCGTGCTTCTACTGAGAATTTCTTGACAGAAAACTCAATAAATCTTTGACCGAAATGGGCACTGAACCCAAGACCTCAAGCACAGCAGTCTCATAAATTACCGCTGCGCAAACTTTAAAAACCGGTTTATTACCTACTTTAAAATTTATTATAGCTAGTCTGAATAATGCCCTATTTACTGTTCGAAACTAACGAAATTCGTTTTTTAAACAGAATCTAAGCAATAATAATTATAATAATAATTTGTCGACATCGATGGCGCAGTGGTCAGTGTAACCGACTGCCACGCCTGAGGTCGCGGGTTCAATTCCCGCACAAGTCAAACATTTGTGTGCATGAACATGGATGTTTGTGTTGGTCTGGGTATTTCTATATATATAATATTATTTACAAAAAAAAGTATACGTATATGTATGTATATCAATTGTCTAGTACCCATAGTACAAGCTCTGCTTAGTTTGGGCTAGATGGTGTCGTGTGTATGTGGTAGAATATTATAATATTATTATTATTAAATTAAAACAAGTTAAGATTCATTAAACCAGTACACTTACTCAATAAAGCCGAGGCGGCAGTTAGCAACACAGCAGGTGGGTACCGCCGGCGCCACCAGCACGCCAGCGCGCCGCTAGCCAGTGCACTGCTCCAAGCAGAAGGCAACATTGCTGTACTGCACAAGAACATGCCTGCTGTTGGCAATGTCAGGGCTAACCATACCCGGCCGACGTGCACTCCGAATTCATGGCATACCGCTCTGGGGGAAGGAAAGAGATATTGTTAGTCACTTTTGGCTATTTAAAGGTATTATAGCCAGATATGTTACGAGCAAGAATACTAGGTAAGCGCTATAGTTTACGATGTCAATAGGGTATTTTACTCTATATGAGAAAAAATCTTAAAATATATTATTGAGATAGCTTAGGCAAAAAGCAGTCGGATAACGTTAGATTTAGTTCATAAAATATCAAAATAAAATTTTAAATTCAATTCAGTCTTTTCAGTTTTTTATACTGTTTCATAACACCATTGGGTCGTCGATAACGTCCATAAATTACGTGAGGTGTTTAAGGGGGGGAGGGGGTCGAGTCAAATCTCATCTAATCTTACGTTGGAGAGAGGGGGGGTGTCGGCAAATATCACGCAATTTTTTTTCCTGATTGAAACAAAAAAAAAAATTATACTATTTTGCTCCATTTAATCCAGATTGTACATGCATAAGATTTAATCTTAAGCGTAATCGTAATACGATAAAGATCATTCACGAATTCGTTTAAAAGAAAATAATTTCATTCATACTTCGACGTTATACATTTACTTACTGTCAAACCACCATATTTGTTTTATACCAAATAGCTTTGGACATGTTGGTTCCAATAGTCTCTCTTGAGACCGTGCATGATTCTCCATGGACTGAATTAGAGTAGATACTCTTTTTTAATCTAAGTAGTTACGATTTAAGTATTCTATTGTTAAATTTTTATTACACTTATAATTAAACTCTCAGCAACATTGATTACTAGTCATAACTAGTCGTAAATAAAAGCACGAAGCAAATTTGTTTTTTCTTTTTACAATAACAATCCAACACGTTTACGTAAGAAACTCACATTTTGAAAAATCTCACGTGAGATTGGGAGATGGGGGAGGGGGTTGAATAAAATCTCACGACATCTCACAAGGGGGGGAGGGAGGGGCAGAAAATTAAAAAAAACACCTCACGTAATTTATGGACGCCCCCAATTTCTACTCTATAGGAGAAAAAATCTTAAAATATATAATTGAGATAGCTTAGGCAAAAAGTAGTCGGAAAACGTTAGATTTAGTTCATAAAATATCAAAATAAAATTTTAAATTCAATTCAGTCTTTTCAGTTTTTTTATACTGTTTCATAACACCATTTAATAGTAGTCGCCGATGTTATTACGTCATACGGCTGTGTAAACTAAGAAGTGTCAACTGTCAACAGTGTCAACTGACCAGGGTACCTTTAATCTCTATAGGCTTTTTATTATTATTATTTTTGCATTCAGGAACATCACACCAACGATAAGTAGAATAATAAATCATTTTAAAAAAATAAACAATTAACAAAACATACAAAATATCACTACATTTGTTTACGCAGCCAACTGACGTCATGACCACAGAGCAATAAGGCGTCCACTGCGTCCAACGTTTTAGTCGAATTACGCGCGAAATTTGAAAATGCAAAATTTAAACGCATTTTTATGGCACTTATCGATTGAATACCAATTTTGTGAATTTTTTAATGCTTCATTAGCACTAAAAAATCTAATGGAGATACTTTTCAAAAAATTGTGTAATACCCTATTGTTAAAACTTGCTAAAACCTATGCGCGGTAGACATTATCCGATAGTATCTGCCTCATATGTGGTTTTGGAAGCCCATACTAATGTAGAGGCGTCAAAAATAAAAGGCATTAGATCATGTGTGACTGCTAATCGTGGGATTTTGTTGGTTGAGCCCAAAGTCAGATTTTACGATAGGAAACAATTTTAAAGAATTAATGTTAGGGGATCGAATCTTACGCATCAGTATTTATTTAAACTGACAGACAGCTAGGGAAGTACCTTCACCCTACAGCAGATCTTCTTCTCCCTAGCCTTTATTATTCCAAGTCACTTGGGATCGGCTTTTCTGATCTAACCGGATTTAACTGGATATCAGTTTTTACACGGAGCGGCTGCTACCTAACCTCCGCAACCCGAAGGCTAACGATACCCTAAGGCTAGAGCAGTGTCAGGATATTACAGGGCACTGACTTCCCAATACGACTGCCATAGATGTTCATGGCAGCCGGGACCGATGGCTTAACGTGCCCTCCGAGGCACGGAGCAGGCGATAATTGTCAATCAATACGCACATAATTTCGAAAAGTCATATATCTTCCAAATGTCAGATGTGCGCGACGTGGGTTCGAACCCGAGACGCTCTGAATTGCAGTCAATTGGATTCCCCACTGAGCTTTTCCCTTTTATTATATATTAATTAATATACCACTTAATGGAATAAAGATTTTTGACTTTGACTTTCCATATAAAACCAAAAATAAATAGATTTAATAGTTTAAATAATTTGATTAGCTTATAAATTAGTAAAATAAAATCAATAGTAGTGTAATATTTTCAAAATTTTGTAATACAGTGATAAATAAACAACGCGATAAAATCCGTATATAGTAGTTTAATTTCAATGAATAACATTCGCGTAAACAGAAGACAATATTATATACCGAAATAAATACAAATAAATATTAGTTCTAAAACTAAAAAACACGATTTATTAAAAAAAGTAGTAAATAATTTAATAATTTTAATGTAAAGAACCGTGGGGTGGGTTATCAAAATATCTTAGAAAGCAACCCACGCTTTTTTACATTAAAATTATTAAATTATTTTCTACTTTTTTTAATAAAGCGTGTTTTTTAGTTATTTAAACTATAATTTATTTTTATTTTTTTATAACTATTATGTTTATGTTTTTTTATTTTTCTAAATTATTGTATTGTCATCGGTCCTCGATAAGTGTGCAAAATTTCAAATCAATCCGTCGGCTTGAAAGGGGTGAAAATCACGTTCAAAGATTCGGTTACATAGATTCATAGATACACAGATAATCGTATATACCAAGCTAATAAAAGCGTGTTAAAAAATAAACTTCAGCTATCTTATCTTATCTTGATCCGGGGGCCAGTCATTGTAGACCGGCGACACTTAGACCCAGTGAGATCTTTTGTGTCGGCCCCGAGGTTTATCCCTGAGCTATCTCCCTATGAATGTACTGCATCAGAATATACAGCATACACTTCAGAGGCAGAAGCCTGAAGTCTTCAGGGTTCGGATATGCCAATCCCATCAGACATTCACACAGTAGGTGTGATATGGACTCGTCCTGTTCACCACAGGCTCTGCAGATCTAATTGTTTGACAATCTCAATCTGCACAGGAAGTCGTTGGTGCCAAAATGACCAGTAAACGCTCCTGTGAGTAGGCGTAAACTTCAGCTAGATAAGTTCTTACTTGTAAAACATAAGTTCAGCGCAGGCACTGAGCACAGCCAGAAGCACCCTTAAAGAGTAGAACACGGATACAGGAGTCATGAACCAGGACAGTATCTTCGCCGGTACAGCAAACAACCACAGAGGGCTGTAAGATCGGATCGCGAACGCTGGACTGTACTCCCATGTTTGAAGACCGGTACCATATACTGCAACAAGAAATATGTTATTTGAGTTATCTATACAGTGTGTATACTAAACCCTGTCCGATCCTTAAGGGTGTTATACAGTAGCTTATTATGAGTAGGTACGTAAGTGACATCCTTTAATTAAATTCGATCAATAAAATTACCCCAGTAAAGGAGATGTTTCATTTTCGGCTATGAAATGTACTATCAGCCAAAAAATTGCAAAAAATACCAGGAGTCGGGGAAAAATATTATTTCCTGAATTTAAGTCGAATAACGTTTGCGCATAAAAATAATAGTTTTTATATTATTGCCATTATATTCAATATGTCGGTGGTTCTTGATCATATAATTTTGTATGCGTTCATAAATCAGATCGAAAACTGTACAAAACCACTATGTAATTAATGTCTATAATATATAAATATATATTATGTCAATAATAAATATGTTTTAGAGTATCATTTATTCATTTAAACTATCACACACATATAATATGCTGATTTTGCAGGGTGCACTCCGGAACGAATAATTTTGTTTAAGTTTGACATTAACTGTCAATGTCATATTGACTGATAATAAATATTCCAATGCTGAATTGGTGTTTCTTATTACAATTATTTCCTGAATTCATACGTTTTCCTTGCATTTCTACAAGATTTATCAATTCTTTGGTTAATATTATTCTAGCAAGAGTTCTTTTACTTCTGACAATTCTAGGTTATGTATAAATGTCATCTACCAACTTGTCATAGATAGTCCGTACGGTAAACGTCAAACATTTCATATTTTAATTTGCGCAACGAAATTACTAGAAATTAATAAAGAATTTCGTAACTAAATGTATTTAGGGGTACATTTTCCAGGTTTCCTGAGGATGTACAAGTTATAGCCGGAGTCCTATACAAAAGTGTAACATCTCCTTTAATTTATTTAATATAATATGTTAATAGATTACCCATGGCAACACCGACAACTTAATCATAATATCTAGGTATCACTAAAGTTCATAAAGGTTCACCGATGCCGCGCCAGGCTTCGCCGTGCCTACCTACCTACGCCTTAAGGTGGAGTCAGACTTTGCGAGGCATGCGCCGCGGACGGCGCACAACGAATTCCTCACAAGGTGTGTATCTTCATATTCGTGGCGAGGCATGTGCTACGCACGTGCGAGGGCGAGCCAGCATGTGTCGGCTCATTACGAGCGTAGCACATACCACGCCACAAAAATAAAGACAGACAAACGAGACATTTGCTTCGCACGCGATGGCTCGACCCGAGTTAGAGATACGTTAGTATATTTTTCAACATGCACGCCTCAAACAAAGGCATACGTTGTGCGCCGTGCGCGCCGCAGGCCTCGCTAAGTCTGTCTACACCTTTAAAAAATGCCGCCAAAAGTATACCATGTTCCGCGTCATTGTCAAGTTGTAGTGGAGTGTTGCTAGACTGAGCGAAATTTCAGTAATTAAGGGTGGTAAATGCTGATCAATACTGTACTTAAAAATATAAAGTCGTTTTACGATGATATATTATTTTTGTTATTTTTATTAGCATGTTTGTTAAGAGAGAAACAAGCCCTTTTAATGGATCGGACAGGGTTTATTATACACGCTGTATATTAATAAACATGCCTTTTAAGCATTTTGCATGCCGTGAGGAGAGTGAGATTTGGCATAGCTAAATTTTATTAGGAGAATGAGATTAGCTAAAATTTATTTATTCGAATTTTAATTTTAATTTATCATATACCACTGATTCAAATCACACGCCACTGTGAGTACGAACATAATGGCAATAACCACACACGTCACAAGGGACTTTACAAAAAACAGGCACGAAAATCGACCAGACTCACAATTCACCTAACATTTGCCAGGTGAGCTGTGCCAACCCCAGTTAATTAGGCTTCAAATATAATTTCTAGATACGGGATATCAATCGATAGTAGGCTATTGCTGTTCAGTTGTCCACTCTGGCAAACAACCATAGATATGCCAATGACTAGTAAAAAAAATGTTCTTACCTAAATAATGCAGTGGCTCCCAATAGTTGTATGTTTCATCACAGTCAGACACAATGCCATAGTATGCTGATATTATGCGGGCAATCAGAAGTAGTACCAGTGCTACCGCACCTCCAGGGTATGCAATACTTCGCAGATCAGACGGTGCATTTGTTACGATAAACTCTCTGGAAATAGAAAAAAAATAACATAATGGTGAGATGTTGAACTATAAAGTATACTAATTTAAAAATAAATCCATTTACAAAATGTAACATTCTAGGTACCAAGTGTATCTCACATAAACATAGCAATAGATTTTCTGTAGTGTCTACCATGGGCAGGGAAATAGTATGGTACCATATTTAACTTGGGAAATAGGGAAGTACGCCTGAGGTCGCGGGTTCGATTTCTGCACTAGTCAAACATTTGTGTGCATGAACATGGATGTTTGTCTTGGTCTGGGTGTTTCTATGTATAATATGTATGTATTTACAAAAAAAAAAGTATATATGTATGTTTATCCATTGTCTAGTACCCATAGTACAAGCTCTGCTTAGTTTGGGCTAGACGGTGTTGTGTGTATGTGGTAGAATATTATGGTAGAATATTATTATTAACATAAACAATATTCTTTTAATAATAATTACTACAGAACAAGCTATAATTATTATTTGCATTAGGTAAAAATGTGACAAACAATAACTTCTACAAAAAAACCACTGTAATTGGTACTTGAGTTTTTTGTTTTAGAAGGTGATAACAAGCATACAACTTGTCTGATGGCTAATGGCAACTGGTTATTTTGAGCACTGCTGACCATGGGTACAAGGAATTAAAGAGGAGGAATGGGCAAGGTACATAATATAAGCCTTCAGAAATCTAACTGGAACCAACTCGTACCAAGACCCAAATAATTAGCATAAGTAGGACCATAAACATGACCACAAGTTTCTGCTACACACTGAACAATAACAGTCATAGAATGAGTTTTATAAAACAATGTTGCTGTTCTTATGTCACATAAAGACAGTAAAAGCATATGATCAGGAGAAAATGTAAGAAAACTTATGAACTAGCCTGAATGTGTCTGTGCCATTTTCAGGCTTTTCTACACTGCTACAACATATCACAATAAACACTAGGAACATTATAACTGAAGCACTACTGTATATTCTGTGACTAAACCTATCTGATTTTGTGTTATGTATAGAATTGGCCATCCATATTTAATTTTCATTATTCTGTGCTTCTGTCAAAGCCTGTGATTTACATACAGTGTCACACAACTCTTTTACATTTGAATAGGAGATTATCAAGATAAAATATCTGAATTTTTATCTCAATAATATAAATTATAGTTGTTGATAAAAAGTGTGTTGGTACAACTGCTAAGATATTTATAGGTACTTATATTATGTTAACAGCTGTTTTCTTAAAATATATTACTTACACATAAGATATTTATCATGTTGAAATTTTTATTTTGTGTAAATGTTGTTGATTTTAGATATTGAAGATATTACTAGATACTCACTTCAAGGAGGCAATAAATTTATTTTTATATAGCATCATTTTTATTCCAATTATATTCTCGTTGAAGAGAAATAAATAAATACTTGACATTAAAGCTGTTATTTTATTTACATTTTGTTATCACCAATGCAAGTATGCATGCTGTGTTTTGCCTATCACTGAACCAATATGAGAGACCTTACATGCAATGAAATTACAGAACTATGACCATAGATAAGACACTATATACTGAGACTATGACCAACAAAATTGAATGCATATAGGTATTTGGAAAAAGAAATCTGTCAACACCAATTTCCTTTTTCAAAATCCACCAATAGTTACTTCGCAGAATACCACACAATTGTGTGCAATTATGTGTTTCAAACATAGAACATTATACACTCACTAATCCTGTATCACAAAAAACATTACACTTCAAGTCGAAAATAATTTTGTTAGTAGCATCATGCTTAATTAACGTCAGCAGATGGTTTTTACCTTTGTTTGAATACGGAAACGTCTGGATAAGCGCCAAACTGAAGTACCAGCAACAAATTAGAATATTAATGAGCCAAAATAAAAAATATTATAACCTATATATGATGCCAAGTGTTTTTATACGATAGTACATGAAAGCAAGTATAAAAATAAATAAACAGAAGAAAGTAAGAAGCAGTATTATTAATAATAAATTGGCTATTAACGTACCCTTCACTCAATTTTCGCTTCCCTTTGCTAAAACTTGTAGCCCGTTTAGCTCCATTTTTATTGTGTATACTCCTTTGTCTAGCCGTCAAAGGCATGTTTATTAGTTACTGTATAATCCAAATCATTTGAGGCACGACGCGATGTGAATATTTCGCGTGATAGCAAATTTATTTTCGGAAAATAGTTTACGCACAACACAATACGTTCGCGTCACTTGGCAAACCGCAAAATGACACTGACGTTTCATGTTACGTTTATCAAAATTTGTTATATGTCGTTCAGAAATGATTGCCCATTTAGCATAAGATACGTATTATGTACGTACTAATGCAAATACATAAGAAGTAGGTTATAATGTGAGTTATGCACTCTAGGCCGCTCACTCATATTTTCATAAATTTTGATTACTGCACTAGATTACCGTAACACATAGCTCGAAAGGCGGCATTCAGTGACCATCAGAATGGCGGGTCACCACCCTTATTTTACATCGAAATAATTATTGGAAGTTGCTACCTAGTTGCTTCTAGTTGCTACTAATCGTCATATAATTGCTACCTCCGTTTTTTTCAAAAGAAGTGGCCGGCCATTCTGACATCAAAATGGCTGGTCACCTATCCAGTAAAAACAAACTGCGCAAATTAATCGAGATTTTTTTAACCAATAGTTGCTACTAGATTGCTACCTACCGTTATATACATGATTTTGGGACTCATAGCTTTTAAGGATAAAAATGTATTATCAATTTACTATTTAGATGCCTTAAACGCCTGTAGAAACAAAAGAGCAAATTTGATATTAAATACATAACGGGTATTTTTTGAACAGGCGCTACCAAATAAAATTTATTTTAAAGTTATATTATACATTTTGTAAATTATGTTTATAATATACTAGCTTCATCTGCGTCTCATGAGATAATTTTCCCCGTTTATGAAATATTGTTTATTGATGCTCTGCTTATATTGGTTATAGCGTGATGTTATAGCCTTCGACGATAAATGGGCTATCTAAGACTAAAATAATTATTGGAATCGAACCAGTAGTTCCTGAGATTAGCACGTTCAACCAAACAAACAAACTCTTTAGCTTTATAATATTAGTATAGATTATTATGTGCATAGCTAGCATAAGCATAGCTGCTTTGCACTGTATAATAATATATTATAAACATAAATTACAAAATGTAATAAATAACTTTCAAATAAATTCTTTGAGGTAGCGCCTGCTTATAAAATACCCGTTTTGTATTTGATTCCAAATTTGCTCTTTTAATTCTACAGGCGTTTAGACATCAAAATAGTAAATTGATAATAACTTTTTAACCTTTTTAAGGTTAAAAAGTTATAGTATGAGTAGTATATAGTATGAATAGTATGAGTCTCAAAACCATGTACCTACCTATATAAAGTTAGCAGACTAGTAGCAAATATTGGTTAAAAAAAAATACTCGATTAATTTGCGCAGTTTGTTCTCACTGGATAGGTGACCAGCCATCCTGATGTCAAAATGGACGGCCACCTTTAAGAACAGTATACTTTAAAAAAAACCTAGGTAGCAATAATATGACGATTAGTAGCAACTAGAAGCAACTAGGTAGCAACTTTCTATAATTATTTTGATGTAAAATATGGGTAGTGACCCGCCATTCTGATGGTCACGGTATTCAACGGAATCATGACAACTTTGGTAAGAGACTAATAGATAACTGCTTACGAATTTCAGAAACACTAGTGCGCTGCGTCTTGTATTTATTTCATATGGGTTACATCTTATCAATGCTATGCACTACGAAATGAGTACAATAAGCACTATTATTTAGAGCAAACATCAAGTAAATTTATAAGAGTAAATATAAGTTATCAGATACACATCGAATGAACAGCACAACTCCTCAAGGAGCCTGTAAACCATAACATTTACCTTTGTAATCCTCGCAAGAACATAACACAAGGTTGTTTAAGTAAGATAAATTCTTTGCCTTGTTGTTCATTTCACCGCAGGTTAAGGTCAAGCCATGTTAATCTTAGCCAAAACCATTGCTAATGAAGAAGAATGTTTACAGGTAGTAGGTAAGGATAAACCCTGCCACGGTGTTAAGTGACACGATAGTAGAAAGATGGCGATAGAGATAAACCTTTTCTCAGAGCACATGAAAACGTTGCGATGGTAGAACACTTGAGTGTTTGTTCTCAAGTAATAGGTGGCGAATCTATGGCCATTTATGAGGTGAATTTCTAAACAGTACCTATGCTGTTACTGAGAATTCTCCTAAAAGATAAACAAAATTTAAGTTACATATTGTTTTGTTTTTGTCAATTTAAAGATGTGTGCTATATTAGCGGTTAAGTTAGGTACATTTTATTTTGTTTTTATTATCTATACTAATATTATAAAGCTGAAGAGTTAGTTTGTTTGGTTAAATGCGCTAATCTCAGGAAATACTGGTTCCAATTGAAAAATTCTTTTAGTGTTAGATAGCCCATTATCGGGGAACGCTATAACATCACGCTCCAACCAATATGATCAGAGCATCAATGAAAATTATTATAAATATTGCATAAACGGGGAAAATTCTCTTATGAGACGCAAAAACTAGTGTTGGATAGCCCATTTAACGAGGAATATAGGCCATATACCTAATCACACTACGACCAATAGGAGCGGAGCATCAATGAAAAATGTTGCAAAGCGGGGCATATTCTCTTATGTGAAGCAGACGAAGTTGCGCGGGTCAGCTAGTTTTAAATGTGTGTGCTATGTTAGTAAGTTAAGCTGCGTAGTTTTTCAGTTACATGTAAAAGCTTTTAATTGGCTGTATCTTAGTCAAGGATGTGTATAAACTGTACACCATAGAGAAGTATATTTATATTGGGTAATAGAGTGGCAACTTCGATATTTTAAGCGATAGTATCGCCGCCTACAAATTGTGCGATAAAGTGGTAGTATCTTTTTCTGACAAATGATGTCGCTTATTTATGTTTATTATTGTGCTTCTGAATTTACTTTTATTTAAATAACTGGGTATTAAAATAAAACAATGCTGTAAAGTAACAAGTAATCTTTATTATTCATCATTTTCTCACATTCACAATACATTACAGAATAAAAAATGGCCAAAATCATAAAATTGGTATTTATTTCATATTGCTTTTATGATTTGTCAAAACTGCCTAATGAACTGTGGAAAGACCGATGAAAGTGTTTGGATTGCTGAAATACGCGGAGGAACTAAAGCTCAACTCAACGCGAATATCACGGAAAACAAAAGTAAATGCGCACGAGCATATAAACAAGCTGTCATTAACTTTTTGAAATTTCGACTGATACCAGATCTATAAAACGTACTTCTACCACACCTGTACCATTTCTTTAAATAAATAAACTTAAATTAAGTCCGAAGCTTACTTTCACACTTTTCTAACGGAAAAAATAATTACTAGAATTATCTGTCTCAGTTAATTGTAGAATTAATATCATTTTTGCCGATTTTTAGTAGAATTTAAAGGTCACTATTAATACAAATTCTACGGAAATTCATTATATATTTTATACTTGCAACATAGATGAATTTAGTTCGCGCACACTTTACAGAGGGAGCTAGCGGTGAAGATTTTCATGAATGTAGGGAAGATTCCAACCCATGCTGTACACTGTATACTATACAGTACCATTTTAGCTGTAAGTTTTGCAATAATAATAATAGTTTATTTTTCTCTCTCACAGCAAGAGATAGTCCTTTTACAATTATAATGTGTAAGGAAATACAATTGTAATTACTCATTTATTTTGTTGTAGAGGTATTTTCCCAAGAAGCCAAAAAAAAATCCAGAGAATGCAGTGGACCACCTATAATATAAATAAGACAATAATATAAAGGAATCCCATTGTCCGACCCAGGACTTCACAATCGACGGCAAATATAAGACCAAACTTAAACCACATGACTGAAACAGGTAAAATGAGGTAACAAATAGAATAACATTTATATATTTAATTAGATAAAAATATAAATACATTGTCAGTACAACATAACAGTCACCCATACATTCTACCTACAGAGGTATTCATACATTTCGTGTAACCTATAATTAACTACTGGATTCAGTAGAGAAAGCTATGCATAATTCTAATGAGAATACTCAAATAGAATATCAACATTAGGCATTGCATCCACCAAAGTATTAATATACCGAGTGGAAAGACCAGGTGATAGATTTTCGTTGTTTCAATATACTCCATACTTAGCTCTGCATATCTTAATCTAGGTGGATGCTCGGCCTTATAATACAGTTTTAAAACAACAGCACAGATTATATGTTCCCGCCAATATTATAGATGATTTTCTTTTTAAATACAAGATTTGAAATAACACAGGCAGCAAAATTATCGTCTTTGCTGTTTAAATAAATATTTATGCACCAAATACGGTTTTAGTTATACAATTGACCAGCGCATTTTGATCAACCAATTTTACATTACATTTATTTGTAAAGTTAAATCTATAATGATTTTTATAATAATGAGGTTATGCAAGTTATTTAGAATATGTTTAGTCGAGTTAAACGCGGTGGTTAGTAATATAATCAAGGCACGTATTTAGTGCATTAGGTACTAGACCTACTGGGGATTTGCTACTTTTAAACAGTGCATTTACCAAAGAGAATAACCATGTCTTTATTTAAAGTTTGATACATTTCGACAACAAGGCCCTACATCTTAATATATTGGAAAATTTTAAAACTATTGAGGTCCTATTTTGAGCTGCTCGTAACTATATATTGTGTGGTAATTTACGTCTAAACCTAAATTTATATAGTTTAATTAATTAACTGACTATTAAACATATTATGAGAAGCCTAATAACTGTAGATATATATTTTATACATGGATAGATTTTCTAGTAGATATGTCTGAGATTTGTAAATAAGTTTCTTGCCGTCTGGAACATCAGTTCTAGATAAAAATAAACTTTATTTAGAAAAGCAATTATTGCTAATGGTTCTCCATAGAATCTAAATACAAACACATAGACACGCACTTACACAGAATCGATAGTATAGTTTAGTTAATATAGCTTTCAGATTTTCGAAGTTGGTCAAACATTAATTTACTTAATTCGTCCTTTATCCAAAATCACGGTATGCCCGCGTCTAACTATGAGTGTCTATTTTCTGGCGTTGTATTGGACCAGCGTGTTGAATCTTTACAGATTGCGGGAAAATATAATAGGCTTACGCCTATTATAAACGCAAATGTCGAAGATTCGAGACAATTCATCGCGCTATTTGTATTATAAAACAAATTACAAAACATATTGAACATTCTAAGTTCCCAACCAATGATCTTAAAAAAGAATTTAAAAGCTTTAAAATAAATAAAATTGAAGGAGCTAGGTACTACCTACCATGTAGATCCTTCCTAGTTCAGGGATGTTGTGGATGCAGATTTTGTGACATCCGCGGATCCGGATACGGATATTTGAAGTCTCACATCTGCAGATGCGGATGCGGATGTCGATGAAAATTGTGCATCTTATTTGATAAAAAGTCTAACATCACGGCCTTTGCAAGGTCAAGCCTGTTATGCGAATGTTCATAAATTAAGCATGCAGTACTGAACAACTGTTTACTAGGAACACTGGCTGGTGATGGCAATACAAATCTGCGTACTATTGTTGATAATATTTTTAATTCTTCTTGATGAATGCTTTACCATTCAAGTAGATTTTTATTTACATTGACCTTAATTTTGTTTGAGGTAAAATAGTAGTTTATTTTTGAGTATAGCGTTAGCATTTTCTGGTGTTTCTTGATTGACACTATCACTTGAAGAATTATCGCGCTATTCATCGGCCTACCCATTTTCTTTCTTGCCGCAACCTACACTATATCTGGATCCGCATTAACATCCGCATTGGTTATTGCGGAAGCGGTTGCAGATGTCCAAATCGATGCGGAAGCTCCGCAATTGCTGATGCGGATACGAATATTCACAACATTTCTAGTAGGTACATATATTCTATTTCCTTCCACCCACGGTTTCCGATAGACATTTCTATAGTATTGCTTTTGTGATACAATTTAGCTAAGCACTAATCAGAGCAGCTCAAATCAGTGTAACTATAACTTAATATTTGATTTGACTATTAAATTACTCATTAATTTATTTCCTCCTTCTCGTTCTTACTACTGTCCAGCCAGGTTCCACTTCATCTTCGTCCATAGGTTCATGGTCCTGGTGTCCGTTTGATGAAGAGGCTGCACCACCGTTCATGAGATTGTCTTGACTGTCTTGAGGTTCTTCCTCGCCGCTACTGCTTGTTGAATCATCATCTGGATTGCCATGGCACTGAAAGTGTATCAGGCAATTATATTTCTGTGAGTATTGTTTGGTTTTAAATAATGGTTTTATTAACATTGGAAGAGTAGGTACACAAAGCACTCCCAGCCCTGGGTTAATTTACTGTGGATCGAACATACTATAAAACACCCTGCAACGCAAGGCTGCAATTTGAAATATTAACACTCAACATTTATATTTTATCTGCTCTCATAATATTGTCTTCTGTTTATGCGAATGTTATTCATTGAAATTAAACTATGTACTATATACGGATTTTATCGCGTTGTTTATTATCACTGTATTACAAAATTTTGAAAATATTACACTACTACTACTATTGATTTTATTCTATTAATTTATAAGCTAATAAAATTATTTAAACTATTAAATCTATTTATTTTTGGTTTACACTTTCCCCAACGTTTCGGTTGCTTTTTAGCAGCCATGGTCACGGGCTCTCATTACTAATCTATATATCAGAAATATAATGAGTGTACATTGATTATGTCACCCTGGGAATCCTATCTACAACATAATGTCTGTGCCATCTGCAATTTTGATTATTAAGCCTTGGGGTACTCCAGCCCTGATCACATGAAATTTAAAGATAATGAAAGAGAAGTTATAACTTTTTATACTCACTTGTGGTGGTACAGACTCGTGAATTGGTTGACTGAGCCATTTCTGACATTTAGGCATAGCTTCAATTCTAGACCGGAGCTCGTCATGATGGCCCTCCTTCAGTAGGTTGAGGTACAAGAGCAATAGATTTGCTACCTCTGTAATGCATAGAGATGGAGATGAAGTGAAATGTTCATAAAATACATCTCCCAGTGATCTTATTAGTACACAAAGTTTTTTTAATATAAAGAACCTGCAATAACCGTAGTTCCTGTGTTGCATGGGACTTTACAAACACTCAAACAACAGACACAAGAACAAGTAAAAGTATTTGTATCATTAAGATGAGCATTTATTTTAAAGTTCATCTTTGGAGTGAAGTACCTAGACTTCCTGTGCAGATTTAGATTGTCAAACGATTCGATCTGCAGAGCCTGTGGTGAAGACAATGAGTCCATATCACACTGTGTGAATGTGACGCATTGGCTGGACTAAGGATGGGTCATTTATGGCATTGGCATATCCGAACCCTGAAGAGTTCAGGCTTCTCCCTCTGAAATGTACGCTGCGACTGATGTAGTACTTACAGGGAGATATCTCAGGGATAGATCGCGAGGCAGACACAAAAGATCCCACTGGGTCGAAGTGTCGCCGATCTACACTGACTGGCCCCCGAATAAGATAAGATGGAGTGAAATATTGTGGTTAGTAATCAAAAGGTATTGCTCATTTATATATGTCTATAAAAATATCATAGCAAATCCAAATGAGTATTACAGACTACACTTTCAAGTAATAGCTCAAATATGTTTACCATAAAATAATTCTTTTGATTTTTCTAGTGATTGAATTAGTTTCTTCAAAAGTTTGCTGTACAGTTATATCGTGCAACAACCACCAGGCTTAAACATAGCACTAATAAATAATTTTCATATTAAACCAGTTAAAGATAAATGCATTATACCCAGTTGGTTAAATCTCTGGAATAGTTTAATCCAATATCTTTATTTATTTATTCATTTATTCATAACAAAATATATTGTGTTGAACATATTTGTTTAAATTAATAATTTTTAACATCAATTGCAATTAAGTACTAAATTAATATAAATTTGTAGATTCTCAATCTAAATGTGTAAGTATAAATACATTCAAATGTTATTCGTTCAAGTTCTTTAATAAAATCTTTACCTTTTGGTGATTCGTCATGGCACACAGTCTCAAACTCCTCATCCATCAAATCCTCTATCACTTCTGTAAGATCATCTCTGTCCACAACATTCTCTACACAGTACCGTGCTAAGTAAACCGACATCAGCTGTGCAGTCTGAAAATATACATTTACAATAAATAAGCAATGATATGGTCAGAATAGTAAAAATAAAAAAGGAGTATAATTATGATACAAGTAGATCCTGGATAGACAGACAGTTCATATTTCGAAATTAATTTTAAAATGATTTGATTACAAATAGACAAACATGAAAATTAAATGTTTTGTTTGACTTATTTTACCTTACACTAGCTTTCACCTGCAACGAGAGATCATTTAAATATAGATACAATCAAATCACTAACAATGTACCTCTATATTAATGGAAGAATTTGCAGATTAATAATAGAAAATTTCATAATTATATTACTATGTCTGCTTCATATAAGAGAATTTGCTCCATTTTTGTAACATTTTTCATTTATGCTCTACTCCTATTGGTCGTAGTGTGATGTTATATAGCCTATAACATTCTTCAATAAATGGGCTATCCAACACTGAAAGAATTTTTCAATTCGATCCAGTAGTTCCTGAGATTAGCCTGTTCAAACAAACAAACTTTTCAGCTTTATAATATTAGTATAGATATGATTGTAAAACCAAAAAAGTATTGCACTTTTACAATTTAGTATTTTTGATCAAGCAACACAAGGCACAATGGATTTTATTGAATTTTTATTGTAATTAACCAATTAACCATTTGTAAACATTAAATAGGTTAAGATCTAATTTGGCACACAGATAGAATATACTGTATGATTTACTGTAACTTTTCACTGACTAACTATAACTTATACTCAACCAGATATTATACTGCACTTCAAATGTTGTATATTGACTAAAAGATACATATAATTTAACTAATATCAGCAAATTTATAAAGCTATAACAGTTATTTGTAATTGTTTTGTGTTAATACACCTATTAACATTTATGTACTCATAGTATTTAGTACCAAATCGGTGAACATATGTTTTATTAATGAAATCAGTGTACAGTTGTTAAAAATAATACAACTTGTAAGAAGATAATACCTTTTCTCCGCCAGGCGCTCCCATTCCATGTTCAACAGCCAGCTGCAACGCAGTCCAGTTGTTAAGCACTAAATCCACAATAGGTTTGAAATCGTCGTACAACATTTTGTGTTCTATTCACTTAATACTTATTTATAATACAAAAATTGAAAGTTCGCACATTTTTATAACCTCTTCAAGTGCGACATTTTTTACATGTAGATTAAAAAAATAATCGATTAGCATTAGATGACCTTTTCGTTCAGGAATCAGTGTTCACTTGCTATCTATGCAGATAAGTTTAACCATTTCAAATATTTTTCCGTTTTTCCCATACATATTGGTTAATAGCAAATAGTAAGATATTATTTTAAAAAAACATTAACTTATGGGACTGGTCAGTGGCCCAACATATTCTAAATAGTATATTTTCTACCTCAGATACTTACTTAATTGCTTTGCAACTACGGACGCCACGTATTGTATATATGGGTTTTCTATTTCTAGGGATATATCCAAGGGATTGTATGGTCCAAGAGATTATATGATACATAATATAATCTCTTAAATTTATACCTAGAAACTAATAGTTGTTAGTAGGTAAGTATTGTGGGCCACTCTGTCTGTGGTACCACCCAAACTGTATACGTACAATTACCATTTAGGTTGGGTACTTCTGGGAAACTATCTGCATAATAGCAATCAAGACGTTATGCTGCTAAAAATTATATTTTTAAAATTTTACTTTCTATTGTTACTACTTCCTATAGTTGTATTATCTGTGCTAAATAATAGTTCATCCATTTTATCTAAATACTTCACAACAGCAAATAAAGAATTTTGATAACAATTTAGTTAGTCACATCGATAGACAAGATATTATCCGAATTGGCAAACCCATTACCCTTTTCGGTGAAAGTCACCTATAAAGATGAACAATTTAATATGAAATAGTAATGTAGATGTTTCTAGCGGAACATTCACTTCTTGTAAATCATGTTATTTTCTGAACGAAAATGTTGAATGCTGGCGGATAGTGTCTTATCTATGGATGGCGGTAAAGTCTTCTTTCAACCGTCATCTGTCTAAAATTTTGTAAACAATAATCACGTAGAGGTTAAACATTGCGTATTTTCAAAAATAATGTGTGATTTACGTTTTCAGTGATCAAAATAGTTATTTATTTAGTTATATAAAATGACCGAGGACATTAGAGTTACTTTTATCATACCGAAGGACTACCGGGACGAAAATGATTGTTCGGAAGAGATGCAACTTGCTTTTTTAGTTAGTAATTATATTTATTTACATTTATCCGTTATAGCGTTATTGTATTATAGATATTATATATCAATAATAGTACAAATTTATTGTTAAATCGTAACTCCTGTAGTAGGCTTTATAGTGCCACGAAGAAGTTTTGATAAGACAATCATTATCTGAAGAGTTAACTACATTTTATAACGGCTGTCAACATATACTATACAAATGCTATCAGCACTTGAACTATAATAGAAATTGTTAATTATCACATTTCATATTTGCCACAATTATATATTTCTTTGTTGTACTTATAACCATCTTAGTTAGGTTATTCCACAAATTTTCCTTGTCATGGCACATCAATAGGAATCTGTGAACTTTTCCCACTATCTCATATCATCAACGTCATTATGTAATTTATGTCCACAAATCCTCATGTCTCAACAATGAGTATAGCCAACTCTAGTTTCAGTTTGTGTATAATTACTAACTGTCCCGACAGACGTTGTCCTGTACACACGAAAAACAAACCAAATCTAAACCATTCTCGAATCCACTTGAACACACACAAAAAATTTCATTAAAGTCGGTCCAGCCGTTTAGGAGGAGTTTAATTACTAACACATGCACAGAAGATTTATATATTTTATATAAAGATGTCTATAAGAGAGATGTCGGACGGAACTAGATTATTTAGTTGTTTTTAAAGTTGACAATAGAAAGTCTGTATAGACATATATTAATATATCAGTAAGCATAGATTTACTTTTACTGCCACTGTATTATAGAATTATTCTGTATCCAAGATTATTTATACTTACCACTGAATAAAATATTAAAATAATCATATTTATATCTCTATTTTGTTTTAGACATGTGAGCAGCACTGTGGTGGAGGACTTCAAGCAAAGTGGGTGCACGAATCTGAATGGAAACAATTTGAGGGGCTCACAAAGAGGGATGTTTTTGTGTTGTCTGTATTTGAGGGGCCATTGTATGAGAAGTTGCAGAGTACGAAGTGTTTGTAAGTATTTTATGTTTTTATTAAATTAACTAATTACCACATAGGTTTACGTTTTCAGCAGATTAATTCAGTTTGTGTAACTTTCTATTGAATTAAAATCAAGAATAGATTGGGCTATTAACATATTGAATGGCCATGGTACATTGGCCACCAAACACAAATGGTTTTTAATAATGTCTGGTTAAAGTTAAACATTCACAGATTCTAAAAATGAATATTCAAACACATTATAGATGTATATAAACCTGTACGGGTTACATACACTTCTTGATAAGTGATAGAAATGATAGATAATATAAATAATTGCACTATTTTGTTAATTACCAAAATAAGATGACAAACTTGATAATTATGCTAAATTATGATAAATTATTGATATACTAATTAGTACACATTACGTTTGCTGAAAGTGAACTGATTTATTGATGGCTACAAAATTGTCACGTTGGATGTTAAATGCTAACCGCAGCAAATGTATGGTTGTTGGCCCATACAAAACCCAAAAAAGTGGTTCTATGTTTTAAAAATAAAGTATATTGTTTCTATTACAGGTTAGTAGGACCCCGTTGCTTATCATGTTGTCTCACAGAAGGTACTCCAATACCTTCAGGCCCAGAGCCCGTCTTCACAATAGCTATGAGAGGGTTAGTGGTCACTGCAAGTGGACTATCAAAACAGCAGAAAGTAAGTCTATATTCTCAATCTTACAACTTTAGGAATTGGTTTGGTGATTAACATTAAGTATTGATTTTGATTTTACAGTAAACCAATTTGTGGAAATGTAGGAATGTGAATATATGAAACATGACACAATTCTTTAGAGTTTGGTGTATGTAAAGTTTTAATTTATTTGCAGGAGAATATAAAAAAGAAAGTTTACTGGATGGGAGGCATATATAGCACAGTATTGACAGATGAGACTACACATCTTGTGTCTGATACAGTCCTCTCTGACAAATACATTGTAAGTATCAAATTACCTTTATAGTTTTATCTTGTATAAAGTTTATATGTTGTTACGTCACATGGGAAGAGCATATTGCATTATCGCAGTTAATACTCAGTGGACAGACTTCCCTTGTAGGTAGTTTATGAATGCTGATGATTTCAATAGACTGCCTGTCTACATATTGATATGTAACATGAAAGATACAAAAAGTTTTCGAGTCCAGTGGTAAGACAATGTATTGACTATTGACCTTACAAACAGTACCAAGGAATAAGATACCATTGGTTTTTTGCTGATTGGACAATACCTCTGCAGACACCACCTCCAGGTCTCTGTACACCCTACGTAACATGGTAGTAGGCTTTTAGAAAGTACTACCTGTCCCGACAGACATGCTATACACACGCACGAAAAAAAAACAACTCTAAACCATTCTCGAATCCACTTGAACACACACAAAAAATCACATCAAAATCGGTCCAGCCGTTTAAGAGTTTAATTACAAACACACGCACAGAAGATTTTTATATACATATGTATATAAAGATATGTAGCTCCTTGACCAGGCAGCTTCAGGCTTGATCTGAGATATCCCTTTGACCTATGACTCCATGGATGGGGTAGTGGTTTAATTGGTTAGTACTGCTACTACTAGTAGTTTAAGTTCTGTCCCTTGTTGTGGGTTTGAATCCCACACGGGACAAAACTTTGTGTGATCCACAAATGGTTGTTCCAAGTCTGGGTGTTCTTTATGTCCGTTATTTGAATATTTGTCAAGTCCCTCGCGATACAGTATTTATTCCTAGTGCGGGAGATGTCTTTTTTTTAAAGCAAATATCTACCTTTCATAAAGATTATACCGAAACATTACAAAATTCACCTTCTTCCAGAAATCGGTAGAAAAAGGAATTCCAGTGATGTCAATAACTTGGATTGAAGCGGTCTGGGACACATCACTTCGTCTGAACATCAGTGGTTCTTCATCAGATTTCCTTGAACACCGACTGCCTCCATTCACGAACCTTCAAGTGACCACATCGGGTATAACTAAGAAGGAGAAACAGATGATCATGAAACTGGTTAATGAACATGGTGGCACATTTTCTGGGGCTTTCCAGAGCGAGACTACTGATGTTGTTGTGTTGACTAAGTGAGTGTTTTTATTTAGTACATTTTTCATTGTAGAGTAATTTACTTCATAGGAATTAAGTTTCTGTATCTGGTGTTAGTGGTCTTTTTACATCAGAAGACGGTAAATACGAGAGTTTTCAATAATGCATACATAGTGTTGTATTCACTGAAACATACTTTATTTCAATTTCTTATGGGTACAGATACAATTTACACTTTCAAAACAAACAGTTAGAAACAATTCATATAAATGAGACGCGATCTATGTTACGGTGCACCGTGTGCACCGTGATGCATGCGCAGGGCGCAGTTACAATACTTAGTCATCTTGCAGCATACATTGTCCATTTTATGTAACTTTAAACAGACGAAACTAGCTATTAAAACTATTTTATAATTGCAAGGCTGTCTCTCTATACATAAGACATAATATTTAAGAACTGTGGCGACTCTGCATAAACGAAGAAGTTCCGCCTACATTTAACAGATGGCGATACAATCGCGCTTAACATGACGTCATACAATTCTGAATTGCACAAGTAACATTTACACAGCGACTAAGTATATATATACAAGCTCCCGACATCAACCGTCTGGCCGCGGCACCCCCGAGCAGCCTGGTCGGAGGATCCGCCCTTTGTGTCGGAGGGACATCACACCCTGTTCCTCCACAGAACTAATTTATATCGACTATTTATAACGGTCTAATTCTTAAACGTTTGTTGGTATAGCTCTCTGTTTGTTCTGGTATCACATAACAACCACTGTTAAATTTTCACTGCTGTTTTCACAGTTTGGTAACTTGAACTTTATCCAATTCAAACAGGACCGGAGATCTGTTACATCGTGTAAAATCACGCGAGTGAACCGTAGTTCACTTGGTTGACATCCGAAGCAGAGACCATAATAAGTGAATAATAGTTTCTTGCGGTTGAAGTCGTAACAAATAGTTTTATTCCAGGGAAGGTATAGGAAGTGAGAAATACAAAGCCGCTCTAGAATACGGGAAGGCGGTGGTTCTACCATCGTGGGTAAAAGACTCTGCAGCCAAGGGCGTTGCGTTACCCCTCCCGAAGTATAGAGTGACTGGCGCTTCTACGTCATCGCCTCTCGCCGAGTCCAGACTGCCAGATATGAGTGAGTCACAAAGTTTTCTTATACCTACATGAAAATGCACTACGATGCAAAGTTGCCTTCTGATTACATTGTTTTTATGTATATGACTAGCAGTCTGCGTCAACAGTACTTTTTTCTCAATTATATGATGCGAAATTTCACGATGATCGTTCGAGTAGTTAAGGCGGCAAGCATAACAAACAGAACAAACTCGCATTTTTAATATTACAGTTAGTATTGGTTTAAAACAAGATTTTCTTAAGACTGCACCGAGCGAAATGTGCCAAAATAGGCGGTCACAGTGAAGTTGATAAAATCAACACTTTTTGTTTAATACAAATAAAAAATATACATTTATCATAACGATGAATGTTTTTACAATTACTCCGTGTAAAAAAACTTAAAATAATTAATATTTTCGCCTACAAAATTACGTGAATTTGCACGAAGAATACAAAAACGTAAACTCGTGTTACGTGATTTTAGATTATAATAGTAGAAATCTATCCTATTTTACAGCTTAAACGAAACATAATAGTTATATTACAATTTGTCCGTCCCAAATATTTAAGTTATTGGTTGACAATAAAGATACATATTTATCAAAAAAGCACTTCAAATCCTTCATACAATTCCGATTTGATATTGAGCTCTGTCATTCAGACCAACCGCGTCTTACGCTCGGCGCAATCTTAAGGAGGATTAAGAAAGCCTTTTTGTATACTAATTTCGTGATCACAAAATTAGTATAAAAGTCCGCTTTTATCATTTAAAACTATTATACCAGCCTCTTTTTATGATATAAAATATGCATTCAATTTAAAATTGATTGGTTCTGACATTCAATTTATTGTAACTTCTTTAGGGTTCACTATGTGGAGCATAAATAAAAGGTCGAAACGACCGTACGACCGGGACGTAATGGTATTATATAATTTCTTCACAATGTCCACACAAATACACAAAGGGTTAAGGCCGCAAAAACATATAACTTCAAGGTCTATAAGTCAAATCAAATCAAATCAAATCACTTTATTGTGGATCATAGGTACAGTAGATGTTCACATAAAATTATTTATTTCTACTATGTCCTGCCATTCCAGCATACAATATTTGCATTAGAATAAAAATAGTGCACAGATTGTTAAAATTCAAGGAAAAAAAATAACTTAAACAATTAATGAAATACAAATTTATAATATAAAAATGTCTCAAAATTATTAATGATAACAGTTAAAGAAATATAACAATATAAAAATGTCACGAAATTATTAATGATAACAATTAATGAGATATTAGCAATATAAAGAAATGTCTCGAAATTATTATTGATAACAATTAATTAAATATTAACAATATAAAAATGTCACGTACGAAGTATTCAAAAAAATAATAATTATAAGGATGTCAATTGTCAAAATTTTATGAAAATGTCAATGTCAAAATTTATCATTTAGAAATTCATTGATATGATAGTAACATTTTTGGATAAGCACTGTTTTGAGACTAGATTTAAATGCATTGATATTTAATTGTTTGTAACAATTTGGTATTTTATTATAAATAATGGGTGCCATACAAAATACACTGCTATGCATTAAAGATGTTTTTGAAAATTGTACGCACAATCGGTCAACGTCACGTCGACTGCGTATGACTTTGTCAGACAACCGTGGAAACAAATGCGGATTGGTTTTTACAAACACTGCTAATTCTTTTATATATAATGACGGAAGTGTCAGAATCTTATGGCTTTTAAATAGTGGCTGACAGCTATCTGTGTTTTGAAGGTGAAACATTGCGCGAATGCAGCGCTTCTGCATTTTGAAAATCATTTCTTTATTTGTAGAGTTACCCCAAAAGATAATTCCAAAACTTAATAAAGATTCCGCAAGACCATGATATGCAGTTAATAATACATTTGTATTTACAACAGGTGAGAGATTATAAAGGGCATATGCTGTACTACTTATTCTTTTACACAGTGCTTCAGTGTGACCTTTCCAGTTTAGTTTCTTATCAATGATCAATCCAAGAAAACGAGTGGTATCTGTTTCCGAAATTATACTATCCTCATACAGTAGTCTGATGTTCGATGAATTCTTGGTCCTTTGGTTGAAATGCATGATATTCGTTTTTTTTTAATTAATTTTCAAATTATTGTTCTGTAGCCATGTATTAATAAATTTAAATGTATTGTTTATGTCAGATTCATAGATGTCATAATTATCACAAGATATAGTAACTGTACTATCGTCAGCAAATAGCGTCATTGGGTGATCAATTGCAAGTGGCAAATCATTAATATAAATAATGAACAAGAGCGGTCCCATTACGCTACCTTGAGGTACGCCATATTTAATAAAGCGTTCTTTTGACATATATGTTTCTTCAATTTTTGTATTTAAATTTAATCTTAGAACCTCTGTTTTTTGTTTACGTCCTGTCAAGTAGGAATTTATCAGCTCTAATACGTTTCCACGAATACCATACGCTTCAAGTTTTTTTAGCAAGGTTATATGATCCACGTAATCAAACGCCTGCGTCATATCGCAGTAAATCGAGCAGATGGGAGTCCTTTTATCGACGTGTGATATAACATACTTTAGAAAGTCATATACAGCCATATTTATATTTTTGTTACGGCGAAAACCCTTTTGTTCACTCCTCAGTATTTCACATTTTTCAAAGTAATTGTATAATGCATTTGAAAAATACTTTTCAAATATTTTAGAAAATATCGAAATCATTGCTATAGGTCTATAAGACTCTACTAACTTACTATCACCTTTTTTATATAAAGGTCTTATAACAGTAATTTTAAGATCTGTAGGAAATACGCCTGTCTGTATGCACAAGTTGATGATATGACTCAGATGGTTGCATATTTCCTCATTAATTGATTTAATAACTCTGGTAGAGAAACCGTCGTACCCCACACTATTAGTATTTTTAAGTCTATAATTGTCTACAATAATACAACGTCAATAATAGTCCGAACACGTATTACAATTTCTGTAGTTTCAAGCAGACTGCTGGGTAATAAATTTAATCGTGGCAAAACAATGTAAGTAACGCGTTACACATACATAGGCAGAGACGTACAATGCACCTAACTATGTATGTATGTCCCTACACTTTAAACAGACGAATCTAGCTTTGAATTTAATGCGTTTTCATGTTTCAGGTTTAAACTTCTCACGGATAACGAATTTGAGGCCGCCAAGCAATTTTGTGGATGAAACCAGATCAGCTGACGTATCTGTGATGTCGGGAAGAATGAAGGTATAGCCAGCTTTATGACCACAATACAGACAATTTAAACAATTACACTACTACGAGCCTTCGACTTGCTGTCGCTACCGAGCTGAATGTTGTGGGTTCTTATTCGACACAAAATAATTATTTGTGCGATGCGATGCGATTGCTTGTTTTTAGTCTGAATGTACCTTAAGTTCATTAATTGTATGTTGGTAAAGTCTCGCGCGACATAGGGATTGATTTGTAGTGCATGGGTGTCATTTTTGCTAGGCAACATTTTTTTTTAAAACGTAGAAGCTCTCTGTTCGCCTCTTTGATTTCGTGACATAAGTTTGCGCTAACATGTGTTCATAAGGTCTCAGATGCGGTAGATTTCATAATTTCATTGTGATTATTTAAACAATCAAAATTATGTTTATTAAAAATGTTTGATTTTACAGATTACACAAGACTCAAAAAGGAATGATACATCCATAGACAAGGAAGTGGTGACTGCTTTTGAAAACTTGGACATGAGTCTTATCAAAAAGGCTGGACCTATATTTGATGGATTTTGTGTA
Organism: Catocala nupta; assembly: GCA_963675205.1. Classification (NCBI taxonomy): domain Eukaryota; kingdom Metazoa; phylum Arthropoda; class Insecta; order Lepidoptera; family Erebidae; genus Catocala; species Catocala nupta. The sequence continues at coordinate 5,465,916 of OY776079.1, read as the reverse complement.
AGTATTACGTTGTTTATGGCTTAGTTCTTCTAAAAGTAAACCGTGAAGTTATGTTAAACTATGTGTGTCATGTTATAAAAGTTGTTATTGTATGTAACCTTAGATTGAGTACTTACGCCTATATATACATATGTAATGTAGCCATGATTCTATCTGTCTGTCTAGTCATGATTACAGCTTACGAACAGAAGAAGAAAGAAAACTGGAAAAGAGCAACGCATCTTCTGCCTTATGTGTCATTATCATGCAATATTTTTGAAAAGTTAATTTAGGTCAGCTGCAGAACTTCTTGGAAAAACACTTTTACTACATATTAACAATTTGGTTTTTCAAGGACTAGCTCCACAACTGATGCCGGTGTGGAGCTTGTAAACATATCTTTGTCGCCTGGGAGGAATCACAGGATCCTTTAGGCATTTTTGTGATTTACCCAAGGCTTTTGACTATGTACTTCATGAGATAATAATCAGGAAATTACATCACTAGGGTGAACAATATATATCTGGATCTTGTCACTTCATATTTGACTAATATTATCCAAACAGTTGATGTTTATGGAAAACAATCTGTCTTAGTGGTCAAAATGGGGCTTTTTCAGGGTTCAATCCTCGGTCCATTTTTCGTTTTAGTTTAATATAATTGACTTATCTTGTGAGAGATAAATATAAGATAGTACTGTTTGTAGATGACATATCGATATTATTTAAGTTAAAATCTTATGCAACGGTTTTGGACGATGTAAATAAAGCTATCTCGAAATTGGTTCACTGGAGTGACGTCAGTAACCGACTATTAAATGAGGGGAAGACTAAGTGTATTAGATTTTAAACCTCAATTGTCAGTCAAGTAAAAATAACTTTAATAATTAATATAATTCTTTTAGGGATTATGCTAGATTTAAAGCTGCAGCGATGCTCACAAATTAGTAAATTATTGGATTGATTCGGTTCTGCAGCGTACGCAGTCAGAAAATATTCGCCATCTAACTGTCATAGATGGTATTTTACTGTTCTGTCTATAGGGTCTTTGTGTTCGTCAGATCTGGGTGTCGGGGCTGGAGGGCGTGTGCCGCGAGCGCGCGACGGCGTGCGTGTCGCGCTGCGGCGGCGTGCGCTACGACGCGCCGCACGCGCGCGTCACGCACAACACTATGGCTCTGTCTATAGGGTCGATGTGTTCGTCAGATCTGGGTGTCGGGGCTGGAGGGCGTGTGCCGCGAGCGCGCGACGGCGTGCGTGTCGCGCTGCGGCGGCGTGCGCTACGACGCGCCGCACGCGCGCGTCACGCACAACACTATGGCTCTGTCTATAGGGTCGATGTGTTCGTCAGATCTGGGTGTCGGGGCTGGAGGGCGTGTGCCGCGAGCGCGCGACGGCGTGCGTGTCGCGCTGCGGCGGCGTGCGCTACGACGCGCCGCACGCGCGCGTCACGCACAACACTATGGCTCTGTCTATAGGGTCGATGTGTTCGTCAGATCTGGGTGTCGGGGCTGGAGGGCGTGTGCCGCGAGCGCGCGACGGCGTGCGTGTCGCGCTGCGGCGGCGTGCGCTACGACGCGCCGCACGCGCGCGTCACGCACAACACTATGGCTCTGTCTATAGGGTCGATGTGTTCGTCAGATCTGGGTGTCGGGGCTGGAGGGCGTGTGCCGCGAGCGCGCGACGGCGTGCGTGTCGCGCTGCGGCGGCGTGCGCTACGACGCGCCGCACGCGCGCGTCACGCACAACGCTATGGCTCTGTCTATAGGGTCGATGTGTTCGTCAGATCTGGGTGTCGGGGCTGGAGGGCGTGTGCCGCGAGCGCGCGACGGCGTGCGTGTCGCGCTGCGGCGGCGTGCGCTACGACGCGCCGCACGCGCGCGTCACGCACAACGCTATGGCTCTGTCTATAGGGTCGATGTGTTCGTCAGATCTGGGTGTCGGGGCTGGAGGGCGTGTGCCGCGAGCGCGCGACGGCGTGCGTGTCGCGCTGCGGCGGCGTGCGCTACGACGCGCCGCACGCGCGCGTCACGCACGCGGTCGCCGCTAGTGCTGCCGCCGCGCGGACTGTTGCCAGGGAGCTACCACAGGTGCCCGTTTTGTCGCCGCTGTGGCTGCTTAGGAGTGTTGAGGCAGGAAGGGCGCTAGAAGAAGCACAAGTAAGTCTATAATACTCATACATCTAATCAAAATGTTATTCATATTTAAATACATTAAAACAAATAACAATTTTGTTCTCCAAGTCTATTGAGAGATTAATCAACATAAAACCTTACTTATCATAAAAACACAACACAAGGCTGATTAGCTATAATATAAAAAATTATAACGAATCATCCTTGTGTTTCTTGTTGTAAAGATATTTCATAATTGTGAAATATTGAAGATATTTTATATTGCATATAGCTTACTAAATACACTTTTCAGTTTTTGATAGACACAAAGCCAGGCACGCCCGCGAAGTCGAGCGCTCGCAAACAAAAGGTGGAGCCCGCGTCGCCCATGAGTAAGCGCAACTTAGCGCTGCTGCGGCGCGGCCCGCTCGACCTCCCGCCGCCCACCCCGGACCGCGCCGCTGACGTGCCGGAACCGCAGGATGAACTAGTCAACCAATATCTTAGCCGTAAGTACTATAAACACTATGTACATAGGTACAACGGTATAGTTTTTATAGTAATCGAAATCTCGTAACTGAATGTCATGTATACAACTACGAGATTTCGATTGCCAGTCTTTTAAAATGTCTGAACCAAATAAAAAAATTATTGTTTTTATAGCAGTAATAGTAAAAAGTTGTTGATATACCTAATCGTATGTCAATACATAAAATACTTTTACAATCTCTTAATTGTTCAGCTAGTTATTTGTTGTTAGTTGTTGACAGGACCATTACTCGGGGCACTCGACCGTAAAAATTTGCAATGGTAGACAATGCTCAAATCACTTCATAAAAGTGTAAAATTCAGTTATTCAGAAATAATATACAAAGATATAATTTGTCTGTACGACCTTATACAACTGAATACGTTTTTAGCAACTTGAGCGATTGTAAAAAACAATTGTGTATATTTGTGTGGGCCCTCGTTGAAACCGGTAGGTGGCGCTGCGATCGGTTCGTTTGTACAGGAAAAAGTTTGTCGAGTTCACTTTTATTAATATCTTTGTAGTCGTTAGCCTACTATGTCAAATATATCATGTTATTTTCAGAACATGTACCGGAGCCAGAGAAAGAGAAGACTCCTGAATCTGCGGCGTCCCGCGATATGACTGTGAGACTGGAGGCCCCGGATGTAACTGAAGACATGCCTGATGACCCCACTGAAGAGATCGAACAGATATTTAGAGGTAATGTCACTTCAATCAATTTTTTTAATGGATCAATATATGTTACGTCTTTTATTTTGAGAAGAACAGAACAGTTTACAAAAAAATACATCAAAAAGCACTTGCAGTTTTATATTTGAACACAGAAAATATTGATAATAAATTCAGATTGTGACAGTAATATTCTTAGATATGTCAAAAGCATTTGATTTCGTTAACCATTCGAACCTTCGAAACAAATGCCGTCGCTGTGGAATCAAGGGACTTGTATTAGACTGGGTAGAAAGTGACTTATCAAATCGAACACAGTACGTCGAAATCAACTACAACAATACTGATTTAGTATCTACCTGATCATCATACCGACATAATAAAATAGGCGTTCCACAGGGTCGTGTAATGGGACCCCTATTGTTTTTATTATACATTAATGATCTTCCTAATATTACAAACCAACAGTGTATATTATTCGCGGATGATGTTTATAATTATTATACCAAATACCAACCGAGTAACTACCTACTATGAAATAGAAATTATTAATCCCTAGAACAATTGATACAGTGGTTTACATATAACTCTAATGCTCACATTGCCTGCACATATGGCGTAATTTAAGTGGTCGTCTCGCCACTGCCTCTGCGCCGAATGTTGTGGGTTTGATCCCCACACGGAACAAATATTTTTGTTATCCTCAAGTAGTTGTTTCGAGTCTTGGTGTTCTCTGTGTCCCTTGTTTAAATGTTTGTAAAGTCCTGCGACACAGGGTTTATTCCTAGTCCGGGTGTTGTCTTTTTTTAACCTCTAAGTCTTCTTCGAAGCGGTTAATGAAAACACTATGTGGGTCTGTGTGTCTGTCTGTTAGGGACAGTTTGTTAGTGACAGGCATAGCTCCGGAACCACTTGACCGAATGACTTGTAACTTGGTGTGCAGACACCTTGGGATTATCCCTCGGTCAAGTTTAGTACTATGGGCCCTGTGGGTCAAAAGACCTCCGAGATATAGGAGTCACAAGGTCATAAAGTCAGGGGATATCTACAAACAGAGTGATTTGGAAGTCCAAGGGCCCCTCCCTTTTGCCCAGCAGTGGGACATTACAAAAACCTGATAAAAAAGGTCATATGAAAACGAAGAGGTTGAATTCTGGGTTTTTATACCCATCTCGTTAGATAAGAGCTATACCTGTACCTACGTGACGAGCGTGATAAATAATCTATGTCTTCTGCTGCGGTAAAAATGTCAGGAACGATCAAATATGATAACACCCTATGTAATTCCGTAGCATAAAGTACACAGTTTCTTTTATTCGATGTGGTACGTATGTCTTTATCTTCTGGTGTATAATAAACTAGATTTTGCCTACGGCTTCGCTCGTGTAAATATAGATTAGGTTAGTATCAGTACTTTTTTTCTGGATGAAAGGTACCCTATGTCCTTTTCTGTTCCCCTGACAACGTGTATGCGAAATTTTATGATTATCGAGTAACTGTTAAATCGTAAGAAACAAAAAAATTACGTTCGCATTTAAAATAAAATAAAAATCTCATTTTACATTTTGTCCCGTGTTGTGGATTCAGTGGCGCAACTACTTAAACGGCCAACTGCAGTTAGGATAATGCAATGGTTCAATATCTTACTGATATGATTTACGGAAGGTTAAGACTGCGCCGAGCGTAAGACGCGGTTGGACTGAATGACAGAGCTCGATATCAAATCGGCGCGCGGCCGCCATAGTAAAATTGTATGGAGGATTGGAAGTGCTTTTTTGATAAATATGTATCTTTATTGTCAACCACTAACTTAAATATTTGGGACGGACTAATTGTAATATAATTATTTATGTTTCGTTTAAGCTAAATAGGATAGATTTCTACTGTTATAATCTAAAAATCACGTAACACAAGCTTACGGTTTTACACTTTTCGTGCAAATTTACGTAATTTTGCAGGCGAAAATATTAATTATTTTGAGTTTTTTACACGGAGTAATTGTAAACACATTCATTGTTATGGTAAATGAAAATTTTATATTTGTATTAAACAAAAAGTGTCGATTTTATCAACTTAACTGTGACCGCCTGTTTTGGCACATTTCGCTCGGCGCAGTCTTCAGTAGTAGAGCCTCGCTGATTTCAGTATGAATGGGCCGACCGGAGAAGTACTACCCTCTCATAGAATATTGACGTGAAATAGCAGTGTTCCTACTGTTGTGTTTCGTTTGGCGAGTGAGAGTGTCGAAGGCCCAATCACCCTCTTTCTTCCTTCCCGCTCCTTATCCTTTCCACTTCCTTTTTTTCCTAAAGGGTCGGCAACGTGCAAGTGATGCCTCTGGTATTGCAGGCGTCCATAGGCTACGGTGACCACTTACCATCAGGTGGACCGTATACTTGTTTGCCATCTTAATTGTATAAAAAAAACCGGTCAAGTGCGAGTCGGACTCGCGCACCGAAGGTTCCGTACAAATCTGTAGGTATATAAGTAAAAGTTATGGTATTTTTATAGCTAAATAACTAAAAATTTATGCTTCTCGCAATTTTTCCTTTATCTGTCCTATAAGACGTTGCTTCGTACCAAATTTCAAGATTCTGAGTTCATGAGAAGTACTCTGTAGGTTTTAATTCCCTTGCGAGTGTCGAAAATTTGCAGCATAAACGACTGTATCTTTTGATTGCGTTGGCTTAGAAGTCTGATTTTTCACAGCTCCAAGGGACTGTAGACCTGAGTATTTGATATGAATTTCAGATACGTTCCTGAAAAAAAGGGTCATGACAGACAGACAGACGGACTACAAAGTGATCCTATAAGGGTACCGCTTTTTCCTTTTGAGGTACGGAATTCTAAAAAATAAAATAATCTTGTTTCTTTTTCAGGTGTGAAGATTGAAGTGCAGGGCTTAGACGAGGAGGCGATCTGTGAGATCGGCGCGGAGGTGTCGGCGGCGGGCGGCGCGCTGGCCGCGGCGCCGGCGGGCGGCTCGCACGCGCTCGTGCCGCTGGACTTCGATACCAGCGAGCTGCTGACTGCTGGTGCCGAGCCTGTCACTGTCTTCTGGGTGGTGAGTACACTGTACACTTGGCCTTCTATTTCTGTTAAACGGTTAAAATGTAAAACATTAAGACTAATTTTAATTTGATCAATGGTTTCATTGTATTTGTTACTAAATGTGCCCGCGGTTTCACCTACGTTTATCATTACTGCGCCGCTCCCGTGGGTCTTAGCGTGGTGTTATGTAGCCTATAGCCTTCCTCGATACATAGGTTATCTAATACTAAAATAATTTTCAATTCAAACCAGTAGTTTCTGAGATTAGCGCGTTCAACCAAACAAAGAAACAAACAAACACTTCAGCTTTATAATATTAGTATAGATTATATCTTTTAAGATTATGAATTACTAGATTTTACATGCGGCTTCGCTCGCGTAAATGTAGGTTAGGTTATGTTTTTTACAGTACGTTTTTCTGGTATCAAAGTTACCCTATGTCCTTTTCTGTAACGTTGACAAAATATATGCGAAATTTCATTATGATTGGTCGAGTAGTTAAGGCGTGAAAGCGTTACAAACAAACAAATAAACTAACAAACTCAAATTCGCATTTATAATATTTGTTAGTCTTTAAAGAAACTTTTTATTTGTATCTCACAAATAAAGCATTTTTCTTTCTTTCAAATAGGTATATAGATTACCCAATTTTAAAAATATAATTGACCTTACCTTGTGTGGGGGCCAGTCAATACAGACCGGCGACACTTCGACCCAGTGGGATCTTTTGTGTCGACTTCCCCAATAACGACTGCCATAGATGTTCATGGCAGCCGGGACCGACGGCTTAACGTGCTCTCCAAGGCACGGAGCAGGCGATAATTGTCAATCAATACGCACATCATTTGAAAAGTCATATAACTTCCGAAAGTCAGAGGTGCGCGTGGGTTCGAACCCGAGACCCTCTGCATTGCAGTCTGTTGGTCTCCCCACTGAGCTATCGCTGCTCAATTAATTGACCTTAACTATATTACTTACCATCAAACAGTAATAAAGTAAGCTGTAGGTTTTCTGAAAATTGTAAAGTGAAATAAAAAACATAAAATAAATATTTATACTCTGCTAGCGTTGGCTTTATATATATATATATATAATGCATTGACAGTATAGCTACTTCTTTATATTATTGATATTAATCGAGGTGGAAATATGCTAGTAACGCCTCTGATGTTACAAACGTTGCTATACGCCTTATTATTACTTCTGTAGATTGAATAATGTCGCTAAGAACTACTTTGTGCTACTACCTAAAATTACATAACGATTTTTTCGGCCTCGATGGCGTAGTGGTCAGTGTAACCGACTGCAACGCCTGAGGTCGCGAGTTCGATTCCCGCACAAGTCAAATGTTTTTGTGCATAAACATGAATATTTGTCTTGGTCTGGGTGTTTCTATGTATAATATGTATTTACAAAAAAATTGTATATACTATGTATGTTTATTCATTTTCAAGTACCCATAGTACAAGCTTTGCTTAGTTTGGGCTAGATGGTGTTGTGTGTTTGTGGTAGAATATTATTATTATTATTATAATCTTTATTCAAATATTTTCAATATACTTTTCATTTTTAAATATACATTGTATATAAAAAAATACATTTAAAATATAAAATATATGATACCCCACCGGCATCGGGAACAGGGTCTATTATTAATATTATTATTATAATATGTTTTTCTGTTCTGCCATTTATTCCTAAAATCCTTAGGATATGGATAAAATATATTTTAATACGTTTATGCACCGTTATTGAGGCGAGCTTGCACGAAACATATGATGAGAATCAATAAAGCAACAAAAATATGCCGCGATCATAACATAATTGTCGTTTATGCGTTCTGAAGGCAACAGACGTAAAGTTACCTATCTATGCTATCATTAATATATGTATGTTTTTCTCAACAGAAAGACTGTCTATCGCAACAAGAAATCGTCCCAATTGAGTACTACCACCGTCCTGTACACGTGACTTGGACCACGGGACCGTTGGCCGGCGTCGTGGCCAGTCTCAGCACATACAGCGGGGTCGAGAGAGCCTTCCTAGACGAGTTAGCCAAGTTACTCGGTGCGACGTGAGTATTATATCCTATTTATATTATAACTAAAACATTGTGATGATGTTTAGTTGTACTATAACATTGAAATATCGTCATAGTTTTGTTTGTTGTTGTCTTGTTTGTTACTCAATCATACGTAAATACGTTGAAGGGATTTGGATGAAACTTGATAAACAAATAGATCATATTACCTGGCATTCATAAATATACTACGGTTACCGCTCCAAATTGTTCTGTTACTGGAAATTTCTCAAAAGAAAATTTTAAATAAGATGGAATTCGAATCTATGCCAATTTATTTAACTCAAGTCAAAAATAATTTATTGATTTTAGTCACAAAGTAACACTTTTGAACGGCAAAGTTAATAAATTAGTGAGTGTTGCGTTTAGTTTAGTTCCTTGGATTAAACAAGGTTGAGCATACACAGAACGTGATTATAATAATAATAATAATAGTTAATTTATTTCTCTCTTAACGTAACGTAATACAGTGTGACTGGTTAAACATTGTACATACTTTATGGTCAGACGTAAAGTATGAAAAAGAAAAAAAACTGTGTAACCTGCATAGAAAACCAATATGAAAGTTTGTATGAAATATCCATAAAACGTGGACACTGCGCCCGTCGCACACAGCTGCTACCGAGGCTAATGACCTTTGATAAGAAAAGGACGGGTGGGGGTGCAAATTCGGGAGAGTGCGGGGTGCGGTAGCGGGGGGTGAGGGCGGTGGTTTTATTTAGCTTTGGTATATGCGCAAGAGTGTCGGTACATTAAGTTTTTATTGGATAACTAGGTGAAATTTTAAGTACCAATTTTTTTTAGATATTCTGGTCCAGAATCGAGTACTGAATACCCTCCTTCCATATGTCCAGTCTTTTACCAATCAGCCTGTATAATGTTGAATAAGATTTGTCTCTTTTTTAAAAGACATTTACTTCATTAGTAAGAAACATTCCAACAATGGACGCAAATAACACCCAAACTTGGCGAACTATTTGTGTATCATACAAATGTTTACACAAACCCACAATACTTAGCGCAGTGACAATAGCAAGGCGACTATAAAAACCACTACACCAACTGTGAACTCAGCTTTACTACACAATGCTTTTTGTTTCCAGCACCCAACTTAGATTCTGTAGAAGGAACACAGCGAACGCGTTGGCATCTACTCATCTCATATGTCCGACGGCGACGGGCGACAAATACATGGGCGCGTTGAAATGGGGCCTGCCCGCTGTTAAAGCGAGCTGGCTGCTACAGTGTGCTGAGGAAGGGCGGAGAGTCAGCGAGAAAGATCATCTAGTTGGAGATACTAAAGGTGCAATATTTATTCTACAATTAAACGTTTTATTAGCTGTTACTCGCAACTTCATCCGCGAAATTTAACAAAAAAAGGTTGAAATATTTTTGCGAAGACCATATTTATTTTTAAGGTAAAAATGACTTAACTCTTTATGACATCAGCTATCTGCCAGTGAAATTCCCGTCAAAATCGGTCCAGCCGTTTCAGAGATATAACCGAAACAAACAGACATACCTACAGACAAAATTAAAAATAGTTTTTTTTTAATATTAGTTCTGTATATACTTTCATATGCATTTAATAAAAAGCTGTTGTTAGACATTAAACGCAGACACTTAAATTTTATTTATTTGTATAGAAGTTGTTGCAAGAAGCGACAGCCTAGTGGGGCCGTTAGACTGCCACGCGGAGGTCTTGAGTCGATCCCAAGGCACGCATCTCTAACTTTTCGATTAAATAGTTAATTATCACTCGTATCACATTATATTTAAAGAAAAACATCGTGAGCAAAACCTGCATGACTTGAGAGTCTCTATATTGTTCTCGAAGATATGTGATGTCTGCCAACCCGTAATAGGCCAGTGTGGTGGACTATGGCCTAACATTTCTCATACTGAGAATAGATCCAGCAGTGGGAGAATTTAATGCAGGACTGATATAATAAGATATCGCAGCTGGTTTCATCCGTTTTACCTGGAAAGATTTTAGTCTTACACCATTTGCTTTCAGCAATGATTTCGCTTATGTATAGGTAGGCATCACGAAAGGCAGCAGAAGTCCATGGATATTGCCGATATAAAGTGTTTAACAAAATATGTATTTAAGTTCCCAAAATTGTATTCAAAAATATATAATAGTAAAATAATCGATAAATGTCTTTTAAAGATGTCTATGATAAAACGTCATTTTTATGTGTCCCGATAAGGTCATCTATATTAATATTAAGAGTAATAAGTGATTTTTTTATAAATTTTAATACAAATATTGATCGAAACATAATATGTCCGTTATCTTGCAATAAAAAAGTTGTCTATTGAAATCCAAACGCCGTAAAGTGTGTGTATATTCTTGACATTGCCGAAGTCCATGTGCATTGGTTGCCATTAGGTGCGCTTTCACAAATAATCCACAATTATGTGTCAAATGTAACGCTTATAACAGGACGAAGATTTTGTGTAGCGGTATCAGTTTCAATGACTCACCTACCATTGAAGGCAGGAGTAGGCATACCATGGTAGTTCGGTAGGACATGGGAATTTCAATGTTGCCTGGGTGATTCCGACATACTCTCTTTCTGCTCTCCTTTTCCCGCGGAGAGGAATGAGTGAGTATCAGGATCGTAGCAAATGGAAATCCGTAGTCTCTGCCTACCCCTCTGGGAAACGGGATTCTATGTATACTCACTTCGTACATATCATATTCAGTAGCGTGTTGTATTAAACTTAACAATAATTCGCAGCTCCAGAACCGCCAATTGAAGAAGAAATCCAAGAAGACGCTGAACCCGCACCCCTTGTAATAGATGAGCAAGCCAATGAACAGACAAACGAACAAACAAACTTCACTACCGATAAGGAGAATGAGATGCGCCCGCCAGCAGCCGCCGTAGTACCGCGTAGGGGATCTATACCTAGTAGGGAACAGACGCCTAAAGCGAAAACAGCGAATGGTAAGAATAAAGATAAGTAATAATACTTTAACTTGTTTATAAGTAAAGTAGCGAATACACACAGGCGAAGAGGTTACGATTCACGGCAAGAGATGGCGCTTTAATCAATTACATACGACTCCATACAACTTGTACTACGTGTTGAAGCGCGCAAGCAAAGTTCTTAGTATTTTTATTTTTTTATGTTTTCAAGTTTTGTTAATTATCATATACAACGTTATTCTTACTTGGTACAAAAGCCGAAACACCCAAACATATTATTATAAGATTAATCAATAAAACTAAAAAAGAATCAGAAATAATAAAACTTCACTAAGCTATCAGCTAATATAGTTGCACCGTTGTCCTCGCGAAAATATTGTCACCCAATGCGCCAATGACCGCTCACTGGCCAGGGCGGGGGTGCGGGGGCTGCGGGCGCGGGCGGGGCTTTCCGCAGGACGAGACGGGGGTCCGGGTAGCGATGCAGGGTGCACATCGAAAGGGGAATTCCCAAACTATGAATGATCTAAGCATTTTAAATTAATTAATAATATTGTCCAATGCGTTAATAAAAAAACACCGATAACAACTATATTTTTTGATATGAGCCGCGCTTTTGATTGTGTATCGCATAAAATGCTATTGCGTAAATGTGAGGCGTACGGAATACGTGGACCCGCTCTTCTGTGGATAACTAGCTACCTACACAACAGAATGCAACGTGTTGAAATAAGCAATGTTAATGCAAATAATGAGGAAGTCGTTGTGCAGTCACAGACAAAGTTTAATCATGTAGGTGTGCCCCAGGGTAGTATTTTGGGCCCACTACTCTTCTTGTTGTATGTAAATGACCTGCCTTCCATTAGAAAGTACCAGTGCATTCTTTACGCAGACGATGTTTCTGTAGTAGTACCGTATCAGAAAAATCTAGTCTTTGTTGAAGAGTTAAATGGAACTATTCGTGATATTGTTAGGTGGATGACTAATAATAATCTTAGTGCTAATATATCCAAAACCAAATATGTTCAGTTTCATAACAAAGGTGCAAAAAAACAAGATATAATGCTAAAGTACGACGCTCAACAACTAACGGAAGTAGATGAAGCACGCTTTCTTGGCATAACACTCGATGCAAAGTTAACTTGGAGGCCGCATATTGAGAATTTATGTAAAAAAATAAATCGCTTTGTTTATGCACTTTGGCGACTCACTAATATTACTAATAGAGAGACAGCATTAAAGGCGTATCATGCATATGTAGCGTCTAATCTCAGATATGGCATCACAGTTTGGGGTAACTCCGTAATGTTAGGTACTATTTTTGTAACACAAAAACAATGCGTAAGAGCATTGTATAACAAGCGCCCATGAGAAAGTTGTAAGCCACTATTTCGACAGTTATCGCTACTTACTGTTTCCTGTATGTATATTTTTGAAATATGTGTTCTTGTAAAATCTAATCCCGACCTTTATATTTGTAAGAAAGAAGTGTGTAAATTTTACACTAGGTACCCTAATAGATTGGTTTTCCACCCATAAAAACGGATATCTGTAGTAGAAATAGCTACGTTATGTCTATCCGAATTTATAATCATCTACCACAAAGTGTTAAGGATCTCACAATTAACAGATTTAAAAACCAATTATTTGGGTGGCTTTGTGGGAAATGTTTCTACTCAGTCCAAGAATACCTAGATTTCAGAATGTACGATTTTACAGTAAATAAATAAATATAAAAGGTCTTATCTATCAATCATGATCGTAACTAATATAAATTTGACATTTTGCTTCTAATTGTAATGATGAATTATAATCTTGACCATCGTTTTACATACATTTGACATTAACTTTTTGACATTCCTGATTTGATCTGATTATATCATGTATATTTTCAGTTGGTAATTAATATAATGTAATAACTTTTGGTAACATTACTTGCTGTTGTTACTAAATGTGTGATTGATTTGACATACCTAATAATTTCAAGATGAATAAATAATGTGTATTATTATTATAATGTAAATTGATGCAAGTTATAACATCCAGGGGTCCATATTATGGTAGGAGGGATCCGCATCGGCGTCGAGTCAACCCTTAAGTATTTAGGTCTCTTGCTCGACAGCCGATGGGACTTTATAGCCCATTTTCGTCGTTTGGCCCCCATTCTTCGGGGCGCTGCAGGCGTGCTCTCGCGCCTGCTGCCCAACCTTGGGGGGCCAAACATCTCCTGCCGGAGTCTCTACGAGGGGGTCGTGCGGTCCATGGCCCTGTATGGGGCCCCAGTTTGGGCGGACAGCCTGACGGCCCGAAACATTTCGGCGCTTCGTGCGCCATAGCTCGCCATGGCCGTCAGGTTGATTAGAGGATACCGCACGATTTCGTTCGAGGCTGCGAGCCTCCTCGCCGGATCGATGCCATGGGACCTGGAAGCGGCGCTCCTGGCGTCGCTCTATCGTTGGCGCCAGAAGGCGCTAGCTCGGGACGAGGGACCGGCTCTTCCCGCTGTCAAGGCGGTGAGGTCCGAGCTTCGCCAGGTCCTAGTGGCAAATTGGAAGGAGCTACTTGTGCACCCCAGTGCCGGGCACGCTCTAGCCACTCCTCAAACGCGGTAAGTCCCGTGTTTGAGGAGTGGCTAGAGAGGTGGCATGGCGCCCTCACCTTCCGGCTGACACAGGTACTGACTGGCCACGGTTGTTTTGGCCGGTTCCTGTGTCGTATACGCCGGCAAGAGACGCCCGGTTGTCACCACTGCGGCGACTGCCGTGACGTTGTAGAGGACACGGCGCTGCACACTTTGGCGGTTTGCCCCGCCTGGGCATCGCAGCGCCGTGAGTTGACCGCGGCAGTCGGATCGGTTGCCCTCTCGCTCCCGGCTGTAGTTCAGTCTATGGTCCGGAGTGAGAGGTCGTGGAAGGCCGTCGCCTCCTTCTGCGAGGAAGTGATTTCCATCAAGGAGGCGGCGGAGCGGGATAGGGAGCGTTTAAACCCTCTCCCCAACCGCAGACCCGGGCGCCGGAGGGCGCGAGATGACCTCCAGCCACCCTGAGGTTTGACCTGGAGATGGTGGGCTTCGTGGGCCTGCCCGCCATCCGTTCAGCACCAGGTCCGAGAGGCGGCGTGCGTGTTCCCACGCGCGCCTCTGTTTTGAGTCCGTCTCCCCTCTAGGGGGGAGACAGTAGGGTATTTATAGGAGTGAGTCCTTTGGGTAGGTCTCTTCGTGTAGTGGCCTGCCGTTTCATACGGCGGGCCGTAACCTCGGCGGGGTCGCGACCGCATGCGAAAGCGATTCGCGCGGCCCCGTCGATAGTGGTTTTGTCGAGGAACACCGTGGTAGGTTTAGTCGGTATTCCGGGAGGTACATTATTTCTTTTCCATCTTTCGTTCGTTTACCCCGGCGAGTCCGACATAATCCCTCCGCCCGCCCCCGCGGAGGGATATGCGTCATTGCATTGGCCCATGTAAAAAAAAAAAATAATAATATAAAATTACCTTATATATTTATATGCCATATAAATGGTAAATGTGCAGCACCAATTTTCTATAACATCCTATTGTAACCACATTTATGCAAATAAATTAATTTCATTTCATTTAACTATGTATTGTGGCTTGTTCGATAAATGCCTACCGGCCGCCGCCGGCCGGCCGTTTCTTACCTATTAAATAGTGTGTCCTATTTTAACAAATTTTGATAGACATTTGGGATAAAATATAACATGGTTTAAAAACTATTGTAATCGATTCTATTGCTGATTCTGAACAAACTATTTTCAGGTTTCGTACTAAGTAAGAATAACGTTGTATACAGGTTCCCGGTATTAGCCGTCGGATCGTGGCTTGCCATTCAGAGCACTCAGCTTAGTTGGAGGATACTCTCTTTGTATAAGATGGACATCACACCACGTTATAATGACATTAATAGACTGCCTCGGAGGCATCGGTAGTGTCTGCTGTACGCGGGGTTTTACATACACAAGGGTTCAATGGCTAGTCAGAGGAGTTTTATTTGGTTTTTCTGCTAACACATTCTTAATAGCATTACAGTCTGTCTGATAGACGACAATAAACTTGCCTTCTATTACGTGGGATTTAAAACCATTGCTGGTGTAATACGTAACCATGACGGCCTCGATGGCGTAGTGGTTATTGTAACCGACTGCCACGCTTGAGGTCGCGGGTTCGATTCCCGCACAAGACAAATATTTGTGTGCATGAACATGGATGTTTGTCTGGTCAGGCT
Organism: Catocala nupta; assembly: GCA_963675205.1. Taxonomy (NCBI): domain Eukaryota; kingdom Metazoa; phylum Arthropoda; class Insecta; order Lepidoptera; family Erebidae; genus Catocala; species Catocala nupta. The sequence goes on along the minus strand of OY776079.1, from coordinate 5,450,313 downwards.
GTTTCTATGTATAATATGTAAGTATTTACAAAAAAAAAAGTATATATGTATGTTTATCCATTGTCTAGTACCCATAGTACAAGCTCTGCTTAGTTTGGGCTAGATAGTGTTGTGTGTATGTGGTAGAATATTATATTATTATTATTATTATTATATTATTATTAATATAGATGTAATTCATTCAATACTTTTACCCTATCCGTTCAAGGTGATAGGCGTGAAACTATGTATGTATGTACCTATGTAATATTGTTTTCTTTTTCACTAGAACCGGATGAGATGTCTCCAGCTTCGAGGTACATAGCGATGGCTCGTCAAGGACTCTTGGGATGTGACTCACAGGAGACTCCTAAACGGGTGAACGATCTCAAAGAAGGCGCTAGACAAGGTACGTTTGGATAAAGGTGAGGGGATTGGAGTTTGAATTCACGCTTATTTATTCGCAAGTATGAGTTGACTAACTCCGCTTGATATTCAAATGCGCCTGCTGCATGTTATTCGTAAAACTATATTATTTCATATGATTATTAGTAACTAGGTTTTGCTAACAGCTTCGCTCGTGTAAAAGCAGATTAGGTTAGGTGTAACAGTACTTTAGTCGTCGTCCGCAGGCATTCCTTGCCTGAGTTGGGCATTGCTAGGTGGGTCGCTAATGTAGTTCCAATTCCAGCGACTTACTTACCATTCAAGGCCCGGTAGTGCCCGGGACATTCCATCTTTTCCCAGGTGACCCCGACATAACCACTCTGCTCCCCCTTTCAGGGGAGAGGTTCTAAGGGCAAAATATTTTTTAAAATCGGTTGAATAGTTTTTGAGTTATGCCATTAAAAACAAAAAATCAAGTCTCTCCTCTCTATAATATTAGTATAGAATTGTGGTGGAAGTTAACGGAATTATATAAAAAAATAACTTGTTGAACTCTCCAGTGAAACTAAAGAGTGGATTTGGTTTACGTTAGAAGTAGTCTTACTATCTATCATCGGCAATCTTTAATCCGGTGGCTCCACAGGTTATCGTCGTTAAATGGTAACGTCAATCACAAGCATTGACAGCGGTAGTGAATGCAATAGGGTATTTTACTCTATCTGCGAAAAAATCTAAATATATATTATTGAGATAGCTTAGGCAAAAAGCAGTCGGAAAACGTTAGTTGCAGTTAAAGCAAAATAAATTTTAAAATTCAATTAAATGATTTCAGCTTTTTTAATCTGTTTCATAACACCAGTATATTAGTCGCCATGTTATTACGTCATACGGCTGTGTAAACTAAGATTTGTCAACTGACAACAGTGTCAACTGATCAGCGTACCTTTAATATCTTTAAGCTTTTTATTATTTTTATTTTTGCTTTCATGAACAGCACATAGTAGCGATAGCTCAGTGGGGAGACCAACAGTCTGCAATGCAGAGGGTCTCGGGTTCGAACCCACGTCGGGCACCTCTGACTTTCGGAAGTTATATGACTTCGAAATGATGTGCGTATTGATTGACAATTATCGCCTGCTCCGTGCCTCGGAGAGCACGTTAAGCCGTCGGTCCCGGCTGCCATGAACATCTATGGCAGTCGTTATTGGGAAGTCAGTGCCCTATAATATCCTGACACTGCTCTAGCCTTAGGGTATCGTTAGCCTTCGGGTTGCGGAGGTCAGGTGGCAGCCGCTTCGTGTAAAAACTGATATCCAGTTAAATCCGGTTAGACTAAAAAGCCGACCCCAAGTGACTTGGGAATAATAAAGGCTAAGGAGAAAGAATTCATGAACAGCACACCAACGATAAGTAGAATAATAACTCATTTTAAAAATATAAACAATTAACATAACATACAATATATCACTGCATTTTTTTACACAGCCAACTGACGTCATGACCACAGAGCAATAAGGCGTACACTGCGTACAGAGTTTTCGTTAAATTCCGCGCGAAATTTGAAAATGCAAAATTTAAATGCATTTTTATGGCACTGATCAATTGAATAAAAATTGTGGGAATTTTTTAGTGAGCCTTTTACCTAGCCTTTATACCCTATTGCTGTGCACGAGACGCAGGCTAGAAACCCGGGTAGCGCGAAATGTAATTGGATTTTTGTGTCAAGGAATTTTAGCGGCAGCAAGGAATCTAAACCTGTGCCGTACTGTGTAACGAGAGATCTAAAAGAATAGTGAAATGGGAATGTTATACTGCTTAACCTTATCCCTTCTGGTAAACAGGTTGTCCAGTAATAAATGGATAACCTTGAAATGTCTTATAGTAGAACTGAAGGCCGTTCAGAAAAAATGAAAAAAATATATATATGTATATTAAAAAGTGCAAGCTATATTAGCATAACATACCTTTGACCGTCTATCTATTAGCATAATTAGTGTTTAATAATAAAACAACAAAATACCGATGGATTTCTTTCATTTATGGTCGTAGTATACAATAAAGTTATTCATGGTAATTAAAAAAAAAACACATATCACAGGTAGTAGTAGTGAGGATAGATTATTTTTCATATTTTTTTCTGAACGGATGTCTGTTCCACTATTAGACATTTCCAGGTTATCCATTAATTACCGGACACCCTGTATATGCATAAAATAATGTAATTACCTATGATTTTGAATTTATCATCTGTAGGTGGTGAATGTGCAGTAAGGACGCCACCGTTAGAAGATGCGTTGTCCACACCTAACCTGGTGGGGTTGAGTCCGACCATGAGACGTCGACTGCAAGCTGTGCGCAGAGGGGAAATGCCTTCGGACCCTATACGAACACCCAATGATCCTTGTAAGTTTTTACAAGCATTTTTTACCACCCATCTTTCGTTGTGTCCACAACTATAGCTTCCTTATAAGAGATAAAAACTATATTATGTCATAATATTGTCTTCTGTTTACGCGAATGTTATTCATTGAAATTAAACTACTATATACGGATTTTATCGCGTTGTTTATTTAACACTGTATCTATTACATAATTTTGAAAACTGTTAACCATGGCTGCTGAAAAGCAACCGAAATGTCGGGGAAAGTGTAAACCTAAATATAAATAGTTTTAATAATTTTATTAGCATAAAAATTAATAAAATTCAATAGTAGTAGTGTAACAGTTTTCAAAGTTATGTAATAAATACACTTTTCAAACAACGCGATAAAATCCGTATATAGTAGTTAAATTACAATATATTAACCTCAGGTTTGCTTTTACGGCATGAGAAAGCTAGACAGCTGTATTTCTAGTTATCATACATCAAATTAAACGTAACAACGATCTTTAAAGGATCAGAAGGTAGCACTGGCTTCTAAGATACAGGTCCATATCTAGTTTAGAAGTCAGGGTCTCAAGTTTGTAATGTATTCCATATGCCCTAAATTTTGTACCTAAATTAAGTGTTTTTCTTATGAAGTAATATAATTATTTATTTTATAAAAATAAGGCTACGCTTTTGTGACAAATGATTAAATACAGATTACGCCTTTAACCTGTCAGGTTAATGATATCGGGCCATAAGGATGAAATAATTGCGTCTGGATGCCGGCGTCCGTACGTCGATAGACGAATTAAAATGACATTCTTTTTATAAATGTTTTGGGGAAGCTATAGTTCCGAATACGTTTTCTCTTTTATCATTATTTTTTAGTCTCTAAAAACATTAAGCTTTTTAACTAGTTAAGGTTTCATCTATTGATTAAAGTTATGGGTATTAAATATATGTAGATCAGTAAAATTAATTTTATATCATTAAAATGTCTGTTACTATGTCTTCCTAACATTTGTCAAGAATTAAGATTAAGTTGTTTAATGGATATCGTGTATGTCCGCAGTCGACAAGAATCCTTCAACGCCGGATAGTGCGTTCGGTTGTGCCCTAAGACCAGGTTCGGGCAAAATGTCACCAGATGCCAGGAAGCGACTATGGAAGTTTGTAGACGGTCTGCCCAGTAAACAACAAGAACCCGTGCGGGATAAACATACGGTGAGACATCTTTTATTATAAGACTTATGTATTATGACGGATGTTGCCGCAATGGCCATTACGTGTCCAAGCAATTCAAGCAGCGTTTTAAATGTTAAAGAACGTTCACTTATGATGATGCATATGTTACAAATTAAAATAATACAGATGGCCGAGTCTATGTCTAAAAAGCGAAAGATGTCTACTGATGGAAATAGGCCTCCCCCAAGCATTTCCAGAGATACTTGGCTACGATCTTGGGCCACCAGTATCCAACCGCTTGCCTCGACCCTTACCAGGTCGTTGACCTTCTGTGCTTCTCTCTTTTTATATTATAATTATAATTTATGACTGTTTAGCTCTTTTGCATATCTTTACGCTCACGTTTGGGGACGATCGTAATCCCGGATTGGGTATAGCGATATTGGTGAATTTAGGCAATTAATTTGTTAATATATCTAGAAAACATTGGTTTGCCCTGTAATCTCCATGACAAAATGGTATATCTCTGTCTATCCCATCAAGAATATACAGGCGTAAGTCTATGTATGTGTATAATTATTTATTCATTTTGCTTCCAAGCGGCTCAGTTTGAAAAAGTCAAAGCGATGTGTAGTGAGTATAAACATTTATATCGTAGTAACGTATAATATTTTCTATATTTTGTGTGAGTTTGTTCTATAGTTTGTGTGTAGTGCGATCGGGATCAATACCATATTTCAATAAATAATTAGTTTTTGTGTAAAAAGAAATTGGTTAACAGAATATGACTTGCTAGCACCTTCCTTAGACAAAAAGACGCTTGGCCTTCCTGTTGACGGTACAATGTCTATTTAAAGCCCTAAAGTCCCTAGTCACCATAGCAATACAAGACATGTTTCTGATATTTTCACTTTTTTTAATAACATAACACAAAAGTATGTCCATTCTGTTAACACTAGGTTTTGCCTGTAACTTCGCTTGTGTTAATGTAGATATTGACAATAAATTTCTATCCTATGAACGTTACTTTTTCTGGATAAAATGTACGCTATGTCCTTTTCTGTACTTCTGACAACGTGTATGCAAAATTTCTTGATGATCGGTCGAGTAGTTAAGGCGTGAGTGCGTAACAAACAAGCAAACTCACATTTGTATTAATAAGGATAAACCACGTTATGTGCATATATATAACTTAGAATATTTATAACATTGTAATTTATAATAAAATAGTAAAGTTTAGAATAGTAGAGCCTCGCTGATTTCAGCATTAATGGGCCGGCTCGACCGGTGAAGTACTACCCTCTCACAGAATATCGACGTGAAATAGCAGTATTCCTATTGTTGTGTTTCGTTCGGTGAGTGAGAGTGCCGGAGGCCCAATCACCCTCTTCCCCCTTCCCGCTCCTTCTCCTTCCCACTTCCTTTCCTAAAGGGTCGGCAACGCGCAAGTGATGCCTCTGTTGTTGCAGGCATCCATAGGCTACGGTGACCACTTACCATCAGGTGGGCCGTAAGCTTGTTTGCCACGTTAGTTGAATAAAAAATAAATATATATTTACAGCCACTATCAGAGATTCGCAACAGGTTCCTGGCTCAGTTCAACGGTGACGCTCCTACACCACCCTTGGAGTATACCGTTGCACCTAGAAAACTACAATTACAGGTATATTTTATTCTTTATTGCTTGTTGGTTCTTTAGAATATAAAATGCTACCGTGAGGTCCTTGCTTCAATTTTTCCGTCGGTTAAAGTGTCACAGAATTCTTCTGGTGAAATGTTATTAATTTGCCGGGATGTAAAGTATCTTATATCATATAGTAACAGTAACTGTCAAAGAGTACCCTATTATAAAGCTCATTCTGTACATTTTCTGTTTTATTTACAGGAACAAGCGGAGACCCCACCTGCGAAAATGGCGAAACTTTCAGAAGCTCAGGTAAAAATCCTTTGTAAACCTTTTTTATACAACAATCTTACGTTTGTTATTGATGCTGAAGTTAATGATTGTCGGTAATCGCATTGCTACTATTAGAAGTAGGCTAATTTTTCTTTTTTAACACGCCTTTATTAGCTTGGTATATATCTAGGAATCTATGTAACGGAATCTTTGAACGTGGTTTTTACCCTTTTCAAACCGACGGATTGATTTGAAACTTTGCACACTTATCGAAGATCGATGACAATACAATAATACAGGGAAAACTTGGATAAAAAAATAAAAATAATTAATGGTTTAAAAAACTAAAAAACGCGTTAATAATTTAATAGTCTTAATGTAAAAAAGCGTGGGGTGGGGTTCAAAAAATCTTAGAAAGCATCCCATGCTTTTTTCCATTAAGATTATTAAATTATTTTCAACATTTTTTTAATAACGCGTTTTCTTAGTTTTAGTAGTGTTTTCCAATTTTTTATTTATTCCTAATAAGGAAAACTGGCGCACTAGGAATAACTACTGTATCGCGGCAACTGTATAAACATTCTAACAACGGACATAAAGAACACTAAGATTCCGGAACAACCAATTGCGGATAAGACAAATGTTTGCCCCTTTTTGTATATGACCCCATAACACTTGACGTAATCGATATAGCGAGACGGCCGCCTAAGCCACTCAGCATCTTAGCAGTCATATTTGTAACATTTATGATTAGCTTGTATCCGGCTCTGTAAGAGTCAACGCGACTATGTCACGGCTTCAACGCCCGATGTTTTTCTGAAAGGAAGTCTTAGTAAAAGTACGGATTCAAAAAGTCATAAGATACTATCTACTGAGGACTTTTTGAATCCTACTATTCATTACTATATACTACTATAATCCTACTATTCTACCATTTATTACGTGGTGGTCTAAACGTAATTGCTCAACTTTTTTACATACTGTCTATCTCAATAAAATTAAGTACACTAGATATAAGACAATACAATATGTAGCGACACTGCTGATGCTTTAGTTTTGTATAGTCAGGCATAAGTATGACTATTCAAAGGAACACTTCCAATTACCCACCACAAATACAATACAAAAATACCTAGAATACATCAGGATTCTTAGGTATGTTTATGTATTGCATCTAAATATCGTTATAAGTGTGCATACATACAAGAACTGGACGTAGCTGGGTGGTTTATATCGAGACTCATGCTTTCGATAGTGAATGCACCTTTGTTTAACTAAAATACGATTTTATGAAATCATTATAATATTAGTCTTTAAATCGACTTTTTTATACAGAACCCTCTTATATTATTTAGTAGATTTATTTAGGGTTTGAAATTATATAAATCTCAAAAAAATATTAAACTACTTTATAATAGCATCTTTCGTGTTTATTTTGTGATGTTAAAGTTCTTTTCTTTTAAACAAACGTTATAAGTATTAACGTAAATTTTGTTTTAACTACATTTAGTCACGAACAACCTTTTCATGTCACAAAGTGTAAGTGTATGCGTCAACTCAACAAAGGTCCGTACTTAACGGTCGGATATGCGGATGACTTGGTGATACTTGTCAATGGAAAATTTCCGAGCACAGTATCCAGTCTCATGCAGAGGGCCCTGAGTATGGTAGAAAAATGGTGCAGTAGTAACCATTTATCGATCAACCCAGGGAAAACTACTGTCGTGCCGTTTACTAGGATGAGAGATCCGACTGGCTTGAGAACTCTATCCATGTATGGTACACAGCTACAATGGTCCACGGAGGTGAAGTATCTAGGCATGACCTTAGATAACAAGCTAACGTGGAAACCTCATGTAGACAAAGCCATAGTGAAGGCCCAGCGGGTCTTCGGTATGATTCGTTCTACTTATGGGAAGACCTGGGGCCTGAAGCCCAAGGTCATCAAGTCGCTATACACGATGATGATAAGACCCATAATCACATATGGAAGCGTTATCTGGTGGCCAAGAACTAAACTAGCAACATGCAGGAAAGCGCTGTCGAAGGTGCAGCGATTAGCCTGCATGGCTATAACAGGGGCGTTCCCTACTACGCCAACGGCTGCGTTAGAGATCCTGCTGGACCTAACGCCGCTACACATTGTTGTGGAGTTAGAGGCGATGAAGGCGCTACATAGATAGCTATCTATACATGGGCTGTGGAGCGTGAACATGCCAGTAACTCGACACACAAAACTGGAGATCTCGAAGGATCTTAAAGAGATTATGAGCATGGGATGTGACAAAATGCAACCAATGCACATATTCAAAAAAAAATTTAAAATAAAGGTCCCCACAAGGGACGAATGGAGACGAGGTCTACGATCCCCTGACAAGGGTTGTCTCATCTGGTACACCGATGGTTCCAAAATGGAAACAGGATCAGGCGCTGGTATATATGCCAACGACTGCAAGGTGAACCAAAGCATGGGCAAATATGCAACGATCTTCCAGGCGGAAACCTATGCTATAATTGCCTGTGCGCAGGAGAATATTAACAACAATGTCACTGACAAGATTGTTTATATTCTCAGTGACAGTCAAGCTGCTCTTAAGGCTCTGAACTCCTGTAGGGTGGACTCAGCACTGGTCCTGAACTGTATTAAAGCCCTCAACAAACTTGGCAGGAAAAACACAGTCAGGCTGGTGTGGGTTCCGGGGCATGCAGGGGTGCAAGGTAATGAGGAGGCTGATGTATTAGCCAAAAAGGGCTCGGAGCAACAATTTGTGGGCCCCGAGCCATTCGTAGGTCTCTCTGAGAGTACCGTCAAGGCAGCTTTGAATGCACATGGCAATGATAAACACAGGCTGGAGTGGATGGCCCTTAGGGGTCTGGAACACTCCAAGAAATTCATTGCAAACAGAGCCACGGGCTTTACCCGGAAGTTCTGCGGGTACAACAAGGGCCAAATACGCCTACTCACAGGAGCGTTTACTGGTCATTTTGGCACCAACGACTTCCTGTGCAGATTGAGATTGTCAAGCAATTCGATCTGCAGAGCCTGTGGTGAACAGGACGAGTCCATATCACACCTACTGTGTGAATGTGACGCGTTGGCCGGACTAAGGATGGGTCTGATGGGATTGGCATATCCGAACCCTGAAGACTTCAGGCTTCTCCCTCTGAAGTGTACGCTGCGACTGATGCAGTACATTCATAGGGAGATAGCTCAAGGATAAACCTCGGGGCCGACACAAAAGATCCCACTGGGTCGAAGTTTCGCCGGTCTGCAATGACTGGCCCCCGGATCAAGATAAGATAAGATAAGATAAGTGTATGCGTCCTCATGCCATACTACTGTCTATTAAAAATTGCTACCTACTGATAAATATTATTTCAAACCTCAAATGCTTCTTACGTAATATTATTAACTTATTCTTTATTTTTAGATTTCAGTTTTATATGGACAGTGACATATGGCATAATGACTGCAACACCTGGTACATGAATGAGTTGTAAAATACTGAAATTATAAGTTGATGGCGATTTAAAAGAGTGGTCTTGAGTTTCTTGCAGGTATCTTCTCATAGGCTTAACCTTTTGCCTGAACCTTGCAACTAACATAAATGTACATTTAGTAAATGTAATAAATTCACTAACCTCTTTGACGTTCGTAAGTGTTACTTTGTGACCTAAGTGAATAAATGATTTTTGACTTTTGACTTTGGCGAATCACTGCGAATCCTGTGAGGTTACCCGAGCTACTCAATGAACCACTGCGAACCTCACAAACCGTTGATGCTTATATACTATCCCTATACTTTGTACTTCCCTATACTTTTAGATTAATATTGTACCTAACTGTCGTTTGGACAACATCTTTGTAATTTTGCTCCGTACATATTAATCGAAAACAGTGATTAAAAGTAATAGTTTATCAATAAATTATATATCAATACAAAGCTCATAGTGCAAGGATTACAGTGGTGTAAGTGACTTGTAATAACTCGTCGTGCTTCGTGAGTAATGAACAACTGCATTTAATAACAGTCTTAAATTTGAACGCTCGCTGAGCGCTGTGTGCTGATGGCACCGTGCGCCCGCGCCGGGCGTCGCGTGACCTTGTAGTTGTGCCCACGTCGCGTCGCATCGCTCGCTACCAACCTCACCGCTTCATTTTTAACAATATTATTATTTATTGCGCTCAAACATTCCCAACCCGCTTCAAATTTACATTCGTTATGGCGCCAAATTTTGGTAAATGCGCAGGATGCCTTAATATTATACCAACAAGAGAGTACCTAGACTGCAAAAATTGTAAAAAATAATGTGATATCTTAGCTTATCTAGCTTTTTGCTTACAATCACGATAGAAAGCGGAACTCGAAATATTTAGAGTGCAATAGCAAAGTACCAAAGACTGGCAACCTAAACAATCCTATCCAATCGTCGGTGCGACCTGAATCGCCCGATAATATTCACCTGTGCACTACACCAGCTTCGTAAAACAACAATGTTACTTTAAGAGCCAGGCGAGAATAACAGCCAGTAGTAACCATATCTCCTGATAAATCTTGCGCGATAAAATATCTAACGGAAGACTCATTGCGCCACATTCTGTCCGATACTATTTCAGCAATGATTACTGACCATCTAAAATCTCTACCTACTCAAGTTGCTGGATTATGTGAAACTATGGCTTTTTATAACCAAAAATACGAGGAAATGAAAACGGCACTAGAGGAAAAACGTGCAGTCATACAAGGTCTGCAAAAGAATAACACGACTTTGAACAAGACGATATCAGATTTGTCGCGCATATTAAATTCAATAGAACAGAACATGTGACAGAGTAATATTGAAATCAATGGCGTCCCAGAACACAAATCAGAAAATCTTACTAATACAGTCGAACAACTCGTTAGAATTATAAACGCTCCTATTGTCGCTGAGGACATCATGCACGTCACCAGAGTTGCCAAGATAAACAAGAATAGTGACAGACACCGCACCATCGTGGCAAAGCTACGAACTCCTCGACAACGTGACACGATTCTTGCGGCAGTAACTAAATTCAATAAGAATCACCCTAACGAAAAGCTTGATTCCCAACACCTCAGAATTGGAGGCATACCAGGCACTGTTTATGTGAGCGAGCATCTTTCGTCAACAAATAAAGCTCTACACGTTACAACATGCATAAAGGCGAAGGAAAATGGCTATAGATTTACATGGGTGCGAAATGGGCGAATCTTTGTAAGAAAAGAAGAACTCAGTGAAGCTATCTTAATCCATAATAGGAATAGTTTGCAAAAAATTAGGTAGTTTGATAGTTATATTTTAGTCAAATGAGCATTATGGTGTATAGTGTTTAACTTTCAATATCTATTATCAGAATGTTCGGGGAATCCGGACTAAAGTAAATGACGTGCATAAAAACATTCTTCTCACGCATTAAAATGTTATAGTCTTTACAGAAACTTGGCTAAACAGTGGTATCTCAGACAGCGAGTTTATAGATTCGCGTTATGTTGTGTACCGCCGAGACCGTGAGTGTTCTTTTAACTCTACGTTGGATGGCGGTGGTGTATTGATAGCTGTCTTACGCGAATACTCTTCTACACGAGTTCTAAAATGGGAGATTTGCTGTGAAGATATGTGGGTTAATGTAACAGTAGACATTGGCGGGAAAAATAGAATATTTTCAATCTGTGCCATTTACTTACCGCCGTCAACCAGCTTGGAAAATCAACAGAAATTTCTGGATGGTATAGATGCGGTTACGTGTCATACTGACATTGTAGTCACGCTGGGTGACTTTAATCTTAACTTTATAAAATGGATATCAGGTGACGACGAATGACGAATGACGGTACAACACATATAACGCCAACAAATTACAATAGAAATCTTGGCTACTCTCTGATAGACTTCATGGCACTAAACAGTTTATATCAATTTAACAATGTTCACTATGTAAACAATAATATTCTAAATTTAGCTCTTAGTAATGTAGACAACGCATATGTTTCAAAACCATTAGATGTACTAAGTAAACTAGATAATCATCATCCTGCTATCTTGTTCATGATACCTCATTCTGTTGATACCGCCCAGGATGTATCTCATAACAAAATTGAAAATTTTAATTTTCAAAAGTATCCTAGCTGGTTTAGTAGAACATTGATAAAAATATACCACATGACATACGCAGAATGTAAGAAAACATTAACACTTTGGCTGAAAACATTGAGCTATGAGCATAGTGAAAGTTTATTACAGTAAGCCTAGTCCACTCACTCATACACACACACATACATACACTCACACACTCACATACACATAAATAAACATACACACTTACACACATACACATCGTACACGCATTTGGTACAGTGTACCATTGATACATACTTCTGTATTTGTTGCTAAATTGTTTATTCTATTTCCCTTTTTATTTTTAATTACTTTTCTTTTATAAATGTTGTTTTTTTCTTTTATAATGCTCTAATTTGTTAATTATATAAGTACCTGTCGTCGGTTCTTCTGAGTAGCGGAGCCACCTATCACAAGCATATTTTTTGCTTAACAAGTGACTCCAATTACCTAAATTGTAAAAATGTACTCTTTTGTTACTGAAAATAAACATTTTTTTATTTTTTTTTATTGATACGACATCTCAAGGAAAAAAATAAGTCCAGGGAAAGATTACGCAAGTTTGGTAACCCCAGAGACAAAGTTGAATATGTTTTACTACGCACTCGTTGCCGCAAACTCACAAACATATGCGAGAGTAATTATAAACGTAATATGGAATCTAATATATGTAAGGATCTTAAGCAGTTTTGGCGGTATATAAAAGATAAACGGAACGGACGATCATCTATCCCAGCTGTTATGAAAATGAGTTAAAACTGTGCGTCCTCGGGTCCCAAAATTGTAAATCTATTTGCTCAACAATTCTCTTCTGTATATAACAGTAGCAGCCTCAAATCCGTTACAGTTGGTATAGCGACAGAATATTTCAGTACAGGTCTGACAACCACAGAAAAATATATTGTTAAGGTCATAAAACGTACCAATATTCAAAAGAGCGCAGGTCCTGATAATATCCCACCTCTATTTGTAAAGTGTTGCGGGAATGACCTTGTTACTCCTTTAAAAATAATCTTTAATACTTCCATAAAGACAGGCGTTTTCCCGGACGAATGAAAAAAGCTAGAATAGTGCCTGTTTACAAAAAAGGCGACCAAAACGAAGTGAAAAGCTATAGGCCCATTTCCATTCTGTCTTGCTTTTCTAAAATATTTGAATGTCTTATTTATCCGCACGTGTATGACCTAGCAAAGAATAGCTTATCTAGTTTTCAGCACGGTTTCAGGAGGGGACAGTCAGTAGATACAAACCTAGCGTCGACAATTTCAAAAATATCTCTCGAAGTCGACGCGGGGAGGCAAGTTGATACTATATATACCGATTTTACCAGCGCTTTTGATAAGGTTAATCACGCCATTTTATTATCAAAACTAAAAAGCTTTGGGATCAATGGATTATTACTAGATTGGTTTAATTCTTATTTAGCAAAAAGACCTCAGGTGGTTGTTGTCGCTGGATTCGAATCTAAAGTGTATTACGCTCGATCTGGTGTTCCACAAGGCTCCCATCTAGGCCCTATACTTTTCTAATTTTTATTAATGACATTACCACTTCTCTAAGATACAGTGACGCCTCTCTCTTTGCTGATGATCTTAAAATATACAGAACCATAAACAATGTCTCTGATGTAGATCTCTTACAAACAGACTTAAATAGTATAAAACTCTGGTGTGATACTAATGGTATGGAGTTAAACCCTAGCAAATGCTTACACATTCGCTTTACTAAGAAGATTCATGCAATAGACTCGGAATATTTGCTGGATGGTGTAGTTTTGGCTAAGGTTAATGAATTAAAAGATCTGGGAGTAACCGTAGATTCTAAACTAAAACTCTCATGTGGATAACATTGTACAAAAAACAGCTCAAATATTGGGCTTGCTCTAACGGAATTTACAGGGATTTCAACATAAGCAGACACGAATTATTCTTTACAATAAATAGTCTTGTACGTAGCAGACTGGAATTCGCATCTGTAGCATGGAAACCTGTGTACAGTAATTCTTCTCAAAGGATCGAGAACATCCAACGTGCCTTCACGAGACACCTAGCATAATTATATTTCCTCCGGTATATATCATAGGGTGCCATACAACATGCGATTATCTCTCTTAGGCATGACCTCTCTCAAAAATCGTCGTACTTTGATAGACTTACTGTTTCTCCATAAAATCCTAAACCATAAGATCACATGGCCTGAATTCTTATCTTCTATTAACTTAAACGTACCCCGTCGCTACCCTAGACAGGCCATCACAAAAACCTTCATCCCGCCCACTGCTCGTACTAATCTTGGTCTCCATTATCCCCTGGCTAGAATGTGCAGAACCTACAATTGTTTTAACGCGAAGTTTAACATATATATATTTAACACGCTAGAAAATAAATTTAGAAATGATTTGCTGAAACTGCTCAATTGTTGACTACTATTACTATTGCTCACTTTTATTGCTCTTACTTTTATATAAAATTTCTTTTTCATATTTTGATTTAGTTTAAGTTTTCTCTTAATGTTGCCTATATAACGTGAATGCTGTGTATATTTTTAATAGGCAAACATATATACCCACGATTTTATCCATAGTGCTTATAATTGTAACATTTGTATGTATTGCTGTAAGTGTACCTTATAATAAATAAATAAATAAATAAATAAATAAATAAATATACTCTGTCCAGAGTTCCAGCAGCTTCAGTACGACGGAGGCGGCGAGTCCGAAGAGCTCGGCCGCGGTGGACGCGGTGGACGCGCAGCTGCAGCGCCTGAACGCCGCGCTCGCCGGCCGCCTCAGCTCGCAGCGGGCCAAACGTACAAGAGATTCTGTGGGCTACGTGCCGCCACTTGGTAATGATCCTTGGATTATCTATATATTTTAAGTGTACAGAGATTCTTATAGGCGGTATTAGCAGTACATTGTTTTATCGGGGTTAATGGTGCTTTCTTTTTTAATTGGGCCGACAAGGTCCTACAAATATACGGGTAAAGATACCGGTGTATAAAGTGTAATATACCGGTATATTTGACTAATGGATAAAATTTTTGTTTGTTTGATTTGTTTTTTATAAAACATATCTGTTTTTTATAAAAAATTAGAATTAAATCCTGTGTCGCGGGAGACTTTACAAACATTCAAAAAACGAGCGCAAGGAACACCCAGACTCATTACAACTTTTGACTTTTTGGACCACACAAAGAAAAATGGCGAGGCGACTACTTAAAGTACCTTTAAGTGTGTAGGGGTATGTATGTATGTGTGCGTCGAATGTATGTGTGTGCAAGCGTGGTGTATGCAAGGCGAGTCGGCCAGTTGCTGTGCATTGGCCCGACAGAACGCTAGGTCTTGTAATATGTAATTAGAATTAGTTTTATAAAATATATTGTGATTTTTACCTATATATGTATTACCAGTGTGTGTGTTCATAATAAACAAATTATATATTATTAAAGGTGTTATCTGTCGGACCAGTGCCGGTAATTCCCTTGTAGCGTTTTAGGAAGTCTCGCATTATTGCATATCGTGGACACAAGAGTAAAATAAATAGTAGATGCGGGTTCGATTCCCGTGGAATTTATAAGTTAAATAAAATAGGTATACAAACACAAGATCGCCCCAACATTGGTGACCCCGACGAGTGCAATAAGTGTGGGATTTCTAAAGGGCTACATTGGTTAATTAATAAGGGTTAATATAAGTGTAGAATAATAATATAGTGTACGATGTTCCAAGTGCCGAGCCCCGTGAAGCCAAGCAAAAGTGATAATATGAACAGTGACGAGAAGTTGAACACAGGTATGTCGAACTTGAATTCTTGTGAGCTCGCCGCGATAAGTGTACAGTCACGATTGCCAGAATTTTGGGCGGAGATGCCACGACTATGGTTCGCGCAGATAGAGAGCATTCTAGGACCGCAAAAACAGAGCGATGAGGCTAAATACAATTTAGTGGTAGCGAAGCTGGGACGTGATGCGTTACAGCAGGTCAGCGACATTCTGGTAGCGCCACCAGCCACAGAAAAATTTAACGCCATCAAGGAACGACTACTACAGGTATACGAGGAAAGTGCAGAGCGCCAATTTCAGAAGCTAGTGGGTGAAATGGAGCTGGGAACACAAAAACCCTCACAGCTTTTGCGCCGGATGCGGGACCTGGGAAGAAATGCCCAAACATCAGACAAAACGTTACACAGCCTTTGGATCGCGCGGTTACCAGCGTCTGTAAGAGCAGTACTGACGGTCAGCCAGGATCAAAACTTGGAGAACCTGGCAAATATAGCAGACAAGGTTATGGAGAATACACGGAGCGGGGAAATCGCCGAGGTGAGCGGCGCTTATACCAACAACCAGCAGCCCATTCAACCGCCGATGAACGAGATATTAACGCAGATGCACAAGTTGAACTTGGAAGTAGCGTCCCTGCGTGAAGAGGTTGCGCAGCATCGTCGAAGCGCATTCCGTGGCCGTGGAGGTCGTGGAGCTTTCCGGGGACGGTCAAGGTCTAGATCCAGAACACCAGCGGATCCAAACTGGTTGTGCAGGTGGCATTATCGATACCGAGCCAGAGCAACGAAGTGCGAGAAACCCTGTGCATGGAGGTCACCAGCAGTGCCACAGGCGGGAAACTAGACACGGTACGACCTACAGTGGCGGGGGTGATTGTACCGGGTAGTAACCACCGCCTCAGTGTATTTGATAGGGAGAATGGACTAAAATTTCTAGTGGATACAGGAGCGAACGTGTCCGTCATTCCAGTTAGCAGAAAACAAAGATTATTAGGAGCGCATTCGGACTATAAATTATTTGCAGCAAACGGAAGTGAAATAAAAACATACGGCGTAAAGACTTTACAAGTGAACGTAGGTCTCCGACGCTCATATCGTTGGACATTTGTTGTCGCGGAGGTTAGCCAACCCATATTAGGTGCGGATTTCTTGGAACATCATATGCTAATAGTAGATTTAAGTGAGCGCAAATTAATTGATAAGGAAACAAAATTGCTAACGCTAGGTAGTTTAACCCTTTGCGATAATTTATCAATCACCACAGTGGATAGTAATCATCCGTTTAGTGATTTATAGTCAGAATTTTCAGAAATAACTAAGCCTGTCTCATTCAAAAATATGGACTATGACTCTGGTCACGATGTTTTCCATTATATAGAAACCACTGGGCCACCCGTCCATGCTAGAGCGCGACCGTTGCCACCTGACAGGTATCATAAGGTTAAACAGGAATTTAGGTTAATGCAGGAACTAGGTATTTGCAGACCGTCTATGAGTGAATGGTCTAGCCCGCTGCATGTCGTAGCAAAGAAAAATGGAGATATCCGGCCCGTGGGGGACTACAGGCGATTGAACGCCATCACCAAGCCGGACCGCTATCCCGTACCAAGACTGCTCGACTTCAATTACATACTGGCAGGTAAGAAAATCTTTTCAAAGCTTGATATTAATAAAGCGTATCATTTTGTCAAAATTGCACCGGAAGATATAAAAAAGACTGCGGTGATAACACCTTTCGGGCTATTCGAATTCATGAGATTAAATTTTGGGTTGCGAACAGCTAGTCAAAGTTTTCAAAGATTCATAAATAATACTGTACTCGAGGGCTTAGATTTCCTATTCTGCTTTGTCGATGATATAATTATCGCTAGTGATTCCTTGGAGAGTCATAAAACGCACTTACGAAAGGTATTTGAAAGATTTGCAAAATTTGGCATAACCATAAATACATCAAAGTGTGAATTTGGCAAGGAAAGTATCGAATTTTTAGGTTACCAAGTCTCGACCGAAGGCATTCGACCACTCGACCACAAGGTCAAGGCCATAGTAGAATATCCTCGACCGGATAACGTGGAGCAACTTCGTCGATTCTTAGGTATGATCAACTTTTATAGAAATAGCATTCCTCATGCAGCTGAGCACCAATCACTGCTGAATAATTTTTTAAAAGGTGCCAAGAAAAGAGACAAGACAAAAATTTCATGGTCACAGGAATCCGATGAAGCATTCAAGGAATGCAAGAGAAGTCTCAGAGATGCGGTGCTGTTATCACATCCGGTAAGTAATGTACCACTTTCGTTACACACAGACGCATCGGACACATGTGCTGGAGCAGCGCTTAACCAATTGATTGATGGTAAGTGGTTACCGTTAGGATACTTTTCTAAGAAGTTTAGTAAAGCTCAACAAAGGTATTCTACGTATGATAGGGAACTTACAGCCATATTTTTAGCAATGAAACATTTTAGATACATGTATGAGGGAAGAGAATTAATAGTTTTTACCGATCATAAACCAATCTTTGCATTCAACAAAGTCGAGTCAAAAAGCGAAACACCTCGACGTACTAGGCAGTTGCTATATATCAGTGAATTTACAACGGATATCAGGGTCACCAATGTTGGGGCGATCTTGTGTTTGTATACCTATTTTATTTAACTTATAAATTCCACGGGAATCGAACCCGCATCTACTATTTATTTTACTCTTGTGTCCACGATATGCAATAATGCGAGACTTCCTAAAACGCTACAAGGGAATTACCGGCACTGGTCCGACAGATAACACCTTTAATAATATATAATTTGTTTATTATGAACACACACACTGGTAATACATATATAGGTAAAAATCACAATATATTTTATAAAACTAATTCTAATTACATATTACAAGACCTAGCGTTCTGTCGGGCCAATGCACAGCAACTGGCCGACTCGCCTTGCATACACCACGCTTGCACACACATACATTCGACGCACACATACATACATACCCCTACAAGTGTATAGATGGAGTAGATTACCGGTATATATTGGTCGAGTTACCGGTATAATATGCTGATAAAGAGATACCGGTATATACCCATAGAGATATCGGTGTAATACTAAATATATCTGTATATACTGGTAAAGATACCAATAGCTAATGATATTGTAGCCTATTTTCTAAGATAATAAATCTATATCAATCTCTTGCACATAAACTAATTCGATGCAAAAAATCTTGTCAATGCGTTGCTTTGTTACCGCATGAAAAAAGGGTAAATCAAAATACACATTAAAATTAAAGATTTATTTTCAATAAATAAAATGATCGAATGAAAAATCTATTGAAAGCCAATCTTTATAAAAATTTACTTATTTTTGCATTTTAATATTTATTGCTTTCCCAGTTCTTGATTCAGAACCGGCACCTGAATCTCAGCCGAATACTGTCGGGTGGGATGACACCAGACCCGCACAACAAAATGCTGAACCCGAACCCGAACAACCGTCAGTTCAGATTAAACAATTCATGCTCTCTTCTAACGTTGATGTGAGTATGTATATATATAATAGTAACATTACATATCCATTTTTGTCATTCATGATTTCTATTTAACTATTTTTTAATTCTAGACAATGTACTAAATCAAATTTAAGCACACAATCGAAATAAACTACCTTTACTTAGCATTGAAAATGCATATCAAATATTACGTTTTTTTAACACGCTTTTATTAGCTCCTTAGGTACGATAGTATGGATGTAACGGAAACTTTGAATGTGATTTTCATCCCCTTCAAACCGACGGATTGATTTGTAACTTTGCTCACTTATCGAGAACCGATGACAATACAAGAATTTATAAAAATATATAAAAAATAAATAATAGTTAAATAAAACTAAACTAACTACTGTCCTAAAAAGCGTGGGGTGCTTTCTAAGATATTTTTATAACTCCACCCCACGCTTTTCTTTATAGTTGTTTTAATTTATTTATTTTTTCGTTCATAATTGGCTTGCGTTTGACCACAATCTCACCTGTTGTAAAGTGAGCACTTTTGCCTAAAAGATATCTATTAATTCGCGACTTGAAGGCACCCAGATTAAATTTTTCATTGATTGATTGATTGATTCAAGAAACTTGTCTCGTGTCTTACGCTATAGCTTTTACTATACAGGGTGTCCGGTAATTAATGGATAACCTTGAAATGTCTGATAGTAGAACTAAGGGCGTTCAGAAAAATGAATAAAAGTAATAATAAAAAAATAAAATGAAATAAAAATATATTGAAAAGTGCAAGCTATTATATTAGCATAGCATATTTTTGACTGTCTATCTATTAGCATAATTAGTGTTTAATAATAAAACAACAGAAAACCGATTGATTTCATTCATATATGTCCTGTATATTGTTTATCACTTTTCAGAATCGCGACGATATAATATCCATGATCGCGGACTTAGGCGGTTTGGTGTGTGAAGGGGCAGAACTAGACCCCGAAGCGACACACTTACTATGTGCGGCGCCGGGTAGGAGTGAGAAAATGTTGGGGTCTATAGCGGCTGGCCGATGGGTGTTACATCCTTTGTATATTACTAAGAGTCACGCGCAAGGAAGCTTTCTGTCGGTATGTGATATTATTATGTTTTGTTAGTGTAGTTAGTCAACAAGTGCCTTTTTGGTCAAATTTTTTCAGCAGTCTCAGAAAAATATGAATCGGAATTCGGTTTTGAATGATGAGGATAAAAATTCAAGTTCCTCTTGCAAAAATTGCAAAAGTTAAAAACAATTAACTACGAAAAAAATGGGGTTTAGTTTTTTGAAAATATCTCTAAAACTAATTGAGGTTTTCAAATCTATCATCTATCAGATTCAAAAAGAGGAGGCAATTTCCTAATAAAATGCTCGACTCCCGAAATTGTAGGACCAATATTTATAATTTTCCTAGAGGGATGAAAATACGGCCGAAGCCAGAGTACCCGTTTACTCTGGCTTGCGCAAACCACTTTGGACACTTTATCAATAAAAAATATTTAAACATTAAATATAAAATTTAAGAAATGAAAAAATTTAGGAGCCTACTGGACAGATAAATGACCAATAATCCGCCGGAAAACTATTTACCACAATTTTTCAATTAGTTATGCAATAGTTAATTAATATTTTTTTGCTGTTTGAACCTGAACATTGCGAGTGTGATAATTGTTAAACTATAAATTTGAGATTTTCCCTTTCTTAGAGCTATTCTCGAAAGGCTTCAGAACAGACGGCGGTTGGTAAATTAAAAAAAAAAATTTCAATTTTTTATTAACAATTTTCGTAGTTGCGAAATTTAAAACTGATGATTAATTTATAATCATCAAAAATAATATCAAATAATTGGCGTAACGTCCAGGACACTGGCGGGATATTAAAACCGGAAGTTTGCCTTACAAACTTTAAATAATTAGCGACAAAAAATGTTGCGTTTGTTGCCTGTGTTGGAGACTATTAGTACTTTTGTGTATAGTAAAATGTCTCCTCAAGGAGTGTAGGAGATTTTTATAGACATTTTCTGCATTAAATATTAAGTTCTCTGTTGCAAATAACTTTATTGCTTTTAAAACAATGGTTGTAATGTGTGTTTAGACTTAGAATATTATGTATTTGTAGATTACACAAATAATTGTTTAGTGTGAGATTCGATATTGGTCTTAATGGTATTAGTCAGGTAACAGTTTGTTTACTAGCTACTATATTTGTGTAGTTATACGATATACCTACTAGCTGCGCCGACAGACGTCGTCCTATAAAAGAAAAAAAATAAAGAAATAAAACAAATCTAAACCATTTTCGAATCCACCAGAATACAGACAAAAAATTTCATCAATATCGGTCCAGCCGTTTAGGAGGAGTTTATTTAAAAACACACACACAGAAGATTTACATTGTTACGTTCTGGGTTCGACGGATAAGAATATAAAACAATATTACCGACTAAAACACGTTTTATTTTATCACACAATTAAATTTAAAACACGACAAACACTATACTACACTTTTCCACTGTAACTGCTTCAAACTTCGTAGTAGTTTCGCTTCCGTTCGCTTCGATTAACACTTGACCGCTTACGATTGTAAACTGACTCGGTGGTGCGCGTGCGCTCTATTAATACGCGGGTAAAGCGCTTCTGGAGTTTTCCAGAAAACGTCACACACGGCACGCAGCAGCGCGATGATTCGAGAATGTGCCAGCGCTCTCTCCACTCGACTCGTACCGACAAATACGTAGTTCCGTAAGATGTCAATAGATGGTGCTGTAATAAATTATTAGAAGGGACTGCCGAGTGCCGTCAGATGGCACTAGCCATAACAATATACACTGACGGACTCATAAATTGCATCAATATTCAAGACGCCTTTGAAATAAACATTTTAACCAAGTATTCAAACTTTTTATACAAATTTTAATTGAAACCTATAGTTTGGTTTGTTAATTTCATAACAGCGTAGTATCATATCCTTAAGTATATGTTTGTATACTTGAAAGGACCATTCAATATTTTTAAACAAAAACTATAAATGTAACAATAATTTATTTTTAGACAACGGGTCTTACTCGCGATAAAGTGTTTAAAAGGTAATACCTATTGATTGCCCGTTGTCTAACATTATATTAAGTATGTGTACAAATCGCGATAGTCTTAAAACTTTGGATAATTGGTTTTGGTTGGTTTACTGTAAAATAGGTATTTACAATTAAAAATAAGTTGAAGCACGTGTTTTTTTCTTTTTATAAGATGTATTGCCTCCACGTGCCCTTATTACAGATTCTAATCAGTTCCGCATAGATCTGTTTATGATATATGATCGGTGAACAATATGGAGGCCCATTGCTCTTCAGTCCAATTAAGATGTTCACGCGCAAATCTTAAACGAGCTTGTCTGTGAGCTGCAGACAGCTTTGGACCATTTGCTGGTCTAAAAGGAGTGTTGCCGCTTCCTTAAGCCTCCTTCTTATTGTTCGTGAACTCACTTTTACACCACGCACTTAATTCAGCTCTGTTTTGATGTTTACTGACGTGAGGAAACGATTCCGTAAGGAAGTTGAAACAATAAATTGTTTGTCACGACGGGTGGTTGCTCGAGTTCTGCCGGTACCGGGTCTACCTTTGTAAGAACCTGTCTCTACAAACATTCGGTACTCTAGAAACTGTAGACTGGTTTAAATTTAAATTTCTAGCAATCGTTCGTTGATCCAAGCCTTCCCGCACCAATGCCACAACGGCTTGTTCGGACGAAGTATCCATATTTATGGTTACGAAACTTTTGTTGAGTTTAAAATACTAATAATTAATACTATTGGTAACAATAATTTAAATCGCAAATGAAAAAAAAGTAGAAAGAATTAATTACAAACTTTACTTTAATAACACACGAATTTGAGACTATGCATAAATTTAATGTTCCCGGCTATAATTTTATCTTTTACTGCAGTTCTTTTTTTAAATGTTGTTTTTTTGTAAGTTTGCATACTTATCAACAATATTAATTCGAAAGAAATCCTGAACTTTAATGCAGTTTATGAGTCCGTCAGTGTATATAAAGATAAAGATGTTTACATGAATAAAAATATATGACGATTGTTTAACCGCGATCTTCGATGGTTCGATTATTTAGTTGGGTATATTCAGTTTTACATTGAATATATTGTTGATTTGGCCAAGGAATATTTGATAAAGTATTTATTTTTTAATTCCTTTGTAATATAAGAAAGTCGTATACGTGTATAAAGATTTTAAATAAGTGATCGACTGGCAGGAAGAAGAATTCGAGTGGGGCAATTCGAGGGCAACCGGTCTACCAGCACTCAGCGGCGCAGAACGCACTCTAGCTCGCGCAGCGCACCGCTGGCGCTCTTCCCGCGCGGGCGGCGCCGCGGGGCCCTTCGCCGGCGTCGTGGCGCTGCTACACGTGCCCGCGCCGCGCCGCCGCCTGCTACAGCGACTCGTCACTGCTGGGGACGGACACGCGCCCGATGATGAGTTAGTACCCTTATATCAGCACTCAGCGGCGCAGAACGCACTCTAGCGCGGGCGGCGCCGCGGGGCCCTTCGCCGGCGTCGTGGCGCTGCTACACGTGCCCGCGCCGCGCCGCCGCCTGCTACAGCGACTCGTCACTGCTGGGGACGGACACGCGCCCGATGATGAGTTAGTACCCTTATATCAGCACTCAGCGGCGCAGAACGCACTCTAGCGCGGGCGGCGCCGCGGGGCCCTTCGCCGGCGTCGTGGCGCTGCTACACGTGCCCGCGCCGCGCCGCCGCCTGCTACAGCGACTCGTCACTGCTGGGGACGGACACGCGCCCGATGATGAGTTAGTACCCTTATATCAGCACTCAGCGGCGCAGAACGCACTCTAGCGCGGGCGGCGCCGCGGGGCCCTTCGCCGGCGTCGTGGCGCTGCTACACGTGCCCGCGCCGCGCCGCCGCCTGCTACAGCGACTCGTCACTGCTGGGGACGGACACGCGCCCGATGATGAGTTAGTACCCTTATATCAGCACTCAGCGGCGCAGAACGCACTCTAGCGCGGGCGGCGCCGCGGGGCCCTTCGCCGGCGTCGTGGCGCTGCTACACGTGCCCGCGCCGCGCCGCCGCCTGCTACAGCGACTCGTCACTGCTGGGGACGGACACGCGCCCGATGATGAGTTAGTACCCTTATATCAGCACTCAGCGGCGCAGAACGCACTCTAGCGCGGGCGGCGCCGCGGGGCCCTTCGCCGGCGTCGTGGCGCTGCTACACGTGCCCGCGCCGCGCCGCCGCCTGCTACAGCGACTCGTCACTGCTGGGGACGGACACGCGCCCGATGATGAGTTAGTACCCTTATATCAGCACTCAGCGGCGCAGAACGCACTCTAGCGCGGGCGGCGCCGCGGGGCCCTTCGCCGGCGTCGTGGCGCTGCTACACGTGCCCGCGCCGCGCCGCCGCCTGCTACAGCGACTCGTCACTGCTGGGGACGGACACGCGCCCGATGATGAGTTAGTACCCTTATATCAGCACTCAGCGGCGCAGAACGCACTCTAGCGCGGGCGGCGCCGCGGGGCCCTTCGCCGGCGTCGTGGCGCTGCTACACGTGCCCGCGCCGCGCCGCCGCCTGCTACAGCGACTCGTCACTGCTGGGGACGGACACGCGCCCGATGATGAGTTAGTACCCTTATATCAGCACTCAGCGGCGCAGAACGCACTCTAGCGCGGGCGGCGCCGCGGGGCCCTTCGCCGGCGTCGTGGCGCTGCTACACGTGCCCGCGCCGCGCCGCCGCCTGCTACAGCGACTCGTCACTGCTGGGGACGGACACGCGCCCGATGATGAGTTAGTACCCTTATATCAGCACTCAGCGGCGCAGAACGCACTCTAGCGCGGGCGGCGCCGCGGGGCCCTTCGCCGGCGTCGAGTTTTTAGAGACCTTTAAACTATACAACTACCCCTATTTGCCTTCATGACGCAGCAGTAGTGATACGATAGCTGTGCCTGAGGTCTCATGTTCTAATTCCAACAATTGGAACTTTAATTTGTGTAATCCACGAATGGTTGTTCCAAGTATAGATATGTTTTGTCTGTTGTTTGAATATTCGTTAAGTTCCCCGCGATACAAGAAAAATTACAAGAGCGGAAATTGTCCTTTAAAAAGAAAATATTACCAATATGTAACTAATATAATACAAACTATTCCAGACCGCCATACACGAACGACAACATCACAGTATGCTTCGCTGACATCAAGAGATACCCACTATCGGACCGCGACACCGCTTGGCTCATCTCTAAGAGAATACCGGTGTGCGCCCCCGTGCTACTAAGCGCTTACCTTACAGACGACCCGCCGCCGAAACCCGACGACCACTGCTTACCGCAATTTAGACCTTAACGCGTACTGAATATGATGGAAATTGGATTGGCAAAGGAAGGCCGTTGTGTGTACTGCAAAGGGGAACTTGTCAGGAGACTTGCTTGTCAGCCTCAATGAGGAGTACACGAGAGGATCACTCGTTTATATCCCGAAGGGGTTAACACAAATGTATAATAACTATGTTAGCCAGTTATGTTTAGTATAGAGGCTCATTGCCTTCTGGCCGTAGTACCAGACGTTACTATTGAGAATTTTCTTTCAGAAATACCGAAATCAAACTTGGAACTTTACGATAAGCAACGTAAACGCAATCTTATGGCATTGTTCCAGTGAGTAAAAGAGGGCTTGTATTATCCATGATGTGAATTGATTTTGCTATTTGATAACATATTGTAAAATATTAGTGTCAATGAGAAACTCACAAAACTCTACTTCGACTTTGAATGCAGGTCTGGCCAGAAAGAGTTATTGCGTTTTCCTTGAATACATTATAAATAGCAGTCCGGTGTTAGAAAGTTGGCGATGTTGCATAGACTAAGTTACGGTCACGACGACTATCTTATCGATGATCATTTGCGCAGGAGTTTATAGTGCACAGGTTGTGAGCAAACTCAAGTAGAATGCTCTTGTGTTTTCCCCATAATTATTCTCTCATACTCATAGTCCGATAAGACCGACATAACCAGCTTTGTATGTTATGTGAGTCAAGGTCAATAAACAATACCAACAACTGCCTGACTCCGGGCTACGATTAAGAATTTCATGATAATAAATATAACGTTCCTTTGTTATCCCGAACCGGGATTTCAACCGGAGACCTTATCAACATCAGTCGCTTTTACCGCCTCTGGGGCAGATAAGATTTTTAAATTGTAAAAATAATCAATAAGCAGCACTTAAACCTATGACTTCGACCGTGCGGCCGCTTACACAAAACAGTTTAGGAATGATTTTATGATTAAAATAAATAGCTTAGTTAGTCGATATAGTTTTATTTATTAGTCATATTTGTATTGTTATTTGACTGAAATGTATAATTGTATATTATTAGTTATAGTGAATTATTTTGTGACAATAATACGTTGGATATGAATAATTTTGTTTTATTTTTGTTTACATCAATATTACTCTTTGTTCAATTTCCAAATATAACTGGCATTTTTTACATAAAAGTATGCAACTCCCGCACTTGGACTTTAAAAACTTACAAGTAATGGACACAACGTACACCAAAACGCAGAGCAACCATTGGTGACACGGGTTCAGCGTGGCGGCAGCGGCAAAGCGCCGGCAGCGCCATCCATGTCTCTAACACAAGCTTCTCATAGCGGCTTCTCAAGGCGCTCATAGCCAGTTGCACTCACTGATCGGTAAACCATTAGCGAGGTTAAGCTACGTTGGGTAAGGTCAGTCTGTAGATGGGTGACCGCTTAGTGGTATTTTATCTGAGCGTCCCCGTGCTTCGGAGGGCACGTAAAAAGTTTGTCCCGGTTGTTGCCAAATTGACAGCAGTCGTTAAGCCATGTCAGAGGACTACGGGCGGCTTGAACAACTCTTGACAACAGGTCGGCCACTAACCACACGAAAAGAAGAAGAAGAAGCCAAGGTGGCAATACCTATGATGTTTTGCAAAGGCATCATTGATTGATGATTTCTGCCCTGCTCCCGTGACTTGTAGCGTGATAATAATAATAAAGTAGTAGTAGTTTCAGAGTTTATTGATAACAAACAAACAAGAAATATTTTTTTTTATAATATGAGTATAGTTTTTTTTTTAGATAACCAGAGATTTGGTTTACAAATGACTAGCATTATTTTTAACCTCTGTTAGCAGTGGTTTCGTCGGTAGTGCCACGGGTGGAATCCCAACGACCTCTTTCTCGCAAGTTCAGTGCTCTAACCATTGAGCCACCGATGCTTTTAGTAGAGAATTTAGCTAATCATATTTCTTGATCATAACTTTAATACTTCTGCTGTCATCCTGGGGATAGTCCAGTCCCGCTTCAGCCAAATCTTTTAAGGTTAGAGTAAGTGCAGTGGAGAAGCCGGCTCGTTCTGCGCTTATTTGAGAGGCGACGCCTGTGAAAACTGTGCTTGTGCCTTTAACGCCGTGATGGAGAGCCAAGGGCTTTCTGTAAACAAATATAAACAATTATATTATATACCTACAGGAAATAAGCATAGCATACGTAATGTTTTTCTACCGGTCCCAAAATGAAAACGGTTTAACAAAGTCACTCGCAAAACATTTGGAGCGTTTTTAATATAAAATAATATAATATTCTATCACATACACACAACACCATCTAGCCCAAACTAAGCAGAGTTCGTACTATAGGTACTAGACCATAGATCCATTGATAAACATATATATACTTTTTTTTTTGTAAATATTTATATTATACATAGAAACACCCAGACTAAAACAAACATCTATGTTCATGCACACAAATGTTTGACTTGTGTGGGAATCGAACCCACTAACCACTACGCCATCGAGGCCGAAATTTTAAGTTTTTTTTTTCATGTGAACTGTTGCCATATCTATTGCACTACTTATTAGTTTGAATACTTAAGATATGTGCAGATGAATAACACAAAAGTATGGGCACCAGGTTTTAGACTACACAGGTAACTTATAGTGGCTTGCCTGTAAAGCAAATATAAGGTAATGAAAGGGTTTTTAAATGAAGATCTAAGTTGGTTGTAAATAATGCTTTCTATGGTTGATTAAAAAGATATGTTACCAAATTATAGCAGTATTTTATTTCTACATGTAAAACTTCGTTTCAATACTATTCTATCTATCTCTCTCTAACTTTTTCCTATTGTTATTTTACAAAAATACAGCACACTCGAACTAGCCATAACCCTGGAGTCAAGGTAGGTATATAAAAATATATTAATGGATAATTTTTATTTATATGTAGGTATATATGTATATTCTAGACATTGGGGATTACAATGGCAAGGTCGCCAATTAAACATTTGCACAGCTGGTTTTGATTACTTTCCAGTTTTATATTATTTTAACTTTAAGCATGATAAAGTTATATGTTTTTTGGAAAAGGTATTAAGTTTTGTAAAAAGTGGTTAAACAAAAGTAGTTAAATACCTATGATGTAAAGAAGACACGGGTAAAAGGTTATTAGTATTTATCATTTAACCCTGTATATTATTACATTTCGATTGAATAATATACCTCTATATATTACACATATACAGGGTGTCCGGTAATTAATGGATAACCTAGAAATGTCTTATAGTGAAACTGATGGGCGTTCAGAAAAAAATATAAAACAAATCTATCCTAACTATGTACTACCTGAGATATGTTTATTTTTAAATTACCATGTATAGCTTTCTTGTATACTACGACCATAAATGAATGAAATCCATCGGTTTTTTGTTGTTTTATTATTAAAAACTAATTATGCTAATAGATAGACAGTCAAAAGTATGCTATGCTTATATAGCTTGCACTTTTTAATATTTTTTTTTTTCCTTTTTTTATTTTTTTTTTCTGAACGGCATTCAGTTCTACTATAAGACATTTCAAGTTTATCCATTAATTACCGGACACCCTGTATATTATTATAGTATACCTCTATATCTATACTAATATTATAAAGCTGAAGAGTTTGTTTGTTTGTTTGAACGCGCTAATCTCAGGAACTACTGGTTCGAATTGAAAAATTATTTTAGTGTTGGATAGCCTATTTATCGAGAAAGGCTATAGGCTATATAACATCACGCTACGACCCACGGGGGCGGCGCAGTGACGATAAACGTGGGTGAAACCGCGGGCACATCTAGTATTATATACCTATATATTATTATAATATACCTCGCAGCTAATATCTTAGAGCCAAGCTTTGCTCCGCGGTATTCTCGTAGCACAACCAACCCAAAAGCGTACAGCACTTTGTCAATGCCCATCAGTTTGAAGGGGTCCAGTCTGTCTTCACACAGTTTCAATGCTCCAAACACGTTCTTCCAGGCCTTGCCTTCGATCTGAAACATTTTATAATTATAAAAACAAACTCATTACTGTATTTATCCAAAGGGGTCGGCGGAGGTGTATTACACCCACATATCGTCAGCTAGTATGAAAACTTAGTTAAATAGTTTCATTGTGGATATGTAGGTATATCCTATTTACGTCCTAACTAAATACTTAATATTATAATAATAATATAATAATATTCTACCACATACACACAACACTATCTAGCCCAAACTAAGCAGAGCTTGTACTATGGGTACTAGACAATGAATAAACATACATATATACTTTTTTTGTAAATACATACATATTACATAGAAACACTCAGACCAAGACAAACATCCATGTTCATGCGCACAAATGTTCGACTTGTGCGGGAATCGAACCCGCGACCTTAGGCGCGGCAGTCGGTTACACTAACCACTACGCCATCGAGGCCAACTATTATAAATGCAAATGTCTGTGAGTTTGTTACGCTTTTACGCCTTAACTTCTCGACCGATCATAACAGAAAATGACATAGTGACAACCCAACCTAACTTTATGCGAGCGAAGGCACGAGCCAAATCTAGTTAATCCTTACTAATATTATAAACGCGAAAGTTTGTATGGATGTATGGATGTTTGTTACTCTTTCACGCAAAAACTACTGTACCTATTGCGATGAAACTTGGTATGTAGATAGCTGGAGACCTGGATTCACACATAGGCTACTTTTCATCCCGATATTCCCACGGAAATGGGATTTACGCGGGTGAAACCGTGGGAAAAAACTAGTAGTAAATATAGCATCACGCTATGAGCCATGGAAGCGGCGCGGTAATTATAAACGAGAAAGAAACCGCGGGGGACAATTTATAATTTATATATCGCAAGGGACTTTACAAACATCAAACATTGAATCAAGGAACACAAAGAATCTAGAATCGTTTATTTTTTGTGTAGTATAGGAATCGAATCCAAAACACTCTCACGCATAGGCCATAGCGTGTCTACTACTTACTACGCTAAGCGTTCAAATCTGCGTAACATGATTGATAATAATGTAATTGCATATAAAATAGACATTATAAATAATGTAGGTATATATATATATATATATATTAATAAGTACCTACGTGAAGTAAAAACTTTGTACCCCTTTTTACAAGAATTGCCCGGACGAAGGCGAATGAAATTTGGCACAGTTAAAGTTTATACGGAGAAGGAGTGGCGAATCCTAATATTTTGATAAAATATGCATTCGAAATACATTAAATTAATAAAAATATACTACACGCACTTAACTATGCATTTGACACAAGCAGTCGAATCGTGTTCGTAGTATTTCGGCATTGTTCGGCTGATGTCGTAGAATTCTTCGTAACTATGGTTACATATGTATGTGGAGTAGGTGACTAAATGAAATGTGATTATAAGGGTACAGTTATAGACAACAAAACCTTAATAATCGAATACAATAAAACCTTAAAAATCGGTTGAATTTCGACCACTTGGCAACCGCTATCAACGAAACGATTTATAGACGTTATCAACTGTGTGATGTAAATGTCAAAGTTGAGTGCGCCGGTCCCGTGATGTGTGACGCCCTCATTTATAATAAGATGATATTAGTAATACATCGGCATCAATCAAAGTGAAACCTATACCTACGTTACGAAGATAAACAGACGGACAAAGGTTGTTTAAAAAATCTATGCATGATCTTATCTCGGGGCGAAGGGGTTTAAAGCTATATTTGTCTTTATTAAGTAGGTACTAGATGTGCCCGCGGTTTCACTTGCGTTTATGATTATTGCGCAGCTCCTGTGGATTATAGCGTGATCTTATATCGCCTATAACCTTCCTCGATAAACAGGCTAGCCAACACTAAAATAATTTTTCAATTCGGACCAGTAGTTCCTGAGATTAGCGCGTTCAAGCAAACAAACAAACAAACTCTTCAGCTTTATAATATTAGTATATATAGGTATTAATCAACTGAAATTTCACAAACATTTTGGACTTTCTCTTCCGAGAAAGAATTAAAAGCTGCTTCAAAAACTGGGGACCTAAGCAGGTGAAGAGGATGCACCAGAAGACGCAGCAGGGGTAAGCCTCTGACAAGGTAGACTCACGACCTGGTAAGGGTTGCGGGAAGCGGATGTCCAAAGACCGGTCTGTGTGAAAAAACTTGAGGGAGGCTTATGTCCAGCAGTGGACGTCTTTTGGCTGCGAAGATGATAATGAAATATATTAATCTGCATCTATAATAAGAAGCTCCCGTTTAATGAGTAGATCAAGTATTTGATGCAAAAGACGTTTTAGAGGATTGATCGTCATGGCACGCATTTTATGGAGGTTCCTCTCCTTGGAGCCCTGAGCTCTGTTAGCAAGGTCCCTGTGTTTATTACATTTATAAAAGTTTATTTTATAATTTTTATTTACTAATGTAATCAATGTATGTTATTAGGTTAATTAAGGTCATACTAATATATTATCTATACTCATATTATAAAATACCTACACTAATTTTACCTACCTATGTATTTAATGAGAATACATGTCTTAT
Source organism: Catocala nupta (assembly GCA_963675205.1). Taxonomy (NCBI): domain Eukaryota; kingdom Metazoa; phylum Arthropoda; class Insecta; order Lepidoptera; family Erebidae; genus Catocala; species Catocala nupta. The sequence continues at coordinate 5,418,144 of OY776079.1, read as the reverse complement.
AAATGCGAATGTTAGTTAATTTGTTATGACTACGAGACCGACTATCATACAATTTTGCATACACATTGTTAGGGGTACACACAGCGACACATCAACCTAGACTGTTTGGTTTTTGAACTATTAGAAGTTGAACGCTGCGAATCGTGCGAGAGAGTGCGTTATATTTTTGTTATTTTGTCTCATTCACGCTGTACGGGACGCTACGCTCTATCCTTACCATTACATCGACACCACTATGCACTGTCCCTTTCCGACAATTCTCTATTTTGTATGTAGCGTAGTTATGCGTATATAGGGTGTCTAACTTGATGTGTAGCCGTGTGTACAGAAAAGAGTGATACCTTTCACCCAGAAAAATAGTACTGCCCTCTTAGAATATTTATTGAAAATTATCTACATTAACGCTGGCGAAATGTAGTAGATTATACATCAAACAATACCTAAGTACTTACAACATCATGCGACTCTTCTCCTTCACAAATAACCAAACATACATTCAGTGCTACCAGTTTACTCTGCCCGTCCTTCTCTTCATAGCAACCTAGAGACATTCGCTGAGCGATGTAGTGCCTCCAGAAGTCTCTCATACTGCACATACTGACTGGATCGTTCACGAAATCTGAAAGAACAGAAGAATAGTACTTATAGGTATAATGTAGTGGCTTATACAGGATGTCCGGTAATTAATGGATAACCTGAAAATGTCTTATAGTGGAACCAACGGCCGTGCAGAAAAAAAAGAAAAATAATCTTTCCTAACTACTACCTGAGATATGTGTTTCTTTTTTAATTACCATGTATAACTTTCTTGTAGGTATACTACGACCATAAATGAATGAAATCCATTGGTTTTTTGTTGTTCTATTATTAAAAACTAATTATGCTAATAGATAGACAGTCAAAAGTATGCTATGCTATATAGCTTGCACTTTTTAATTTTTTTTTAAATTTTTTATTATTTTTCTGTTCATTTTTCTGAACGGCCTTCAGTTCTACTATAAGACATTTCAAGGTTATCCATTAATTACCGGACACCCTGTATATAATTCATAACCGGTATTAAAACGAATATGCATAATGTTTAGCTTTGATGCTTGACGTCTCGACCACGTTACACCGGCTGTAGATGCTACCTCAGTCAGCTTGTGACCACGGCCGGTGTGAACATTATGCATGATCGTGTTAAAACCCGTTACGAATTATGTACATCAAGCAATATGAAAGCTTAAAAGTTATTAGAATATAGGTCTATTAATTAATATATAGCTTACAAAGTTACTATAATAGCGAAAGCAAAAGGCGTTAGTATTACCTTATGCTTAGCGCCCAAAGAAGATTGCTCAGAGCTGGTTTTCAGTTTAACCCTTAACTCCAGTGTACAAGACAAGAATAAATAAAATACTGGCGAAGTGATCCTGACACTTTGTTCTATATACGTATAGCCACCGCACGTATGCAGCCCTGAACCGCACACGCACGACACCACAAGCGCCATTTGCGTGGAAAACGGCTTCTTCCGACGTTAGCATAAACTAAACTTATTTTTGATTCGTCGAATATAAGGCTCACTATCTATACCCATCACTATCCTCAACCTCCCAAGTGGTGACCCCGAACAATAACATCAACAAGCAAGAAACCTGAAGCTCTGCCCATCGGCAACAAGAAAATTCAAAACCAAGTAAACCACTATGAAACAGTTATCTCACACAGCGCAATCATCAAGCCCATCACCAACATTTTTTTTTCTTTTTTTTTAACGTCCGTGGTATGCTTTTACGCACCTTCCGCGCCCGGGCGAGGCGCGGGTGTGTGGTGCTCGAGCCAGAGAAGCCGGCTCCATACCCACTAAACCCCTGACGACGTTCCTCCAGTACCTAGTGTCGGTGCCAAGGGGTTCGCGCTAGCATTCGCCGCGACACCGACAGGTCTTAGCCCGCCGAGTAACTAGGCGGGCCCCAGCTCTTTGGGGGAGGACCAGATGGTACAGCCCTCCCCTCCACTGAGGGGGGCGCGCGGAACGCTTACGCCCCTCCCTCGGGCCTGTGCTGCTCGGGCGGCCGACTAGCCAAGTCAACCACCCGCAGGCTGCCCCCTAGGGTGGCTGGAGGTCTGCGCGCGTCCTACGGCGGCGCTCTGGATGTCTCCTGCGGTTTGGGTGGGGAGAGACCACCTCTCTCTCCCGTTCCGCCGCCTCCTTCGCGGACATCACTGCCTCGCAGAAGGCGACGGCGGCCTCCCATGCACCCTCGCTCCGGACCATGGACAGAACCATTTCCGGCAGCGAGAGGATTTGGTCACCCAGTGCCCCGGTTAACGACCGGCGCTGCTCTTCCCAAGCCGGGCACTCCACGAGTGTGTATAACGCCGTATCCTCGGGGCCGTCACCGCAGTGGTGACAACAATACGTCTCCTCCCGGCCTATACGACACAAGTACCTCCCGAAGCATCCATGCCCGGTGAGGACCTGTGTCAGCCGGAAGGTCAGGGCGCCATGGCGCCGCTCCAGCCACTCCTCCAAGATCGGGCTTACCGCCGCTATTGTGGCGTGCCCTGCACTCGGTCGCGCAAGCCGTTCTCCCCAGTCCGCCCTTAGGACGTCGCGGAGCTCCGACCGCCGCGCCTCCACCTCTCTCGGCAACGGCCGAAAGCCCCGCTCTAGAGCCTCCCCGCGCCACTGGTAGAGCGACGCAAGAAGTCTGGCCTCCAGGTCCCAGGGCGGTGATCCGGCCAGGAGGCTTGCCGCCTCAAAGGAGATCGTGCGGTACCCTCTCGCGACCCTGACGGCCATCACCCTCTGCGGCCTCCGCAGCAGGGCGCCGTTACGAGCCGTCAGGTTATGACCCCAAATGGGGCTCCCGTATAGGGCCATCGCCCGCACGACCCCCATAAAGAGCCTCCTGCAGGAGGCGTTTGGTCGCTCCAGATTGGGTAGCAGCCGCGACAACCCTGCGGCCGACGGTGACGAGGGTGACGTTTTGGTGACCGAGGGCGTCGGCCCAAATGGCCATTGATCGCACTACCCCCAAATAGAGGCGGCGGCAGACGACACTAGGCCCCCCGATATTCGGCAGCAGAGAGCTAAGCGCTCCCGCCGCCGACATCAGCCGGGGTGCTAGGTGACTAAAATGGACGCGAAAGTTCCAGCGACCGTCGAGGTGGAGCTGTGCTGAGCGGTGGCTGCACCCTGATGCTGACCCCTCCAACGATGATGTGGGCATCTGGTGGCGGCGCCCGCCGAGGCCCGTGAAATAGCAGGGCCTCGGATTTTTCCAGCGCCACCTCCAGTCCCAACATCCTAATCCTGCTGACAACCAGGGCCACTCCAGCCGTGCCAAGACGGGCAGCTGCCCCGTAATCCTCTCCCCGGGCCGTAACCAGCGTGTCGTCGTAACAAGTTACGTCGACGCCCAGGGATCTGTTATTAAACTTTTTTTTTTCCGGCTAAGTCCTCTTGGACTACCTCCACCTGGGGAAAGGCGGAGGGCGTGCCGGACTCTTACCGGCTAAAACCACCTCGGTGTCTCCTCGCACGTACGCGCGGGGCCGCGGGAATCCAGATTCTTCCGCAACCATAACCTAACCTACATTTACACAAGCGAAGCCGCAGACAAAATCTTGTATATTACATGTAGTGTTACGACGGTAGATATATTGCAGTTAATGGCATGTTTTTGCTATAAATAATTTTTACAATAAATAACTCGAAGCAAATACTCCTTAATAGAATAAAATTACTTACTGTTTAGAACACAAAGCGTTTCGTCAGGACATAGATTCTCCAACAAAATATTGAGAGCCACTTCATCATCCTCCGGGAGAAGATCACGGATGACCCAGTTGACGCCGTTGGCTTCCCACGAGTCCCACACGTGGGGGCAGGATGAGTCCCACACTCTTTTGAAACCCATACTCTGAAAGGATAACATTTTATTCAATGATTAGAATTTATTCCACGGGAGCAGTACTTTTTCCCTGGATGTAAGGTATCTTCTATCCTTTTCTATACCCCTGACAACGTGTATGCGAAATTTCATCATGATCGATCAGGTATATAAGTCGTGGAAGCACGAGCAAGTAAAAAATAAAGAAACTCACATTTGCATTTGGAATACTAGCTGCGCCCCGCAGTTTTACACGCGTAAGTACCGATACCGTGGGAATAAAGGGATAAAAATAGCCTATATATTAATCCAGGTCTTCAGCTATCTACATACTAAGTTTTATCGCAATCGGTTCAGTAGTTTTTGCGCGAAAGAGTAATAAACATCCATCTTCACAAACTTTCACATTTATAATATTTTTACGTGCTAGGTTCGAGATTTAGGAATGTAAACAATATTACCGACTAATAACTTTTAAACTTTCGCGTTGCATGATATATATGTATATAATATGTCACGGGTATTAACGCGATCATGCATAATGTTTACCTTTTATATGCTTGACGTTTCAACCAGGTTACACCGGCCGCGGTCACAAGCTGACTGGTGCTGCGATATCATGTCTTCGTTTGTGAGGCAGAAGGATCTTGATTCACCCTCACTTTTAGCATATTTTTGTTTGTCCATGTACCGTCACAAACTACACTCACGGTATCCCTATTACGAATGCTAGCCGACGTGTCCGTATTCTGTTAATTACCTGACTGTACAAAACAGCGAAGCTGCGTATTATTAATCACGGGATTCCATGTCGGGGATAATTTAAAACCATATTCCTTTTCTTTTCCTTCCTTAGTTTTTTGATTTCAATACCCGCCTAAGTATATGCCTTATGTAAAAGGAATTACGGATAAGATCGGAACGGTGCACGGTGTTAAAGAAATGTTCTATCGGGAAGATGGTTTTAAATTATCCGCGACGTGGAATCCCGTGATTAATAATACGCAACTTCGCTGCTTTGCACAGTAATTATACATACGTATGTTATTATTATACATGAATTTACTCGGCTCATTTGTCGGCTGTCACTCGGAGCGGCAGCATCTTCCAAGGCCCGTGAGACTATCGTTTTTCTATTGTTCACTATAATTGCTCATTATTGTTTGATCATATTTGCAAGTGATTGTTACTTTGTTCATATAAAATCAACAGTTTTACAATTAAAATGTTGTTTATTGAATAAACCAATAATTAGTGTAAAACTGCAGTGTGTTGTGTTTTTTTTTTGATAATATTCCCTTCTGGTTGCTAATAATATATCTTATCTTGTGTGGGGGCCAGTCAGTACAGACCGGCGACACTTCGACCCAGTGGGATCTTTTGTGTCGACTTCCCCAATACCGACTGCCATAGATGTTCATGGCAGCCGGGACCGACGGCTTAACGTGCTCTCCGAGGCACGGAGCAGGCGATAATTGTCAATCAATACGCACATAATTTCGAAAAGTCATATAACTTCCGAAAGTCAGAGGTGCGCGACGTGGGTTCGAACCCGAGACCCTCTGCATTGCAGTCTGTTGGTCTCCCCACTGAGCTATCGCTGCTCTTTTTGCTAATAATATAACATAACAACATATTATATACCATATTAGTTAGGAACTTAATTTAGAACATAACTGTAATATCTATACTAATATTATAAAGCTGAAGAGTTTGTTTGTTTGAACGTGCTAATCTCAGGAACTACTAGTTCGAATTGAAAAATTATTTTATTGTTGGTTTGCCTATTTATCGAGGAAGGGGGGGCCCAGGGGGCGGCACAGTAACAATAAACGCGGGTGAAACCGCGGGCAAATCTAGTGTATTTATATTCAAACCTAGTTGTACTTTGTTCTGTTTTGTGTACCTAAAAATAAATAACTATTCAGTTGCCTCAGTGGTAGTAATTACGCTGCTGTGCTTGAGGTTTTGGGTTCGATTCCCGGATCGATGTAAGTACTAGTTTTCAATACCTTCTTAGCAGCAACACGAGGCTAGAACTGTGCTCAGTAACCAGCAATAGGCTTGTCAGAGGGTCACACTTTTGCTGCTACTGAAACTTCTTGACAGAAACTTACAGCCTGGCATACATATATCTTTAGTTACTGTCACTGTCTCTTGTCTCATCGTCGTTCTAAAATATTTCTAAACTGGCCCAGATCGGAGTAATAGGACGAACATGCCCCTAGAGATTTTCCGTTTGACTGTTCTAATTACATACCTACGACTTATCTTTATCTTTAAAAATAATAGTTCAAAAAACTAAAAAACGCGCTTTAATAAAAAAATACAAATTAAAAAAAAGTAGAAAATAATTTAATAATTTTATTGTAAAAAAGCGTGGGGTGCTTTCGAAGATATTTTGATAACCCCCACCCCACGCTTTGAAGGGGGTCAAAATCATGTTCAAAGTTACATACATATTAACATACATACTAAGAATATACGTATGAAGCTAATAAAAACGTGTTAAAAAGACAACGCACGAGGTATCAATCTTATGTCGCGGGAAACTTAACAAATAACCAAACATCGGACACAGAACATCTAGGCACGGAACAACCATTTGTGGATCATACAAATGTTTGTCCCGTGTGGGATTCGAATCCACAATACTCGGCGTAATGCTAACGGCGAGGCGACCAATTAAACTACTACGTCATCTATGACGACATATACTTTTCGTAATAGTACGTACTTATATAAGTCAGAGGTTCCTAAACTTTTAAGAGAACGGCACTCTCACCAAATATCTTTTATTTTATGGAACCCCATATCAAATGATTACAAATCAAAGACACTGTAATTTAAATAAGAACAAAAACTTAACTTCACCTCACATATTTTGCGCTATTTCAAAATAATATTTGGTATTATTTAATTGGCAAAAAAAATGATTTCGTGGAACTCTAGTGACTTTTCAAAGGAACCCCTAGGTTCCGCGGAACCCAGTTTAGAAATCGCTGATATAAGTACTAGCTGTCCTGACAGACGTTGTCCAGCACGGGCGAAAAAAAAAACACAAAAAAAACCAAATCTGAACCATCCTCGAATCCACATGAACACACACAAAAAAATTCATTCACATCGGTCCAGCCGTTTAGGAGGAGTTCACTGTCAACAAATGTAAATTACAGAAGAATTATATATATAAAGATAAGTAGGTATACTTACGAACTGTTTATTACATACTTAACAACATGATATGGACTTTAACAAAACACAAAGAAACCTTATTATAAACGCCAAGTGTTATACAATGAACGATTTAGCATTGAAAACACATAAAACTTGTTTTAAGTGTACTTAAGGGCGTCACACACGGCGAAGATACTATAATATTTTATGTTTAGATAAAATATCGCTCACTATACATTTTGTATGAACTATCACAAACGGCTAAGATACTATAATATTTTCATATTACACATTTTAAGCTATCGAGCGATATGGACATTTAATGTTAAGATGCCGAGCGATGCAAAGATGTCATCTTAACATGCTAAATATACAGGCTATCCGGTAATTAATGGATTACCTTGAAATGTCTTATAGTAGAACTGAAGGCCGTTCAGAAAAAGGAAAAATATAAAAATAAGACAATAAAAATGTAATATATATATTAAAAAGTGCAAGCTATATTAGCATAGCATACTTTTGACTGTCTATCTATTAGCATAATTAGTGTTTAAGAATAAAACAACAAAAACCGATGGATTTCATTCATTTATGGTCGTAGTATACAAGAAAGTTATACATGGTAATTAAAACAAAACCACGTATCTCAGGTAGTAGTTAGGATAGATTTTTTTTCATATTTTTTTCTGAACGGCCATCAGTTCCACTATAAGACATTTTCAGGTTATCCATTCATTATCGGACAACCTGTATGTTAATATGCTATCTTAAAATACAAAATATATCGCAAGATCCTTAACAGAGTGTGCACAATATTCGATGTAAAATGGAACGGAAGATATTAATTTTACTTATTCCACAACCTTTTCTCTTAGTTTTTGTTGTTGATTTTTTATCACTTTGGTAATCAATCACACAATATTGAACAAAAATTAATGATGAGCTGATGATACTTAACTTATGCAGATATATTAGTTAAGACAGCAAGCAATCGGACTCTAAAATATTTCTTTCTACACCCTGTGACGATGGTAAAAGTGCAAATAGACGATCGAACATGGTGCGGCCGAACCACGAATACGATCCGCTGTCGAACCATTTCCGATCGTGTGGCGCACAGTGCGTCGAACATTTTTATTATTAATACTAGTACGGTGATTCGACATCGAACTTGGTACGGTACCGAAAATATATCACGGTCCGCTGTGCGGTGCGGTGGTGTGGCGTGTCGAGCGCACCGTACCAGTTGGTTCGATCGCACAAGTTCGATCGCACAAGTTCGATCGTCTATTAAGGGTCGACAGTTTTCGTTGTAGAATGCGGGGTGCGGGGCGTGTTTCACTCACTCCCACTCGCTCATTCATTGTATTGTAGCGTAGACGTTTGCGATTTTTTATTATTATTTGGTTTCTTGATATCACCTTGAATCAAATTATGAATAGAGAGAAAGCTTTCTTTTTCACTTTTTAAAATATATTTGAAACATTTGATGAAAGGTCTTCGTAAAGATTAAATTCACCGCGGTCTTTCCTAAACTTAATATGACTTTCGGTCCAAATTGTTCGGCAATTGCATGCGGCAGAAATTTTCAAGTCAAATTCGAAGTCAGAATCATCATCCGATGAGCTATCTAATAAATCTAATAATAAGGCCGTATTATTCATATTAGATTATCCTGTATATAGATTGTGGTGAAATATGACGTGTGACCCCTAAATGAATGATTCGAGCTGATATATTATCGTAACTTAAACAGTGTGTGATACCTTAAGATACTATAATATTTTATATCCAAGAATCTTAACATAAAATATAATAGTATCTTCGCCGTGTGTGACGCCCTTTATATTATAACTATAAATAACTTAAGATATCGTAAATCAATCTTAAACAGTACCAAGTGTAGTGTCCGTGACATTGAACGAAGTAGGTACACTCCGCGATTTAATATTATGCACAACATCGGTGATACTACTAAACAGAATCAGATGGCCTTATATCTTAATAAAATTTATTAAAATAGGGATCTATCCTTTCTCAGTGTAATTAATATCAGAAATAGAACTCTTTAAATTAATATAAACGTTTAAATTTAACTTAATTTGCGCTTCATTTCACATTTGAAATTATTAGACGTAGATCGGCACTATTTATTTTTATTACAAAGATTGGCCCTCAGACGTAATTTAGACTTTGCGTTGAACTCCAAGCTACTAAAATCCTTTCAGCATCTTTTGAGTTCTGTTATGACTTATGACAGTTATGACGCAAAAATAAGTCGACAAATATTTTAACAATATTTATAGGTATTTGTGTTCAGTCGCTTTTAAATACACGATCCCAGTTACTTTCAAAAGTATCTTGAATGTTCAAGCACAGACTAGTTACAGTTTCATAAGTACTATTGATAAATTAATTGGAAACACTTACTGTTATCTATGACGTGAAATAAATATTGTATAATAAAATTCACTATTGAGACATGTCTACTCTTGTTCACGTTAGCTTGAGAAATAGCGATGAGTATTACTCAACCATGTTTGCATTTCACGGCGTGTAAGACTTAAGTACGTAATATGTGTCTTGTACCTCTCAATCATAGTTTAAAGTATAGATAAGAGTTTAAAGTTTTTACCACGGTAATGTTATCTAACAGTATTGTATCTTCATACAAACGGTCGCAACGCGAGTCATACCTACACGCCTCGAGACATATATACATTCGGTACACAACCAGTCGCGAATGCGCAGTGACGAACGGACGGTGGGATGGTTTTGTCAGCAGTAACCGTGCAGTTTGTAAATATTTGATTGAAACAAGCACAAGTACTTACATAATAATTATGGCAAAGTGCAATTCGAAAAAAAGTATTTTGATTCAACTTGTTACTCGAATGCGGATTCTTTTATACTATTAAATATAACAGTAAAGCTTTTCGTACGTCTCAGTCGAGGCGCAAATATTTTTAAGTCTCAAAATATAAGGTTGTTTTTTTGATGAATCTACTTATCAAAAAACACGACATGATTTTTATTGGACACTTCCTATTTCAATTACAAAAAAATCTTTTTTTTAATATGAATTATAACACTTTCTATCACTAAACTAGAAAGAAACTCAAGTAGGTAGATGATATTAAAATACTGTAAGCAGGCAGCCCTATCGCGTGTTTGCGTACCGCGCAAAAAAGGTAATTATTTCAAAGACAGAGCCGAGTTACAATACTGTTAGATAACATTACCGTGTTTTTACTTAACTATTTACTGTTGCGATAGCCTAGTGGGATACGGTTGGAATGCCACACAGCGGTCTCGACTTCGATCCCAGGGCACGCATCTCTGACTTTGCGAAGTTATGTGCGTATAAAATAGTTAATTCTCGCTCGCTTTCACGGTGAAGGCAAAATATCGTGAGGAAACCCGCACTCGCCCAGCGTTTTGGACTACGGCCTAACCCATCTCACACTGAGAAGAGGCTCCCAGCAGTGGGACAGTTTATTACAGGGCTGATATTATTCATACTGCTCACGTCTGTGTTCTGAAAAGTATAGCATACATCTATTATATACACTCAAATTTCGCCAGCTATAATTATAGATACCACATACTAGACGCGGACTTAAAGTTATCTACCACGCACAGTTCAAGACTCTGTGCAAAAATGTATGACAGAAAACCCAAAAGCAATTTGGAATCGAAACCGTGACTTCATACGCAGTAGTCGTTTACACTACCACAGCGTCACCGTCATCAATTATAATAATAATATAATAAGGCTATTCAGAGGCCCCAACTACAGAATAGACGAGTCACCGTCTGCCTATATGAGTTTTTTTTATGTAACTAAGGTGGCAAACAAACATACGGCCCACCTGATGTAAGTAGTCACCTAGCCTATAGACGCCTGCAACACCAGAGGCATCACTTGCGCGTTGACGACCCTTTAGGAAATGAAGTGGGAAGGAGAAGGAGCGGGAAGGGGGAAAGAGGGTGATGGGGCCTCCCGTACTCTCACTCACCGAACGAAACACAACAGTAGGAATACTTCTATTTCATGTCGATATTCTGTGAGCGAGTAGTCCTTCCCTGGTCGAGCCGGCCCATACATGCTAAAATCAGCGAAGCTTTACTACATTGATGCTTGATGATGATGTATTCAGGAGAGACGGCGTTTCTCATCCACAGTTACCATTATACCGGTCCATCAAACACCCAACCCTATAGCTCAGATATATTAAAGTCCATACGTAGCAATAGTCCTACGCCAGCGGTTAGTGCCGCCATAGGTGTTCTAGATTACAGCTCTCGAAGGGCCTCTTCACGTCAGACATATGTCTCCATGTAAGCCTCCCAAACGGCCAGGTATTCTTCTATTGTTATATAATAGAAAATACCTGTGATAAGAGAAACATAATAAATAAATAATACAATAATCACCAACATAATAAAAAAATAGACTTTAGACTAAAAGCGCCTGCATATTTATGCTGTCTGTCGAGATTATATATTGCTAGCCTGAAATACTAAGGCGTCAAAAACAATGAAAACAAAATAGTGTCTTAAGTTTACGCGAAAATTATACATTGAAATTAAACAAACTTTATAGGGATTTTATCGTGTTGTTTAAACAACACGATAAAATCCCTATAAAGTTTGTATAATTTCTGTTATCGTGTGCAGGAGCCGGCCCATACATGCTGAAATCAGCGAGGCTTTACTACATTGATGCTTGATGATGATGTATTCAGGAGAGACGGCGTTTCTCATCCATAGTTACCATTATACCGGTCCATCAAACACCCAACCCCATAGCTCAGATAAAATCCAAATAAACTTTGTATAATTTCAACAAAAGACCAGTTTCATTGTTTAAATAAACATTGAGTGCCTGGTTGGTTACTAGTACGTTTGTGGCCTACTCATACACATATATCAATTATTATATTTATATACAACACATTATCCTTACAGTGATTTACAACAATACATACTTATATATTATATTACAATTGAAACAAAACATTAACACAAAAATTACAAGCACATAATATCATCTTATTTCTTTATTATTATTATTATTATTATAAAATATTCATATCGTGCATTGGAAACGAACTCAGCTGCCTGCCGTAACTAGTTTGGTTATGTTATGAACAATGCGCGTGCGCAGCCCGATGACCGCGCCGCCGCGTCGCCGCGCCGCACTGTGGGCTGAAAATCGACCTCCATAGACATAGAAATGAAAGTTGCTAGATGTTCGTTTTGTTGACGGATATGGCTTCTATTAGCTATTATACACATAACAATGTCATCTGAGCTAACTCCGCACAAAAATGAATTTATTATAAGGTTTTTTCGAAAAAAATGTATGGAGCTAGCATGAAAAATCTGAATATCTCTGAACTTGCAAGGAAAACCGTAATATCCTCAGAGATGGTTATAGGACTAATTATTTGTGATTTTTTGACATACTTCATATAACGGTACCTGCTGCAGAATTTTTTTTAAAAATCATCTTATTTTTAATTAATTTTTTTAACATTAAACGATTTGTTTTGGTGTATAAGTAAAGAAACAACACGTTATATGCATATAATACTAAATTTTCGCCAGTTATTTGTTAAAATATCAAGAAAATTATTTTTGCCTAACAGTATATATGTTTTAAAACAGTTAATTGGATACCATTACTGAACTTTGCATACAGGTAAACTACTGAATAATAAATTAGCCTTCTAATGAGTTCTGAATAAGAGATTAAGTGATTTGCAATGTCGCACAATGGTAACTACGGATTACACTAATTAAAATCTTACAGGTAAGTACATAAGTAACTTAAATAGTTAATTAGATATGTTACGAGTTCTAAGAAATATTTTCGACAACTGTCTAATGAGGTCGTTAACTAATATTGGACTGAAATATAAAATGGTTAACATTTTGCATCATAATTTAGTTTATTCTAAGCTTTGTTACCCCTAACATATCACTGTGAAATTTTATAATGGAAAGTTTAAATACCAATTTAGACCTATTCGTTCTTCTAAAATGTAAGAGTACTTCATTTGATCATGAGGTATTGTTTAGTGAAGTTATATCCCGCCTAGACGTTTGTCTTTCCGTTGAAGATCAAGTGACTCTAAAAGAATTTTGTCGGAGATTTGTACGAGCTGCATCACAAAGGTGGCAAAAATCTCACCGAATTCTTGATACTTTTAGAAAACAATACGAAATTTGGCTGCAAGCAACTATCGATTGGCCAAGTTGTATAAATTTAGTCGCTCAAGAACCAACTGTTGCTGAGGGATCAAGATCAATCTCTCCAGAACCCTCAACATCATACTCTGTTGGTACAATGACAAAGAGGTCACGAAAACCATTTGAAGATCTGGAAAGCAAACAGAAGAAGAGAAGATCTGATGAGCATAAAACTGACAATCCCAGTGAATTGGCATATACAGCAGCAGCGCGTTTTAAGGAAGAAGGTTGTGAGGATATCGCATCTGTAATCGAATATATGCTGAAACATCCTGAAGCAGCCTCTAAAATTAAGGAAACGCTTAAGCAACCGGTGAAAACTATCTTATTTACACCAGAAAAAGCACTTGGATTACTCCTTTCATTAAAATTATCAAAGTGGCAATACATCACTTTACGAGAGTCAGCTATTCGGGAAGGTAGAAAGGATATTTATCCATCCTACTATAAAGTGCAACAAACCAAGCTGGCATGCTATCCTCCGAAGCAATCAGTGTTAGTGACCGATTCATCGGCAAGAATAACCCTTCAAGCTTTACTCGACATTACGGTCAAAAGAATCCTCCAAAGTTTTCCTAACGATGATGTGCAAAATAAGGATTTAAAATTGATATCTAAATGGGGTTTCGATGGTGCGTCAAACCAAAGCCGATACAAGCAGAAAATGGATAGCGATCAAGACGATTCAAGTATTTTCATGACTTCCTTGGTGCCACTAAAACTGACTGATGGAGACAATACTTTGTGGATGAACCCAAAACCATGCTCAGCAATGTATTGTCGTCCAGTTCAATTTACTTTTGTGAAGGAAAGCGAAGCAGTAGTCATCGAACACAAACGACGAATGGATGAAGAAATTAAGGCTCTCATTCCTACAGAGTGCAATAATAGAAACAGGGTGAATCATCACCTAATGATGACAATGATCGATGGTAAAGTCTGCACGTATTTGTCTCAAGCCAGATCAAGTTCATCATGCTATTTGTGTCTGGCAAAACCGACAGAAATGAACCGTTTGAGTGTAGTAACAGCAAAGACCGTATCTTCTGATATATACGAGTTTGGATTGTCATCTCTACACGCCCGTATAAATTGTATGGAATGTTTACTACATATTTCGTATAGACTAGATTTTAAAGAGTGGGCTGCGAGAGGTAACGAGCACAAAGAAATGCTAAGTAAGAGAAAAAAGATTATTCAAGACAAATTTAAAGACGAATTAAATCTATTGATTGACATTGTTAAACAAGGTTCCGGAACTACTAATGACGGAAACACTGCAAGAAAGTTTTTCAAATTTCCCCATAAAACTGCAGCCATTACTGGGTTGGACGAAGAACTAATAAGAAGATTTGCTGTGATTTTACAGGCAATAACTTCCGGGGAAAAGTAGATATAATTAAATTTAAAGATTATGCCTTCAAAACAGCAGAGAGGTACGTGGAATTATATGACTGGTACTATATGTCATCAACCGTCCACAAATTACTTATACACGGGGCAGACATAATCGAGAAGAATGATGTTGTACACATAGGAAGTCTCTCGGAAGAAGCATCCGAGTCTCGCAATAAAGATTTTAGGAGGTTTCGGGAACATCATTCGCAGAAAAAGAGCAGGCAAGATTCGAATCATGATATCCTTAATATGTTAGTTGTTTCTTCGGATCCTTTTATAAATGTACAAAGGCCCAAGTTAGATGCCAAGAAAAAGGAGGATTTATTTCCTGAAACCCTCAATTTAATTCAGTTTCAAGAAACTGACTTTGAGTTTCTAGGCAATCTAGATTCTGATTCAGAAATCGACGAGAGTGATAAGGAAAACTAGAAACTTTTTGTGCTTTTAATTATAATTCTATTCAATGTAATTTTTTCATGATCTTTCGTTATTTAGCTTTGGTACGTAACTATGTTTTGCAATTGATTTATTTTTAAATATTTTATATTACTATTCTTGTACCTATTTATATTTTTGCATACTTTTGTACCTATGTTTTGTTTTATATAAATTTTATCAACTATTAAAAAATACCTTTTTAATTTATTTTTCTTTTTATTTAATGCCTATTATTAGCGTTAATAAAATAACTAACTTATCGATTGATCTTTACTTTGACATTAGTAGAATTTAATGATTTAAAAAAATACCTTCATTTAGACATAATAATAAAATAATTAGACAGTTGTCGAAAATATTTCTTAGAACTCGTAACATGTCTAATTAACTAATTAGTTTACTTATGTACTTACCTGTAAGAATTTAATTAGTGTACTCCGTAGTTACCATTGTGCGATATTGCAAATCACTTAATCTCTTATTCAGAACTCATTAGAAGGCTAATTTAATATTCAGTGGTTTACCTGTATGCAAAGTTTAGTAATGGTATCCAATTACCTGTTTTAAAACATATATACTATGTAAGGCAAAAATAATTTTCTTGATATTTTAACAAATAACTGGCGAAGATTTAGTATTATATGCATATAACGTGTTGTTTCTTTACTTATACACCAAAACAAATCGTTTAATGTTAAAAAAAATTAATTAAAAATTAGATGATTTTAAAAAAAAATTCTGCAGCAGGTACCGTTATATGAAGTATGTCAAAAAATCACAAATAATTAGTCCTATAACCATCTCTGCGGATATTACGGTTTTCCTTGCAAGTTCAGAGATATTCAGATTTTTCATGCTAGCTCCATACATTTTTTTCGAAAAAACCTTATAATAAATTCATTTCTGTGCGGAGTTAGCTCAGACGACATTGTTATGTGTATAATAGCTAATAGAAGCCATATCTGTCAACAAAACGAACATCTAGCAACTTTCATTTCTATGTCTATGGAGGTCGATTTTCAACCCACAGTGCGCCGCGTCGCGTCTGTCGGCCCACAGGCCACAGACCTCTCACGCGAAGCCCGTCTCGTCCGCTAACCGAACGCTCGCTCGTATTCTCGTATATTAAAAACTTACGTGTTTTCGTTTTCTGCATACTATCGCTTTAACTATTTCTACTCTTTCATATCTACTTCTATGCTTATTCTATAGTGCAGTGTGGAACTTTCTCTTCTGTGAAACGTGTGTAAACAATAAACTTTACTTGTGCTGGTATATGAACTTAATTTATTTCATACCACTACACAATCATTACCACATCTACATCTACACGTTAGTACGTAAGTTGGTAGTTATTTTTGTAATCCCTATAGTTAAGAGAACGAATATTGTCTGAAAGCAGTAACTGAATGACTATAAATTGCATTGTTTGTTTCCGAAGCTATATAATGTGCATTAAATAGTTAATTATCGCTCGCTTTAACGGCGAAGGAAAACATAGAGAGGAAACCTGCACGTCTGAGAATTCTCCACAATGTTCTTGAACGTTCAGTAGTCCGTAATGGGCCAGCGTGTTGTACTGTGGCCTAACTCGTTTCACACTGAGAAGGGGCCCTTGCTCTGTAAGATAGTTTATATACACATAATGGCATGTCTCATACATCATAATTTTGCACTCAAACGTGCCGTTGCAATCGTCGCATGAGCAAGTTACACAGTAAGGACGCGCATAAAAAATAATTGAGAAATCGCATCTCGTACATAGTTAGATCCTCCAAACGAAGTCTTAGTCACGGCGGCCAATCTTAACAGAGACTGGCTATCTTCGTAGGAGATAATCTACTTCAGTCACTGTTCCTAACTCTCATGATTAGGGTTGCAAACCGTACTTTATAATAAAGTATTGTACGTTATTTCGGGTAAACGTACTTTATACTTTATGAGGACAATAAAATACGTCGAAATACTTTATTTTACCTATGTCGTCTTTAACAAGAAACAAAAATGAACGCTTCGTCAAATATAAAGCTTGTTATTTATCGTCTTACTATTGCCATAGATTCTAAAGATTTGGTTGAGACGTTTCTTGAAAATAAATCTTCGTTAAATGATGCTAGAGGCAATAATAAACATGTAAATTAAATAGCAGAATAAATAATACTTAATAATAATTAATATAATTTTCTGATGACGTACCTACTTATTTTTACCTTAGTAAGTAAATGTACATACTCTATCTAATAAAAAAGTGACAATCCTACTCATGATCCGATGGGATATCACCGTCACGACCGGAGTGAGATCAGGTGCAGGACCAACGGCTTTAGGGCTTGTGTAACATTAACTTTCTAACTCCGGACCGCAGACTGATAGGAAAATTTCTTCTCAGAAAAACCCAATAACTCTATGTTGACCCGACCCATATTTCATATTCCCGCCCGCTCCGCTATTTTGCTCCCAAGCGCTCCAAGACTAATATAAAATATAATTATTATTTTGTAAAATCGTTCCCAAGGGCTCCAAAAGCTTATGAAAAATTATTGCCTTAAATCCTCTGATCTCCATATATTTATACCTAGAAGCTCCAAATTATATTACAAATAATTAAATAAAGACCTACTTACTAGTGTGTACCCAACAGCTCCAAAACAAACTGTATGGTTAGCGTAGTGGTTAGTGTAACCGACTGCCACGCCTGAGGTCGCGGGTTCGATTCCTGCACAAGTCAAACATTTGTGTGCATGAACATGGATGTTTGTCTTGGTCTGGGTGTTTCTATGTATAATAAGTATGTATTTACAAAAAAAAAGTAGGTATATACATATGTATGTTTATCCATTGTCTAGTAACCTTAGTACAAGCTCTGCTTAATTTGGGCTAGATGGTTTTGTGTGTATGTGATAGAATATTATTATTATTATTATTTAATAATATAATATTAGTTTTTGATAAAAAATAAAATCTCAAAGTACTTAGAGAATGTTTTGGAGCTGTAGGGCATGACATTGGTAAATGTAGCTTTATTTATTATTTTCATATAAAAATCTTTGGAGCCCCTGGTAACTAACGTATGGAAAAATAAAAATAATTTATTTATTTAACTATTTATTTATTTCTCTCTTCACAAAGGTTCACAACAATATATATAAAACACAGTTGACACAAAACAAATATTTATAGAATGCGTCATCGAGGCAGTGAGGCGTACAACTACGTAGTAAATCTAATCTAAAAACTACATAGATACCTAACTACCTATCTAAATATTGCACAACGCTTCAAGGGCAGTCGTTGGATGTTAAGGCCTGTGTTCACTAAACAATGTTCTCTTGTACTAACTTTGTATACATAAAGGATATTGTACAATGTAGTGTTCTTTGCCTCTTTTGATTCAAAGAATTCGCGTCAATAATAAAAGTAAGTGAGATAACTTATGAGCAAGGGTTGCCATCAGGACGAATTTGTTTGGGCATGACCGAATTTGACCCCTCATATATAGAAATGTAGAATAAGAATTTCGCAATTAGCAAACTTACATATCTTACTAATATAAGAAATGTAAAATTGTAAAGATGTTTACTTAATCATGGTCAGACTCCTAAGGAATTTATAGACATATAAATTGAAACATATAAAACCTTGACAGACATTATAATAATGCAAGCGAGCGAAACCGCGCGATCGCGCGATGAATCTTGTAAATCACAAGTATTAAATCAGCTTCAGATCTCCCTAGGTCTGAAGCTGATTTAATACAGGGTACGGACTCTGCATGTAAGTACCTCCTCTCGTTCCATCTATCTTTAGAACACGTACGCCATGCGTGGGATACATTTTTTTGCTAACATAGTCTCACGCCTATAATAAAGAAATGTTAGAAAGAGCTGTATTACAAATTTACGCTTTATTTTTATATCAAATATATTTTTATTGCCTTTTATTTTTTAATTATTATATTTTAATTAATATTTCCGTTAATTGACATTTCCAAGAATTGTTTATACATTTTGATGGAAATAAAGATTTCTACTTTGACCGTAATAGAGTGTACATTTTTTGCCGTATACCGAGCACAGATTTCCTTTTTTTTTTTTTTACTGATTGCTTCTATTTATTGACAAGAAAGCCTAATATTACTTAGTACGGCCAGAAAATCGGCACCGAGACCTCATGCACGACATAGGCACATCTATAATTATTTATCGGATTATTATTAGCTCTGCAAATTTCGGTGCGTTAACCCTGTGCATAATTTATTCACTAACATAGCTTGTATAACTACTTCTTTATACAGACGATAAAAACATACGATAAACCTGTTCATAGTTCATACTGAGTGATACTATCATAATTACTGGACGTGTGGTCACAATTATATTATTAATCGACGTATGTGAGTAAATACTGTTTGATATTTTTATTTATTTTAAATATAATGTGGTTTCATATTTCTGCTATTGATTTTGCAGCTTATTTCAAAACATATAACATTTCAATATGGGTCTCTCGCGTAAATATGAGACGGTAGGTTTTTATAAAGTTACCTATCAGTTATATTAATTTACATATTTATTTATACAAGTTTGGTTGGTGTTTGTTACAATTGTTGCACTTAATTACAAACTAGCCTACCCGCGCAACTTCGTATGCTTCACATAAGAGAATTTTCCCGGTTTTTGCAACATTTTTCATTTACGCTCTGCTCCTATTGGCCGTAGCGTGATGTTATATAGCCTATAGTCTTCCTCGATAAATGGGCTATCCAACAACGAAAGATTTTTTCAATTCGAACAAGTAGTTCCTGAGATTAGCGCGTCCAACCGAATAAACAAACTCTTCAGCTTTATAATATTAATTATTATAGATAAAACTTGTACAAGTGAGGTGTATGCAATATAATACAAGTACCATAGATATAAAGTAGTGATGTTACAATACAGCGGTTAAGAAATTTAAAAAAATACCTATATAATTATCTTGTGATAAATATTTACAAGGAAAATCCTTTATTTTTTCTATTGGATAAAACATTTATTACTGTAATGTGTGTTAGTGTATACCTTAATATCATCATCTCAGCCGAAAGACGTCCACTGCTGAACATAGGCCTCCCCAAGGTTTTCTACAAAGACCGGTCTTGGGCCACCCGCATCCAACCGCTTCTCGCGACCCTTACTAGGTCGTCGGTCCACCTTGTGGGGCCAGCCTACCCTTGCTGCGTGTTCCAGTGCATGGCCGCCACTCCAGAACCTTTCTGCCCAAACGGCTATCGGTTCTGCGCGCTATGTGCCCTGCCCATTGCCACTTCATCTTGGCTACCCGTGAACTATGTAAGCAACTTTAGTTTTCCTGCGGATCTCCTCATTTCTGATTCGGTTCCGCAGGGAAACCCCGAGCATAGCTCTCTCCATCGCCCTTTGAGAGACTACTGATAAGGCCCATAATGAGCGACCACGTCTCTGAACCGTAACCTATAACCGTACCCTAATATAATAGCATTAAAAATATATACAGGTCATTCAAAATGTCTACATTGGCTTAAATACAGTCCTCTAAACGTTGAGGCTAGTTATCAATAGAAACATGCACTCTCTCCAAGGGAAAATTCTTTACTGCAATCCAATCTTATGGATTGCTTGAGGCACTCCAAATTATCATGGCGTTTAGAGTATGCCATACTCTCTAAAACTGACTATAAATCATAATCCAGCGGATTAAGATCGCGACTAGATGACGGCCATTTTTCAGCTCTGATGAAGTCCAAAATGTTCTTTTCCAACCATGCTTGGGTGGGTCGAGCTTTATGACTCGGTGCTGAGTCTTGCTGAAAGAACCATTCTTGTCTTCATGTTAAAAGTCTCACCCACCTTCTCAAGGATTACGATTCTTGAGAAGGTGGTTAAGACACGTCTTGACACACATGTGCCGATGTTCTAACACCATTTTCACTAAAATATGGCTTAATCACTCCGTGATAGCTAATGTGATGCATAATGATGTCACTCACCATCTTTCCCCGGTGAGTCCGGCATAACTTCTCCGTCGCCCCGCGGAGAGGTATGCGTCAAAGCATTCCCCCACGTTAAAAAAAATAAAGTTTTTAAGACGCCGCCGATTGTGGTTACGTCAAGGAACACCGTGGTAGGTTTAGTCGGTATTCCGGGAGGCCCATTATTATCATTTCAACATCTTTTTCTCTTACCCCGGTGAGTCCGACATAACCCCTCCGCTCGCCCCCGCGGAGGGGTATGCAGCAATGCATACCGCCACGTAAAAAAAAAGTTATTAAGTCTACCGTCCTCCCCTGAAAGGGTAGTCTTGTCTTGTTGGCCTGCCCTTTCAAACGGCGGGGTCGGCGGCGGGCCGAAATCTCGGCAGGGTCGCGACTGTATTTGAAAGTGATTCGCGCGGCTCCGCCGATTGCGGTTTGTTCGAGGAACACCGTGGTAGATTTAGTTGGTATTACTGGGAGGTCCATTAGGTATTATCATTATTGCCTTCTTTCATAAAAACCTCGGTGAGTCCGACATAACCCCTCCGCCCACCCCCGCGGAGGAGTATGCGTCAAAGCATTCCTCCACGTAAAAAAAAGAAAAAGTTATTGAGACTAAAAAGACTATGTTTCGTTTATTAGTTTAGTTTTTGTAGATTATTTTTGTTTAAGCGTTCTTATTTGTTTATCCTAGTCTCATTGGCGCTAGATAAATTTTTACTTATTACAACACATTGCTTTTACCCGTTCTTAATATACCCTCGTTTATATTTTATTTTAAGCTAGCTTCTGTTTATACCCTCAAAGAGATGATATGATGAATACTACTGTTATAGTATTATATTATCTGTGCTACTGTACTTCTGGTAATTTTATTTGCCATAATATTACCAACTAAAGTATTTGTATACTGCATATTCTGTAATTATTTGTGGTTTATATAAAGTTGTCTTAATTACAGATTTCGTTTACATTTCGGTTGCTTGCGGCCATGAACACGGTCATCCCACCCGCGACCATGGTTGCAGAAAAGTTGTACCTAATGGTCAAATATTAGTTTAGAAGTGTTTTGAAATTATCTACTATAAAATCTGTGTACTTAAAGTAATTTAAAATGTTATATTCGTAAACGTAATACGATATCCTGTGTTCTTTTTTTCATGAGTGCGGTGGTCAACCTTTTTTTGATTTGAAAGTGCTTCAAGCCATTTTTAAAGTATAGCATTTGTAATCAAATTATTTAATTTATTTACCAGTAAAAATAAAATCCACTAAGCAGTGCTTGGATCCGTGGTTATGACAAACAATGCTATCCTTCATTTTTAAATATAAAATAGCAATGCATTTTGGTGTCATCGCTTCACATACTAAGCTATAGATGGCCTAACGTCATGATCAAAACTTTATTTCAGAGTATGGGTTTCTTAAGAAATTGGGACTCATCCTGCCCCCGCGTGTGGGACTCGTGGGAAGCTGACGGCGTCAAGTGGGTCATCCGTGACCTCCGACCGGAGGATGATGAAGAGGCTCTCAAGATTCTGGCGGAGAATATGTGTACAGATGAGACGCTCTGTTCTCTTGTTGGTAAGCAATAGCATTATTAACTACTAGCTTTTGCATGCGGCTTCGCTTGCGTAAAAGTAGTTTAGGTTATGATAGTGACAGCAGGTACTTTTCTTAAATAAAATATGGCCTATGTTACTCGCTGATAATACAGCTTTCTAATAGGAAAAATTTTAAAAATCATTTGTTTCGTTTTTGAATTAAATCGTTACAAACATACAAAAAAACTAATCTTTCCTGTTTATAATATTAGTATTTAATAAGTTTTTTTTTTCTTCGTAAAAAAGATAAAAGTTACTCAAAAGTAGAAAGAAAAGTAGTATAGATCATACATTGTTAGCCTGAGCTCACGTAGGATGATGTTGTTTTATTAGTTATTTCGTCATAGGACCGCGACGTCCTTTATAGTTAAATGTTTTTGTCTGATATATAGATGGATACGCGGTGGATAAAAAGCCCAATGGATGAGGCGATAGACTGGCAATTAAGAGGTCGCATGTTCAATGCCACTTCACAGCTTAGTTGGCACACCGACACACCGGTGGTTAGACACAAAAGGTTTTTAATTATATCTGGCATTCCAACAATTGACGGCGATTTGTCGTTTCGCACGAATCTGTTCGCTCGAATAGTGCAAAACGACCCATTCTAAAATATATTTTTTGAATTGTGGATTCGGACACATCCGTATAATTTGAGTGTGTAATGAACCAGTCTTAAAAGGATGGTGTGCGAATCGACACCTAAAAATATTATTTTGGAATGTGACGTTTTGCACAATTCGTCGTCGTTCGTTCTGTAAGGAGACAGTAACTGTTTGTCTTTAAAAAAAAAACTACCTTTTACACTGCACTGTACTTTAATGTTGAAACACTTATTTTAAAGATACAGTTCTACTGGTACCGCTTTCCGAACTTCCCGAAGCGAACCGCGTTTCGTGATGGATAGAATCTAACTAACTTTTGTATGAAATAAATTATTGAAGTAAATGAAAATGCTGACCAAGTAGTCACAACACAATGGTAATGTACTAGAATAAGTAATTTGCTGATTTAGCGTTAATAAGGAACTATCTCTGGTTATAACAGTTCGTAAGTTTTCCTAGATAAAAGTGAAGTTCACCGCTGTACAGGTATCATATTCGGTAGCATACTCGGTTCGTTTAGGTATTAAATAAAGGTAAACAATCTTGATGTGACTTTTTACACAAACACTAATTAATCACATAAACAAATGCTTAAACTAACGGTTCAATTGATTAAGTAACCGTTATTGTTATGTTTAAATTGATCTTTAGTAGCATTTTATTACAAAACTGAGTTTTAAGATTAAAAAGACATATATCAAGATTGTTTACCTTTAGTTAAATACCTAAACAAAACGAGTATAAAGCCGATTGCCTCCTGATAATAAAATATGAAGTATTATCTATAGTGTTTATACAACAGTATAGGCTGTTATCCAAATGTGAATAAATAAATCAAGCCAGTTACGCTGCTAAAATACCATATCAGCAAGCTATTCCAAAGATTTTTGAGACAATAATATTCATTTTAAATATGCTATGTCATCAAATGTTCATTGTTTGTTTAATTCCCACGCTAATTAGAATATGTATATGAATATATAAAAACATTTACATTAAAATACCCAGTGACCTCGGTTAAATTATTTTTCTATGCTGTAGGTAGACAAATCTATTCGTTAGAATAAAAAAGATAAAACTAACAGCTGAATAACATACAATAGCCTCTGTATCCGAAGGTGTAGTAAGAGGTGTCATACACCTACATTTCGCCAATTAGAATTACACCATCATTATCATCATCTCAGCCGAAAGACGTCCACTGCTGGACATAATAATAATAATAATCATTTATTTGCAGATAAACATGGTATAAAAAGATCTTACAATTCAAAATGTCACACATGCTTTGCTTAAATTTAAGCATGCAAATATAATTAAAGATATGAATTATTACACATACACACACACTAAAACATTTTTAATTCTTATAGTCTAGGAAGTCCTTAATATTATAAAAATTATGTTCATTTAGCCATTTATATAATTTTAATTTAAATAATCTTGTGCTTAAACATTTAAAATCGTTGGGAATCTTATTAAATACACGTATGCACATAGCGATACAGTTCTTATTATATTTAGTGGATTTTGGTATATGTTCCATTACAAGTCTATGTGGATCTCTGCGGTTTCTAGAATTGACCTCTTGTATCGTCTTAAATAAGTGTTTATGTTTCCATACAAACATGCAGATCTCGTAAATGTATAAAGAAGGCAATGGTAATAAATTAAGCTTTTTAAACATAGGTTTACATGATTCACTGGGTTGTAGTCCAGTCATAGCTCGTATACATTTCTTTTGCGCAACAAATATTCTGTTGAGGTCAGTACTATTGCCCCACATAATTAATCCGTATCGCAGTACAGATTCTACGTAAGCGTGGTATGAAATCGCAGCAGTGTTTAAATTGGTTACCAATTTGACCTGTCTAAGTGCATATACAAATTTATTTATTTTATTGGATATTGTGTCTATGTGCTCTTTCCAATTCAGATTATTGTCAATGACAATTCCTAAGAACTTAGTATGTGCCACTTCTTTGATTTTTGGTATGTTTAAGGAAAAGTTGTATTTATTGTTATAAGATTTATTAAACTGTATATATCCTGATTTTTTAAGATTAATATTTAATTTATGTTTATTTAGCCAATCAATAAGTTTGTCAATTGTTAAATTTATTTCAGTTTCGTGGTCGTTAATTGTATTAATTTTTTTATCTGACGCCACCAAAATGGAAACATCGTCCATAGGCCTACCCCAACGATTTTTACACAGACCGGTCTTGGGCCACCCGCATCCAACCGCTTCCCGCGACTCTTACCAGGTCATCGGTCCACCTTGTGGGCTACCCTTGCTGTGTTTGCGTGGCCGCCACTCCAGATCCTTTCTGCCCCAACGGCTATCGGTTCTGCCTGCTATGTGCCCTGCCCACTGCCACTTCATTGGAGTAGCCAATTAGAGTTTATCCATCCCATGTAATTATCTGAGCACATTTCTAGACTCCGTTCTACTAAGAACTTTTTGGCAGATAATCCCGAAAACATTTTGTCTGACCCGGAAATCGAATCCGAGACAAGCACATCCGTCGCATACAATATCGCTGCGCTACCAAATTAATCGCAAAGCTCAATAACGAAATAAATCACTACATATTATAAAATAAAGTCCCCCGCCACGTCTGTCTATCTGTTCGGGATAAACTCAAAAACTATTAGACGGATTTTCATGCGGTTTTCACTAATAGATAGAGTGCTTCTTGAGGACGGCTTAGGTAAATAATTAGTTAAGGTTTTGTACTACCCGTCTAAAGCCGAAGCGGGTCTTTAGTAATTAATAAACATAAACATTTTCAAATTGCAGAGATCGCCTTTAACGTCTTAGAAACGGCACTAACCTAACTCTGTTACTGCGTTTTGCAAGGAGACCGGTATCTGTAGTCTTTGCCTACCCCGCGTGAGAGGCAAGCATAAATCTATATGTATATACCATCTATTATTTCAGACATGGTGAATGATCCAGTCAGCATGCAGTCTTCGAGAGAATTCTGGCGTGGTTATCTAGCGCGACGAATGTCTCTCGGTTGCTACGAGGAAAAGGATGGCCAGAGCAAACTGGTCGCATTGAACGTGTGCTATGTCAGTTGCCGAGGAGATGTGCCTAATGACGTGGCAAGTTCTTTTTCCTTATAATATAACTAGCTTTTGCCCGCGGCTTCATCGGCTATGATACTCGGTGATATTACAGCTTTCTAACGGTGAAAGACGATAAAGATTTTTTTTTAGATCGTTTCTATAGTTTTAAATTAAATCCTTACAAACAAACAAACAAAAAATCAAATCTTTCCTTTGAATAATGTTAGTATAGATAATACCAACCCTGTATTACATTGTCCCACTGCTGGGCATGGGCCTTTAACTATTTAATACGCACATAACGTCGAAAAACCAGAGATGCTTGCCTTGGGATCGAAATCGAGATCTATGCATGGCAGTCTAACGGTCTCCCACTAGGCTATCGCTGGTTGTCACTTATTACTTTTTAAATACTTCTCTTGTTCTTATTTCTGAACAACTGAATCTTAAGTCAGGAATAATTGTTTCTGTTCAGAAATTTCAATTTCACACTCGTGTCTCGATAAGCGCGTAAAGCCGTTAGTCCTGCCCCTGATTTCTCTCCGGTCGTGTCGGATTACCGTCCCATCGGATCATGAGAGTTAGGGCACAGAGAGTGAACTTGTGTTCGCGCACACACTTGTGCACAATAATATCTCCTGCGCAGATGGCCACGATGAACTACGTTAAGATTGGCCGCCGTGACCGAAATTCGGTATAGAGGACATTATTGTATTATGATTATCTACTAATTTGCAGCTCGGTATCTGCCGATTATTTATACTTACATATGAGATATTTGACATTATGTGACTGTACCTAACATTTTCTTAATGTTAAAAATATTGATTTCAGATCGAGGGAAGAGCTTGGAAGAATGTGATCGGAGCAATGAAGTATTGTTTTGATAAAGTGGATCCCTTCAAGTTGGTGGGTGTTGACAAGGTCCTGTCCGCGGTTGGCTTGGTCGTGCATAAGGATTACCGTGGAGCCAAACTTGGGTACAAGATACTTGCTGCAAGGTAAGCAACTTATATGTGCAATTTTTGAGGCTAAACTCTTTTGAGTTCAACAAAATTATGATTATGGTTACATTATTATTATGATCATGTTATCTCCTCTTCTGCTGTGCTGCTGAGGTCTCGGGATTGATTCCCGGTCAAGAAAGTATTTTTGGGTTTACCTGTACAGAATTTATTAATAGCAGCTCGCAGTTAGGAATTGGAGGTTTTGCATACCATGTCTCGAGAGATACGTAAAATCGATGATTCTGCACCTGATCTCTCTCCAGTAGTGCTGTTCTCTTGAATAACGAACCTGTGGGCTTAGAGTGCACTATATACATAGTTTAGTAAATATGCGTGAGATAATAGTCATGGCGCAGTACTTCACACTGAGCCACGGCACTAAGCTAAGCGATACCCATTCAGTGAAGCCTTATATTTACATTTTCGGTTTTAATTGATTTTTGTTTATATATGTCGGAGAGTAGGACGGTAACTCGCTTTTGACGTGATGAAGTAACAAAATATAGGCGTGGTATTATACTCCGTACGTATACTAATGATAGGCAAATACAAGAGAAATAAAACAATAAAGGTTGACTGTGATTATCTCTGATTTGATCCGTAACGCAGTGAGTTCGTCACCCGCATGTGAAATCGCACCATAGAGTAGTATACGTATAGGGTGCATTCCACTTGGCGTTCACGACGCTCAAGACGCTCCTTTAGCCGTTCCACATGACGACTACGATCGTTATGTGCGCGGCGGAAACTTCACTCATGACGTCATTACTCACGCCCACGCAACGCTCACGACGACCCACCTCCTATCATGGATCGTCGTGAGCGTTGCGAAATTTGGCGCCATTTTCAACATAAAGTTGGTAACAAAGATGGCGACAATGAAAATTATTTTATCTGGTCAGACTTAGGTATAAATTGTAACCTTTTAAAACTCTTTAAGTATTCGACTTTTTTTTTCTAATTCACTCAATTTACATCAAGCGTAAACCAAAAATAAATAGATTTAATAGTTTAAATAATTTTGATTAGCTTATAAATTAGTAAAATAAAATCAGTAGTAGTGTAATATTTTCAAAATTTTGTAATACAGTGCTAAATAAACAACGCGATAAAATCCGTACATAGTAGTTTAATTTCAATGAATAACATTCGCGTAAACAGAACACAATATTACATCAACGCTCAAAACACTCCATTATCCGTTCCACTTGAGTCTACAATTGTAACGCTCGGAAGCAAGTGGAACGGGAAAAACCGTGGTCGTGAGCGTGAGCGTCGTGACCGCCAAGTGGAACGCACCCATAATAGACACGCACGAGTCTCCGGCGCTTATTAACGTCAATATGACACTGACAGTTATAACTGTCACTCTAACTGACACATTGGCTCTACGGCGACTTCACTCAAGCTTACGCTTGACGTTCCGAATCAAACCAATAGATGGCGCTTTATTCAACTCCAATTAAAGAAATAAATTACATTCCAATGATTATTTTCTTGACACATATATATATATTGCATTCTTTTAATTTATTTATTTTCTTTTTATTTCAGGGAGCCATTAGCACTTCATCACTGTGTTTTGGGGACAAGCACACTGTTCTCATCGCCTGCGGCTCAGAAGAGTGCGGAACGCGCCGGCTTCTTTACTGCTGTGACTGTAACCTTGAAAGAACTGGCTGAAGCTGGCTTCGACTTCCCAGAAGATGAAAATAAATGTCTGAAGGTCATGATGAGGAAATATGATTGTGAAATAAAAGAAGCTTAGTATTTTTCGTTGCTTTTATTTTAACTGCTTTGGTGCTGCAATGGTGGTACCTATAGTGTGCGAATGCTGGTGCACGAGGTCTCGGATTTGATTACCGGATCGACGAAAGGTCTTGTTTAAAGTATTTTTATATATTAATATATAGATTACGCTGTATAGTAGCCGGTGCGAGGGTGTTGCGTAAATATCGTATTTATAGTCTTGCAATCCTATAAATACGATATTTACGCGATAATTCATACCAATCGATTGGTATGAATTAACTGTCATGGTGCCGCAGTGTTAGAGAATGTGACAGCTAAGCAGAAGGATCATCGATTATATACTGGAGAAAGGATTACAATTAAATAATTATACAAACGAAATTGTTTTTTTTTTCAAATATATATATTGTTTACAGAAAACTAGTAGGTAACATTTTATGTAATATATATTTATAAACATATTATATACAAAATAATGATTACTACTAGTGTTTGCCCAGTGATCGAAACTTGATCATAATCCGTTGGTCTTTACTGATCTATATAAAAATAAAGAAAATACTGAATTTTTTGCCTATAAATATAAGTATAAATCCCTATGTTAAGGAATTGTCCATTATATGAAAATAACGGGGATCCTTAGTCAAGATCGCCGCCGTTTTAAAAACTTACTTAATATATTATTTTAAAATATGTGCTTAATGGCTTTGTATCTAGGTTAAATTTTAAAGGAGGTCCCTTGAAATTCAGCAGGATAGGTACCGGAGAATTCTTGATATCTGGTCTATCAATAATAATGCTTGAATTCTCTGTGTATACAGGCGATTTTATTTGCGTGCATTTCTTGCGTTTTTCTCTTTATTTCGTAACCCAAAAAGTAGCCGATTGGCTCATGAATAAAACCGAGGAAACTGAAGACCTTCTTAAAATATCCATTCTCTAATTACTCACAGTCATACACGTACACACACATGCACATACAAACACGCACACGCACTCACATGCACACGCACACACACACGCACACACACACGCACCGCACACATACACGAACAAGTACATGTAGCTTATTATGATACGACTTATGTAGGTGTATGTGTATTTATGTATTTTAATCGTTCAAACATCATAAAAATTGTATGAACATGTTTATTGTAAAGAATTTACCTGCTGTGGCTTGATACCCATAACTCAAGTTAGATCTTACCATGAGTATCAGTGTTCCTAAACGCTTTGTGTCCTAATTTTGTTTCATTTCTTTTGTATGTAATAGCTGTATGGTTTTTGGAAATAAATACTTATTATTATTATGTTTCTCTTATCACAGGTACTTTCTAACATATTATATTAGAAAATACCTGGCCCTTTGGGAGGCTTACACGGAGACATGGGTCCAACGTGACGAGGCCCTTCGAGAGTTTTAATCAAAGGTGGGATGGAACACTTACAGCGGCACTTGCCGCAGCAGACATAGGACTATTGCTACGTATATAGGCATGGATGTTTGGTGGGCCGGTATATTGCTAACTATGGATGAAAAACGGCGTCTGCCCTGAATACTCTAATAGCATCAATGCAATGGGCGGTTTGTGCGCTTTAATTTAACCAGGTGATACATTTTTTGTTTATATCACAAGGCGAAAGTGTTAGTTTTAAAGCTTATTATTATTATTAACCCTATTGTATCTTGTAACATGATTGCACACAAAAACAAAATATGACAATTTATAGAGTAAGTATGTATGTTTCTTGCCGTGATATGAATTTACTCTTTTAGTTAGGCTCCTAGCTATGAAACTGTAGAATTGCATCAAATATCGTGCATTCGTTTTTGCTTGATGCCGGAACAAACAGATGGACAAAATTTCAGTATTCCTTTTTAGTTTCAAAAGCCAGTAAAAGATTTTTTTTCTAGAAATGTCTCCCTTATACAAATACAGCCTCGTTACAATTTTATAATAGTACTAGCTGTCCGGACAGAAGGTAGTCCTGTATAGATAACAAAAAAAAAAACAAATCTAAACCATCCTCGAATCCACTTAAACACACAAAAAATTCATTCAAATCGGTCCAGTCGTTTAGAAGGAGTTCACTGTCAACACACTATATATGTACAGAAGAATTATACAGGGTGTCCGGTAATTAATGGATAACCTGGTAATGTCTTATAGTGGAACTGATGGCCGTTCAAAAAAATTATGAAAAAAATCTATCCTAACTACTACCTGAGATATGTGTTTTTTTTTTAATTACCATGTATAACTTTCTTGTATACTACGACCATAAATGAATAAAATCCATCGGTTTTTTGTTGTTTTATTATTAAACACTAATTATGCTAATAGATAGACAGTCAAAAGTATGCTATGCTTATATAGCTTGCACTTCTTAATATATATATATATATTTAACTTTCTTTTCTTTTTTTCTGAATGGCCTTCAGTTCTACTATAAGACATTTCAAGGTTATCCATTAATTACCGGACATGCTGTATATAAAAGGGGTCCATATTGGCTCACCTAAAGTTCTTTACCCGAAATTGTTCTTCCTAACTATTTGTAATCCGAATGATCATTCTTCCTAAAAATTTTCATCCTAAAGTTTTCATTCATACTATTTGTAGTGCTACCGGCGATGCTCATAACACTGATGTTTCCGAAAATTGTAATCAATAACATCATTAATGTAAATATATTTAAACTCCTACTGTTTTTTATCATAACGCTTTTATCCCTAAACATACTCACCATAATATTTTCACTCATACTCAGAAAGAAACATTTACCAAGTGTAATAAAAAATGTATATGGGTAGAAGATGATATTTATAGTTTTAATGATTATTATTTATAGTCTTAAATGAATGAAATTCATAAAAGACGACTCGTTTACGGTTATGCTTATGGTCTGGGAGTTTACCGTAACCGTAACTAAACCAATAACTAAAGGACCAATTCGGTTCTGGCACTTCGCCGGCCGCTGCCGCGGCACGCTCGCTACGCTCGCTCGGCTCGTGCGTTGGGGTCACAGTTCGAACCTAACCTAAACCAATAATTAGGAATAGGACCGATTCGATTAATATTAAACTTATTTAATTGAAATGTATATATGAAAACATGTATTTAACTACTTGCACCATGGTACTATTATTCTTATATGTTATACCTAGATGCTATTTGAAGACAAAGTTACGCAATATTAATGTATATAATATTGATTATTATGAATAAAAAGAAATCTAAACAAAAAAGATATGACTTTGAATAATAGTATGAACGATGGTTATGTTGAGAAAATATAGGAACACAAATAAAAGTATAATAGATGTTTATTGCTACTGACATTATGAAGTTGAATGCTCCGGAATTATTAACATTAGAGACAAAGTAATTAGGAATTGTGATTGTTAGGATGAAAAATGTTAGGAAGAAAATTTTCGGATTTCCAATTATCGGAGTTGAAATTTTAGGTGAACTTTGGCGCACCCATATAAAAGATATGCCACGCAGAAGTCTCGAGTTCGAACCCAAGGCGCGCATCTCTGACTTTTTGAAGTTATATGCGTATTAAGTAGTTAATTATCGCTTGCTCTAACGGTGAAGGAATACATCGTGAGGAAACCTGCATGTCTGAGAGTTAATATAATATCTGAGAGTTAACATAATGTTCTCGAAGATCGTTCGAGAAGAGGCCCGTGCCCAGCAGTGGGACAGTTTTATACAGGGCTGATATTATTATATATACTTACATAATGTATACATTAACAAAAAATATACAATCAACATTTAAGTTATAGAAGTGAGTTATAGAAAATAATAAAAAAGCGGTATTTTGTGCTTATTATAATGTTAAGTAATTAATTAGTCAATCATTTAAAGGTCTACAATTTATAAATTGCCAGACGAAATAAAAAAATAGTGTTTAATCAATTTAAGCGTAATAGACTAGAGACTATACGATATTGTTCTGTACTAGACAATAAAAAAGACAGTTTTTTTTTACTGGTTAGGACTAAGATTTTACTGCTCATACCCTTTTAGTCTAATTACCAGATGGTATGTCATTACTGCCATGGAAAATGGGTAGGCCTTTGGTGTGGGACGCAACTTGTGTCGACACCCTTGCGCCATCACATCTTTCTAGTACAGCGGGTTGCGCTGGTGCTGCTGCTGCATCAGCGGAGACGCTCAAACGGCGTAAATATCAAAACATTATTGGTGAGTACATATTTGAGCCGTTTGGTGTCGAAACGCTGGGGCCATGGGGTCCAAGTGCTAGGTCTGTTTATAGAGACCTAGCTAAGCGGCTCATCGACGCTTCGCGTGACCAGAGGGCTGGTATTTTCTTTGCACAAAGAATAAGTATTGCCATTCAACGTGGCAATGCTGCCAGTCTTCTGGGCACGTTGCCAATTGACGACGATGCGGAGGAATATTATGACGCTTTTTGATTTTGCAGTTTTATTTTTGTGTTTAGTTTATATTTTTCTTGTAAATAATTTGTGTATATATTATACTGATGTAATATATCTGGATACATGTCTAATTATAAATCTTGGCAATATAATAATTCCTCTGTTTGTGTGTATATTGAACTGCTCCTAAACCGCTGGACCGATTTTGATGAAAATATTTGTGTGCGTTTGAGTTGGACTCTGAATGGTTTAGATTTACAATTGGACCCAGTAGGTGCCAATGTCTGTCGCGTCTGCTAATATTATAACATTATGTTTGAACCTTTGTTTAATGCTATTATTAAGTATGATCTATTGATTTTTTACTAGTTATGTATTTAAATATACTTGATAACTAATACATCAACTCATAAATTATAAAAAAAGATAAAAAGAACAAAGTATTTAGTTAATTGACGATCGAGAGGAACGGCTAGTTTCTTTTTCTTGAATAATTAATAATTTTTTATTCATTTAGAATCGACGTGCCGGTTTTTTATTAGTACAACATTTGACATTTATAAATATGCAAGAACTATATATTTTTTGTTGTCTTAAAGCCGAATGTTTGTATCAAACAGACGCGTTCAAGTGGACGTACCTACTCATTAGATTGATGTGGACTTGCTGACAAAAACGTGTTTAAAAAGCTGGTAAGTAATTTATGTTTTTGTGTGATCGCTTAGCGTGCCTTTTTGAACATTTTGATTGGTTCATAGATTTTGATAGAAGCGCTACTTAGTTCAGAAAATACTTACAGAAAAACTAGCTGTCCTGACAGACGTTGTCCTGTACACACCAAAAAAATAAAATAAAATAAAAACCACATCTTAACCATTCTCGAATCCACTTGAACACACACCAAAAAAATCATCAAAGTCGGTCCAGCTGTTAAGGAGGAGTTTAATTACAAACACACGCACAGAAGATTTATATATAAAGATACTAGATTTTGCCTGCGGTTTCACCCGCGTAAGTCCCGTTCCCGTGGTAATATCGGTATAAAAAGCCTAGCCTATGTGTGAATTCAGGTCTCCAGCTATCTACATACTAAGTTTCATCGCAATCGGTTTAGTAGATTTTACGTGAAAGAGTAATAAAAATTCATACATCCATAAATCCTCACAAACTTTCACATCCTTACTAATATTATAAATGTGAAAGTTTGTGAGGATGTATGGATGTGTGGATGCCTCGTTGGTCCAGTGGTAGTGTATACGACTGCGGATCATGAGGTCTCGGGTTCAATGCCCGGGTCGAGCTTGGAAAACGTTACTAAGATTTGCCGTCAAGAATTTCTTAGTAGCAATTTTTTAAGAATTTCTATTACGAAGTTCTTAATAATTAGCCCGGAGTTAGGAAGTTGGCGGTGTTTCGCCCCCGTGCGTCGGAAAGCACGTTAAACAGTGGGTCCTGGCTGTCATGAACATCTATGGCAGTCGATAATGATGTTATCCCTCTGGGTTACGGAGGTCAGATGGCAGTCGCTCCGTGTAAAAACTGATATTCAGCTAAATCTTGTTAGACCAGAAATAAACGGACCCTGGCATAAGCTGGGATTAATAATCGCTAAGAAGAAGAAGAGTTAGGATTTACTAGGAACTAATTTATTCAGCTTAATTTTTTTCACTATTGTACTTTTTCACCATAACTTTTATACATCTATTTTCATCTTTGGGGTAGTCTAGGCCAGTTTCGGCCAATTCTTTTAGGGTAACAGTGAGTACGGTGGAGAAACCGGCGCGTTCTGCACTTTTCTGAGAAGCTGGTCCTGTGAATACTGTACTTGTGCCCTTAACTCCGTGATAAAGCGCCAGAGGTTCCCTGAAATAAGAAGATAATTATTTAATCTTAGTTTACATAAATGTAGGGCGCGCATACCTTTACTCGGATAGTCTTTTTTTACGTGGGGGAATGCTGTGATGCATGCCCCTCTGCGGGGGCGGGCAGAGGGGTTATGTCGAGCTCACTCGAGGAAAAATAGAAAGTCCCGGATCCTACCGACTAAACCTACCACGGTGTTCCTTCACACGGTCTATGGTCGGGGCGCAGAGATCGCTCGCACATTCATCCTGCAGCCCCGGCAGTGCACAGATAGCCTAAGTGGTTACTGAAACTGCGCTGACTGTTTTGGAAATGGTTTTTGGCTACATATTATGTTTATCGCAATCACGGATAAATTGGAGTCATTGGAGCAACGGAGAGACTTTGGGTCTCTCTGCGTGTTCTACCGACTCTTTCACGGAGAGTTCTCTGAATAATTGTTTGATTTGGTACCAGCGGTCACTTTCTATCACCGTACTACTCGACAACGAAGCAGGGTTCATCCATATCACCTGGATGCGTTCAAATCCAAGACGGTACACTTTCAGCGATCATTTCTCCCACGTACGTGCAAGCTTCAAACAAGGTTTAAAGAGTGTTGTTCTTTCACGGTAGGCAGTGGCTTTGCTGTGTCCTGACATTGCTGAAGTCCATGAGCAGCGGTTACCACTTTCCATCAGGTGGACCACTTGCTCGTCTGCCACCAAAGACAATAAAGAAAAAAAAAACGGAAACGACAACATTTTTTATAGTAAGTAAGCAAATAGTTCTTTCGATGGTGGGTGATGTCCGTTGTTCTAATGTTTGTAAAGTCCTCGCCGACACCGTAGTTAATAGAATCAGGGGAGATAGGAGCGTTTAAAAAAATAAAGGACTTCTCGTGTCTTGGTTAAAGATTTTATTACCACTTATTGTTTATTATTCTACTCCTAAAAACGATTTTGATATAGTGCATGCTTGGGCACACAGTATGAATGGGCCGGCTCGACCGGGGAAGTACCACCCTCTCACAGAAGATCGACGTAAAATAACAATATCTGTTATGTTTCGTTCGGTGAGTGAGAGCGCCGGAGGCCTAACCACCCTTCCGTTCCTAAACCCCATCCTGCTCCATTTCCCTTTTCCTTCCGGTAGGCAGCGACTTGATGGTGTTTTTTTGACATTGCTTCTGTAATGCTAAGAAAACAGAGCCATGTGTATGAGCCACGGTTCTCGCTTACTATCAGATGGGCCGCTGGCTCTTCTGTCACCGAGGAAAGCAAGAAAAAAAAAGAAAGACCTGGGAATAAATATATTGTGTGGCTCCAGTTGCATAGGTTCACAGTCTGCAGGTGGGTTGAATGTCCAGGTCAAAGTATTATTCGGTTTTTCTATCAAGATACTCTCAGTAGCATTAAGGCGTCTGGAACGGTAGATGGCAATAGTCACACTCTATATTACACGAGACTTAAAAGCGTAGTCGGCGACTTGCAACATACTTACCCTGCCAAGGTTATGGGCCTAAGACTACGCATGTTTGTATGCTGGTTTTTAAGAAAATGCCAGTAGTAAAGCTTTTGTATTTTAACTTACCTTGCAGCCAGTATTCTAGAGCCAAGTTTCGCACCGCGGTAATCTCTACGGACAACCAACCCGAGCGCGTACAGAATCTTATCCAGGCCCATCAGCTTGAAGGGATCCACTCTATCGTCACATACTTTTAACGCTTTGTAAACGTTCTTCCAAGCTTCACCTTCGATCTAAAATCATTTTGTAGTTAAATCATTTATGTAAACTTTTTCAAATCGGCATTATTTTCTTTCTGTTTTTATAAGCAATTTGAGTTTTTTAAAGAACTCGGCGATGCTAGTACTAAACCATCCACGCAATCACTTAATTACTATTATTACTTATATGACAGTATGTATTCTTGTCAACCTCTCTAGCCAAGATAGAAAATTTGTGTAAGGAGTAGGGTCTGTCAGTAGTGCAATGAATGGTATTCGAACCCACGTCCTGTCGATCACAAATTCTATGCCTTATCCATTGGGTTATGCCTGCTATTAATATTTCTCACATCGATATTTTAAAAACGACCATCTAAATAGCACTAGACCGGCGTGGTGGACTATGGCCTAAACTTGTCACATTGAAAAGAGGTCCGGGTCCAGCAGTGGGACCGTTTATATACGGAGTTGATAAAATCTATTTTTAGCACGCTTTTATTAGCTTGGTATGTGTGTATCTATGAATCTATGTAACGGAATCTTTGAACGTGATTTTCACCCCTTTCAAACCGACGAATTGATTTGAAACTTTGCACACTTATCGAGGGCCGATGACAATACAATAATTTAGAAAAAAAAAATTTGAGAGGTGTCAAGGGACACCCGGATGGAATGAAGTTCCTTTCGATTAATTAGTGAAAGAATTGTAATAAAAATTTTTAATTAATTAATTTATAAATTTCCGTAAATGCATAATAATAAGAAGTCTGTTAGCTCGCAGCTGGCCACAAGGTCACGCGTTTTTTCCATAATGAAGTAATCTGCTGGCGCATGAATGAACAGTGCGAGCGAGATAGCGTAACTACTTACGCTTACAATAGCACAGCTTACAATAGCTTACTATAGCAAAAAGTGTCGTGACAACTTTTCGTAAGAATTTTTTCCGTCTAGCCCCCTTTCACAACGCGCGATAAGGAACTTCGTTCCAATAATAGATTAAAATAATAAAAATAAATAATAGTTTAAAAAATTCAAATAAATAATAGTTTAAAAAACTAAAAAACACGCATTATTAAATGTATAAAAGCGTGGAGTGCTTTCTAAGATATTTTGATAACCCCCCCACCCCACGCTTTTTTACATTAAAATTATTATATTATTTGCTACTTTTTTTAATAGAGAGTGTTTTTTGGTTTTCTAAACTATTATTTACTTTTATTTTTAAACCATTTTTTTTTTTACCCTTTAAATGTAAACCTTACGGACGGTCGTCTAGAGAAGTTCATAGGAATATTTTTATCGTAAACAATTAGTTTAATTGAACTGATTCTGCGGCCAGCCGCGAACCTAGGGTTCTGATCGAGAACGTCCAGTCCTGATTATTAGTGGCTCTATACTCTGGAAATTCTCTGTCGCATTCTGGAGCGTACACCTTTCAATATGTATAGATTTTCGGCAAATGTAGCTTTAATACGTTTACTTATTCCTTCGAAGATATACAAGCTTATGTTATGATAAGGAAGGGTATAACTTACATGGTCATTAGCCTCTTCTCCCTGACACATGATAAGGCACACATTCAATGCAACAAGTTTACTTTGACCATCTTTCTCCTCATAGCAGCCAAGAGACATTCGCTGAGAAAGGTATCCGCGCCAGAATTCCCTTATGCTGTTCACGCTCACAGGATCGTTCATTATATCTGAAAAAAAGAATTTGCCTTGTTAGTCTAGTGGTAAGTTTGGACTGCTGCGGGTCAAGAGGTTTTGAATCCCGAGTCAAGCAAACACAAAAGTGATTAGATGGAGAGCGTAAGGAATTTGGTGATGAATTAGACAAATTAAAGTCAACTGTCTCCCCGTAATAATAATGTCCTCCAGACCGAATTTCGGTCATGGCGGCCAATCTGAACGGAGACTGGTCATCTGCGCAGGAGATACTATAGTGCACAAGCGTGTGCGCAAACACAAGTGCACTCTCTGTTCCTTAACTCTCATAATCCGATGGGACGGCAATCCGACACGACCGGAGAGAGATCAGGCGCATCCGACGGCTTTACGTGCTTTCCGAGGCACGGGGGTGTCTACCATCGCCAACTTCCTAACTTCGGGCTGCTATTGAGATTTCTTAACAGAAAAACCCAATAACTTTTTGTTGGCCTGACTCGGGATTCGAACCCGAGACAGCACAGCAGTCGCATTCACTACCGCTGCGCCACGAAGCTCCCCGTAAACATGGCTGCTGAAAAGCAAGTGTAAATTGAATGTAATTAGTTTTTATAATTTAAATAGTTCAAAGTTAACAGTTACTAGTAATAGTAATAACAATAGAACATAGTGTAAAGTTTCGAAATTATATTGTAATAACTAAATTTTGCCGGTGACTTCGTGAAATGTAGGTTTGATTAATTTAGGTTATAGTAAAAGAACTTTTTTTCTGAATAAAAGATATCTTATATCCTTTTCTGTACTCCTGACCATGTGTATGCAAAATTTGATCACGGGTGAAAAGTATATAAGTATGTTTATCCATTGTCTAGTACCCATAGTACAAGCTCTGCTTAGTTTAGGTTAGATAGTGTGGTGTGTATGTGATAGAATATTATATTATTAGAATATTATTATTATTAAACTTAAATTCTCATTGATAATAATATTTAGGATACTGACTCAAAAAAAACAGGTCTTTTCAATCCGTATAAAGTTGTTTAATTTCAATAATTAAAGTCGTTTCTCGTTGTGCTAGGTCTTGTTTAGCTAAATTGTTGTTGCTGATACCTACTTTAGTTTATTTTAGTAAATCTCATAGATAAATCATAGATAGATCAGCGATAGTCTAGTGGGAAATCGTTGGACTGCCACGCAGAGGTCTCAGGTTCGATCCCAAGGCGCGAATCTCAGACTTTTCGAAGTTACGTGCGTATTTAATAGCTCGCTCGCTTTTACTGTGAAGGAAAACATCGTAAGGAAAGCTGCATGTCAGAGTTCTCCATAACGTTCTCGAAGAGATTTGAATGCTGCCAATCCGCACTAGGCCAGCGTGGTGGACTATGGCCTAACCCTTCTCACACTGAATAGAGGCCGTGCCCAACAGTGGGACAGTTTAATACAGGGCTGATATTATTATGTATTCACACATAGGTATATTAACCTGTAATCTTTTATAATAGTAGAAATAGACTAGTGGGAAACCGTTGGACTCTAGATCGATCCTAAGGCACGCACGTCTCACTATTCTATGATATGTGCGTATTAAATAATAACCGCTCGCTTTAGGTTAGTTGAAGGAAAACATTGTGAGGAAACCTGCGTGTCAAGATCAAGACGAGTGAAGACTGCTAACCAGCACTAGGCTAGCGTGGCTTAACCCGACAACCTAACCCTCACATCGAAAGAAAGTCCGTACCCAGTAGTGGGTAAGTTCATAAACAGGTTTGATATTTTTATTTTAATGTTTCCGTCTGTGGAAACTTGTTATAGGCAGGCGCGTGCGCTTCATACAAGCAAATAAGCACTGCATACCCTAGTCCGCTGGCTTATGTAAATCTATATAATCGAAATCTATTTATAAAATACTACAATATAATATACAGATATATATACTCACAAAAACATTTATAAATGAAATGTAGTGCCCTCGCAGAGGTTTCGGGTAGGGCGTGCATACCCTACCAAAAATCTTTGTGCACGCCCCTGATTATAGGCACATTCTAAATGTAACATACATACATAGATTCACGCCTGTTTCCCAGAGGGGTAGGCAGAGACTACGGATTTCCATTTGCTACGATCCTGACACACTTCTCTGGCTTCATTCACTTTCATCACATTCCTCATACACGCTCACCGGTTAAAGATGCTCTTAACCTGGCCTTTGTCTAGAACGTCTCCGATGTGATCAAGAAACGTTGGCCTAGGTGATCCCCTTGCGACTGTTCCATTCGCACTAGCACTTTAAACTTTCTTAGTCAGTCTTTTCTCGTCCATTCTTTCTACATGCCCAAACCAGCTTAACATATCCTTTTTTATTCTCGTAACTATATCCATTTTCATGCAGCATCTCTCTCTAATCACACTATTCATTATTCTATCTTTCAGAGTCACACCACATATATTTCTCAGCGCTCTCTTTTCTACAGCATTTATTCTGCTCTCATGCTTCTTTTGCTATACCCAACTCTCACTTCCATGCATAAGTGTAGGCACTAATAGTCGTAAAACAACAAACGTGCCTTTTGGAATACATTTCGACTGTTCATAAAAGCGCGTAGAGCGCCATTCGCTTTATTGCCAGCAATTGTTTTCCTTTTAAATGTACAAAAAATATATCTTGATATCCTATTTGTAATCAACTCGATAGGAGTACATAATAAGTTGTTTAAAAAAAAACTAGATTATGCACACGGCTTTGCTCGCGTAAATGTAGGTTAGGTTAGATTAATAACAGTGCTTTTTCCTGGAAGATATATACCCTATGTCCTTTTCTGTTCC
The DNA here is from genome assembly GCA_963675205.1 of Catocala nupta. NCBI lineage: Eukaryota > Metazoa > Arthropoda > Insecta > Lepidoptera > Erebidae > Catocala > Catocala nupta. The sequence continues at coordinate 5,376,481 of OY776079.1, read as the reverse complement.
CCTGACGACGTGTATGCGAAATTTCACGATAATCGGTCGAGTAGTTCAGGCATGAAAGCGTAACAAATAAACAAAACAAACTCACATTCGCATTTATAATATAAGTTAGAATTTGATACCAAAGTGCTGCATAAGCGTGGCTGAACATGACACTCTGTTATCAAGGTTGTCTAGTCTACAACCTTCGACACGTACACACGGCTACACATCAAGTTAGAAACCCTACATGCGCATAACTACGCTACATACAAATTAATAGAGAATTGACGGCAAGGGACAGTGCATAGTGGTGTCGATGTAATGGTAAGGATAGAGCGTTACAAAAATATAACGCATCTCGCACGATTCGCAGCGTTCAACTTCTAATAGTTCAAAGTCCAAACAGTCTAGGTTGATGTGTCGCTGTGTGTACTAGAGCGTATCTATACTGTTAGACAATCACATTATACTATACTAGCGATTCACCCTGGCTTCGGTTTATAGATAGTAGAAGCTTAACAAATTATACACCTAAACCTTCCTCATGAATCACTCTGAATATTGGTGTAAACCGCATGAAAATCCGTTCAGTAGTTTTTGAGTTTATCGCAAACAGACAGACAGACGCGGTGAGGGACTTTGTTATATAATATGTAGTGATATACATACATATGTGTAATTCATACTATATAAATTAAAATTGACTGAAAGGGGGAGTCGTAGGAAATAAGTAAATATAGCGTCGTATAGATAATCGTTCAGAAGGCCCGGGAAAAATACCTGACCTTCGGAAGGTCAGCTCTTGGTGGTGGTACCCCATCGGATCTCGGAAACGGTGATATCTACGGGAGTCGTTTTCGAACAATATCTTCCTAAAACTCTGGCAACTTATAGGAGGGGTGACAAAAACATGGCTTCCATACAAAAATACATGGACAAGCTTTGAACTCTAATATCTCCGAAACGGTTAGAGATAGGCGTGTGTTCGAACAAATGTCATAGAGGTCGACAAGATCTTTCCAGAAAAGGTAATTTTCAAGGTCACTGGGGTTTATCGGGGATTTCCAATGGTCCTAGTGCGCTTAATTTTTGGCTTCGGGGGTTTTCAAGGTCCCTGAATCTGAACTTAAAATTAGTTTTTTGATTCCTTTCCCTCGCTGTACACCGGGTGGTGTACGGTGTGTGGTGGTCGCGGTCTGCTTGCGGCCTGCGCAACCACGCGAAATATTAGTTATTTTATAACGATGGATAGGAAATTAATATTATTGCACGTATGGCGTAGTTTAAGTGATCCTGTTACCCGTGCCACTGTGCTGGGAGTTGTGGGTTCGATTCCCACACGGGATAAAAATGTGTGTAATCCACAAATAGTTGTTCCGAGTTTAGGTGTTATTCGTGGCCGTTCTTTGAATGTCTAGAAATTTTCCCACTCAGAAGCAATGAGTCCTACTTACCAAGATAAATCTAAGAATTTGACTGAGATAAACATCAGAAACGGCGGTAGCCCAATGGATAACGCATCGAACTTGCGATCGAGAGTTCATAGAAACAATTCTTAGCCATCGCACTACCGACGTGGACCCACTTCAAGAATGCTTCAATTTACACGAATACCAGTAATTTGTAAGTTAAATTCTTAGTAACATTTTTATAATAAATCTTTAAATCTCGGCAACTTCTGCATTTAAATTATTTCATAAAATTGGCGATTGAATAGATTAGCCGTTAGTTTCTCGTCCGTTCTTCTCATTAGCTTTACGCCCTTGTTTTGTTAAACATGGTAACAGGTAAATGTAAATTCATAGTTAGTTTATTTAGTTTAACTTTGACGTTAATGAATATACTTTGTGACCTAAATTAATTAAGTTATTTCGATTCAAAGTCAAGTCAAAGTCAAAATTCATTTAAATCACAAACTAACACTTATGAACGTCAAAAAGTAATTTACTGAAGCTACATTAATGACCTCGGTGGCGTAGTGGTTAGTGTAACCAACTGCCACGCCTAAGGTCGCGGGTTCGATTCCCGCACAAGTCAAACATTTGTGTGCATGAACATGGATGTTTGTCTTGGTCTGGGTGTTTCTATGTATAATATGTATGTATTTACAAAAAAAAAGTATATATGTATGTTTATCCATTGTCTAGTACCCATAGTACAAGCTCTGCTTAGTTTGGGCTAGATGGTGTTGTGTGTATGTGATAGAATATTATTATTATTATTATTATTATTAAGGTTAGTTGCTAGGTAGTTTCGAAGATATTGTCAGCATTTATGAGTGTATGACAAAGATGCCCAAATAGTATATTGTATGCGCCAGCGCAATATTCTTTGCCGTTTATCTACAGTCACATGATTTTAACAACATTGCAGTTGAAAAATAATAGCTCATTAAAAACCAAGGTTACGTGGATATGCCAGACATTTTTCAAAGTAAATATATTGTAGTCAACTTAAATAATTAAATAGTACCGTTGTTTGCACTAGCAAGGCTAATTAACACTCATATTATTATACAAATTACACATACTTTCACATGAAGTGAAAAAAGGTGTCTGGTCTATTTTCTGGGTTGTCTTATTAAGTAAACAAAAATGGCGTACTGGCAGCTAGGAATAATATATTATATTGAGACCCATCTATATATCTCCTATCTACGTATTGTGTTTCTTCTTTATTCATTAGAGAACAGATATAGTCTCATCTATATATTAATTCGTGAAGCAAAAACTTTGTACCTTTTTTACGAAAATTGCGCGGGCGGAGGCGTATGAAATTTGGCACAGTTAAAGTTTATATGGAGAAGGAGTGGTGAATCCTAATATTGTTATAAAATATTTATTAGAAATATATTAAATTAATGAAATAACACGACACGCACACGACTATGCATTTGACACACGCAGTCGAATCGCGTTCGTAGTATTTCGGCATTGTTCGTCTGACGTCGTACAATTCTTCGTAACTATGGTTATACATACCTTATTTATATGTAATAAAGAAAAAAAGAAAACAAAGTAGAAAGCTTAGGAATATCGTCAATGAAAGAGTATTAGTGAGTTAAGTAAATAATAATTTGTTTGAAAAAGATAAGGTAACCTGTAAAGCCTTGGCGAAATCTAAATGAAATATGATTATAAGGGTAAAGTTATGGACATTAAACCTTAATAACGATCAAACTTAAAATTTAAATCAATTATGGTCGAATTTTGACCACTAGGCGACCGCAGTATAAAAAAATGAGAGGTGTCAAGGGACACCCGGATGGAACGAAGTTCCTTACTATGAGAAAAAAAAAAAATATATATATATAAATATATATAATAATATATATATTGCAAGCCAGTTAAGGCTTGCTTCCTATGAGAGAGAGAGAGACAGACAGAGAAACACGCGCACGCCGCACGGCTTACAATTATAGCAACTATAGCAAAAAGTGTCGTTTCAACTTTTGGTCTTAATTTGGGGAGCGCGGAACCCGCCACGCATCGTCGGTTTAACCACCCCATCTATAGCAATGAAAAAAGGATGACACTACCAAACTCGTCTGGATAAGGACAGTCGCGTCGTGGGATCCGGGTGTGCTCCAACTTACAGTATCCCGCTTCGCACACAAAATATACGTCGACACATGTTTCGCTTCAGCGGGAGGCATCTTCAAGATAGCTTGGCTACGAATAAGCCTTCCAGTTTATCCACAGGAGGTTTGCATTGTCAACCTTTTTCTATTGCAATAGTTACGGTGGGTAATCCATAGGGTGCGTGGCGGGCTCTTCTCTTCCCAATTATTTTATTACAATGGATTACCGCTAAGCAATTAATTCGATTTAATATAAGTCTGAAAGCAGAATCTAAACGACGTTTCGGCTGCTGTAAAGCAACCGAAACGTCGGGGCAAAGTGTAACTAAATAGTTTAATTAAATTAAATAGCATAGTAAAGTTCAATAATAGTAGTGTTTGAGTTTTCAAAATTATGTAATAAAAGTGTTAAAAGTAAAATAAACAACGCGACAAAATCCGTATAAAGTGTTTAATTTCAATTTCAACTTGTTTGTTTGTATGTTTATAAAAATCATTCTTCAAATAGTAGTATTTGAAGAATGATTTTTATAAACATATATCTTATCTTATTTTGTGTGGGGAGCCAGTCTGTACAGACCGGCGACACTTCGACCCAGTAGGATATTTTGTGCCGACTTCCCCAATAACGACTGCCATAGATGTTCATGGCAGCCGGGACCGACGGCTTAACGTGCTCTCCGAGGCACGGAACAGGCGATAATTGTCAATCAATACGCAGATAATTTCGAAAAGTCATATTATTTTAACTTCCGAAAGTCAGTGGTGCGCGACGGGGTTCGATACCGAGATCTTTTGGTCTCCCCACTGATCTTTCGTAGCTATCTACAGGGTGTCCGATAATTAATGGATAACCTTGAAATGTCTTATAGTAGAACTGAAGGCCGTTCAGAAAAAGGAAAAATATAAAAATAAGAAAATAAAAATGTAATATATATATTAAAAAGTGCAAGCTACATTAGCATAGCATACTTTTGACTGTCTATATATTAGCATAATTAGTATTTAATAATAAAACAACAAAAAACCGATGGATTTCATTCATTTATGGTCGTAGTATACAAGAAAGTTATACAAGGTAATTAAAAAAAAACACATATCTCAGGTAGTAGTTAGGATAGACATTTTTTCATATTTTTTCTGAACGGCCATCAGTTCCACTATAAGACATTTCCAGGTTATCCATTAATTACCGGACAACCTGTATACGTATATAGTCTTCCACCTATACTTCCGAAGGCGAACCTTTTGTCGCCTACCGACCACAGTTCCAGACTCTCTGCGTTGGAGTTTTTTTTTAATTATTAGTGGCAGCCAATTTTATGACTGTAAAACCTATTAAAGCGTTGCTTGAAACGGGAATCGATCCATCATGCCCAGCAGTTGCATTCACTACTGCAACGCGAACGATATATTATTATTTTTGATAGCGCGGATGCCGCAGTGGTTTCGTGGCTTTTAAAGTGCTTAGAGAGTCTCATCGGACTATGGGAGTTAGAGACTCTGTTCTCTAGTGCGATTGTGTTTATTCACACAAATGTGTGTATAACAGTTTATGCTCACTCTCTGTTAAGATTGGCTACTGTTACCGAAATTCGTTCTGAAGGACCTATCCGTTCCGTCACCGCGCCTCTATGCTGTGTATACGGTCGCGACCGCATCGTCGCCGCGTCACCACTACTCCGCCACCGCGTCCCCGCCGTTTGATTTTAATATACCACTAGACAGTTGTTAGTAATACATTCCATAACACTGCTCTGTCCTCCACTAAAGTTATGAACGTTTCGTAATCAAAATTATCCATGATAGATTACTAAAAGGTTAATACGAGCGCATACGTTGGCGGCCGGTAATGGAATAAGCAAAATCAAATACTGGCGAATGGGGGCGCGGGGGCGGTGCGGTCGCGAACGTATATAATAGTTGAGAGACACGGTGACGGAGCGGTGTCGGCGCGGCGCGGCGGCGGTATCGTGTATGACGAGTCAGTTATAACAAATATTATAATACTTTGCTTTATTAAACAACTGTCTTTTTCCGGCGACAACGCATTCGTCTCTCCTACGGCACCGCATACTGGGCAAAAGTATAATCTATGCATTATCTAGGACATCATCATCTGTGTGTCGATTTTCATCCAAATCCATTTATCAATTCACGCTTTATTGAGTTACAAACATGCTAACTAGATGTGCCCGCGGTTTCACTCGCGCTTATGATTACTGCGACGCTCCCGTGGGTCGTAGTGATGTTATATGCCAATAACTTACCTAAAGAAATAGGCTATCCAACACTAAAATATTTTTTTAATTCCAACCAGTAGTTCCTGAGATTAGCGCGTTTAAACAAACAAACAATCTCTTCAGCTTTATAATATTAGTATATATTACGTTTACAATTTTAGTAGAATGGTAGGATGGTATAAGAGACCGAGGAAAGTCGGGTACAAAATTTACAACGTATAAAGTTTTAAATATGGTCGAGAGTTAGTCACAGTAGTTTAGGTAAAGTCAGCTACGTAAGTCCATAAACATTCATGAGATTTCGAATTGCTTTATCAAACACAATAATGATAATTCCGGAGTTATATCAGTAATAGTTAGTGAAAGGATCGTTATTTTAATCACAATTTATTAGTAAAGAGTGGACATATTCTTCTTCTTTCTCCTTTGAATATACAACTCCCTCACAAGCAATTATTAATGTGTCACGTGGAACTTTACAGACATTTAAACAACGGACATAATAATCGCCCAGGCCTGGTGCAACTATTTATGAATTACAAAGATTTTTGTCTCGTGTGGTGATCGAACCCATAGCATTCGGCGCGGCGGCAGTGGCGAGACGATGTACTACACCATTCATGCATTAAATTCTTGTCACGTAAACTGCTCGCAGCGCGTTGTCTGCGCGCGGGCCTATGGTGGGTAGCTTTCCTTTCTCCTTGCCTGCCGGTGACGGCCGATATACATATATATATAAGCCGATCGCGTACTGGTTCCTGTCCCTAGGATTACACTAATACACTCGCTCAAGACAAAGCATACACGGCTCGCGAAGCCATACAATTTCGTCCGCGGTTCCGCCCTCGCCGCAGAGGTCGGAATACGCGTCGCGTTAATGTTAATCCCGTGGATCACCCTAGATCCACGTTGCCGACAACGCCCCAAGCCGAGGTCCGTGGTAGTCCGCCCTTGGGGGTCAACGTTGTCTAGTTTACCTTATAAACGGGTTGGGAGCCTTCTGCGCTCACCCACAGTCCGCGTAAAGTTGTCAAGGCCATCTGAGGCCAACAACTAACACCAACATAAAAAAGAAAAAATATGACTTTAAGTTAAGTGGTCTTTCTCAAAGACCACGTAGCGAGCCATTTAAGAGTTACGCCCTGTACTAGTTGTAATTGTTGTATTAACTAATCAATGTTTGTAATTGCGAAGAATAGTGAATTTAAATTATCTCCGCTTAGATTTTTCCTGGGTCGGCCACGCCTCTGAAGCTGGCTAGACTAAAAACGCTACATTCTTTAACGGTTTTTAGTGTTTTGATACTTATGTAGTTGACTGTACAATCCATAAATGTATTGTTGCGTATTAACAATAATCAATTGAGTCCTTTGCATATCTTTTTACGTAGTAACTGATAACCGCTGAGCCAAATTTATCAACGAATATCTGATAAATTACTATTTAATATTTTCATATCGGCTATCTTTAGTTAACAACTGAAATTATATCATCGACTTAATAACCATCGACCTTTTGACAGCAAATTTTTATCGATAATTTCATCATGTAAACGAAATATTATTGTACACTTGGCGATTAAAAAGAGTGGCTATGAGTTTCTCGCCCGTTCTTCTCATGAGCCCTACACACCCTAGCTTTGCTGAACGTGGCAGTAAATGTAAATTCACAGGAAAAATTTACGTGTAACTTTGACATTCATAAGTGTTACCTTGTAACCTAATTTGAATAAATTTATTTTGATTTTGATTTGATTTTCATCATAAAATATGGTAAAGGTATCCAAGAGATTCGTAGATGTGAGTTTTAAAGCGATGGTTGGAGCAATACTATCGGGTAGTTCAAGTATACAGTGTTGTTTTTGCAATATCAACCGATTCGATTCCCAATTAAAAAGATTATACAGTATTCTAATGAAATGTTCAAGATTTCAACACCATCGACACCGAGTATTTTCTCTTCTTCTTATAATTTTCATGATCCACGAATTATACTCCAATACACTTGTGCACAACGCACCCTGGCCTTTCAGCCAGCACACGTATTTATGTATAGTCACAGGTATATTAAAGTATATAATAATAAATTGGAATATAAATACATAATTCAAATACGACTGAAATTTTTTTTTCACAATTTAGAAAGTTAAATTTTTTTCCGGCCTCCTTGGCGTAGTGTTTATTGTAACCGACTGCCACGCCTGAGGTCGCGGGTTCGATTATCGCACAAGTCAAACATTTGTGTGCATGAACATGGATGTTTGTCTTGGCCTGGGTGTTTCTATATATAACATAGAAACATAACATGTATGTTTATCCATTGTCTAGTACCCATAGTACACCCATAGTACAAGCTCTGCTTAGTTTGGGCTAGATGGTGTTGTGTGTATGTGATAGAATATTATTAGATTATTATTTTGGTCAAAGATAATTCCTTTATTTATGTAGGCAAAGTTACTTGTTTAGTGAGTGTACTGAAGATACGGAAGTTACATTTTTGTTAGTTGCTAGGCAAAGGGACCCTTGCCTGAACAAAAAAAAAACGTAAGTAACTTAGTAAGTACAAGTAACTAAGTCTTGGGATGGCATACATAATTGATATCAATCAATAACTTTAAAATATACTAAATTAAAATTTCAGTTTTAAAAAACTCATATATCACAAGATTCTGCATCTATTATATCTATGTTTATTATACCGTATGTTAAAGACTTATATAAAATAGATAATAATACTTATACATTTAGAAAACGAAACTACTAAATAAACTAATGAAATTTAAAAATGTAAAAAAAATTATTACAGAAAAAGTAAACCAGTCTTAAAATAATAAACTTATTTCTTACCACTAAGACAGCACAGCACCTCATCTCTACATAGATGGTCTACCAGAATCTTAAGAGCCTCTTCATCATCCTCCGGTCGGAGGTCACGGATGACCCACTTGACGCCATCAGCTTCCCACGAGTCCCACACGTGGGGGCAGGATGAGTCCCACACTCTTTTGAAACCCATATTCTGAAAACGTTAAGGTATATAATCACATGTAAATAGATAGTTTAACGCCTCTATTCCTGAATGGGTAAATAGAGGTGTATTTCGCTTACTATGGTTTATAAATAATATCAGCCCTGTATTAAACTGTCCCACTGCTGGGCACGGGCCTCTTCTCAGTGTGAGAAGGGTTTGGCCATAGTTCACCACACTGGCCCTGGCAGGCTTCACATATCTTCGAGAACATTATGGAGAATTTTTAGACATGCAGGTTTCCTCACGATGTTTACCTTCACCGTTAAAGCAAGCGATAATTAACTATTTAATACGCATATAACTTTGAAAAGTCAGAGATGCGCGCCTTGGGTTCGAACTCGAGACCTCTGCGTGGTAGTCCACCGGTTTTCCACTAGGCTGTCGCGCTAAGTATGGTTTAGGTCCTATGTAATAAGAAGCGAGCCTCTCTCAAGGTCCCATGCGCAGTAGTCGCATTCACTACCACTACACCGAAGTCAAAGTCAAAGTCAAAAATCATTTATTCATTTAGGTCACAAAGTAACACTTATAAACGTCAAAATGTATAGGTTAGTGAGTTTACTAAGTTACTGAAGCTACTTTTAGGTTAGTTGCTAGGTTTAGGCAAAGGGGTTGAGTCTATGAGGAAAAAACCTGTAAGAAACTCACAGAAACTCGCGGCAAACATATAATTTCAACAAGGTGTTGCAGCCATTATACCATATATGTATTACTGACTATAAACAATCTAAATATAAAAACAATAATTACTTAATAGTATGGGTAGTATTTAATTGCACAGCAAAAAAATAATAATTGCACAGCAGAATATGCTTACCAAAAATACTAATTGCACAGCAAAATATATTTAAAGAGATCAAACTAAGTCGACAGCGACCCGCTTCGCGGGTTCCTAGTTTTGGGAGGGTTTAAGAAGGAACCTAACATAACCTAACCCTTCCGAGACGGAATGCAGTGATTTGAGACGTATAAGTGCTCGTTATGCTGTGCAATTAGTATTTTTGATGGCCATTATATTTAATCCCTAATAGTATTACGGAGATAAAATAATAAGGTTTGGTAGAGTTATTTAATATTAATCTATAATAGACAGTAGGACAGCATGAGGGCGCATATTACAGTTTGTGTCAATGCAAAGGCAGTCCGTGAATAAATGCGATTGTGCATTCATATATTTTCAATAATAAGCAGTCATAGTCAATTAAAATGGCGAGCAGGATACTCGCTAATCTAGACTTGATGTAAAAAATCTATTTACATATTCTGATTAATACCTAGATAACTTATAATTACTACTAAATTAAAATCATTAATCACTGTACGAAGTTTCCTTCATTATGGTCATGTGTTAAGGTCGTATAGTGGACTTTGTGATTAGAGTAAAACTCTTAATATCATAAGGAAAATAATATTTTTGAATACAATAATATTTTTAAAAGCGATAGGCTAGTTAAAGACATCATGACTGAGTAGGCTCAAGTTCGATTCCAAGGCACGCACAACTGACTTTTTAGTTTTAGCGAAAACTTATTAAATCGCTTACTTTAATGGTCAAGGAAAACATCGTGAGTGTCCGAGTTTTTTATAATGTTCTCGCAGATATTGGACGTCTGATCACGTCTGTCAACCCGCACTGGACCAGCGTGGTGTTGAATGGTATAACTCTTCTTTCATTGAAAAGAGGCCCGTGTCTAGCAGCGCTGGGGCAGTTTATACACAATATAAAATATCAGCATGATATTTAAAATAAAAAAAATAGTAGTATAATGCCGATATAGCGATACAAAAGGCCCAAATATGGCTTATAGTCTACAACATCTACTGCAGATGTTCCTTGCAGCGCTTATGGGTTTACGGGTTACCGCATCGCCGTTGATGGCTATGTAGCCCTATTGCAGCATGGTATTTATTGCCGTAAAAGAACCAAATATATATTAAAAATCCACGTTAAGTTATTTCATGTTAAAAATAAATAATAATATTAATTAAGTTTGGTAAAAACAGATAAAATATATTTTATGGTTGGCCATGTATATTTTAAGGCATGATTGTTTTAAGAAAAATAAAATATAAAACCGTTTCTTTTTATAATCCAACAATAAGTATTTACTACAACAATAAAAAAACTACCTTTGTGCGCGTTTACACGGGTTTATAAAGTTAAGCATTTTGATTTCGTTTTAAATATTTTGGCATACGTATTACACTCCAAAAAACTGGCAAATGTTATTTGTCATAATTACAATAAGTATAAAATGCTATAATAAATAAAAGTTATGATCTGTTGATCATAACTTTTCATTTATTTATTGGTTTACCTGTTGATAAACAGATAATACAAATACAATGACCGATAAATAATATAAAAACTTACTTTTCACTTTCGCTGATGAATAAAATAACTCAATTTAGTTTACACGTCCACTCTGAATCGCACTAGTGTGGGAAATAAACCGGCGAACAGCTTCCTGCCTCTAGGATTGTCAAGACAACTTCTATTATCCTTGTAAAGGCCTGCATACACGCGCCAGCCACGTAACACGAGTTACAGTGTATTTATTGAAAATACATGCTGTACATTAGTAAATACTCTCTGGTTAAATTAAACTACTTTGTACGACTTTTACATTTATATAATTTAAAAAAATCTATTTGGCTTTGTATTTACTACTATTAAACTATTTAAATTATTTAGATTCTATCTCTCCCCGAAGTTTAATTTCAATATACTCGTATAACATTTGCGTTATCGTAAGACAATGTAATAATCTTTGGTTTATTGAGTAATTACAATATTTTTTGGCAAAATATTCTGCTCGGTTCTAGTATTTATCAATCCGGCTTCTGAAAGGGTAATGAACGATGTTAAAGTTAAGCTCATGTCAAATGACTTGATAAATTAGTCTCAAAAATGTGTTCAAACGTGAGGTAAAGAATTTTTGCGTTAATCTGCGAATCGATCGAATCGAGTGGATAGATAGCCGGGAGTGTTCATAGTGTTAGGAGCAGTGGGGTCATTGGCCGGCAGCAAGATTATTCGCAAGAAGCACGATTCTTCAAAGAAAGCGAAAGTCTTTGTAGGAAACGGGTTTTCATGCAAACTATCAAGACAGACTGAAAAATGCTTCCAACTTACACAAGATGGCAGCCAAACAATAATATAAGCTAGAGGGGTTACATTATTCCTAGACTGTCCCACTGCTGGGCACGAGCACACCCTTGATGGCGTAGTGGTTAGTGTAACCGACTGCCACGCCTGAGGTCGCGGGTTCGATTCCCGCACAAGTCAAACATTTGTGTGCATGAACATGGATGTTTGTCTTGGTCTGTGTGCTTCTATGTATAATATGTACCTAAGTATTTACAAAAAAAAATTAAGTATGTATGTATGTTTATCCATTGTCTAGTACCCATAGTACAAGCTCTGCTTAGTTTGGGCTAGATGATGTTGTGTGTATGTGATAGAATATTATATTATATTATATTCTTACTATAAGAATGGTGAATGGGTTATAAGACTACATATTTTCAAGAACTTTATGAAGACCTCAAAAAAACAGATGGTCTCACGAAGATTTTCTTCACCACCGATTCTGTTACACACAATTTAAAACGCAGACGGCTTTAAAGTCAGAGGTTATATTTTATTGCCTTGGGAATAAACTTGAGACCTTCAGCATATCGCTGGTCTCTAAACGTCTAGTTAACGTCTGTCGCTGTGCTCATACGATAAATACAATCAAAATTATCTTAGTTAGCAACACAAATGATGAAATCAACTTTATTTTTAGCACTTGTTTTGATAACAGAAATACACAGCTATCTTCAGTACTCTAATCCTTAGTACCTATGATTAAACAAAAGTGATTACTATTTAACATGAATGACATAGTGACTTAAGTGGCTGCCTTGCCACTGCACAGTAATACGGGTTCGATCCCCATACGGGACAAAAAATTTAATGTCTTGTGTGCAATTTCTCAGTTGTCATTTAGTATGTTTGGATATTTGTACCTTGTGATATTCTTTCGAGTGTGGGAGTTACCTCTTATAAATTTTCTTCGACCTTCAATCCAGGTAAAACGCATACCGGTATATAAATTATATTTTTTGTTATTTATTCTGTCCTTAAAGACAGCTCATAAAATTTTACTATTGCGAGGCATAACACCTGCGTCGCGTGTAACTTTACAAACATTAAAACAATGGACACAAATGACACCTAGACGAGTCTAGGTGTCATTTGTGTCCGTATGTTGCAATCTATGCCGTGGCGATCACTTAATTCCGTACGCTATCACACACATAGGATAATGACGTGCAGTCATTATCTGTCTGTCTATGTATTAACTCAGGATATGATCTATTTATGTGTCAGGTTTCATCCGATTCCGCTCACGTGATAATGTGTAACGAACGTCGTATCATATCATACTTATGACTAGGCTTTGCCCATGACTTTGTGCGCGAAATATAAACATAGATACCTCTCAATATATTTCTTTCTTTCTTTGCATGTAAGAAGCTGTTCTACATTTATAATAGTAACACTAAAAAAAGCAGCTGGATATAGTTGCATACAAATAAGAAGTAAGGCAATAAAAATGTACATTATAGGTCATGCAAAAATCACCTTAAAATCTACGTTATATTTTTGTTTTAGGTTTAGGAGACTAGACATTACCTTGTAGCGAAGCCTCACGGTAATATATATGTATATATAATTATATATTCTAGATATTGTAACGAGGTCAAATTTTTAGAATTAAATAGTCACCTGGGCAATGCCTTCACGACGAGTAAAACGAGTTCAAATCCCACACGAGTCAAATAATTGTATGATGTATATATGCGCTGAGTTTAGGTGTTCTTATTTAAATGTTTGTAGAGTCTTAATTATACATTAGTTTTAAATAAAAGCTAAATTAGTCTCGTAAATCATCATTGAAAGAATAAAGATAAATCACTGCAAACATAACACACAATTCGCAGAAAATGTAATTGCATTGAATTCTGGAACCTTGGACCCTAGGACAGTCTATCCAATTTCAAAGAATCCACCCGAACAAAAATTGTGAAGAATTAGAATACCTATATATAAATAACATGCGTATTTTTTATCTTGTCTGTTTTAAATATAACTATGTACCAATGCTAGATAATAAAATACCTACCTATATAAAACTGGTACATTAATGACAGATAAGGCAAGCTAAAAATAAAACAAGTAAAACTTTAAGTACATGCCATGTTTTTGTTTGTTGTCAGTCAAAATGACTAAACTCTCTGATCATAAGCAGTTGTGTAGTCTACGAACAGGGCCTGCCAGACCTAAAACTAGAGACCTGAAACTAGAGACTTCGGCACCACTTCACATGTAATGAGGAGTTCATTGCATCTGAAGTGGTGCCGAGGTCTCTAGTTTGAAAGCCTAAAGAAGTGCTTTTTCTCACCCCGCTTCAATAACCGAGGATTGAAGGAAGAAGGAAACACATGTTTCAGCAGATAATTCAAAGATAAATTATCGCACAAACGGCATCAAATACGTGGAGTCGCTCCACGTGAATGGTAGTGCGATATCAAAGCGCTCTCCGCGCTGTTTGGAGACTGCATTACGTAGATCAGCGTATATAATTACATACAGCGTAAATATGTTTGGAGATAAGGAGTCTGCCGCTTGGAGACGGTATGAATGAGCTGACTCTCGCGTGAAAGTAACAGTCTCTTACATAATAAAGTTGTTAGGGTAATAACACTGTTACTACTTTTTGCGTAGTATGTCAAAGTACAAAAGGCTTTCTAATGTACCGATTCCATACATTTCCTTTTCGATTAAATTTCTTTTGGACCGAGAGATATCTTGGTATTGAAAGCAATTATAGGCTCCAGTAAACATTTACCAAAAGACAAATAGTCTTTGCCATTTCGCTCAGGCCCATCACGAACAAAAGATTTGTTAAATACCTTTTCTTTAAATATTTTGATGGCTAGACACTCAGGTATAGGGGGTGATACTTAAAATAACAAACAATGCGCCAACTATACGAAAGGACAGAACCACATCTCTCAGTGTTATAGTCTAGTATAAACTAGACTGCGCTCTCTGACCTTCAATTACCACCTAGATCTCCTTACATCCAGAACACGATAAAAAAGTAATTAAAATGGTATATACGTCTCTTTGTCAGCCCATATTGTCATACTGTATCTCGGTATGGGGTGGTGCCTGTAAAACTAAACTGATAAAGGTAGAAAGAGCACAAAGGGCGGTCCTTAAGGTAAGCCATTCTTTGCCTTTCCTATACCCTACTAAGGATCTGTACCAACTATCTCATGCCCTGACGGTGCGTCAATTGTTTATCCTCAATATTATATTAAGACAGCATTCCCTTCTCCCTTATGACCCTCTGCGCCCTAAAAAACGGCTGCAATACAAAGTTGGCCCATTACTTGGTAGCCATTGGTCAACTGCATTTTCTGGCAGATTTTTTTGGATTCCTAGTTAGATTTCTGTATAATAAGGTGAATGAGAAATTACACATCTATTCACTACCAAAACACCTTTGTAAAAAGAACACAACTTTTTGGCTAAAATCCCTTAGCTACGAGGAAACGGAAAGTTTAATACTTGTTCTTAACTAAAAATCTTACACTGCTA
Organism: Catocala nupta; assembly: GCA_963675205.1. Classification (NCBI taxonomy): domain Eukaryota; kingdom Metazoa; phylum Arthropoda; class Insecta; order Lepidoptera; family Erebidae; genus Catocala; species Catocala nupta. Next base: position 5,360,991 of record OY776079.1, on the reverse strand, counting down.
ACAGAGCATATTAGCTTACCAGCTGTCTCTGATATACCAAGATAATTATTCTGCATTGTCGTAGGGTTAGCACACACAGCACATACACACACGCACTCTCATCCACACACACACACACACACACACACACACACCCATCCACACGCACACACACATATCTACACTAACATTCATACACACACACTCACGCACACACAAACATACATACTCACCACATTATAACATGAATAGAATTATGTTTTTATTAAGTATCTCTTTATACATTTCTCACTTCTGAATACCAATCAACGTGGTTGCACCTACACGAGCTCCGGCTTATCTAGAGTTAGTTGAGGCTGGTAATCTGTCATACAAGCCCACCTAGTGCAGATACCAGTCTCTCACACAGACTCACCTACTCGATCATATAAAACTTAGTTTAAGACCTGATTTTTTGTAACCATTCTGTGTGAGACAGAAAATAAATAAATTATCTATGTATTAATACGTGAAGCAAAAACTTTGTACCGTTTTTACAAAAATTGCGGAGACGGAGGAGTATGAAATTTAGCACAGTTAAAGTGTACATGGAGAAGGAGTGGCGAATCCTAATATTTTTATAAAATATGCATTAGAAATACATTAAATTAATGAAAAAACACTACACGTATAAACTATGCATTTGACACTCGCAGTCGAATCGCGTTCGTAGTATTACGGCATGGTTCGGTTGATGTCGTACAATTCTTCGTAACTATGGTTACATACCTTAGGTAAGTACCTATTGCAATTTCGCGGTATATACAGGGTGTCCGGTAATTAATGGATAACCTAGAAATGTCTTATAGTGGAACCGATGGCCGATCAGAAAAAAAAAGGAAAAAAATCTATCCTAACTACTACCTGAGATATGTGTTTTTTTTTAAATTACCATGTAAACTTTCTTGTATACTACGACCATAAATGAATGAAATCCATCGGTTTTTTGTTGTTTTATTATTAAATACTAATTATGCTAATAGATAGACAGTCAAAAGTATGCTATGCTAATATAGCTTGCACTTTTTAATATATTTTTTATTATTTCATTTTTCATTTTTTCTGAACGGCCTTCAGTTCTACTATAAGACATTTCAAGGTTATCCATTAATTACCGGACACCCTGTATAATAACGATCAAACTTAAAATTTAAATTAATTGTGGTCGAATTTTGACCACTTGGCGACCGCTAGTTATTATTATTATTAAATTATTACATTCGTCGCGCTTGCTAGTAACAGAGTCATATCCTGTTTTTTCTGTTCCGTGGTCATATCGATGTCGTGTTGTGAATACGGGTCTTTATGTTTGGCTCAATCATTGATAGCCTTGGCTACCTAACGTAAGACGAGCATTGAAATATTATAACCAAACAGTCTCCGGCTTTTTATAAAGCAAGCAATTTTTAAATTGTTTTATAAAAATGTCTAAAAAAAGGTCTAGTCTTGTTGTTCGGAATTTGGGCGTTCCTTGAGTCCATTGTTTGGAAAGTACCGACACAGGAATTATTCCTAGTGTGGGAGTTGTCTTTTATTCAGAAAATGAGGAGGAGGCCCAATATCGACCTCTTTCCCCCTTCCCGCTCCTTTTCCATCCCACTTCCTTTCCTAAAGGATCGGCAACGCCCAAGTGATGCCTCTGGTGTTGCAGATGTCCATAGGCTACGGTGACCACTTACCATTAGGTGGGCTGAATGCTTCATTGCCACCAAAGTCGCACAAAAATAAAAAAATTGCTTCAGCGCGCTACTTCGCTCGCGCAAAAGTAGGTTAGACCTAGGATATGCTTAATAAAAAATATAGCCTATTTTATTTGGTGATAATATAGCCCCCTAATGGTGAATTTTTAAAATCGGTCTATTAGTTTTTGATTTAAATCCTTACAAACAAACTAACAAAAAATCAAATCTTTCCGTTTTATAATATTAGTGTACACAAACATAATTATTCGTGGTTGTTACCTCGTTATTGTAATGAAGGAAACGTGTTTATATGTATATGGTATATATATGTATATATGTAGTATAATTATATTGTATATTTAGCCAGCTTTACAACGCTAGATTATTTTGTAGTTTTAGCAACTGCAATTATGATAAGTGTTTATACGATAAGAAAATGCTGCATTGTAATTATCTTATGAAATGTACTAATGCAGGTAAAAAGCAAAGTGATATCACCGCCATTTAAGGGGTAATAGTTTATACAGGGTATCCGGTAATTAATGGATAACCTGGAAATGTCTTATAGTGGAACTGATGGCCGTTCAGAAAAAAATATGAAAAAATCTATCCTAACTATTACTTGAGATATGTGTTTTTTTTTAATTACCATGTATAACTTTCTTGTATACTACGACCATAAATGAATGAAATCCATCGGTTTTTTGTTGTTTTATTATTAAACACTAATTATGCTAATAGATAGACAGTCAAAAGTATGCTATGCTAATATAGCTTGCACTTTTTAATACATTTTTTTTTTTCTGAACGGCCTTCAGTTCTACTATAAGACATTGCAAGGTTATCCATTAATTACCGGACAGCCTGTATAAATTGAGCTGTATCGGCTCTATCCCCAACAACTACTCTTGGAACCGAAAGCATAAATTGTTTACTGTGCTCTCATTTGTTCTATAACCTGAGGCTGTGCCTATATTCCGACCTGGGGCTTTATTACAAACTCTTATTTCCAGGCAGTATACGGCGTAAAGTAAACTGGCTTGCAATTTCGTATTATAAACGTGCTAACTCCAGCCAGTCAGCGGTTACGTGACAGGTGATCAAGTATTGCCTGGCAAATACCGTATTAGGAGCTTTCATTTGACATTTCGTTACATATTAAAGTCGCCATATTGTAAACAAAACAAACTATTAAGTTTACGCTAAGCTAGAGTAACTTTTTTTGAATAGCTACATTAATTATTTGCTTTTATTTTTATGTAATATACCTATTATTTAGTTCATTTCTGAAATGTGTGACGATGAACTATTATTATTTGAGTTAACTATGCTTTTCAGGTTTGTCAGTAAATTTGGGATGATAGGCACATTAGGTACGAGAAGGAATATCATTTCCTCTTCGTGCCACCGACTAAAATTTTAATGTGACGCCATGATATTATATTCTCTACTTACATTACATAATAAAAATTATAAAATAAAATACAAAAATCTTATATTATGTACTTACATGTGTTATGTACATTTTGTATTGCTTTATATATTAATAAAATAACGTTTTTCTATGTTAAGTCAATAAAATTTAGTCAATTTATGATTATGACCCGTAGTATAACGGTGGAATTATGTCTAACTAGTTGAACGAGATCGGGTTCCTTCGACGTGTGTATAAATAAAACAACGATAGTTCAATTAGTTACTAATCGAAGCTTTATTTTTGATGACACAAGTAGATTACATTTTCATAGGACGATGGCCTTATATAGGTGCGCCGGTAACGAAACCATAGCGCGATCTATCTCGATCCTAACGCCATCTATCGAGCACACCATCAGTTTTTTACCACTATACAATAAAATTTTATTTTTGGTCGTAAAGGGCTGAACATTCCGCCCACCAAGGACACATGTAGGGACTACATGTCCTTCACATGGTTAATAAACATTAAATTACACATTACACAAGGCAAAAGGTTAAATGGTACACAAGGTATTAAACAATACCTACAAAAGTTAAATGGTACATATGGTATTACGCAATACAACAAAAATAAATGGTGCACAGGGCATTATACAATACAAACCAATATAACAGTATTAGTTACTGTTATAACTTAAATCTAACAAGAAAAAAAGAAACACAATTATCTAATTAGGATACACAATATCAACCAACAGGCAAAACGCACAGTTTAGACGTGGGTCTTTTTATAGTTGACGCACTAGTGCGAAGTGTGACTACTCGCGTAAGTTTGTCTAGACCGGGATGTTTTTCAACCACTCTGCCAAGTAACCACTTGCAAGGAGGCAAATTGTCCTCCTTGACTAAAACTATATCACCGACACTAGGCTCTGGCGTTTGATTACGCCACTTGTGTCGCTGCAGTAGTGTGTTCAAGTATTCAATTGACCATCGACGCCAAAAATCCTGCATCATTCCTTGAACTAATTGCCATCTCTTTAAACTAGATATATTAGCAGATTCAAAATTATGATCTGCTACGTTAATAAGTGGTTCGCCCACAAGAAAATGCCCTGGTGTTAAAGCGTCCACCGTATCTGTACCACGACACAGGGGGCGTGAGTTTAGACAAGCTTCTATTTGACTTAAGAGAGTTGCCATTTCTTCATAAGTCAAGGTAGAACTGCCTATTACTCGACGCAAATGCTGCTTACACGATTTAACTCCGGCCTCCCATAGTCCGCCAAAGTTAGGTGCATGGGGCGGAATGAAATGCCATGTCGTTCCCCTATTGGCTAACGCCTCGGCTATTTCATTGGCAATGCCTGATCTTTCAGACTGTATTAATGCATGGAGCTCTTTAGCTGCACCCTGAAAATTCGTCCCGTTGTCACTCCAAATGTTTTTACAATGCCCACGTCGGGCTACGAACCTTTTAAAGGCAGCGAGAAAGCCATCAGTCGTCAGGTCACTAACGACCTCGATATGAATAGCCTTGGTGGACATACATACGAACAAGCAAATATAGCCCTTGTACGCATGGTGACCTCTTCCTTTGGACGATCTTAGGTTGATGGGACCCGCATAATCAACCCCACAATTACTAAAAGGCCTACTAGGTGTTACCCGAGCTGAAGGTAATTGTCCCATTAATTGTGGTTTAGTGGAAGCCGCGTAACGCTGACAAGTTACACACTTTCTCACATAACCCTTTACTAACCTTTTGGCTCCTAATATATAATATTTTGAACATAAATAATTTAGCATTAATCGCGGACCGCCATGTAGCGTCATGCGATGTGCATCTGCGATTAAAAGATTAGTGAACGGCGAAGTACTGGGTATCACTATTGGGTGTTTCCTATCAGCGCTAATATCGGACAAATCTAATCTACCGCCCACCCTCAGAATATTACAAGAATCCAGGTATGGATTTAATGAGCGTAAAATACTACGCTTTTGACATGTTGCCTTTTGCAGGTCAAGAATTTCAGCCTCAAAATATTGTTGCTGACATTGCCTAATACAAACGCCTAGGGCTGATTTTAACTCACCAGCACTAAGGTAAGTTTTACTTCTTTCTTCCTTAGTCATTGATTTTCGCCATTTTAGGACACGCCTACACCAAGCCACGACTCTGATCAATTTGGTAAGTGATGAATATTTATCCCATAACCAATCATTTACTTCCTTGGTTGCAAGGTGTACCTTAATTTCCTCCACATTGGTGGAGAAATACTTATGCTTAGGAAAGACTGTTATTTCATCTTCCTTTAGGAATGCCGGACCTTCCAACCATAACCGACACTCTAGCAGTTCCGAAGGGTAAAGACCCCGAGAGGCACAATCGGCAGGATTCTGCTTGGATGGTACGTGATTCCATTGTCTAGGTTCACTCAAGTTTAAAATTTCAGAGACGCGATTGGCTACGAAGGTTTGCCACCTGCTGGGGTGACTGTTCAACCAGGCCAACACTATCTCAGAATCAGTCCAAGCATATGTATTAGGCCGAGGTATTCCCATCACCTCGGATACTTCTCTTAATAGTTTTGTTAGCACTAGAGCTCCACATAACTCTAACCGAGGAATGGACACGGTTTTAATGGGAGCTACGTTGGTTTTTGCTGTAAGCAACGTGACACGAACATTATTATCAGCATCAACTACGCGCACATACACGACTGCCGCATATGCTGTTTTTGATGCATCGCAAAATCCATGCAAATCAACTTGCTTGTCACTCTGCTTCATGCTTAACCATCGGGGAATAGAGAACTCTTCTAAGCATTTTAAATCGTTACGGTAAGTAAACCATTCATTTCTTATATCGCTCGGTATGGGATCATCCCATCCAATACCTATAATCCATAATTTTTGGATCAGAACCTTTGCTGTTATGACAACTGGGGCAACCCATCCCAACGGGTCAAATAACTTAGCTATATCCGATAATACCTTTCTTTTAGTTACAGGTTCTTGCAGAGGAGATAGCTGGACAGAATACTGGAAAGTATCGCTACTCCGATTCCAGGTAAGTCCCAATGTTTTTAGAATTTCATCCTGCTTTATTCTAAACTCCTTTCCTACGTTATTCAATTTTCCTTCGTTATCTATTATTTTATCTAATAATTCATCGCTATTACTAGACCACTTTTGTAATTCAAATCCTGCTTTTGATAGTAATGCGTTCATTTGATGATAGATTTCTACACCCTGGGTGACTGATTCACAACCCGTGAGAAGATCATCCATATAATAATCACTCAGTACTCTTTGTGCCGCCAGTGGATACATCTTCCCTTCGTCACGAGCTACCTGCTGCATGGATCTTACAGCCAGAAACGGAGCCGCTGAAGTCCCGAACGTCACCGTAAGTAACTTGTAATCTTGGATTACATCATTTTTAGTGCTTCGCCACACTATTCGTTGGAAGTCTGTGTGTTCATCTGCTATTCGTACCTGACGGTACATTTTTACTACATCCGAGATAAGGCATATCGGATGCGTTCGCCAGCGAATTAGCAGATGCCGTAGATCAAGTTGCAACGGAGGCCCGACTAACAAGTCATCGTTCAGCGATCTACCATTACTTCCCCGGCAGGACGCATCGAAGACCACGCGCACCTTGGTAGTCTCCTTGTCGTTTCTTACGACAGCATGGTGAGGTAAGTAAACCGCTGATGTAGTTACTGTATCAGATGCTGATATCGGCCTCATATGCCCTAATGACAAATATTCATCTATCACTGCTTTATACTTAATCTTTAAGTCTGTGTTACGGCTTAGCTTGTTCTCTAGAGCATGAAAGCGTTTAACTGCGATGTTTCGAGAATCTCCATATTGACAAGCTGGGTCAACGTCACGGAATGGCAATCGCACCACATATCGACCATCCTCGTCACGCTTCGTTGTCTCCGAAAACAATCGCTCGCATTCAAGCTCTTCCTCCGTAAGTATCTTTTTGGTTCTGGGTGGTTCGGCTTCCAGTTCCCAGAACCGTTTCAACATCTCGTCGGCGTCAAAACAACAATGCGTTACCATGATATTATGTGAGTGAATATTGCTGCGCGCCCTATCTACCTCACAGACGCCTGACAATATCCAACCTAACGCAGTGTTTTGCGCCACAAGAGATCCACTTGAATTCCTCTGAATGCCTTCTTGGAGAATCTGGCTGTAGATTTCAGCACCTAACAAAACATCAATTTTGTTAGGTCTGTCATATTCAGGATCAGCCAAATTGTCCACCTTCACATTTACCCATTCTACTCGAGTGACCTTCGTCACGGGAAGAAGGGAAGTGACCGACTTTAAGACGCAGGCATTCGTTACATATTCAAGTTCAGGATTAAGTCGGGACCTAATCCTAATGGAAACAGTTGATCGTGATGTCACATTACTGTCACCTCCTACACCCGTCAGGGTGTTAATGGCACTTACCTTTTTTAGACCCAAATAATGAACTGTTGATTCATTAATAAATGATCCCTGTGATCCCTGGTCTAAAAGTGCCCGTATTGTCTTGAATGTCCCATCCTTTGACTTGGCTTGTACCACTGCTGTGGCCAACAAGACAGTTTTATTATTGCCCGTTGACAAACAAGACACCATTGGTCTAGAAGACCCCTCCGCTTCCGCGGCCTCTTTAGTTTCACCTAGTGGTTGGTTTTCCACTGGAGATTTTTCTTGAGTCATCCCCTTATAGTCGAACAACCCTGAAGCACCATTCGGGTGCAATAACGTGTGATGGCGGCGTTTACACACCTTACATCTGAACGTGTTCCTGCAGTACTTAGCAGAGTGGTTGTTAGATAAACAAACAAAACATAAATTCTTTGTTACAGCAAAATTACGTCGACTTTCATTGGTTGCCTTGCTAAAACCTTTACATGTATATATTTTGTGCTCACCTGCACAAAACGCACAACTATCACCCGTATCTTTATCTCTAATTACATGAAAAGATTTGGTGACCCTTTTATCAAGCACAGGTTTTTCTCGCGCTTCTAAATTTTCTAAGCCACGAAAACGACTACCTAAAAAGTCTGCGAATTGAGAAAACGTTGGTAGGTCCTCACTCGACGACGACGATACATAAAATTCCCAAGCTTTACGAGTATCTTTGTCAAGCTTCGCACTTATAATATGTATAATCAGAATATCCCAAGTGGAAACATCTATACCTATATTTTTAATCGACTCTAAACAATCTGAAGTTGTATTAATTAATTTTTTAATCTCTACCGCTGATTCAGTCACTAAACCTTTCTGATTTAAAAGACGTTTAAGTATTCCATTTGCTAAAAACCGTTTGTTATTATACGTTATGTTTAACTTATCCCATGCAACTTTATAACTGTCTGCCGCTACTTGAAGATTACGCAGTAGTTGCTCAGCCTCCCCTGTTAAGTGACTCCTCAAATAATAAAACCTTTGTGCGTCATCTAATGATTTATTGTTATGCACAAGTCCCACAAATAAATCTCGAAAGGTCTGCCACTCTATGTATTTGCCCGAAAACGTAGGGATTTTAATTTCTGGCAACTTTACGCGACTCCTTGAATAATCTTCTGTAGAAGCGAACCTCTGTTTAGTGTCTGACTCAGCTGTACATTCCTTTACTAACATTGATTTTAAATTTGTTTTGAAATCGGTATATAACTCCTCAACTTCGTCATACACACAGTTTTTATAATAACTAGAACATTGCAATTCGATTCTCTTAATTTGAGTTATAATCTGTGTATGCGTGCTATTGAACAAACTCCACTGTTGTTCCAAACTTTCGAGTCTAGTCTCTAAGTATGGAATTGTCAATCGTTCTTTTGGCGATTTTTTAAAATTAGTTATAATTTTAAGCAACTTATTTTTAATGTCTTCTTGCAAATTACTAAAGGATTCCATTTTAATACACTGAACTGTTAAGCAAAATAAACAAAGTTACAAATCCGACACTTAGATGTTGAAGCTAAAAAATTGATGAAATTATTCTAAGTCCCAGTAAATTTCTAAAAAATTTTACAAGTGTTTTGCACATTAATTTTTGGCGGAAATCGGGCATGGATTCCCCGTCTGAACCACTTTACACGTAAAATTTTACAAGTTCTAAATCTACAATTTACTACTGTCTTAATTTAAAGTTAATGTCCCATAAAATTTCTAAGTGCTGAGATGTCTTGAAAGTCTATGTTCAAAGAAATCAAAAGTACTTACGATTTTTCTGGCACTCACTCACTGACACTGCACTTTGGCGTTTTCACTTGCGACGATATGCGCCCTCTAGGGCACCGTTACTGCAACCAATTCCTCTTCAAATATTGCGCGCCCTCTAGCGCTCGCTGCTGCAACCAGTGTTTCTTCAATATTGCGCGCCCTCTAGCGCTCGCTGCTGCTACCAATTTTGTTGTGACGCTCGCGCCGTCTAGTGAGCCACTGCCGCAACCAACTCTGCCTTGAATGCTTGTGCTGCTAAGCGCCTCCAACTCGCGTCCCGCTTCGTTCCTCCAGAGATATCACTCGGGTCCTCTACTGTTTAGCCGCCTTGCCCGGCGCACTGTGTTGTAGGGACGATGGTACACGGTAATAATCCAATGCACTCACCAACGAAGTTCACTTTCACTAGTGATTACATACGGTAATTCACTTGTCGACACGAAACTGTTACGACGCGGCGCGCTAGCAAGTTCTGACCGCAAAAATACACGTCCAGCCGTACAAACTTAAATCCGGCTCGAAGGACCATGAACGAGATCGGGTTCCTTCGACGTGTGTATAAATAAAACAACGATAGTTCAATTAGTTACTAATCGAAGCTTTATTTTTGATGACACAAGTAGATTACATTTTCATAGGACGATGGCCTTATATAGGTGCGCCGGTAACGAAACCATAGCGCGATCTATCTCGATCCTAACGCCATCTATCGAGCACACCATCAGTTTTTTACCACTATACAATAAAATTTTATTTTTGGTCGTAAAGGGCTGAACACTAGTTGTACCACGGGGACAGGTACCTTTTTTTTTTTTTTTTTTACGTGGGCCTATGCAATGACGCAAATCCCTCCGCGGGCGGAGAGATTATGTCGGACTCGCCGGGGTAAACGAAAGATGGAAAAGAAATAATGTACCTCCCGGAATACCGACTAAACCTACCACGGTGTTCCTCGACAAAACCACTATCGACGGGGCCGCGCGAATCGCTTTCGCATGCGCTCGCGACCCCGCCGAGGTTACAGCCAGCCGTATGAAATGGCAAAACGGCAGGCCACTACGCGAAGAGACCTACCCAAAGGACTCACTTCTATAAATACCCTACCCTAGAGGGGAGACGGACTCGAAACAGAGGCGCGCGTGGGAACACGCACGCCGCCTCTCGGACCTGGTGCTGAACGGATGGCGGGCAGGCCCACAAAGCCCGCCACCCCCAGGTCAAACCTCAGGGTGGCTGGAGGTCGTCGCGCGCCCTCCGGCGCCCGGCTCTGCGGTTGGGGAGAGGGTTTAAACGTTCCTTCTCCCGCTCCGCCACCTCCTTGATGGAAATCACTTCCTTGCAGAAGGAGGCGACGGCGTTCCACGACCTCTCACTCCGGACCATAGACTGAACTACGGCCGGGAGCGAGAGGGCAACCGATCCGGTTGCCGCGGTCAAATCACGGCGCTGCGATGCCCAGGCGGGGCAAACCGCCAAAGTGTGCAGCGCCGTGTCCTCTACAACGTCACGGCAGTCGCCGCAGTGGTGACAACCGGGCATCTCTTGCCGGCGTATACGACACAGGAACCGGCCGAAACAACCGTGGCCAGTCAGTACCTGTGTCAGCCGGAAGGTGAGGGCGCCATGCCGCCTCTCCAGCCACTCCTCAAACACGGGACTTACCGCCACGATCGTGGCGTGCCCGACGGGGATAGGTACCGAAATTAAGTTAGAAAAAAAATTGTGTAAAACAAATGAACGTGTCTACAAAATAAATGAACGTCTAAAAAACAAATGAACGTCTATAAAACAAATGACTATCAGATAGTGATCAGCCAGCGATATAGCTCACAAAAACAGGTGCATGCGAATTATGACGTTCTTGTTGCTCATGCTGCCATTTTCAAATGCATTGGTCGACGTAAAAATAATAATAAAACATAGTTAAAACGTTTTTCATTGTTTAAAATGATATTGAGGGGAATTTGTGGCGAATCAGCAGATTTTTGTCCCCAAATTTGGGGAATTTTATTTGGATGTTTGGGGAATTACGTATATTGGCATTGGCAACCCTGGTCACAAATCGGCCAGCGACAAACTAGCCAGAATGAAGACGATCAACTATTCACATGTCATAATACGAAACAAAACCAGGCAAGTCAAGTCAAGTCAAAAATCTTTATTTCCATTAAAATGTGCAAACAATTCTTGGACACGTCAATTCACTATTATATTAATAAAAATAATAATAAAATAAATAGAAGGAAATAAAAATTTAGCATTGAAAAAAGCCTGTTCGATGAGTAGAGCTTTCATGAGAAGAAGCAGGCAAGAAACTCATGGCCACTCTTTTCAATCGCCAAATGTTTAGATATCAATACAATTATTTTCCTTAAATGAGCTGCTGTGTGTAGTTGTTAATTATTTATTTCAATAAGATTTAAAAGTGAAAATTCGTTAATCTAAGATATATTTTAATAACACATGAAATAATAGTCACAGCAACTCATATTACAGTTAGCTTAATAATATGATTAGAAATAACCTGTGAGTGGAAGCAACTCAATCCCAAGCATTTTTATCTTCTATATATTCAGTGACTGAGTAATAACCTTTCGAATATAATTTACGTTTTACAACTGTTTTAAATTTATTAAAACTTAAATTTTGAATGTCACTTGGGAGTTTATTGTAAAAGCGCACACATTGACCGATAAAAGACTTATTAATTTTTTGAAGCCGGGAGGCCGGCACTAGTAATCTATTTTTGTTTCTTGTATTTATATTATGTATATCGCTTATCTTATAATATAAGTCAATGTTCTTAAATACATAAATTAAATTTTCATATATGTATTGGCTGGCTACTGTTAATATATTTATTTCCTTAAATTTATTTCTCAACGTATCCCTTGTTTTCATGTTGTAAATTGCTCGAATAGCCCTTTTCTGCAGTACGAAAATAGTTTGAATGTCGGCAGCATTCCCCCACAATAGAATACCATACGACATTACACTGTGAAAGTAGCTATGATAAACTAGCCTAGCGGTATCTATGTCAGTAAGTTGGCGAATTTTTCTGACTGCGTACGCTGCAGAGCTGAGCCTATTCGACAACTTACTAATTTGAGGGCTCCACTGCAACTTTGAATCTAGTGTAATCCCTAGAAATTGGGTGGTATCAACAAGGTCCAACACGTCGTCCTTAATTTTTATAGATGTCTTCACTTGTTTGACATTTGGGGTTAAAAATCGGATACATTTGGTCTTTCCCCCATTTAAAAGTAGGTTGTTAACATCAAACCAGTGAACTACTTTAGAGATAGCAATGTTCACATCGTCGAGAACCGTTTCTTGGCGTTTTAATTTAAATAATAGTGAGGTATCATCCGCAAACAGTACTATCTCATGTTTATCCCTCACGAGGTGGGGTAAGTCATTAATATAAACTAAAAATAAAAACGGGCCAAGGATTGAACCCTGAGGAACCCCCATTTTAACCACAGACCCCGAAGATCGCTTACCATTAACATCAACTTTCTGAATCCTGTTATTCAAATAGGATGTAAGAAGATTCAGTGCTGAATTTTTGACTCCATAGTGATGTAATTTCCTGATTAATGTTTCATGAATTACACAGTCAAAAGCCTTAGACAAATCACAAAAAATACCTAGCGCATCCCGTGATTCCTCCCAGGCGTCAAAAATATGTTTTACAAGCTCAACACCGGCGTCAGTGGTGGAGCGACCCTTTGTAAAACCAAATTGTTTATTGTGAAGTAATTTATTATTATTAAAAAAAGTCTGCAATTGATTCAAAATAATCTTTTCATAAATTTTGCTGAACGTAGGTAACACAGAAATAGGTCTAAAATTGGTTGGGTCTGATGTGTTACCTGCTTTAAAGAGAGGTATTATTTTACTATTCTTCATTAAATCAGGAAATACACCAACATCTACGCATTTATTGAAAATTAAAGCTACTCTGAATGCTGCTAAAGTAATAATAGATTTGGTTACTGTAATGGAGTTACCCCAGAGGTCAGTGGTTTTCTTAACGTTAAGGCTATTAAAAACTTTTATAATGTCTGATGGACTAACATAATGAAATTTAAAATCACTGTCACATTTGGTAACATTTTCTTTTAGAAGGGATTCAGCAGCAGTGGGTGATGAGTTCAAAGATTTAGTAGTAATGACTGGAATGTCTGTGAAAAAATTTTCAAATGCTGTGGCTACCTCTAGATCTGATGTGATAGTAGTATCATTAACATTCAAACAAAATTCTGTATTTCTACATTTGCATTTCCCGGTCTCGCTATTAATAATACTCCAAGTGATCTTCATCTTATCATGACTACTTTTAATCTTTGAGCTCAGATATCGAGACTTAGCAGCTTTGCAAGTACTCCTAAAAATTTTTGAATATTTTTTAACATACTCATGGAATTCTTCACTTTTATTATAATTTCGTTCTCCATATAGTTCGTATAGTCTCTTTCTACTCTTGTGTAAGCCAACAGTAGCCCATTCGCTAAAAGATGCATTACCTTTAACTGTGATCGTCTTAGGAGTAAAGACTGAATTGAATTCGGTACAAATTGTATTAAAAAACTCGTAATATAATAAATTTGGATCACCATCACTGTTTAACAATGGGAGATTAAAAGCAAGTTTATTTTTAAAACTCTCAAAACGATTTGCAGTTTTCGGTATAACAACAATATTTCGCTTTGCCACATGTTTAGTATAATCCAAAAAAGTGATTTGTTGGCCACAGTGGTCTGAATCTAATTGACTAATAATTTGTTTGTTATCAACTATAATATCTGTGAATATATTAACCAAGCATGTGGCACTAGTCACAGTAATTCTTGTGGGCTCTAAGAATAAGTTCTTCAGATTATATGATTGAAACAATGCTTTTAATTTAGTATGTGGCGTACGTACTTCGCCACTTCACTCCGTTACGAAATTCGTATTGTCGAACTTGGACCAAAATCGCTTTTTCATAAATCGCCTACGCTTTTGCATCTTGGTCCACACGACAATACGGGTCTCGCAGCGGTGTACCCCCCGCGCCCGCGCAGGCATCGACCTCTGCGCTGTCCGCCAGTCGCCTACACACCACGATCAGCTGTCTTAGCTTTCGCGCGCGCGTTTATAATATTCATCTGCTTCATTCCATAAATACTATATTTAGCTATTGTATAATATAATTGTAATAAATCTTTCTAATCACTTCTAAAATAATATTCTTCATTTCTTCCGCTTTCGATCTTCTTTCTACCTATCATCTACGATCTATCAATAAATACCTTTTCTGGATGGTAAGGGACGTGTACAGGAGTACAGGAGCCATACCACAAGTACAAAGATAGCTATCCTCTAGTAAATTCACGTTAAAATCACCGCAAATAATAATACCCTTATTAATTTTTGAAATTTTATTTAGAATCTCATCCATAACCCTTTCAAAACAATCATATAACGCTGAAGGAGGCCTGTATACACTCAATACAATAAACCGAGGCAATTCCACACAGGCTATTTCAATAGTTCGTTCAACAGACAAACTGACAATGTCATGGCGCTCTTTAAATTTAAGCTTTTTATTTATCAGTATCAATGAGCCACCATGTATTGCCCGTCCCCTGCTGAACGAGCTGCCTACCTCATGATTATTAAAATTGAACATGAACTGACTGCTTTTTAGCCAATGTTCAGTTATACAAAATATATCAATAGCATTACAGTTCATGAACAATTCTATTTCTAGCTCTTTGCTTGTGATGCCTCTTATGTTTTGATGTACTAATTTTATTTGATTCTTATTACTACTATTCTTATAATACTTTGATTTAATACCTATTATTTTAGATTTTGTATTCATATCACTAGTGCAAGAGGTGCTCTCTATTGTCGCATTACTTAATTTAAATTATTGCAATTACTGATGTCAGTATTGGAATTATTAATAAGAATGTCTAAATTAGAATAATTGCTCATGTCAGTATTAAAATTACTAATCAGGATGTCAGATTTTACATAATTGCTGGCAATTATATGAATTGCCTGGAACTTGACAGGTTTTATAAAAGTTTGTAATAGGGCCCCAGTTGTCAGAGCCAAATCAATGTTACCACGGAAACTTACTGCGCTTAACGATATCTTAGGTTCAGTCTGTCCAACTTTGTATGGACTTCTTTGAAGACTGCTCTCGCAGTAGTATTCAATTTTGTGTCGTAGGGGATTTTCTAACATTCAATTAACGGACACCAAGGGTACCTATACCTAGACTCGGAACAATGATTTTATGACTACACAATTTTTTGTCCTGTGTGGGGATCGACCTCATGACACTTGGTGCAGTGACAGCGAGTCGACCACTTAAATCTGTACACCATTCATGCAGTCAAAATGTATGACCGGTTTTGTTTAATTTCATTGTTGTCAATCCTTATGTTTAGTAAATATTTCTTTATTTTCTTTTCTTATTATATCGAAGCCTGGCCTTTAGTCGTGTTAATTAAAGAAAAAAAAGAATGCTGTCAAGATATATGATCAGTTTTGTTTTTAATTCATAATAAAATGATGTCCTGTGTGTTTTTATTTTCTTTATTTCGCTCATTTGAAAGGTCCTGACATAAGAAATCTCCGGTTACAATTTGATTCACATCTTCTGGGACATTCTGTATAAGGTTGTTTTTTATTAAATCTACTAATCAAGACAACAAAACATGATTTTGATTGAAAACTTCCTATTTCATTCGGAAATATTAGTTTTTAATTAAAATATATTTAATTTTTACAATTACTTTAAATTACAATTACCTACTCAAGTAGGTAGATGAAATTAAAATAGTGTAGGTAGGCAGCACTTTGCTGTAGATAATTATTTCAAGGACAGAGCTGAGTTACAATACTGTCAGATAACATTACCGTGACCGAGGCAATCCTTAGTTACAGGTGTACATGAAGGTGGATGGCGTAGTGCTGTAAATAGTTACCTCGGCAATGTCGCCGCACCGAGTGTTGTGAAAAATTGGTGTGATCCATAAAAAGGTAGTCGTTCCGAATCTGGGTGGTTTTGTGTCTGTTTGAATGTTTGTTCAGTCCCCGTGATACAAGCAATATGTTTCGGCCATGAGCTACTTCTATAAAAAATCAAGTAAAATTTTTTGGCAACACACTAACTGTAAGAAAAAATGACGCCAAATGCCACTAAACGGCCTTCTCTTGTATAATTAATGTCCTCCAGACCGATTTTCGGTCACGGCGGCCAATCTTAACGGAGACTGGCCATCTGCGCAGGAGATATTATAGTGCACAAGTATGTGCGCAAACACAAGTGCACTCTCTGTTTCCTTACCCTCATGATCCGATGGGACGGATAATCCGACACGACCGGAGAGAGATCAACCTCTTGTATACGGACAATATAACAATAATTTTGTACCAAATCAAATTATATTGTAATACTGGTTCAAACAGTTTATAAATCTAAACAGTATTACAAAAACGTGACCGGTTTTTCTTGTCGTTAAATAGTTAAAGTGATGTACGTACATAATTTGCTATTCAAGTAATAAATAGAACCTTGATTGTACATATGGCGTAGTTGTTAAGGTGTCGCACCATTGCGATAAATGTCGCGGGTTCGACTGCCACATATTCCTGGGACTGACCATAGCTTTATTGGATTTTTTGTGTTAAGCCATAGTAGCAGCACGGAGTCTCCTATTAGGCTGCAGTTAGACGAGAGCAGAGAAGCCGCGCGGTGACCGCGCGGAGGCCACTCGACTAGAATTCGTTCATGGAGAATTTAAACTCAAATTCTTCCCAACAATGAAACAGCGCGGTGGCAGCGCGGACGCCACGTAGCGGCTGCGCGGCGGAGGCCGCGTGTGGTCCGCGTGGATTATGTGCCCGCGCGTCGCTCAGTTGCAGTCTGTCAATTGACAAAGTCACAACGTATGCTTTTTCGTATTTGTTATTACGATTTTAAACTCTATTAACTAGGACACAACGTTCAAATTCTTCCGAACGACGCAATCACACGGCTTCCTCGCGGCGGCCGCGCGCCAGTAGGGACCGAGCGCGCGGCTACCACGCGGCCGCCGCGCGGAGGCCGCGTGATCCTAATACGCGGCCGCCGCGCGACCTCTCTGCTTCTCATATAAACGGGCCCTTAGGCTCTAAAATTATAGTTAGCAAAATGTAATACCTACACCTGTTTTTACTCCTCGGGGATTTAAGCGTGGGACTATGTATGTTTATATGTACCTATATACCTTATGCCTCTGAGGCGTGTAGGTCGGTTCTATCTGGGTTTATATTATACTAGATGTGCCCGCGGTTTCATTCGCGTTAATGGTTTCTGCGCCGCCCCCGTGGGTCGTAACGTGATGTTATATAGCCTATAATCTCTATAATATTATTAAGTTATTGTTGTTTTATAGTCAGTAGTATATGGCATAATGGCTGCAACACCTTGTTAATCTGAGTTATAAAATACTGAAATTATATTTAATTGGCGACTTAAAAGAGTGGCCGTGAGTTCCTTGCAGGTTTCTTCTCATAGGCTCAACCTTTTGCCTGAACCTAGCAACTAACTTAAATGTAGCTTCAGTAACTTAGTAAACTCACTAACCCATATATTGTGACGTTCATAAGTGTTACTTATTGACCTAAACGAATAAATGATTTTGGACTTTGACTTATGACTTTGACTATAGCCTCCTCCTTCCTCAATAAATAGGCTATCCAACACTAAAATAATTTTCAATTCGAACCAGTAGTTCCTGAGATTAGAGCGTTCAAACAAACAAACAAACTCTTCAGCTTTATAATATAAGTATAGATTTATTGCTTTAAAAACAGACTATGTATTAACATTGTTTTAGCCACTTAGCAACTGATAAACTAATAAAACCGGTCAGGATTTTTTAATATCTATGTTTAGAATGTTTAAACAAGTCTTGCGATATTATATTAATAGGTACTACATGGTTAGTGATTAGGTTAGCGTAACCAACTGCTACGCCTGAGGTCGCGGGTTCGATTCCCGCACAAGTCAAACATTTGTGTGCATGAACATGGATGTTTGTCTTGGTCACCCAGACCAAGACATGTTTCTATGTATAATATGTAAGTATTTACAAAAAAAAAAAATATATATATTGTCTTCTGTTTACGCGAATGTTATTCATTGAAATTAAACTACTATATACGGATTTTATCGCGGTTTATTTATCGCTGTATTACAAAATTTTGAAAATATTACACTACTACTACTATTGATTTTATTTTACTAATTTATAAGCTAATAAAATTATTTAAACTATTAAATCTATTTATTTTTGGTTTACACTATCCCCGACGTTTCGGTTGCTTTTCAGCAGCCATGGTCCACATGGAGACCACAGTCTCCCCGTGACCCTGACCGTGACCATGGCTGCTGAAAAGCAACCGTATATAGTAGTTTAATTTCAATATATATATATATATATATATATATATATATGTATATGTATGTTTATCCATTGTCTAGTACCCATAGTACAAGCTCTGCTTAGTTTGGGCTAGATGGTGTTGTGTGTATGTGGTAGAATATTTGTGGTAGATGAATATTATGTTTATTTGAAAGCATAGATTTAAACCTCACTATACTAAAATCGCACGCAATAATGTCTACAATAAGAAGAAAGAGCTCACACATTACATATACATGATAAAGAAAGCTAGTGTATGATTTTCAACAGTTGTACGTCTATTATTGCACTATTTATAGTTTAAATAACCTGTTGGGTATGTGTGTCGGATGACAACTTAACGTCGAGAGAATGGCGGCGATTTTTTAAGTTAGTAGTCCGCGTTTTGATTTAAACCTATAGATAGCTAACATTAACAATTTAGGTCACATGACCTTCGTGAAGACAACCATGCGACTAGGTTTGCAATGAGACGAAAATATCGATATTTATATCACAGGCCTAAAAATATCGATGATCGATAATATCGACACTTTTAATGTGATATTATCGATAATTCAGAACTTTCAAGTTAGTAGTAGAAGTGGGTAAATAAAAAGCAAATAAGAAATATCGATATACATACATATCAATATTTATATCGAATGCCTGAAAATATCGCTGATCGATAATATCGACAGGTTCATTGCGATATTATCGATAATTCAGAACTTTCAAGTTAGTAGTAGAAGTAGGTAAATAATATACCTATGGTTAGATATAGATAAAGATATTGATATTTTAAGGTCGATATGATCGAATATTCGATATATCGTTCGATATTGATATTTAATTTCTTGTCGATATGATAATATCGTATCGGTAACGGTTAGATATCGATAAAAATATCGATATTTTTTGGGTCGATATTATAGATATTATCGAATATTCGATATATCGTTGCATCACTACATGCGACTTACGATGGTATGTTGATAATTCAGTTGAGATTTTGCTGCCTAGCCTTTAAGACATTTTTCTATCTAGCATTAATGCCGTCACCGTAAATACTAATCTTTCTAACTAAGTAAAATGTCGCCAGTAGTCTCTTGACTTTCTCTTGTATCACAGCAGTATGCTTATACTGGTGCAGTACCAGCTACTTGGAAGTAGCTGGCACGGCTGGTACTACATAAGCCGTACCAGCTACATGTCACGCGTGTTGCAGTCACTCGCGCCAAGTATATTTTGTAATAGGAAATGCGGGCAGCATTTCGTCTATACAGACGTATTTCTATAATAAATATGGCAGCCATAATTATATACAAAATATACAGGATGATTTTGAAATCGTGTAATTCCTTTTTACCACGCATTCTACTGGTGATATAGAATAACCTGACCATATATTTTTTTAATTAGAATTATGTTTTTGGAAAAATTAACTGATGTCGTAAATAATAAGGGACAATAAAAAGGACCGCCCGTTATTATTTACGACATTAATTAATGATATGTTATTTTATTTAAATTATTAAAAAATTAAAAAATATGACTATCTGACACCATTTCACGGAAAAAGATAAATAAATTTTTCCTAAATAAATAGTTCTGTTAAAGAAATATATGTTAAGGGTTATTCTACACCACAAGTAGATTGCGTGGTTAAAAGGAATAACACGATTTCAAAATCAATCTGTATATAGAAAACCTTACTGAAAACTACAAAAGGTTAAATAGCGCGCATTGACAGACTTGCTGCTAGAATTCAAGCAGGCGCTCTGCTTAAAGAACTTATGTTTGTGAGTAAATGACGCCAATACCAGTAACTCATAAGATACTCCAGACTTTGTGACATTTTAAGGAAAACTGACCATCTGCACAGGAGGTATTAAAGTGCGCAAGTGTGTGTGCAAACACAAGTGCACTCTGTGTTACCTAACTTTTTTAAACCGATGGGTTGGCAATCCGTCATGACCGCAGAGAAATGAGGTGCAGGACCATTAGCTTTACGTACCTACTTTCCGAGGCACGGTGTTGTGTAACATCGTTATGTGCCTATTCTCGCTGCTATTAAAAATATATTTTAGAAAATCCCATGACTTTTACGAGACCTCATACATAGCAGTCACATACGCTACCGCTGCGCCACCCCACCGAACAGTTACCACCATTTCGTAAAGTGTGTCATGTTATAGTGCATGCGACAACAAGACGAAGCTATAGGTACACTGCAGCGACCTATATCACACACACGTTAAAAATGGTGGTTATAGAAAGCGTAGGGTTACTGATTATTGTGAATGCTTGTAACAGTACTAGGTCTTTGAATGCACATTACCAAACCTTTAAAAAAGAGCAGGAGTAACAGTGCCGCCAGCACAAGAAACTGAGATCTTCAGGCCTTTACTGAATGGTGCATCCGTAAAGTAAAAGAAACAATTCGCCGACCTCCACTGCAGGAACATGACACATCATTAGGGAAAGGAATTTGATAGAAGTCCAAGCTAGATCAAAGCTTCTATAGTGTACTATGTAAAGAAAAAACTATCTTGCATCTTTTATGCATATTGCATATTGCGTGCACGGCTGACTATGCAATTTTGATCTCTGAGGAACGACTAGTATTCATAATATGTTTACTCAATAAACAAAGTTGCGTACTTGGGTGAAGATCGACTAAAATATATTTGAGAAACGTCGTATTTTTTTAAGTCGGTTTTGCTGAGGTCTTGGCTCTCGAGTTGGATACTCTGATTTTTCGAGATTATGTGCGTATTAATTACTTAGTTCATTATCGCTCGTATTTAATTGTGAAAAATATATCGTGAGGAAACCTGCATGTTTAAAAGTTCTCTGCAATGTTTTTGAAGATATTATGTGAAGTTTTGCCAGCCCGCTCTGTGCCAGTGTGGTGTTGTGACCTAACGCTTCTTATACTAATAAGAAGCCCGTGCCCAGCAGTGGGATAGTGTATAGGTACATATGTAGGGCTGATAATATCGAATACTCCGTTAACATTCCCAGACTGCTAGGTCATAACATCTGCTAGCGACATCTCGTAACGTATATGAGAACTTATGTTGTCTTATATTGCTTCGTGGTATAGTACTAAGTACTGAGGATACTAAAGAGTTCCACATACATCCTCACAGATGGCACTTTACCGTGTTCTTTATATAAAGGATTGTTTAAAAATAATAATTTTATATTGCAATCATGTATAATAATATAATGTGTGTAGAATATATCCGGTCTAAAGATTGCACACACGCGCTCGGTGTTGTGATTTTGAATCCCACGCGGGACTTATTATTTGTGTTCCACAACGTGATTGTTTTCAATCTGAGTGTAGTTTCTGTTCGTTATTTGTATATTTGTAAAGGTCTCCGCGATACGCGGCTTGATCTTTGAGCCTCGTATGCACTGGGCAACAATTGACGCACAACACGTGACGCTCAACAAGATCGACAACGTTGCATAACAACGCGCGACGTTATCAGCTGGTGCGCAACATAACGCGCGGCTTGTTGATGGTTTCCAACATGCAGTTGAGCATCAAATGTTGTCAAGTGGAGACGTGACGCGCAGAAATGTCCGTAGTGTGGTGTAGTGAAAGTGTGCTAAAATCAACAATAGTTCCTCTGGCGACATTTGATGCTCAACTGCACTTGCACGGTAACAAACAACAAGCCGCGCGTCATGTTGCGAGTCAGCTGGCAACGTCGCGATTCGTTGATGATCTTGTTGAGCATCACGTGTTGTGCGTCAATTGTTGTCTATTGCATATGAGGCTTTACACTTTCACGCCTCAACTACTCGATCGATAATAGTTTTTAGACTATCGCGATTTGTACACATACTTAATATAATGTTAGATAACGGGTCTTACTCGCGATAAAGTATTTAAAAGGTAGTAAATACCTTTCGACCGACTCGTATCGATCGTGGTCAACCCGTGACCAACCGTTTCTGCACCCCTGACAACGTGTAGGTATATGCAAAATCTCATAATGATCGGTCAAATAGTTAAGGCGTAAAAGCAGAACAAACAAACTCACATTCAAATTTATAAAACCTATTAGATAGGATTACATTATTTTACATAAGTATTTAAATTTTTTGTATACTTCTACGCATTATGAAAACGTGACTTTAACCCAAGATAAAACTTATCTGACAACTACATATGTAAAAATATATTGCTCGTTTGACTCAAGCTGTGTAATATAAAAGGAATTTTATGACTATATAATTTAGTACGAACTTGATTTTCAATTTGAAATATGTTATTGACAGTGATATGTGTCGGTGTGATATGTGTATTATTGTTAATATACATAAGAGGTAAATACAATGAAAAATATTGGACGAAACGTGGCGTCGTCTTCTACGATAAGAGTAAGACAGGAGGACCATTCTGGGAGTACGCAGTCGGAAGGAAATCTCTGTTTGAAATTTTCAGTGATATTTACAATGATTATGACGAACCAGCAGTTGGATTTGGGTCTTTCTTTGATCAAGGATTATACGTCAGGGACCCACTAAACATACACCACATCACGCAAGTTGATTTCCAATCTTTCTACCATAGAGGGATACCTATTGTTGATGAAGATACCCTGGCAAATAACGTCTTGTTTCTAAATGGTCCAAAATGGAAATTGCTAAGGCATAAATTAACACCGCTTTTTACAAGCGCTAAGTTAAAGAATATGTACTACATCATTGATAAAACTGCTCAGGACTTCGTTGAGTTCTTGAAGCAAAATCCAGATAGGCTGAAAGGCGATGCTTGTCGAACTCAAGATACGCTTTCTCGCTTTAGTACAGCTGCTGTATCTGCCGCCGTGTTTGGTATAGGAACTCAGTCAACATTTGACTTACCGTTTCGCAATTTAGTTAAAGAAGCAGTAAGTCCAACAATATGGCTAAATTTGAAGTTCGCCATCGGCGGTATCAATGATAAGCTGTTCAAAATGCTACGTATAAAGTTTTTTGAAGATTACGAAGAGTTTTTTGTTAATACTATTAAACAAGTAATCAAACAACGTGAAGACGAAGGTGTAATGAGACATGATTTTGCGGATATGTGTGTGAAACTCAAGAAAGAAGGTACAATGGGCGATTCTGATACTGGTTTTACTATGGAACCTACTGATGAAGTTTTAGCAGCACAGGCGTTTTTCTTCTTTATAGCTGGCATAGAACCTTCTGCAGCAGCCATGCTTGTGACTATGCTGTTACTGGGCAAACATCCAGATATCCTCAAACGAGTGCATGAAGAAGTAGATGCAGTTTTTGAGAAATATGACAACAAATTGTCATACGACGCTGTCTTTGAAGCGGAATATTTAGACAGAGTATTAAGTGAGAGTTTGAGAATGTATCCTCCTCTTGGTTTTATTTCAAGACAGTGTATGAAAGATACTGTTTTACCAAATGGCAATATACCTGTAGAGAAAGGTGTCAAAGTATTTTTGCCAATTTATGATTTACACCATGATCCGAAGTATTATCCAAATCCTGAAGTGTTTGACCCTGATAGGTTTTTGAAGGGAGGTGAAATTAACAGTATGACTTATGCACCTTTTGGAAAAGGGAATCGGTTCTGTATTGGTGCGAGATATGCTCGCCTGCAGCTTATGAGCGGCTTGATGCATTTCCTCAGACATTATACGCTGATTACGTATGTGAAGAAAGGAGGTGTAAAATATGTAAAAGAACCAACACAAGTGAGGGTAAATAATGTGGACTTTGAATTTATTCTTAGAACTTAGTAGCTATTGTTACTACTTTAATTAAAACATCGTAAGTAAATTTGCTATTTGAGTGTAATTTAAGTTTGTATTATATAATGATACATTTAGCCGCTGATTTTATTAAAATTGACGTAACCTGCATTTACGCGAGCGGAGGCTTGCATAAATGCAGGTTATGTCAATTTTCTGTCCCTTGGTAGCAGTACTTTTTTGGATGAAAGGTACTTCATGTCCTTTTATTTAGTCCTGACAACGTGCATGTGATATTTAATAATTATCGGTCGAGTTATTGAAACAAATTCACATTCGCAATTATGTTATTAGTGAGGATAAGGAAGATTATTGTCGATAATTATATAATAATATCAATGGTTAATGTTAAATTTTAATAATCTCTTATATCGTAAATAAAATAGGATGTAAACATGTTTCGTAAACTATTGTGCCTATAGTTTCTTTCACATAGAGCAACATGCGTGATCCTAACGCCTCTTTCTCGAGGGGATAGGTTATAGGAATTACGGATTTAATTTTAATACAGTATCTTGTTTCATTCCTTTTACACACGCTTGTCGGTTACTCTTAACTTGGACTCCCTCAAAAATGTCTTTGGTCTATCGAATTAGAGTACGATAAAAACTAAATATGGAGCATTTACGCAATATATTTTTATCAACTATGCGAATATGATTTTTGATACATTTGGCTCACTGACGTGTGTTAATTATCACGCGCTTTAACGGTGAACAAAAATATCGTGAGGAGTTCTTCATAATGTTCTCGAAGACATCTTGGTCGTCAGAATTTACATGTGTAAACTCTATCTTGGTCGTACCAAGATGTCTCATCAGCGTGATGAATTATGGCCTCACCGTTCTTATACTGATAAAAGCAGCCGAGCAGTAGGACATATTACAAACAGGGCTGATATTATTATTTCCTTTATTTAACACAATCGTCTCTCAAATGTTTACAGTTTAATTATAGAACATTTTTTACTCTAAGACTTTATTTAATTTTTATATACTGTCGAGTTCTAAATGTATCGCTTGTTGATCAATTGTGGTTACTACTTACCGTGATCTATATTGTGGTTTTACAAATATCACATACGCTTTGCAAATATTGTAAAACAAATCACTGCTTAAGCATCTAACTTTAACGTTGGTTTTTACATAATTATGCGATATTAACATATTATAATGATTACTTTAATTATTTTTGTGATATAAATATACACATGTTTTGTTTTGTAGGTAATATAATTTATGGTTCGTTTGAGCTCAAGTCGACAATGCCAAGGTCAACCAGTCTCCGACTACTTATATACTAGATATATGTATATACTTATATACTAGATTAAGCACGCGGCTTCACTTGCGTTATTGTAGGTTAGTTTAGGTTGAAAACAGTACTTTTTTCTAGTTGAAAGGTATCCTATGTCCTTTTCTGTTTCCCTGACAACGTGTAAGTAAAGTTTTATGATGATCGGTCGAGTAGTTAAGGCGTGAAAGCGTAACAAACAAACAAACAAATAAACAAACTCACATTCACATTTATAATATGAGAAGATATGATTTGGATTTAAAACTTAATTAAGGAGGATGACTATCATCTGCTACCCAAATTTTTGGTAAAAGCCTTGGGTCGACATTCCGTAAAATATTTTAGTAATGTTTTTCTTCGTCGTTAAAGCGAGCGATAAATACGCTCATAACTTCAAAGTCAGAGTTGCGTGCCTTGGGATCGAACTCAAGAACTCTGTTTGGTAGTTCAACGGTTTTCCACTAAGCTATCGCTACTTATTTAAGCTCATTCATACCATTATCAATAAATAGGCTGCGAGGCAATTCGGCAATTCGCCCTTATTTTAAATTAGCTCTCCTGCGGTTAGTTGTAGTAACTATAAACATTGGGGGAACCCCTTATGTTACTTCCGTATACAGTAGTCTTCGGGTTTAAGAATGATTAAAATCGATTAGTATAGTTTTTTAATTTATTCATAACAGACAATATTGTCTTATGTTTACGCGAATGTTATACATTGAAATTAAACACTTTATACGGATTTTATCGCGTTGTTTATTTTACTTTAAATACTGTTATTACATAATTTTGAAAACTCTAACACTACTATTATTGAATTTTACTACTATTTAAGCTATATATTTTTTCTAATTAAAACTATTTGTACTTATTACTTAGTCTTATTATTATTACTTAGACTTAGTCTCCCCGTGAACATGGCTGCTGTAAAGCAACCGAAACGTCGGGGCAAAGTGTAAACTTAAATACAAATAGTTTTAATTAGAAAAAATATATAGCTTAAATAGTAGTAAAATTCAATAATAGTAGTGTTAGAGTTTTCAAAATTATGTAATAACAGTATTTAAAGTAAAATAAACAACGCGATAAAATCCGTATAAAGTGTTTAATTTCAATGCATAACAGACAAAATAACAAAAAAACTGCTGTCCAATATAGCAATTTTTTTGTTTACTATAATGGCAACATACTAGTTTTTGTCCCGTACACCTAAATTACAGATCGTGACTAGATTTTATACGTTACTTTAAGTATCAGGATTTTGTGTTGTCATTCTGACGTTCTTATATGTTATGCTAATTATAGCAAATTACCTTTAAACATAGTTAATTATATTATTATGTTTTCTGTGAAGCTAATTTATTAACATGATGTAGTCACTAGGGCTAACAAAAAGCTTATTTTGTTAACTCACGAGTAAATTTATTACGCACTAGCTTTTGCCCGTGGCTTCGCTCGAGCAAAAGTAGGCTAGGTTAGGTTATGTTATGTTAGTAACAGAGCTTTTTTTAAATAAAATATTACCTATGTTACTCGGTGATAATATAGCTAAAATCGGTTGAGCAGTTTTTGAGTTAAATCTTTACAAACAAACAAAAAAATGTAATCTTTCCTGTTTATAATATTAGTATAGATAACTTACATGGGATGGATTAACCAATGATATTATAACAGAAACGATACAGATAGATTATTAGCGCAACAAAGCGAACGCTCAAAAACGTCAGAATATGACATTATTCTATTGGTCTCGATACCCTTTTTTTGTAGGTACTCATTTGAGTCGCATCGGCACACCAGCGGCCAGATACAATAGATACTTACAATCCGTGGCGCAGCGGTAGTGAATGCGACTGCTGTGAGGAGGTGTGAGGTCTCGGGCTCGAATCCCGGGTCGGGCCAACAAAAAGGTATTGGGTTTTTCTGTTAAGAAATCTCAATACGAGCCTAGAGTTAGGATGTCAGCGGTGTTAGACACCCCCATGCCTCGGAAAGCACGTAAAGCCTTTGGTCCTGCGCCTGATCTCTCTCCGGTCGTGTCAGATTATCCGTCCCATCGGATCATGAGAGTTAGGGAACAGAGAGTGCACTTGTGTTTGCGCACTTACTTGTGCACTATAATATCTCCTGCGCAGATGGCCAGTCTTCGTTAAGATTGGTCGTCGTGACCGAAATTCGGTCTGGAGGACATTATTAATAATGCTGGTACTCCTTCTTTTCTATATATCATAATAATATCATGGGTTTATCCATTTCCTGTAAGTTAACTTAAGTACTAATATTACATAAAAGAAAGATTTGATTTTTTGTTTGTTCATTTGTAAGGATCTATGACGTTATCGTTACGCTCGCCCCTATTATGTAAGGATCAAAAACATTATTGGCGAAATATTATCCCTTCGGTGATATACGTAAGACTATGTATGTTTTTTTAACGGTATCCCAAAAGGAATGCCTGCCCCTTTTTGGATACCGTTACACGCGGAGATATACAGGGTGTCCGGTAATTCATGGATAACCTTGTAATGTCTTATAGTAGAACTGATGGCAGTTCAGAAAAAAAAATTGAAATTGTAATAAAAAAGAATGAAAGAAGAATATTAAAAAAGTGCAATAACTAGTCATACTTTTGACTGTCTATCTATTAGCATAATTAGTGTTTAATAATAAAACAACAAAAAACCGATGGAATTCATTCATTTATGGTCGTAGTGTACAAGAAATATAAATATGGTAATTAAAAAAAAAAACATATCTCAGGTAGTAGTTAGGATAGATTTTTTATTTGCATATTTTTTTCTGAATGGCCTTCTGTTCTGCTATAAGACATTTCAAGGTTATCGATTAATTACCGGACACTCTGTATAACTAGATTCAGACATACAGGCACGAATCTATAATGCACAGGTGGAATTGTGGTTTAAGTGAGTTCATTAGAATATACAGACACTTATTTATGGTAAATTACTATTTATTTGCCGGCGTTCTGACTAGGATTGTTAATATTGTCTTCTGTTTACGCGAATGTTATTCATTGAAATTAAACTACTATATACGGATATTATCGCGTTGTTTATTTGACACTTTAGAATTTAACAATTTAGAAACTATTACACTACATACTACTACTATTAAACTTTACTAATTGTGAAGCTAATTAAATTACTAAAATATTATTTAAAAAAATTGTCAAATTCTAGTGTCAAATAAACAACGCGTTAAAATCCGTATATAGTAGTTTAATTTCAATAGGATTGTCAACTTTTTTTTAAAAGAAATGCGATAGTTCTTATTTTAGAGAGGGTAAGAAAGAGTACCAACTTATAAAAGACAAGTACACACAGCGACGCATCAACCTAGACTGTTGGGACTTTGAACTATTAGAAGTTGAACGCTGCGAATCGTGCGAGAGAGTGCGTTATATTTTTGTTACACTCTATCCTTACCTTTACATCGACACCACTATGCACTTTCCCTTTCCGACAATTCTCTATTTTGTTTGTAGCGTAGTTACGCGTATATAGGGTGTCTAACTTGATGTGTAGCCGTGTATAAATTAATTTTCATTTTTAATAAGGTGGCTACGTTTAGTAACGTCGAAGCTTAGTTTGGGGATACCAACATATAAACAGTAAAATTGTTGGGTTATGATAATGGGTATGCATGGCTGGTATTAGTAGGTATAGTAAACATTGTGTAAAGAAGAGTATTTTGGTATACCTACTCTATTAGTATTACCAAAGTACACCTGCATATAATAGAATACAATACTATATTTTAGAATACATACATAGATACAACATTTACATATATGAGAACCTGCGCACGTCAATCGAAACGTCAGAAAATAAAATATGTAGATATTTATATCTTTCAAAAATTTAGGGAACACATTAAGCACCATTATCGAATACTGAGATTGAGAGATCTGTGAACTTTGATTTAATAAAAAGTTCATGGATGTCTCAATATTTCTGGCACGGTATTAGCATTAGGAATGCATCTTAGACAAAAATCATTATAGTTAGACTTTAAAAAGGTATTTAGGTTTACTGTAAGTTTTATTTATTGTTTCTATGTTTTATGTATTCGAGTACAGACATCGAATACATAAAACATAGAATAATATAAGTGTAATAATACATATTTAAAAATATACATAAGCGGTCATCAAAACAATTATTTTAGAATTATTGTCAGTCTATCCGTCTGTATACAACC
Organism: Catocala nupta; assembly: GCA_963675205.1. Classification (NCBI taxonomy): domain Eukaryota; kingdom Metazoa; phylum Arthropoda; class Insecta; order Lepidoptera; family Erebidae; genus Catocala; species Catocala nupta. Next base: position 5,330,856 of record OY776079.1, on the reverse strand, counting down.
CGCATCACGCAATTACTACTGCATAAAATTGATTGCGGATTTTACAGTTGTATTGCTAGAGGTCTAACTTAAAATCTGTTTAACGCCATCAGCATCCGTGCACTCAAAAAGAGTCTAATAGTTTCTGAACAGTAATAAACATATCACTATTTGACAATAATGTTTGAATGTCGCTGTTGTTTGAATGTTTGTAAAGTGTCCTCTGACACAGGACGTATTCCTAGAGTGGATGATATAAAAACACCGATGAAGATATTAGTGCCATACGGTTACCTAAATTATTTCTGTTATTAAGATCGAAATATTCGCAAATTGTAAAAAATAAACGTAAGTATTCATAATTTTACGTTAAGATGTTTTAATTTATCTTTCTACGCAAATAATATGCCGTTATCAAGGTTTTGTTTTTGTTGGATCGTAAATATTGTGCGAAGAAAGAAGAAGGAATTGGAGTGATTATAATGCAAACTTTAAGTAAACAAAGAATTGTAAAACTGGTCAGTCATTGAGACGTGTAGGTAGAAACTTTGTAACAATGTACCTATTATGAATGAAAATTGACTTATTATTTTGTACATAGTTCTTACATCTATACATACATAGATTGACGCCTGTTTCCCACAGGGGTAGGCAGAAACTAATGATCTTTTTCTACGATCCTGACACACTTCTCTGGCTTCATTCGCTTTCATCATATTCCTCATACACGCTCGCCGGTTTAAGGTGCTCTTAACCTGGCTTTTGTCCAGAACGTCTCCGATCTGATCGAGAAACATTCACCTAGGCAGATTTGTACATAGTAATGCATTGTAACTAAAATAACCAGCTTTTAACAGCTGCAGCAGTAAAAGATTAGGAAATATCATTAATGTGCAAGACAGAGCACTTTAAGTGTTAAGTTAACGATCATGGAAATGCTTATCGAATGATGTCGCTGACCCTACATTTAGGTACGCTCGGTGCACACGACCGAGTCACTATTTTGGATTTATTTATTTATTTATTATTTTAATAAGGCACACAAACAAAACATAGTGCATAGAGTATAAAACTTATAAACTATTAAACAGTTTTGGTTTAAAGTATGGTTCTAACTATGTGTACACATCATGATTATTAGATATACTCGTAGATCAGCACAAGATGACGCTACAGAGCTCTAATTAAAAAGAAATACACAAATAATAACAATTGACTTAATAACCTGTTTGCAGAGCCTGTGGTGAACAGGACGAGTCCATATGACACCTACTGTGTGAATGTGACCCGTTGGTTGGATTAAGGATGGGTCTGATGGGATTGGCATATCCGAACCTTGAAGACTTCAGGCTTCTGAAGTGTACGGTGCGACTGATGCAGTACATTCATAAGGAGATAGCAGGGATAGATCTCGGGGCCGACACAAAAGATCCCACTGGGTCGAAGTGTCGCCGGTCAACACTGACTGGCCCCTGAATAAGATAAGATAAGATAATAACCCGTTTAAATAATATATGTAGGTATGTTAAGATGCTTATCTATACTAAGGAAATAAAGACAAAACATGCCGCACAGTATTTTTAAATTGTATAATTTTATAGTTAAAAACGTCTAGAGTATTATGATATTTAGGTAAAAGGTCATTATACATTCGACACGTTTTGACCAACGGAGTGTAAAAAGATGTGTTATTGATGTGAATGAAGAAATGAAGAATGAAGCTTTTTAGGTGTATGTGGCGCGATCGGAACCCAGTATTTACGTTTATTTGAGATAATAATTCCAGACAGTCTATAGTAGAATGAACAATCTTGTGAAGGCACGTAAGATCCATTGGATTTTCTTATATAATGTTATAGATAACAAAATATCTTCATAACATAACGTTATCACTGTTGTTTATACGAGTATAAATAAGCTATCATAGTATTTTTGAGAAAACAATATTACATCAATACATTTTTGGCAGTTCATTAATTAAATTATTCTATCCGAAGACCATGTTATTATCAGTGCAATATTTATATTAACGAATATTTTAAAGGAAAGTAGAAATATAAGTCGTTGGATCTTTTTGGCAGAATGCTATAGAAAACATATCGTATTTTGAAATTTAAGCCGTATCTTTCAAGATAATATAAATGAACCCGCTGTTGATCTCGGATCTTTCTTCAATAAAGGCTTGTATGTAAAAGATCATAGGCCTTTTTTTTTTTTTTTTTTCTTCGTGGAATGCTATGACGCTTATCCCTCCGCGGGGGCGGGCAGAGGGATTATGTCGGACTCGCCGGGGTAAAAGAAAGATGGAATAATAGTAAAGTACCTCCCGGAATACCGACTAAACCTACCACGGTGTTCCTCAACACAACCACTACCGACGGGGCCGCGCGAATCGCTTTCGCATGCGGTCGCGACCCCACCGAGGTTACGGCCCGCCATATGAAACGGCAGGCCACTACACAAAGAGACCTACCCAAAGGCACTCACTTCTAAGAATCCTACTGTCTCCCTCCTAGGGGGAAGACGGACTCGAAACAGAGGCGCGCGTGGGAACACGCACGCCGCCTCTCGGACCTGGTGCTGAACGGATGGCGGGCAGGCCCACAAAGCTCGCCACCCCCAGGTCAAACCTCAGGGTGGCTGGAGGTCATCACGCGCCCTCCGGCGCGGCGCCCGGCTCTGCGGTTGGGGAGAGGGTTTAAGCGCTTCCTCTCCCGCTCCGCCACCTCCTTGATGGAAATCACTTCCTCGCAGAAGGAGGCGACGGCGTTCCACGACCTCTCACTCCGGACCATAGACTGAACTACGGCCGGGAGCGAGAGGGCAACCGATCCGACTGCCGCGATCAAATCACGGCGCTGCGATGCCCAGGCGGGGCAAACCGCCAAAGTGTGCAGCGCCGTGTCCTCTACAACCTCGCGGCAGTCGCCACAGTGGTGACAACCGGGCGTCTCTTGCCGGCGTATACGACACAGGAACCGGCCAAAACAACCGTGGCCAGTCAGTACCTGTGTCAGCCGGAAGGTGAGGGCGCCATGCCGCCTCTCCAGCCACACCTCAAACACGGGACTTACCGCCACGATCGTGGCGTGCCCGGCACTGGGGTGCACAAGTCGCTCCTTCCAATTCGCCACTAGGACCTGGCGGAGCTCGGACCTTGCTGCCTTGATAGCGGAAAGATCCGTTCCTTTACCCCGAGCTAGCGCCTCCTGGCGCCAACGATAGAGCGCCGCCAGGAGCGCCGCTTAGGTCCCATGGCATCGATCCGGCGAGGAGGCTCGCAGCCTCGAACGAGATCGTGCGGTATCCTCTAATCAACCTGACGGCCATGGCGCGCTGTGGAGCACGAAGCGCCGAGATGTTGCGGGCCGTCAGGTTGTCCGCCCAAACTGGGGCCCCATACAGGGCCATGGACCGCACGACCCCCTCGTAGAGCCTCCGGCAGGAGGTGTTTGGCCCCCCAAGGTTGGGCAGCAGGCGCGAGAGCGCGCCTGCAGCGCCCCGAAGAATGGTGGCCAAACGACGAAATCATAGGAAGTTCCTGCATATCTACCAAATGGATTGACAATAATTTTATCATAGAGGAGTTCCTTTTATCGAGAATGATATTTTGGCAAATAATATTTTATTTTAAATGGCCTGAAGTGGAAGTTAATTAGACAGATACTGACACTGCTTTTCACACTCACGAAGCTAAAGAATATGTACTACATTGTTGATAAAAGTGTTTGGGACTTGGTGGAGTTTCTAAAACTGCATGGATGGTGTATTGGTTGAAGTGATCGCCTCGCCGTTACCACTGCGCCAATTGTTGTGGGTTCGAATCCCATATGGAACAAACATTTGTGTGAGCCACAAATTGTTGTTCCGAGTCTGGGTGTTCTTTGTGTATGTTGTTTAAATGTTTGTAAACTCTCCTGCGACACAGCAATTATTCGAAGTGCAAGAGACGCACTTTTAAAATAAAAAGTTTGTTCAAGTCATTGTGGAGTTTCTGAAACAGAATCCAGGTATGTTAAAGGGCGATACTTCCAACACGATCTCACATTCCTGCTCAGAGTGTTTGTGTTGTCACATTAGTGCCACATTAGCTCTTCAGTTGAGTTTTGACGCTGTTCATGAGGCTGATTAATTGACAAAAGTTTTTAATGAGAAAATTTACAAGGCAGTGCATGAAAAACACGGTTTTGCCTGTAGGTGATATACAAATTGAAAAGGGAGTGAAAGTATATTTACTTACTTAGATGTGCACCATGATCCAAAATATTTTCTATAAGACTTTGATCCTGATAGGTTTTCGAGGGATGCAGAAATAAATGATATGGCGTATATGCCTTTTGGAAAAGGCAACAGATATTGTATCGGTATATGTTTCGCTGCAAAAGCTGAAGTCAAGCTTCAGATTTTGACGCGGCTGATACATTTTCTGAAGCATTACTCACTTTAAACGAAGGTGCGTAAGGATGGTTAAATGAGGATAACAGATGTAGATATTGAGTTTAAACCAAGAAATTAGTCCTACTTTTGAAAGCAGTTATATTATGAATTGAAGTAACTTAGGGTGTTTATTTTTTTAAACATTGCTGTTAACTATTGGAACTACATTTTAGTAGTTGAAAGTAGTGGTTTTTACCCTTTATTCTCTTTTCAAAGTCAAGGCAAAGTCAAGAATCTTTATATCCATTAAAATGCATTCACATTTCTTGGCCACGTGAAAATAACATATAAAATAAAAATGTTGCAGTAAAATAAAGATAGTTAGAGCTCTCATGAGAAGAAACTGGCAAGAAACTCATGGCCACTCTTTTCAATCGCCAATTTATTATAATGTTTTACTTAATTAGTATGTTAAGAATATACGTTTTCCAGCCGTTTGGGATGGAGAAGCTAGGTTCATTGGCTCGTGTTCTTTTCAGAGATCTATCTAAGTGACTAATAGACGCTTCGCGTAACCAGAAGGCTGATTCTTCTTGGCTCTAAGAATCAGCGTTCCCATTCAACGTGGCAATGCTGTCAGTCTGTTGGGCACTTTCTCAGTTGACAGCGATGCTAAATAATTTTACGACGTTGCCTAAACCAGCCATTTATTGTTTGTTTTTAATTACAATCATACATTTGTATTCTTTTATGTTTTGTTTTCCGTATGTTATAGTACATAGCAACATGTAAAGTGCAAGTCTGCATCCGGCCTTATTGCGACACTTGGAAACAGCCATGCACGCGGAGCGCCAAACTGCTGACACGCACAACGTGATGTGCAATGTTCGTCATAGGAACCTCATACGACCGGATATCAACTTTACCTATTGTCTACATATTTTTATTACATTATTCTGTATCTAGCATCGATCGGAACCATTCATTTAAATAGTAATTATTATAATTCTGTAATTTCTACTGATTAAAGTTAGTATAAAATCATTTTGGTTTTTTTGGGTCCTCCGGCAGCGACGTACGTAATTCGTATAAGTACCTAATAAAGGTTTGTTAATTTTAGCTAAGTTGTCTATTCTGATTGTAGCTTTTCTTCATGTAAATAAAACATAAACATTCTAAAGGTGCAAATAAAAATTGAGGAAAAAAAATAATTGGTTGGCTTCTGTGACTACTGTTATTATATTTCTTTTTGAATTTATTTCTGAAACAATATTCTGGAAAAGAAATAAACAAATCTATTAATAATTCAAATTGCCTGATCACGCGTTCGACTCGAGACTCATGCATAGCTCTCAATAGCGTCATGGTGTTTAATTATTATCGCATGTTTATTATCCACGAAGTCTACACGTTCATATAACGTGTGTTATATGATAAACCTCGGGTCATAGGGGGCTTATTCAAACAAACTAATGGCACTAATATTATAATTGTGAAGGTATTTATTCGTGATTGAGTAACATAAATATAACCGTTGAAACAATGATTTAGATTAAATTCGGCAAATATGCAGTCTTTGTCCTAGATTAAGATTAATTAGATTAATTAATTAATCCAATCGAAATAAAGCTATACCGAGAGAAAATGTATTATTTATTCATAGTATTATTAATCTCGGTATGGGTTTCCATGAGATTCACGTGGATAATAGTTTGTGGTAAGGAGTTCTGGATTCCACTTTCGGAAGCGAGAGCTGTAGCTATAGGAATTTTGTATTTTAAATTCTTTTTCTTTAAAAATACTTACAAGTTTCCACCAAGGTCTCTATTATTCCTTTTACGTTGACAGATAGGTAAAGTCACCTTAAATGATTGTAGCGTGCATAATACTCACAAATAGTCATATTAATAGAAAAAGAAATTTCACACTATTTAAGTAATTTGTTTTAATTAGTGGTTTCACATGAAGACAAGTAAAATTCTTGCTTTTATGACAATAATTAATCAGTTAAACATAAAAAAAGTTATTAAAATAGTAATTTTGACTATTTCGATTATTTTATATTCAAATAAAGCTTAATTTTAACTGCTAACTGTAATTCCAAGGAGATATTCACATTGACAGCAAAATTACAAGTGTATGTTGTTAATTATTCAAAAGTTTTATCTGTATAAATCCTTTTATGGATTTACTTGAATTTCACTTTTGTGGGCCGTTGATTTGGAATAGCACTGAATTTAACAGTCGTGAACCAAAGAGCAGTTTGAGAAGGAAACAGCCACAATATTTAAGAAAATCTATATCTTTATTTTTTATTACTTCCACAGTAATTAAGCAAATCAAAATAAAAGTCAATCTAGCAATCTAGACTTTCTATAATAACAGATCGTACAGCGAAGCATCTATTACCTAACGAAATTCAAAGTCCAAAATATATTTATACATAAATACAAGTATAACAAAATAAGTACACTTCACTTCCTAGGAAAGAATTCAACTTTAACATTTCTTAATCTGACTTGATTCTGTTCTTTATTGTACTTTATACCTCCTTCACCAACATATGTTTTTAACGAGAAATGTCGTATGAAATGCATCAGACCACTTAACACTTGGATGCGAGCATATCTTGCACCTATACAGATCCTATTTCCCTTTCCAAACGGTACATATGCCAAGTCATTTATTTCACCCTCCCTAGAGAATCTATCAGGATCGAAAACTTCAGGATTAGGAAAATATTTCGGATCGTGATGCAACTCGAAAATAGGTGTTAATATCTTAACACCTTTCTCGACAGGTATATTACCCACGGGCAAAACAGTATCTCGGGTGCATTCCCTTGTCAATATAGCAATTGGACAGTGTATCCGAAGACTTTCACTTAAAACTTTGTCTAAATATACCACTTCAGTTGTAGCGTCGTACGTCAAGTGGTTATTGTATTTTTCAAAAACCGCATCCACTTCCTCTTGTACCCGTTTTTGAATATCAGGGTTCCTTCCTAGTTCTAGCATAGTTCCAAACATTGCAGTTGCAGTAGGCTCGACGCCAGCCAAAAAGAAGAAGAACGCTTGAGCTGCCAAAACTTCATCAGTAGGCTCCAAGGTTAACCCAGTGTCAGGATCATGCATTGTTCCATTCTTCTGTAGGTTCACACACAAATCAGCAAAGTCGTGTCTCTTTACGCCTTCTTTTTCACGTTGTCTGATGACTTGTCTAATTGCTTCTATGAAGAAATCCTCGTGTTTACCAAACAGTTTTAGTCCCAAAGTTTTATACAAGACATCACTAATTCCACCGATTACGAACTTCGTGTTAAACGACAACGTAGGTGCTAGAGCCTCTTTGACCATTGTACGAAATGGTGAATCAAATGTTGACTTTGTATTAATTCCGAAAACGGCAGCAGCAATGGCAGCTGAACAGAAATGGCATACTGTATCAAAAGCATCACCTTGCAGTTTATCTGGGTTCTGATTGAAGTACTCCACAAAATCCTGAGCACTTTTATCGATAATGTAGTACATGTTCTTCAGTTTGGCGGCTGTGAAGAGCGGTGTCAGTTTTTGCCTGATCAATTTCCACTTCGGACCATTCAAGAATAAAACATTATTTGCCAAAAGGTCATCATCGGTGATTGGAACACCACGATGATAAAATGATTGGAAATCCACTTGAGAAATGTGCTGCATATTTATAGGATCCTTTACATACAGGGTCTTATTGAAAAAGGATCCGAGTCCAACAGCAGGTGCATGTTCATAAGTTTTGTATACATCATGCAAAATTTCGAAAAATGCTCTTTTGTCTGTTGCAAACTGCCAGAAAGGTCCACCGATGCTATACTTCTCATCGAAGATCACTCCACGTTTCTTCCAATAGTTCTGATTATATTTTCCTCTTAAGTACGCGTAAATTAAAATAAATACTGTCACCGCAAATATCACAGTGAGCAACATCTTCGGGTCTTCAGGTTTTGTCAACTATAAGTTTTAGAATGGACTGGTTATTAGTTATTCTAACATGTGTTTATATAGATTAATTTAATTACAGAGATTACTAGACTGCTAACTGCAACATCATATTTGCCTATAAGTATATGATAATAGGTTTGTTTGTCAAATAATTAAATGATAATTAGCGTAGTTTATACCGTTTATTTAATTGTAAATTGATTTTTTGTTACTTATACGAATTGGATTTATAGTGATGTTACAATATTGCTAGGGAAAAATAAAAGTAAAACATTTGAATACTCAAAAGTTGTACCCAAATGTTATCCTGGTTGCTGATTTTCATTCGAATCTCAATTGAATATTCGATACGATGATGGCATATTGATAGGTCATGATTGAACGTGTAGTAACGATCATCTAGTACCAGGTAATCGACAGAGATAACTATTTTTAGAAATGCATCTTCTGCTATTCTGTGCGAATGCAAATCAAACCATTATGAAGAATGCAAAAGTCGAGGATTAAGGGATAAATCATAATTATTTATTTATTTTACTAGTTATTATCGTTACGTTACAGAATATTACCAATTCGATAAGTATCGATTTCATTACCCATCCTTTTTGCATAGCAAAACACAACGAACAGAAAACCATCCTGACAGCCACATTGTAGTGTACACAAGGCACGCTTGATTGCTGCTTTGCTTAGTAAATTGGTCCGCTTGTTGGTTACAGTGAATAAACCCGGCCGTCATCACTTCGACACATAATTCACGGGGACATTCAAACAAACCTGGAGCGCATTGGCTTAAACGTATAGGTGACAAGAAGAAAACTTGGAAGCAGAAATAACATAGTAGAAGATCTTTCATCTACCACATAAATATCTCTTGTTCATTCCCAAAGCACCTCTGCAATTTCAGTTATATTCGTATTAATTGGCTAGATATCGCTTGTTTCAAGGGTAAAGGAAAACATCGTAGAGAACCCTGTATATCCAAGAAATCTCCAAAATATTCTCAGAAATGTGTGAATTCTATCAACCCGCACTGGACCACAGCGGTGGTATATGGACTGTCCCTTCAAAAAAATTGAGAGGAGCCCCGTGCTCAGTAGTGGTACCGTTTCTATACAAGGATGATTATTACATCGGTGAGAAGAGCTACATCCTTTCTTGTTTCATTTTAAATGAGGTGTACATTATGGGACTTTGCCACCGGTAATGGCAGGTTAGAAGAAAGAGTAAGACAACAATATCTTGGGACCTAGAACGTGGCATCAGTGTTTGAGAAGTCGGTGTAGGCTAGAATAGCGTCGTGCTTGGCGGGCCCTGAACCGATGATTGATGTTAGAAGCTTGTACACTAGGTACTATAGTAAGTCACTGAGTAAACTTTGCTTGCGTGATTCAGGAATGTAGGGTGAAGTGCAAATTATGTATAGCGCCATCTATTGACAAATATCAAAATTTCTGCATCTGTGCAGGGTCGCTACAAGCCTATAATTTGTTATTCGGGTTTGCCCGATTAGTTTCGACTCCAATAGGGGTTCTTAATCATTAGCGGGACGGAGTGTCGTACACCTGCTTAACCATTTAGTAGATTACATTAGAATAATTATTTGGCTAAATATATGTCATACATATATTTACATTCGTATATTCTCAATAGATATATAACTCAATGTTTTATAGTTATATCTTGAGTCATTGATAAGAAGAGGTCAAATAATAACACGTATTAAGAATGTTTCTCCAATAAAATTACATATCTTTCTAACGATATTGAAAATATATCACGAAGAAAGTATAATAGTTCATAATTGCGGAAACCGGATAAGGCAAGGTCGTGTTTAATTAAATTATCGACGTGAATTCACTTTTAACACAGGGATTCTATCTTAAATATACATAGAATATAAATAGAATCAAGACTATGGGCCAGAGCAGACATGTTACTTTTAGCATCGGCGATCAGTGACTTAGTCGCTTTTTAGAAGCTAAATGCCAAACGTCGCGATTGAGTCGCCTTTCGGAAGATCGACACAGTGACTGAACGCTACACTCCGCACACATTCGGATGCTGGTCGCATCGATTTGGCATCTCCGGAACACGACAGTGTTGCACTAGATTTTGACGAAGCTACACCCTTACGATGGATTCTAATAAAGCTGCACTACTGCTTGCTTTATTGATAAAGCGAAAATATAAATCGCTCCGAAGGCGGTATTGGTTAATTCCAATATCCAGTTCACTTCTTACTTTCAGCGAGTATCATTCATTATTTCATATATTACGAGGCAAAGATCGGAAATTGAACATTTTGTGAGTGTGCATTGTAATGTTATATGATATTATGTATTTTAGTTTAGCAATAAGTTAAAACTCACGTTTACGCATATTGCATCGGTTGCAACTTATTATTAGGTACTGTGCAATTAAGCATATTATTGTAATTTTAATTATTAAGTTTTGATATTATTAAAATAAATGACACTGAACGAGTAAGACTTGTTTTGATTCAAAACACCTGAACCCTCAATGGCGACCCTGCCATTGGCACCGTATATAGAAGTTATATCAAGATTGAAGAAAGAAGACCATAAGAGAAAAATTCAAGGCGGAACATTTCAATAAAGAAGATTTCAAGACAGAAGATTTTAATACAGAAGATTTCAAGAAAGAAGTTACCAAGGCAGAAGATTTCAAGATATTACGAAGAAAGAAGATTTTGAAGACATACCATGGGAAAATCTGCATTGAAAGAGCAAGTTGTGATTGCGCAGAACGCAAACGGAGCAGCTTCGGCAACGACTACGCAATACCATACCGAACGCTTGGAGGTTATAGAAATCCTGATCACCACAGCCGTTGTTATCTTGATTATCGGTGTTGTACATCCTCAAGAAATGCAACAAGCACCACGTACGCACCATGCAACGAGAGCTGAACAGACACAACTTGGCGACTATCTCTCGTGCTGACCACCAGTGCCGTTTAACAAGAAAGAAGAAAGAAGGTTTGGAGGTGTCCAGAGTATAGCCCGGCCCAACCCCTCAATGCACGCAACTGCAGCCTGAGTCATCAGCAGCAACGCCGCGGCGCCGTTCTCTACGTCAGCATCAGCCTCGCTCGTCACCTAGCCACATGCCACCACCTCACTACGCGCATCCCAACGCGAAGATTTTCTTTATCGGCTACTAAAAGTATGTATACCTTAGGTATTTTATTTTAGTTAAATTACATAATCTTGTTTTATTAGTACTTAGTTATTTATTATGTCAAGTTTGATTTTAGAGTTACATGAGCTACATAATTCGTTAAATTATCTTAAATATTACTTAGTTAAATTAGGACCCGAAAGAAGGCAGTTAGAGCTTCGCCAGAAAAAGATAGAGGAAGCAAAAAAGTTGTATTCTTCTTTGAATAATATTTTGTCTCTGTTGCACTTACGAATTGAACGTGAGGAAATTAGTACCAGCGATATCACCGCTGTTCATAAAATAATAAGTGATACACATATTTTATACAACAAAATTATTAATTTATCTAATCCTCAGTTAAGCAGTAAGCAAATAAAAATGTCTACAAAAAGAGAATTTGACTTAAAAACTGCTATATCTTTATTGCCTGTAATGACTGGACAAGAATCTGTTACTAAGTCTCTGATTGACTGTATTGAGTTATATAGTAAGATGATTTTAGAAACTTCTGCTTATCAGCTAATTGATTTCGTTCTTAAGACTAGACTTTCCCAAAGTGCAAAATTACGTATAAAATCAAAATACGATACCGTCGATAAGCTTTTGGCCGACATGCGCAAATATCTTATAGAAAATAACTCCGAAGTAGCTTTGCAATGGAAATTACACCACTGCAAACAAGGTAATCGTTCTATTGAGTCATTCGGTAATGAATTAGAAAACTTGTTTGTTAATTTGACTATTGCCCAATCAAAAGATAATCCCGATTCTTATGATATTTTCGAAAAACGAACGAAAAGATTGCCTTAAAACGTTTTGCTGATGGTTTGATTGACCCAAGATTGAGTACCGTTATAGCGGCTAGGAATTTTCAATCTTTACCGGAAGCTATTAGGACTGCCATGGACGAACAATCCTTGTCTTCATCATTCGAAATTATGAATATAATGCGTCATAATTATAATTACTCTAATCGCGGTCATAGAAGTTCTAATAATAGTTTTCGTGAAAAATATAATGCCCGTTCTTGCAATAATAGGTATTATTCGTCTAATTATAAACACGGTAACGCGACACAATCGGCATCGGGTAAGTCGTTTCATCGCGGACAATATACTCGCGGTCGCGGTAGAACTTTTCATAGAGGTCAAAATAATAGACAGTATGACTTTAAGTCCAACAGACCCTCTCTCCCAGTTCAGTATAGTACCCAGGAACCATCGAGCAGTAATACCACTAATAATTCGAGTCAAATAGTGACTCCTAATAATGCAACAAATGATTTTTTTCGTTGATTCAAAAAAAAATATTTTTATTTTTAATAATAGTAGTACAGTAAGATTTAGTCGATAATGAAGTAATTAATCTTTTAGTTGATAGCGGAGCCAGTCTTTGTGTACTGAAGTACGAATGGCTTAGTAAATATCCTCAATTATTGCAACGATTGCGTTATAATAGAATAACTATTAGAGGCGTAAGCGATAGGTTAGAATCGGAAGACTATATCTTTTGAAATTTAGTTTATGACAATGAAATATTTCGTGAAAATTTTTATGTGTTTAAGAATATGTCTTGCAGCGCATACGGAATCTAAGGAGATAATTTTATAAAGCGCTATGAAGCAATTATTAACTGTAGAGATAGTATTTTAACCCTTTATAAGAACAATAGAAATATTACTGTTGAAATACGTTATAATGCTATATAGACATTCGATACCGCCTCGATGCGAGGTAATAAGGTTCATTCCTATCTCGTCGAGTTGCGATTGTGTAGTATTATCAAAAGAGAGTTTTCGTAGCTGGCATGATTTCAAAACTAAATAATGGACGTATCCCTTTAAGAATATTAAATACTACGGATAGCGAAGTAGAATGCGATTTTCAAGATCTTACTATTTACGACATGAATTGCTTTGATATTTGTAATTTTTCGTCAAATACAAATAGTGTGAGTCGCGTAAAATCATTATTGGAGCTATTGAATTTATAAAACATGAACACAGAGGAAAAACGTACTATTGAGCATATTTGTGCGAAATATGCTGACGTTTCTCATCTCCCAGGTGATAAATTATCAACCACAAATATCATGTCCCATACAATATCTTTAACAGACAACGTTACACCTAGTTATGCTAAACCTTATAGGATTCCTCATTCTCTAAAACAGGAGGTACAAAAACAAATTGACGAAATGTTAGCAAACGATATAATAGAGGAAACGACATCAGAATGGTCCAGCCCAGTTATGTTAGTTCAAAAAAATCCGGATAGATTTAACGAGAAAATGTGGAGATTAGTCATTGATTATAGACAGCTAAATAATAGGATTAAAGATGACAAATTCCCGTTACCAAATATAACATATATTTTAGATTCTCTCTCAGGTAGTATTTATTTTTATATATTAGACCTTTCACAAAGCTATTACCAATTGTCCTTACAAGAAAATTCTAGAAAATATACAGCATTCAATATAGATAAAATGTATCAGTTAGAATAAGACCCAGCATCACGTAAATATACAGCCTTCACTACTGATAAAATATATCAGATGAAGCGTTCACCTATGGGTTTGAAAACATCGCCTAGTATGTTCTCAAGATAAATGACTATTGCTATGTCAGGTATTAATTATAAACAAGCTTTTATTTACCTCGACGATTGTATTGTAATAGGAAAAAGTATGGAAAATCATAACAAAAACTTAATTACAGTTTTGGAACGACCACGAAAAGTTAATTTAAAATTAAATCCAATTAAATGCGAAATTTTGCGCACTGAAATAATATATTTAGGTCATAGAATAACATCACATGGCATTCTTCCTGACGACAGCAAAATCGAGGCCTTGCGCAAGTATCCGGTGCCATCGAACGCGAATGACGTCAAGCGATACTTAGCATTTGCTAATTATTATAGACGTTTTATACCTAACTTTTCTAATATTGCACATCCATTAAATATATTGTGTAAAAAGAATGTAGAGTTTAAATGGACAAACGAATGTGACCAATCTTTCAACAGGTTAAAATCTGCTTTAATGTTACCACCTATATTGCAGTATCCCGATTTTTCGGACACGAATATTTTTTAGTTACGAACAGACGCTTGTAAAACTGGTTTAGGTGCGGTTTTCTCTAATATTAATGGTCACGTAGTTGCTTATGCGATTCGTAGCTTATCGCCCGCAGAAAGTAGATACCCGATAATAGACTTAGAACTACTAGCTATGGTATGGGCAGTAGTAGTAGTATGCCATGCAGGGTAAGGATTCTGAATCAGTAGCGAGAGTATTTGTTTCTAATTTTATCTTAAGATACGGAGTGCCTAAAGAAATCATCATAGACAAAGGTACAAAGTTTATGTCCAGTATTATGGAAAATGTGTGTAAAATATTAAAAATTAAACGTTTAAATTCCACACCTTATCATCATGAAACAATAGGCTCATTAGAAAACAGTCATAAACATTTAGCATCATATCTTACAATTCAGTGTGATAGTAATACTATTGATTGGAGGGAGTGGTTACCTTTCTGGTCATTTTCTTACAATACCACAGTGCACTCAGAAACACAATACACCCCATTTATATTAGTGTTGGGCAAATGTTGTAATTTACCCTCAGATTTTGGGATTTCAGTTGATCCTCTGTATAATTACAATGATTACCCAAAAGAAATGAAATATCGTTTACAGCGTGCACAGTATGATGCTAAGCAGAATTTGTTAGATAGTAAATTAAAAAGAAAGTTATTGTATGACAAGAAAACTTACTCTGTAACTTACAAAAAGGGTGACCTTATTCTTAAAACCCAACTGGAAATAAACTTCAAAACATTTACAACGGTCCCTATGAAGTTATGGAGGAAGTTTTACCTAATGTTAAGATTTTAAAAGATAATAAGGAGTATCTTATACATAAGAATAACACTAAGAGGTATTAAAGTTAATGTTAAGCATTTACATTGTATTTTTATAATTATATTTTGAATAAATTATATGTAACATTAGTTAATTCTTAAAAAAATAAAAATAAAATTTTACATTTTTGCTATATTTTCTCCTCAAAAAGGGGAAGGGTAGCAGACCTTTTTCGGGGGAGTTGTAATGTTATATGATATTATGTATTTTAGTTTAGCAATAAGTTAAAACTCACGTTTACGAATATTGCATCGGTTGCAACTTATTATTAGGTACTGTGCAATTAAGCATATTATTGTAATTTTAATTATTAAGTTTTGATATTATTAAAATAAATGACACTGAACGAGTAAGACCTGTTTTGATTCAAAACACCTGAACCTTCAACATATCACAGCATGTAAGTTTATGGTTATGTGTGCGTGCGCCTGTTTTCGCACAATGTACTTGTGTACTGGTTGTATTATTTTTCTGTGCTGGTTACCTGAGCGATCCCTTGCACTCGATGTCATGCAGTGAACACTGTTACCGATGTAAACCAGTCTTTTTTAAAGTGGGCGATAACGCCCACTCCTGGGTGCTAGAGGCCTGGAGGAGGGGCGATAAGAGGCTCAGAAAAAATTGGGGGTGTTGAAGTGGTTTAGGAGGGCGATGGTTGATTTGTGATTTCATCTACTTAAAGGAAGATCATTCAGTTATACCAGTATATTTTTTATGTTGCTACCGACCTGTGTTACTATTATAGTTTTAAATTTATCATTTGTAAACAATACCATTGCAAAATAGGCAAACTATCGATAGTCGACTATCGACTATCGCGATGTAGCATCGAGACAGTCGCAAAATCGCCGATCGCCGATTCTAAAAGTAGCATGTCTGCTGTGTCTCTAACTACAAGTATTTTAAAAACGAAAACAAAAAATTTGTTTCTTTTGTTTGTAACGGTTTAACTCAAAAACTACTCAGCCGATTTTAAAATCTCTTTCACCATTAGCTAGCTGTAATCTCACCAAATAAATTTTATTAGAAAAGTACTATTATTACCATAACCTAATCTATTTTCCGCGAGCGAAGCCGCTAGCAAAAGCTAGTCATAAAAATAAAACGGAACAATGTAGTACGCTTGCATGCCTACTTGATTAGTCCTTAGCTTTGTAGCTTCCTTAAAGACCATAGATTAGAAGGAGTCATAGCAGATTTTTATAATTTCTACCATAGAGGGAGTCATAGTACTATACTTGTTGTTAATCTTACAGTATCTGTTAATGTCATTTTGTCGGACCTGGTTATCGAATTCCACATATTATTATGACACTGGTCTATAATCCAGTAAGTTTTACTAAAGGTGACGTTTATTAATGCCATATTTTTAAATATTCCACTAACGTCTGTTCATAAAAGTACAACTCCAGCACTACCAGGAATTATCGCGTGGGACTTTACAACTATTTCTCTGGTTCAATTCCCTGTTAAGGCAAAGTATTATTGAGATTTCCTGTTAAGAAATTTTCAGTGCAGTGCATTTCCAATCGCCGTGCTTTGAGTTGTGCAAGATCTTTGCAAAAATTATGGATTTATATTTTCGGTCTCGTTTGGGGATCGAACCTATGACTTGTGGGGTCACCACTTAAATTATTACGTGTGCGCAGTCAAATTGTATAATATGCAAATCATCATGAGCTAGGAAGCTCATGCTCATTCATGCTCATTCATTCATGCTCATCAGCTCATTCTTATCATCTCAATAATATTATGAATAAGATTTTGTACCTAATAATCATGTCTGGAAACAAACTTTATATAACAGTGCTTATTTATAACAATCACATATTATAAATACTCACACTCGAATTTAACTTTCATTACAATTTAATTACTCAATCCGATAACTTATCAAAATGTTTTTGCCAATAATTTTAATATGTGTAACAGTAATTTTGATATTTGTTTATCTCGTCGGGAGTAACAACGAACAGTATTGGAAAAAACGAGGTATAAAATACCATAACAAGAATAAAGTCACCGGCGTTCATTGAGATTTCTTCACGAAGAAAGGTGCTCTATTCGAACTGTATGGAGACTTGTATAAATAATATGCGGAAGAACCAGCTGTAGGTATCGGATCAGTGCTCACACCTTCACTATTCGTCATACATCCTAAAAATGTACAGCAAGTTCTACAAGCAGATTTCAATTCTTTCCACCATAGAGGATTTGATATCCCTGAAGGCGACCAGTTAGGTGATAATATCCTCTTTATGAGCGGACCTAGATGGAAGTTGATGCGTCAAAACATGACGACTCTCTTCACTGCAACAAAATTGAAGAACATGTACTACATCATGGATAAAAGCGCTCAAGACTTGGTAGTATACTTACAGAATAATCCTAAGACATGGACAGGTGACTGCTTCGAAACCATAATGACATTCTGCAATGCTGCTGTGTGTGGCGCCATATTTGGTATTGGTACAGAATCTGTATTCGAGTCCCCTTTTCTGAAAGTAGCCAAGAATATTACAGCGCCAACTTTCATAAACAACTTAAAATTTGCCGTGTTGACCATAAGCTCGAGATTGGGACACCTTCTAGGCATCCAATTATTTAAAGAATATGAAGACTTCTTGGTTGGAACTATGACGAAAGTTATAGAAGAAACAAAGAAGGAAAATGTTAAGAGGCACGATTTTGCAGACATTTGTATTAACATACAGAACAATGGCATCATGAAGGATCCTGCAACTGGTACTGAGAGAACCTACTTATGGATTACTAACTGCTCAGGCAATGTTCTTCTTAATAGCTGGAGTTGAACCCGTAGCAGTTGTTATTTTTGCTACACTAGTGGAACTTGGACGCAATCCTGATATATTAGAAAAAGTGCACCGAGAAATTGATGAGAAGTTTGTTAAGTATAATAACAATATAACATATGATGTAATATCTGAAATGAACTATATTGATAAAGTGTTAAGTGAAGCGATGAGAATAAACCCACCCATTGGAATCTTAAATAGAATATGTGTTAAAGACACTTTTACCTGTAGGCAATATTAAAGTAGAGAAAGGAACAAGAATCGTTACATCGATCTATCATCTACACAATGATTCTAAATTTTATCCCGAACCTCATGTATTTGATCCGGAGAGGTTTGCAAAAGGTAACAAGCAAAGTGATGAGTTGTGTAGTGGATTGGTGAGGAAGGATGTGTATTGGTGCTAGATATTCCAAGTTACAGGTGGCCGCTGGCGTAGTACACATACTACGGCATTTTACCGTTAAAACAAAAGAACTAGGTGGACAATCGAAATTCAGAAAGCATTTAAATATGGTTAGGCCCATTGACGCAGATGTTGATTTCATTCCTAGAAATATCAAATGATTTTGGAAAATTCATAACATTTTTGTATACTAATAAATGAATAATAAATAATAATCTTTATTTTGTGATTATAAAGGTTACATTAAATTTGATACCACAGTGCTACACTTAAAACAATATTTACATATATTAATTATCGATCTATGACCCCCATGCGGTGATATTCCTATGTTCTCATAACATAGTCATCCATCCGTCTGTTCTAATTTAGTACATATTTGCTTTTTAAGTGAAATACATTTCTTATAATAACAATTATTATTCTTCATGTTAGAGTATAATTAGAATAGAAACTCTGTTACATTTATGAATGATTTTTGACACTTAAAATAATTTTTTACAAAAATATAAACGGTATGGTGTATGCGAGACTGGGTTTAAGTATGTGTAGGTGATGTGTGTGAATTTGTGATAGAGAGTGTGGGTATGTAAATTTAAAAAAAATGTCGTAATCCATTATAATTTGATTTTATTATACAGACATTAAAGTTATTTATAGTAGACTGCACGAATTTAACGTGAATGGTATATTTTATTAAGGAAAATATAAGTTTTTAAATATCTTCACTGAAGTTTCTTGTATTATCTTAAATATTTCTCCACTGAATTCGAGTGACTTTTAGTACATTTTGAGTTATTAATAGAGATAAGATGAGCTAAAGAGTCGTATTTCAGACAGTTAGTGTTTACAAAAGCTCTATTAGTAAGGTTTGTATATAGTAAAACATGCGGTAGTGTTACCTTTTGTCACGCGGACCGCTCGTGCCATGGCGGCTGCGCGCGAGTCGAAGTGGTAGGGGACGCCCCTCTCTCCCTCCTGCCCGGCGGTAGCTGATTTATAAGCCGATCACATTCTGGTTCCGGCCCGCTTATGCTGTGCGTAAAGTGTATCAATATTGTGATTCATATTTTTAAAGCATTCTGAAGATATATTCGGCCTGATTCAGACAAGCTGAAAAGATTTTACGGAAACTTTAGGTCAATTTAGTACGGTCTAATAAAAAAAATCTCGGGCACATGAGTTATCGTTTTACGTTTTTGGGCTATGACATCGGACTCTGTGAGAATATTTGGATTTGAAATTTGTCGACGACCAAATTCTCAATAGCGGCTATCTTGCATACAAACAAGCGTCTTTACACGCAAAATGTATGTCCGATAGAATTCAATTTTCAATTTCAATTTCAATTCGTGTTAAGCACGCCTCTATTTTTAAAACGTTGAACGTAGGCGTATAACTCTACATTCAATAGAAGCGTGTTTTTAATGCAGACTAATGACTTTATTCAATAGAAGCGTGTTTCTTACGCTCTCTAGTGACTTCAGCCGACTCAAATCACACGAGAATTGTATGAACTCTTGTGAGTTCACTGGGCAGTTAAAAGGATAATCAAATTTAGTTTATAGTTTTGTAAATTCTTACTAATATTTTAAATGAATGAACAATTATTATTAGATATATACACATACTACTCACAAAACAGTCAATAATATTCTTCTTATCTAAAAGGCTCCATCTCAGCTCATGTGAGTTTGTTTGATACGCTTTCACACCTTAACTACTCGACTGATCATCATGAAATATTGCATACACGTTGTCAAGGGTACAGAAAATGACATATGGTTCCTTTCATCCAAAAAAAGAATTGTTCCTGAGAGATAGTTTATAGAAGCAGCGATAGCCTAGTGGGAAACCGTTAGACTGCCACGTAGAGGTCTCGAGTTCGAACCCAAGGCGCGCATCTCTGACTTTTCGAAGTTATATGTGTATTAAATAGTTAATTATCGCTTGCTTTAACGGTGAAGGAAAATATCGCGAGGAAACCTGCATGTCTGAGAGTTCTCCATAATATACTCGAAGATATGTAAAGTCTGCCAACTCGCACTAGTCCAGCTTGGTGGACTATGGCCAAACCCTTCTCACAGTGAGAAGAGGCCCTTACCCAGCAGTGGGACAGTTTAATACAGGGCTGATATTATTATTATATAATTTGTTTTGATTTATTGTGACAACGAACTAATAAACAATATATTTTGTCCAGTACGTACAGCGATGATAAGCCGCATACCCACTCGCGCAACTAAAATAATCGTTGTCGATAACCTCTAGGCCGACAGATAAACCGTCTTCAATATATTCGGTAGGTGCGATAGGTACACATCTACACATTTACTTAGTACAAAATATCTATTATTTTATATGTATGACCTCAGGTTGTTTAGGGCCGTTAAGAAATTTTGCACCTCCAGTGCAATAACCTATCGTGTGTTTATATTTTCGTAATACCTATTATATGGCTTTTACTCAAAAAATAGCCATTCATAGCTGATAAACCATCAGTTTTAAGCGTTAATGTTAGTTACATAAGTTTTAAACTGGCGCGCACTTGGTGGCTCGTATCCGAGCCGGCAACAAACAGGGTACAAATGTACCGGCTCGTATGCGGATCATAGGTCAGGATAAAGGCGTAAGTATGATAACATCGATTTTTTATTGCATAATCGGATAGTGCAAATAAAGATACACATGCTTAATATTTTTCGTTGTGATTTGATGATAATCAATGCTTAGTACCAAAAAAATCATTCGTCGTGTCATAATGAGTTTGATGTTTTTCAATCATAAAGTCTATAAACCTAATTAAATATTTTCCATTCGATAAAATACGCTTAATCTTACTTATATCTTTGTTTCACTAAGAAAAACACACGTTTATAAAAGTAATTCCTATAATGCCTTTGTATACCTAATAAAATAGCAAAGTTTACCTAATACTGATTACATTCTAACACACATATCAAAATCAATATTTGATTTTGATATGTGTGTAAAACGGGGTATTGTAAATTACTTTTACAAAGTAACTAGCTGCCGCAGCCGGCAAACGTTATTTTGCCATAAAAAAATGTTAGGGGTGGACAACCCTTATCACTAAGGGGTATGAAAAATAGATAGTAGCCGATTCTCAGACCTACTAAATATGCAAATAAAATTTCATAAAAATCGGTCTAGCCGTTTCGGAGGAGTATGGTAACTAACATTGTGACACGAGAATTTTATATATAAGATAGTAATGTTAAAGCTATCTTGATAAAGTAGATATTCCTTTGAGCTCTTTTTTAAAAATCATCAATCGAAAAAAGCAGTATGACCTCTGTTCTCATTGCACCAATACATAACACATACATTATAATTTTCACTAAATGCTCCCCGTTTTTTGTTAGAGTTGGTGCAACTTTTTAAAAAGAACACTCATACTGCATGCACATCTTTATGGGTACGCACCCTCTTAGTTGTCATGATTATGTCTTTATTAATTTCGATTTAATTTAGTACATGCGCAGAATTCACAAACGCTTCACAGGAACAGTCAAAAGGTGTATAATTATATATACAAATGAAGTAGTCTACAAAGTTTATTGATATATTAGTTATTACAACTACATTGTTAACAAAAACATTTATAAACAATACCACGTTCATTTAGCTGGTACAAGTAAATTACGACGAAACAATGTTATATACAGTAATTAGTATGTAACGAGAAACCGTAGCAAAGTATGATAATTATAAGTCATAATTATATACTAAGGAAGTTCATTGAAATTAAACTACTATATACGGATTTTATCGCGTTGTTTATTTAGCACTGTATTACAAAATTTTAAAAATTTTACACTACTACTGATTTTATTTTACTAATTTATAAGCTAATAAAATTATTTAAACTATTAAATCTATTTATTTTTGGTTTACACTTTCCCCGATGTTTCGGTTGCTTTTCAGCAGCCATGGTCATGGTCTCCCCGTATATAGTAGTTTAATTTCAATGAATAACATTCGCGTAAACAGAAGACAATCTTATACTAAGGAAGTTGTTTTTGTTTGTACATTACACCACTTTCACGTCTAAGACAAAGTATTACTATATTGTACTGAGGCGAAGTTGATGTTGTAATGCCAGTTTCGCAGTTAGAAAAAGATCCTTGTTACGAGGTTACGATTCTTGCATATGGCTCTTAGTTCAATCATATATTACTCAGAGTGAAGCTTTCTATTGCTGAAAGTACAATTTTTTCTGTAGACCAAGAGATTACTCCTACTTACAGCGCATATTTACTCATTATAAACAAGTGTTTACAAATGTAAGAACGGTTAATTACACGTATTATTGAATATGTTTTTCGGATTGCATTTGATCGAAGATATTTAAGCGACTTAAAAATAGTCGAGCGAGGATAATGCTGGCTTCGGGCACGCCACTATTGTGGCGGTAAGTCCCGTGCTACAGGAGTGGCTGAAATGGCGGCATGACGCCTTCAGCTGCCGGTTATCTGGTTGTTTTGGCCAGTTCCAGTGTTGCATAGGCCGGCCGGAGACGCCCTGATGTCGTCACTGCGGTAACTGCCACCATGTTGTTGTGGACACGGCGCTGTACACATTAGCGGATTTCCCCGCTTGGGCTACACAGCGCCGTAAGTTGCTCGGCAGTTTGTATGTGTTGCCTTCTCGCTTCTGGTCTTCATTTAGATCTGGAGAGAGATGTCATGGAACGCCGTCGCCAACTTCTGTGAGAAAGTAATTTCCATTAAGGAGGCGGCGGTGAGAGAGATGGAGCGTTGGTATCCTCTCCGCAACCGCAGCACCCGTCGCCGGTGCGCGAGACGACCTCCAGCTACCATAAGGTCGTCTTCGTAGACTTGCCCACCACCGATCAGCTCCAGGTCCGAGAGGCGGCGTGCGTGTTCCCACGCTCAGTCGTATTGTCTTCGTCCTCCCACAAGGGGACAAGTAGGGCATAACGCAGATTGTGTTTTTGGGTAGGTTAGTTTCGAGTAGGTTTTGGTCCGCCGTATGAAACGACGGGTCTAAACCTCGGCAGGGTTACGATTCCCATGTGAGAACGATTCGCGTGACACTGCGGACTCTGG
This sequence comes from Catocala nupta, assembly GCA_963675205.1. Taxonomy (NCBI): domain Eukaryota; kingdom Metazoa; phylum Arthropoda; class Insecta; order Lepidoptera; family Erebidae; genus Catocala; species Catocala nupta. Next base: position 5,307,095 of record OY776079.1, on the reverse strand, counting down.
TAACGTCGTAGAACACCGTGGTAGTCGGTAGGACCGGGACGTTGACATCTTTCCCCGGATGAATCTGACATAACCTCTCCAGCGCCGCACGGAAAGGCATAAGTCAATGCATTCCTACACGAAAAAAAAGGATAATGCTGGCTTTTGTATGTAAGTACCTAAAGTTTATTTATTGTAGTTTTAAGAGTTTCATACCCAGATGGATGGTATAGTGTATTATTGAACAAAAAAGAACAACTACGCTCTCTAACAGTATTTATGTATGCAAAGACGGTATTGTGGTATATAGTATCACAATACCGTCTTTATTTGTGTGAGATATAACGTTGGCTCAGCAGCATTAGCTAGCCGCAGTCAACAACCAGCCTGCCATAATAACGTATGTAACTGACATTAATAACATCAACATAAAACAAAATTTGACATTCGCTAAATCTTGAAGCGAGCTTCAATCTTGTCAATCTGAAAATGTCTTGTGTTCAATATTGTCGGCCTCGATGGTGTAGTGGTTATTGTAACCGACTGCCATGCCTGAGGTCGCGGGTTCAATTCCCGCACATGACGAATATTTGTGTGCATGAACATGGATGTTTCTCTTGGTCTGGGTGTTTCTATGTACCTAGAATATATATTTATTTACAAAAAAAAATATGTATTTATGTATGTTTATCCATTATCTAGTACCCATAGTACAAGCTCTGCTTAGTTCGGGCTAGATGGTGTTGTGCGTATGTGGTAGAATATTATTATTATTAATCAGCTCAGGCTTGAAGTATGTCTTCAAGCCTCCAACGAAAATAAGTCAAATTTTACTATACGTCAAGTGCCAACTACCTTTTACCAGATGCAGGGTCTATAAGATGGATTTTGACTGTGGACCTCATACATTGGTCAAACAAAGAGAAGCATAAAAGAACACATAGCTGATGTAAAACACCAACCATCGATGAAGTTTGCTGTCTGTGGACACATGCAACAGAGGACCAACCACTACTAGAAAAACCACAGATACCCGCTGTTACTGTACTGTTACTTTCAAATAACAATACTTTAAGACAATAAGATGACCACCATCATAGTCTCCCGGCAACCATGGCTGCTCAAAAGCAACCGAAACGTCGCGGAAAGTGTATTAAATGATATTTAAAATTACCGTTTCTATAAATAAACCAAAACGAAATTCGTATATAGTAGATTAATTTCAATTGAAAAAGGTACTAAATTTACCACAATCAGACGTAAGCATTTTCCATTATAAAAGAAAATATCCGGTCTATAAGTCTTTGGTATACAATTTTATATCTCTAACAGGAGCATTGCTATTTATGACATGCACAGATGGCCAAAAGTCTGAATCTGTCTCTTTGACTTTTTCATGAAGTAAGCTCTTGATTCTGGTAATCATTACGCCACCCAAAAAAGAACTGCTTTATATTTGCGATGTCCATGTACACTTACCGCAATCTGAATTTAGGTATAGTTCACAGATTTTAAAAGACTTACCCAATAGAGGTGTATATGTATGCAAGATTGCATTAAAAATAATTTAAAAACACAACACACATCCTTTTTTTTCAAACACAAAGATTAACAAATTTGAATATATTTTTTTTTAATTTATGGTCATTAAAACGTACCAATAATAATTACTTACTTAAACATTCGGCGCCCTCGATGGCGTAGTGGTTAGTGTAACCGACGGCCACGCCGGGCGCCAACAAATAGCATTTATTTATTAGCTATTGTATGAATAATAAGTATTGAAAGTATATTATTATTAATATAAATAAAATGGTTGTTTATATTTTAAGTTTAAATATTTGATAAACATTAAGACGTATGATAACATTGATAACATTGAATTTATTCTTTGCATAATTATTATTCTCCATTAACGTTTTCTTATTATATTAGTATAATTTATTATATTAGTATACCCGATGCTCTAAAGGATGAGAGAATACATATTTTTAAAAAGAAACTGTCAGAACTTTTAATTACAAAATGTTATTATACACTTACAGACTTTCTAGAGGACGATCAAATATAATAATTACCTTTTTTTTTTTCTTTGACATTGTTTAAATAATTAATCATTTATTATTGTAATCATCATCACGCAGTATTTCTTCACGCTGCCCATATACAGCAAGACTCGAGCATTATAATATGTACTCGTTGCGTGATAGAAGGACGATGCATGGCTTGTTGTTTATAAGAAAAATCTTAAGAAATGAAATGGATTGTATCAATTTGATATCTAAAATATCTTTTAACGTCCCTAGCAGGTTACCGCGATATGCTCTCACAAATATCCTTTCATCTTCTAGGTCTAGAACTAATATTGGACTTAATTCACCTATAAATAGAATGTGTAGTGATTTAAATGCTCACACAAAAAGTGTTTTCGATGCTGACATATTTCATGACACCGAAAATAAATTTAGAAATAGGTACCTGGAGTCACTAGGGATTACCACTACATCATAGTTTTTTAAGTAATTTTAAGCAATATTTATTGTTTTGATAATGTGCTTCTTATTTTTATTGTGTTATTTTTGTTTTTGTTTTTTGTATTTTATTTGAATTGTCAATTTAGCTTATGTTAAACTCTTCAATGTCGTTGTATTCTTTTTGTGTAAGCTGTGTTAGCCCGTAATTGGCATATGCATAGGACTGTGTATTGATATAATTACCGAATATATGTATATATGTATATGCTGTGGGATAACCTTTAATAAATAAATAAATAAATAAAATAAATCATTATTATCATTAGACATTGATATTAATTTTATTTTCTTCTTTGTTCTCTCCTGACACTTTTATATTATTTTAAATTATTAATTATGACATGAACTATTTGTACCATTTAGTTAATTTGCAATCTAATAAAATCTATTAATGTATAAAATATGCATGCTTACTGAAGACAGAATGTAGCAGATCACTAATGTATGTAACATCTAATGTATGTACCTATATTCAATGCAAATAAATGGATTATTATTATTATTATATTTTTATGTTTAATTTTATAGTAATCTGCAATTTTACTTGACGCTTACCATACATAGCTTATTAAAGATTTATTAGACGATAAATTGAAAAACCTTTATTCATACTTACCATTTGAATTTATTTTTATTTTTACCAAACAAAATACCTTCTTACTTATAGACGTGTAAACAAAAAAACAAAAAATGGCGTATGTAGTACTTACGCTAGGCATTTTATCATAATGTAAAAGTTCAAAAGACATAATCACGAGATATTACAGCTATGAATAAAACGATGATTGGTGTAAAAACGATTACATTTGAGAATTTGTCTTAATTAATTAAGGAATTCGTCTGTAAAACTTAAAATAGTTAACAATCCTTATAAGATGATTTGAGATTTCAAATATAAACGAAGCTGGTGGTATGTAACAAGATATCATACAAAATAGATATATTAGATCAAACAGTTTTTTGCTCGCCTGTAAAGTTAGCATATTTTTCTTATGCCTTTATTCCTGTGGGGTGTGATTTGCCTTCGATTTTATCTTCGATTGGCGCAGTATTATTAGTTTCTTTGTCAGATTTCTTGTCCACCGCCACGATGCATCACAAAAACAAAACGATATCAGCGCCTCTAACGGTGGATAATCTAACTATTTTACGATATGATAACTAATGTTTCACATCATATTATGAAATAGCCGTGCGTTTAGCTGTTCATATTGTTAAACGCTGAGTATTGTTTATAATATCATCCTTGTATTAAACTGTCCCACTGCTGGGCACGGGTCGGGTTGGCAGACTTCACATATCTTCGAGAACATTATGGAGAACTCTCAGACATGCAGGTTTCCTCACGATGTTTTCCTTCACTGTTTATTGTTAACCGAAACAATAGTTTAATCTGTATGAATGCGCATGCGAGTTATTTGTTTGTTACGCTTGCACGCTTCAATTACTCGAACGATCATTATGAAATTTCGCATACACGTTGACAGGGAAACAGAAAAGGGCATAAGCCACCTTTCATCCAGGAAAAAAGTACTGTTGTAACCTTTTATGTATTTATTTAGTGTAGATCAGATCGCTCCAGAACCAGGACAGACCACGCCGTAGGGACGTGGTGTCTTGAGGTTAAGTTAAGCAGAGATTATTAAAAGATAGAACAAAAATTAACAATTAGTTAAACAGGTATAAGAATCTCAGGGCGTGTTCCGCGTAAAAGGACTTGCTCCGTGGTTCTTCTGCGGCAAGAACACTTAGCTGTTAATGTTGAAAGCAGCCGGAAGAGAGCTTGATCCAGGACGCGATCGGCTTATATATCCTCTACCGCCGGGCAGGAGGGAAAGAGGGGCGCCACTCACCACTCCGACTCGCGTGCAGCCGTCATGGCGCGAGCGGTCCGCGTGACACTGTAAGTAAACAATTTCTGTTTACGTGCGGGTATGCAACATTGACGCATGCTTCTCCGCGGGGCGGCTGAGAGGTTATGTCGGACTGATCTACCAAGAACCTAAACCTTTCACGGTTTTTCTTGCTGTTACCAGAGTCGGCGAGGCCGCGCAAATCGTTTTCACCCGCCAAGATTTCGGCCCGCCGCCGTGTGAAACGACGGACCCTTACACGAAACTAACCTACGCAAAATACGGCTACATTATGCTCAACTGCTCCCTCTTTGGGGACGAAGACAACACGACTGAGAGACGCGCATGGGAACATACACGCCGCCTCTCGGACCTGGAACTGATCAGGTGGTGGGCAGGATCACGAAGCCCATCACCCCCAGATACTCCTTACGTGGCTTAAGTTTTCGTGCGTCGATGATTGCGAGTGCTTGTATTGATATCAGTGTACTCACTCGTAGAACTCACCCCGAGTTCTAAATCTATACTAATATAATAAAGCTGAAGAGTTTGTTTGTTTGTTTGCTTGAACGCGCTTATCTCAGGAACTACTAATCCGAATTGAAAAATTCTTTTAGTGTTGGATAGCTCATTTATCGAGGAAGGCTATAGGCTATATAACATCACGCTACGACCTACGGGGGCGGTGTAGTAATCATAAATGCGGGTGAAACCGCGGCCACATCTAGTACTGAATAATTTCTAACTAACAAAAAAACAAGGCCTGACCTCTGGGGTTATCAAAGACGTCATACTTTCAGCCTAATAAATATTAATAAATAGTTGACGTAAGGCACAGTAAAAGTTGTTTATCGTAAATCGGTTATTGACTCTTCAAATTTATGATGGAATAGTTCATGCCGAACGATAGCCTCGTTGACCCAGCGGTAGTGAACGTGACCGCTGTCACTTGAGGTCACAGGTTCGATTGCTGGGTTGGGCAAAATGTTAATGAGTTTTTCGGTCGAGAAATTTTCAGTACCAACTGTCTGGAACGCTAATAGACGTCAATGCTGCCGTCGCAAGGGAAAAAGAAGTAAATAATTATATTTCGAAATTGAATTTTTACCTAGAATCAGTAATAAAAGACGCATCTGCCAGTATGTTTATACAAAATATTTTTTTTAGCAGATACGTCTGTTTTCATTATGACGGCAGAATAGGCCCGATCCCTATAACGGGGTTCTAAAACCATAGATTATTTGTTTTCAATGGTATCTAATATTATTTATATTTCAACTAGCATTTAGCCGCTAGGTACTTCATAGGTACATGTGGTTTTTGGAAGTAGGTGTTTATCTATATTTTGATTTCTTTGGATGTAACAAGAAACTGATCTACCCACACAATACTCGAGTTCTAGACGGCGCGCGGCGTACCAAGATGAAACATGCACCACATTTTAAGTCCTTTGACCTTCAGCAACAACGAACCGCATTCAATTTCGTGCAGTAGTTTTTGCGTAATGCGCATATAAACATACAGACAGACTGACGAAAATCTTAAAATATGTAATTGTTTGGCTTTGTACGTCTTATAAAGCCTCTTATTCATTTCTTTAAATATCTCTTATGTACACCACATGACATCCACCAGTTACAATTTTATTATATGTATAGATATTGGTATTAGGTTGTTAACATAAAAAAGCAGAAATTCTTTCTTTATAATATAATATTCTTTTTCTACCACATACACACAACACCATCTAGCCCAAACTAAGCAGAGCTTGTACTATGGGTACTAGACAATGGATAAACATACATATATACTTTTTTTTTTTGTAAATACATACATATTATACATAGAAACACCCAGACCAAGACAAACATCCATGTTCATGCACACAAATATTTGTCTTGTGCGGGAATCGAACCCGCGACCACAGGCGTGGCAGTCGGTTACACTAACCACTACGCCATCGAGGCCGACAAATTAAGCGATATATATTTTTCTATTCAAGTTTCTTTTTAAAACAGACAACTCCCGCACTAGGAATTATTCCTGTACTTTACAAACATTCAAACAACGGACTCAAAGAACACTCAGACTCGGAACAACCATTTGTGGAACACACAAATGTTTGTCCCGTGTGGGATTCGAACCCACAATACTCGGTGCAGAGGCAGCGGCGAGTCGACCACTTAAACCAATACGTCATCCGTAAAGTCAATGAATTAATTAACATTAAGTAAATGTACTGTATAATTTAATGACTAATCATTACTATTGTTAAGATTTACACAACAGCTTTGTCCGTCCGTCTGTCTGTTATACAACTTTCAAGTCAAGAACCGTAAGACCTCGAGACTCGCGGTCAACGCCATTCGATTCAGCATTCTTGATCCATTTTTCGAATTCTAAGATTTACGGCAATTCACTGTCATTTCTCACTTGTTTTTAAAACAAATTTAGTATAGATATGTATATTAAGTTTGTTTATTCCTAACTTATATTATATATATTATGCGAATGTGAGTTTGTAACGCTTTCATGTCTTCGAAATTTCGCATACACGTTTTCAGGGAAACAGAGGAGGACATACTGTACCCAAAAAGTACTGTTCCTAACCTAACCAACATTAATGCGGGCGAAGCCGCAGGCAAAGCCTAATATATCATAATTACACAATTATTTATCTGTTTTCGTATACGTTTCCTGTGAAATCGAGTCAAAATAGATTTTAAAACAAAATAGAACATGATAACAAGACCCATGGGTCAAATATGAATTCTTCATGATTTTTAAAGTGTTTACGAAATTGTAAACAGTTGTTATTGTAATAGTTAAATCTCGGAAGAACATGAAGTTACTAGTTAACATACGAATGATTGACTACTTAACTTAAACTTTGTGTTCTTGGTAAAACCTCCAGATTTTCTTAGATCTTGAAATTCAATAAAATAAACTTGTCTTACGTCTACGCGAAAGAAAATTAAACTGCTTTATACGAATTTTATCGCGTTGTTCTTTTACCAGTTATAGTGTAATACTTGCAATTTTTAAAAAAAATATATTTCTTTTATAATAAACATCGCGATAAAAGCCGTATAAGGTCGTTTAATTTCAATTTAATAAATTATTTATTTTGCATTACACACATACATTTAAATAGGATTACAATGAAAACTGTAGAATAAATTATAATATCAGCCCTGTATATATACTGTCCACGCTGGACGATCGGGATTGATAGACTTCATATACCAATCTTCCAGAATATTATGAAGAACACTTAGTAAACTCGTGACGTTTTCTTTCACGGTTAAAGCGAGCGATAATTAACTATTTAATACTACATAACATCAAAGAGTAAGAGATACATGCTTTGGGGTCGTGCATTTCAGAAGCCAAGTAGTTAAACATAAAGACGTAAATAAAACAGTCAAATGAATATATAAGTAACTTATCTATGCTAATTTCTATTGTTTTATATCTTATTTGGTACGAAGCAGTCATAAGGTAGACATTCACATGAAATTAAACGTTACATTTTATATTTTAAGTCAATTCTGGTTCTTACGCATTTCCTGTTTTAACAGTAACTTATTCACATCAGATAACATTTATATGAACATTACCTATCGATTAGACATCACTTTTATTTATTAATTGCAAGCGACAGTCGTATCATAATGTTACTACTACTAACTCTAACATCTGTAACAATTACATTAATTTTAATTTACGCAGTCGGTGCATACAATGAAAGTTATTGGAAGAAACGTGGAGCGAAATTTTACAGTAAGAACAAAGTGTTCGGCGTATTTTGGGACTTTTTTACTCAGGATGGTGCATTGTTCGAACGGTTTGGTGATTTACACAAGAAATATAGAAATGAACCAGCCGTTGGCATCGGAGCTGGACTCACACCAGCCTTATTCGTGATTGATCACAAAAATATCCAGCATGTGCTACTTGATGATTTCCATTCCTTCAATCATAGAGGTATTCAAGGTACAGTTGGTGATCAGTTATCTGAGAGCATTATCTTTTTATATGGACCAAAATGGAAGGTAATGCGTGAAGCTATGAGCCCTTTGTTCACTCCAACGAAGTTGAAAAGCATGTATTATATCAAGGACAAATGCGCTCAAGACTTCGTCCAATACTTAAAGAACAACCCTAAGACATGGGAAGGTGGATGTTTTGAAACGCTCATGACCTTCTGTAATGCTTCCGTTTGTGGTGCAATTTTTGGCATCGGCTCCGAATCCATATTTGATTCGCCTTTTCTTAAAGTAGTCAAGAATATCACAGCACCAACATTGATGAACAATGTGAAACTAACAATGATGTCACTGACCCCGAGTTTAGCGAATTTATTAGGCATAAAACTATTTAAAGAATATGAAGAATTTTTAGTTGGATCCGTCAAAAAAGTTATAGAAGCAAGAAAGAAAGGGATTATTAAGAGGCATGATTTTGCTGACTTATGTATTAGTATTCAGAAGAATGGCGCGTTAAAAGATCCCAGTACTGGTTATGAGATAGAACCTACATATGAACTGTTGACAGCTCAAGCAATGTTTTTTCTAGTAGCTGGTGTTGAACCTGTTGCCACCCTCATTTTCACAACGTTTATAGACCTTGGACGCAACCCGGACGTATTAAAAAAGCTGCATCAAGAGATTGATGAAACGTTTGAAAAGTATGGAAATAATTTATCGTATGATATGATATGTGAAATGAAGTATGTAGACAAAGTGCTGAGTGAGACGATGAGAAAAAATCCACCTATTGGCTTTATTACTAGGAAATGCATTAAGGATACTGTACTGCCTGTCGGTGATATAAAAGTTGAGGAGGGAACGAGAATATTCACTCCGATTTATCAAATACATCATGATCCTGATTTGTATCCAGACCCACATATATTTGATCCAGAAAGGTTTGCCAACAGCAGTAAGCTAGGAGATGAGAATTTTATGCCTTTTGGGATAGGTAACAGAATGTGTTTAGGAGCAAAGTATTCTAAAATGCAGATGGCCGCCGGAGTGGTTCACTTTCTACGACACTTTACCGTTAAAACAAAGGAGTTGGGTGGACCAACGAAATTCAGATATCATCTGACAAGTGTCAGGCCAATTAATGTGGATGTTGAATTTGTGCCTAGGAATGTTAAGTAACTAGCTGTCTTTCACAGACATTTTTCTAACATATTAGAAAAATATCTGGCCCTTTGGGAGGCTTACAGCCTTAATCAAGAATCGGGCTATCAGATTTCATGGGCCAGATATTTCTGAAATTAACGCGTTCATATAAAATAACAAACAATCTCTTCAGCTTCTAAACTTATTATCTTTATATGTATTAATCAATAATACTACATAATATATCTGTAAATTGTTTAAATATTGCATGTATTGCAAAATTTATATTTAATTATGTTCATTTTATTAATTAAAGTATAATGTGTCAATTATTTATTTTTTATTGTTTATTTAAGTATATTTTTCTAGACATAATTGTTTAGGCGAAAGTACCCTTAATAAATAAATTTAGCATTTCTAGACTTGTTCATGCATACATAGATCAAAATCTTTATCACCGAAGAGCTTAGACCACACATGTACACACAGCGATACATCAACCTAGGCTGTTTGGACTTTGAACTATTACAAGTTGAACGCTGCGAATCGTGCGGGAGAGAGCGTTATATTTTTGTTACGTAGAGCGTAACAAAAATATAACGCTATCCTTACCATTACATCGATACCACTATGCACTGTCCCTTTTTGTCAATTCTCTATTTTGTATGTAGCGAAGTTATGCGTATATAGGGTGTCTAAATTGATAATGGTAAAGATAGAGCGTCGCGTCCCGTTCAGCGTGAATGAGACAAAATAACAAAAATATAACGCATTCTCTCGCACGATTTGCAGCGTTCAACTTATAAAAAATTCAAAGTCCAAAGAGTCTAGGTTGATGTGTCGCCGTGTGTACCATACTGGGCTTACTATGTTTTAAGGTTTGTCTATTTCTATCTCCAAGGCGTAGATGTAGTGAATACGATTGCTGTTCATCAGTTCTCGGGTTGAAATACTGCGTCGACGACCGAATATAATTAGATAACTAATTTTTGCCGCGGCTTCGCTCGCATAAATGTAGGTTAGGTTAACAAGACTTTTTTCTGGAGGTACCTGTGGCGACTATACGTCACAAATACTTCTCTGGACCTCCGCCTTAGAATGCGGAGTATCCCGCTTCGTGTATAAATATTGGGCCATTACTCAACAACACGGACGAGGGGTGTGTGGGCCAATGTTATTGGCTAGCGGAGTTTCAAGTACCAGCACCGTTTGACCCTCGGTGCGCATGGGAACAAGGGACAGCGCGGCACGACACTCGGTTTGCAGCTCTGTTCGAGCTAGTTCGTTTCGCGCCTGCTATTCATATTTGTGTAACCTTAAAAGTAATTGCTACTGGTTCATCTAATAAACCATATCTTTTAGTTTAAATATATAATTCATTCTTCGCTTATCGTTATCCATTATTATCACACAACCATCACATATCATTGCTACGTTTCGCCTTCTGCTAAACGTAGTTGTTCGAGCTTAGGTTCCGGGTTCGACACCCGGTTGAGTGAAAACAAGGTGTAATGTGGGCAACTACCCCATATTCTGGTGACCCCGACACGACCGACTATACTTATTATTTTCTCCTGACAATGTGTATTCGTATATAATTTCATGATTATCGGTTAAAAAGCGTAAAACAAGACAACAAACGCACATTCGCATTTATAACATCAGGTAGGATTAGAACTCTGTTGAGAAATTCTGTTTAGCAGCGCGATGTTAGCAAATGGGAGCTATAAAAGGCGGCAATAGGCCCCTGTTACGTGTGATTTATAAGTAAACATAGCCGGTGAAATGTAGGTGTAATAGACCTCTTTCTACGCCTTCATCGATTATATTCGTATATAAACTCTACATAACTATACAACTTTTTTGTTGGTGCCTGTGTGCTCCCTGATCTCCATATTTTTTCTAAAAAGACAATTGCCACACTAGGAATGCATTCTGTGTCGCGGGGGACTTTACAAACATTCATACAATGGACACAAAGAACACCCAGACTCGGAACAACCATTTGTGTCACAGAAAGTTTTGTCCCGTGTGGGGTTCGAACCCACAACACTTAATGCAGTGGCAATGGCGAGGCGACCACTTGAACCACTACAAAAAGAAAGAAACGAAATATGCTATTATACAGCTATCAGGTGGGCACAATGCGTACGAAGATAAAAAAACAATAACAATTACAGTAATAAAAAGGAAGAGATAAAAAAAATACAGTAACATAAAATACTCAATAAACCTCTTGAGACACATGCGTCCAACAGGTGCAGCAATCAGGAAGCCAGTTCAGCATTTGCCTGGTCCCAAGAACCAAGCACTGGTCTTCCACTGGAGCCTGTCATTGTGACGTACGGAAGTCAATAAGTATAACGATATATCTTCTCCCTAGCCTTTATTATTCCCAAGTCACTTGGGGTCGGCTTTTCTGGTCTAACCGGATTTGACTGGATATCAGTTTTTACACGGAGCGGCTGCCACCTGACCTATGCAACCCGAAGGCTAACCATACCCTAAGGCTAGAACAGTGTCAGGATATTAGAGGACACTGACTTCCCAGTAACGACTGCCATAGATGTTCATGGCAGCCGGGACCGACGGCTTAACGTGCTCTCCGAGGCACGGAGCAGGCGATAATTGTCAATCAATACGCACATAATTTCGAAAAGTCATAATACTTCCGAAAGTCAGAGGTGCGCGACGTGGGTTGGAACCCGAGACCCTCGCATTGCAGTCTGTTGGTCTCCCCACTGAGCTATCGATAACGATATATACAGAGTTATATAATTTAGAATTATGTATATATTATTAGCGTAAGAAGGTATAAAATACATAGACAAATGTTAAACAAGTACACAATTATATATAAAATAAAATAAAAATGACAGTAAGTCAATAAAGGTAAATCATAGTTATTATAATGATAATATTGTTAGGTATATTGAACAACGCATGGATGCAGGCCGTGCGCAGCTATGTATTGCACAATAATGAGTCATCTAGCCCCGCCAGCACAGTATCCAGCCAGGAGACGGCAACATTACACACAACTTTTTCATAATAATAAAACACTACATGTTTTAGTTTCAGAGACCATGGTGCTACATACTATATTTGGGATAGGCTAATGATAATACTTAATTATATTGCTTATAATTTATTTGACAGATGGAATAGAAACAAATATAAATCAGTTTGATAATGGATCGATGAAAAGCTATTTACTTGTCAAAATAATCACGAGATCGCGTAGAAGTTAAGTAATTAAACTATTGCACTGTTTGATAAATAATTTAATGTATAGGTTAAGTTAAAAAGAAAGGTTAAAGGGCGGGCACGCCACGTTCGTGGCGGTACGTCCCGTTTTTGAGGAGTAGGCTGGAGAGGTGGCATGGCGCCCTAACCTTCTGGCTGACATAGGTAATGACTGGCTACGGTTGCTTCGGCCAGTTTCTGTGTCGTTTGTCTGTGTGTGTTTGTGCAAGAGATGTTGGTTGTCACCACTGCGGCGACTGCCGCGATGTTGTTGCAGACACGGCGCTGCACACGTTGGCGGATTGCTCTGTCTGCAGCGCCAAAATCAATAAATATATTTGATTTTGTTTCCTCTATAATTTCTTTAGGTACCTATTATAAGTTTTATTAGACATAACTAAAGTTTTAGACGAGTGTATTTTAAATCCATGTTTGTGTCGTATATTATTATGGCAGTTATTTCCGGCCTGTATATTGGAAGCATACATTGCAAAGATTGTAAAATAAGTAACCTGTTTAGAAACCTCTTAATTTTCTCACCCTTAGGTATTTGTTCCAGATTGTTCTAGTGGGTATACAAAAGAGGTAAGAGCTACAAGTAGAAGTAAATGCTGTGACGAATGAATTATTGCACTTTACTCCTTATAATTATTTTGCGTTTCTTTTTATAAAATTCTCTTAGTAAGTTGTAAATAAATTATTTGTGTGGTGTTAATACTGGTTCAAATATATCCTGTCAAATGTTCTCATCTGTAATTAGCTTGTAAGCTAGGTTTAATTATGTAAAAATTGCTGTAGCCAAACAGGGTCCAGAAGCAGAAGGAATATAATTTTAAGTAGATACCATCTTTATAAACATTGTGGAATGGCAATAAAAACTACTAAAATGACTGATTTGATTTATTTACTTCAGACAACTAAAGATGTGATAATGGTTTCATGATAGGTTTATGGAGAGGTTAAGGATGCAAGCATAATGTACGTGCTAAATTTAATTTGGTGCCATCTATCGGTGATATGAATCAATCCAAGCTACAATAGCGCAAGCAGTGTATATTCAGTTTATCTACATACGAGTTTCATAGATCAGCCGCTAGGTGGCATTAATCCATTTTCTAATTAAAGTATTGAGTCACAACGGCTGGTGGCCAGAAAGAATATTTTTTAAAATTATGTTTGGTATTCTAAGACTTGACAGAATAAAACGATACCGCTAGAAAGGCAAGTCAATAATAAGAACTATTCCATACATCTAAGGACCCACAACACATAGTTTATTGTTAGATTGATAGATGGTGTTATCAACAAGATTAAAACTTTGCATAATTAGGGCTTTATTTATTTTTAACGCAACGCTACTGTGGGCACCTATATAACGTAGGGTTTGTTTAGGTCTGCAATAATAGTGGGAAGAATTTATTGTCTATTACCAGGCTCATTGTCAGACCTCCTGGTACCTAGTACTAAGATTTGCTAACAGCAAAATTTAACCAGACTGCCCGATCCGGGAATGCAACCTAGCACTTCACAATCCCTACTAATATTATAAACGCGAAAGTTTGTATGGATGTATGGATATTTTTTACTCTTTTACGCAAAAACTACTGGACCAATTGCGATGAAACTTAGTATGTAGATAGCTGGAGACCTGGATTCACACATAGACTACTTTTTATCCAGATATTCCCATGGAAACGGGACTTACGTGGGTGAAACCGCAGGGAAAACTAGTATGTCATAAGCTTGAGTGCAAACAACTCATGTAGTTATGTTTCTCTATACATATTATTAAAGCGACTCTAGCAGAAATATAAATAAAGAAAATTATAAAAATCGTGTCGATGTTCGCCGGGCGCCATTTACATCGCATAATAGACGCTCTGGTCTCTTCAGAAGGCTTGCTCTGATCCAATAACTACATAGTTAACCCATGGCTGCGTAATCCTGTCGTGTTAAGGAAAACAATATCCCCTAGCAGCCGTGCATTTTCCGAGATATAAAGTAGGAAAGTCCGCTTTCCGGTCAGTAACTATATCCATGCAACAAATCACGTCGATCCGTTCGTTTATAGCTACTTGAAAAAGGATAAACTAACCAAAATAATTGCGTATCTATTCATACTAGCGGTCGGCTAGCGGTCGAAATTCGACCATAATTGATTTAAATTTTAAGTTCGATAGTTATTTCGGTTTTACTGTCTAGAACAATACTCTTATAATCAAATTTCATTAAGATTTCAATCTATACAGTTTGATTTACCTATCATTGTCAAACAAATGATTATATTGATATATGCAACCATAGTTACGAAGAATTGTACGACGTCAGACGAACAATGCCGAAATACTACGAACGCGATTCGACTGCGTGTGTCAACAGCATCCATGTGTGCGTGTAGTGTTTTTCATTAGTTTAATGTATTTCTAATACATATTTTATAAAAATATGAGAATTCACCCCTCCTTCTCGATATAAACTTTAACTCTGCCAAATTTCATACTCCACGCTATTTCAGTAAAAAGGGGTACCTACAACGTTTTTGCTTCACGTATTACCTACAACATTGTAATTAGTCGATGTCTGTACTTAAGAGATGTTTAAGAAAAGTAATGTGAGAAACAAAGCAATTAATTTTAAAATTTTGTCTGTCTGTATGTTTTTACGCAAAATATACTGCATTAAATTGAACGTGGTTTCCACAGTCGTATTGCTCGAGTCATTTTGAGGACTTCCTAAAAGTCGAGTATTTATAAGAAGAAGTATTTGATACGGCATCTATCTATAACTGAATATATCTATCTAAATGTATGTTTTATGTAAGTCGATCAGCTTTTTTCTACATGCAAAAAAAGAAAATATACTTAAGATAGGTTCCTACTTCTAAATTCTACGCATACGAAGTCGCGGTCAGAAGCTGGTTTATAATTATTTAAGTAAGGATATTCGTAATGAGATTGTATGATCCGAGCCATATGATCATGGTTGATTTTACATATTTCTGGAGATTTTCAGATAGGTGCAGTGTGGGCAATAGTGGACTTGGGTTATTCTTCAAATAGGTACGTCACGAAATAATAAGCGCTTTATGTGTGATGACATGTTAATATTATATTAAGTTTATATTATGTACTTTGAAATAACTAGGTACACTTCAGAAAATTGAGACAACTACCATCTTTATCTCCCCGTGAACATGGCTGCTGTAAAGCAACCGAAACATCGGGGCAAAGTGTAAACTTATATAAATAGTTTTAATTAAATCAAATAGCTTAAATAGTAGTAAAGTTTAATAATAGTAGGTAGCGTTAGAGATTGAAAATTATGTAATAAAAGTGTTTAAAGTAAAATAAACAACGCGACTCGACTCGATCTGGGTCCATCTCTGTCAATACCTCCTTTCTCTAAAATACCTCTGTGAAAGAGAGGCAACATGTACTTGTAGAACGTGCTGTATATTGTTGGAAGAGTCGGCTAAAACAAATAATTAATCATTTAAAGGGCAATATGTGCGCTTCTAGAGTAAACTTCTAAGCTACATTCAAAACCTAAGTTTTAATAAATTCAAGACGGTAATTAATCAATATAATGCTTGGGATTAAGCTGCTTGTACCCACGTGCAATTTGTAAATACGAGTATATTATTAAGTAAAATATTGTAATAATATAATTGAAGATTGAAAAAGTGGCCATGTGTCTCTTGCCAGCTTCTTCTCATGAGAAATCTTCTCGTCAAACTGGCTTTTATGTTTTAATACTAAATATTTATTTCCTTTTTATTTTATTGTAAAACGAAACTGTATGGAAAACCAAGGTCGAGGAAAAGGCTCATTTCCAGCAGTGGACGTCTTTCGGTTGAGATGATGATAAAACGAAATCAAGATTTTTAATTTTGACTTTGGATCTCAGGCCAAAGGCTGGTTCCTTCTTATCGTCTTTATACAAGTTCTAATCTTTCAAACGATGCACCTAGTTTCTTAATGAAGTAATTATATTTTACAGCGATTTAAGCCCTGTTATAGAGTTTCACACACAGTTTCATTCAGTAGTGTTTATTATTGTTCCCAATAAGGATAAACTAATGAATAAAAGAACTGTTGCTAAGTCTAAAGAATTTATGCGAGAATAATTTTGGTATACGAATGTCAGTTAGTTAGTTGGACGTGTGTTATTCGTACTTAGCTTCACTATTTAGCCATTTCCATTGGCCATTTCACCGTAAATGACCGATGTGAAGGGTTTTTCGGTACTCATACTCCATCCAGAAAGGTAGTAGGACTTAGGAGACCGACATCGCACAGTACTTTCTTAATAGATTCTTGATTTTTTAGAAGCCCTTTAGTTCTTCACACTACTGGTTCTCATATGTTAGCGAAATGAACTAATTGGTTGTCACAATGTTTGTGAGGCAAGTCTATTACTCTATTTTTTATTTTAACTTGCAATGTACCGATATCTGAAATTGTAATTAAATTTTGAACCAGTTCTCGTAACCCAAATAGGCTGAATTTTGATATACATGCATAAATCTGATGGTAATGTAAGCTGAACCTGATGCTGCTGCCAGGGTCCCTAACTCCTCAATAGCTTACAGCAACTATATCATGTTTAGACTCGTTAGATTTGTTTTGTACAAGTACTTTTATTTATGACATTAGGTGGTACTTATTACCACCTAATGTCATGCCTAGTGATCGAAGGTGGTCATTCTTGAAGAGTTGTTTTTCTTTATTATTAAATTATTTGGACTTCCATACCACTTTGTTCGAAGATATTCCCAGGCTTTACCCAGAAGTGGAATATAACAAACGGCTAAGGAAAAAATATATTTGAACTGTTATCTGTTTCCGAGTAATTATACGCATAATATTATTTTTTATGTTTAATTTTGCTTTTTAGTACATTTTCTTTTTGCTTAGTCATGATGATCGTTCTATTAAATGTTTATTTAAGCTATAAACGTCACGTTGGTATTAATATGACATCGTGAATTAGCAAAGATAAATTATTATCCAACTTGGTTTAGGTTCCAATTGTATCTATAAGTTTATCTTGACAAACAAATAACAATGTATATCAAGTGACGTTTATGATAACTGTTAATATTTCTTGGACAAGCGATGCAGCGATATAAATAGCTTTTATAGCAAGCGGCATGTAATTCTGATTCATACAAGTAGATTATATTATCAGCATTGTATATGTGTATAACATGTTTGTATAGAAGAGACCCATGCTCAGCAGTGGGACAAAACTGTCCCATTGCCGCGCATGGGTCTCTTCTCAGTATGAGAAGGTTTAGGCCGTTTCCACTACGCTAGAACTGTGCAGGTTGGTAGACTTCACATATATTTGAAATAATCATATAGAAGTCGCAGACATGCTGGTTTCCTTATGGTGCTCCCACACTGCTGTTACAAAATGTTTTTAGCAAACATTTGATCACAATGTTAAAAATGTTTTAAAATGTTTTCATGTTAAGTAATGTTTACTAAACATTTCTAAACAAAATTGTTTGTTAACAAATTATAACAAATTAAAACATCTGATATCATTTGTTCGTAAACATTTATTTAGACGATATAAGGGTATACTTTACTTTTCTCTACCACTTAGCGTTTCGCGCATCAATTTAAAAGCTAAGCCAATGAGCAAATCTTCTTCCATTTTCGTGTAGACGCTTCGGGACGTAAATCCAAACTGCGAATCGATATCATGTTTTATAATGTTAAAAAATGTTTGTAAATATTTTCCATCAGTGTAGGAGCATTCAAAACATCTAACAATTCTTAACAGAATGTAAGAACTCCTAACATTTGTTAATAAATGTTTAGTGTTAAAAAATGTTTGTAAACATTTTGTAACAGCCAGTGTGGGAGTACCATTACAATGTTTACCTTTTTTTCGCTAAAGCAAGCAATAATTAACAATTTAATGCGCGCAAAACCTCGAAAAGTCAGAGGCACGTGTCATGGGATCGAACTCGAGAACTCTGCGTGGCAGTCCAAAGGTCTTCCATTAGGTAATTGCTGGTTCATCAAATTTATTGAAGTAATAAATAAATACATATATTAAATGCTTTTCCATATCTAGCAATAGTCACCGGTCAGAATGAGTCTCATCTCACTTAAGATTAAAACTCTTTAAGAGCCTCTGTATATAATATATCGTATTAGTCTCCCAAAGGGCTGGATATAAGAATCTAAATCACAACACTCGTCGCGTAGTAATGAGATTAACGTTCATTATATTGCACAGGTCACATCAGGTTATTGCTGCTCTGTGTTATAATTGAACTCAAACAAACATATATTATCTGGAATTAAACTACAATATACGGATTTTATCGCGACAGAAAACAATATTATATACTATCTGGTTCAGATAAAGCGTCATGACTAGACGCGTTTTCTATGTATAATATGTATGTATTTACAAAAAAAAGTATATAAGTATGTTTATCTATTGTCTAGTACCTATAGTACAAGCTCTGCTTAGTTTGGGCTAGATGGTGTTGTGTGTATGTGATAGAATATTATATTATTAGAATGTAATAGTCACTATGACTAGGCATTTTATAAGTATAGTAGTACATTATCACTAGTGATAATTCCTGTAGCCTGGGGGACTTTACAAACATTCTAACAACGGACACAAAGAACACCCAGGCTCGGAACAACTCTTTGTGGATCACACAAAATGGGGTCCCGTGTGGGATTCGAACCCACAGTATCTGGCTTTAAGGCTGTGCTTAGGCTGACACTTACACTATTATACCATCCGTGACATATAATTTTTATTAATTTGTCTGCTCCCTAGCCTTTATTATTCCCAAGTCACTTGGGGTCGGCTTTTCTGGTCTAACCGGATTTGACTGGATATCAGTTTTTACACAGAGCCACGATACCCTAAGGCTAGACCAGTGTCAGGATATTATATGGCACTCACTTCCCAATAACGACTGCCATAGATGTTCATGGCAGCCGAGGCCGCCGGCAGCAGGCGATAATTGTCAATCAATACATAACACATAATTTCGAAATGTCATAACTTCCGAAAGTCAGAAGTGCGCGACGTGGGTTCGAACCCAAGACCCTCGCATTGCAATCTGTTGGTCTCCCTACTGAGCAATCGCTGCTATTTTTAATAATTTGTATGATCCATATATAATTGTTTCGCGTGAGATTCGAACTCACATCACAATGGCGAGATGACCATTTGCCTGCTACACCATCCGTGCAGTCCAAATTAATTTGCCTGTATAAAAGTAAAGTATCACGATTGAAAATAAACTACTTTATAAAGATTCTGTTGCGTTGTTTATTTTAAAACACTTTTATTACATAATTTTGAATTTTTAGCTCTTCTGTTATTGAACTTTACTACAATTTAAGCTATTTAAATTAATTAAAACTATTTATATTTAAGTTTACACTTTGCTCCGACGTTTCGGTTGCTTTGTAGCAGCCATGTTCACGGGAAGATGACAGTCCCCGGCAATAATAGTAGTGTTAGAGTTTCAAAATTATGTAATAAAAGTGTTTTGAAATAAACAATGCGACGAAATCCGTATTAACTAGTTTAATTTCAATGTATAACATTTGCGTAAATATAACACAATATTATAAATTATCACGACTTAAGCCTTACGCAACAAGGAAGAATCGACGAAGTTTACTAGTATTTTACGTTTACATTTCAGAGTTTACGAAACATGAACGTAAAACACAAACAGTTTTTCTGTCCGAATGGTTCAATACTACGGGATGCTATTGTTTGTTGACACTAATAAAATGAACATACTGCTTCCAGTTCCCACACGGATCAGAATTATGATTGTCAGTCTACAAAGATACTTTGTAGGCTAATGTGTGAAGATGTCATTTTTATTATTTTGTATGGTTTTAAGTTTGACTGTCATGAACTGTGAGTAAAATTCAAATGTTTTGTTTCGTTTTTTAGGAAATTATTTTAAGTTATTTAATTGAAGTGAATAGGGTTTGTGATTGGGAGATCGTGCTTTTGAACCCCATTCATTGTACTACTGATGTGACTGACCTACTCGTAATACAAGCATTTAGTTTAGGTCGAGGGATTAACAAGAATATTACTCTGTTGTTATTACGTAATCGAATCGTAAAATAATATTTTAATTAAAGGCCAGCACTAAGTAGGATTTCCGCATTTATCGATAGAGCAACGTCTGTTTCCCGAAAAAGGTAGGCAGAGGCAATGGGTTTCACTTGCTAACATCCTGTTATTTCGTTTACTTTTATTAACCTCTGAGTTTTCTTCGAAGAGGTTAATGAAAACACTATGTGGGTCTGTGTGTCTGTCTGTTAGTGACCGGCTCAACTCCGTAACCACTGGACCGATTGACTTGTAACTTGGTGTGCAGATACCTTGGGATCATACCTCAGTCGAGTTTGAATATGGGCTCTGTGGGTCAAAAGACCTCCGAGATATATGGGTCATTTCTTTTCATTACTTTTAAGATGAAGAGGTTGAATCCTTGGATTTTTCATCCTTCTCGTTACTATTCAACTTCGTATAATATTAGTTTTGTTTATATCGGCTTTACTTATAATCTCTCCCACTATTGGGAACGGTCCTATCCTCACATTAAGAAGTGATAAGATATAGTTCAATGCACTGGCCCAATGTGGTTTGGTGTTTGTCATACATCTTTGAAAACACTATGAAAACCCTTTAGAGGTTTTATCTCGATGCTTTTTTTGACCGAAAAAACTGTGTTATACGCATGACTTCGAAAATTCTGATATTTGTCGTGGGATTGAAATCAAACCGCACGTCTAACGTTAGCCGCACTATGCAACAAACTGTTTTTTGAAAATTTGTATTCCAATAGAATTGCTTCATGAGCATGACTGGTGATTTTGACCTTTTAGACCAGAGGTTCCCAGATTTTTTTGTCATAGACCACTTTCTAGATTTAGCTGGGAACTAGCTTTTAGGGTTCCGTAGCCAAATGGTTAAAAACGGAACCCTTATGGATTCGTCATGTCTGTCTGTCTGTCTGTCCGTCCGTATTTCACAGCCACTTACTTCCGAAACTATAAGAACTGTGCTGTTGAAACTTGTATTCCCGAATAATATTATTGTAGATGTATTCTGTGAACCGCATTAAGATTTTCACACAAAAATAGAAAAAAAACAATAATTTTTGGGGGTACTTAATAGCCTTAAGTTAACTTACAATACTTAGAACTGAAACTCAAAAAATTTTTCACCAAACCCATACGATTGGGGTTTTTATGGATAGATCTTCAAAAATGATATTGAGGTTTCTAATATATTTTTTTCTAAACTGAGTAGTTTGCACAAGAGACACTTCCAAAGTGGTAAAATGTGTGTAAGTTCTAAAATAAGAGAATGATAAAACTAAAAAAAATATATAATGTACATTACTATGTAAACTTCCACCGAAAATCGGTTTGAACGAGATCTAGTAAGTAGTTTTTTTTTAATACGTCCTAAAAACATCGATCAAAGTTACAACGAACTACAAGAACTTTTATATTATGTTACTTGCTGCTACAGAACCCTTTATGGGCGAGTCCGACCCGCACTTGGCCGCTTGTTTGTCATGGACAAGCCCCTGCAGCTAGAAATTTAATCCGCCAAGTAAAATCGGTATATTCGGACCAAAAAGTGAAATTGGGATAAAATTAAAAAACTTGATCAAATCTCTACGGGCTGTATGTATTTTTTTGGAGTGAAATCTTCTTTAGTCACGTTGAGCACTTTTTAGGTAAACAAAAATCATGGAACCACGTCATCGTCACCGAACGCTTTCCATGAGCTGTATGTATACTGTGTATATATGTGTACTTTTTGGGTGAACAAAAAGCGTGAAACTCACGTCATCGTCACCGCACGCTAGTTACTTAGTTTTCACTTCCATCGGGGTAACCAAAAACTGCCCCGCATATGTTTTTAGAAATTCCTCTAAATACCCGTCTACCGACGTTTAAACAAGTAACAACCTACATTGATAGGTGAAGTCAAGCCAACATTTTAGTTCTTCACTATCGAAAGCAAATAAATTTTCGTGGACCCCCGCTTACGAACCCATTTTTTTGTCACGCCAACGTAGACCCCGTCGAGTCTCTCGTGGACCCCTGGGGGTCCACCTGGACCACTTTGGGAACTAAGTTTTCAAATGCTGAGCGTCACCGTCGCACACAAGTTTTCTGAGGAAATTACATCTTCACTGTGTTTTTTGTGCAAGGATTTTAAAGTATACGAGTTCATGTAGATATTTCATTTATATTGTATTTTGTGCAATTGAAAAATAAATATAGATTTTAGAGATCCCGTTAAGCCCAAGTGCAGTAGCCCGTGTCTTATTATTTGCTCAAACGAAATAATTAAAGTGAACTAGTTACTGTTTTATGAACGAAGCAAGATCGGGTGTTAACTAGTAAATTATGGGCAGAAGCGAGCCAAATTCTTTGTATTCGGATGATATAGCCGAATGAAATGTGACAAAACGAGTGCCAACTCCACTAATTCTTGTATTTTGGTACTTTTCTTTTGCTAAAAAGCCAGACGAAATAATAATATTAGTATTGTTCTCGAAAAAGTTTAATGAAAAGCTATAATTAGTATTTATACTATACAGAGACAAAAATATATATAAATTACAGATTGGCAATCTGTAATTTATATGGTCGAAAACTCAGGATCTTCCTCGATCTACTAAAAAAAGAAAACTGATAAATAACACAGTTTGTGAAGATGTTTTAATTGATATTTATGTTGTATTCTTCTTTCTCGAACATAGCATAGTTATTGTATCCATTGTCCATGGGTGAAGCCTCGAGCCAAAACATGTTTGTGAATAGCTTTCATTAATATAATTTTATACAAACAAGCTATATTGTTTCAGACACCTACAGCCAGTTCATAACAGCCGGAGTCAACAACGATCGCAACAAACCAGTCAAAAACAAATGCGACAATGCTAGCAATTCCGCTTTAGTAGAACATTTCTTCAACATTATATTCAGTGAGTTCCACAACACTCCGCCAGGGTGCGTTTGCGTCCAGATGTGCCCCGACCAACCAACCTATTGCTATCCTAACGGATGTTTGAAAAAATCCGATGTTAATAAGAAACCAGAAGCTGCTCTGCCAGTGGCGAAGATTAGTGAGAATACTAAACCGATATTCTTCTTAGATGATAAAACTGATTTTATTAATGACTTCTTGGACAAGAATTATGTTGATGAAAATAAAGTTGCAGTAGTGCCAGGTATGTAATTAGGTTAATTATTTTAATGCAATTTTAAGACTATTTTATTGTTGCTTCAGGTTGGAATCCTAACTAATATTATAAATGTGAATGTGAGTTTGTTTGTTTGTTATGCTTGCATGCCTGAACTACTTAACCGATCATTGTGAAATTTTGTATACACGTTGTCAGGGGTACCGAAAAGGATATGTTCTTTTCTACACACTTCATTAATTTATGAAAAATACGCTAGAGGATACCTTTCATTTGAAAAAAAGCACTGTTGCTAATCAAACCTAATCAAATCTACATTTACGCGGGCGACGCTGCGGGCGAAATCTAGTATTATTATCAATATACTTTTGGCTTTCAAAATGTACATACATACATAGATTCACGCCTGTTTCCCAGAGGGGTAGGCAGAGACTACGGATTTCCATTTGCTATGATCCTGACACACTTCTCTGGCTTCATTTACTTTCACAACATTACTCATACACGCTCACTAGTTTTAGGTGCCCTTAACCTGGCCAATATTGCTATTTTATATAAACCGTTGAAAACAGGAGGTATTTGCTGACAGCGCAAGACAAAAGGCACATTAGTCCTTTTGCTGATAGCAAACCCTCTTTCTCTCAGCAAAGTTTCGCTATGGAGGCAGGCAACCCGAATGATCGTAGAAATACAACACGAGATTGCTTGTATGTAAAAATTGCGCAGGGTAGTGTACGGAGTATTGCTCTGTCTTTAGCGATTCAGCAGTTTTCTGTTTTGACCAGTTCCACTAAAACAACAATATATTAAACTATATATGATTTCATTTTAGCGCCACTAAAACAAGAAAGCAAAGTACCAATCAATCTCCGACCGGACCCGTTTAAAGACAGATACAAGATTCTGTTTAAATATAAGAAGTTGCCAAAAGTGGAGTTAAAGTACAATCTAGGTGAACAAGTGAAAAATATGAAATCAGATATGCTAAAGAAAGAAAATGTAGACGTGTCGCAAACAAGATGGCCCATGAATAAAGTGAACCCTCACTTTAATGGCCAGCGAATGCATTCAGATGCTCAAGGTGGACCAGATACAAAGTTCTTCATGTCTATGCTCCTAGATAAAGAAGTAGCAAACTATCCACCAAAATACTTTAAAAGGGAATTAGCTAATAATACAAATGAAGACGACGATGGTCTCGACATCAAAGCTATTTATGTGGTAGGTGATTCCGCTCCAGAAAATGCTACATACTCTCTAGAAAGTCTAATAGATAATTTAATGAGAAGCAGCTTTGAGACTAATAAAACATCAAATTTAGTTTCTAATAATGATACCATGGTAAAAAATAAAACGAGCAATAATATCGTCAAAGAAAAAGATAATATAAAGAAAGAAAATGGAACAATGAAGTTGCAAGTTAAAAATGAAAACACACCGAATAATGAAACAACAAGAATTATATCAATGAACTTTACAAATGAAAATATTGACAAGAACAAATATACTAAGACAAATACAGAAAATAGGACACATAAGTTTAGTGAAATGATAGCGTCGTTATCTAAAAAGATAGATATGCAAAATAATACTAGTTTGGAGATGATGAGGCGAATGACGGGTGACATAGAATTCGATACACCAGCAACAGAAAATCCACAAGCAAATCAAAAGATCGTAAAGGAGACAATTCAAATTGTAACTACAGAAAATATAATATCATCGATCGACTATGACACAAAAACAACTAAAAAGATTAGACAAAGATTGGCAAGAAGGCTACAAAATAGCAAAAATAATTAGATAACATAAATATTTTATTATTTTTCAATAAGTAAGTAATGTATGTTTTGTAAAAGTAATACTGTTTATTATAAATAAATGTATAATTTTTATTTCATTTAATCCATATTAAGTCTGGCACTCAGCACTTAAACCTCATATAATTGGCAATTAATTGAACTTCAAAAGATCGCATTTTGGAATGAAATGCTTTAGTTGTTAGACATGGCATAATTGGCTAAGAAATGGTTAATATAACATATATTTATAATATTTTAGGTATAAGTGTGTTTTAAATAAATGTGTAAATTGATATTATTCTATAATAAATCTCATTTTCATATATATTTGCCAACTGCAAAAGAAACATTATTAGAACATCAGGACTATAATGAACCCGAAATAGGATTAAACATTGTAACATGTTACCAAGTCTAACACACTTCGAAAATCTAATTAAAGTTTTACGAATTAATGGTTACAAGTAACGCATACCATTAAGGGCGTTTAAGATATGTTAAATAGGTATATCAATGTATATAGTCAAATAAATTTTATAAAATCAAACAAAAGACAAATTTGGACATGCTTACAACTAGACCAGACCAAGACTATATAAACCCTAAAACAATATCACCCTTGTATTAAACTGCCAACTGAGAACAGGCTCCTTCTCAGTGTGAGATGATTTAGGCCATAGTCCACCATGCTAGCCCTGTACGACTCGGTAGATTTCAAGAACGTTATGGAAAACTCTCAGACATACAGGTTTCCTCATGATGCCATGATTGCCTTCACCGTTAATTGACTATTTAATACGCACATAACTTTGAAAAGTCAGAGGAGACCTTAGGTTCGAATTCGAGACTACTACTCTCTTTACTAGGCTATATACTGTGTTTGCCAAATGTTTTAAGTAGGTATATAATTACTTATATATGTATATTGTCTCATTATTCTCTTAGTTATGGAGGCACTTGCGCGTTAGTGCCGATGGTAAGTTCCCGGGTATGTTTCCCGGTTCGGAAAAAGTGTTATTGGGATTTTTAGTAGCGCCACCGTCTGGAATTTGGCACGCTCCCTATTACGTTAGAAGGGAAATAGCCACTTCGAAAAAAATTGCGTAATATAATTATTTGCATACATAGATTGACATGCAAAAATATGAGTTATTTTACTTGTTCAGGCTGTTACTAACGTCCGCAAGACTGCAGAGATGGGTTTGCCTGTATGATATCAGATTCTCCTGAGAACAATGCAATACATAATAAATATTTCTGTGTATTTTAACCCGTTCAAATGCAGAGAAATATGCATCTTGAATTAACATGAAGTACACAAAATGTACGTAGTTACTACAAGCGTAGTGTAATTATGACAAAATGTACCAATTTTTGCACATTCATTGTTATAATTATTTGTACTTGATAATATTTAAATGTTAAACAAAATATTTAAGCGATAATACTACGATAACATGATTAGTTTTGAAGTATCAATTAATTTAAGCTTAATAATGACTATTAATCGGTAGTAGTTGCGATTGATTTCTGAGTAAAAATATGTTATTGCCTTGTTCAGTCAATTTCTCAGTGGATGCATGTAAAACAAAAGCGAATTACTTGCCTGGAATTTAAATAAGCCACACAATACATAAAGCTTGCTCGTAGGAGTGGTGCGTAGAAACTAGCAGCGTGCAAGTTCTATAGTTTACGATATTATAATGTAGTGAATTCAAAAAAGTACGTAAATATTTATAACTGAAAATTATGGTAGTATACCGGCGAAACGTTAAGAAAATAATGATACCCACATGTTCTAATCCAGAAAAAGAAAATTTCGCCATTCACTATCAGGTTTACCAAAACGTTGTTTAAAGAGTAGCAAAGGTCACGCAATTAAACACTTGCACACCGTGTCCGAAATGAACGTCATCACGCGACGGCCATCACAAAAACCATCCGACCCTGCTCCGAAGTGCCGCAATTTAAAATACTTATAACAAACGGCATTGTCCAGAATTAATTCACCTCGGACTGTCCTAAATTATACGCAATGAAAATTGTAATTTTGTCGGACGATTCTGTTGGAATACTCAGAAAGGGTTGAGCGTTCAGTGTAATGGTGGCAAGCATCTGTGTCCATTTCGTGAAATGTGTCGAACGCAGCCTGTGTTCGGACGGTGTTTCTCAACATTTTAGTTCACGAACTAAGTTTGGGGCTCACCCCATGCCCCAGCATATATTTTTATGTAATGAAATATTATAAAAGTAGTGCCGTTACAACAAAAGAAAACTGCTCCGCTCCTTTTTTGTTTACTTTGTGTAAGTTATGTGCAACCATCATAATAATATACAGCGGATCGTACTGACACAGTTTAGCTAAAGCTAAACCCACCAGTTTGATTTTACGTAATCATGTGGGGACAGCAGGATAAGCTTTTTGATACTCACAATTTTTAAGCGTATATTTTATGATGTACATACGTGTGAGTTCAATTTTGTTTTTAATAAGACTGGAATCGGTCGCTTCATATATGGGCGAAAGTGGAAAAAGATATAGAGATCTTTAACAAAGAGTTAGCTGTCAGGGCTATTTTAAATGAGAAGTAAATAAGAGTAGTGAAAGAACAATAAAAAAATGCAGCATAAAGCCACATCGGGTGACTTCATAATTTTCCTTGCTCTTTATACCCGCTCAAATACGAGATAACTTAATTTGAAGTAGCTCGACTAGGTTTCACTCTACAAAAGATCGCAACAGCAAGTTTGTATTGTGTTTTTGTGGTAAGTAGTGTTTCCATGCTTTTAAAGAAGTAATAGTGCAGAAACCAGTGTTCTCTTCGATACTTCCTCACTTAAGCTAGAGCCTGCTCTAGCTGCAGCGTGCTGCCTGCAGCACAGCGATTTATTTTTAAGAGGTTAGCAACATGCAACTAAGTCCTCTTGTGTAGCAAGAGTCCATAAGCAATATGAACCGGACAGCATAAGGCCGCAATGACTTGTTTGCCACCTTAAAATTATAGACAAAGTTTACAGACCCCCTAAATATTTGAGAACCACTTCGAACAGCCTCGATTAACGCTATTATAGCAGAATAAAAGTACGTTATTAACTGTAATAAGCTTTCATAGCCCTGTATAAGATTATTAGCTGAATATAGGTGTCTAATACGATATGGGTCCGTCTTGCCACCATGATTGCATTTTGGATTATTTTTGTGAGGCAGGGTGATATAATTAAGGATTAGGGGGTCATGCGTTTATTTGCTTCGGGTGATAATTATATTTCACATTTTTTTTTGTTTTGTATGTTGATTTGTCTTATTACATGACGCATGGTGGCAACTTACATATGCAACGTTAACTTTACAATGTTACGTTACGTTAACGTTGCGTTACGTTAACGTTACATGCGCAAGATACTTGCGTGAGTTACATGTGCGAGTTAATCATAGGATTACTTGTGTAGGTCTCCGTCTATCGTTTATGTGATGCATACAACTACCGCATAAGTGCATTTAATCGATCCTGAGTCGGAACTACAGTATGGATAGCAACGTATATATATTTATGAGAACCTTCGCCTATACGCAGTGTATTCTCTACGTAGTATATTATTTTACAGTACACTCAGACATTAATATTTAATTTTACTTAATTACTTTTTTTTTGCATATAATGTTGCATGTATTTCTATGAACAACAAATTGTATGGTACTTCGTTACAAATAGAATTAAACTCATTATGAGCCTTGAACTTCTTAATTAAAAGTTCTTTCTTCTAAAGTTTCATACAGATAGCTACGGCATGAAACTTAGTCCAAGTTTGCACTGTTTTAATTAAGATAAAAATTACTAGGACTTTTAATATATTTGGAGCACCTTATATAAAAGTTGTGTCGTGGGGCGTCATGATAATATGTTTGCATGCCATCATGACATCCTGGATACGAAGCCCAGTCTGCGTGAAGTGTTTGGTATATTGGAAAGATTTTTAATCGTTATTTTATTAAGAAGTTTTCATTAATAGCATCCGTGCTAATAGACTCCGGTCTAGTAATGCGGTCTACATGCGCGAGTTACATGCGTCGGTTACATGCATAAGCTACTCACGTGGGCTACATGCGCAAGCTACACTCGCCGGTGACATGCAAAAGCTACTCATGCGGGTTACATGCGCAAGCTATACGCATAATCTACATGCGAAGGCTAATCTTACGCTTCAAAGATGTGGGTGAGTCGCATCGATCGTTTACAAGACGCAATACAACTCGCGCAAGTGTTTCAACTTGCATATGTTTACACCAGTCATATCAGCTTAGTGTGCATCACTATCTACACACACAGTCAAATGAAATCTGAGTTCATCAAGCGATATACTACGAAACGATTATTCGATTATTTATAAAAATATATCGAATGTATTTGAATATACTCGTTACGATTTTATTATATGTGCAATCGTTACCCAAGTGTGGCGACTCCTACATTCCTTTGCTTTTATGAGCCCAATCGTATTGGTTTGAATCGAAATTAAAACCGTATTTGGTTTTGAAACAGCATATCGAACGATACAACTGACCAGCAACGTAAAATAAAATAAAATGAAACTCATTTTACATGTCGTTAACTGTGTATGTTATGAAATACTAGGGCCTTCCTTCAGCGTTGCCTGTGTGGTTTTTACTAAAACGTTTCTACTTAACCTACCAGGTGTTTCAGTACATGGTTTATCTGTGTGCTAAGTTTTAACTGAATACGTTTATCTTTTAAAACACACACTAAAAATCTTTACAAGATTTCATTATATAGAATTAGTTTCTTATGCGGTTTTGCCCACAAGAATTCTATAGGAAAATACCGAGGTAAAAAAATAATAATGTTCGCCAGACCGAATTTCGATCACGGCGACCAATCTTAAGGGAAGCTGAATGCGCAGGAGATATTATCAATATATCAATATGTTAACAAGTGTGTGCGCAAACACAAGTATCTACACTCTCTGTACCCTAACTCTCATGATCCGATGGGACGGTAATCCGAGACGATCGGAGAGAGATCAGGCGCAGAACCAACGGGTTTACGTGCTCGCCGAGGCATGTAGGTGTCTAACACCTCCAACCTCCTAACTCCGGACTGCTACTGAGATTTCTTAACAGAAAAGCGCCAATAACTTTTTGTTGGCCCGACCCGGGATTCGAACCCGAGACCTCATGCACAGCAGTCGCATTCACTACCGCTGCGCTACGGAGGCAGTACAAAATAACTTATGTATTGATATGGAACATAGTCAATCAGTATTTTTGGAAAAACAAACTCTTCACTTTAATAGTGAAGGAAAGCATCGTTAGACATTTTGTGAGTATGAGAATTCATTATAATCTCCTCGAAGATATGAAAATCTGCTTAACTACGCCGGTTTAGTGGATCACTAAGGCTTCTATTCTAATATCATAAATGCGAATGTGTGAGTTTATTTGTTACATTTGCACGCCTTACCTAATCGACCGATTATCATAAAATTTTGTATACACAGTCAGTATAGAAAGGACATAGAGTACCTTATAACTAGAAAAAAAATACTGTTACCGAGGGGAAAAAATATTGATAAAATATACATTAACGCAAGCGTGGCCACGGGAAAAACTAGCTTCACTTAACTGCATACCCAGCAGCGGTACCGTTTATAAAAAAAACTATTAAAATCTCTTTCGTATAATCCCTCAAAATTAAAATCTATCGAGTAATAGAAAACTCTGAATAAAGCCAATACACAGCACAAACACGGTTAGTCAATCACGTAAAAATTTCACAGTTCGTTAAACAGATTAATAAGATTAGACCATCAATAATGTCGTTTGAAACAACTGTTAAGAAAGTGAAGCAATTTTCTTCGGAGAAGCGAGTGGTAAGGACGAGCTCGAGATTTAGGTAGCTGTCGTACGATAAGCGATAGCGGGAGCGGGATCGAGATCGCCATTTGCCAAAGTTTGGGTATTAACGTTTTCGTATCTTAACATCTTGTAACGCATAGAAACTCATTCACATACACACAGAAACACACACCTATACAAGTACACATACATGTACATAGAAACACACACTCACACACCCTCACAAACATAACTTAAGTTAATTTAGATTTTGCAATCTTTGTTTACAATAATTAACCAATTATTATATTATTTTAAGATACTTATATTCATGTACAACTATTTATTTACAAAAATTGTCTGTTTGTAGTTTCTAATTTAAATTTGTATGTATAGTGCTGTCATTATGTGCATGTTGGTTTATCCGTAATTGGCAAGTGTATCAGCCTAATTATTGTCGACCATATATATTCTTTTTTAACCATGTATAATACATTTGCTGTGGATGAACCTAAATAAATAAAATAAAATAAAATAAAGTTTAAAATCTTACACTATTGTTCTGGTCCTTTTTTAATTTTTCCTGTTGTTTTCTTATTATTTTCGTTTTACTTTTAAATATATATTTTTTTATCCTGTGACCTTATTAAATAAGATTATTATTGTTCCTAAGTAAGGGAGACGGCACTGATTCCTGTAATACAGGTTTATCACCTAGCACAGGTGTAAGGGACTTCACATAGACTGTATAAATTTTATGAAATAAACGTTATTTATTTATTATTATAATTATAATATTCTATCACATACACACATCACCATCTAGCCCAAACTAAGCAGAGCTTGTGTTATGGATACTAGACAATGGATAAACATACATACTTATATACTTTTTTTTGTAAATACTTACATATTATACATAAAAACACCCAGACCAAGACAAACATCCATGTTCATGCACACAAATGTTTGACTTGTGCGGGAATCGAACCCGCGACCTCTGGCGTGGCAGTCGGTTGATCGTTACTGGTTTAGCGGCCTGCATATATCTGGATCACCAAGTGTCGAGTTAGATTTGGGTCAGGCTTTTATGTTATTGGATTTTCCTGTCAAGAAATTCTCATTGGTAGCTCAGGGTCTAGTATTGTACCATCAGTCGACGGCGATAGGCTCGCCCACTATTACGTAGGAGCTTCAATAGCTAGCAAAATATTGGTGTGATATACATCTACCAACTCATACATAGGCGAGAGACTTTGTATATAAAGCCTAAGGGCAGCACGAATTACGAACCGTAAGAGAGCCACGCTTCGGCACGAATGCGCCGGCTCGACCGGAGTGATACCATGGCCTCACAGATAACTGGCGTGAAATAGAGCTTGCGTTGTGTTTCGTCGAGTGAATGAGGGTATCGGAGGCCCAATCCCCCCTTCTTGCAAATTTAAAAGGCCGGCAACGCACTTGTGACTCCTCTGGTGTTGCGGGTGTCTATGGGTGGTGGTAATCCCTTACCATCAGGCGAAACGTATGCTCGTCTGCCAAATATAATAAAAAATAATTGTGGACAGCTATATGCTCTATTTTACATGGAACTTAACAGCATGCACTGGCTCAAGTTAGCTGTAATACTCCTTTACCATTACGTATGTTATTTTACAGGCCTTATATAAATTATGTGTATCCCATGACATGTATGATTACTAAATTCTGCCCGCTCGCTCGCGTTAATCTATATTTTGACAATAAATTTCTATCCCTTGGGAACAGTGTTTTTTTATCTCGATAAAAGGTGACCTTTTGTCATGAATGAATGTGGAATTTCATGATGATCGGTCGAGTAGTTAAGGCATGAAAGCGTAACGAAGAAACAAACTTACATTCGCATTTATAATATTACTAAATTTTTCCCGCGGCTTCGCTCGCGTATATATAGGTTAGGTTATGTTATATTATTAACAGTACCTTATTTTTAAATAAGATTATGTTACTCTGTGATAATATAGCTCTCTAATGGAGAAATCATTTTTAAAATCGGCTTGGTAGTTTCTGAGTTAAATCCTTCCAAACAAACAAACAAAAAATTAAATCCTTCCTCTTTATAATATTAGTATAGACTAGGTTTTACCTGCGGCTCCGCTCGCGTAACTGTAGGTTATGTAATATTTTTATCCCTCAGGGATAGTACTTTTTTTCTGGATAAAAGGTACCCTGTGTCCTTTTCTGTCCCCCTGACAAGGTGTTTGCGTTATTTCATGATGATCGGTGGAGTCGTTAAGGCGTGAAAGCGTGATAAACAAACAAACTGACATTCGCATTTATAATAATTAGCTAGAATTATACGGTATTTCTGACTTTGAAGTTTCAATGCTAATTTTCTCTCCCACTAAAGCAGCAACCTTAATTCATTCAAATAAAAGAAAAAAATCCAATTTGTACCGGAAACAAAGCAGAGCATCAGAAG
This sequence comes from Catocala nupta, assembly GCA_963675205.1. Lineage (NCBI taxonomy): Eukaryota > Metazoa > Arthropoda > Insecta > Lepidoptera > Erebidae > Catocala > Catocala nupta. The sequence goes on along the minus strand of OY776079.1, from coordinate 5,272,986 downwards.
CGCCTTTTTCTATTAAGTTGTAAGAGAAAAAGTTTCTCCATTTGATCCATTAAGCTAAGGCGAGACACTTCGGTTTCCACCGTATATTCTAATAATATTCTTGGTAATACCTATTTATTACCTAATGCTGTGTTTCTATCTAATGTAACGGCGCTGGGTCCGTTTCTAATAGTGTTGTGCCTTTTGTTATGTTTCTATGTACTTCCTTATTTATATAATACAGAACGTATATATAGCGGTTTAGTCTCACGCCAAAGGGCATAACTGCATAACAACCATGTATGGATTTGGATAAACGTATTAGGGGACAACTCTATTGACGTCTAAACCAAGAAATTACAAGTAGCAACACAAAGTCTGAAACGGTGTTTGATCGTCCCAAACTCCATAGTGCTACTGATACCTGACAGTAAACCCAATAACAGATTATTCGACCCGGGAATCCAACCTGCGTTCTTGCACAGAAGTCGCATTCACTACTGCTTAGTGAATGAGGCAGTCTATTTCAAGGTAATACCTATCCATTACCTAATGCTGTGTTTCTATGTAATGTAACGGCGCTGGGTCAGTTTCTCTTAGTGCTGTGCCTTTTGTTATGGTTCCTTATACTTTCCTTATTTATGTATTGCAGAACTAACATCAGCAGTACAGTCTCACGGCTATATCCCTGATGGGGTAGGCAAAACTGTAAAACACTCATTTTACGCCATATATAGATTTGGTCTAACGTATAAATGGGCTAGTTCTAGCCTATTGACATCTAAATCTAGAAATTACAAGTAGCAACAGTCTACATAGAACGTCTCTGTCCATAATAATTATTATGGACAAAGAGGTGATAAATATTTAGTTCCAACTATTTTCAATAGTTTGCCTGCAGACATTGAAATGATTTCGTTTTCAAAACGGTCGTTTCAACATAAAACAACGAAATTTCTACTAAATGTTATCAGTGCAAACATGATAGGTACTGAGAATACTTTGTAATATGTATGTGATCAATATAGTAATCATGGATGATATTTATTTTATACTGCCTTTTTTTGTGTATAATCTTTATATATATTAATGTTTTTTGTTTAATTTAAAAGTCAAACGAAATTTTATTATCATTTATTTATGAGAAAGTGTAGCATCAATAATTTTATTATAAATAGTTTAATGATCTGGGAGCTGCATCTGCCAACAAACTGCTGTGCAGTTTGGCAGAAGTATTAAATGATTGTAACATGTTTTTAAACACTAAATAAACACTTTTTCATTTTCATTTTTTTCACATATTTCGTGGTAATACTTATTTATTAACTAATGCTGTGTTTCTATCTAAAGTAATGACGCTGGGTCTCTTAATGTTATAAAAATATGTTAATAGGTAAAGTCTCACGCCTATCCGCGAAGGGGATGGCATAACTGTACAATAGCCATGTATGGAGCTGGTCAAACGTATTTGGAGGCGACCCTATTGACGTTTACATCTAGAAATTACACGTAGCAGTACCAAATCTGAAACGGTGTTTAATCATCCGAGATTCCGTGCTGCAACGGAGAATTAATTGAGTGATAGAAAAGCTCAATAACACTTTGAGAATAGAAATCGAGATATGAAGTCTCGAGTTATATTCCCAAACAAAGTGTTGTGCACAGGAGTTCCGTTACATTTCTTAGAAAGACAGTATTTGCTACCTAATACTGTCTTTCTAAGAAATGTAACGGAATTGGGGTGTCTTTCTCATTTTGTTTTGTACTTAGAGTGGTACTGTTTTATGTAATGTTTTTTTGTAGAACGTGATTGTAGGCTCTAACATGAGGATCATTCTAGATCAGTCTGGCAGCTCTAGGACCCATATCATTTTATGAAATATTTTCCAGAAGATAAGTCATATGTAGGTAAACAACATAATTATACATACTCGCTGTTATGGAAGAGGGCCTTTATACGTTTGGTTTTCTTGCAGTCGATATGACTTCTTCTCCGTAGCCTTTATTCCAAGTCACTTGGAGTCGGCTTTTCTAGTCTAACCGGATTTGACTAGATATCAGTTTTTACACGGAGCGGCTGCCACCTGACCTCCGCAACCCGAAGGCTAACGATACCATAAGGCTAGACCAGTGTCAGGATATTATAGGGCACTGACTTTCCAATAACGACTGCCATAGATGTTCATGGCAGCCGGGACCGACAGCTTAACGTGCTTTCAGAGGCACGGAGCACGCGATAATTTTATTGTCAATCAATACGCACATAATTTCGAAAAGTCATATAACTTCCGAAAGTCAGTGGTGCGCGACGTGGGTTCGAACCCAAGACCCTCTGCATTGCAGTCTGTTGGTCTCCACACTGAGCTATCGCTGCTGATGCTGTAGTCGATATACCTGTAAGATCAATTTAATCAGAGCCTAAAAAATCAGATTGGCTACTAAAATCACTTCGTAAAGAGTGTCGTGCTTAGTAAACCATTTAAAGCCGTTGGTCGCCCGTCCTCTTCTCGATATCGTTGTATTATTACTATGTATTCAATCAGTGTTAGCCTAGTGGGTGGCCATTGACTGCTACGGACAGGTCTTGGATTGATCTCATCTTTTCAAAGTTGTCAATTATTATTATCGCTTGCTTTAACGGTGACGGTAAACATCGTGAGGAAACCTGTACGTTTGAGAGTTCAACATAATATTTTTAAGTAAGTAAGTAAGTAAGTAAGTAAGTAAGTAAGTAAGTATTTTATTTTTCAAAACATAGGTACATACACGTTACTATAACAAACATTGTAACATAAAAAAAAAAACAAAAAGTACATACATAATGAAAAACGAGGTTACCACTCAGGTTTGTTGTTGGTTTGCGGTTTATACCTCAAACCAACCCTGATATTATTTGGTAACCCCAAGTGACGCCCGGACGCACATCAGTTACACCCGTAATATTATACCAACACAAGAATATACGTAATATATATATATAAACCACAATTGATATGTAAATTAAATAACATGTATAATAAATAAATAAATTGGCGCAATAGCTTATGTATACAAATAAAACCTATTAAACGGTTGCCATTCACAAGGTTTGCAATCCGGTCTTATCCCACCCATCTTGTTTCTCGTCCGCACATAATGGTATCTCACTCGCGTAATTCATTTGGCCGAGCTGCGCCGCATCGACACGGAGGTTGCGTGACCAAAACATTGTGCAATAATAAAGATAATAATAATAATAAAGGCCCACGTCCTTTAATACGGATAGAATGATATTGTACAAAGCCAACAACTCGGGGAAACGATCACTGCAAATGACAACCCAGAACTATACAGGTATGCATAATATGTAATAATAACTGATATAAACTACAATTGTGGCACATAATATAAAAGTGAATCAATGCCAATCTACTATCCATTGCGTATGTTATTGCTTCAGGTTCTACATCAAAAACCCTCACAATGCTCAGCTCTCAACAATAGCTAATGACAACATCTCAACCATGCCACCCTATGTACCGCGTAGGATATACCTACCCCGATTATGGTTAAATACTTGTTAAGTATATAAGCCTTCTGGTCATAATACATAACGTAAGTACAGCTATTACTGAATATATTTATAAATAGAATTAAATTTATTTGTAGTTTTTATCCTGATCGAGTTTCTGTTGATGTAATAAATACTTTTTTAAATGTATTTTAAAGGTTCCCTTTGTTCTCAGGGATCTTATCGGCGGAGGCAGGTCATTCCATATGTGAGTAGCAGCATACTTGTAACATCCCCTGAAGGCTGTGGTTTTGTATCGAGGTATTGACAGCGGCTTGGCGGTGGAGCGAGTGGAGTAACTGTAGTGATCTTGTCTCCAACTTACTTTATTATAAAGGTATTTAGGCTCACCCGTATTCATCACTCCGAATAATAATGTTGCCAAATGAAGTTTACGCCGCGCTAGCATTTTAAGTATGTCATTATTATTTAAGTGAGGCGTTATATGATTTCTCCGGGGTATATCAAATATATATATATTTTTAGAGGTATGTGAAGTCTACTAACTCGCACTGGGCCTCTTATCACACTGAGAAGAGGTCCGTGCCCAGCGGTGGGACAGTTTCTATATAGGGCTGATATTATAATTATATAATGCATGAAAAGTAAAGTAGTAATCAAAACATTTTTGCTAACTCACCACTGCTAAAATGACTGGCTGACAACTGAAACACTGAGTGTTGTGGGTTTATTACCTATCGACCATTTCAGTCCATTAGAGATAACCCAACAAATTATATTCAATTAAGTCACCGAAGGTAACTTTCAAAGCCCCCTAATTTTTCTTCAGTCATCTTAACTTTCGAAGTGCCCTTGTCTTTTTTCCGCGTCTATAAATAGACGCTCATTAGATCTATAGCCTCGGAACAAATAAACTTAGTTTGTTTTTATTTACGTTGGCCTCCTTTGTCGTAATGAAATCTTACAAATAAATTAGATTCACTTACAGTTATTTGATTAAATGGGTCTATATAAACCCGATAAGGTGCTTTGCAGACGACGGAGAAATGGCGAAAAGAAAAATTCGACTCTGTTCGTTGTCCGCGGGCGTGGTTGCCACAAACTTAATGTACACAGCAGATATGCGCAGTTTTCGCCAAACTGTGTCAGGTATAGAGTTCTGTATGTATTTCTGAGTGCCACGTAGCACGGAATGAAATAACGACTAGAAGTACATTTCAAGTGCGTAAGCATGTCTATTTCTTTCTTATTCTTTAATTTAAGAGCGTAGCTCTTGTCGATAAATTAATCTTTGTCTTCTGCTTTGCTTGTAACGACTCTACTCCTACTTTTTACTTCACTTGTTGGACAAAGGCAAAATTTAAGGTAGCAGAGAATAGAAAATATCGAGACGTACTCGGTCTTTTCCATTCTCTCCTGCCTCAAATAATTCCTTCTAAGATGGTTTTAAAACATGATTTATTATTTATTTTTCTTTATACATAAATAAAATCACACGTCCCTATATCCGAAAGGGTAGGAAGAGGTGTATTACAGTCACAATTTGCCATCTATGTTTTAGGTACTACGAAATCGAGTGAGCGAGCCTAATTGCCATTTCACAGACATATTGTCAGTACTCATGCTGCCGACAAAATTCATTAAAATGCAATAGAAGTATATAAGAATCAGATATCAAACGAAGCCCTTGGCTGTAAACATACCTACATGCAAAATGATGACTTGGATCAGTCAACCTAACCTGAAAGTCCAATTACACGAATCTCAATACGCACAATTAGATTTCTGGAACACTTGATAAGGCATGGAAATAATAAATAACATTCATATTTTCAGTTAGGCCTGAAATATAAACATTATTACAGGTCTAAGTAGTACATACATGCATAGACTCACGCTTGTTTATATGTACTTTGAAGAAGTGTATTAAACTCGCCAATATATTTTTATTCCGACGCAATTATCAACCATTTGTAGACTCCGTATTATAAAATAAATAATTTTGTATAAAATCCAATAACATTTCCCACGAACCTTGAAATCATAACGTAGACCTCACAATCTCCTCGAAAATGAATGAAAGCATATGCCACGGAACCAATGACACATTTTTCATTATGAGCTTAATCTATTTTTAATTCCAACGCGAAATTGCAAACTGTTGTAGTCCAAAACTAGTAAAAATATGTATAAAACATAACACCCTTTTTATGTTCGTCCCGACCAGAAAGTACGGAAACTTATAAACCCCATTAAATTCGGGCCGGTGCCGTGTAACTTTTTGTGGGACCGAATTTTTTCCTCAGACATCTTGATAACTCTTTTGGACCATGCCGAAATGATTTACGTTTGTTTTTTGCTTCAAGATAAAAACAAATGTTCCCTCTCCAGCTGTCGGAATTCGCCGGGATTTGTGCTGTTGTGTGCTGGTTTTTCATTACGGTTTGTACTTTGGACAGGCTAATTTACGTGGTTTGTTCTTTAAGAATGACATTTGGTACTTGACTGTTTCTTTCCGTTTGTTTTGCTTGATACGATTGTTGGTTAAAGTATTCTGTTATAGGGTAGGATGTATTTCAAGACTGTTTAAATGATATTACTATGGAAATTGAATTAGTAGTCAAATGTGATACGTATATCGATTTTCCCATGTATATACAAAACCCGATTACCGTAGTCTATGCGTAGGCATAGGTTTTTGGTAGACCCAGTACTTTTCTACACAATAGGCTACGGTACTCACTTCACCTAAGAGGTCGTTTGCTTGTATGCAACCTTTGCTGTATAAATATACTTAATTCTGGATGATCTTTCTATCTAAGAGTTCTCCTCTGAGGCGTGAATTCACTGGTCGATCGGATCGATCTGTACTCTGTTAGAAAGGCTCCTTACAAGGTGCTGATAATCCATTATCAGATTTGGAAACGTAATATTGTGATGTCCGTTATCTGAGCTTAAACCGTTAATCAGTGTCTGAATCCTGGTGTAATTGAATATTTGACGGAAATATCCGTCATGGTCGATTTCACAGTTAATCTATTTGTTAAGCCTTTCGTTATAAATTGATTGAGAGCCGAGTTTCCTTGAACTGGAGAAAAAAGGAGGTGTAGTTAATTGTTTCTTACTCGTCTTGTTTCTAAGTCAAAGTCAAAAATTATTTATTCATTTAGGTCACAAAGTAACACTTATGAACATCAAAATATATGGGTTAATGAGTTTACTAAGTTACTGAAGCTACATTTAGGTTAGTTGCTAGGTTTTGTAAACAAACATAATCATTTTAAATAGTGCATTAAATATTGAAAAACTGGAACAGTTTTTGACAAGAGATCAAACGGAATTGCAGCATTTATTATTTGATTCCACGAACTGGAAAGTAAATTTCTAGATAGAGTACAAAGGCTATTAATTTTCCTGTTGAAAAATTTTACAGCGTGATTCTGGGACTTGGTTCAATTGACAGCTATATGCCCGGGCCTATCACGGGAGACCAAGCAGTTGCTGTAATAGAAGTGTAATATACCACTACATATTCCTCTTAGAGTATTAACGTCGTCTATTAGTGTATATACGTAAACTATTAGCACTTGAATAACCGATTTATCATAGTAATATAATTATCGGCCTCGGTGGCGTAGTAGTGAGTGTAACCGACTGCCACGCCTGAGGTCGCGGGTTCGATGCCCGCACAAGTCAAACATTTGTGTGCATGATCAAGAATGTTTGTCTTGGTCTGGGTGTTTCTATGTATAATAAGTATGTATTTACAAAAAAGTATATATGTATGTTTATCCATTGTCTAGTACCCATAGTACGTGATATTATTATATGTATGTGTGTATGTGATAGAATATTATATTATATTATTATAGCTAAGAAAATAAGCGATCGATAAATTTGACAAAATGCTCTTATCTATACTAATATTATAAAGCTGAAGAGTTGTTTGTTTGTTTGGTTGAATGCGCTAATCTCAGGCATTACTGGTTTGAACAATTGAAAATTATTTTAGTGTTGGATAACCTATTTTCCGAGGAAGGCTATAGGCTATATAACATCACGCTACGTCCTACGGGGGCGGCGCAGTCACCATAAACGCGAGTGAAACCGCGGTCACATCTAGTTATACATAAATTTATACTTACTTACCTATGATTAAATTGTATAGTGTAAATAAAATCCATCTTTGCCACGATCTAACTACCCACGATTTAAATCCTGACCATAGATTGTCTTCTTTTACAGTTATAATTTACATTCTACCGTAGCATGAGCAATGCTTTAAAAATAATCTTTATGTAATGGATAGTTAAGTACTTCCAAAATGGTAGGGCATCACAAAACTTATGTACCAGGAATAAATTCGGGCTTTACAATAATTTGGGGTTTTATTGGCACCAACGCAATAACACTCATGGTGGCAGCGGTGGACAATTCTGGCACTGAGTTTCATTCATAGAGAGATCGTACTTTATACGGTGTCACATTAAGGTGTGGTCAGAGCGAATATTGCAGACCATGGTAAAGGGTAATCAGTAGTAATGTGAATTTCAAACTAATATTATAAATGCGAAAATGAGCGAATTAATTAAAATCCTTTTCATTTTTTTATACTACTAAAGTGGCAAACAAGCATACGGCCCACCTGATGGTAAATGGTTACCGTAGCCTATCGACGCCTGCAATACCAGAGGCATCATTTGCGCGTTGCCGACCTTGTAAAAACCTTTTAACGCCCTTTTTGAAGAACCCCATACTGTAGTCTTGTGGGAAAACCTGAGCAGGGAGTTCATTCCACAACCTGAGCGTCCGCGGGAGAAAATTCTTTTGGAACCGTTTAGTGCGGCACCAATTAGGTTGTAAGGTGTGAGAATGACATCCCTGCCGATGGCGAGCGGTGCGATGATAAAAAGTAGCTGAGGGCATCATCTCAAACAACTCGTCAGAACACAATCCATTATATAAGCGGTAGAACACACAAAGGGAGGCAAGGTCTCGTCTGAGACTTAGTGGCTCAATAACGTCTGTGAGTTTGGGCTCATCGACAATTCTCAATGCTTGTCTCTGTACTGCGTCAAAAGGATCAAGCTGGTATTTTGGTGCTCCTGCCCAGAGATGACTGCAGTACTCTATGTAAGGCCGGACTTGCGACTTATATAGAAGCAGTCTTTGCCCAGCAGTGAAGTACCGCTTAGCTCTATTGAGCACACCAAGCTTTTTTTAATATTATATCCTAAAACTATATACATATAGAAACAAAGCAACAATCATAATTTCCAAATTAACTAATATTAACAAACCTAACCACTTATAAATAAAACAAAATGAAAAGTTACAAAATATGGAAGTGTAAAATTTAATAAAAAGAAATGGCTGGTTTAGGCAACGTCGTAAAATTCCGAAAAGAAAACCGAAAGTCTATAATTTTAAAGGTTTATTTTAATAGACTGCCTCAGTAGCTTAATAGTAGTAAGTACGACCGCTGTACATGAGATATCGAGTTCGATTTCCGACTCGAGAAAACTGTTGCTGAAGGTCTTTCAGCCAATACAATCTTAGTAGGAGCAAGGCGTGTTGTTGCGCGGATCACCTAGTCTGAAGTATAGCTTATGTGAAATCTGGTTAAACATCAATGTCTATCTTTTTAGGAGTGAATAAGTGTGAGGTTATATCAATAGATATTGAAGCCCGCCTTTAGCTTTACAAAAAACATATTTAAAATCCAATCTATCACCTACTGTAAAATAATGCCATTTTACCCAAAGCTTTTCGACATTATTTCGACCTCCGGTTGTAATATATTTTTTACGTTTTAAAGAACTCTAAGAGGATTTTAATACTTGTCGCTTTGTGTTCAAATAAAATACGATAGATTTTTTTATTCTGATCCCCGCTTACATTTGCTAGGATTAACGGATAAAGATGATTTGAATATATTTTTTTGTATCAATGTAATGAAAAATTTTATATTTACAGAATCTCCGTTTAACCGCTGTATATAAGGATTGCTTGAATATTTATTTGTTAACCTTTAGGTTTATAAAGCATACATACATACATAGATTCACGCCTGTTTCCCAGAGGGGTAGGCAGATACTACAGATTTCCATTTGCTACGATCCTGACACACTTCTCTGCCTTTATTCCCTTTCATCACATTCCTTATACATGCTCGTCGGTTTAAGGTGCTCTTAACCTGGCCTTTGTCCAAAACGAATCCGATCTGATCGAGAAAGGTTCGGTATATAAAGCACATGGTTTTAAACCAGTATGTCTTATTATCTCTAGCAGGTTTAGAGTCTTACGTAATAAGATACGATTGCACGAATAAGATAGTGGCTAAAGCGATCGTCTTGCCATTGTCATTAAGTCGAGGGTTCGATCGTTACAAGGGACAGAAATTAATTTGTGTGATCCATAAATTATAGTTCCGAGCCTAGGTGTTCTCTGTCCGTTGCTTGAATGTTTAGTAAAATACCGCATCAGACGTAACGTTGCAGTGGATACGCGGCCACAGCAAATCTTCTGGCAATGATGCTGCAGATCAACTGGGAAAGAGAGGATCGAACATCAAACCGGTAGGACCCGAACCAATTGTTCCGATACCCTTCTGCCAACTCAAAACATGGTTATGCGATAGAACCACGAAACTACATGAAAAACAGTGGACAGAAACAAAGGAATGTAGACACATGAAGGAAGCCCTTCCATCCTTAGACAAACATCTGTCACACAAACTGCTACGTTCCAAAAAGAAAAACCTACGCCACCTAGTGGGTATAATAACAGGCCACTGCTCACTCAACAAACACCTATCCAACATCGGCATCACTGACAGTCCCTTATGTAGAGGCTGCATGGAGACCAAGGAGACACCAGCTCACATGCTCCTACATTGTAAAAGCGTGAGCAACCAACGGGCGAAACTTCTAAACAGTCCAGAAACGATGAAGGAGCTACTGCGCAACATCAGTCCCCTATTATCTTTCTGGACAGAGCTGAGGTGGTATGAGTAACTGAACAATATTTCGCGTCGGTTACTTACGCACAATGGCCCAATTGTGGGGGTAAGTGCGGATAGCACATGTCCAACTAACTAACTAACCGCATCAGACGGGAAATATTTTTAGTGCGGTCATTTTACTTAGAAGTAAGAGGGCAATCTAGCACTATCTGTTGGGCACATTTCTTATCCTACCGGGCGCTGGTAGTGAATTCGACTGAACAAAATTTCTCAGATTCGGTGTCCGGATCAAGCTGTAAAAAATTTATTGAATTTTCTATCATACAGGTATTAGTAGCAGTACTGCTTCTTGATATGCTACTGCTTCTCGTGAAGATAGGAAGATGATTGCCCCTTTTTTATAGTATTAACGTGGCAAACAAGCATACGGCCCACCTGATGGTAAGTGTTTACAGTAGCCTATGGACGCCTGCAACACCAGAGGCATCACTTGAGCGTTGCCGACCCTTTAGGAAAGGAAGTGGGAAGGAGGAGTGGGAAGGGGAAAAGAGGGTGATTTGGCCTTCGCCACTGTCACTTCTTCTCCCTAGCCTTTATTATTCCCAAGTCTCTTGAGGTCGGCTTTTCTGATCTAACGGGATTTGACTGTTTTGTGTGGGATTCGAACCCACAACACTCGGTGCAGTGACATTGGGGAAGTGACTACTCAAACCACTTAGCCATCGTATGGAGTCGAATGAATGACTGCACGGTATACACTGTGTATAGTCTTCTCTCTAGCCTTTATTATTCCCAAGTCACTTGGGGTCGGCTTTTCTAGTCTAAGCGGATTTGACTGGATATCAGTTTTTACACGGAGCGGCTGCCACCTGACCTCCGCAACCCGAAAGCTAATGATACCCTAAGGTTAGACCAGTGTCAGGATATTATAGGGCACTGACTTCCCAATAACGACTGTCATAGATGTTCATGGCAGCCGGGACCGGCGTCTTAATGTGCTCTTCAAGGCACGGAGCAGGCGATAATTGACAATCAATACGTACATGATTTCGAAAAGTCATACAACTTCCGAAAGTCAGAGGCGCGCGATGTGGATTCGAACCCGAGTACCTCTGCAGCATTGCAGTCTGTTGGTCTCCCCACTGAGCTATCGCTGCTCAAGGCACTCTCACTCACCGAACGAAGCACAACAGTAGGAATACTGCTATTTCACGTCGATATTCTGTGAGAGGGTAGTACTTCCCCGGTCGAGTCGGCCCATTCATGCTGAAATCTGCGGGGATCTATTACTCTAAATCAGTCCTTTTTAAAATAAATAAATCCTTTTTGACACCTAAAATCGCTGCTAATATATGGGTTTACACCTCTGCCTATTCCTACGTGAATATAGATGTGTTATGCCTATACGAATAACTAGCTGACCTGCGCAACTTCGTCTGCTTTATATAAGATAAGAGAATTTTCTCTGCTTTTGCAACATTTTTTATTGCTGCTCCGCTCTTTTTGGTTGTAGCGCGATGTTATATAACCTACAGCCTTCCTCGATAAATGGGCTATCCAACACTAAAATATTTTTAAAATTCGAACCAGTAGTTCCTGAGATTAGCGCGTTCAACCAAACAAACAAACAAACTCTTCAGCCTAATAATATTAGTATGCCTAGATTTACTGCAGTATTTATTGATATAAATATCACCAACTCCAAACATGCTTAGGATTATTAGCCGCCAATCGCTTGAAGTGTACTTATTAAAGCTTACAGAGACGCCGGAGTACTAGATGTGCAATTAGACCAATAGAGTTAGGTCAACTTTGGCGAACTGCAATCCAAATAATTTGTGAGAATTAGATGTTTAAATAGCAATAGATATATTGAACTGAATAAGACTTTACTTCAGATGTCCATACTACATTCATTTTATAAAATCACACTATCTTTTCTTGAACACATTAATGAATTTATAAATATATATATATATATATATATATATATATATATATAACGTTAGTATAGAAAATAATCAAGAAGTTCAAGTCCAGTAAGATTACGTTTCTTAAAATAAATTCGTATATGGGCTGGTGTGTGTGTGTTTAACAATTAATTAATATAATGATAAATTAAGCTGAGACTGTGTAGAAAAGTATATATCTAAGAATTGCAATTAATTTCCATTTTACTCGATAATATAAACAATCTAATTGAATTGTCTCCTTTATAATAGTAAGTAAATTTTTTGACCTTGTGATACAACACTAGAACAATGCATATGAATAAAAAAATTATGATAATATATGAAATACGTTAGTATTTTTATTCCGATTTCTATCACCATACGTAATAAGGACAATTATTCAAATAAGTTTGCGCATTCACCATACGGCGTTGAAGAATAAACCGTCATAATCCGGTGGAGAATTCTTTAATTTTAATTTTGATAATCATTATTCAGATTCGAACAACGGTCAAGTGGCAATAAAAAAGAAAAAGAAAGAAAGAAACATAATCATTATAAGATCTTCATTAGCTTTATTAAATTTTAATATTCATTTGCAGCAATAGCCTTGCATCTAACGCAGCCAGTGCTGCGGTAGGGTCATGCCTCAACTCTCGAATGGCCTCTTATTGTTGGACCTATGTCGTCGTGTGAGCCTCCCAACGGACGGGTATTTTTCTAAAGAAAATGTATCAAGGATATTTCTGAAATGAAAGACATAATAATTTTATTTAATTTATTTATGAACAATTCTACAATCATCTTACTTCTTAATTAATTTAGTAGGTAGAATAAGATAAGTGGGTAAAATAAGTTTAGAATTCTCTAAACTAATTCTTCTTTCTTTCTAGTGGCCAACCTGTTGTCAAGAGTTGTTCAAACCGCCCGTAGGCCTCTGACATGGCTTAACGACTGCTTTCAATTTGGCAACAACCGGGACCAACTTTTTACGTACCCTCCGAAGCACGGAGACGTTCAATGAAATACCACTAAGCGGTCACCCATCTATAGACTGACCGCACCCAACGTTGCTTAACCACGCTAATCGTTAACCGATCATTGAGTGCAACTGGCTATAAGCGTCTCTAAACTACTAAACTAGTACTAATTTTGTAGTAAGAGAAAATTTTCCCTTAAATATCTATACAATAATAAAGTTAAAGAACTTATTTGTTGTTTACCAATCTCTAGAAGTAACAGTCAGAGTTAAAAAAACTTTTCCACTTAATAACTTAGAAGGACAAACTAACAAACAAATACAATATTTACATATTAATAAAAAATATTACTTATAATCATGCCTTTAATTTACTATTGCTTCTTTTACATTGGATCTAAAAGGATAGCTAGCGGAATGTGGCTTTAATTTGCGTCTACTTATATGGGAGAGTAACCTATATTGAACCGGCGCTTAAATTGTACCACTTCTATATTTCTACCAAATTTAAACTATTTATTTACAGTGGCAACAAAAAAAGAGGCGACTGTGGAGATGACAGAGTGTTAGTGGTGCCACAGTCGCCTCTTTTTCTGTTGCCAGTGTAAAGGAATAGCGTCAATTTGGTAGAAATATGTTATATGTTATATAAATATATATAATAGTAAGTGGTACAATTTAAGCGCCGGTTCAATATAGGTTACTCTCCCCTATATCCGATATAGGCGTAAGATTAAATGTGTATGATCGGTGGTTACTACTAACCAATTGGTTGGCAGTTTACTCGTCTGCTACTTAACACAATTACAAATATCAATGGAGACGCGATCAGGCCAGACACATTTTTTTAAACATTTAAACAACGGACACAAAGAACACCCAGTTTCGTTAAAACCATTTGTGGATCACAGAAACTTTTATCCCGTGTGGAGATCGAACCCACAACACTTGGCGACCTATGACCTTAAAACGCCATCCGTGCAGAATCGCTTACTATCCGATAGCAATAAATTGCTTTCACGATGCAGTTTCTATCACCATACGTAATAACACCCTCATAAGGCTTATTCAAATTAGTTGCACATTTAACTGCGTTCAATTAACGAATGGGATAGCGGTGTGAAGTAAGATAAAGCTGCTCCATTGTCTTAATGTGATTGCTGATGAGTTAGTGCATTAGAGAGCAAAGTGGGTGATTATGCTGTTCATACGTTATTTTACACTCATACAAACAGACTACGTCATTCTAGACTCGGACGGATTTATTTATAGTGCTTGTAAGTAGTGTTTGTGGTAGCGATAGCCTAGGGGATACTGTTGGACTGCCACGTAGAGGTCTCAAGTTCAATCCCAAGGCATGCGTCTCTGACTTTTCGAAGATATTAAATAGTTAATGATCGCTTGCTTTAACAGTGAAGGAAAAACAGCGTGATGAGACCTGCATGTTTGAGAATTCTACATAATGTTCTCCAATATACATATCTGAAGTCTGCCAACCCGCACGGAGCTTGCGTGGTCAACTATGGCCTAACCCTTCTCACAATGATGGCCGTGGCCAGCAGTGGTATAGTTTAATACAGGGCTAATATTATTATTATATATTATTATTTGTGGCTTTATGTGGCTACGGAGAATTTCTTGATAGAAAACGTCAATAACAGTTGCAGTAATTGAACCAACGGTCGTAGTTAAAGCCGTTGCATTCACTACCGTTGCGACAACGGGGTAGCTATTGTATACTATAGTATTTGGAAAATATATAATATTGAAACTGCCTTGTTAGCCAATAGCAAAAGTATGCGACAGCATTTGCAGACTACTAGTACTACCTACTATTAGGTAATTCTCGGTAGCAGCACAAATCCTGGCAATGTTAAACTTGGTACAAAAGACGACAATGTTTATAGCTTTGCCTATACGTGACGTTTCGGTGTCATTATTTCACCGGAGCAATACAGGTAAGTCGTCTTTTTCAGGCGTCTGCTTTATTTATTACTTGACTTGTTGGTATAGTAACATACAGAATAGGGTAGTTGCCAATGTTTAATTTTGCAAATTATGTTATATACAAGAGCAAATGGGAACCAAAAGAAATCTATTTATGCAAATTGTAGCAAAATTAGTTACGAATTAATAATTAATATTTTAAATTAGAGTATAAGTAAAAGTTGGGTTGTAATAGGGGTATATCGCTACCTGCTTCGGACAGTTGCATTTCAAAAGCGGTTACGTCATAGTTGGATGCATTTTTATTATTTACTCCTACCATCAGATTTCAAACGCTTGCAACTTATTTATTATTGAGTAGATTTAAAAATGATTTGTGCTTTTTTTGTTGCTCTATACGCTTGCGAAACGTGGACTTTAAGACAGAGAGACCGGAAAAGGTTGGCAGCTTTTGAGATGTGGTGCTGGCGTCGAATGGAGAAACTGCCCTGGACAGAAAAAGTTACTAACACAGAAATATTGACAAGAGTAAATGAAAAACGTGAAATTTTGAAACGCATAGAGAACAGAAGGGGTAAAATGAAAGGACACCTAATTCGACATGATAATCTTATCACAAATATAATGGAAGGGAAGATAGAAGCAAGAAGGAAGTGGGGAAGACCAAGAAGAAGGTACACCAATCAACTGAAAGAAGTTTTTTGCAAGTTGAAACTTATAAGGAACTGAAAGAGATGGCATTGACAAGAGAAAGATGGAGATTGCTACACCGACAAGTGCAAAGCACTTAAGTTTTGGATGGATATGCTTTAAGATTTGGGGCGTGTAAATTATTTAATATATCTTTTCAATAATACTTATAAGTCTTTAATGTTATTAGCGAGATAGCACTGCATACAACTGTTTTATTATTAAAGGGAGATAGATTGGTAATGATGGTGAAGCATCAGCCAATGCAGCGCTGAGCATGAGGCCTCGTTACTCAAACACTGATTGCCTATTTGTTATCTTTGGTGGATATATTTTTCGTATCTATGGATGCTAAAATAGTACCGGTTTTAAATGGCACGCTTTTCATTTATTATCATCCTTACATTCCTGAACCTAAATTAATATTATAAATGCAAATGTCAATTTGTTTGTTACGCTTTCTCGCCTGAACTGCTAGATCGATCATCATGATATTTAGCATACACGTTGTCAGGGGTATGGAGTAGGACATAGTGCACGTTACAGATGTAACAGTACTTTTTCTGGATAGAAAAAGTACTACCGAGGGATATAAATTTATACTCGTAATATTTAGAGTAGATCCTAATCTACTTTATAAATTTCACCAAGGTAAGTTAAATTGTGTAGTATCTATTTGCCCGGAAAGTATCTTCTATAGATCTATAGCTTCTGGACTAGTAGCTAGGTTCACCTTTACCATACTTTTTTGTCTATACTACTAAGGGAGCGTACTATGTAGGTACAAATAAATAGACAGTTCATCAAGGAGTGTGATTGCTATTAACTTAGCTCACTATTCACCAAGTGATAGCTCGTCGATTTAAGGACGTCATAAAGCAGACAAAGAAAGTATGAGAAGCACGTACGTATACAGGTTGTCCGGTAATTAATGGATAACCTTGAAATGTCTTATAGTAGAACTGAAGGCCGATCAGAAAAACTAAAAAAGAAAAAAAATTACAAAATACCAGCTTTATTAGCATAGCATACTTTTGACTGTCTATCTATTAGCATAATTAGTGTTTAATAATGAAACAACAAAAAACCGATAGATTTCATTCATTTATGGTCGTAGTATACAAGAAAGTTATACATGGTAATTAAAAAAAAAACACATGTCTCAGGTAGTAGTTAGGATAGATTATTTATGCATATTTTTTTCTGAACTGCCATCAGTTCCACTATAAGACATTTCCAGGTTATCCATTAATTACCGGACACCCTGTAATATACAGTTTTAGGACTGAAGTATGGGTGGTGATTATTTGAACAAGTATTTACATATATACGTGCAAGAAAATACAGCAAATTGTAACAACCTTTTACATGCAATCTTCTATCCTAACTAATATTATAAATTCGAATGGGAGTTTGTTTGTTACGCTTTCCCGCCTTAACTATTCGATCGATCTTTATGTAATTTCGCATACACATTGTCAGGGATACAGAAAGGGACATATAATACCTTTCATTCAGAAATATGTACTGTTTCCGAGCGGCTCGACCGGGGAAGGACTTTCTCACAGAATATCGACGTGAAATAGCAGTCTTCCTACTGTTGTGTTTTGTTCGGTGAGTGAGAGTGCTGGAGGCATCACCCTCTTTCCCCCTACCCGCTCTTTCTCCTTCCCACTTCCTTTCCTAAAGGGTCGGCAACGCGCAAGTGATGTCTCTGGTATTGCAGGCGTCCATAGGCTACGGTGACCACTTACCATCAGGTGGGCCGTATGCTTGTTTGCCAATTTACTTGTATAACAAAAAAAAAACAAAAATTAATCGTAATAAATATTACAAATGCGAATATGAGTTTGTTTGTTATGCTTTCATGCCTTAACTACTCGACCGACCATTATGTAACATTGCATAGACGTTGTCAGGGGTACAGAATAGAGCATAGGGTACCAAACATTCAGAAAAAAATTCTGTTCGCAAGCATAGCTGTGGACAAAAACTAGTGATATGTGAGTTTCATAAGCAGGAAAATACTCGATAACCAATCGCTCCTTAGTCAGCAGTAGAACAGTGTCTTCAATTACGTATATTTTGCATACACGGAGTAAGGAGTATAAGGAAGATCATAGGGTACCTTCAGTTAGGTATATATTGTATACACGGAGTAAGGAGTATAAGGAAGAACATGAACGAGCAGAGCCGCGGGCAAAACCTAGTGATTTTATAAATTTCAAAGGAAGAAAATATTGGAAACTCAATCGCTCCTTAGCCAGCAGTAGAACGGTGTCTTCAGTAAGGTATATAAACTTTAATTTCACACACCAGCTGGATATAAAATTTATTGAGTTATAAAATCTAACATATATTATATTCTATCTCTATTTGATTTTCACCCGGTTATCTGGAGATTAACTATAAGACGCTAGCAATATGATAATCGTGGTATAACATGCAGTTAGATTGCACATACATAATATGTTTATTAACGCCTGTTTGTTTATTTTGTTTTTATAAAGATAACTCCCGCACTAGGAGTAATTTCTGTGTCCCTGGTGACTTTACAGACATTCAAACAACGGGCACAAAGAATATACAGAATCAGAACAACTATTTTCGGATCACACAAACATAACAGAATTATAGGCATTTTGAAAACATCAAAAAACACTAAATTTTTTTGTTATGTAATCTCGAATAATGCTTCTTTAAGCTCTCAATTTTATCGATTGTTCAAGATTACATAACAAAAAATTATAATTCAAAAAAAAAAGATCGTCACAGGGAGTAGATTTTTTGATTGTTTTTAACATGCCTGTAATTTTTTAAATACGTAGTTAACTTAGATCTTTTTAATATTTTTCTGTTAGCTATTATAAATTAGCCTGTTACCTGATTCCGGCTTGATGTCGACTTCTGGGACACCCTGTATATTAATAATACTAGTCCTGTATTAAATTGTCCCACTGTTAGGCACGAGCCTCTTCCCAGTTTTAGAAAAGTTCGGCCACAGTTCACCACGTCCTGGCCCAGTACGGGTTGGCAGACTTCACATATCTTCGAGAACATTATGCAGAACTCTCAGACACGCAGGATTTCTCATTCCTTGCCGCTAATAAAGAGTTGTTTGCGATGTGAAAAGAAGTAGGATTTGAATATCCCAGCCTTATAGCTGATCACCTGGCAAATTATAGAACACAGTGGCACTATTCACCAGCTTATATTCCAAACTACGGTGGCCTATGGAGAGCCGGAGTAAACTCTGTCAAGCAGCTCCAGCGGAAGACACTGACAGCAAATATAACATTCGAAGAATTCACTACAGTGCTTATACATATCGAAGCCTGTCTCAATTCTCGCCCTTTAACACCGATAAACACAGATATTGATTTGATTGATGACATACAAGTTCTCACACCTGGACACTTCCTGATCGGAGAACCGCTGACGACTGTACCTGACCATGACTACACTACTACTAATGTGTGTGTTAAATATATTATCTAGATGGCAGCGTAAGCAACAAATGGTACAAGGATTCTGGAAACGCTGGCAAAGTGAATATCTGTCACGACTGAGCCAAAGACCAAAGTGGTTGAAATAAAGACCACAGTTTGAAGTGGGTGAAATTGTGTTGCTCATGAATGAGAACATGTCACCGTGGAAATGGCCTCTCCTTCTTTTTTTCACCGTAACGCGAGCGATAATTAACTATTTTATACGTACATAACTTCGAAAAGTCAGAGATGCGCGCCTTGGGATCGAACTCGAGACCTCTACGTTGCAGTCCAACGGTTTTCCACTAGGCTATACTTTTTATTAGGATACGTCTTCTCATAGGATTCCTCTCGACCGTTGAGGAAACGAACCACTCAAGCGACAATTACTTAATATAATAATAGTAGATACCTTGAGTCCAGTATCTGTATATTTGTATTTAATCGCTACACGGGGCAGGAGGCATTATGCGCGAGTAGCCTTTTGAAAAAGAACTTTTTAAATGTGAAATTTTGGAATTTGTTTGATTGTTTATTTCCCAATAACACCCTAACTATTGAACGGATTTTCATGAACTTAGTTCACCGATAGACCATGTCCTTTATTAATATATAGGATACAATTTAGTATGCACACTAAGCCGCAGGATAGTTTTGTCATAACACTGTGTTAAGCCCTAAAGCAAAAGATGGTTTAATTATCTCCCTTTTAAGTAGGTAGCTATTACGTAGGTAACTTCATAGCTGGTTCATAAACAACGGTTTTGCGAGACATCAAAGCGCACCCGTTCACCGCTCAGACTCCTAATTCCTTAGACAGCTTAGCTTGCTTTGCAAACACTTACTAAACATACCATGAAATCACCAACCTCATTTTTACCGCAAGCTTCATCGCACACAAAAAAATCCGTTGCTGTTTTTTACTAAAATCTTTTTTAAGTCATCTTTCTGAAGTGGCAGTGGATACCGAATTATGTAAGCGGTCGTTTTAGATTCAGTCTTAGGTGGTCGCGTGGTATGTTGATGGAGATTTCCTTCAGAAATTCCGCTGTACTTATAATGATTGGAGCTTGTAGTACTTGTTATAAATATTGAAAGATTTTAATAAGTGAATTAGTCCGCCTTAGTATATTAACGAATATAAAGATCTGTAAGAGAACTGTTAGATGCAGACAAACGAAGTCTTACGCCAAATCCGCAAAGAAAAGTCATAGGTTCGGTACACTCATATTTATCCAATAGTTTTAGGTTTCACGTAATAAAGGTTACGCCTATTGTTATTTACAGGACCTAGTTTTAAACTACATGCTATTACTGAGATTATCTTGATAGGAGAACCTAATAACTTTTGTTCAAACCGAGATTCAAACTCAAGCCTTGGTGAGTTCATTTAAGATATGCAAGTGACACTGTGGTATACAGAGAGAGCAAGATGTTTCCATTTAATTTACTGTTAGAAAAGCCTTAACATCGAGCCTTGAGCGGTATCGAACTCCTTTATTAAATAATAATAATTATTAATATTTGTTTATTTTAGTATAAATTCTCAATTATACAATTGCATCTTAATAATTACATAAAGAGCACTTATATATATTGGCCCGAACTAGGTTAAACCTGTGTTTCGAGCGACGAAGTGCTTTTATACTATTATCTGTACAAATAACTTAACCTCTTAATATACCTACTACACAATCAAAAACTGGATCTGAGAATGACCTCCCCTCTGCCTATCCCTGCGGAGTTATGCCCGGGAGACCATGTATGTACACAGGATTAAACAAATGTACTAATAACCTTTCATTCGTGGTTTCTTTACATCATACTTGACAACTTTTGTTCTACCACTTTTTGCAAAACCGTAATACTTTTGCGAAAAATCATATTTCAACGTCTAACTCTCGCGCTGTGTTGTTTGGTTATATCGTTGCTTTCTTTGTAGTCTTAAGTCTTCGTCGTGTTATTAGAGCAATCAATTTTAATATTTGTATTTTAATATGAATATCAAATAGTGAATGTTGAAAGTCACAGAATAAAAGTTGTTATGTAAAGTTTAGTTAATAAGTCAAAGAAAAAGATACAAGGAGATCGCAAAACGCCTGATCGACGTTTCGCGTGATCAGAAGGCTGGTCTTTTCTTGGCCCAAAGAATCAGCATTGCCATTTAACGTGGCAATGCTGCCAGTCTTCTGGGCACGCTACCAGTTGACAGCGATGCTGAAGAATTCTACGATGCCTAAACCAATTTTGTAAATGTTTAGTATTATAATTATTTGTGTTTTTGTAATTATGTTATCTTTTTTTAATACGTTTGTAAATATAAATAGTACTAGAATAAGTTTCACACAATGTACTACATTTTTTATGCTCATTAGTTTGAGAATTGGATAATTTCTTTACGCTACCATAATAAAGCACATTGTATCAAGAAAAATATTATTAGCAAGACAGCTCGGGAGCTGTCTTGCTAATAATCCTCCAACACAGGATTCGTTCGTAGTGCGGGCACTCGACGACTACGAATCCTGTGTTGGAGGGAACTTTACAAACATTTGAAAATACGGAAACCAAGAATACTCAACCTTGAAACAACTCTTGCGGATCACACAATTTTTTTTGTTTTGTGTGGGATTCGAACCCACAACACTCGGCGCAGTGACATTGGGGAAGTGACTACTCAAACCACTTAGCCATCGTATGCAGTCGAACGAATGACTGCACGGTATACAACGTGTATAGTCTTCCGTCTAGCCTTTAATATTCCCAAGTCACTTGGGGTCGGCTTTTCTAGTCCAAGCGGATTTGACTGGATATCAGTTTTTACACGGAGCGGCTGCCACCTGACCTCCGCAACCCGAAGGCTAGCGATACCCTAAGGCTAGACCAGTGTTAGGATATTATAGGGCACTGACTTCCCAATAACGACTGCCATAGATGTTCATGGCAGCCGGGACCGACGGCTTAACGTGCTCTCCGAGTCACGGAGCAGGCAATAATTGTCAATCAATACGCACATAATTTCGAAAAGTCATATAACTTCAGAAAGTCAGATGTGCGCGACATGGGTTCGAACCCGAGACCCTCTGCATTGCAGTCTGTTCGTCTCCCCACTGAGCTATCGCTGCTGTTCCCGTGTATAGTATAGGTACAAAAACCAATACTTTTAACTTAAAGCTGTTGAAATAGATGGCACATTTTTTGCTAACCTCTTTCATGTAAATATGGTAGATCGTCGTTTTAATATTTATGAGCGGATCCTGGCGGCGACGTCTAGTCCTTGAGAGAGTCCTCAGCGGATGCATATTAGACGAGAGTCTGCATTAATTAGTCATTTACTTACTTTGTTATGTATTACACGTACTATGTGGCTATTAACGATTCTATTATATTTCCGAAGGGGTAGGCAGTTGGTACTTAAAGTCAAAGTCAATAAAACGCGGATCGCCATTACCGTTGTGTTTTTATTAAAATTCCTCTTTCGTTCTATAATAGATATAGTACCTGTGTATTGGGGTACATTATAGACATTATAACAACGGACACAAAGATTGCTCACACTCGGAATAATAACTATTTGTGCTCCACAAATAGTTATGCCGAGACAGTTCACTTAACTAAGTGACAGTAGCCAAGTCCACTTTTGATGACTCAATGGCGTAGTGGTTAGTGTAACCGACTGCCACGCCTGAGGGCGCGGTTTCGATTCCCGCACAAGTCAAACATTTGTGTGCATGAACATAGATGTTTGTCTTGGTCTGGGTGTTTCTATGTATAATATGTACATATGTATTTACAAAAAAAAAGGTATAATAAGTATGTTTATCCATTGTCTAGTACCCATAGTACAAGCTCTGCTTAGTTTGGGCTAGATGGTGTTGTGTGTGTATGTGATAGAATATCGATAGAATACTTAATCAATACCCATTCGTGCAATCTTTTTCATAGAAGACTTTAAGAATGGCGTAGTGATTGCTCAAGTCAGAATACAATCAATTAGCTCTCCCCTGTTCGGTAGTCTCATTCATATAATTATGAGTTTAAGTTTTAACTATTTAAAAGTAACTGCCGCATAAATCGCAGGGAACTTTACATACCTTTATTGGACACAAAGAGCACATAGACTCAGAACAATTATGTAATGACACAATTATTTATTGGAGTTGATCCTTCGGTCGGCGGAGTGCACAAAACATATACCTTAGTTCTCTGTTCTACGCCGCAGTAACAGTAGCGAAGACCTCTTAAACCATATAACTACGTAAAGGTAACCAGTAATGCTCATTTCCTTTATTACATTTACCATTTTCTTTTTATTTTACCATTTTATAAAGTACTTTATTATTACTATTAGTAAATGTTCCAAAGTTATATAATTTCTTGTAAGAGGAAGGCACCGTTGACTGTCACACAGTTTATACTAGCACAGACATCGCCGTTAACCCTATTATGTGTCAATATTTTGTATGACATTTTCATAGATTAAGATAGAAAAATATTGTACTCCTGTTTTTGTTTAATAAAGAATTATTATTACTATTATAATGAAATACAATATGTTTAGCGAACGCAATCTTAACCTTGTAGCAGAGGAGATTTTTGCTTGTACACTGAGTGATTTCTCAAGGATAACATTATATGTAGTAAATTTTAGAAAATAAGTTGTTTTATTAGGTTTGCTTCACTATTGCATTGTGCCTATAATAATAAATGTAAGTGATGATATCAATATATTAATACGTAAAGCAAAAACTTTCTACCCCTTTTTACGTTCTGAGTCTAGGTGCGTTTGTGTTTAGTACGAGTACCGGGAAAAGAGTTTATAAAAAAAAACAAGTTACTGGTTTTTCTTATCTTATTACACGAACTTCTACCTGTTGGCAAATATTTTTATTTATTTATTTATAGTAGCGGTCGCCTAGTGATCAAAATTCAACCAAAATTTATAAGCTTGCTACTTTGTTTTCCGTTTTCCTTTATTATATATAAATAAGGTATAGGTAACCATAGTTACAAAGAATTGTGCGACGTCAGACGAACAATACCGAAATACTACGAACGCGATTCGACTGCGTGTGTCAAATGCATGGTTGTGTGCCTGTAGTGTTTTTTCATTAATTTAATGTATTTCCAATGCATATTTTATAAAATTATTAGGATTGGCCACTCCTCCGTATAAAATTTAACTGTGTCAAATTTCATACTTTTCCGTCCGCGCAATTTTCATAAAAAGGGGTACAAAGTTTTTGCTTCACGTATAATATATAGATTCCGAGCATAACTATTTAAAAGTACTTCAAATGAAATACGCTATAGTTGGCAACAGGCAGAAAGTTCGAGCAATAACACAAGGAGAACTCTGTAAAGTATGTTTGTGGAGTTGAACCGTCCCTTAGGGGAAATATCAGGTTACAAGATCTCGTGACGTCAGAGGATCGCATTATAATATTGCGAACGTGGGCGAGGAATTGGTAATATTTTCGTTTCCTGGGAAAGTTATGATTACGTAATGATTTAAGGTAATAATATATTATATTTTAAAATAATATTGTTTAAGACTGCGTATTTTGTTAATATATAGGGTGGAAATCAAGAATATTATATACTAGCTTTGCACGCCATTTTGCTTGCGTACATTGACACAGGAGTAGTTAGGTTACGTAAATTTTTTATCCCTTGGGAACGGGAAATTTCATGAGTAACCAAGAAACTAACATTCGCATTTCCAAATGAAAATTTCAGTTTGTTTGATGATCATGAAATTTGGCATACATGTAATCAGGGGTACAGAAAAGAACATAGATGGCCTTTCATCCGGATTAACTACTGTTCCCGAGGGATAAAAAACTTACATAACCTACATACATATATGCGAGCGAAGCCGCCGGCAAAATCTAGTAGGAAATTAAACGAGATGAATGTAAAAACCCAGGATTCAACCTCTTGGTCTTCAAGTGACATTTGCTTTTTTTACTTCAGCTTTTTGTAATGTCCAACTGTTGGGTAAAAGCCTCTGCCTTGGACTTCCAAATCGCTCTGTTGGTGGATATCTTCTGACCTTATGACCTTGTGACGCCTACATCTTGGAGTCTTTTGACCCATAGGGCCCATATTCAAACTCGACCGAGGGATGACCCCAAGCTGTCTGTACACCAAGTTGCAAGTCAATCGGTCCAGTGGGTACGGAGCTATGCGTGTCACTAAAGTAGTGTTTTTTAGATTTTTGATGTAAATTGCCATGGAATAGACACTAAGGTGTAATATATAATATCATCAGTAGACATACATATTATCGAAGCATAGAAAGTAAATAAGTTGACCTGTTTCTCCAACGAGGTAGGCAGAGGATTGTGACACCCATATATATCCGAGTATGTTTTAGGTCCGAGAGCTTCTTACCGTTTATCGGGCAAAATTCTAGGTTCCGTTCTGGTAATGAGAATTCGACCCACACTGCCCGCCACTGAGACAGTTTCAGTAGTACGAGTAAGCTTATAAAATATGCTGATGTATTTAGGTACGTTAGAGTAATAATATTAGTCCTGTATATAAACTGCTTTACTGCTGGACACGGGCCTCGTCTCAGTGTGAGAAGGGTTTTTTTAATGTTCTCAAAGATATCGGAACCCACCAAGGTTCTGTTATCTTTGAGAACATTAAAAAAACTCTCACACATGCAGGTTTGCCAACGACGTTTTGCTTCATAGTTAAAGCGAGCGATAATTAAATACGCACATAACTTCGACAAGTCAGAGGTAAGTCATTATTAATTACATGGTCCATGTATGTTAAGTTGAATTGATATTGATATAGATAAATGCGTATCTATAATTCATACCTCCATATTTCTTTCTGTTTTATTGAATTTGCTTAGTAAATTGCGTTGCAAATTACTACTTTTCTTTATTCTGAAAAATTATTTATTCTGAATAACTTGTAACTATTTTCAAAAGTATTTATATTACACTAAATGTGCCCACGGTTTCACCCGCGTTTATGGTTACTGCGCCGCCCCCTTATTATATAGCCTATAACCTTCGTCGATAAATAAGTTATCTAACAATAAAATAATTTTTCAATTCGAACCAGTAGTTCCTGG
The DNA here is from genome assembly GCA_963675205.1 of Catocala nupta. Classification (NCBI taxonomy): domain Eukaryota; kingdom Metazoa; phylum Arthropoda; class Insecta; order Lepidoptera; family Erebidae; genus Catocala; species Catocala nupta. The sequence continues at coordinate 5,246,380 of OY776079.1, read as the reverse complement.
GATTAGCGCGTTCAAGCAAACAAACAAACAAACTCTTCAGCTTTATAATATTAGTATAGATTTTCTCCGACGCTTCAGTTGCTTTTTAATAACTATGGTCACGGGAGTCTAAGATGGTAGTCGTTTCATTGTCTTGAATTATAGTTATTTTAAAGTGATTAAAAATAATGTACTTTCCGTTTTTCCTATTTACGCAGAATTACATCAAAGTATTTTAAAGGCTTGCTGTGTTTGATTCTTCTTGGGTTTTTTGTTGTACTTGTATTTTTGTTAATACTTTAATGCTAATGTTAGGAGTTGGTTATAGAGCAGCGATAGCTCAGTGGGGAGACCAACAGACTGCAATGCAGAGGGTCTCGGGTTCGAACCCACGTCACGCACCTCCGACTTTCGGAAGTTATATGACTTTCTGAAATTATGTGCGTATTGATTGACAATCATCGCCTGCTCCGTGCATCGGAGAGCACGTTAAGCCGTCGGTCCCGGCTGCCATGAACATCTATGGCAGTGGTTATTAGGGAAGTCGACACAAAAGATACCACTAGGTCGAAGTGTCGCCGGTCTGTACTGAATGGGGGCCAGTCAGTACAGACCGGCACACAAGATAAGATAAGATAGGAGTTGATTTATGTCGGTAGTGCAATAGTTGGGGTCGAAAGCTACCCATCTCACTAGTAACGTAAATATATGCCTTTGCATGTGATATGGTATTACTGCGCTTTTATTTGTGTGCAATCATGAGATCACAAGTTTGATTTTGTTGAGGTCAGGTTAAGTTAAACACGCATACCGTGAATTCAGTACCATCACGGAATCTGACGTCAGCAAATTCGCTAATTAACTATATACGACCTAAAACATAGCTGGCTAAATATAGGTATAATTCACTTCTATCAACTCATTACTACATTCCTAAGCGTTTAAGAACAAAGATGCGGTATCACAATTAGTACGATTCGGTTCCTCAAACACGGGTGCCAACCTCCACTAAGAGAATAATGCATTAAGCAATAGGTACGCGACGTTACACCGCAATACTGCGAAGTAGGAATTTAATACCTCCACTTATAAACCATTGTGTGAAATTCTACCAGCTAACGGTTTTACACTTTGTGTTGCGTCGAATGTAATGTGATATAAAGAGCTTACGCCTCCCCGAAGGGGTAAAAGCCGTATACACAATATTCGCATATTATGGTTTTATTTTGTATTAGATTTTATAAGCGGCAGCGCTCGCTTTAATGTACACTTAATAAATAATTTGTAAAATAATTTGATAACATGTTTAGATTTATTTATATGTTTAGAAAAGACAACTGCTGCACTAGAAATATATCACACTAAATTATTCCCGCGGCTTCACTTGCGTAAATGTAGGTCTTATGTCCTTTTCTGTAGGTACGGTCAGGTGCAAAAGTCGAGCTGCAATTTTAAAAAGCAATTGAATCAGAACAAGTTGTAATTACAACCTTTTTACCCTCCGACGCAAAAACGACGGGTTGTTATAAGTTTGAGTTCAAGATGGCCGCCGTCACAAAATGGCGGGTTACATATTTTTTCACAACTTCCTCAATATGGGTATTAAATGAAAGGGCTTGACTAGAAGAATACTATACACTATGATGAATTTCAAATCCACGATGACCGCTACCACAAAATGGCGAATAACATTTTTATTTTCACAGCTCCCTCAATATGGGTTTCAAATGAGTTTTGTGTCGGAGGTTTTTTAATTTTTTTATTTATGTATTGTTTCTTCATTTCTCGTAAAATTAATGTTGAGGTGAATGATTATTTTTGAGGTTAATGATATTTCTGTGGTGTTTGATGATGCGTGGTAGAGGTTAATGATTTAGATGTATTGAGGTATTTCTGAAAGAATTAATCAATAAAATCATTGCACACATACACATGAACGCGCCTCACTTATATTGTCGCCTGTTCTAATTATGATTGTGAGTATTAATGTCAATTATTGTAGTAAGTGATGTTTTAGCTACGCTGGTCACAGTGCGATCTAAAATGTAACGCTTGTTGGTTCGATCCACAGGAAGTGATAATCTTTTTATATTTTTTCTTAAATTAGATATTATATCGATGACTTGTTACTTTACTATAAGACTTATTTAAGCCACAGTTATTCAAAAGATGAGAGTGGATTTAAAAGTATAATCATTTCTCACTTGAATAGAATTATGTGATGTTGTTGGTTGGTGATCTTTGTTACGAGCGTTTGTGTCATTATTATTGCAATCATTTCTTTAATATTTTGATTGAAAGTCTACATTTAAAATGCAAAATAATATAAATATTGCAGAGCAAATATATGGCATTATTATTGGCCTTAATTTAATATATCTTAAATTGCCGACGAAACTGGACTAAACTCTAAGAGTAAGTTATTTTTTAAATATTATGATATGGTATTGTGATTTACGATTTCGCTGTTAAAGAATCGCTATCTACGATTATGTCATAAGATTTTTGGTTTTATTTCAAAGAAATAGTGTAAGTCGTTGGGTGAAACGATTTGAATAAGAAGGGAGATTAAGAAGTCGGGCGGGAAGTGGAAGACCGCTTATTATTAACCAAACTCAGCGAAGATGAATGGTGAATGCTTATGAATCAAAGGGTATCTACCGACGAGACCGTTGCAAACTATGTGTGCTAATATTGTGACCTCCATGCATAGACGTCTCTTGAGCTGTATTAAGAACAATAGAGGTCACATTAAATATTAAACAAAGTTGATTCAAATAGGGGACGCGCTGGTTGACGATGTTAGAATTGAGGTTAAGTTTCAATCCTCTTTTCTTTGTGAAAAAGAATAATTAAGCTACAACCTCAATTGTCATTATAATTGTAAAATATTATTTGTAAGTAAAATGAATCTAAATAGTAAAGACTAAATATTCCTTTTTTATTATACAGTATTGAAACATTTACGAAAAATTGAATAAATGTTCATTTTCGGTAATCATATTTTGACATTGTTTTTTTATAATTAAATATTATTGTTATAAATTGAATAAAATTTTGTTTTCCTTAATTATAATTTGCATTATTTATTAAAATAAAAACAAGATGTGATATTTTAGTAGTTTTTTTTATTTTGCTCGTCAAAATGACCTCACTCCGCCTGATGGTAAGCAGTTGTGTGGTCTAAGAGCAGTGGTCTCCACATCGTCCTCATAGCAGCCGAGGCGGTGTTGAGGTCTCTACTTTGACGGCCTGAGAAGGTGCTTTTTCACGCCCCGCTCAAAGGACCCAGGATTGAAGGAAGAAGGAAACACGTGCCTTGGCAGAGAGTTCCATGCCTTGATTGGTCGGCAGAGGTATGAGGACTCAAACTTATTGGTACGCACTCTAGTCGACTCCACCGTGTAAGGATGGCGTCTGAGCACAGCACGCGTTGTTCTGAATAGGAAAGAGGAAGGCGGGATAAGATGGAATAACTCTTCAGAGCACTCCCCGTGGTATACTCTGTAGAAACATGCCAAAGAGGCAATGCCCCTACGGAGTTGCAGAGGTTCCAGTGAACTCTTGACCCCTGGATCTCCGATGATACGGACAGCCCGCCGTTATAACCTGTCAAGAGCGTCTAGCAAGTACTGAGTGGAGCCATCCCAAAGATGAGAACAGTACTCCACGCAAGGGTGCACTTGTGCCTTATACAATAGGCACAGCTGCCCAGGCGCAAAGAACTGCCTCACCCTGTTCAGAACTCCGAGTTTTCGCGAAGCTTGCTTTATGAGGCTCTTGATGTAGGTTTTGGGATTAAGGGAAAGGCAAAGATCCATTCCTAAGATGGAGAGGCTGTTATGTATCACCAGTGGAGTGTTCTTCTGAGAAGGGAGTGGAAGAAACTATTTCTGATAAATAATAATAATTATAATGATGATTTAAAGCTGTTTGCCCGCACTGATTCACATTTGATAGACTTACTAAGAGTAACTGATTGCTTTAGTAAATCTATCAACATGGAGTTTGGTGTGGATAAATGTGCAGTCATGCATGTAAAGGAAGGAAGGATGGTGGAATCTGAGAGCATTGAACTTTCAGATTCCATTAACCTAAGATCGCTTCTCATTACTGATACCTACAAATACTTGGGTATGTCACAAGCCTTAGGTATAAATGAAGCGGACATGAAACAATCGTTGAAGGAGCGCTTTTTTGGTCGCCTGAGAAAAATACTTAACAGTCTTTTGTCAGGCGGCAACAAGGTACGCGCTTTTAACGGTTGGGTCATGCCGCTTCTTTTATACTCCTTTGGCATACTTAAGTGGACTCAGACTGAGTTAGATGCCCGGACAGGAAGGTCCGTACACTGTTGACGGCATACCGAATGCATCATCCTCGTTCGTCTGTGATGAGGTTGTACATCCCGCGGAAATGTGGGGGTCGAGGTTTTCTAAATGCCAAAACCCTCCATAATCGTGAGGTGTGCAACCTTAGAGAATATTTCCTTCAAGCGAACGTGGATATGCATCGTGATGTTATCGCAGTGGATAACGGACTCACCCCGCTTAATCTGGCTAAAGAGAACTGGCGCATCCCTATAGTACTAAGCATTGACGACCGCAAGAGTGTATGGCAGAGCAAGGAGCTTCACGGTAGGTTCTACAAGGCCCTATGTGGACCTGATGTAGACGTTCTCGCCTCCGTGAACTGGCTACGCTTTGGTGACCTCTTTGGGGAAACCGAAGGGTTTGTCTCTGCAATTATGGACGAAGTTATCAAGACGAATAACTACCGGAAATATATCCTGAGAGATGGTACGATTGACATATGTCGGGCGTGCCACCAACCCGGTGAATCCCTCAGGCATATAGTTTCCGGTTGTTCTCGTCTTGCTAACGGCGAGTACTTGCTCAGACATAACCAAGTAGCCAGAATTATCCATCAGCAACTTGCTCTGAAGTACAAACTTGTAGAGGTCGAGGTGCCTTACTACAGGTATGTAGCGGCACCAGTTCTCGAAAAGGACCATATCACACTGTATTGGGATCGATCTATTATCACAGACAGGACTGTTGTTGCCAACAAGCTTGATATTGTGGTAATAGATCGATCAGAGCGCCGTGCAATGATTGTCGATATTACCATCCCTCATGATGGCAACCTCGTGAAAGCTGAGAAGGAAAAAGAACTAAAATACCTAACTTTTGCACGACCCAAGAAGCAAAGCCGAGACCCCATGCTTATGTAACATCAGACGCATAGTAAGCTTGCTAGCCACAAATAATTCTATCCGTCTTACGCAACATGAAAATCAGATTACACCAATAAATATCTCAGAATTTATTCTATGAGAAAATTAAAGCAAATTGTATTAAAATAATAAGACTCACAAAGACTCAATCAAGTTACGGGATGTAATAAATCACTGCAGCGAACTCGAGAATTTGCCACCCGATAATCTTGTTGGGAATCTTACCTTTCAAAGCAACCCCGAATATGGCTTCCTGAATGGCTCACTGAGTTTTCAAATTGCAATCTAGCAGAGCTTCTAGTACTGACGGTGAAAATTCTGACTAGGAAACGTTTGAGTAGAATGTTATGTTTATATGGTACGAAAATACAGCGTTGGTAATTCTTATAGGACGTAGCATAATTGGGAAAATTTAATGTGTGCGAAAATTCTAAGATATTTGCAAGGGACCGCGTTTTTGAAATCTAAAGCAGTGAGATAAATACTTACTTTACTTTAGGTTCGGTTAGTAACAGTATTTTTCTGGATGAAATGTATGTCGTAATGAATATGTAATAATGAATTTACTGTATGTCGTATTCTGTACCCCTGACAGTGTATGCGAAATTTCATAATGATTGGTCGGGTAGTTAAAGCATGGAAGCATAACAAACAAATAAATCAAGTCACATACGCATTTATAATATTAGAAAGGATTTGCCGCATTGGGTTTCAAGCTCTGTATCGCGTAGGCCTTAACAAGATGCAATTAACGAATACAAATTACACCGCGCAGTGTTTCAGCCCACAATATAATGCAACAGTGAGGAGACCATAATACTAGCTCATTATCTCTAATCTCACAGGTTTTTGTCCCGTGCAAACCCGCAGTGTTCTGCGCGGATATGTTACGTATATTGCAGCAACCGTGTTAACAAACAACACCACTAAGATTCTCCCAAGTTCCACACGGAAACTTGTTTTATTTAAAAATACAACAAGTATTACGTAGCTGCAGCTAATTTTATAATACACCAAAGAGAATTTCGCGGCAAAGTAATTAACTATTCGCTATACGTACGAAACTAAATCAATAAACATTTGTACAAGTTTATAAATTGGTTAATGCAGAACACATTCGGGCGTTGAATTCAAAACCGTTTTACTCTCGGACCCGGACAAGTTTATTCAAGTTCTAGGTTTCTTAAAACCTGGTTTATTTGTGTAGCATCCGTATAAAACCACATTTCCCGTGGGCACCCCGCGGTTGGATGCTGCCTTGTTTAGACTAGTCGTTTTATTTGCAAGTTGCTCGACTGTTTTAAGAATTCGAGCGCGTCGGTTTGTTGTTGAATACTTCAGTTGTTGTGTATACTGTGTGCAGTAGATGGATTGTAGTATTATTATTCATGGATAGTATTAAAACTTTAAGATTACATTGTAATTACTTCTTCACGAAGAAAAACTTTGATAAATGTTTACTATGTTGAAAACGCCTATGTAAATCATAAACAATAATTAACATGCAAAGGTCACGTGACCTTAAGGTCAGAGGTCAAAGGTCATAGTCATTTCGGGGATATATCGACTATGCTGAGTCGAATGGCGTTGACCGCGAGCCTCTAGCTCTTACGGTTCTTGAGTTGAAAGTTGTATAACAGACAGTCGAACGGACAAAGCTGTTGTATAAGAGCTTTTCGAACTCTAAAAAAGACTATCCATTAAGAAGAAGTTGAATTTATGACCTTGATAAAACGTGTCGTCGCTTTGCTAAGCTGATAATATTTATTTTAAATATGTCTATATATTATTTTAATTGGTGTAATACCAATGCAACTTGAGCGGAAAACTTAGCGCATTTTACTACGCAAAGGTCAGAGTGTAAACAGAACCTGGGTGAGAATCGAGCCTAATATCCATCATAAAGAATCAGGTTTCTATTAAACATAAACAGAAAGAAAATATCTTGGTTTACATAGCTTATATCCCTAACTATTAAATCTAAATCAGTCAAGTATACTAGAACCATGTGAAGCAACGTTCGTCGCCCATGTATGCAAGTCTGAAATTCCGTATTCCTGTCTACACTTGCCTACGTCTGTGGTTATTTATGTATAAGATATCCCTGACGTATTTCCATTTAGTTTTCAATACCCAGTAAATATAGATTCGATTATTATTATCTATAGTCTACTTATTTATGCCTACTGCCTCTCGGTCCAGTGACGTAAGATCAGCAGTTACCGAAATGAATACGACATTTCGGTAATTGCTGATTGTCAGATTCTGGGCAATTTGTTTTGAGCATAGTTAAGTTTTATTAGGTTTATTTGCTGTTGGTAAATTTTCAGTATTGCATTTAAGCCCTTCAGCTTACGCATAATAGACCGATGGTGTAACACATTCTTGCCAACAAATACTCAATGTCTAACACGTGAGTGATAACAAAATGGGCATTGAGTACAACGATCTAATCGTATCCACAAAACCAATATGTCGGATATCGATCCAATACGACACCTTTTTTTTTAATCCTTAATATGACTAACATATCTATTGATTCGTATGCAAGCTTATACTACGATAAGCTTGCATGCGTAGTGAGATACTAGGGTCGACTGCCGTTTCAAACAAAGTACAGGGTGGGCCAGTGCTAAGTTTACTTTTGAAACTTATACAAAAAAAGACTGATAATACTTGATGTATTTATTTAACAAGTAACTTAATCTACTACTAATGCAATTTATTTTTTAAAAATGACATTGTCTAGATGTTCTCCATTTCGCCGCAAACACTCTTCCAAGCGGAATCGAAAAATTTCAAAAACGCGCCGACACGTTGCTTTGGATATGGCAGCCATTTCCGCTTGGATATTTTCTTTTAAATTTATTATTGTCTTTGGCTTATTGGAGTACACCTTGTCTTTTAAGAATCCCCACAAAAAGAAATCTGGTGGGGATAGGTCTGGGCTTCGTGGTGGCCACTCGATTATGCCTCTCTTCGAGATAACTTTATTAGGGAACATCTCCTTTACGACGTCCATGCTGGCGTTTGATGTGTGGCAGGTTGCGCCATCCTGCTGGAACCAAGTCTGGGAGTTGTATTCTTGCAGCCCACCAAGAGTTGGCCTTAAAAACTCTTACAGCATTGTGACATATCGGTCGGTATTAACTGTTACTCAGAGACCTTGAGAATTTTCAAAGAAATAAGGCCCAATGATGCCTTTAGCTGATATGGCCGCCCAAACCGTTACTTTCTAGCTGTGAAGTGGCTTTTGGTGCTTGCGCGAAGGCTGCTCAGCGCTCCAGTAACGGCAGTTTTGTTTATTGACGAAGCCGTTAAGGTGAAAGTGGGCTTCGTCCGAGAAAAGGATGTTTCCGAAATTTGAAAATCTCTCTAACATGGAAGTGCCAAATGACGCCCTTTTTATATGGTCATCATGGGTAAGTTCTTGAACCAACTGTATCTTATATGGGTGAAACTTCAAATCCAATTTCAAAATTCGCCTCAAACTGCTTCGTGAAATCCCCAAAGCCGCCGAACGTCGCCGCGTAGAGAGTTCTGGATTTTCTCGCACAGATTCATTAACCTTTTCAATCGCTTGCACCGTGCGTACAGTACGGGGTTGACCTTGACGTCTCATTGGTAGCGTTGAACCGGTTTTATCAAACCTTTTCAGCCATTGTTTGATTAACTGAGTACTAGGACACTGCCGGATACTACTTAAATTGAATTTCACTCGGAACATACGCCGCACAGTAATGTAAGATTTACCATTTTCGTAAAACGCTCGAACAGCGAACGCGCGATGCTCTCCCGTAAACGGACTCATGGTGACTAAAACTGCAAGAGACGCGTGACTCGATGACATACCCCGCTCCCCGCTAACCCTCGCGACCAACGATCTATTAGCCAATGAAAAGTGAACTTAGCACTGGACCACCCTGTATTATAGAGTTGTACTAAGGCACATACAGGTTTGAGGTTTAAGCCCCTCATTGTACTCAGATCACATAAAAAATGTCTACATTAAGTAGAGTAAGGTCACACATAAGATAGAGAACGATAGTGCACAATATTTCATAAGAATGAGAGCGATAATATTATTTATTGGCATTATGTCAGGTAACAACTAAGCGTCTTAAAAGGTGACCATATTTAAACGTACTAAGATGCATCTATGCTTACAATCTTTGCGTACAAATCGCACTATTAATAAAATAGCGACTAGGTAATTTGAACTCTAATTGTGTAAATATAAATTCTAATAATAAGTTTCCGTTAAATTATTGCAGCAGAGTAGACATTTGTTAAATCCAAAATACTCAGATAGGTCTTTATTTTAATAAGAGTGCGATATTTGAAAACTTTCAGCAGGTTCAATGGCACCTGTGTTTCGATGTTACGTACGAGATCGATCCGTTTAGCAATTTGCTCGGCAGCATTATGTTAAGCAGAGTGGTAGCTGCCAAGTGAGGCTCTAATTAATCCCGTATGTACACTCTAATGGGTCCTGCGAGAGCAAAGTATTGGTGTATGTGTTTAAAGTGCACTAGGAGGTCGTCTTTTTTTTTAAATTGACAGTTCGGTATCGATTGCTGTACTAAGGGATTGCTAGGTTGATGTGTATGATAATGTACGTGCTAACATAAATTGGTTGCGTTATATATTTTTAGGAAGGTCAGAAGAGACGTAAGCTATTGTGTTCGTATTGATCTTAAGTTACGCTTAATTTATGCTTTTACGTAGGAGATGGCAGATGATATCAGAATTGATAGATTTTATGATTTGAAGGTTATATCCCAAAAGGTTATAATGATTTAATCATTTTAAAACCTGGTACTAATTTATAACAAACTAAAAAAATTTTCTTCTATATCTGAATGCACTTTGTTTTAGTTAATTATATGTTAGTTAAATAAGACACAAGGCATCACTTATGCACGAGTTGTCTTTTAAGAAAAACGATTTTCATATAATTCGACTTGTTACTAAATTCCTATGATTCATCAGTTGGTTGTAAATAAATCAATTCATTTTCATATTATACAGTGCAATGTCATAAACTGTCCATTCAAATCTTTTTATTTGTTTCATATTAACGCCACGACTACTCCACGACCTAAATGAATATTCCCACGAAACAATAATCTTCAACAAGTATCGCAAATGCACAGCCTCTTGCAATTCTCGACATCGCACTCAACAAAATTACTCGACGCTCAAAAACTTTTTGTAACCCGAAGCAACACAGTTGAAATAACAAAATCTGAAAAATAATTCGGAAACGAAGAATCCATTTGAACAGATGGAAAATTTTCTTTCCCCCATCGTTCGATAAAACAAATAAAAGACAAGTTGGAGTGAGAAAAAAGAATTTCCGGATGATAGTGTCTGATCTTTGCTATTCGATTTCCAAGTTGACGGGACTCTGTGTGAATTCAGATCGTTGCGGATTGTAATCAAATCGATTATAACTTGATAGAGAGCCAAGGCTTTATATTGGAGAGGAATTAGTTTTGCGGTTAATTTTCTTTGTCTAAGACTCTTCTCAGGAAATGGTTCGGATTAACGAAGTGGATTTAATATCTTGTGGACTTTACAACAATAAGTAGGGTAATTCACCCTAACTGTTGTTTCACCGAATAGGAAGTTTACTTGGTTGAAAATTATTATATAGTAATAATTACTTCGTAGTTCAATTAATATAATATTTTATATTAATTGAACTTAAGTTCAAGACTTACTATATAATATTAATTATTATATAATACTAGTTGTATATAATATAAGTTAGAGATCCTAACTGATATTGTAAATGCGAATATCAGTTTGTTTCTTGTTACGCTTTCACGCCCTACTACTCGAGCGATCATTATGAAATTTCACATACACATTGTCAGTGTTACGGACATAGAGTAGATTTTCCCATAAAAGAGTACTGATCCCAAGTGAAGCAACAGGCAAAAGCTAGCTAATACTAACATAAAACTTGCTTAAGCTGACTCCTGTTCTTCTAGTAGGTTACGAGGACTACTGATTTCTATACCTAGGATTCCCGCATATTATTACATCTTTCCTTAGGTACCCTTATCGGCCTAGCACAGTTAGTTAGTTAGTTGGACGTGTGTTATCCGCACTGAGCCCCACCATTGGGCCATTGTGCGTAAATAACCGACGCGAGAAATTGTTCGGTTACTCATACCACCTCAGCTCCGTCCAGAAAGATAATAGGGGACCGTTGTTGCACAGTACCTCCTGCATTGTTTATGGACTGTTTAGAAGTTTCACCCATTGGTTGCTCATGCTTTTACAATGTAGAAGCACGTGAGCCGGTGGCTGCTCGGTCTCCATGCAGTCTCTACGTAAGGAACTAGTGATGCCGATGTTGAATAGTTGTTTGTTGAGTGAGCATTGCTCTGTTATTATACCCACTAGGTGGTGTAGGTTTTTCTTGTGGTACGTAGGAGTTTGCGTGACAGATGTTTGTCTAAGGATGAGCTTAGCATGTTCTTATCCAGGCCTTGTTTCAGAAAGGTATACGATCTGATCGGCGAAAGTTCGCTTAACGTAGGAGCATGTTTCTTTAACGAGTTTTATAATGAGAGGCAATAGATTGACGTATCGCCATGTTTATAAAGGTAACTCAAGAGAACTAAATTAATGGGGGCTTGCGTTTTTGTGCTCACCAGTCCGCGGTAGCAAATAAGATCTTGTCAATCATATCACAGTTGCAATCAAAAGCCGTATTTGGTGGTAATCATAGTTGGTTTCTATAGTTACTGTTGAAGTAACTATAGTGTATGAGGTCTAGAGATCTTACTATTCACTTGCATCTTTAACGGGTAATTCAAGCGCGTTAGCCCTCATTGCTATTGTTTTGTATTGCGAGCAGAAGATATTACGATATTTTCATTGATATATGTATTTGTTACCTACTGTTGTACATCTCAAGGAGTATTTAACAGGTGATAAAGTTTTGCCGAATTATTATCAAATCTGACACCTTATTTGACGACACAAATATTTACGTATACTTCAGTGATATTTATAATGTCTTGTCTTTGTCAGATAATATGTCGCGTTACACACCAAACGTTAAGAATCATGAGGCGTTCAAAGTTTATTAATAGTTCGCTTAGTATATAGTGGCTTATCTATGAGTTCTATAGCAAATTATCTTTATTCAATAAATCTAAGGTTTGCATAATGGTAAGCGGGCGTCGTAGCCTATGATCTGGTAATACCAAGGTATAACTCGCGCGTTGACGGCAATGAATAGAAGAGGTGTATGTATATATGTATGTCAGCCTCCATAGCTCTTCCTTACCAAGTGAAACGCAGTATGTTAATACTCTTAGTTTTCTGTAAAGTACTTTGCCGAGTAAGGTGGCTCATTTGTCACCAAATTGACAACAGCAACTAAGAAAATCTTTTAAGTGGAAAAACATTTGCTATTCGTGGTGAATTCCACAAAAACGTTATTGATTCCCTACAGGAGTATTCTAAATATCTATCAGTGTAACAAATTTCATCCAATCCCGTTTAGCAATTTACGCGTAATTAAATAACAAAAATGCAAACATCTCCACAAACTTTCACATTTATAATGTAAGTCAAGATAAATCGTTTTCCCATAGCTTCTAAATTGGTCCACATTAACCTATTTTCCGTAATCCAATCATCTTACTCTTGAAGACGGATTACAAAAACGTGTAAACGTATTGCCGAAGCCGCCACCGTGGCGGCCATGTCGTAAAAAGTTCGAACTATGTGTCTCTATTCAACATGTCGGTAACATTTTGACAGTTCAGCTTGTACCAAGAAATAGATGTTGATAGATACTTTTGCATAGTAGGTTTTCTTCGAAAGGGCTACATGAATAGCCTAATGAGCCTTCGGAAATACGAGAATTGCTTTAGCTCAGCTCATTACGTAATGAGCAGACCGGTCACGCTTCGTGTGACTGCTAAAGTCAGTACCACTCACTAGAGGTAAAGCTTATACATGTCCTAACTAATATATGTAAATGTGAATGTAAGTTAGTTTGGTTTGTTAAGCTTTTGCGTCTTAAATTCTTGACCGATCATGAAATTTCGTATACACGTTGCCAGGGGAACAGAAAAGGACATATGGTACCTTTCATCAAGGAAAAGTACTGTTACTAACCCAACCCAAGCTATATTTATGCGAGCGATGCCGGGGGCAGAATCTAGTCTTCTATATTAGGGTTTTGACCATGTGTTGCAAGGAACTTTACAAAAATACAATTAACAGACGTAATGTACACCCCGATTCAAAACAATTATTTGTAGATTATTCAAATAACTGTCTGGTATTGAGATCCACAACACTCTCTAAGTCGTCCAGTAGACATATGTTCTAAAAAAAGATCTACTATAAAGACTAGCAACTTCCTAACTAATATCCAAATGCGAAAGTTCACGTCACGAAAATATAGCCAACCATTTTAATATCACATATTTCCACGAAAAATTATAATATGAAATGTAATCCAGCTTAAAAATATCCTTAGATTTGGGTACATCTATCTTTGAAGGTCCATACAATGGTCTTTTATACGATATTCGGAACTGTGACCCGACGTCATTAGAGCAGGCGCGCGCATCTACAAAAAGTTTTCCTTCAAAACACAGAGGTATGAGTGGAGATTGCTGTGGTATAATTATTTTTGTCTATATTAAAAGTAGGCGTAAAGAATACCTGTCTAATATCTTTAGATCGCACATTGGTGCAAATGTAGTAAAAATGATTGCCGCAGGTCTTGGGTTCGATTTCCAATTCGGAGAAATTTGGGGCTTTTCTGTAGTATAATTCTCAGTACTGTGTTTAACTGTGTCCAGTAAATGTCGATAGGCTTGCCCGCAATTACGTGGGATCTTAAAGAATACCTTGCTGAATGCGGATGTGTAATTCCCTTTGACCTACTCCTTTGGGAATGGAGCAATGAGACTTTTTATGTGTATGTGGGAAAATATCAAAAACATATAAATTTATATATTTCTTTCTTCTCTATTCATGGCTCTGTTACTCTGTTACCTTTAAGGTGGATTTACCTTGAACTTCCTTATACCCATAAAAAGCAGTTCTTTTTTATGGCATAAAAATATTCTCAGCTCTTGTTATCTAAACTCGACTCCACAGCAGCCCCAGCGAGCGAAACAAACGCTTTCATTTCAGCAGGTTTTCGTCCGCTGTCGAAACTTATTTGCATAAGTAAAACTGGGAAATGGAGCGAGAAATGCATGCAATCCAAGTGATTCTGGTTGGACGGTGCTAATCCCTCGTAATACCGTTAATAATGTACTATACTGTGAACCGATTTTGTGAATTGGATTTGTTCAGGCATTTTTGCTATTGATTATTTTGTTTTGGTCTGCAGTTTTGTTCTATCGAATTTCGATACTAGCACTTTTTATGTTATGTGGTTCTAGAGAGCTGTAATATAGAGAATATATCATTCTCCGTATAATCTAGTTTTAAAAATAGTATTTTATAATAGGCTACCATTAGTTGGATTGCGTTTTTTAAACGTTACGGTTGTCTTAGTGTCAGTGCTTTCATCAAAACTATTGTGAACGCTGTCCTGTCTGGTTCTCCAATAGTATAGAGATGTAGAATTTAAGTAACAGGTATATCACTACCTACATCATGGTAGATAAAATGTTACTCTAAGATGATGTTACGTTTACCAGTTCCTCTTCTTCTTTTCGTGTGGTTAGTGGCCGACCTGTTGTAAAGAGTTGTTCAAGCCGCCTGTAGGCCTCTGACATGGCTTAACGACTGCTGTCAATTTGGCAATAAACGGGACCGACTTTTAACGTGCCCTCCAAAGCACGGAGACGCTCAGATGAAATACCACTAAGCGATCACCCATCTATAGACTGACCGTACCCAACGTTGTTTAACCTCGCTAATCGTTTACCGGCCAGTGAGTGCAACTGGCTATGAGCGTCTCAGTACCAATTCTTAAAACTCGTGAACGTTACATCATATTTAATATAAATATACATTCTGTCCAGAAAATACCGGGAGGAAATGATGAACATTAAAATAACCTGGTTATAGAGATTTTCAAAATTCTTTTTCTTGCTTAGTTGGCACAATTATTCGCTATACTTACGCAGACTTGGAGCACTATTTGACGTCTAGTATCTTGACAGTGCCCCATTTTTTGTCCTATACCAGAATTGAAACTGTGTCAAGCGGTCAATACTTAAAAAACCGACGAAGTTCCGTAAGTAAAACATAAATAAGGCTTCAAACAACGCTATGTACCGTACATTGTACCGTAAGCCTCTTTGCTGAGCAAAGTTTTTCAATTAAAATGGTTTTACAGCGAACGGTCGACCGCACGACGTGTGATGCTGTGCACTTCTGTGACGTTACAACGTTGGAGATTTCAAATTGCGGTCGAGTTAGCAACAGTTCCTTAGACTTAGTTTTAAACATAGTTATAGACTGATCCCAGAGTTCGCAGACCTACGTTATTTTAGCACAGCTAAGATTTCTACAGTCAATCTATAGATACATATTATAATATATGCGAGTATGAGTTTCTTTGTAACGCTTTCACGCCTTAACTACTCCACCACTTATCATAAAATTGTGCATACACGTTGTCAGGGGTAAAGAAAATTACAGACCTTTCAACCGAAAAAAATAGGTACTCTTCCAGAGCGAGCGAAGCCGCGAGCAGAAGCTAGTGCGTAGTTAATAAAAAAATATGAGATTAGAGAATATGTTTTTATTAAAATTATAGGAGACAAAATTATTTTTAAATATATCATTTTTGTTTGTCCGTCTGTATGTGTGGACGCGCATCAGGCAATAATTTTTGACAAAATTATTTGCGGTTTTTACAATTGTGTTGCTAGAGGTCTTAAACTTAAAATCTGGTTCAAGTTTTATTTTAATACACCGGCTAGAAGGCGTAACAAATAGTTCGAGGGACGGAGAGAAGGACATGAGATATTTCTACCTCATTCTTAAAAAAGTCGGTTTTGGAGTCAATATGTTCCACTACTCATGAATAGATGTCATGATTGACTCATCTACTCGATAATGTATAATTTAGTTTAAGACCTGTTTTTTTTTTTGTAACCATTCTGTGTGAGAGTGAAATAAATAAACATTATTATTATTATGATTAAAATTTCACTTATTCGCAAAATCCTAGTGCGTAATTAATTATAGCAGTTCAAAGGAATTCCATACTTACATTTTCCATTCCTTTCCTTTCCTTTTATCCTATCCTTACTACCTTTTTTATAAACTGCGTACGTATCACGCTAGCCGTAAGCTTGTTGCTTTGCTCGTAGCGCAAAGGTCAAAAGTTTAATTACCCATATTTCTACTTTAGTCGTCAATGGTTGTAACTGACAGACAAAGTCGCACTTATGATTGTTATATAAATTTACAACTGTATACCCCGACACGCGGTACCGATATGCGGTAGACTAAAGGAGTCTGCCCATTACCCCGTCTCATACCATGACCGTGCTAGGAACGTGCCAGGCAAAAAAATATTCTTTGTAAGGAAATGTATAACACTATGCCCACTAGACCGTTCCGTCACCGACCAGCAGTTCCTATAGCAGGGCGTATCGTGTTGCTATTCGTGTCTGATACGTTCCTAGCACGGTTATGGTATGAGACAGTGTAGTGGGCAGACTCCTTTAGATGTAGATGTTACACCCATATCCTATCTTGTTTACAGACTCCTTGCTGCAACTGAGAATTTTTAGGAATAAAGCCTAGGATTTTTTTATCGGTAGTTAAATTGCATCGTTATCTAACTAATATTATAAATGGGAATGTGAGTTTGTTTGTTTGTTACGCTTTTACGCCTTAACTACTAGACCAATCATCATGAAATGTTGCATACAAATTTTTAGGAGAAAAGGATATAGGCTATCATCCAAAAAAGAAAACAATTTTACAGACTTAACCTACATTTACGCGAGCGAAGCCGCGGGAAAAATCTAGTAATATTATAAATGCGTAGTTTGTTTGTTTGTTAGGCTTTTACGCCTTAATTACTCGACTGATCATCATGAGATTTCGTATATAGGTAGTCAGGGGAACAGAGGACATATGTAGAGTACCTTTTGTCCAGAATAAATACTTTTAATATAATTTCAACTAACAAAAACCTAAGTTCAAAATCAAGACGGTAGAATCCGGCCTATTGCTGATTTTGCCGTAGCTAAGCTATAAAAAACTTATTCGGGCATAAAAAACAGTATAAATAAAATAAAAACTGTTCTGTTACTACACATAAGTGTCTTCGTGAAACATCGTCGTTGTTCGGCCTTCATCGCTCACCGTCCCGAACGCATTCCATTTTGAATTGAGAACGTCCGTGAATCGCCGTTTTTGTTGTCGCTCGGTTAAACAGGCATGTTGGCAGGCAAAGGGTTGATTGAAAAATTTTCGCGCGTCCTACGAAATATGGAGATTCTTAACCCTTCACATGTTTAAGATGGTGAGGGAATACGGCAACAAAATTCAAATAAAATTTTACAGTATTTTCTTTAGGTTTATAAAAATATTGATACGGGTATTTCTCATATTTGGATTTGCTTCTTTATGGCCTAAATGGGCGAGTCCTGTAGAAGGGTTATACTTCATATAAAAACAACTTTGGCTAGGGTATTTATGAACAAGAAAACTGGTACAAGCATTTCAAATCTAGTAATAATAATATTTTACCACATACACACAACACCATTTAGCCCATACTAAGCAGAGCTTGTACTATGGGTACTAGACAATGGATAAACAGTCAAGTTTTTTTTTTGTAAGCACATACATATTATACATAGAAACACCCAGACCAAGACAAACATCCATGTTCATGCACACAAATGTTTGACTTGTGCGGGATTCAAACCCGCGATCTTAGGCGTGGCAGTCGGTTACACTAACCACTACGCCACCGAGGCCGACTAACGGGTATAACTTAAACAAAATATAATGTTTAATTCTGTGCCTGAAATGGCTATTTAAAAAAAATATATGTCGTTGGTGCAGCGGTAATGTATGCGACTGCAGTGCATGAGTTCCTGAATTCGATTGCTAAATAGGACAAAGTGCAATTGTGTTAATCTGTTAAGATTTTCTCAGTGGCAGCATAGAGACAGCAACTATGTCTGGTAAACGATAATAGCTCCTATAATAAGGAAAATTCAAAATTAAAGTACATTCTATCAATTGGTGAGTACATATTTGAGCCGTTTGGTGTCGAAACGCTGGGGCCATGGGGTCCAAGTGCTAGGTCTGTTTATAGAGACCTAGCTAAGCGGCTCATCGACGCTTCGCGTGACCAGAGGGCTGGTATTTTCTTTGCACAAAGAATAAGTATTGCCATTCAACGTGGCAATGCTGCCAGTCTTCTGGGCACGTTGCCAATTGACGACGATGCGGAGTAATATTATGACGCTTTTTGATTTTGCAGTTTTATTTTTGTGTTTAGTTTATATTTTTCTTGTAAATAATTTGTGTATATATTATACTGATGTAATAAATTCTATCAATACTTACGAAATTATTTTTGATGTTTGATGTTAAAAAGACAACTTTTGCACTAGGAATAATTCCTGAGTCGCGGGTGATTTAACAAAAATTTAAACAACGGACACAAAGATTTAAACATTTAAACAACGGACACAAAGAACATCCAGACTCCGATCAACCTTTTGTGAATCACACAAAATTTTGTCCCGTGTGAGATTCGAATACAGAACACTCGAAGGAATGGTAGTAGCGAGGTGTCCACTTAAACCACTTACACTTACCGTGCAGTTTATAAAATGAAAGTACGTAAGATAATCCTCATGAAAGTATTTAGGTATGTGCATACCACGATCTTCGACCATAACTAAAACATTCTTTTACACGTTATTCAAATTATAAAACGTCCACAGATCCGTTTAAAACCGTCCATGTTTAAATTAGTTAAAAAACTTATAAGAAATAAAAAGACGTTCTTTCTCGCCGCAAGAATTTCAATATAATACCGCAACAGACTGTGCTATTTGAATAAAATCCCTTTCTGCCCGTAACGACAGTGTCTCGACTATTATGCGAAACTAGCTTGCTCCTTGGAATACTAGAAAATTACGTTTATTACACTATACATTGGAATTTATTAGATATTACTTGCATTACTGGTTTCTAGACAGTACACTGTGTTTTGCAAAGTGTGCTTATTTTTAACTGTTATTCGATTATGGTTGCAAATGCAAGTGGGATAACAAGATATTGAAAACGAGAGTGTCTGGGTATAAATGAGAAGTTTTGATAGGATATTGTAGCTGTATTGTAAATAGGTATTTGGAATTTAGGCATGTGTTAAGGCTAATATACAGGATGTCCGGTAATTAATGGATAACCTTAAAATGTCTTATAGTAAAACTGAAGGCCGTTCAGAAAAAATGAAAAATATAAATAATAAAAAAATAAAAAATATATATTAAAAAGTCCAAGCTATATTAGCATAGCATACTTTTGACTGTCTTTCTATAAGCATAATTAGTGTTTAATAATAAAACAACAAAAACCGATGGATTTCATTCATTTATGGTTGTAGTATACAAGAAAGTTATACATGGTAATTAAAAAAAAACACATATCTCAGGTAGTAGTTAGGATAGATTTTTTTTCATATATTTTTCTGAACGGCCATCAGTTCCACTATAAGTCATTTCCAGGTTATCCATTAATTACCGGACATCCTGTATATCGGTACGATTCACGGGGAGCTGATGATCTACCCGTGAATATAGCTGCTGAAAACCAACCGAAACGTCGGAAAAAGTGCAAACTTAAATATAATAGTTTTAATGATTGAAATAGCCTTAATAGTAATAAAGTTAACAAGACTACTGTAAAAGTTTCAAAATTATGTGATAAAAGTGATTTTAAAATAAATAAAGTATTTTAATTTCAATGTATGACATTCGCGTAGTGGGGAGACCAACAGACTGCGATGCAGAGGGTCTCGGGTTTGAACCTACGTCACGCACCTCTGACTTTCGGAAGTTGTATGACTTTTCGAAATGATGAATTGACTATTATCGCCTGCTCCGTGCCGGGAAGTCAGTGCCCTATAATATCCTGACACTGGTCTAGCCTTAGGGTATCGTTAGCCTTCGGATTGCGGAGGTCAGATGGCAGCCGCTCCATGTAAAAACTGATATCCAGTCAAATCCGGTTAGACCAGGAAAGCCGACCCCAAGTGACTTGGGAATAATAAAGGCTAGGGAGAAGAAGACATTCGCGTAAACGTACCTAATATTAATTTCTACCGCATGATTATACATGACATACCTTAAATTTGCTGTATTATTAAGTAATTATTATAATTACAAACTGTACTAATTAACAAAAAAAAATCTTATAAGTGCTTTTTTCTATACCTAGTATTCTTGTGTTTTCCTTTTGATTGATAATTTTTATTTATATTCATTCTATCTAACTTTAATGTATTTTTTATGTTTATTATGGAATTGCTGTATATAGTTATTATAAGACCAACAGTTAAGATATGTAAACGTAATCTTTTGCATTATAAACAAAATACTCTGCATGTTGTGTTCTCCTATAATTGAAGAAGCGTAAAGAGTTAAAACTATCGTAACTATTTAACTTGTATGCTGTATTTTTTGTTGGATATTCTAATTAATTAAATTAATTAATGGATTTTATTGCTTTTAAAAGAAAACGGTGGCCTACCCGATAGTAACCGATAACAGCCACTCATAGACATAGCTTGATTTACATCTTCTTTAAGTCAAAGTTAAGCAAAGTTTCAGGCAAAAAGTTGAGCCTTAGAAGAATTAATTATTGAATGAATATTAGAAGATGCATGCAAGGAACTTACGTCCAATTTTTTAGATCTTTTTAACACTAATATTATAAATTGGAAAGATTTGATTTTTTGTTTGTTTGTTTGTAAGGATTTAACTTAAAACTACGTGACCGATTTAAAAAATCTTTCATCATTAGAAAGCTATGTATATTACCACGGAGTAATATAGGCTATATTTTATTTTAAAAATTACTTTTACCAGCCTATTATTACTCGAGCTACAATCACAAGCTAGTAAGATATAATTTAAGAATTTTACAACACATATCAATATAAACTTTCTTTACAGGGCCACATTTTTAAATCGTCAGTTTGATTAAAGTATTTTTTTTTTACGTGGGGGATGCTTTGTCGCATAGCCTTCCGAGGGGGCGGGCGGAGGGGTTATGTCGGACTCACCGGGGTAAAATAAAGATGTTGAAAAGATAATGTACCTCCCGGAATACCGACTAAACCTACCACGGTGTTCCTCGACAAAACCGCTATCGACGGGGCCGTGCGAATCACTTTCGTATGCGGTCGTGACACCGCCGAGTGATTTAAGTATTTTCCAACTTATATCAATTTAAACATTATTTGCTCGCAATTTTCATTCTTCTAGCACTTACGTCGATTTTGTTCTTTATACAAAAACTAAAACTGTTTCCTTTTTTTATAAAAGACACGTGTCATTACACTTAAGAGGATAATTAATATTAATAACTTAACAAGCGTAGTCGGTTTACTTATTGCTGTGATAAAATTCGAGTGTGTCCTGAGTAAACAGATTCGTCTTAATATGCACAAAGGGAGTCTTAATTACGTCATTACGTATATATGAGCGAGCGATATATTTGTACTGTAGTGGTGTAACATTGTCGATAAAACGCAACGATTATTGTAGTAATATTAAAATTAAAATGTCATTTGATTTTACTGTAAAACATTCTTAATAGCAACTCTACGTTTTGATGTATAATTAGCAGCGATAGCTCAGTGGGGAGACCAACAGACTGCAATGCAGGTCTCGTGTTTGATCCCACGTCGCGCACTGACTTTTGGAAGTTATATGACTTTTCGAAATTATGTGCGTATTGATTGACAATTATCGCCTGCTCCGTGCCTTGGAGAGCACGTTAAGCCGTCGGTCCCGGCTGCCATGAACATCTATGGCAGTCATTATTGGGAAGTCAGTGCCCTATACTATCCTGATACTGGTCTAGCCTTAGGGTATCGGTAGGGAGTAGAGAGCGAGTGAGTCTTGTGTCTGCGCACATACTTGTGTACCTTAATGTTAAAGATTTTCACTGCAGTGTTGGCGCAATGATATTAATGGTCATTATTGGAGCGCCGACATGACGTTTCCAGACATAAATTTGTATTTGTTGCTACCAAGAAGCGCGGTTGGGCAGAAATGGTAAAATTAAAATCTTTACGCCATATACACGGTTTTAGATATGGTTCTAAATTTTGTTTTACTAACATATCTCTGATCGGGTATTAAAGGTGTATTACACGCACATTTTGTAAGCTATGGTTTTAGGTCCGACATTATAGGGAACCTATTGCGATTTACCAGCCGCCGTGACGCTACTGAACATTTTTAAATTAAATACCCTAGAGTCAAATTTGCAGCCACACAGGGTATTCGAATTTACTAAAAATGTACCCAACCGGTCGTCACAAATATTTGATGCTATTTTTATCAGATATTTTGCTGCGTTCGTGCAAAAGTATGTTATTGGAAACTAACGTCAGATAGATATTGTAGCCGATCTGTCCATAGTAATATTTTTATGATTGTGAGTGTATATATAGATATGTATATGTCTTAAGGAGGAAGCCACGTGAGTATTACAGCAACATTTCAGCCTCGATGGCGTAGTGGTTAGTGTAACCGACTGCCATGCCTGAGGTCGCGGGTTCGATTCCCGCACAAGACAAATATTTGTGTGCATGAACATGGATGTTTGTCTTGGTCTGGGTGTTTCTATGTATAATATGTATGTATTTACAAAAGAAAAGTATATATGTATGTTTATCCATTGTCTAGTACCCATAGTACAAGCTCTGCTTAGTTTGGGCTAGATAGTGTTGTGTGTATGTGGTAGAATATTATTATTATTCTCTTTATTTAAATATTTTCAATATATTTTTCATTTTTAAATATACATATATCTATAAAAATACATATCATTTAAAAATATAAAATATATGGTACCCCACCGGCATCGGGAACAGGGTCCAAGCTGCCAGTGGTTAGGATTCCAGAGATAGGAACCTCCTCACAATGCGTGCTGTATCTAAAAGCACTGCCTTCTGCATCAAACCCTTGATCCAAGCACCCAACGCGAGCCTCTTTAGATGATGATCGAGGCTCTTGGCTATTGGTGCCAATTCTGTTGTCACAAAATTCTCTTATCTTAGCTAAAAATCTCTAAAATTTATTTTAGTCCTGTCACTTTTAGCGATTTCAGAATACAAAATGTCGTTTGACAGGACTAAACTAAATTTTAGAGATTTTTAGCTAAGATAAGAGAATTTTGTGACAACAGAATTGGCACCATTAGACCATTGACAGATATGACTATCGGCACAATGATTGCCGAATCAACATCCCACATGACGACAACCTCGCGAGCCAAATCGAGATATTTAATTTGCTTATCTTTTTCAGCTTTCGCGAGATTGCCGTCATGCGGAATGGTGACATCGATAATCAATGCGCGGCGCTCTGATCGATCTATCACCACATTGTCAGGTTTGTTGGCCACAACAGTCCTGTCTGTGATGATAGTTCGATCCCAGTACAACGTGACATGACCATTTTCGAGAACTGATTCAGCTACATACCTGTAGTACGGCACTTCAACATCTACAAGTTTGTATTTCAGAGCAAGTTGCTGGTGAATAATCCTGGCTACTTGGTTATGTCTGTGCAAGTACTCGCCGTTAGCAAGACGAGAACAACCGGAAACTATATATGCCTGAGGGACTCACCAGGTAGGTGGCACGCCCGACAAATGTCAACCGTACCATCCCTCAAGATATATCTCCGGTAGTTATTCGTCTTGATAACTTCGTCCGCAATAGCACAGACAAACCCTTCGGTTTCCCCAAAGAGGTCACCGAAACGTAGCCAGTTCACGGAGGCTAACAGGTCTACATCAGCTCCATATAGAGCCTTGTAGAACCTACCGTGAAGCTCCTTGCTCTGCCATACATCCCTGCGATCGTTAGTGTTAAGTACTACAGGCTTGCGCCAGTTATCTTTAGCCAAACTGAGCGGGGTGAGTCCGGTGTCTACAGCAACTACATCCCGATGCATACCCACGTCTGCCTGAAGAAAGTATTCTCTGAGGTTGCATACCTCGCGGTTATGAAGGGCCTTGGCATTCATAACCGCATTATTATTATTATTATTATTATTTTGCCAGCTTTTTTTTTGTCCCACTTAATAGGGGCTTATTAGGTAATATACCTACCATTGCAACCTAATATAGAGATACGATAACTGCTTACCACTAAGCGGACAGTATGTTTGAATAATATTGCTCATAACACATTGAATTGTTTTATCGCAGTTTATTATTAAAAACTCTACTTTTATCTAATTTCTCTAGACCATGGCCATTGTAAAACACACTGCGTTAAAATCTGTATTAGAAGCGTATCTCGCTCTCAAACGTAAAAGTTTGGCGAGAGAATTCTTGTACTTAATCTAACATTGTATTGGAAATAAATAAATAAAAAAAAGCTTCACTACATTTAGACTTGGATGTTATAAATATAACAAATAGTACATCGTTAATCAAACATTATTTCATGGGGAAGGTGAGGTAAAGATCGACGTAAATATCGTAACTCCGATCGTGAGATCTGTCAGAGATTATTTATATGTTTGTCGTATCACGGGTACTTCTCTAACATCTATTGTTACATAGGTCCAACTTATCGTGGACCTCAGAGAATTTAAATCTAAAGCTGGGTTGAGCACGTACTCTACCTACCTACTGTCTATTTGACTCGCATTAATCCCACGAAACACATTCCAGTACAGAAAGTATTTAGAATCATACCCTGGATTACATTGAATGCAATCCAGGACATGATCCTTCTATTCATCAACTTCCAATCGGATCCGTCACGTAATTAAGTTCCAACATCCAAACATCTTCACAAACTTTGAGATAATATTAGTAGTTATCGAGCATAGTAACATCACTATGAACGAGCAACAATTTACATAACACACTAAATGGGAGCGACTTGGCCTGCCTGGGCTAAAACTTAGACGCGGCACGTGCATAGTTTACAACTGCTGTATCATTATACGAGTACACGTGTATTTTGGAGACACAAGCGATGTGTAACTCTACTCTGATATATGTAATAATTTTTTCGTGTACTTCATATCTAAACATCCATGTTAGCGGGGTCTCCTAACACTGGTAATATTTAAAATCAATCAATCAATGAAAATAAATTTATTCAAGTTAGGTTACAAGGTAACACTTATGAATGTTAAAGTTACACGGATTTTTTTTCTGTGAATTTACATTTACTGCCACGTTCACCAAAGCAAGGGTGTAGGGCTCATGAGAAAAACGGGCATGAAACTCATAGCCACTCTTTTTAAACTCCAAGTGTACTTAAAAGGAGTACCCTAACTATGTTTCGACGTACAAATATGGCGGACTAAAGTATGTTTAAGTGAATGCAATATTGTAGTAATTCAACATTATGAATTGTATATGTACAATGGGTTTGATATGTTTTTTTTTAAAGAAAAATCTAAATAAAATTAAATTTAAAAAAAAGAATGAATTTTTTTGATTAAAACAATATTATTATTGTCTTCTATTTACACGAATGTTATTTATTGAAATTAATCTCATTTATAAGGATTTTATCGCGTTGTTTATAATATAATACAGTGTTAAATAAACAACGCGATAAAATCCGTATAAATGAGTTCAAAATCAATAATTTACTAAGTAACTTTATTATGTCAGAATGCCACTTTTTATTTTACACGTACCTTATATGTAGGCTTTATGACTTCCTTGTATCATGTATAGTAAGGCTTGTCGGCCAATTGCAGTAGGTAGTGTGAGTGTGTGTACGAGGGATTCAGGTGACATGAGAGGGTACAATTTCTAGTTTGTGAGGTGCCGTCTGTGAATTCTTACATCTATGAGTACTGTGACGTTATTATATAAACTTTTGTATATACTAATACTATAAAGAGGAAAGTTTAGACTGTTTGTAAGGGTTTACCTCAGAAACTATTAAATCGATTTTCAAAATTTCTTTACCACTAGAATGCTTTATTATCAACGAGTAGAATAGATTTTGTTTTATTTAAAAAAGTACTGTTTCTAACATAACCTAGCCTAGTCTTACACAAGCGAAGCCACGAGCAAAAGCTAGTAAGTGATAATCATAATGTAATGTATAAAAATGGTTAAACTCACATTTTGTTATTTTGGTTCACCCAATATCGAACAATTATGTATGTATTTTGAGCGCGACGTTGTGCGACAACGGAGTCGCTTGTAGTGACAATCATGTACCGTAACCGGAACATAGTCTCACCTCTGTACAGTGTATATAATAAACTCTGTCCGATCCATTAAGGGCTTGTTTCTCTCTTAACAAACATGCCAAAAAAAAAAAAAAAATCTTTATCATCGTAAAACGTCTTCATAATATTTTAGAATACAGTATTGATCAGTATTTTACCCTTAAATTACTGAAATTTCGCACAGTCTACCAACACTCCACTAAACTTGACAAGGACGCGGAGCGTGGCATACTTTTGGCAGCATTTTTCTAAGACGTAGGTAGGTAGGCGCGGCGTAGCGCGGCGCGGCATCGGTGAACCTTTATGAACTTTAGTGATACCTAGGTATTATGATTAATAAGCTGTCGGTGTTGCCATTTGTAATCCATTATAATATTATTTTAAATAAATTAAATTTACTGGGGTAAATTTTTGATCGATTTTTATAAAAGGATGTCACTTACGTGGTCATAATAAGCTACTGTATAACGCCTTTAAGGATCGGACAGCGTTTATTATACATTCTGTATATCCAAAGGGCTACGTAGAGGTGCTTTTCACCAGCTATAAGATTAGTTCTCACGTAGTAAGAGGCTACTCCCATTTATATCTTTGACTGCACGGATGGCGCAGTGGCTTTATTGGTTGCCTCTACACTGCTTGTGCACTGAGTGTTGTGGGTTCGATCCCCACCCGGGACAAAACTTTGTGTGATCCACAAATGGTTGTTCCAAGTCTGGATGTTCTTTGTGTTAGTTGTTTGAATATTTGTAAAGCGCTAAAGCGGGAGGTGTATTTTATTAAGTTATCCTTTATTAAAAAGAAAACAGCGTATTACTACACTCTCTACACAATCTAAAGAATGCCCTACTAGAATTAATGCACAGCTCACATTAACTAACGCTGCGCCAGGTTTTCAGCAAATCCCCAGAACATTATTAGTATCGTCAAGCATCGCAGTGCATCCATGTTCCAATGAAGTGATTTATCGCTACTTTTATACTTCAGGCGATCCCATCAATCACTTTCGAGCCATTTGAAACGAAATAAATAACTCAGGGTTCGATCCCCAGCGTTTTAATGGTTATGACCGCGTATTTATTCACACAATAAAATGTTATGTCGATTGAATATTGATATATCAGTGGGGTTCTGTTTGTGACATAAGTAGGTAGTCCTGATTTTTGACGATTTATAAGAATTTTAATACTTTTCCTTCATATTCCCAATTTTGGGATTTGAGAATAGTCTTAATACTCAAAACGGGAAAAATCTAAAACAACTAAATTCAAAAGCGTCATAATATTGTCGTCAATTGGAAACGTGCCCAGAAGACTGGCAGCATTGCCATATTGAATGGCAATATTTATTCTTTACGCAAAAAAAAAAGCCAGCCTGCTGGTCACTTGGATCCCATGGCCATAACATTTCGAAACCAAACTAGAATAGGATAATTACACGGTTGGTCAAGTGGCATATTTGTGCACTTGTGTTTTCATATTTCGTTTTCATATGGGATCGTGACTGACTTCGGCTCTGAATTTTTTTCAGTAGGGTTTTTATATTAGGAAATTTTCAGCAGCTGCAAAAGGCACCCTCTATGGGAATAAACAACTGTTGGTGAAATAAGTGTAACATATAATACCTCTATAATTATGAATTTTCAAACAGGTAAACCTAATTACACTTCGCGGTAGTCGAACCGAGGACATTACAATCGGCACAAACTACTGGTAAAGTAAAGTAGCTGTGCTAACAATACAATAAATGAATACCACTGGTATCCATAGTAACGGCAGCTTCTTCTTAAAGCACCACTCTTTATAACTTTCTCGAAAATTGCATAAAGCCTCGCTTCCTGAAACTCTTTCAAAAAAGTGTTTTACTGGAAAAAAATACTACACGCTTTCAAATTAAATTAAAATTGGCAAGACTTGAAAAAATAATAATAAAACTTTGAGTTTTACTCGTTGGACGCACAAAGTTGGCGATAAATTCGTGCAAGATAGTTGGCTGGAGACATTAAAGCAAGCTGACTCTGAACCCAGCCAGCTTGCTAATGAGTATGTACATACCTCCGCAGTCAACTCACTCCGAAACCTCGTATAGTTCACTCGAAGTTTCGGGTCAGTGGCCTATTTGTGTTTTGTAAAAGAAACTGCTTCGATGGTTCGGCGGTGGTGAAAGCAAATATATGAGATTTTGAGTTCGAATTGGCAGGATAGAATATACTTTTGTATATAATTTATATCTCCTAATGATCAAGTCTATGAAAGTAAATAGTTCACAAAAAAAATGCCTTGATTGCGTAGCCATATTGAATACGCTTTGCGAGTTCAATTCGACGGTGATGTATAATATTATTGGATTTTCTATTAAAAAAATTTCAGTAGCTGTACGAAGTTTGAAACTGTGTCCGATCGACGGCAATTAGCTCATCCGTTTAAAACTATTACTAAATGTGGACGTTAAACAATGTGTAAATTCCAACACCCGATTTTGGATTAAATTAGGTCACATTCGGCTGTATATATTCCGAGTTGAACCGAAATTGAAAAAACCTTATTGCGTGGGAGGTATAATAATTACCTAGTTAGTTGAAACTGGAGGTAATACACTCGTGCCTACCTTTGAGGGAATAACGACGTATGACTATGTATGTATGTAACTTCATAAGTCTGAACATGTTTTCTAAAGTCATTTATAAGCGAACTGTTTGTTCCAAGGTTGTTTTATAGTTAGTTAATTAAGTATTGTATCAAAAACTTCTGCCTACCTCTTCGGGCAAAAAATTGTGAGACTGTAAATAAGTAACATTCATTACTCAAGACATAACGTGTTTTCAGAAATCTTATAAAGCAAACTCTTAGTTTGTTCTAAGGTATTTGTTTAAGCATTTAATTAAGTATTGTATCAGAAACTTAGTTACTTGAAAGGAATAAAGTACAGTTAGTAATGTAGCTGAAACTGGGTGCAAATTAACGAAAAATCCGAGAGAAGCCACCTCTATTTTTAAACACGTACAAACGCCTTCCTTCTGCAATTCCAAGCTGCGGCAACTAATTTACGGATGGTCACTCTACTCGGAGCGTAAACTACGTTCTTTAGAATCTCTCCCGAGCACCATGATTTACATAAAACGTGGATAGTCCACGTCTGGACTCGTAATTGGACAATTCGTTTCATTTTTTATGGTGCTATGCTTTAGCTAGTTGGAATTCAGTTCTGGTCAGCTTATCGATTTTTGGTTGAGTCATTTTGATTGTCCAGAACTCTTACGTATTTGAGGTTACCGATTTTGTTATGACGTCACTATACATAGTTATGTTTGTTACAGAGCTGTAAATAATTTTGTTGCTAGGCCATTTTGATTGATTGAATATTCAGCCAATGGGCATTGCGCATGTGCTTAGTCGCGTTAGTTATTTTAGAGTTCGAAAAACTCTTATACAACAGCTGTGTCCGTCCATCCGTCCATCTGTCTGTTATATAACTTTTAACTCAAGAACCGTAAAAGCTAGAGACTCGCGGTCAACACCATTCAACTCAGCATAGTCGATATACCCCCAAAATGACTATGACCTTTGACCTCTGACGTCAAGATTACGTGGTATCACGTGACCTTTGCATATTACTTGAACTATTTTTTCGAACTCTCAGATTTACGGCAATTCATTGCCGTTTCTCACTTGTTTTACTCATAAACCATTTATCACAATGTTTAAATCTGGTACAACAAGTTAAAGTCGTTAATTGTTATAAATTCTACAACAATAATAGGACAATAATAATATAATCATATGATAAATAGGCATGTTATGTATAACATGTCTGCCAGATTAATTATACCTACAGGTGATTTGTTATATGCTCGCTCCTTTTATGTGAGACCGAGAATCGGCTTATTGGTCGTTCCGCACGAATCTGTTGAACGACGTCAGTGCAATGACGCTTTTTAAAACTAAACATTTTTAGATGTCGATTCGCTTATCTTCTTTTCCATACGGGGTCGTCTTGCACTCAAATTTAGTCAATATGTGCGAATCGACAATGAAACATTATTTTTTTTCTAAGATGTGTTATTTCGTCCTACTTAAAAGTGACTTTATCTATATGGCGAAAAGACTATGATTCAACATCTATTAGTACGGTTATTTCATTAATATATTGGCATACCTAAGCTTCAAACTCATGTAAACTTAACATACCATTCATTAAAATATGATTTAGTGAACATTTCCCTTTAATATTTGCATATGTGAACATATTAACGAACTGGACTGTGCAAACAATTGTCTGTAATATTAAAGACTAGCTTTTGCCCGCGGCATTGCTCGCATAAATGTAAGATAGGCTTTAAAGCGTAACAAACAAATTGAAATGCACAAGAGGGTCTCGGGTTCGAACCCACGTCGCGCACCTCTGACTTTCGGAAGTTATATGACTTTTCGAAATGATGTGCGTATTGATTGACAATTATCGCCTGCTCCGTGCCTCGGAGAGCATGTTAAGTCGTCGCGTCGTTCCCGGCTGTCATGAACATCTATGGCAGTCGTTATTGAGAAGTCAGTACCCTCTAATATCCTGACACTGGTCTAGCCTTAGGGTATCGTTAGCCTTCGGGTTGCGGAGGTCAGATGACAGTCGCTCCGTGTAAAAACTGATATCCATTCAAATTCGGTCAGATTAGAAAGCCGACCCCAAATGATTTGGGAATAATAAAGCCTAGGAAGAAGATAGGTTTTACCATGACAAACAAAATTAAACGATTTAAGCAGTCATGATGACTACACATTATTATGGTGAATAGCAAAACAATAAACAAAGATAAAATATTTTCTTACTCACTATGATAATTAAATATTAAACGAGAATATAATTATTGTGGGGACATGTGCAGTGTATGACGCAACAATAAAATGCGTTGCATCATATTAATTACGAGGTAGCGCGCCTGCATACTCTCCCCAGTCAATTCCCTCCCGTCTACACGACAACTTGTATACTTGATTCGATGCCGCGCAAATAAATTCGGTTAACTTATAAATCCCCTTTTATTGAAAAGTGACCTTCAACAACAAGAGACATTGAACACGTACATAATATTAGAAAGATCATAACAGTGGTGACCCCGACGTGATTTATTTTTTGGACAGTGCGGTTATATTACACAGTGCAGCGAACAGGGTAGCGGAATTTGACTCCTTGCTAGCGCGTAGTTACAGCCTTGCAAGTTAGTTATAGTGATTATAGGAAACTAAATATATAAAATGAATAAGCCTGCAGTTACGGGACAAGGTCAAGCCGAAATGACCGCGACAACTCAGTCAGTCACAGATCTAGCAGCGATATCCGTTTCATCGAAGATACCGGAATTTTGGAAGGACATGCCGAAATTATGGTTTGCTCAATTCGATTCGATATTGGAGCCGCAGAAGCAAGGAGATACTACGAAATTCAACATGGTAGTAGCGAAGTTGGGCAGGGACGCCTTACAGCAAGTATATGATCTTATTATTACGCCACCTGAAAATAGAAAGTATGAAGCCATAAGAGACAGATTAATTACCGTTTACGAGGAGAGCGCTGAACGACAATTTAACAAGCTAGTTTCGGAGATGGATTTAGGAACTCAACGCCCGTCACAACTTTTGAGAAGAATGTCAGAGCTTGCCACTAACACTCAGGTATCCACAGAAGCATTGAAACGTCTATGGATATCTAGACTTCCGGGTTCGGTGAAAGCAGTTCTATCTGTGGCACAGGATACGAAATTAGACGAATTAGCCGCATTAGCCGACAAGATCATGGAAAATTTACGCCCTATGGAAATTGCCGCAGTATCAACGCCGACATCGGCAGTATCAGTGACGCCAAATATGACCGAGCAACTGGCAGAAATGACAAAAGAACTACGAACGCTGCGAGTGGAAATTAATGAAATTAGAGGACGACGGCAGCAGTACGATAACGGCAACCCGTGGAATAGAAACACATCAAGGTCACGTTCACTGCCAAGAGGACCACCGAGGACCCCACAGAGCCCAAACTGGCTCTGCAGGTATCATTTTCGTTACAGGAACCGAGCTAGAGCGTGCGAGAAGCCCTGCAACTGGAAGCAGCCGAGGAAAAGCGACAAGAATGATGAGTCGGAAAACTAGATGCGGTGCAGCCTATTGCGGTGGGAGACTGCGTCGAGCCAGAAAAGAACCATCGTTTGTGTATAAGGGACAGAATAACCGGAACCCGTTTTCTGGTAGACACAGGTGCCAACGTCTCCGTCTTACCGGTGAGTCAATTTAAGTGCGAACAATTACTCAGTGAATATAAACTCTTTGCAGCGAATAACACCGAAATTAGAACGTATGGTATTAAAACACTAGAGTTAAATTTAGGGTTGCGTAGAAGCTTGAAATGGACTTTTATAATTTGTGATGTTAAGCAAGCTATCATAGGTGCTGATTTTTTAGAATACTATAAATTAGTGGTAGATATATATAATAGGAGACTTACAGACAGTATAACAAATTTATGTGTAATAGGGTGCGTTACAAAGCATGATCAGCCTTCAATTAGGAGTATACAAAGCGACAACCCCTACCGAGAGATTATAGAGGAATTTTCAAGTATAACTAAGCCTATTATGTACAAGGAACCAACTCATTCCGTGTATCACCACATCATAACTTCCGGTTCCCCGGTTTTCGCGCGGCCAAGGCCATTACCTCCAGACCGGTATATGAAAGTAAAGGAAGAATTTCATAAAATGCAGGAATTAGGTATTTGTAGGCCTAGTAAAGGAGAATGGGCCAGTCCACTACACGTAGTTTTAAAAAAGGATGGTCAATTACGTCCATGCGGAGACTATAGAGCGCTTAACGCTATTACGAAACCAGATCGATACCCAGTACCACGACTTCAAGATTTTACATATGTGTTACCTAATAAGAAATACTATACTAGGTTAGATTTAAAAAGAGCCTATCATAATATAGCAGTTGCGGCAGAAGATATAGAGAAAACCAGTATACGAGGGTGCGTTTTTAAGTTCGCGGAATGGAATAGAAGGGGATGAAATAATATTACAAAATTATTTTTCCTTTTCAATATATTCACCTGAAACTCTAATACATTTCTCAGATCTATGAATTAACTTATGAATACCTTCATAAAAAAATGTTTTGTCTTTCTCTGAAAAATACGCCGAAACTGCATCCTTCACTTCTTCATCGGTTGAAAATTTCTTTCCTCGAAGCTCTTTTTTCAGATTTGGAAAGTGATAATAGTCGCTGGGAGCCAAGTCTGGGCTATAAGGTGGGTGATCAATGATATCGAAGCCCACCTTGTGCAAAGCAGCCAACGCAACTCGACTCTTGTGAACAGGAGCATTGTCGTGCAAGAGCAGGACACCTTTGGTCAATTTTCCTCTTCTTTTTTCTCTGATTGCCTCTTTTAACTGCTCTAAAATTGAAGCGTAGTGTTCTCCGGTTATGGAAACACCTTTTTCTTTGTAATCAACCAACAAAATTCCTTCTGTGTCCCAAAAAACTGTCGCCATGAGCTTTCCCGCCGATTGCGACACCTTGAATTTCTTAGGCGGTGGTGTACCCTTTTTATGCCACTGCATGGAATCTTGTTTAGACTCAGGTTCATAGTGATGAACCCAAGTTTCATCCCCAGTAACAATTCGCTCCAAAAAACCATCCTTGTCTTCATTACACTGGCTCAAAAACGCACGCGAACACTCGACGCGCTTCTGTTTTTGAGGCGGTGTGAGCATTCTAGGCACCCATCTTGCACTGACTTTTGTCATGCCGAGATGATCATGGAGAACCTTGAAAATGGTCGTTTCAGATACTCCAACCATCTCTGCGATTTGTTTTTTCTTCAAACGTGCATCCTCCAATATTAATTTTTCGATTTTTTCGATAAGATCTGGAGTGGTGACCTCAACAGACCGCCCAGGCCGGGAATCGTCTTCAATTGATTCCCTGCCTTGCTTAAAGAGGTTGTGCCACTTGTATACCATGGTTTTTCCTGGACAAGAGTCCCCGTATACAGATGACATCTCTTCCAAAATGGTTTGAACATTTTTTCCTTGCTTGGTAAGGAACTTTATAACGGCGCGGAACTCGATTTTATCCATACTTCACAATTTCTTCCAGATTGAGTTGCTTGAGGGACGATAGTTCAAAGACTAATGACCTCATTATGATAATACTCGGTACATATACTAATTATTAGTTGCTAAACACGTTAGTGACTAAACAAGCACCCCCACCACCTTCCATACCCTCCATTCCGCGAACTTAAAAACGCACCCTCGTATGTACGCCATTTGGTTTATATGAATTCCCCAGGATGAGTTTTGGTCTTAGGAATGCCGCCCAAACCTTCCAAAGGTTTATGGATCAACAGGTATTAAAGGGAATAGAACGCCTAGAAGATAAAAGCGGTAAGTCAGCAATTTTCTGTTATATAGACGATATTTTGGTAGCGTCAGACACAGAAGAGATAAACAAAAAACACGTTAGGATTCTGTTTAATAGACTTAATGAATTAGGTATTACAATTAATGTAAGTAAATGTGCTTTCGGGCAGTCAGAAGTAGAATTTCTAGGATATTTCGTGTCGGAGGACGGCATAAGCCCATTGCCGGATAAGGTGAAGGCTATTGCCGACTATAAGCGACCAGAAACGATAGAACAGTTACGTAGATTTTTAGGAATGATCAATTTTTATAGGTCGCACCTCCCTCACGCCGCAGCACATCAGGCAGTACTTAATAATTTTTTACACAATTCGAAGAAAAAGGATAAAACTAAAATCGGTTGGGACGAAAAGAGTATTGAAGCTTTTGAACAATGTAGGGATAGCCTTAAAGGCGCCGTTACATTGTCTCACCCTAGCGTAGATGTACCTTTAGCTTTAATGACAGATGCGTCAGATACTTGTGTCGGTGCTGTGCTGCAGCAAAAGATTGAGGATAAATGGTTACCGCTAGGATATTTTTCAAAGAGACTATCAGACACACAGCGAAAATATTGTACTTATGATAAAGAACTATCTGCCATTTACATGTCGATGGTACATTTCAAAAATATGATAGAAGGACGACAGATAACGATTTTTACGGATCACAAGCCGTTGATATACGCTTTTACCAAGATTAGAAGTGATAAAGAAATTCCTAGAAGAGCCAGACAGTTAATGTATATTAGCGAATTCACGAGCGATATACAACACATAAACGGCTCAGAGAATACAGTAGCAGACGCGTTATCGCGTGTTGAGTCTATTTTGTGTCCCACGACGATAGATTACGGAGAATTAGCTCGCGCACAGGACGCAGAGTGTAGAGTTACCGACTCAGGCAGTAATAAGCACGAATTCAAATACATAGTTGTACCTAGCTCTGATAAGAGAATATATTGCGAAGTCTCGACGGATACCGCCAGACCGTATTTACCGGAAAAATTTAGGAAATTAGCCTTCGACAGTATTCATAACTTAAGTCACCCAGGCATTCGTTCGACTAGGAAGTTAGTAACTAAAAGATTTTTTTGGCCAGGAATGAATAAAGAGGTAAATGAGTGGGCAAAAACGTGCATATCTTGCCAAAAAGCCAAGATAAGTAGACACACACTTTCAGACTTAGTAGATTTTCCGAAATGCACGAAATTCGAACAAATACATACTGACATAGTTGGTCCGTTACCTACACGCCATGGATATCGTTATTGCGTAACAATTATGGACCGTTTCACGCGTTGGCCAGAAGCTATTCCAGTTTCAGACATATCAGCTGACACGGTTTCTAATGTAATATTTAAAGAGTGGATATGTAGATTTGGTTGCCCTAGTAGAATAACCACAGACCAGGGAAGACAATTTGAAAGCGATCTTTTTAGCGCACTTATGAAACTATTAGGCGTACAAAAAATTCATACGACGGCGTACCACCCACAGAGTAATGGTTTGATAGAAAGATGGCATCGTTCATTGAAAAATGCGTTAACAGCGAGATTGGCCGATAGGTTGGATTGGGCAGACGAATTACCGACGGTTATGTTAGGTTTAAGAGCCGCGTTAAGAACTGACACTGGATATAGTGCCGCAGAAGTGATTTATGGACAACCTTTAAGATTACCATCAGACTTTTTCCAGCAAAGTAGCCAAAGCGACAGTCATCATGATTACATAGTACAGTTACGCAAAACATTTAGTTCAATGAAACCTCAGAGTAGATCAGTTAGCGGTAGTAGAAAAATATTTGTAAGTAAAGATTTAAAGTTGTGTACACATGTGTTTATACGGAACGAAATGGTTAAAAAGTCCTTATCTCCAACATATGAAGGCCCCTATCGTGTGTTGAATAGGACAGATAAAGTATATACAATTCAGTTGCCTAATAGAACCGCAAAGGTATCCATTGATAGATTAAAAGCCGCGTATATTTTGAACGAACAGACAGAGGATGAGAACTGTAATAAATTCGATAACAATGTTAGTATTAATCGTACCACAGCACCTATGATACAAACCAGTGATAAGAATTCTGACAATAAAGTTATAACTAGAAGTGGACGCGTAGTTAAACCGCGAGTAAGATTTAATGTGTAAGCGTTATTTATATATGTATGTCTATTTACGGCGTTACCATAGTGGGTACTGAGGGCCCCAAGGGGTGTTATTAATTATAGCAGAGTAGGCCACTATGGTAACCACCCTTAAAATATTACGTAGGATAGAGAAAAATTTTTAAGTCGGTGCTACATCAGTAGCTACCGCGCATGTATAAAATTATATAAGTACGTAGCGTAAGGTAAGCGGCAGGATAATATATTGTGTATTGAACAAGTAGCAATAGAATAAAAATTAAACGCAACCTGTATATTTACTTGTATTGAAAAATTGCAAGGGTAACAATATTTCGAACTCACAAGTAATTGCGAAATTGCTTTATATAATGAGTAATTATATTTCGTCATTAGATATCTATACTTTGTCAAGGTTGTACAAAAATATATTAAATTAGACGAGTTTATTGTCATATCGCTAAATTGTTTTACAGAATGGGTAAGACATACAGTAAACAGGAAGAGATTATTATCGCCCAAAACGGTGCAAATAGCGCCAATTTTAGTGAAATAGAAACTCACATGAAAATGTACGGAGCCATGTCCATAGCAATTGTTATACTATTGTCTTTGTTGATAATATATTTTTGTTGCGGAGCATGTCATACCAGAACCCGAAGGTGGTTGCGTAAAGAGATGGGCAGGACAGTCCAGCAATTTCAGACCTCTCAAGCTCAACAGACTGTGTAGAGGTATACTTTATGGTATTTTATTTTTCCAAGTTGTTTTAATTAAACTTATGATTCTACAAGTATGATAACAGTAATATGTTATAGTGTTAAAATGTTATAAAGAGTGTACCGTAAATACGTATGTATAAATATAAATGTAAGTACCTATATAACCATGCAAGATATAAATAATGTGTGTGAATGTTATAATATTCAATTGAATAAATTTATATAACTTATTAGATTTGTGAACATAAATTCGACATTGTTTAAGATTGTGTAACCTTTATAAGTATAACAGCGTATCAAATGTGTAATTTGAACCGATCGCAGGTAATGCGTCATTCAATTCTAGCAAGGCGACCATTTTTGCAACGCCGCACATTCCTGTGTGCCTTCTGCACTGTTATAAGTAACTTTAATTTATTGTAATTATGTTAGAACATTTGTGATATTGAAATGTAGTTTTTTTTCAGATTTTTTTTTTTGTAAAAGGGGGATGACTGTGGGGACATGTGCAGTGTATGACGCAACAATAAAATGCGTTGCATCATATTAATTACGAGGTAGCGCGCCTGCATACTCTCCCCAGTCAATTCCCTCCCGTCTACACGACAACTTGTATACTTGATTCGATTCCGCGCAAATAAATTCGGTTAACTTATAAATCCCCTTTTATTGAAAAGTGACCTTCAACAACAAGAGACATTGAACACGTACATAATATTAGAAAGATCATAACAATTATTATGTATTGATAACACTATCAGTAGCGATAGTCTTGTGATGAACATTGCACTGTAACGCAAAGGTCACGAGTTCGATCCCACGGTATACACTGCTGAGTCTTCAAAGTTATGTGTGTTTTAAATAGTTAACTATAGCTCGCTATAACAGCAATCGATTAAATGAAAATTCTATATACTGTATATCATCATTTATTATTAAAACGTTTTATTTAAATTTTGATAATTATTATTTTGATTTATATATAGATCTTATAAAGACTCCTCACATATTTTTTTTAAATATCTCCTGTGTTCAGACTTTTACCAGTTACAATTTTATTATATGTATCTAGTTACCCGCGCTTTCGACCGCATTGAATTTGACATATAAGTTATTATTTGCAGAACCTTATTTTCTAAAATAATAATGGTAAATTACTTCTTATAACATCAGCTATCTGCCAGTGAAAGTCCTGTCAAAATCGGTCCAGCCGTTTTAGAGATTAGCCGGAACAAACAGACAGCCAAAAATGTATAATTGATTTTTTGATTTATGTAAGTA
This sequence comes from Catocala nupta, assembly GCA_963675205.1. Taxonomy (NCBI): domain Eukaryota; kingdom Metazoa; phylum Arthropoda; class Insecta; order Lepidoptera; family Erebidae; genus Catocala; species Catocala nupta. The sequence continues at coordinate 5,207,145 of OY776079.1, read as the reverse complement.
CCGTATATACTTTCATATGAATTTTGTGAAAAGTTGTTATTTTGACATTACAACCAGACACTTCAATTGTATTCATTTGTATTGTATGTATAAATAATAATTCTAAATAGTCAGGTGGGTTATGACAGCTTAATAGTAGATCTATCGTGGTCGGTTTCCAATCAGCGCTATTTGGCAGCTTTGATATTGAGATACATTGTATGTGAAATTAGCTCATGAAGCGACTATAGTTGACGTTAATGACTATCGAAATGTGCCTGTAATATTACTCTGCTTAATTCTAGTAGATATCTATACTAATATTATAAAGAGGAAAGATTAGATTTTTTTGTTTGTTTGTTTGTAACGATTTAACTCAAAAACAACACAAACGATAAAAAAATCCCACCATTAGACAGCTGTATTATCACCGAGTAACGTAGGCTATATTTTATTTATAAAAAGTACTGTTACTAACATAAGCTAGCCTATATTTATACAAGCGAAGCCGCGAGCTAAAGAGCAAGAAGCAAGAGCAAGAGCAAGAAGCAAGAAGCAAGAAGCAAGAGCAAGAAGCGAAAGCAAGAGCAAGAAGCAAGAGCATGAAGTAAGAGCAAGTGGCAAGAAGCAAGAACAAGAAGTAAGAGCAAGAAGCAAGAGCAAGAAGCAAGAGCAAGAAGCAAGAGCAAGAAGCAAGAGCTAGAAGCAAGAGTAAGAAGCTAAAGCTAGTACAGGTATAAAGCTATACTAAGCTGAAATATATGGTACCGGCGTAGCGATAGTGAATTCAGTTGCTGTGCATTAAGTCTCGGGTCCGATGATCATTATAAACATATATTATGCTTTTATTTGTTGTTACTTGTGTCGTAATAATTAGTAACACTAGTTAGTAAGGTTTATATAATACTAACATAATGGATTAAGATCCATTGACTAAGGTCTGAAAAAATTATTATTAAATTTTTAATATTGTTATTAGGATTGTCTAGAAACCTGCCTTGTATACGGCAATATAAGTAACGCGGTATAATTATATCAATTAGTTTAAGTTATTGACATTGACAACTAGTAAACAAATTTCCTTTAAGAACTTATTTATTTATTCAATACTTCATGTACAAAACAATACATTGGCGGACTGAATGCCGAGGGCATTCCCTACCAGTCAACCGTAGAGTCATGCAGAGATAAAAAGAAGTAGGTGCATAGGTAGTCGTACAATAACAATAATAAAATAAAAATAAAATAAATAATCAAATACATTATAAATATACATGTATTTAAACTAAAGAATAACACAAAAGTAATGATAATTACATAATATATATATACCCACCTAAATATATCATATAATTTAAATAAAATATATACATATAAATATATAGACGCATACATATTATATACCTATATATATACATACGTAACATATTACCGATGAGATGGAACAGATAAACTGTCAAGGAAGAGAGCAAGAAGAAGCTATTTATCCGTCACAGATACTCGAACAATTACAGAGCTTGCTACATTATCAGTGACGTCCTTTTTTAAGTAGTTTTGGCTGTGGTCTCAATATTCAAATGCTGTTATTACGAAAGTCCTGCTTTCATGTTTTACTAGATTTTGCCCGCGGCTTCGCACGCTAATATGTAGGTTATGTTACGTTAGATTAGTGACAATTTTCTGGAAATTCTTTTTCCAGCAGGGTCGCGATTGCATGTGCAAGTGATTCGCGCGGTCCCACCGTTTGCGGTTTTGTCGAAAAACCGTGGTTTTGTTTCACTATCTTTCTTTGCCCCGGTGAGTATGACATAACCCCTCCGCTCGCCGCCGTGGAAGGGCAAGGGTCAATGCATTCCGCACGTAACAAAAAAAAACGTTGCATCGCTTTTTCTGGATGATATGTACTCTATATCCTCCTCCGTTCTCCTGACAACGTATATGCTAAATTTCATAATGATCGTTTAAGTAGTTAAGGCGTAAGCCGAAAGCCTTACAAACAACCAAACAAACTTACCTTCGGATTTATAATATTTGATAGCATTGTTATAAGATGTAACGTAGTATAAACTATTCAGGTTCCATCATGTGTTGCTAAGGTTTAGTCAACTGTCTTGACAGAGACATTAAGACAATCTGCGTGCGGACGTGCTTGGAACGTAATGAGCGCCCCGTGTTATAGTTTAGAAGTCTTACTGAGAAAACTTTGTTGGCTGTTGGAAAGAATTTTAGCGTCATACTGTTCTACGTTATAATCAATAATAATTGTCTTGTCTTATGGTTAGGTTTTATTGTAAGCTCGCTGTTATCCGTGACTTTCAACCCGCTTATTAAACTCGTGAGTATTTTTCGAAGAGGTTAATGAAAACACTATGTAGGTCTGTCTGTCTGTCTGTTAGTGACAGTTTGTTAGTGACAGGAGCCACTGGACCGATTGACTTGTAACTTGGTGTACAGACACCTTAGGGTTATCCCTCGGTCAGTTTGAATATGGGCCCTGTGGGTCAAAAAACCCCGAGGTATAGGGGTCACAAGGTGATAAGGTCAGGGGATCTCCACCAACAGAATGATTTGGAAGTCCAAGGGAGAGGCTTTTACCTAGCAGTGGGACATTAAAAAGCTGGTGAAAACAAAAAATGGTCACATGAAGACGAAGAGGATTTTACACCCCTTTCGTTAAAAACTAAATTATTATATCTTGGTTTGTCCTTCAAGTCATGCTACACAAGATTTCATGAAATTTTGTGTGATGGTTTAGTCGAGAAGTATAACAAATATACAGAATTAGTTTGGCTTGCATTATATTAGTTTGGCACGAAATAGTTTATTAGCGTGGGATGCGTAGTTAAAATTTCGTCTAAAAGTTTCATGCGTTTTTCTATTGATTGAAAATTAAGACATCTTCCGCCCTAGGAGTTGATCCGATGTCGCGGGTGACTTTATAAACATTCGAACAACAGACACAAAGAACAAGATCAGAGGAATTGCTTGCGATTTCACACAAATTTTTGTCGCGTGTGGATGACCGAACCCAAAACAACAACACTTTGCATTGTATTTCTGTAAAGGAGTTGAATTAAAATTAAATTTATTCAAGCACTCATCAGTCCTTCTGGTAACTATAGTAACAGCTAATTACTGGCACTAAGTAAGACAACTGTAGACGCAGATAGTCTACGTAGTAGTTGTATCATTCACATGTTACCAACCCCTAAAAATGTATATACCAACCTTAAAAAAAACCATGCGTGGCAGTCTTTGGGGAGTGCCGATAGAAGTGAAAACTAAGTAACTAGCGTGCGGTGACGATAACGCGAGTTTCACGCTTTTTGTTCACCCAAAAAGTATACATATATACACAGTAGGTATACATATAGCTCATGGAAAGCGTTCGGTGACGATGACGCGAGTTCCATGATTTTTGTTCACCCAAAAAGTGCTCAACGCGCCTAAAGAAGCTTTCACTTCGAAAATGAAGCATTCTTTGAAAAAAGTTTAAATGTAATTAGTTGGAATTTAATGGGCTTAAGTATGTGCTTTTAAAGCTCCAGCCCAATGACATTGCTTGGTCGAGCAAAAAAGTGATTCTAGCGAAAACTAAATTGTGCTCAGTGGGCAATCTAGAGACAAAAGTTTTTGCTGATCGAGTTGAACACGCCGCCATTTTCCAAGTAAAAGTTTTTACAAGCATCGGTTACATTCGAAAGAATGTGCATCAAAGTGCAAAGTAGTGATATAAAATTTTATTCAATTAGAACTGGGTTGAAATAAAATTTTCTGTAATCTGTTTACTATGAAGTATAGTTAAATGATTAGTTATAGCCATTAAATAGCACATTTTGCTTGTCAAAATGACCACACTCCACCTAATGGTAAGCAGTCGTGTGGTCTAAGAACAGTGGCCTCCACACCATCCTCATAGCAGCCGAGGCGATGTTGAGGTCTCTACTTTGACGGCCTAAGAAGCTGCTTTTTCACGCCCCGCTTAAAGGACCCAGGATTGAAGGAAGAAGGAAACATGTGCCTTGGCAGAGAATTTCATGCCTTGATCGTTCGGCAGAGGTATGAGGACCCAAACTTGTTGTTATGCATTCTAGTTGACTCTACCGTGTAAGGATGGCATCTGAGCCCAGTACGCGTTGTTCTGGAAAACTTGTTTGCGATTTGTATATAATATAATACATAATTTTGCCCACGGCTTCGCACATTTAGGAACAGTGCTTCTTTTCTGGATGGAAAATATCTCCTCTGTGTCTTTTCTCCACCCCTGACTTGCTTGCATACATGTTGTATGCGAAATTTCCTGATGATCGATGGAGTAGTTAAGACGTGAGAGCATAACAAACAAACAAACATCCGCATTTATAATATAAAAGTCAGGATTAGCCAACAAGACTTAATCGTAGGTTAAGACTGTTAACTTATTGTACGACTGCTCATAAAAACGAAACAGCGAAAGATAACGTGCTGCACTCAGAAAAAGTCGACGAAAAACGCAATACAAATTTAACCGGTCTAGGAATTCAATCTTAGACCTAATGCACACCTGTCGCAGTCATTACCGCTGCGCCACTGAGGTAACCTTATCAAGTTGGCGACGTTACTAAGCAACGATACTTCATATAACAAAACATGAATATTCATTTATTCAAATAATTCAATAGCTTGACACTTCAAGACATGAATAACCATCTATGCATCAATTGACAGTCCACACTTCATGATATTGACACTGTTAACACCTCAGACTCCCTATGGCTATGACTGCTGAAATCGTAGCGAAAATATTCTAAGTCTATGTTACTGATATTGTATAATCATAGATAAGACATTAGTATAATATAGCGATAGCTCAGTGGGGAGACTAACACACTGTAATGCAGAAGGCCTCGGGTTCGAACTCACGTCGCGCACCTCTGAATTTCGCAAGTTATATGACTTTTCGAAATGCTGTGCGTATTGATTGACAATGATTGCCTGCTCCGTGCCTCGGAGAGCACGTTAAGCCGTCGGTCCCGGCCGCAATGAACATCTATGTCAGTCGTTATTGCGAAGTCAGTGCCCTATAATATCCTGACACTGGTCTAGCCTTAGGGTATTGTTAGCCTTCGGGTTGTGGAGGTCAGGTGGCAGCCGCTCCGTGTAAAAACTGATATCCAGTCCAATCCGGTTAGACTAGAAAAGCCGACCACAAGTGACTTGGGAATAATTAAGGTTAGGGAGAAGAAGAAGACATTAGTATAATAAAGTCAGTAACAAAATTTCATTTTGGTCAACATGGTTTCTGTATGATATATGAAGACACTAAGGACATAATTATGATGAGCTGTAATGATGATAGCAATCCTATAAAATATATTGTAGTAGCTATAGGCTATTGGGAGAGCGTTGCTCTGCCACGCAGAGGTCTCGAGTCTCGAGTTTTAATGTCTTGCTTGTCTGAAAGTTCTCTTAATGTTTTCAAAGATATGTGAATTCTGCCAAAGCGCTCTGCGCTTGCATGGTGGACAATGTAATCATTCTCATATAGAAAAGAGGTTCACACAAAACGTATTAAAAAAAATGCAGTTACAGCACAGAATCTGAATATAGACCAGATAGCCTGCATAATATTGTCTTCTATTTACGCGAATGTTATTCATTGAAATTCAACTACTATATACGGATTTTATCGCGTTGTTTGTTACGGTTTCCCCGTGACCATGGCTGCTGAAAAGCAACCGAAACGTCGGGGAAAGTGTAAACTTAAATATAAATAGTTTTAATAATTTAATTAGCTTAAAATTAGTAAAGTTTAATAGTAGTATAGTAGTGTAACAGTTTCTAAATTATGTAATAAAGTGTTAAATAAACAACGCGATAAAATCCCTATATAGTAGTTTAATTTCAACAGATAGTCTGCAATTTATAGATAACTTGTTAAGAGGGATCTAAATCGCCTTCGAGGATCTAAGATACTATATATACTTTGTAAAAGGCAACCCTTTTTAGTATTCAATCAAAGTAGGCGTTACTTGATGGCAGTCCATTGTAATAAAATTTTTGGGAAGCGAAGATCTCGCCACGCACCTTCGGATTGCCCACCCCAACTATAGCAATAGAAAAAGGTTGACAATACCAAATTCCTCTCGATAGGAACAGCCACGACGTGGGACCTGGTAAACCCCAACAATATTCTGCTTCGAGCACAAAATATGCGTCGACACGTCCTCTCACTCACCTCAGCGCGAGGCATCTTCCAAACCATTTTGGCAACGAATGAGCGCTGAGTTGCCTTACCCCATCGATCAAATATACCATAGATGCACGTTCTTGTACTAAATTGTACCCAAATAATGTCTCCGAATTGATGTGTACTTATAGTTATGTTTACTCGTTCGACTATTTAAAAATAGTCCTAAAGTGAATATAAATTTAACTTAATATAAACCTTAACACTTAGTGATAGTGTCGCAATACTTATGACAAAGTATCATAAATGTTTTCTTCATTCTCTCACTACGGTAAAAATATCATATTATGTAAACAAAACATTCTGAAATGAACCTTATAGTAATTACAATTAAGTGTAAACTCATCGCAACAATTATGCAGGTGTTATTATTTTGACTATAGGCATATGATATTCTTACCGCTCGGAACATAGAAAGAAGGAATGATAGAGTCGTTATTCATATAAATATATTTTTTTAAATCTTTGATTGGACGTGTAACTAAATTTACGTTATTGAATGACAACAATTTGATAATAAGCTTTTGTTATATTCTTTAATTTTAATAATTAAATTGTGGTAGGTAACTGTAAGGAAGACGTCATATAACTTTATAAAAAGCAAGCATATAATATATTTATATTAAAGTAGGCCAATCATTTACAGTACTAATAATTATGCTCACCTTCGTACATTGTATTGCATGTGTTTTCTATGTAGTTTCAATAAATAATAATAAAACTATATACTCGCAGATGGTCGAATTAGCTAACAAAACTAGATATATTTTACCAGGATACTTTAGTTGATGTAGATGCTAAAATATAAATTTTAACTGTTCTATCGTTAGGGAAGGAACTAGGTAAAAAAAATGAACAACTTTACTAAAATAATATTTTTATGTACCTTTAAACAATATCAATAAGTTGATATTGTTTTAACAATTGCCGCTTAGACCAATCTTTGTTTCTGCATTTTCCAATTTTGTCGCGTAGTGTATACGTATGTCAATATATTTTTCAATTAAAACTTTTATTAACGTTACCTTATGATCAAGATTCGGTGATTGTACTTGGCAGTGTTCGTCTATCCCAATTAAAAAACATTGGTATGGTTAAATTGTACAAAATTATTGAGAAATGCAGAAAAATAAAAAATAAATTTACTTATAATATTACTTAGTACCTGAACAGTATTTGAAGTTTTAGGTGAGTCATTATTTCTATCTAAATTTAAATTTAATGTAGCTTTCCGCGATGTGGACGTAGATCCTATGTTTACTGTCAAATGGGGTGTTATTGCATTCACTTCAGATTGCACTATTGACTCTTCTTGCTATAAAAATAGCGAAAACAATAGTTAATAAATCAATCGTATATAAAATTTAAAAATAAATTAATACATATATTATATTAATAATTTTAAACAACTTATAACGACTCCATGCCATTTCATATGGACTTTGTTCTAAAGTAGTGGTGTCGATTCGCTCTCGCTTACGGGCAGCGCACGCAAGAGTGAGCGGGATAGGTGCGTAATACATCCATTTAAATTTAAACAAAAATATTTTCAAATATATTATTTAAAGTGTATATATTCATCAAAATATAATAAATATTTCATAATAAAAATATACTTACCTAAAGTACGACATTCCATCCTTTTTTTGCACATTTAGAGTATAGTTTTTGCATTTTTCACTACACACTTTGGCATCGTGAAACGTCACACTGCTAGCGCGGTCGTAAAGTGACTGCGAGCGAAACTGTGCATACAACTGATTTATGCACAGTTTGGATGGTGCCGTTTTTCGAGCGACGATCGTGCATCAATAGTATATTTGATCGATGCCTTACCCCTTTTAGATTTCTTTACTAACATTATCATAAATGCTTTCTATTACCCTTTATGTAAAATGCCATCAAACGTGAATATTGTGCAAATAAAATCTTCCTTTAATATCCATATTTTATTTCATTTTCTGAGTAAAATCTTAGCACCAGAACGACGCCCGTTCTTGCATACCTTCAAAATTCATGCCAATCATTTCTTTGAGAACTTAAATCGAATAAAACTGATTGATCATACTTTACTGCGTTTCACGTTTAAACTTGTGAACTTTGAGCCATCTCTATGAATAAAAGAATATCTTTGGAACTTCACATTCGTTTCTTTTACTTTTCTCGTAAAAGAAAGTTTGATATTTTGTTAGGATTTATATTTTATTCAGCAGATATGTTTTGATTTAGTTTTGCTGCAACTAGAATAGTTTGAAATTGTAAAGTTTTATAGCTGTCAATAGAGACGCGAATTCTATAATGAAAAATATCGAATTAAATTTGAATTCGGAAACTTACGTCTAGTAAAGACATGTCTTATTCAATCTTGTCCTGATTTGGCCGCTTCAAAATACCGTGCTCATGATTAAGAATCTCAATCGGGCTTATAAATAGTCAGGCAATTCAGAATAACATATAACCTTTCCGTTTGATAGATCACATTATGATTATTACACATAAATGTTTCCTTGATGAGCCGAACATCGAACCTTCAAGAAGAGCGTAGTCCTTTTTAAAAGGCCGGCAACGCACTTGTGACTCTTCTGGTGTTGCGGATATCCATGGTCGGCGGTAATCGCTTACCATCCCGCGATCCATCTGTTCGTTCGCCACCTATACCATAAAAAAAGATTTGGCATCCGACTACATAGGTATCTATTCAATTAATTTGTGCAAAATTTGCAAAACGACCACGTAGTCTATCAAGTGTTAGAATTCCAGACATAATTAAAACCATAGGTATGCCACTGCGTATTAATAAGTTAAACCATAGCGCCGTTCATGCTATTTCATTATATCTAGTATTTTGAAACGATGTACATCTACTAAAGCATCTTCTATCTAATATTACTTTAAAATGCTAGTAGTTTATTCGAAGTCTGGATGGTAATAAATCCCTAAAAATAAGCTACGGTAAAGTCTTTTAGAATTATGTCAAAGTTGCTCGCGTTAGTAATGAAATTGCTAAAGTTACTTCTTATACGGCGACCGTGGTCTGAACCAGACGATATTTTAAAACGATGTTGAAATTCCGTTTAATATTGTGTTAGATATTATTTTGAAATACTATGTACTGTCTTGGTACAACAAATATAGCTACGAGCCCTCTGATGGTGAGTATAATATTGTGTTAGATATAATTTTTAAAATATAAGGCCTTCGTATATCAAGAATGCGGTCTGTCTGATGGTAACCAGTCAGTCTATGATGGCTTTTAATACCGTGGATATCACTAGTGCGTTGCTGACCCTGCGAAATAAGTTCGTTTTATGTTTTAAAAAGATAATTACCTCACTGAGGATCAAGCCCTTTGCTATGGCGACTTTAAAGACATATAATTAACAGACACCAAGTTCAACTGGACTCAGTATAATTGTTTATGGATTACGTAAATAACTGTTCCAGGTTTCAAGTTAATAAACTTGTAAAAGGCAACTCATTGTATTTACACTGTGTTTTTATTTAGTTTTATTATTATAAGTTATATTAACAACTTTATAAATAATAGATTTCATACTCAGCGCTTGCTTGCTGCACGGAAATGGGAGAAGTAGGTGCACCCCTGGACTCATCAGACGAAACGCACTTATGTAATTACTACTTTTACACTGGTAATCTATAAGACAGGGTACTTAATTAGACGAAACGTTGCATTCCTATCACCAAATTATTCGCAAGACCGGGCTCTTCTACTCAATACGCGCACATGCTGTTCTGCGTAGCTTGCAATAAGATGACGCACAGCCATGTCCACAACTAACAGTTATAAATCAATCAATCAATGCCTTTTAAATTATTACGTGCTTCTGACACGTCTACCTGCAAAGGAAAAAGAAGATAATATTGAGATATTCAACGCTAAGTTTCAAAAAACCAGGTCAAGAAACAGAGATGTCAAACAAGCACGCCCGCCTTTTCACAGAAACGTGCTTATTAAAGGGTAATTTTCTCTATATACAGTTCATTGGAAGTGAAGGAAATCATAATTTGCCGTTCCGAAAACTTTAAAGGCTTTGTAATACTACGATTTGTATATTTCTATTTTATTGTTTTTATTTTGTATTCGATTCACCACTGTAACTAAGAGCTTCGTTAGTCCAGTAGAAATAGTAATTATCGTAGGTTTCTAGATTTTATCATTGACACAGTATTGTTGGGTTTTTAAAGAAACTTCTTAGTACTGAGAAAGTTCTTTAAAGAAACCCTTCGGGACTAGCAGTACGAATGCTGGCAATACGCATGTAGATAACAATGCTTCCACCTCATTTGCAGGATCTAAGACATAGCAGAGAAAATCTAGATCTAATTTACTACTCTTATTCATTTTCTTTTATGATCGTATACCACACGAATTACATGAGCAAGTTCAAGCATTTGCATGGGTTGTATGTTTCGTGCAAATAACCACCGCGTGCCACCAGCGGCAATAAGATTTTATCATACATGTAGCCCGCGCAAGTACCTTATACATGTGAACTGCGCAAAAAGTTAGCGCATGTAGCTTACATATATAGTGTTATGCGATTAGCTTGCGCTTGTAGCCTGCGTCAGCTGATATATTTGCGTTTGTAGCTTACGCCAATTAGTTCGATGTAAAATTACCTTTAAATAGGTTATACAATAACCAATAAAAACCACAATACAATCGGCATAAAACATTCAATTTGCTAAAATAACATCGTCCAATTCGTGGTCCGTTAATGGTCTGTTAGTAAACGCTAAACTGCAGAACAACTATATTAACGAATAAATTACAAAAACATTTGTTTTTATTTGGCAATCAGCAGCAAATTGGTGGAAAAATGTTTTGTATCGCAGCAAGTAAAAGGCTTATGTTTATTTATAATTACTAGCGGTCGCCTAGTGGTCAAAATTCGACCAAAATTTATAAGTTTGATACTTTGTTTTCTGTTTTTCTCTATAACATATAAATAAGGTTCAGGTAACCATAGTTACAAAGAATTGTACGACGTCAGACGAACAATGTCGAAATACTACACGTATCAATATATAGATTTTTAAACTTAACGGCAGTAACCTAACGGATAATGGCTAGAATTAGCGATTGAGAGGTAGTAAGTTGACTCTGTTTTGTGTTAACTCCTTCAGCTAAGCAGAATAATATTAGGAATTATCAGCCTCGATGGCGTAGTGGTTAGTGTAATCGAGTGCCACGCCTGAGGTCGCGGGTTCGATTCCCGCACAAGTCAAACATTTGTCTGCATGAAGCATGCTTGGCCTGTGTGTTTATATAAATAAAGGTATGTAAAAAAAATATATTTTTATCCATTGTCTAGTACCCATAATACAAGCTCTGCTTAGTTTGGGCTAGAGGATGTTGTGTGTATGTGGTAGAATATTATTTATTTAGTACCTAACTTAAATTACCATTATTCTTAAGGCTCAACTACTTTCATTATTCTTAACTTGTTGATCCTAGGGTAATTGTTAACTGATCAGCTAGACTCAATTGATACAATCTTTTGTAAACAATATATAACGACTATTTACTTTACAATATTTTACACTAATATCCTAAGCTTAACTACTCGAGCGAGCGGCAAACAGCTGAACTATACAGTGAAAATATAATTATATTTTCACTTAAGTAATTACAAGTAGTTTTTTTCATAGATTATTTATTTATTATTAATTATTCACCTAAACAATAGTTTCAATCATAATTTATAACTTAACTAATATTAGTAAACATAACTACTTATAAATAACGGAAGGTAACAAAACATAGGAATGTAAAATTTTATAAAAAATAATGGCTGGTTTAGGCTGCGTCGTAAAATTCCTGAGCATCGCTGTCGACCGGGAAAGTGCCCCAGAAGACTGGCAGCATTGCCACGTTGAATGGCAATGCTGATTCTTTGAGCCAAGAAAAGTTCAGCTTTCTAGTCACTGAACACCATGAACACACCAAAAGGCTGGACTTTTCTTGGCTCAAAGAATCAACATTGCCATTCAACGTGGCAATGCTGCCAGTCTTTTGGAACACTTTTCCGGTCGATAGCGATGCTTAGGAGTAATAATATAATATTCTACCACATACACACAACACCATCTAGCCCAAACTAAGCAGAGCTTTTACTATGGATACTAGACAATGGATAAACATACATATATACTATTTTTTGTAAATACATACATATTATACATAGAAACACCCAGACCAAGACAAACATCCATGTTCATGCACACAAATATTTGACTTGTGCGGGACCCCATGAACCTAGCGTCTCCACCCCAAACGGCTCAAAAACGTAATTACCAATTAAGTTACTGTAATTACAAGTATTTATTTGAGGACGTCTTAAAATATATAAACCTATGATGATGTTGTACAGGTCTAACTACCCCTATATATATCCTATATCAATAGGTTTGAGACAATGTATATATAACAACTTTACCTATTCACTACTTTGCAGATATATTCGTAACTACGCGTAAGACTAAGTAGGTATGTCTCTAGTAGAACGCAGCGCTATTCCGCAATCACCCATCCAACCTCGTTTTCCAATAACCAAACATTTACTACATAATTTGCCAGCAAGGTGTCAATTGTACGTTCAAAGATATATCGTGACGTCGATTACCTCGTTGAATACAATATGCTTCATTGTAATTATTAGGAACAAGATATTAGCCTGAGGCGTCGAATATGATCTTAGAATTAACATGTAATCATGGAGATTAGGTATATGCTCAAAGTGTTTGTGGTTGTAAAACGATTTAATTGATATTTGGATAGAGCAACACTTATGAACTAATATATTTTTGCAAGTAAATATGGTATGGCTATTCCCATTAACTAGGTAATTAAACTGGCTGGCTGTTCTTATATTATCTTTAACTAGTGAACCGTCCCGGCTTCGCAAGGGTAGTACAATACCTTTACAAATTATACACCTAAACCTTCCTCATGAATCACTGTCTATTAGTGAAATCTGCATGAAAATCCGTTCAGTTGTTTTTGAGTTTATCGTGAACAGACAGACAGATAGAAGCGGCAAGGGACTTTATTTTAAATATGTAGTGATGATATGTTAAGCAGTAGTTTTATACAAAATGCAATAGGCATCAATTCGCATGAAATGTATTTACGAAGGCCATCTACTTAGCATGATATTTCTTGGCTTTTCTCTAGGCGATTATGTTCCTTTGACGCGAGAAAACTATTAGTACCTATTACTATGTACGGCAGTTTACTATTTCTAAAAGTTTCTGATAAATACAGCACTTAAGCATATTGTCAATCTTTAAAAACTTTTATAAAATTTGCTAGTTGTGGTTGACAGATAAATAATAGATACAATAATTTTGTTTCAAACATGCAAATGTTTTCTTTAAAAAGTCTTATCTTCTTTCGTCTGAAAATCTTTTAATAAAGGTTATACAAAAGTTAGCCGTTCATTGCCACGAAATCCCTCAAATAATTCGGATTTACAATCCAATCTTTTAATTTAAAAAGAAGTATCTAAGCCCATATTTTCTTTCACAAAAGTGTGACGAGAAGAAACTCAATTTTACCATAATCGTGGAGAATAAATAAATTTCGAATTCCGCCTGTTTATGAGAACTTAAGTTGGATTTAAGTGAGATCGGACACGCGAAGACGCTAAGTAAAAAAACGTACCTAAACATAGATGGTATTATAAGGTATAGGAGATATTGTAGGGTAGTTAATATTATAATACCCTACACATTTGTATATTTTATGTGCTCAAATGTGTTTTTCACTATTAGTTAATTTTGTTCAATTTTGAATGCCCTTTTCTTACTTTAGTGTTTTCAAAATCATACATATATAATTATGTTCTTGTCTTTATACCTGAAGAATTACAGGTGTATTATTATACCCTTATTATTACAGTTTCAGGTCCAACATCAGAGCCTATTTCAGTTTACCGGATATGGTACCAGACTCCGTGTTACTACTAAGAAGTTACTGCCGGAAATACTCAATAACTCTTTGACTGACATAATATTGTTTTATGTTTACGCTAATGTTATACATTGAAATTAAACACTTTATACGGATTTTATGGCGTTGTTTATTTTACTTTAAACACTGGTATTACATAATTTTGAAACCTCTAACACTACTATTATTAAATGTTACTACTATTTAAGCTATATATTTTCTAATTAAAACAATTTATATTTGAGTTTATACTTTGCCCCGACGTTTCGGTTGCTTTGCAGCAGCCATGTTCACGGGGAGACTAAGATGGTAGTTGTCCCAACGTTCTGAAGTGTTCGTTCATCGTTCTTTGACTGACCTTGGAATCGAAACCGAGACCTTATGCAGTAGTGGTATTTACAACCGCTGCGCCATAGAAGTTAGCAGAGCAAAGCAATTAGTTAGTTCATAGTATATTTTAATAGCTAGCCTTAAAACAAATATTCACATGATATCAAGTGTCAGTTTACATTGATAACAATCCACCGAATATATAATGCTATGACGTCATGCCCGCCATCTTTGATAGTATTCTCGTTTTCACGATCCGCTTTCACGACTCCATATTTCTTTTCTACGAAACATTTTAGACTTGCACTCCGTTCAGCATCATTAACAATGAAGTAAAACGCTTAAAAGTGCTTTGCCGCTTTACAATTTTATCTGCAGATGGTGCAGCAAGGCTTAATACGAGCATGTATTCGGTTTTAATTTTTAGTTTAATAGTGTTACACATATAAACTTAGAGACATAGAAAACTAGCTGTCCCGACAGACGTAGTCCTGAAAAAAAAAAACAGAACTAAATCTAAATCATTCTCGAATCCACTTGAACACATACAAAAAATTTCATCAATATCGGTCCAGCCGTTTAGGAGGAGTTTAATTACAAACACACTCACATAAGATTTATATATATAAAGATAGAACATAAAAGGATTTAGCAATCGAGAAAGATGGAATTTTTTATTTGTTTAAATACAACTCCTGCACTAAGAGTAATGCCTGTGGATCACATTGTCCCGTGTGGGATTCAAACCCACAACACTCGGCGCAATGGTTGCGGTGAAGCGACTACTTCACCAACCGTGAAGTCATTGCTACATCGACAAGTGCAATGCACTTAAATTTTTGATGTTCTATTATACAGGTTGTCCGGTAACTAATGGATAACCTGGAAATGTCTTATAGTGGAACTTCAGAAAAAATATTAAAAAAATCTATCCTAACTACTACCTGAGATATGTGTTTTTTTTTTAATTACCATGTTAAACTTTCTTGTATACTACGACCATAAATGAATTAAGTCCATTGGTTTTTTGTTGTTTTATTATTAAACACTAATTATGCTAATAGATAGACAGTCAAAAGTATGCTATGCTATATAGCTTGCACTTTTTAATATATATATATATATATTTTTTTCATTTTTTCTGAACGGCCTTCAGTTCTACTATAAGACATTTCAAGGTTATCCATTAATTACCGGACAACCTGTATATGTCTCTATTATTCTCATCGCATCTCTGTATTCCCGAAGGAGTAGGCAGATGTGTATTACTATATTTACTAGCGGTCGCCTAGAGGTCAAAATTCGACCATAATGAATTAAAATTTTAAGTTTGATCGTTATTAAGTTGTTATTGTCTATAACTTAACCCAAATAATTACATTTCATTTAGATTTCTCCAAGGCTAATTTACCTACAGGGTTAATTTACCTATATTTTTCAAACAAATTATTATTTACTTAACTATACTCTTTTTTTGACGATATTGCTAAGCTTGCTCCTTTGTTTTCTTATTTTCTTTATTACATATAAATAAAGCATAGGTAACCATAGTTACAAAGAATTGTACGACGTCAGACGAACAATGCCGAAATACTATGAACGCGATTCGACTGCGTGTGTCAAATACATGGTTGTGTGGGTGTAGTGTTTTTTCATTAATTTAATGTATTTCTAATGCATATTTTATTAAAATATTAGGATTCGCCACTCCTTCTCTATATAAACTTTAACTGTGCCAAATTACATACTCCTCCGACCGCGCAATTTTCGTAAAAAAGGGTACAAAGTTTTTGCTTCACGTATTAATATATAATATATAATATTTGAACTAGACTAGTATCAATATAGCTACTAGAATAAAGACCTAGAAAAATAAGAAATACCGCGGCAAACGACAAGGATGGTCGCTGGCCGCGCATCGCTGGTGCGAGAGTTTGTTATTATAGTATAAATCTATATTTATACTAGTTGTTATCTTACCTTATATTGTGTGGGGGCTAGTCAGTACAGACTGGCGACACTTCAACACAGTGGGATCTTTTGTGTCGACTTCCCCAATAACGACTGCCATAGATGTTCACGGCAGCCAGGACCGACGGCTTAACGTGCTCTCCGAGGCACGGAGCAGGCAACAATTGTCAATCAATACGCACATAATTTCGAAAAGTCATATAACTTCCGAAAGTCAGAATTGCGCGACGTGGGTTTGAACCCGAGACCCTCTGCATTGCAGTCTGTTGGTCTCCCCACTGATCTATCGCTGCTTTATACTGGTTGTTACTCGCAACTTAGTTCCTACGTATAATTTATGCTTATTGTACAAATGCATAGCCAAAAACGCATATAGCAGCGATATCCTACTTGTAGACCGTTGGACTGCCATGCAGAGGTCAAGGACAGGAGAAGATTACGTGCATGTTAAATAGTTAATTTTATTGCCCGCTTTATAAACGGTAAAGTAAAAAATTGTGAGGAAACCTGCATGTCTGTGAGTTCTCCATAATGTTCTCGAAGATATATAGTCTGTCAACCCACTCTAGGCCAGCGTTATGGACTATGGCCCTTACCCTTCTTACACAGAGAAAAAGCCCGTGCCCAGCAGAGGGACAGTTTAATACAGAGCTGATATGAAAGTCGGCAAACTGTAGAAATTGCAAATTGACGCAGATCGTTGCCGAAGCAGAAGCGACTGCGCGTTTGCCGTTGCGGCTTAAGTGATCGCCACCTCATTGCCAGTGTGCCGAGTGTTGTGGTTTCAATCTCCACAAAGAAACAAAGTTTGTATTATTCATGAATAGTTGTTTCAAGTCTGGGTGTCCTTTGTGTCGAAATGATGGCAAAGTCACCCGTATCTGACATGTCTGACGATTCAGTTTGTAGTCGAAGTCGACAAAGTCCAAGGAAAAACGTAGGCAGTTGACACTCTGCAAGCAACGCTTCGGTCAAGTCGTGTTTGGCACGCAAAGTCAACAGCAGACCAACTGTATATTATGTTATAAGTGTTAGGTAGAGGAGTATCAGTATGGAAGGTATGTCTAGATCTACTTCTTTCTATTCTATAGTCTATAGTCTATAGTCTAGACCTAGTGGTCGTAGGGGCACTCCGATGGCCACACCCAAGAAATTTTTAATTATGTCTTTTTTTTAAATTAGACTACTATATACGGATTTTATCGCGTTGTTTATTTAGCACTGTATTTCAAAATTTTGAAAATATTACACTACTACTATTGATTTTATTTTACTAATTTATAAGCTGATAAAATTATTTAAACTATTAAATCAAATCTCAGGTAGTGGTTGGTCCCCTGACAAACCACAGATTCTCGCTAAAGAACACCCATTCCTACCAAGGATGCTTCGCGAGGCTATTGAAATCAAAAAACATCCCAATTTCAATAGAGAAGATGGTTGGAATGTACCACCAGCTTGGGATCCAGTACTTCAAATAGTCAAACGCAAGAAGAAACAAACCACAGCTAGACTTCATGATACTTTGAGCTCATTCTGTGTAAATAGAAACACCAATAATTAAATTATGTTCGGGTACTTTGAAATAACTACACTGGAACATTGGGACAACTACCATCTTAGTCTCCCCGTGACCATGGCTGCTGAAAAGCAACCGAAACGTCGGGGAAAGTGTAAACCTAAATATAAATAGAATTAATAGTTTAAATAATTTTATTAGTTTATAAATTAGTAAAATAAAATCAATAGTAGTAGTAGTGTAATATTTTCAAAATTTTGTAATACAGTGATAAATAAACAACACGATAAAATCCGTATATAGTAGTTTAATTACAATGAATAACATTCGCGTAAACAGAAGACAATATTATTTTTAATTATGTATTCTTAGATATGAAAACATACTAAACTGTTGGTATAATGTTTCTCTGTTCACCTACTCACAAACAGGTTTCAGCCTACGTATAAAGGCAAGTTCTTGAAAAATATCCATTTTAGAACACATTAATAAAAAACGTCATAGCAATTTTTATTCGAATGGGCTTATCTACTAATCTTCCCAAATGTAAGCGGGGTTCAGAACAATATTTTACTGGAAATGGAAAGCAGCGAATATTTAAATTCTCTCGAGTCTCTTAATACGTGAGAAACATTACAGTAGAACTAAATAATAAAACTGGATAGGTACGATCCGTATCGTCTACCGAAAGGTCCGTATTACCAAATAAATGTGCAACACACACTTATCTAGTTTTTATTAAATGTGGTTTTATTGAAAAACTTGTTAAATGTGGGTGTAATGTACCTGTCCTTTCGGTTGTATACTGGGTGTAATGGACAGCGTACCGAAAAATGAAATAATAGATGCAAACCATTATTCTGGATTGAAAGTCGTTGAAATTTTTGTTGAGAAAAATCCCATATGTTTTTAGCGTGCTATATTTTTTATAATGCAACTCCTTACATTCTATAAAATGTAATTGAAAATACCACATATTACTAAACAGCAATAATTGGATCATAATAAAATGATTATTATAAACTATGAATTATATATCTTGAAGCTATTAATTGCCCTTTACTATGTTACTTACAATCACATTGTATCACCTTATTAGCTGTAAGTTTACCTAAAACCTAAGTCGACGGAGCCCCGCCTCGCGGGGTTCCTAGTTTGGGGTGGGTGTAAGAAGGAACCTAACATAACCTAACCCTTCCGAGACGGAATGCAGTGATTTGAGACGTATAGATGTTCGTTATGATATATTTTAGTGAGCATATTTTGCTATGCAATTATTATTTTGGAGGTCATTATATTTAATCCCATAAACAATTAACAAAATCAGCTATACACCTGCGCTCTTAATCTTGCGTTTTATCATGAATTGAAGATTGGGTCAAGATAAGTGCTTATTTATATTAAGACCTTTGTTATCTTTTTTGGTAGTCCGTTCCTTACCGCCTGTATAGGACAGTATATAAACTTTGTCTATGTGGATTGAAAATGTTACTGTATGAAGTCTACCGTACTGAACAAGGCTAGTTAGTTGGACAAAGGACTAGCTCTCCTCATTGTTAGAGAAGACCTGCGCCATATAGTGTTTATAAACATCCCTATTAATTAACGCTGGCTATGTCAGGGTTGGTAAGCTTCACATAACTTGATTATAGTAAAGGGTATTCCATCAACTAGGTTAGAATGCGACGTGAAGTCTGCCTTCTCTAATTAGTCGCTTATGAAATAGTTAATTATCGTTCGCTTTAACGCTGAAGTCGAACTTGGTGAGGAATGCTGCACGTTGTAATATTCTCGCTGTTGTGTAAATCCAACCCGCCAGCGCAGATATGATTACAATTAGGATTAGGCTATAATCCACCAGATTGTAGGTTTAGGGTTGGGCTACAGCCCACCAGATTGAAGGCAAACTCTTACCCTATTGCAAATACAATTCAGTGGTAGCGACAATACGTTGGATTGTAGCCTTCTTCTGAACTATGAAAAGGTCCGTGCCGTGCTGTGGTAAAGTTTATAAAATTAATTTATAAATAATGTTTTGTTGATTATATTACTATGTATTACTTCTAATAAGGCGGTGTGGTCGCTAAGCGACAAAGACTACCAAATAAATTGAAAAAATAAAAAAAATTAATAGTTTAAGTCTTAGTTTACGAAAACGTTACTCATTACAATTAAACTACTTTACACAAATTTTATGGTGGTTTATTTTAATAATATTGCAACTATTTAAAGGTATTTTCCCTTTTTTATATACATTCTATATTTAAGTCACTTTTATGGCAAAATTATGTTTCGCATCATACATTTTCACGACAGCAAACCTGGCCATATATCCTAATTAAAAAACAAACAAACGCACTAATAAGGGTCTACTCACGCAGTAACACAGGCGGCCATATATCTTGGAGACTCAGCATTCATCTTACGAAGCCGGCATTTAATCATACAGAGCAATTTTGAGGCTTCACGTCTTCTCGGTTCATTTGTGAATATCGTCAAGAAAAATTACAGAGTTTATACACTGACTTTTGAGATGTATTTGAGGCTTATTACATGGTTTCTCCCTTTATATTCCTAAAGGGGTAGTCAGAGTTGTATTATCACATCTTACAAATTATATTTTCATGTAATAAAGACTGTTTTACGGGTATATTACTAAACTATGACTGGTAAAATCCACAGACTGCAATGCAATGAGGGTCGAACCCACGTCGCGCACCTCTGACTTTCGGAAGTTAAATGACTTTTCGAAATTTATCGCCTGCTCCGTGCCTCGGAGAGCACGTTAAGCCGTCGGTCCCGGCTGCCATGAACATCCATGGCAGTCGTTATTGAGAAGTCAGTGCCCTATAATATCCTGACATTGGTCTAGCCTTAGGGTTGTTCGTTAGCCTTCGGGTTACGGAGGTCAGGTGGCAGCCGCTCCGTGTAAAAACTGATATCCAGTCAAATCCGGTTAGACTAGAAAAGCCGACCCCAAGTGACTTGGGAATAATAAAGGCTAGGGAGAAAGATTTGCGCGATCTAAACTTATATACTTATGCCACGGGATCACCGAGGATATAATACAACCAAGTATCACAGCTGTATCCGCGACTGTTGTACGTGAAGTCTCGGGCTCGATACCCGGACAAATAGCTATTGATTTTTCTGTCAAGAAATGTCAGTAGTAGCACGAATATTTGTCTGTTAGACAGCAATAGTTTCACGCTAGTTTATATTATGGTTGACCTGGAAAAAGCTGGAAAAATATGGACGTTGTATTAAGCAGAGCTACATATATGCTACAACAAAAAAAATAACAAAAGCTACAACGTACAACAAGAGATCCGTCTCTGAATACCCTCCCGATAAATATCGGCTGGGATTTTGGCGGATTTGGTATATAAGTATACATATAACGAATATACATCTTTCTTTATTCGTTTTCCTACTGTCGATTCTCGGTCGGGCTATAATCGCTGTGTACGAGTAAGCTCGGAATACTTGCCACCTGGCCACATATTGACACAACGAATAAAATCCTGCGAGTGTTGACTAAAGGCTTTTGTAATTTTAAGCCTACAAGCCAAATATTGTATTCAGGAATTTTGTAACGTTCCAATAAATTCTATTTTAGTTTTGCTCAGCTTTTAGCGTTATTTCAATAGCCTAATTATAAGTGAAAGTTCAACATTGTTCTACCAATGTTAAAGTTTTATATCAAAGACAAAGTCGAAAAGTATTTATTCATTTAGTCCATTTATGAACGTCAAAGTCTATTGGTAGTAAATAAAAGAACTTAATAAGGTTAAAAAGCTCCAAAGATATTTTTTTGAGATCATTTATATACTTACCTTTCAATATTCTAAGGGCTTATCCTACCACCTCCAGATAGCATTTATCTATAAGATAAAAGTCTCGCCATCTCTCTTCTTTAACTCTAACATGAGTGAGACAACACGCCATTTATCTTTCGGATAACTATTACTTGTTAGTTGTGGGACTGGCCATAAATAAATTATGTTGTATTGGTAAATCGGATGGTCTCGATGGCGTAGTGGTTAGTGTAACCGACTGCCACGCCTGAGGTCGCGTATTCAATTCCCGCACAAGTCAAATATTTGTGTGCATGAACATGGATGTTTGTCTTGGCCTGGGTGTTTCTATGTATAATATGTAAGTATTTACCAAAAAAAGGTATATATGTATGTTTATCCATTATCTAGTACCCATAGTACAAGCTCTGCTTAGTTTGGGCTAGATGTTGTTGTGTGTATGTGGTAGAATAGAATTCGACCGTAATTCATTGTTTTAACTTTTCCTTTTTTGTGCTATCATAATACTATATTATGTCATAATACCCATTCTCTATATTTTCACTTAGCTTACAATCTCTCATAATTTTCGCTTAACAATTTATATTCAAAGTGAAAAATTAAGATTCAATGTCAACTGAATTAAATTGCAATAGCTTTGATCGTGTTTGAATTCATGAGCGTTTACTGGCTGATAGAATAATTTGATTTGATTCGCTTTGCATGTTGTGACGTCACAGCTGAACATGCTCAACATTAATTGATATACGTCAAATAGTGACGTCAGAATACAGTTCAATCACTATTCCCTGATTAAAACACCCGCAATGCTTCACTATGGTGCAGTACGGGTAGAAATGGTATAAATACAACATGTAACAAAATAAACGCAAATCCTGAAAGTAGTTTGTTCAAAATCGGCTACTGAATCAATTCCAGCAATTGTTAATATAGGTAATTTTAATCTCTAAAATAATTAAAACGAATTAAATTAAATAAATAATAATATTCTACCACATGCACACAAAACCATCTAGCCTAAACTAAGCAGAGCTTGCTATGGGTACTAGACAATGGATAAACATACATATATACTTTTTTTTGTAAATACATACATATTATACATAGTATACAAAGTCGCGACACCGAAATTGACATCTTCAACGATTCCTACAATAATTATAAGACTAAATTGTTAAAATTATTCTCCTTAAATTAATTCTCCACACATTTCGAATTTATTTGTTGTTATTTGAATGACTAGTAGATATAAGTTAGAAAATAAGTAACTACCTTATTATAGCCAATGTTATGCATACCGTAACTGTCATATGTATCAGATGCAATACTATGTAATGTTTCCTATAAATGTATAAATACATATGATGTGGTTGTGCTAAATAAATAAATAAATAAAAAAAAAATATATACATAGAAACACCCAGACCAAGACCAACATCCATGTTCATGCACACAAATGTTTGTCTTGTGCGGGAATCGAACCCGCGACCTTAGGCGTGGCAGTTGGTTACACTAACCACTACGCCATCGAGCCCACCCATTTATTAAACAGCTGAAATAAACAAAAATATATCATAATTCAAGGTAATAAGGTTTTTAATACAATAAGGGCAATAATATTAGATTTATTGTAATATGTCCATACTATCCGCGCACAAGCAGGAGAACTAATTCGTTAAATAAAAATATTTAAGTACATAAAAGTAACATTTTAATGATTATATTATTATTACGATTTAATAATGTAATTGGGGTGTTTGAGGTTGTGCGTTATATCTGTGACATCTATACTAATATAATAAAGCTGAAGAGTCCGCTAATCTCAGGAACTACGGTGCCGGATTGAAAAATTATTTTAGTGTTGGATAGCTCATTTATCGAGGAAGGCTATAGGCTATAACATTACGCTACGACTCACGGGGGCGTCGCAGTAATCATAAATGCAGGTGAAACCGCGGCCACATCTAGTATTGTATATAATTATTTCCATAATTGTATCGCTAGAAATACGAAATAATGATCTTGTTTGAAAAAAAAGACATCCTTCGCAATATGAATTATTCCTGTCCTGTGTCGCGGGGACAAACACTTTAACAACAGAGACAAACAACAGCCAGAGTCGAAACAACAATTTCTGTATCGAACAAATTTTTTTTTTTTTTGGTTTTACGGGGAGTCCTCTGAAGAATTATTTCACCTTATCCCGCCCTCCCCTTTTCTATCCAGAACAACGCGTAATGGGCTCAGATGCCATCCTTACACGGTGGAGTCGACTAGAGTGTGTACCAATAAGTTTGGGTTCTCATACCTCTGCCGAACGATCAAGGCTTGGAATTCTCTGCCAAGGCACGCGTTTCCTTCTTCCTTCAATGGGTCCTTCAAGAGGGGTGTGAAAAAGCACATCCTTCGCGGGGTAGTCCAACGGTTTCCGAACTAAGCTATCGTATAATATTCAATTTATTTCCCCTTTGGTTAGTGGCCAAAGTGGTCTTGTTGTCAAGCGTTGTTCAAGCCTCTGTAGCCCTGTAGGCCTCTGACATGGCTTAACGACTGCTGTCAATTTGGCAACAACCGGGACCAAAGTTTTACGTGCCCTCCGAAGCACAGAGACGCTCAGATGAAATACCACTAAGCGGTCACCCATCTATAGACTGACCGCACTCAACGTTGCTTAACCTAGCGAGGTTTCGTTTACCGATCAGTGAGTGCAACTGGCTATGAGCGCTTAATTTTCCATATAAGCGACATTTGAACAATGACAATAACATTAAATTACTCTTCTCGCACGGGTTTTAAAAAACCTTAACAAATTATACACTTAAATCTTCCACATAAATCACTCAGCCTATCAGTGAAAACCGCATGAAAATCCGTTCAGTAGTTTTTGAGTTTATCGCGAACAGATAGACGCGACGGAGGACTTTGTTTTATAATATGTAGTGATGTAACTACATAGAATATTCACTTTTTAAAACTAGTTTAAAACAGACAACAGCGCAATATGCGCGCCATCTGTACAAATTTAGTAAATATGAAATGGCACCATATGTGATTCTTTTATAGTCCGACTGCAGTGTCTACATCGTACGGCTTTTATTAACCTCTGAGTCTTCTTCGAAGAGGTTAATGAAGACACTATGCCCACATAGTGTTTTCATTGATCTCTGTATAATATTACCTCTATATAACCTCTGGGTATCTGTCTGTTAGTGACAGGCGTAGCTCCGGAACCACTGGACCGATTGACTCGTAACTTGGTGTTGGTGACCTTGGGGTCATCCCTCGGTCGAGTTTGAATATGGGGCCTGTGGGTCAAAAGGCCCCCAAGATATAGCGGTCACAAGATCATAAGGTCAACGGATATCCACCAATAGAGTGATTTGGAAGTCCAAAGTAGAGACTTTTGCTCAGCAGTGGGACATTACAAAAAGCTGATGAAAAAAAGTAGGTCACATAAAGACAGTAAAGTAGTAGATCCTCGCTGGTTTCAGCATGAATGGGCCGGATCGACCGGGGTAGTACTACCCTCTCACAGAATACCGGCGTGAAGTAACGGTACCCGTACTGTTGCGTTTCGTATCGGTGAGTGAGAGAGCCGGAGGCCCAGTTACCCCGATCCTTTTCCTATCCTTTCCCTCCTTCATTCCTTTTTAAAGGGCTGGCAACGCACTTGTAACTCCTTTGAGGTTGCGGGTGTCCATGGTCAGACCCATCTCGTTTCGTTAAGTGGATTTTTTGTGCTAATAAGGTGGTAGACACGTATATCCAATTTTAGGAGGATACCATAACCCAGCGTACAAGCTTTCAAGAGACAAAAGACTGCTCGAATATCATTGTGGTTTATGTGGTCGCCTCGTTGTTGTCCCTGCATCTAATGCTATAGGTTCGATCCTAACACGACACAAAAATTTTATGATCCACAAAAAGTTACTCCGAGTAT
This sequence comes from Catocala nupta, assembly GCA_963675205.1. Classification (NCBI taxonomy): domain Eukaryota; kingdom Metazoa; phylum Arthropoda; class Insecta; order Lepidoptera; family Erebidae; genus Catocala; species Catocala nupta. The sequence goes on along the minus strand of OY776079.1, from coordinate 5,181,384 downwards.
ATTATTACTAGAAAGGCTTTATCTACGTAGTTCATCCGTAACATCGTTCTGCAGAAAGGGATTAGATGAAACACGGCTTAGGTATTAAGTTGAAGCCCGGGCTCCCAAACTGTGTAAAATGTATCTATATACGCTTAGTGGTTTTTACGAGTAACACCAACAAAGACAGGCAGACGTGAAACAGAGACAAAACTCCTTTAATATCGGATCTGATTTATATTTTCTTAACACCTTAAATGTAGAGCCATTTTTACTTTAATATACTAAAATAAAAAGCAAATTTCAAATCATATAAATCAGTATTCTTTACACGCGCTTTAAATGTAAATTGCAATATAAAAGAATAATTTTCTTACTAAAAGTATATTTTAAAGTAAGTACAGATTCAACTTGAATTGGTTAGCTTTTAAAATATCCTGGAAAATACTTGAAGAAATATTTTATAGCTTTAAAATTTAAGTCCAAATTCTACACGTTTTTCTTTGAGTTTGGTGAGCTGATATTTTTTTATATTTATGTAATTTTCAAACGACATAAAGACTGATCCGTAGTGCAAGAAATTGAAGTGATTACTTACGAATTGCGTTCAATTGGTCGCGGTTTTGAATTACACCCTTTGTACTACCGACTGGAGTATTTTATGTAATTCTATTTTGTAGAACTGGAAATATTGTAGGCACATAGTAGGTTTCACATTGCGAGATATGACAGTGAATGAAGCCAGAGAAGTGTGTCAGGATCGTAGCAAATGGAAATCCGTAGTCTCTGCTATCCCTCTGGGAAACCAGCGTGAATCTATGTATGTGTGTATGTATATTGCGAGCGAACTCGTAGAAAAATCTCAAACAAATTATACGAGTTGCTATATGGCCTCAATGGCGTAGTGGTTAGTGTAACCGACTGCCACACCTGACGTAGCGGGTTCGATTCCCGCACAAGTCAAACATTTGTGTGCATGTCTTAGTCTGGGTGTTTCTATGTATAATATGTATGTATTTACAAAAAAAAAGTATATATGTATGTTTATCCATTGTCTAGTACCCATACTACAAGCCCTGCTTAGTTTAGGCTAGATGGCGTTGTGTGTATGTGATAGAATATTAATATTATTATTACATACCATATAATTTCACGTCTATATCAGTGTATAAACAGAGACGTATTATATCTACATTTTGTCAAGTTCGGTATAGGTCTCGCGTAATTTAAGCGCGACCATATTGTCGTCTCTTAGTAAGTAAGTAAAGTAAGTAAGTAAATCATTTATTTGCGTAAAAACATGGTATACATTGATGTTAATATTATTACAGTAGCTCAACATGTTTCGCTAAGATATAACATAGCATGCAAAAATTTATATTTTGACAAAAGGAATCAACATCTCACATCCATAAAATCTTTTAAATTGTAAAAATTACATTCAATAAGCCACTTGTGTAATTCTATCTTAAATTTTCTCGAGTTCAATATTTTAAAGCGACTTGGTATTTTGTTATAAATACGTACGCACATTGCAAGGCAGTTTTTGTTGTATTTCGCAAGTCTTGGCAAATCACTTAATACCAGTTTATGAGGATCTCGTCTGTTTCTGGGATTTACATCATTTGCTGATTTAAATAAATGTTTGTTGTTAACTACAAATATACATACCTCATATATATACAGACATGGTAGAGGTAGCAGACCAAACCTCTTGAACATTGGTCTACATGAGTCATCAGGTTTAATACCACTTATTGCTCTGATGCACTTTTTTTGTGCGATAAATGCTCTATCCATATTAGTACCATTACCCTACATTACGAGACCATATCGCAGTAGCGACTCAACATAAGCGTAGTATGACATAATTGCAGTTTTTATGTTAGTTACGTTTTTAACTTGCTTCAGTGCGTATACAAATTTATTGATTCGAGTGCTTACATTATCTATATGTTCTTTCCAGTTAAAATCTTTGTCTATTATTACGCCTAAAAACCTTGTATGGGTTGCCTCTTCGATTTTATTAATATTAAGTTTTATATTGTTTTTATTATTATTTGATTGATTAAATTGAATGTAAACGGATTTATATAAATTTATTTTTAAATTATTCATGTCAAGCCAAAGCAGTAATTTGTATATTGTATTATTTATGTCAAACTCATGGTCAGTCTTGTTTTTCTTTTTATCTGATGTCACTATGATTGATATATCGTCGGCAAATAATATGCATTTATGATTGGTTATTTTTATGATGTCATTAATATATAAAAGAAACAATATTGGACCGAGCACGCTTCCTTGCGGAACGCCATATTTATTTTGCTTATATTCTGATGAGTATGGTATCATATCTCTATTACTGTTAATTTTACTAATATTGACACGTTGCTGTCTACTGCCTAAATAGGATGATATCCATTCAAGTGCAGGTCCTCTAATCCCAATAGTCTCTAGTTTATCCAACAATATGCTGTGCGACACAAAATCGAAGGCTTATGAAGGCTTGATAAATCAAAAAAAAGTCCCGTAGTCAGATGATTATTATTAATATTTGAAAGTACTGCCTTCATAAGAGAGTAAATAGCTAATGATGTGGATTTCTTTTTTTGAAATCCATACTGTTCAGTACTTATTATTTGGAATTTTTGCAAAATTCTATTAGCCTTTTATACATATATTTCTCATAAATTTTTGAAAAAATAGGTATCAATGTAATTGGACGGTAATTACTAATATCACTTTTATCTCCTTTTTTAAATAACGGCTTAATAATTGATAATTTTAACCTATCGGGAAATATTCCTGCTGCAAAAGACATGTTTATTAAATGGGTTAAAATACTAGTCAATTCATTACAGCAAGGTTTTATGATTTTAGTACTAATTTCGTCATAGCCCTCTGATCTAGTGTTGGACAGGGACATTAGGCACAGTTATAAACTCCGTGCTGCTACAGAGAACTATCTGAGAGAATCATTTGTCAGATCCGAGAATGGAGACGTCACACTCAGCACTCGAACTTACAATTGCTGCGCTACCGATCCATAAATTCAACTAGTCATTTTGCTAAAAGATTCATTTGTGCGCTTTTAACGTTTTACAATAAATATAAAATGGCCGTTGTCTGTATTTTATTTTAGTCGAGATATGAGTGCATACATTGAACGTCGGACGTTGTGTTTGTTCGTCGAATCATCATTGCTTTATTGAATTAAAACTTTAATATTTAACCGATTTCATTCGCTGGGCGAAACAAATATAGTTTATTCGTTCGCATTATGTGTTTTCATGTTCAGGATATTTCCATATAATATTCAACTGGGCTTTTATTTTCGTAATTGCAGGCTTCCTGTGTCTTTAATATTTTAATGGATGTTCAATAATACTATTAATCTCTGTTTGTCGAAATACAAGGAATATTTTATTTTAATATTATCTTATGTTTATACTTTAAAAAGGTAAATAGCTCAACTGGTTTACAGTTCAGTTAATTGAAAGCGCTTTTTATCGAGAGCTTCTGCATGCATTTTGAATGCATCAGCCGCGAATTATTAATTGGCATACAACAAGCATTGTTTATACATAATATGTCTACATAGATTTAGGCATCCCCGAAGGAATTTGCCCAGTTTATATTACATTCACATTTCATCCACCATATTTTTGGTCCCAGGATTAAGAACGCAAGATGTCCTATTAAGAACGCGAGTATTTTGTCGCCTATGCATCTACAGACTCCGTGTTACTACTAAGACGGCCTAATTGAAAAGTCTGATGACAGAGTTTTCAGGTAAGGCAGTAAGTAGGCTGTTAAAGTAGAGATCTCGCCACTACTTCAGCTGTAATGAGGACAAGGGCTGAGGGATCTGCTCGTAACTACTAAACTGCTTGCCATCAGGCGGAGCATGATTAACTACAATTAAAAAAAAATGTGTATGTGCACTGTTTGCTGTGGGGTGAGACCGTGTACTATTAAGGAAATTAAAATAAACTTCTCATAACAAAGGGATATACATATATAAAGCATTGCCAAGCGTAACAAAACCGACTACATTTCACAAGACCAAAACAAGATAACCGATTCCTGGGGTCACACACGTCAGATTAATTTTGGATCTCAAGTTCGTGACACATACACACACATATACACAAAGGTGGCATGCAGTTAAATTTCAACGCCAATAGAATCATATTCATTAATTCTACAACTATGTTCCTAAATCCAACGATCATAGTTTCTAATAGCGCTCAGATTGAAAGCAGCAATGAGATCTTATGCAAGATAAAGCTAACACAAAGTTTGTGTATGCGAACTGTATCAACACTGCATATTTAATACAATTTGTATTTACGAAAATAATTATTTTAAAACCAACCGTTGGTAAAAATGGAGGAGTGTTTGGTGAAGTTGATTTTTAAACCTGTTTGTCTGTAGCTTTCTAACAGATAGAGCATCATGTTATACTATACTACACTATCAGCTGTGTTTATAAACTGTCCCACTGCTGGGCACGGGCGCCTGCCTTACCAGTTTTGAGAAGAGTTAGGCCATAGTCCTCTTCGCAAGTCCAATACGTGTTGGTAGACGTCACACACCAGAAGGTGTAAGCGCTCACGATATTTTCCTCCACTGTTATAGCGAGGGATGATTAACTATTTTATACGCAGAAAGCTTTGAATAGTTAAAGAAGCGTGACGTGAGAACGAACTCAAGAACTCTTCTAGGCTGTCCAACGGTCTTGAAAACAGCTATCACTGCTCTAATGTCCTACTAATATTATAGATGTGATAGTTTGTGAGGATGGATATATGTTTGTTACTCTTTCACGTAAAAATTACTGAACGGATTTTGATGAAACTTTAAAGTATCTTTCTTTATTACTTTTATACTACTAAAGTGGCAAACAAGCATACGGCCCGCCTGATGGTAAATGGTTACCGTAGCCTACCGATGCCTGCAATACCAGAGGCATCACTTGCGCGTTGCCGACCTTGTAAAAACCTTTTATCGCCCTTTTTGAAGAACCCCATACTACAGTATAAGATACCAAGATACCAAGACTACAGTCTTGTGGGAAAACCTGGGCAGTTCATTCCACAATCTAAGCGTCCGCGGGAGAAAATTCCTTTGGAACTGTTTGGTGCGGCACCAATTAGGTTATAAGGTGTGAGAATGACATCCCTGCCGATGGCGAGCGGTGCAATGATAAAAAGTAGCTGAGGGCATCATCTCAAACAACTCGTCAGAACACAATCCATTATATATGCGGTAGAACACACAAAGGGAGGCAAAGTCCCGTCTGAGACTTAGTGGCTCAATACCGTCTGTGAGTTTGGGCTCATCGACAATTCTCAATGCTCGTCTCTGTACCGCGTCAAAAAGATCAAGCTGGTATTTTTTTAATTCTTTATACATTAGAATAACATATAGGCTAATAAAAATCTATCTTAACATTAGCCGTGGGCAAAATCTAGTATACTGAATAATAAAAAGAAAATAACACCGAAATTATTTCATACTTTAGTTTGCCTCCATAATTCATATAATAATAACAAAAAGGAATATTTCACACGCACTTTAAGAAGTGACTTTTATAAGTTTTATACTTAAGTACCAGTAATGTTATTCGATTTGAACATTGTTTATTCAAAAACTTTTATGATTAAGTCGCGGAATTGAATTTACCGAGAGCGGCAATACGCGCTCAAGTGTTTTGTGATATATGGCCGGTAAGAACAGCTAACCAAGAAAATAAAACGTACAAATCTATCCTAATTCTAACTAATATTATAAATGCGAATGTGTGTTTGTTGTTTGGTTGTTTGTTACGCTTTCATGCCTTAACTACTCGACTGATCATTACGAAAGGCGAATGCCTATTCTCCATAGAGTCTTAGGCCAAAGACGGACATCAATAATGACTATAAAAATTGAGTGTTTTAAGATCTTAACAGTATTAAATATCTAAAAAATATATTCAAATTGCCGCCACTATTTTAGAAATACATACGTATAAAAAAATGTATTAAGGTTATTTTTCTATACGAGAATGTGTCTTTCCGTGAGATAATTCAAAAACATCTCGTTTTAAAAAGAGCATTAGCTCTATTATTAAATTATGATAGGCGTGTTTCTAATATATTTTGCAACAACTTCTCGTTTTTTAATTGACTTACTTTTTAATTTTTCTATAGATATACTCTTTTTAAAAAAAATTTGCAATTTGCAGTGGCGTCAATTTGAATGAGTGAAAATACATATTTTTTTACGACAAAATCAACTGTAAAGTTGTTTTTCTCTAGCATATTGTCCATTGGTAGCCTCAGATGGACGTTCCCCTTTCTTAGTCACGTTGTCAGTGGTATAGAAAAGGACATCGTATATCTTTCATCTAAAAATAATTGTCCCTGAGCAAAGAAGCCACGGTCAAAGGCTAGTATTAATATAAATGCGAAATATACTCTTTTTGTCTATCTGTTACGCTTTCACGGCTATGTCTCGTTTTTGAGGCAATTAGGCATCGAAATATATTGTACTAGATGTGCCCGCAGTTTTACCTGCGTTTATGATTACTGCGCCGCCCTCGTGGGTCGTAACGTGATATTATGTAGCCTATAACCTTCCCCGGTAAATAAGCTATCCAACACTAAAATAATTTTCTAATCGTACCAGTAAGTTCCTGAGATTAGCGCGTTCAACCAAACAAACAAACTCTACAGCTTTATAATATTAGTGTAGATATTGCGGTGTGTGAAACTACGGCCATAAACTAGTGTAATATATTCGAATGGATACTCTCGATGTTGCAAATTATTTGATATAACGGTACGGATAAGGCAGCTCGGTCAGGAGTGTGCCTTATCTGAGAAATTCGGCTCAAGAGCAATAACACTGTTGCTATGTTTCGGTGAGTAATACTCCCAGACTCTAAGTCAAAATCAATAACCTCGTTTATTTATTTAGGACCAGCTTTTGCATGTATAATGTTAGTACTTACGATGTGGTTGCGACGATGTAATGACGCTCACGAGTGCAGACAGACAGGTCGACACCGGTTTTCGTTGAGGAAACACGCCTTGACTGAACAAACTCATGGAATTCGATGAGGAAACATTGTTGTTGCTGAAACACTGTTGTCTGTTATGGATTTTATTAAGAAGAAGTCAGCGTAGTCTGGGAAAGGGTGCAAGCGTGCGCACAGTGTCGGTGCGTCGACGCAGCGTTGTGTTTGCGATATGGTCGGTATCACCCACGGGGTCGATAATGACGGCAAAATGTGGTTCGTGTAAATGCTACTATTCATATTCAATACAAAATTGCGCTCGCCCACGTGGTGTGTGGTTGTAGTGTGGTTGTGTTATGTGTGAAACAAGCCTTAAAGAATTGTTTTTAGATCGAATCCTGATATCCCAGGTAGTAGTATTTAACATGAATTGTTGAACGTTACAACACGAATTCTATGAAAGAATAGTCAGTAGCGACACGGGAATTGAAACTCTGTTTGGTAGATGGAAATAAGTTCGCCGTTTATTAATAATAATTATAATATCAGCCCTGTATTAAACTGTCCCACTGCTGGGCACGTGCCTCTTCTCACTGTGAGAAGGTTTAGGCCATAGTCCACCTCTCTGGCCTAGTGCGGGTTGGCAGACTTCACATATCTTTGAAAACATTATGGAGAATTCTCAGACATGCAGATTTCCTCACGATGTTTTCTTTCACCGTTAAAGCAAGCGATAATTAACTATTTAATACGCATATAACTTCGAAAAGTCAGAGATGCGCTCCTTGGATTCGAACTCGAGACCTCTGAGTGGCAGTCCAGTTTCCCACTAGGCTATTGCTGCTTATCTGTGCCCTTTATTACATGGGTTAAAAACTATAGTTAATTAAATGTGCATACAAAACAACTGTCTAACCATAAAAAAATTATGTATGTAATATAAAATAAAATATTTCTGTTGATCAAATTTTTTACCCGTATGTCCAAATGCCGCGAAGTAACTTGTTTATTGGTTCGTATTTGTCAATCCAATCGGTCGGTGCGTGTCAATAAAAAATATTTCCCTAATCCCGAACCGGAGCCAAGTTATTTTATATGAAAATAGACGTGTGAAGAAAACGTTCGTTCAAGATGAAAGAAAACTTAAAGAAATTGCATTCGCATGTCTTATCTTATATATTATTATATAAAAATCTCGTGTCACGATGTATGTTCGGGATAAACTCTGAAACTACTGAACCGATTTTGATCAAACTTCGTAACTATCTGTAATTTGGTCCAACTTAAAAGATACTATTGTGTATTAAATGTAATGTATTGTGTTAAATGTAGGTTAATTAATCAAACGCGCTTATCTCAGGAATTACGGGTTCGAATTGAAAAATTATTTTAGTGTTAGATAGCCCATTTATCGAGGAAGGCTATAGGCTATATAACATCACACTACGACCAATAGGAGCAGAGCGTAAATGAAAAATGTTGCAGAAACGGGGCAAATTCTCTTATGTGAAGCAGACGACGTTGCGCGGGTCAGCTAGTCTTACTGTAAAAAATATTATCAGTTAAATCTCGTCACAGATCATTTACAGACGTACACGAGTTTTATCATTGAGTTCTTAATATTTTCTTCATACTTACGTCTATTTTCATATGTTAAAACATGGAATTATCTTCTAAGGCACGTGTTTCCTTCTTCTTTTGATCCTGGGTCCTTTAAACGGGGAGTGGAAAAGCACCTAGAGACCTCGTGGCATGAAGTGCTCTGAGGACAAAATCTATTTTTTTTTTTGTTCTGATCTGCAATCAGTATTCTACTATAAGCAGATAGTTTGGACGGCATTGTCAGGTCAAGTGCATGCTCCAGCGAGGATAGCTACTTATTGCATTTGTATGATGAGATTTCACTAAAGTACGACTTTTCGCTTGAGACGTTTTCGATAACTGCGCGTGGTTAGACTCGCCGCAAGTACATTCGGATTCTTTTCCAGCCGCTTCTGATACCTATTTTTCGAGGCCTGAATTTCCTCTTTAACAGTGGTCATATTTAGGTGTGCGTGAATTTCGGTATTAGTAATAAACCACGGAACATGCGCTATAGTTCTTAATATTGCATTCTGCATTCTTTGCAATACTGCGATGTTTGAATTACTTGCACTTGCCCCAGAGCTGAATGCTATATGTCCAAGTTGGTTTTAATATAGACTTGTATATTAAAAGTTTGTTATCTAACGGCAACTTGCTATTTCGACCCAGCATCCAATAGAGGTTTCTGTGACGTATATTGAGTTCTTCTCTCTTGCTTTTGATATCCTGGTTCCACGTCAAACGGCGATCCAGGTGAACGCCTAGATATCTTACAATGTCTTTGGTATTTTCTAAGCGTACAGAAGGGCAATTTTCTCTACGAAGTGTAAAGGTGACCTGCACTGACTTTGTTGCGCTAGCTCTAATCCTCCATTTTGGAAGCCACTCTGTAATAGTGTCGAGGCCTTGTTGGAGTTGCTCTGTGGCCAGTTCAGGCTGCTTATTACTCACCATTATGGCTGTGTCGTCGGCATATGTAGCAGTCATGACTGGTCTGAGGTGTATAAGGTATAAAAAATCGGTCCCAACACTGAACCTTGAGGCACGCCTGCTCTTATATTGAAGAATTTGGAGGTTGATTCAGTTTCCTTCACTTGAAAGATTCTCCCTGTGAGATAAGATTTTAGCAGGATGTAGTAGCTGTGCGGAAGACTTGTTCTTATCTTACTTAGAAGTCCCTTGTGCCAAACCCTATCAAATGCCTGCTGGATGTCCAAGAATGCTGATGAACAGTACTCTTTTTCCTCTAGGGATTTTCTTATTTTCTCAACTACTCTATGTACTTGTTCGGTAGTAGAATGTAGCTGCCTAAATCCAAATTGGTGGTTTGGTATGGTGCTTTCTAGTAAAAGCATAATTCGAAGAAGGATCAGTTTTTCAAAGACAATATAGACAAAAGGCTGATAGGCCTATATGAGGTCGTTTCGTTTGCTGGTTTCCCAGCGTCGTGTATCATAAGAATTTGTGACACCTTCCAGTGGTCTGGAAAGTGTTGAACTCTCAGTATTCCATTGTACAGCATGGTTAGGAAAACTACCGCCTTTGTTGGAAGTTTTCTTAAAGTTTCCTTTGTAATAAGGTCATACCCTGGGGCCTTTTTGCCTTTCAGGTCAATAATAGTCCTCCAAACTTCTTGTACTGAAACCGGTGGGAGCGACAATTGCATAGGCTGGGTAAGAATAGAATCGACCTTTATCTCGAAATCTGTGTCGCTAGCGTGATTCGGGCTGAACACATTTGATAAATGTTTTGCGAATAAGTTTGCCTTTTGCTGCGATGTGCGGGCCCAGCCATTATTGTTTCTAAGCGGAGGTTTTACCAGTTATGGTCAGTCATACGACTTTGTAAATTTGCACAGTGAGTAATCAGTGGCTGCAGTGGGTGTAAGCGATTCAAGTTGAACCTCAAGAGTCTTATTGTGCCAAATCTTTATCATTTCTCTTAGACATGATGCTTGTTTGTTGAAATTTGTTTTGTCAGTTGCAAGTCTGCTCAGTTGCCACACACGACGCAACCTCCGTCTTTCTAAGACTCCTTTTTTATTTCAAGAGGGTAGTTATTTACCCTCCTTTTAGGGTCTAGTAAAGGTGTACTCTTCCAGCAGGCCTCCTGAATGAGGTTTGTTATGTGTTTAATTGCGATTTCAATTTCATCAGGCGTCTTAAGGGCAACTTTTAGATTGATGTTCTCATCAATGTATTCTTTAAATGAGTTCCAGTCTGTTTTTTTGTTACACAGCCTTTCAGGACTTTTGTATTCTACATATAATTTTTGTGCTTAGGGTTAGTAGTACTGGTGTGTGGTCCGACGAGCTATCGTAACAGGATTCACACTTCACACAGTGACTCGAGAAACCTTTCATTACGAAGAAGTCAAGCAGATCTGGTATTTTAAAAGTATCTGATGGCCAGTATGTGGGTTCACACGTGGAAGTTGTAGATAACCTGTTAGCGTCTATACTGAGCTTTAACTGTCTTCCTCTGGTGCTAGTTAACCTAGAACCCCAGTGCGTGTTTTTGGAGTTCCAGTCTCCGCCCGCTAGAAAACGATTGCCAAGTGTCTTAAAGAATTCTGTATACATCTCTTTGGACATCTTATGTCTGGGTGGACAGTACACTAAAGAGATATTGAAATAGCCATTTTTGTCTTCGACTGCTATTGTAGTAGCCTGAATGTGGCAGGTTTTATATTCAGGCATTATGTGGTGTTGTGATTTTCTGACGATAATCGCAGTACCTGCGTGCCCGGTCCCATCCGGGTGTGCGGTGATGTAACACTCATAATTCTTGAGATTTGAGACAGAGGTACAGTGAGCTTCAGATATCAATAACAAGTCCAAAGTTTGTTGAACCATAAGCGTTTCCGTATCATTTTTGTTTGGGGTCAGTCCATTTATGTTCCATGTTGCCATACAAATTGCAGTCATTTTGATAATTTGTCTACGAGTTGTGTTATGAGCATCATAAGGGTACTCATCTGTTGAAGGATTAATTCAAATTTCTCTGTCTGTTTAATTAATATCTTTTCCAAGTTCAATAGAGGTTGTGAGTGAGTTATTTCTTGAGCTGGTTCTTTTTTGTTTTGTGTGACGTCAGAGTACATTTTTGTTGGGATTTCAGGCTTTTCAGCAGTCTTCACAGCTAAGTTTGGCACTGGCCTATCCTTTGTTTTTTCAATTGAAGAGATTTGTGTTTGATATGTTGGCTTCGAGCGTCTCAAAAGGATTTCCCTGTATACTTCACATCCTTTGTAGTTCGCCGGATGTGGACCATTACATAGTGCACAATAGGCGGGTGTTGTGCGGTCACGTTTTTGGCATTCCGATGTTTTATGTGACTGTCCACATTTTACGCAACGATACGGGCGCATACAGTAATTTTTCGAGTGCCCATATTGTTGGCATCTTTGGCATTGTACTATAGATTTTCGCTTCTTCGGGTCATCTATGACAACAGACTGATGGTATATGTATTTTAGTTCTTTCACAGCCCCATTATTTGGTCCAGGTGCGAGATTCACAAAGAATGTGGATGTGGATCTTTTGTCAGGCCCAAACTTTGCATTGATGATTTCTCCAGTGATAGTGTTCCTTGTAGCTTCAATGTCTTCTTTGATTGCGGACATTGTCATGACATTATTCGGCATGCATGAACTCTATTGTGCAACTAGTGCTTCAGCTCAAATACTTAAAACACTGTATAGCTTTCTTATTAATATGTCTGTTTTGTAATTTACATAACTCACACGCTCACACACCCAATCTAAAAAACACTAATTTCACTTATACATCTAAACACACTTACATATTCATAATAACATACAAACTACACCTTAGTATTCCAATATATGACATCTATGTCCAGAATAATAACATACCCATACATAAGATATTTTTAAAGTATGTTGGTACGAGTACTTATAATAATACTATAAGCCCAAGACTTACACGTACAGCACAAAAGCTGTACCTCTTTATGCTGTATCATTGCACAAATGGCTAACATAAATGAGTTTGCGGATTCGATAGAATCTTTTAACGTAGCTAAATCTTTTATATGTTCCCCTAACCAATGCTCACTGAACTTGCATAATACCTATCCTACGTTAAATACTCTCCATGTTAATATCAGAAGTATTAACTGTAATTTTGACAATCTAAATATTCTCATATACTCTATGGATATTAAATGCGATGTCATTGTCCTCACTGAGTGTTGGTTAAGCAAAGTGACTAACATACCAACATTGGAAGGTTACGCCCCCTCTAAGTCTACATTCAATAACCAAAATGACGGTATTGTTATATACATACGTTCCGAACTGAATTACACTATCACTGAGCCGATGTTCCAAGATGCAAACTGCATAATTGTGAAGTTTTCTACAGATATAGCACTTGTGACAATATATAGATCTCCCTCAACAAGAAATACGCATAATTTCCTAGATTCCTTGAATAATATACTTTTATCAGTTTCCTCCTTTCATACTGTAGCAATAGTGGGTGACTTAAACATTAATATTCTTCCACATAATACAAACACAAATTCTGAGGAATATCTAAACCTAACTGCATACCACGGTCTATTGCCAGCTCACCTCTACCCTACGCGACTTAATAAGTGTCTCGATCACGTCTTACTAAAAACAAATAAGAGCTCAACAACTATAGTTTTTGATTCGTACATAACAGATCACGCCCCTGTTTTACTGTGTATTGAAACTGTTCTGCCCAGTAAAAAACCTAGAAGCTTCACAAGACATATAGAAATGCCAGCTTTAGTTAGACACCTAGAAAACACGGATTTTGCAATAATTCTAAGTGAAAGAGATCCCAACCGTTGTGCCGAACTTCTTGTCTCTACGTTATCGAGCGCTATAACGAAATATACCACCATTAAATAAATACCATCTCGTAAAAGAATAATAAAACCGTGGATCACACCCGGCCTTCTAAGATGTTTACGCAACCGTGACATACTGCATAAAAAATCCAATCTAGATCCAAATAATATAATTGCTAAATTGACCTACAAAAGATACCGTAACTTCTATAATAATTTAATAAAACAGATAAAGCTTAAATATGAACAAAACGAACTCCAGAAGGCAAAGGGTAATCCAAAAGCTACTTGGAATGCTATTAAATCAATAAGGCACTTGAATAGTAAATCTGAAAATGTTTCTGAAGATCTTTTAAGCATGCGTGGGGATCCGCTGTCCTCGGTTAATTATATTAATAATTATTTTGCCAATGTTGGACCAAATCTAGCCCACAGTATCCAACAAAACCGAAATTACCTAAGCAATGACTTTCAGCTGAACAGTTTGATTAATCCAAGGGGAAACTCATTAGTACTACTAGACACTGATCTTTCAGAAATTGATACTATTATATCTGGCTCAAAAAATGATTGTGCTACTGGATATGACGGAATACCAGTGTCTGTAATTAAATCCGCTCGGCATGTATTAGTGCCAGTTATAACTTATGTTTGTAATCTCTGTTTGTCCAAAGGGGTCTTCCCAAAAGTCTTCAAAAAGGCACTTGTGCATCCAATCTTTAAGGGTGGTGCTGGGGACCGTGTCGAAAACTTTAGGCCGATATTGGTTCTAAGTTCCTTGTCTAAAATCCTAGAAAAAGTTCTCAATAAAAGATTAGTGAGCTACCTGCAGCAAGACAATGTACTTGCACCTAATCAATATGGATTTAGACAGGGTAAATCTACAGAAGATGCGGTACTAGAATTGACGAATACTATTGTTGACAATCTCGACACTAGAACGAAAACTATAGGTATCTTCTTAGATTTAGCCAAGGCTTTTGACACGGTCTCTACACACATCCTTTTACATAGGTTGGAATCGCTTGGAGTGAGAGACGTTGCCCTAAATATCTTCCGGGACTATTTGACAAACAGTAGTCAAAGTGTCAAAGTGAATTGCTACGAAAGTAACGAAGAGAACCTCACATTTGGGGTGCCACAAGGTAGCGTCTTGGGCCCTACCCTTTTTCTCATTTATGTTTTCACAACTTTCAATTCCTAATTGTAAGATATTTGCCTATGCTGACGACACGGCTCTTGTTGTAAGTGGTCCGTCTTGGAGTAGTGCAATTCATTCTGCTGAGAATGCGCTTAAAATTGTGATGAAATGGCTAAGTACTAATTTGCTCACACTCAATTTATCTAAAACGCGATTCGTTAGTTTTACAGCAAATTCAGCAACTCAACCAAAAACAATAAATCTGAAAGCTCACAGTTGCTCAATAACATCATCCAACACCTGTCTGTGTCCACTGATACAACGAGCATCAGATGTTAGATATCTGGGTGTACAGATAGATTGTACACTTAGCTGGAGCAAACACATAGACCAAACTACAGCTCGTGTTCGTAAACTTATGTTTCCTATAAAAAAAACTAAGGCATGTTGTTGATATTCCTCTCTTAAAAACAATATACTTCGCTTTAGTTCAGTCCCTGATAACATACTGCATTGTAGTATGGGGAGGCACATATCGAACCTCCATGATCCGTCTGGAGAGAGCACAGCGAGCTATATTGAAAGTTTTTACGAACAAACCTTACCGCTATCCCACATCTCAATTATACAAAGATGTCTCAATACTAACTGTTAGGCAGCTCTGCATTCTCCATATCACACTATGTAAACACTCCTTACTTGCATATACTCCACCAGCGAACAAACGTCGTAACTATTACGTATGCCCAACAAATAAAATCAAGACTTCCTTAGCGGGTCGACACTTTCAAAGTCTTAGCTGTCGCCTTTATAATAGAATTAATAAAAAACATACTATATTCCCCTTGACAATGCATGAATGTAAAAAAGTGCTCACAGAACTGCTTCAAGCACTATCTTATGATGAAACAGAAAAACTTCTAGTTAGTGAACTATAGGCTCGTTCCCGCATGTACACATAGCATACATACGTCATATTTCCACCCACACATGAGCGCACCACACACAGACACACACACCCACCCACATACACACACGCACACACACACACGCACACACACACACGCACACACACACACATATACACACACACACACACACACACACACACACACACACACGCAGACACACTAGAACTATTGCATGTTTTAATTTGTTTAATTAAATTTAAGTTTATTTTTCTTTTCTTATTAATTCAATTTAAATTTAACAATCTTTTATGTAAGTACATCACAAAATAGTTATGTAATCATTTGTACAACAATATAAATTTTTTAACTGATGAGTGTAGTAGGGGAGGGCGCTGGTGTCTGTAACACAGTTCTCACTAGCTCAGACACCATCGTTTAACTCTATCTTTATAAGTATCTTAATCTAATATTATGAAAGGTCTTGCTACATTAAGATAGAATAGCTGTAACACATTTTGGAAAATAAAGATTTATTATTATTATTATTATTATTGGTGTTGTAGGATGCAGGTTTCGTATTACCACTCTGAAGCAACTCTGGTCTTTCCGATTAAAGGTGTGACCGGTCAAACCATTTTCTCGAACTACTTTTATTATTTGTTTATAGCTGTCGATGTCTAAGCTACTTATTCTCAACTGGCTTCGATTGACAATTTTAAAAGTAAACTGATTCTTGACCACAACTGTTTCAAGTAGTTCAGTGAGCTTATTGACATCTTCTATACCATATAATACTATTGGTGGTGGTTTAGAGAGTTGTTTAACTTTGGATATAGAATTGGTATCAGTAAGATCAATTGTTAGACCTGTTAATCTATTTGAGGTTTTTACTGTTTCAGGAGAGGGACTGTTTGAAACTTTCTTTCTCTTGGGATTTCTACTGACAGGAACTCTTTGCCATGTTGGAGGATAAATTGGTGTGGTTTCCGTCTCCATATCAGAAGTCAAAGGTTGATTATCGGGGTTCGGGCGAGCTCCGATTTGTTGATTGCTCCCCAGGGAATAGGATCTTGGTTTCGTAAATAAGTCTGGATGAAGGACTTGTTGAACAAGCTTTTTGCTGCTAAGGCTACTGTTGCCAGGCGAATTCACCAACACAGGGGCCTGGTCGCCCACCCCTGAGCGGTCTTCGGTAACATATTTATTATAACATATTAAACATGATGCTTTCCCAAGGCGTCATGACCACACTTTCAGAGGGGATTTGGTCCCTCGTGGCTAGTGGCAGCCCAGGAACAGGTTACTTGACCGCCGCCTGTGACTCGGCGTTGCTGATCATTTAGCACCACCCAGGGGGCACGTGCAGGGTGGTTGTATTGATGGCTAAGATGGTCAAGCCTGTGGACGTGAACAGCATTACCCCCCAAACTGGACGTGGACTACATGACTCCGTACCATTACGCGGAGGGAGACATTTTGAAAGTCGGTAATCCGAATCCTAACTAATATTATAAATGAGAATGTGAGTTTATTCGTTCGTTTGTACGCTTTCACGCCATAACTACTCGACTGATCACCATGAAATTTAGCGTACACGTTTTCAGTGGAACAGAAAAGGACATAGAGTACATTTTTTTTTACATTTTGAACATGGATGTTTGTCTTGGTCTGGGTGTTTCTATGTATAATATGAATGTATTTACAAAAAAAAAATATATATGTATGTTTATCCATTGTCTAGTACCCATAGTACAAGCTCGGCTTAGTTTAGGCTAGATGGTGTTGTGTGTATGTAGTAGAATATTATTATTATTATTATGTTTCTCTTATCACAGGTACTTGCTAACATATTATATTAGAAAATACCTGGCCCTTTGGGAGGCTTACACGGAGACATGGGTCCAACGTGAAGAGGCCCTTCGAGAGTTTTAATCAAAGGTGTTATGGAACACCTACAGCGGCACTAGCCGCAGCAGGCGTAGGACTATTGCTACGTATGGATTCTAATATATGGGCTATAGGTATGGGTGTTTGGTGGACCGGTATATTGCTAACTATGGATGAAAAACGGCGTCTGCCCTGAATACTCTAATAGCATCAATGCAATGGGCAGACGGTGACTCGCCAACTCACTAGATGGGCCCCCTGATAAGCCACTATAGGCATACAAGCCAGCAGCAGAGGGCAACACCTTATTATTATTATTATTATTTCATCCAGAAAAACATACTGTTACTAACATAACCTAAATTCACGTGAGCGATGCCGTAGGCAAAATCTAGTGAAATATTATTTATGTGGGTACAGAATTTGATGAAACATGGCCTTGTTGTATGTAGAGTCCAAGCTAGAAATGAATTTAAAAAAAACATGCATTTGACAGTTGACACGTGGTGAATGTCACGTAGGTACAAGTTGCCTGTCACGTCTGAGGCACAGATTAAAAATAAACTTTAAAATCGATCGCGCGTGACGTGCTATCTCCATGAAGGTATAGACCACAAATTATTAATATGTACTGATGGCACATTTGAAACATGGCATTTGTGGCGCAGGGCTGTCACTTGTATTAATTAATATTTATTAAATATGTATCCTCTTCTATGAATAATATTATACGTGAAAGTTTTCGTGTTTTTAGAAATAAAAATATGTTTTCTTTCTTTATTTCTTTCAATTTGTGCTAACGACATCATAGTCACTTTTACATGAAAAGAGACTATGATGCGCTTATATACTCGAAAAAATTGGCTTAAATTTAAACCTTGACCTCTGACCTCCTCAACCCGAAGGCTAACGATACTCTAAGGCTAGACCAGTGTCAGGATATTATAGGGCACTGACTTCCCAATAACGACTGCCATAGATATTCATGACAGCCGGGACCGACGGCTTAACGTGCTCTCCGAGGCACGGAGCAGGCGATAATTGTCAATCAATATGCACATAATTTCGAAAAGTCATATACATAGCTTCCGAAAGTCAGAGGTGCGCGACGTGGGTTCAAACCCGAGACCCTCTGCATTGCAGTCTGTTGGTCTCCCCACTGACCTATCACTGCTTCACTGCAGCTACTTTTCTGCCTTCACTGATAACGCGAGCGATAATTAACAACATAATACACACACTGCAAAAACTCAAAGGTGCATGTCAAACTTCTGGCCTCTGCGTGGCAGTCCAACGGTTTCCCACTGGACTAAATATTCACTGTATTCAAATGGTAAATATAAATAACGAAATTTAGAAATGGTGGTATTTGCTAATTGATGGTAAGTGGTCACCTTAGCCTATCGACGCCTGCAACATCAGAGGCATCACTTGCGCGTTGCCGACTTTGTAAAAACCTTTTAACGCCCTTTTTGAAGAACAGCATACTAGTTTTGTGGGAAAACTTGGGCAGGGAGTTTATGACACAACATGAGCGTCCGCGGGAGAAAATTCTTTTGGATCCGCTTGGTGCGGCACCAATTAGGTTGTAAAATGTGAGAATTAAATCCCTGCCGATGGCGAGCGGTGCGATGATAAAAAGTAGCTGAGAGCATCATCTCAAACAACTCACCAGAACACAATCCAATATATAAGCGATAGAACACTGAAACAGCACACTGAACTCCCTTTTATTCCTACATCTTCAGATAAGAGAAAGAAATACCTGGTTTGTAACAAATCTCAAACTTGGCATGCATTTGTAAACATATTTTATATATTCTTGGGTCCATTTTTGTATAATAAGTTTAATAAGTTGCTAAGCATATACAGCGTCAGTAATAACAATTGTAATCATATGATAACGGAATATTTAGGTAAACTCAATTATGCAGACAGATAATTTGATACAAATATTAAAATGATGTAATTATACTTTAGGTACATAAGCATTTTATTGTATGACACAGTTGCTTGTACGTGTACAGGCAGTTTTAGCTTAAGTTTATATTTAGTTATATTATTGTTCAAAAAGATATTTAAGTAAATGTCCATTTTTAAAATAGATAGACAAGTGATCGCCTGAAACACAGGTCTAACCTAGTTCAGGAAGTAGCTTATAATAATTTAAAGATGTAAATTATCCTTTCTTGCCATAACTATAATTATTATTTTTTTGGTTATAAACTAGTTTATTAAGACATTGAGTTATTGTTAGATATTAAGATTTAATTTAAAGTTGATTTAAGTCCACTATTGTACTCCTTTTTTTTAGCCGAATAAATTTTATTATTTATTATTATATTATAAAGGGAGGCAAAGTCCCATCTGAGCCTCAGTGGCTCAATACCGTCTGTGAGTTTGGGCTCATCGACAATTCTCAATGCTCGTCTCTGTACCGCGTCAAAAGGACCAAGCTGGTATTTTGGTGCTCCTGCCCAAAGATGATACAGTACTCCATGTGAGGCTGGACTTGCGACTTATATAGGAGCAGTCTTTGCCTCACAGTGAAGTACCGCTTGGCTCTTATGATATTTTGACCGCGAAGTTTTAGTAACAAGAATTCTACTAGCTGGTAGTTTTTATTTCTAAACACTTCCTAAAACAGAAAAATAGATGTATTTTATTTATGATGCACCAGCTTTTGACCGCGGCTTCGGTGACTTGGTAACAGTATATTTCTGCATGAAAGGTACCAAATGTCCTTTTATGTACCCCAGAGAAATTTCATGATAATTAGTCAAGTAGTTTAGGCGTGAAAGCGTAGGTAACAAACAAACCCATTCCCATTTTTAATATTAGTTATAATTTACTTTTTAATATCTTACTATACCAATCTTCCTTATAGAGCAATTGCGATGCGCGCCGCATTGCATTTGCTCTATAAAAGATAAAGACAGATCAATATCCGTAATGTTTAAAATAAAGTACCTAATCTAATAAATGTCAAATATGAACTGAAGAAGAATTAAACTGAATATGAGCATAAAATGTTTATTACATTTGCCATTTATTTAATTTAAGATAATAACATTTACCATATGTATAACTCTGAGTCTAGAACGTAACTCTATTTTGAACAGCTTGTATTACGCCTTCAGATATTGAATATATGTATGTTATCTAAATACCATATTCCAAACTGCCTGTCAGTTTTCAAATGATGACGGTAAGCCAAGGTGAGTGTGAACTTAATTGGTAGGTGTAAATCTGAAAAGGTGGTACTTTGACACGAGAGCTGCTGGCTTTAAACTCGACTCGTTATTGATGTACGCTGTCAATAAGGATTAGACCTCGTGTTAGCAAAGCTAGTTCGTTTAGAACCTTAGTTCCCAAAGTGGTCCAGGTGAACCCCCAGGGGTCCACGGGAGAATCTACGGGGTCTTCGTTGGCGTGACAAAAAAATGGGGTTCACAATTCGTAAGCGGGGGTCCACGAAAATTTATTTTGTTCGATGAACTAAAATGTTGCCTTGACTTCACCTAGCAATGTAGGCAGAAAATGACGGATATTTTGAAGAATACCACTGATTTTATAAAAAGAAAGTCAGCCCGTAGAGAGTTGATATATTTTTTTTAATTTTGGCCTATTTAACTTTCTAGTCCGAATATACCGATTTTACTTGGCAGATTAAATTTATAGCTGCAGGGGATCCACCGGGACCAGCAAAATTTTGAAAGTGGACTATGAGAAAGAATGTTTCGGAACCTCTGGTTTAGAAGATGTACGTCTATTTTGAAAATAACAATTTTATCTATTTACATATTAAAATTGTAACTAGTTAAAATTAAACTTCTTTGTTATTAACACTTTTATTACATTATTTTGAAAATATTACACTAACACTGAATCTGTAATACTATTTTATCTATTCAAAATTAATAAAACTATTTAGATTTTGATTCACTATTTCTCCGACGTTTTGGTTGCTTTTCTGCAGCTATGTTCACGGCGTTAGTAAAAATGTTAATAAACATCGCGATAAAATCCGTATAAAGTATTTTAATTTCAATGTATAACATTCGCGTAAACGTAAGATAATATAATATGATTAAGGACAAATAATGTAGGTAACGGATATTTATACAATAGAAGCTAAAACAATTAATTATAGATTTTTCTATCTGTATGTACGCACATCACACAAAAACGACTTTACGAAATTGAATGCGTTTTCTACAGTTATCTTGCTGGAGGCCTAACTTAAAATCTGGTGTATATTTCTTCTTGATACGCTGTCTAAATGTCGTGGATTAGTAATAATAGATTTGTGAACCTAGAAGCCTAAGCACTGAGAGATCTGCGTGCTTTCATAACTAGACCATTTGACTGTTGTAGTTAGATGGTTAATATTTATAAAAATACTAGCTGAGCTACACTTCGCAGTGATTCAGTTTGATAAAAGTCAAAAATCATTTGGGTCACAAAGTTACATTTATGAACGTCAAAGGACTTAGTGAGTTTACTAAATTTACTGCATTTACTTTTATGTTACTTGCAAGGTTCAGGCAGAAGCTTGAGCCTATGAGAAGATACCTGCAAGAAACTCAAGACCACAATTTAAATCGAGATCAAATTATAATTTCAGTATTTTATGGTATTAATTATTGAGAAAATAAAACTATTTCATTTACTTTCCAAATTTATTCCCGTTGCTGTGGAAGTTTCGGAATAAAAGTTTATAATAACACTCTTATTTGTGTATAGAAATGCAACGATGTATAACATTTTTAAGTCAATCAATAGGTAACTTTTAGAGTTTTTTAGAAATTTACATACGAAAGTTGAATTTAAATAAAAAGAGTTTTATCTCTTTGCGTAATAAAAAGTATTACTTACGTGATAAAATGTATCTTATGTGTTAATTCAGGAACCAAATGTGTCAAATTTCCGTGAAATGATTTACGTGTGATTTCATAAAAAACATCCAAACAGCTTCATAACCTATATAAAGCCAAGAGCTTAATATAACCAAAGATTTTGTGATGAATCATACAACAAAATTTATATTTCTTTTACAATTTTGAACAGTTGCATCACTTACCTTCTTTTTACAAATATATTATATTATAATATTGATATTCTATAGTTTTAGATACAATCATCTAAAAAGTTGTCCAGTACCTAAACTAAAATATCGTCGAAGTAAAAACTGTGCAATACAAATCTTACGATACTCGTATTGCGCTCAAGCATATATCAATCTCTTACACACATATACACAGTAATCGCACACATACTAATCCTTTACACACACATACATAGCAAATCCATAACACCAACTTGCAAACTTATTACGAACCACACTGACTTGAAACTTGGTCCAATTTAAATGTCGCTCGCACGAAACGGATACATAGAATTTTCCACCGAGGGTACATGTCAAATATCTTTGTGATGTCCCAAGTTTCAAGCCTACCCTCCTCTCCCAGCGCCCCCTTACGGAGAAATGATAAATGAAATTGGCTAATGAGAGCCCATCAAAAGTTGCCGAATTATTTCAATGATGATGCCGAATTAAATTGACTTTGTTTGTAACTTCATGTACTATGCTTTGTTGTGTTGTATGATTAATTTTAGAAATTCGTCCTCGGCTAAGTGGATTCGTGTGTAAAAATTATGTTGAGTGTTGATGAGGGGTTACTTTATATTACAAAGTGTGCAATTTAACTTATAAAGTTAAAACATTAACAAAATGTCGATTCCTGTAAAGTTAGGAAACGTTTTCGTTAGTTGGTTTGTGTCATATCAAAAATATATCAAACTAGCGACCAGCCCCGGCTTCACCCGGGTAGCAGAGAATTACCTTCATATTTCAACCCATTTACACAAAACCTTAAAAAATTATACTCTTGAACCTTTCTCATGAATCACTCCGTCTATTAGTGAAAACCGCATGAAAATTCATTGAATAGTTTTTGAGTTTAATGTGAACGGACGCGGTGGAAGACTTTGATTCGTTATATATTGTACAGATGTTTTTACATAAAGAAAAAAGAAACGTACTAGAAAACAGAAGGTTAATAGATTTGGATGAAGCAGTTCACACCCACATTTTGTTAGAATTAAGGTCATAACAGAAGACAAGTTATTTGTATGTTATCACAGTGACTAAAGAGCTAACAGTTTCACTCGAACTAGAAGCAAACATAGACCCAGGGCTCTTATCGATACTAGTGTCCACCCAGTGGTTGAAATTTGACCGTAAATATTAATATATCAAACATTTCCTCTACCCTTTTACATTCATTCATTGTATGTCTAAGAATATGCACTGGTAATATATAATAACTATACCAAAAAAAACGGTGTCATTTTAATTTTAAAAAAGACCTGCTTCTAACATTTTTTATTGACAACATTAAAGATCGTCAATTACTGCAATTATAAATAAAAATCAAGTAAATCGGATGATGAATAGAGCAGAAATAGTTGCTGAACTGTTTTGTCCTTGTCTATTTATATACTTATATACCTATGTATTAGACGTAACGGCTATTGTTTGATAAACGCACAGAGCAAGAAAGTAATATTTCAAAGTCGTTTACAAGGACTGTTGTAGTACAAACGAGCCATGTTGACTAATGTTACAAACAAAACATAATTATGTTCCTAAAAGGCTTTCAAAGGTCGCAAAATGTGGTCGTTACTGTATTGTTATGAGAACTAAGTACCGAATCTTTTCGTCATCTTATTTTTTTTCTAAGTGTATTAGATTGAATTACGTTTTTTATAGCGGCTGCCATTATTGCTAAGTGGATAGCGATATTATTAGACTAAGCCAGATTTAATAACTAGGGGTGCTGATTTCCCAAATTAATGAAATAGTTGCTCATATGCTTACATAGCCGGTAGTTATATATAATTAGGTATATAATACACGTTTGATTAAGAAGGTATTTGAATATTATTTTCATTAAAATGTTATGTTATACAAAAACTGAAATCTACTCACAATGAAATATTATGAAAGGCTTCCAAAAATGCTGTTTGAGCTGTTGATATCCCCTGGTATTATTTTTCTTTTAACCTATTGAATCGCAGTGGCACTCCGACAGCCTGACGCAATAGGTTTTCAAATATGTCTGATCAAGAATAATTCAATCAATCAATCAGCCTACCGCAGTCCACTGCTGGACAAAGGCTTCTCCCATTTCTCCCAAGAATAATTGTAAGGTTAAAAATTGAATTATTAGGAATAATTCTTTTGTCGCGAAGGACTTTCCAGACATCAAAACAATGGGCACAAAGAACATCCAGACTTGGAACAACTATATGTGGATCCCACAAATATTGCGCCGCGTGTAAATTGAACCCATAACACTTGTCGCAAGCGATCTGAACTGCGCTGATGTTATACTAGTGAGAACCAAAACGCCCATTAGTTCTACCATAGAACAAGTGGGAATAAAGACTCCCATTATTTCTACTATTTTGTAACAACTAATAACGTAGAACTATTAAGAAAAAAAATCTCATTAGTTCTACCATAGAACTGTTTAGTAGAACAAGTGGGAACAAACCGTGTCCGTTGCTCTTACCTTTTAATCTACTAGTTCATTTAGAACTCTTTTACCTATATTTTCGCACATCCCTATATATATAAATATATTATTAGTTATCCAAAAATAAAATTAAATCAAAGCTATTCTTTATTATATTATGTAGCAAGAAATTATTTTTATTTCTTTATTGTGTAAGTTAAGGTTTAATATAATTTTAAGTAAACTTTACGAGCAAGCAAACACGCATTGTAAATCGTCAAAGGTACCCACAGGACAGACTTGCCTAGTGTGGGGCCAAAGGAAATTTCGTGAATGTATGTTTTATTCTGGTAATAAAAGTATTTTGATATGATATGTTTTTTTATTTTTACCAGTGTTGTGAGAAACTATAAGTTGTGTGAAGAAAATCACGATACTCTGACCGGAATTCAGAAAATATGAACAATCTAGTATTGTTTAGAACTATTGTTATTCCTTTCTAATTTCTTTTTGGCTTTATCATGTATGTTTATTTTTAATTGTAAGTGCTCTAAATTATAATTGTATAGTGACGTGTCGATGGTGTAACTTTAAATAAATAAATACATGCATTCTATGAGATTATATGATGAAATTACTTGAAAAACATGACAAAAAATGGAGTCACGTTCCTACATTTGAAGTGACACTTATTTAAGTACAGGCGTGTTTTAAAGGCAATAGCGAGAGGTTAGCACTGGTTTTCAGGTTTGGTATTTTACGTCGTTTTTACATATAGGCGTGAAACTATGTAAGTATATTTACTTTTCAATATCTTCTTCCTCCATTCTCATTAAAATGAAAGTAGATCTCACTTTTTTTTATTGCCATTGGCGCGACGAGACGAGGCAGACGAGCAACTGGCCCACCTGATGAAAAGTGGTAACCGCTGCTTAGCAATATCAGCAATATAACCTCGCTTGAAGAAGGACATATAGCACGACTCCCTGAAAGATGTCTTCCAAGACGTCTCTTCTGAAAACATTAAGAATTTGAATGTTTGTTGAACTTGGTCGATGATACGAATTATCTCGAAGTAGACGTTCAATAAACCGCCTATTATAAAACTCACTCACGATCCGACCGACTCTCATCTCAAATTATATTCCAAATTCAAACTTGCCACACCAGCGTCACAATCTCCAACGACAAACTTTTATTCATCTTTTATTTGTAAATCGAACAATCTGGAAGAAATTAACATTCTTTTATTTTGACAAGGTACAAGGATTTTCGCTTTTTATGCCATCTTTTGTTTATTCGAAAATGAGGTTTCAGTGTTAGTTTTATTAATAAGGCGGAGTTTGTCAAACTTCGGAGGGTGTAAGATGTTTTAAAAATGGAACGTCAATCAAGGGGAAGATTTTTTAATGTGATTGCTTATCGCCTGTTTTATGAGTACATTAGATTTCTATCGAAAATGAAGAGGAGGTTAAAAGGGCTGCAGTATTAAGAACGTACTATCGTTATTATTAAAAAAATTAATATGAAATACATTTAAACATACATTGAGAGGTAACAAACAGGCCGTATCACCCACATTTCACTAGTTACATTTTTAATTCTTTCAACTTCGTGAATGCTTATTGAAATATTTAGGTAATTTTAGGTATAATAATAATAATAATAAAGTTTATTTCTCATAAAAGATACATCGATTTTTGCAAATGAACATACGTTAATTACAGGACAAATTAAGTCGTTGGTAAGATTTAAATATCTATCTGGTATAGGAAATCAAAGAGTAAGAACACGAACAAATGTAATAAAAAATCATCGAAATACGCAAATTCTCATTAACTTACTCGTTTTGTTATAGCATAAATCTAATTTATACTTTTCATATAAAAAAAGTTTCAGAATTTATGTTCTATTTCCCGCGTTGGCAACACTTGAGTGTCGTTTGTTTACCATTATGAACTTGTAGTGTAACAGATTATAACCGCCATTGTTGGAACTTTATGTTGTTGGCATATTGATAGCTGTTCTTTTTTTAAATATAGTTTTCTTTTTTATATCTTGAATTGTGATTTATTTGAATGTCCATTGGCAATGCGGCCAGTATTGTAAATATATTAATTACCAAACCTTTCATTGATTAAATTAATTACGAATCAGTTTTTAATAATTGTTTACAATATATTTTTTGTTAAGGTATGGCAGCTTATTATAAAGACAGCACTATATGATGACTCTTTTTTTATTATCACAATGTTTTAGTGTATGCTTTGTTGGCAGTCGTTAAAAAAAAAAAAAAATCTAATTATAAGGGGTATTTGTCATTCATCTATTGTAGGGTAGAAATAGTTTACTAGCCACGGTGTTTCAATTTGTGCTAAATCCATGGTTTAAACGAAGATCCCATGCGCCCTACCTCTCAAATCCTTTACGACCTATGTAAAGAGTATGTTACATGTATGACTAGACTCTGGTCGCAGTTTTGCCCACGTGAATACCACGGAAAAGTATACCGAGATAAAATGTTCTAATCCTACCTAGTATTATAAATGCGAATCTGAGTTCGTTTCTGTTTTTTCTGTTCTCCTAACAACGTGTAAGCGAAATTTTATGTTAGGTCGATTAGTTGAGGCGTGAAAGCAAAACAAACTTTCATTCGCATTATTAATAAAAAGTTAGGATAATATTAGAAGGAAGCCTATATGTGTAAAATGTTGTATCTGAATTTATCAAAGGAACTTCCAACTAAACGAATCCAGATTTATATCAAAATATTCACACGCAAAACATAAAAAATGTATTTCAAACTGTGGAAATGGTTCCAACGTCCTCACTAGGTTTTCAGACGAATGAGAGCGTCGAGTTCCGATCCCGTGACGTCACATCCGGCGCGCCCATGGCGAGGCAACTGCGAGGCTTTTGTTAAAAATTGTAAAATGCATGTAAATAATAAATCCTTTGGAAAAATGAATCCCGTTTCCTTTTGTGTCCGGCGGTTAGGAATGCTAACGCACTTTGTTAGCGTTCCATTTTGGAATTTTGAATTTGGAATTTTAATCAATTGCGTAATTTCATGTTCGGACCTAGGATGGAATTCGGCATTGTCTCTGGAGTAAGATTCAAAATGGCGTCCCAATAGGTTTCATTTGCTAGTGAAATAGTATAAATTCACGACTTTTGGCATTCGAGAATTTTCGATTTTGCTGTTTTGAAGTAAAAAGCACAATTGTGTTGATAACAGCGTTTTATTAAATCCAGTTCCAACTTTTGTTGTTTGTTTTTAGGTCAACTATTTTGTGTATTTATCGATATGGAATCTATAGTGTTTTCAATAATAATATGGTAAATAATTAATTTTATTTCATGTAACGTGATGGTTTTATCGGTTGCACACGTGAAGATGTAGTATAATTGTTTGGCCTCGTTGCTATATGTGTCAAAAACGTTGTCATCATTTTATAGTTGTTCCGACTCTGATCGTTCTTTGTGTTGTACATATTATTTACACACCCTCATTTCGCCAGCTAAGATTAAGGTCTCACGCAATGATAGTTAAGCCTCGCTGATTACAGCATGAACGGGCCAGCTCGACCGGGGAAGGAGTACCCTCTCACAGAATATCGACGTGAAATAGCAGTATTCCTAGGTACTATTGTGTTTCGTTTTTTGAGTGACAGTGCCGGAGGCCCAATCGCAACCAGTCTCCCTTCACGCTCTTTCTCCTTCCCACTCCTTTCCTAAAGGGAACGCGCAAGTGATGCCTTTGGTGTTGCAGGCGTTCATAGGCTATGGTGACCACTAACCTTCAAGTGAGCCGTATGCTTGTTTGTCACCTTAGTTATATAAAAAAAGGAATGAATGTTTTCCGAATTTTCCTTCACCAATCACAATCACAATCTTACTTATAATTTCCATACCGAAAAATACAAAAACACTTGAACTTGTGGATTGAATCTAGAAGTTTACGACTGATCACGAACTTAATGCCAAACTTATACGATTAGTCTGCTAAGTCATTTATTTTAATAATAGTTGCATTAAAGAAACGACGGCGATGTATTGTAACCGTGGCTGGCGAGTGCATATTGAGGCGTTTTTATACAAAAACTAGATTTTACCCGCGGCTTCACTCACGTAAATGTAGGATGAGTTAAACTTTTTTCTGGATGAAAAGTATCCTATGTTCTTTTCTGTTGTCCTGACAACGTGTATGAGAAATTTCATGATGATTGATCAAGTAGTTAAGGCGTGAAAGCGCAACAAACAAACAAACAAACTCAGATTCGCATTTATAATATTAGTTAGGATAATATTCGAACATTCGTAATAAAATATAGCAGTCTGCTTAAAGCAAGCTTTATAAGTAACTAATATAAGACATCACGAACTATCGTCTAAAGACGTGTATGATCCAACGTTCTCAGAACTTACATACTTAGAACTAAATTAATACGGATCTAACAAGATTTTATCGATAAAGTTATATTAAAAATATACGTAACGAGGTCACCATAGAGGAAATTTTCAGAAGCGTAATAAAACTTTTTACTAACTTACCTTATTGGTCGTTTTCGCGTTTGGCTGTGGTTGTAAGATAGTTGTCAATGTAATTTATTTATTTATTTAAAGGTAGTAGATCCTCACTGGTTTCAGCATGAATGGGCCGGATCGACCGGGGTAGTACTACCCTCTCACAGAATACCGGCGTGAAGTAACGGTACCCGTACTGTTGCGTTTCGTATCGGTGAGTGAGAGAGCCGGAGGCCCATTTACCCCGATCCTTTTCCTATCCTTTCCTTTGTCCTTTCCCTCCTTCATTCCTTTTTAAAGGGCTGGCAACGCACTTGTAACTCCTTTGGGGTTGCGGGTGTCCATGGGCGGCGGTAATCGCTTACCATCAGGCGATCCGTCTGCTCGTTTGCCAACCTATAGGATAAAAAAAAATAAAGAAAAAATATTGGAATTAATATAAGCGTTATCAAAGATGGCTGCCACATAAACGTGGCATAAGTTCTTACTTACTAGTTACTAACGATAAAGTCTTGAAATCGATTTTCAGCTCTATATATGAGCTAGGAAAGTTGATTTCTCTTTTAGAAAATTCTTGGCAGCGGCACAGCGTCCAGAAATACAATGTACAAGTGGTACTTACGCATGGTACGACTATTATTGAGAACCCTCAGTTCCCAGAGCCCTAATACCATCACACAGGCGTTATTCCGACGAATTTATTACGTAGGACGTATGTATTTGCTATGCTTAAGAGCTTCCACAATTATGCTGTATATCTGTATATACAGCATAATTGTGGCAGCTCTTAAGCAAAAATATGGTCTTAAATAAAAATATGGTCAGGGTTATTCTATATCACCAGTAGAATGCGTGGTTAAAAGGAATTACACGATTTCAAAATCACCCTGTATATGAATAAGATGTAAAGAGAAAGAGAGATAGAAATGAAGAGGAAAATGAGAGAGGGAGAGAGAGATAGAGAAAGGGAGATGTATAATGTATAAAAAATGTGTTATTGTTATATTACAACGAGATGGGTGTAAAAACCCAGGATTCAACCTCTTCGTCTTAAATGTAAAAGTAATGAAAAGAAATGACCCTTATATAATATATATACCGAGATATATGGGTCATTTCTTCTTTAGGGTCTTTTGACCCACAGGACTAATATTCAAACTCGACCGATGTATGACCCCAAGGTACAAGTTACAAGTCAATCGGTCCAGTGGTTCTGGAGTTACGTCTGTCGCTAACAAACTGTCACTAACAGACAAACACACAGATCCGTATAGTGATTTCATTAACCTCTTTAAAGAAGACTCAGCGATTAATAAAACCTATAGGCACACGTTTTTTGTTTGTGTTTTTATTATTTCTCACGTAACATTATAAACATGTTATTATATGTTATCGGCTCGGTCACCACATTTTTTAAGCGCTGGGTGCATACAAACGTTAATACAAGTGCAGGAGTTTACTTTTAAAATAAAATCAAACTCTCACACTAAGTATAAATCCTGTGTCGCGGAGGAATTAACAGACACTGAAACCACGGACACGAAAAATAGAAGGGTATTTGGTACTTAAGTACATAATTGTACCCAGCAAAATCCTAAAGCCGTGGAATCTAAAATATACTAGAGGCAATATGGGCAGCACTGCATGTGTATAGAATTATAAAAACAAGAATTATTAAACAATTATTTTTGTTGAACATTGATAACGTTGTATTTTTTAATGAGCATACAAAGCAAAGCAAAATGCAATTTTCGAAGTGAATACAAATTGATTGTAAGACAATTTACTGTTGTTTAATGTTTTAAGTATAAGTAGCTCAGTGGGAAGACCAATAGACTGCTATGCAGAGGGTGTTGGGTACGAACCCACGTCGCGCACCTCCGAGTTTTGGAAGTTATATGACTTTTCGAAATTATGTGCATATTGATTAACAATTATCGCCTGCTCCGTGCCTCGGAGAGCACGTTAAGCCGTCGGTCCCGGCTGTCATGAACATCTATGGCAGTCGTTATTGGGAAGTCAGTGCCCTATAATATCCTGACACTGGTCTAGCCTTAGGGTATCGTTAGCCTTCGGATTGCGGAGGTCAGGTGGCAGCCGCTCCGTGTAAAAACTGATATCCAGTCAAATCCGGTTACACCAGAAAAGCCGACTCCAAGTGACTTGGGAATAATAAAGGCTAGGTAGAAGGAAGGCTTGTGCATGTTGAAAGAGTTTGGTAGAAGTGCCTTTTCGGTCAGCTATGTTGAGTTTGACGGTTGGCGTAGTGGTTTAAGTAGTTGCCTTGCCAGTGCCACCGTGCCAAAGGTTGTGGGTTCGAATCCAACATCGGAGAAAATTTGTGTGACTTACAAAAATTTTTGATACGGGATTGTATGTTCTTTGTGTCTGTTGTTTCAAAGTGTGTAAACTCTCCCGCGACACAGGATTTATTCTCAGTGTAGGAGTTGTCTTAAGTTGTCAATTGTTGGAATGCCAGACATAATAGGAAACCGATTGTGACTAGACGCCGAGGAGCAGCTGTGACTCAAAACAAATAAATAAAAATGTATGTTTGTATGTTTTTTTGAGTCATTGGTTAATATGATATAATATACTAGATGTGCTCGCGGTTTCACTCTCTTTTATGATTACTGCACCGCTCACGTGGGTTATAGCGTGATATTATATAGCCTATAACCTTCCTCGATAAATAGGCTAGTCAACACTAAAATAAATTTTTCAATTCGGACTAGTAGTTCCTGAGATTAGCGCGTTCAAGCAAACAAACAAACAAATTCTTCAGCTTTATAATCTTATATATAAAATTCTCGTGTCACAATGTTCGTTCCCGTACTCCTCCGAAACGGCTTGACCGATTCTCATGAAATTTTGTGAGCATATTGAGTAGGTCTGAGAATCGGCCAACATCTATATTTCATACCCCTTAGTGATAAGGGTTGTCCACCCCTAAAATTTTTTTTAAATCTTTTGGTCCAAACATTTTTTTATGGCAAAACAACGTTTGCCGGGACAGCTAGTATTAGTATAGATTTACGATCGTACTACTGTTCATGTTTTATTTTCAACGTTATGTTATGCTCATTAAGTGAACTGTAATGTTCTTTGAGTAATAATAAAGATCTCTTTAAGCCTATGTATGTATGTATTCGAAACATTATAAAGTGTAGCAGCCGTCTATAATATTTCGAATGCTGTACTAAGATCTACGTATCTTTTGTGCATTCGCACACTAAGCTAATGGTGACTGCGATCGGTGGTCAAGCCAAGCCAATAGACGCAGCCACCCATCACAGCCACTAATTGCTAGTTTCGGTAATCAGATACAGTCACAAGTGACAACAAATATTTAAATCTTCACTCAGTCTTCGTTAGTAGACGGATGAAACTGGCGACTGTGGTCGATTGTGCGCAGTAGACGGGCTACTAAGCGTGCACGCGCAGCTTGTGGCTCAAAAGCGGCTATTCCAATTTTCAGTGTGTGTCTGTACCAAAACCTGTAAAATGTTTCCAAACTTCGTTTACAACTTATAGCGGCTACAACAAGCTTTACTGTAGCCGCCATGTGCCTGTGTGAGCCACTACTAAATTTATACAAAGCACAGTTTCATCATCTCAGCTGAAAGACGTCCACTGCTGGACATAGGCCTTTCCCAAGGTATTCCACATAGACTGGTCTTGGGCGACCTGCATCCAACCGCTTCCCGCGACCCTTAATAAGTCGTCGGTTCACCTTGTGGGCCTACCTATATTATATTCTATCACATACACATAACACCATCTAGCCCAAACTAAGCAAAGCTTGTACTATGGGTACTAGACATTGGATAAACATACATATTATATACTTCTTTTTGTAAATACATACATGTTAAACATAGAAACACCCAGACCAAGACAAACATCCATGTTCATGCACACAAATGTATAAATACTCCTTAATATTTAAATAATAACTGTCCCGAGCTATCTCAGTATTTATTACCGAATCAAGCACATTGTTATGTAAATGCCGAAACCAGAGTATTCTCGTAAAAAATAGCTAGTCCATTGCCAAATCTAGTGACTTTATAGCTCTTGAATCTATTTTTAAGAAGCTATCCAATACCTATTATCTCTTTTTAAGGAAATATATTGTAAGCCTTCTTAGTTCAACGGAGTAATAAAGGGGTGCATACAAAAAATTTTTTTGAATGGATCTATCTTGCTGTCGAGCCGGGCCCAAACGAAATGTTAATGTTTAAAAGAGATAACTACAGTTTGGATTGATTCTTATATTTCCCTGTTTTCTCCTTGTGAAGCGGACCGGTCGCGGCTCTCCAAACTGTAAACCAATTTTATTTATTTTTCTTAACTACATATTTTATAACAAAGTCACCCATCCGCATCTGTAGGCGATATACTCCAAAACTATTGAACGGATTTTCATATAGTTTTCATCAATAGACAGAGTGATTCATGAGGAAGGTGTATAATTTGTTAAGGTTAAACTATGTGAAAAGTATTTTGGCTATATCTGCATCTTTATGTTAACTAGCGGTCGCCTAGTGGTCAAAGTTCGACCAAAATGCCTAAGCATGCAATTTTTGTCCTGTTTTTCTTTATTACATATAAATAAGTTATAGGTAACCATAGTTCCAAAGAATTGTACGACGTCAGACGAACAATGCCGAAATACTGCGAACGCGATTCGACTGCGACTGGTAATTGGTATAAAATAGGTTAAGCAAATAGTTTAACCCATTTGGAAAAAGAAAAGTAATATCAATTTAATTGTGGTTGGGCTGTATACATTGTAGATTGGCATTATAAATCTTAGAATTCGTTATAATGTAATGTTAACGTATTCTAAGATTTACATACACTAGCGGTCGCTTAGTGGTCAAAATTCGACCAAAATTCCTAAGCTTGCTACTTTGTTTTCTGTTTTTCTCTATTACATATAAATAAGGTATAGGTAACCATAGTTACAAAGAACTGTACGACGTCAGACGAACAATGTCGAAATACGCGATTCGACTGCATGTGTCATGGTTGTGTGCGTGTAGTGTTTTTTCATTAATGTAATGTATTTCTAACGCATGTTTTATAAAAATATTAGGATTCGCCCCTCCTTCCTTATATAAACTTTAATTGTGCCAAATTTCATTCTCCTCAACGCAATTTTCGTAAAAAGGGGTACAAAGTTTTAGCATCACGTATTAATATATAGATATGTAGTTTGGTTATATTTGTTCGCTGGATATCTAAAAGCAGGAGTAAACTATGCAGACTAAGTAATTTTGGAAGGTTCTCAGTCAGAAAATAGCAAAACATTAGCACATGGCACTGGTAGACATAAATTATGCATTCGTTTTATAGAATTGTTTTTATATTGTAGGTAATAGTGTTTTATAAACAAAAGAACTGTTTTCGTTAGCCACAAGGTAAGGTAAAGAGCATAGCGTTCACAGTAGCTTAAAATATAATAATAGTACTATTTGGCTGCTATTATTTTATATATAAACTATCCCACTGCTGGACTCAGGCCTCTTCTCAGTGTGAGAAGGGTTAGACCATCGTCCACTATGCTGAACCAGTGCGGGTTAGCAGACTTCACATATCTTCGGGAACATCATGGAGAGCTTTTAGATATGTAGGTTCCCTCACCACGTTTTCCTTCACCGAGCCCACTGCTTTCCTAAATCGAGCGGTCATTAATTGTTTATGTATATAACTTCGAAGAGTTCTAGGTGTGAACCGTGGGATGGAAATCAAGAACTCTGCGTGATAATCTAACGGTCACCCAGAAGGCGATCGCTTCTTAAAATATGATTACGTCTCACACTCCGAATACGAGTTAGAGAGAAATGTAATACCGAATTAAGTGTTTTGTCATCTTTTAGACCCTAGCTCGCCAATCTACAAAAATCCATCTAAATAGACATTATTCTTAGTCATAAAATATATAAGAAATAAATAGTAAAACTAGGATATGAATTGCGGCAATAACAGTAAAATCTGGATGTGCCTCAAATCCAGACCTTAAGCTTTTTCTTTTTCTTAAGCCAGGCCACCTAGCCTATATGATCATAAGGTCCAATAAAATTTACGGCCTCGAATGGGGCGACAATGTAGCCGCGCTCGGACCCCATACTCGTAAAAACTAGCCGTAACTCGTCGCTTTACTCCACAAACGTGGCTAAATAATGGATGCCTTGTTATTAGGGCTGCCACGTATTATTTCTTTTATGTTCAATTATTTATTCAAGAACAATATTTAACACAGAAATGAATTGCTAAATTTTATTATTACAATTTATTTATTAATTTATTTGGTTAACTCAAAGCATATGTTAGGTTTCTAATATATATGCCACTATTATTTTTCTTTGGCGCATAGGCGGAGGGGCGGCGTGGCTATGTCGGGCTCACCGGGGTAAAAGAGAGATGGTAATGATGATAAGAATGGACCTTCCGGTAATAT
This sequence comes from Catocala nupta, assembly GCA_963675205.1. NCBI lineage: Eukaryota > Metazoa > Arthropoda > Insecta > Lepidoptera > Erebidae > Catocala > Catocala nupta. Next base: position 5,145,513 of record OY776079.1, on the reverse strand, counting down.
TGACTAAACCTACCACGGTGTTCCTCGACAAAACCACAATCGACGGGACCGCGCGAATCATTTTCACATTCAGTCGCGACCCCGCCGAGGTTTCGGCCCACTGTATGAAACGGCAGGCCACTACACGATAAAACCTACCCTTTGGTCACCACTACTTTTCAAGGAGACGGACACGACACAGAAGCGCGCGTGGTAACACGCACGCCGTCTCTTGGAGCTGGTGCTGATCGGATGCGGGCAGGCCCACGAAGCCCGCCACCCCCAGGTCAAACCTCAGGGCGGCTGGAGGTTATCTCACGCCCTGCGGCACCCGGTTCTGCGGTTGGGGAGAGGCTTTAAGTGCACCCTCTCCCACTCCGCCGCCTCCTTGATGGAAATTACTTCCTCACAGAAGGAGGCGATGGCGTTCCACGACCTCTTACTCCGGATCATGGACTGAACCACGGTCGGGAGTAGAGGGCAATCATACCTACTGCCGCGATTAACCTACGGCGCTGCGATGCCCAGGCAGGGCAGGCCGCCAAAGTGTGCAGCACCGAGTCCTCAACTACGTCGCGGCAGTCGCCGCAGTGCAGTGGCGAAAACCGGGCGTCTCTTCGGGCCAAAGCAACCGATTTCACTTATGAGCATAATTCATACTTGAGACAACAACATTTTAATGTTTAGAACAATGTTCATAAAAATGCAAAAACATAAAAGAAATACAAACAAACATAACACTTTACTTATTCAACTTCAACTAAGTGTTTTAAAAGCAATAAATATCTATTAATATCATCATGAAATACAAGAGTAAAAAAGACGTGTTTCAAATAGCAGACTCGATGATGCAGCAATAATGTTACTGGGATTTCGTCATAAGAAATGTTCAGTAGCAGCACGGAGTCTGGAACTGCCTATGGCAAACCGGCTCGTTCTCTATTATGCGGAACTTGACATACACACCTATGCCTAAGGGGTGATGTATGTATTTTTTAATTTCGATGTTTTAATGTTTGTGCACATATGCGCATGATTGTTAGGGCTACCACTGATTATATATTAACTTTAGAATTAGGTTATTGAAAAATCGATAACCATCTGAGTGAGTATAAACTGACTCTGATAGTTTGATGCTTTAATGTTTATAATATCATCCGTAAGTTTACCCAATATGGTAGTGGTTGTAGATAAGAAATAATGCAGCTAGCCACGCCATGACATCGCAAGGACTTTCAATAAGCAAAGTGTTGCGTTTTCTTAAATAAGCCTTAAAGTTAAGTGTGAAACATACCAAGATGGGCACTGAAGTTGGTGCCTGTTCAAATTGACTTATCTCATGTATACTGATTGAATTTACTTAGGCTGCTTGTTGTGTCATTGGTTCATGTTAGCTAATACAATATTCTTTGTTTCTTTACTGTTGCATTAGATAAGTAAACTAGCTGAATTTATTCTAATACTAGATTTGCTCGCGACTTCGCCTTCATATAGATTTTGTCAATCAATTTTCATGCCTCTGGAACAGTACTATTTTTCGGGATGAAAATTATGTCCTTTTCTGTGCCCATGACCACGTGTACGCCAAATTGCATGATGATCGGTTATATCGGTCATCGGTTATAAAATGCAAATGGAATTATTAAAAAAATTGGGATTTATTGATGATTGAAGATTAACTATAAAAATAACTATTAACATCATGCTACAACCAGTAAGCTTGTCAAAGTCAAAAACATTTATATCCTTAAAATTTTGGAAATGTCTAGAACAATATAAAATTGGTCAAATAACTAACACACATTAGCTTTTATTTTATTTCTTGTATTGAGATAATAAAACTATAATGGACGAAATAAATATACCTACATATTTTCTACAGCCAACCCTACATAGAAACTTCCTAGAATAACAAAGGCAGTAGAGTGAGAGACTGTATGACATTGTCAAGTGTTTTATGTGTTCCTGGTTACGACTCTGTGCGCCGGGTTAGCAGCGAGTGTAAATAGCGAAGTGAACACGACTGAGACACTTGCTTCAGTCAGTTCAGTCTATCATGAAAGTGCAAGTTTTGTAATTGTATGATTTAGTAATCTTAGCGCAGTGGTTGTAAATGTAGCTGCCGTGTATAACATTTGAGTTTGATTTCCGGATTGGGGCAAATATTATTGTGTTTTTTGGTCAATAGATTCTCAGTAATATTACGAAGTCTGTATCTGTGTTCAAAGTAGTAAGCTCACGCATATCACTTGAGACTTCAAACTGTAGTTTAGGACATTAGGTTGTCGTATTACAACCACATATCTTCACCTATTTGGACATCTAATTTATGAGGATGTATTTTAATTAGACATTTAAAATTAAATATTATAATCTTAATAACAGTGTACAAGAAAATACATTTACGTATTTAATTGAATGAGCAATGTATTACATCTATACTCATATTATAAAGCTAAAGAGTTTGTTTGTTTGGTCGAACGCGCTAATCTCAGGAACTATTGGTTCGAATTGAAAAATTATTTTAGTGTTGGATAGCCTATTTATCGAGGAATGCTATAGGCTAGATAACATCACGCTACGACACACGCGAGCGGCGCAGTAATGATAAACGCGGGAGAAACCGTGGGCACATCTAGTATTTTATATAGACTCAATGTAATGGGTGTTCTCTGTGTCCGTTGCTTGAATGTTTGTAACGTTTCCCGCGATACAGGCATTATTGCCAGGGAGTGCCTTTTAAAAAAAAATGTTTCACCCTTATCAATAGTGCATGTAAATGAACCTATATGTATGTTGTTTATATTTTGTCTCACGATAACTTAAAGGCAGCGATAGCTCAGTGGGGAGACCAACAGATTGCAATGCAGAGAGTCTTGGGTTCGAACCCACGTCGCACACCTCTGACTTTCGGAAGTTATATGACTTTTCGAAGTTATGTGCCTATTGAATGACAATTATCGCCTGCGCCGTGCTTCGAAGAGCATGTTAAGCCGTCGGTCCCGGCTGCTATGAACATCTATGGCAGTCGTTACTGGGAAGTCAGTGCCCTATAATATCCTGACTCTGGCCTAGCCTTAGGGTATCGTTAGCCTTCGGGTTGCGGCGGTCAGGTGGCAGCCGCTCCATGTAAAAACTGATATCCAGTCAAATCCGGTTAGACCAGAAAAGCCGACCCCAAATGACTTGAGAATAATAAAGGCTAGGGAGAAGATAACTTGAGGGCTTCTTCGGTAACAACTTAAGATTAAATTTCACTACTACTAAAACGCTCCGAAGGTTAGCAGTGGCGTATGGCTCTGCCTATCCTTCCGTGTATAACCATAGACGTGAGATTTGACGTATATAAACTTAAACAAGGTGTAGGGCATATATTATGTGAACAATACGTGGAGCGCTTTTTTTTTCTATGTGACCAAACCAAGCATATTTACCACTATTAAATCTGTGTATCCAATTTCGGTAGTAGTGACCACGAAACATGACTTTTATGAAGTTAGTTAAATTGTTTGGGAACTCACAACGAATCTGATCAGGTGTATATTGGATAAGATGGAAAATAATTTACTTCTTTCCTTGGCAATGTTTTCGTTTATCTTAATGTCATACATACGTCAAAATACAGTTACATCTGTATAAACCTGACGACTTAAGCCAAAATTCTAACTGAGGTGTCCGGTGTCATTCTGAAGAAAAGCTAGGTTAGAACTACCTTAAATCTTTCATGCCTTTTAAAAGACAAATTCCGTAGTATGAAAAATTCCTGTGTCGCGGGGCACTTAGACTTCGGCACAACTATTTGTGGATAACACAGATTTTAGTACTGTGTTGAGTTAAACCCACAACATTCGGTGCAATGGCGACCAGTTAAACCACTACGTCATCCAAGTAGTTGTGACGCGGACCACTCACGCCATGATGGCTGTGCGAGAGTCGGAGTGGTGGCTGGCGCCCCTCTTCCCCTCCTGCCGGCGGTAGCGGATATATAAGCCGATCGCGTACTGGACAAGATCACAAAAAAAAAAGAAAAATATGGACAAGCTCTCTTCTGGCTGGCTTCAACATCCTAAGTTAAGTGTTCTTGCCTCACAAGAACCACGCAGCCAGTCCTTTTTACACGAAACACGCCCTGACTACTGTTCGCGTAGAATTATGTAAAGCTACCCAGTAAATTGGTGAAATACATAATATATGAATATAAAGATTAATCGTTAATTAAAAGTGTTAACTGTTCTACTATGTTACCCCTATCTTCAGGACCCGAGTAGATAGGGTTTCGGGGGGAGAACTACGGGTCTCCCCCTTTGGACCAGGGTACTGCGGGGTCAGGAAGCCCACTGCGCCTCGAAAGGCGTGTTCTATCGACCGCTGACTAGAGTGCGCGGTGCCTGACATTGGAGTTGGACTCGCAGGGGTATGTGGTTGGCCGCTGAGGACGACATGTTCGTTTGCTCGGCAAGCACGTTGCGTTCGAGCGTTGGACTCAGACGCGGCCAGTGCGAACCAGTCGGTCGCATGAGGCACGGAGTTGCCTTTAGCGAAGTGGCAGTGTGGTTTCACTGCCGCAACGCATCTCGGGAGCTTGCCTGCTCAGCAAGTAAGAGTCATAGCTGGAGTGACTCGGGCCACACCCGGCTTGTAGGCCTATTTGGGTAGGCATACGGATGTATGTCGGGAAGTGAGCGTGCCTTACACAGCTCCGGTACCATACTGGAGATATGGGAGGCGGCTTCTCCGTCGGCTTCAGCGAGGTAATCGTTAGCAACTCCTTTGAGTTGCGAGTAGTGAGCGGCTTTATTGCTCCGGTACCTATCTGGAGAATAGGTAGTGTCACTTGGGCACGAGGTAGCTCGCTTACGAGAACCGGATCTCTGAGGTTAGGGTGGAGAGTCGGGATTTGGGGACAAGACCTGTCTATAACTGGTCCCGGAAGGTGCTCTCGGGCACTGGAAGGTACAGCGGCTCCTCTATTATAGCCTAATTGGTTGGTGTAGAGGAACGCTATATCATAAACTGGGATAGTCGTAGAGGAAGGGATGTTCTACTATGTTTTAATAATCTCTGCTTAGCTGAACCTCAAGACACCACGACCCTACAGCGTGGCTTGTCCTATTTCTAGATCAATCTGATCTACAGTAAATAACTACATAAAAGGTTACATAGTCATGCAATCAATCATGCGTGAAGTGTGTAATGATTGTATTCCAGCCATTGGTAATCCATACATTCTTTCTATTACTAAAGAAAACAGGTTTGAATTTATATATCTTGAATGTAACTAAACCAACTTGAGATCTATATTTAAATCTCATTAAATCTTATGTAGTAAATAGTCTTGTGCTCAAGACTCTAAATCCCAAATTCTCAGTACTGACAAAATGCTACGTAATGAAAATTGCCTGACAGAAGAGCCCTTAGATATTTATACCGTTAGATTAATGAGGCTGAATATTAAATTAGTTTTATTTTTTTTATACTATTTGGGAATCTATAGCATTACATGGCAATACATCTGTATATAAGCGTTAGGAAAAGTTACCATTCAGTAAGTATAGCCGTCCAAATTCCATCAGAAGAGTCATGAGCGATTCTAGAGCTATCTTATGGATGCAAAATAATGATACTACGGGAAGCTCTTATAAGAGCCTGAGGCTTTGGTAGAACCGAGAATTAATGCAAGAATCTCTTAAATAAAATTGCGATCTTATGCAATTGGTCTATGTGAGTAAAATAATAATGATAACTTAAAAATCACCAAGTAGAATTAATGTAGCATATGTTGAAAATACCTGTCAAAAAATAATGTGGAAGGTAAAATTGAAAGTATGTATACTGTAATATATATTACTACTACTATATTTATATACTACATTTACATACTAACTCGAATGTCGCTTCGATATAGTTACTAATACTGAGTTTGTTTGTTACATTTTCACACCTTAACTACTCGACCGATCGTCATGCAATTTCGCATACACGTAGTCAGAGGAACAGAAAAAGAAATGGGGTACCTGTCGCCTAGAAAAATATACTTTTACTAATCTGACCTAACGCTAACGCAGCCTCTAGTTTACCATAATAATTAATTTATGTATCAAAAGTTATTATGATCAACATTTTGTTATTACTAAGTCGTCGGTATATTTCAATTCACATTCAGTGAGTTTGATAGTGAGATTTTACATAAGTGATCTCACATTAGTGAGTTACGTAATTCTCCAATTATCGTATTCAACATAGCATAACATTAATATAGTGCCGTAGTTCAGCATATCAAATCAAGATTGTATCAAAGTAATAAGGACATTTAAAATAAGAAAGACACACATTCACTGATAAGATAAACCGAAAGAAAATATAATTCGAAGAAACTCGGGTGACTAGAAAATTTCAGCCGCAAAAATTTGAGATAACTTGTCTTCGTTGCTGAATAATAATGAAAAGTGGGTCGAACTTGGAGACTGAATAAAGATATAAGAGATTTATGCAATACACGTACGAGAAGATTAACATACAAATAGTGATACGCACGTGTTGGAAAGATTTAGGGTTAACTTTTGCTTTAGTTTTGATAGAAATCCAATTATAAAATAATATCAGTCCTGTATAAAAACTGTCTCGGTGCTGGGCACGGGTTTCTTCTCAGCGTGAGAAGGGTTAGATTAGGCCATATTCCACCACGCTGGCCTAGTGCAGATTGGTTGACTTCACACATGTTTGAGAACATTATGTAGAACTCTCAGAGCAATAGGTTGATGTTTTTCGCTGAATGAAATCCAATTATAAGTTGTAAAATAAATAGCTTATGTAGGTATTGCACCAATTATATTTATAGAAGCTATGGATAAATAACTATTTTCCTTCCTTAAGCCGTACAGTAGGCGAAATAGTTTAAGTCGCCATTACGACGCGCCAACTGTTTCATGTTTAATCCCTAGGTACATACGCAAGTCGTGTGACCGGGACACGGCGCAGCACACGCTGGAGGAGTGCACGGCGTGGGCCGCGGAGCGCTATGCCCTGGTCACCGTGATTGGCCCCGACCTTTCGTTGCCGACCGTCATATCCAAGATGGTCGGCGACAACAGGTGCTGGGGCGCAATGAGTTCCTTCTGCGAGACTGTCATCTCGCAGAAGGAGGCGGCGGAGCGGGGGCGTGAGGACGATCCTTACGCCCCGGACGTCCGCCGCCGGAGGAGGGGGCGCAGGAGACGCGCTTATGTCGCTCTCCTGCCCCCCACCTAGGGGCTCCGGGTGGCGGGGCCTCAGGGGACCCTGCCACCCGTAAACTAAAAGCCCCGAGAGGGCGCGCGCGGTGTTCCCGCGCGCCTTTCTGATGTCGAAAGGGGAGAGCAGTCAGGCTCTCCCCTGGGGACGAGAGGTGGTCGGGTCCGAAAAAAATGACCCGGCCGGCACCCACACGGGGGAGCCTGCTATGGTTGAATCTTTTAAGTTCCCAACTGGCTCCCCCCATTGGGTGAGAGAGGGAACACCCCAGGTTTTTTAGTGGGTATACCAGCGCGTCTTCTTGCTGGGAGTCCCACACGCCCCGCCGGTGCCGTCCCCTAGCCGGCGGGTAGTGCATGCAGCATTTTTACTGGGTATCAAAAAAAAAAAAAAAGCTACATACGCAAGTTACTTGCTATACAAGAAGCGTCAAGGAAATTAAAAATATACAGAAGTTATATAGATTCGTGACCATGGCTGCTGAACAACGCGATAAAATCCGTATATAGTAGTTTAATTTCAACATGTAATGCATGTTGATATAGCAGTTTAAAGTCTTTAGCTATTCAAATTATTAAAGAAAAAATTTGAAATTTGTGAATTTGTCTTTGTGGGGCACAGTGGCAGTGAATGCTATGTTGAAACTTCCCTGATGACATATCGATCCTTGAGTTGGGCAAAGTGTTATTGTATTTCTGTCAAGAAATTCTTCGATGATTTTCAACTCCAAACTCCATATCTGGAACTGTGTTTAGGAGACTACAATAGTCACACTTGTTATTACGTGGGACCTTAAACCGTAAATAGCGGAATGTATTTTAATACACCTCTGCCTACCCCTTCCGGACAATAAGCGTGAGACTATGTATGTACGTATGAAAAGTAAACACACAACCAAGCTACAATTAGTATTATTTACTTCAAAATAAGTCCATAATTATAGCTCACTGTTATCAAACAGAAATGTTTATCAACTGATATCGCAAAACATAATTGCTACAAATTTAAGTGGCCGTTTCAAATGTCTAAATGTTGTAGTACATAATTGGCCCGCTGTTATCTTAAACCAGATAAATTTGAAGTATATCATAAATAAATAATGAGTAAATAAAGAAAATTAAACGTTAAGTCACGACATTCACAGGCGGCAAGACACGATGATAATTAAAAGAAATATCAAATTAGAGCAGTTTTAACGACATATACGATTACTGCCCCGACTCTGTGACTTGTATCGTGATGATATGTATCTTATAACCTTCCTCAAAAATTGGTCTATCAGATGCAAAAAGAATTATCAAATGTATATTTTTATTCCAGAGATAAGCGGGTTCAAATAAAATAACAAAAATAGTATCTTCAGTTTCATAATACTTGTACGAATATTAAGATATTATAGTTAAATTCTAACAAGGCTAAAGTTAATTAGAGAAATATGTTTTTATAGCTACCTAAACTAAAACTGTATTATTAATAGTATCTGAAGTCGGCTTGGGCTGCACTTATCCTACGAAAACGCATAATGAGATAGAAGTGTTCTATGTGTTATTCTAGGATCGTAGTTCCCAAAGTGGTCCAGGTGGACCTCAAGGGTCCACGGGAGACTCGACAGGGGTCTACGTCGGCGTGACAAAAAAATGGTGTCCACAATTCATAAGCGGAGGCCTACAAAAATTTATTTGCTTATTTGCTTTCGATAGTGAAGAACTAAAATGTTGCCTTGACTTTACCTATCAATGTAGGCAGATAATATTTTAAGAAGCTCAGCGACTGTTACTTTTGTAAACGTCGATCGACGGATATTTTGAGGAATACCACTCGAATCGAGAATTTTACTTGGCGGATTAAATTTCTAGCTGCTAGGTCTACCGGAACCAGCTATATTTTGCAAGTGGTTTATGAGAAAAATGTCTGGGAACCTCTGTTCTAGAATATTGACTCTCTGTATGCCAAGTTTAAGTTTAAGCCGGTCAACGGTATTCTCGTGATTAAGCAGTGAACATCACACCATCCCCACAAACGTTCAAATTTATATTTTTAGTAGAATTTAAATGTGTTGTTTATATTTTAAATAAAATATGTTGGTTTTAAATCTGTGGCGTAGTTTAGTAAAATTAAGCGGACAAACAGACATACAGACGTGAATAGTTAGTTTGTTTTATATTATGTAGAGATTCGTAATCTAATATTTCTTTGCTATATCTTCGCGTCAATGGGTTTGTTAAGTTGTTGTGAGCAGTAGCCTGTTGTTTTGCCCACTAGATACCGCAGACTTTTCCTGGAGGAACGTAGCAGCTTGCGCGACAGATGTTTATCTAACAAGGCTTTTCTCTTTAACTCTTACTTGTAGAGATAGATTGCAGAAGATCTCAAATATGTTTCTCCTTTTTTTAGTAATGCATTGTTTTTTATGCCTCTCAAAAAAACAGGTAAATTTTTATTAAAGGTGACGCTTTACTTTTCCGAGCGATGTTCAAAACACGAAAGTATTCGCTTTCGATATATGTATGTATAAAAACAAATAAAAAGCTCCATTTCGTGAAAAATCGTATTTTGTAGAGATTTATATTCACGTGCAATTTTTACCGTACAAATATTGAAACATTTCGAAATATTGAACCATGCCTCCGTGGTGCACCGGTAGTGAATGTGACTGTTGTGCATGAGGTCTCGGGTTCGAATCAGGTCGAGCCAACAAAAATTGATTGGGTTTTTCTGTTAAGAAATCTCAATAGCAGCCCGGAGTTAGGAAGCTGGTGGTGTTAGACAGACCCGTTCCTCAGAAAGCACGTAAAGCCGTTGGTCCTGCGCCTGATCTCTCTCCGCGCGTGTCGGATTACTGTACCATCGGATCATGACAGTGAGGGAACAAAGAGTGCGCAGATGGCCAGTCTCCGTTAAGATTGGCCGCCGTGACCGAAATTCAGTCTGGGGGACATTATTGATCCATTTGTCTGAATGGATGACATAGTGATTAAGTGGTTGCCTCGCTGCTGCTGTCGCCCCAAGTGGTGTGTGTTCGATTCCTACACGGGACATAAAAATTGTGTTGCCTACAAATAGTTGTTCCAATGCAAGATGAGAACACCTTGTGTCGTTGTTTGAATATTTGTGAAGTCCCTCCCGACACAGGAATTTTTTATTATATATATTATTTATTATATTACAGGAATTATGCTAATTATTTATAATCCCAGCGCGGGAGTTGTCTTATATATGTATGTATATAAAAAAATGTTGTATGATTCCAAATTCAAATATACATATATATGTTTGACTCGAATATTCGTTTATATGTAATCATTATTTACTTGACATATTGATAACTTTTGCAGTCGATATTTGACTCGGCGTAAGCTTACTTATGTATATAATGTATTGATTGTGTGTGCTAACATACAATAAATAAATATACTACTCAAAACAAAATAAGGGCCACTAGTTTATTTACATTTAAGTGCACTTTAGTAAACTGGAAGTAACTGATAAGTAGCATTATATTGATATTACGAACTTTTATGCTTTTATGCTGGTGTTCGTGTTCCTAATTTGAAAAGTATTGGCCATCATTTTAAGAAAAAAAATAATTGGGTGTTATTCTTATGTTTTTCTTCGATTGTCTTCTTAACTTGTTTCGGTTATTTTAGGAAAAAAGTTTCACTTTTTCTATTTTTATTGATTTATTTACCATCTCGCGTTAATCATGCCACCAGTACGATGGCTCATGGATACAATTACAGCAACCAGAGCCATAATTATGATTCAAGAAGGACGTTCTCAGCGTTACGTGGGTTTGCAGTTGGGTTTTTCTCGAAGAGCTGTCCAAATTGTATGGAATAGCTTCCAAGAGACCGGCAGTGTTGCCAGGAGACCCGGTTCAGGTAGAGTTCGTGTAACAACGACGCACGAGGATCGGTACGTCCAACTAAGTGCTCGTCGTGATCGTACAGTAACGGCCCGTAAGTTACAACACCTCCTACGGCTGGCAACGGGTACCCGTGTCAGTGATCAAACTATACGTAATCGATTGCACGAAGACCAGCAAATGTCAAGACGACGAGTTGTTCGAATTCCTCTGACCAGGGTTCAACGTGCAAACCGTTTAAGATTCTCCCGTCAGTATTTGAACTGGGGGATTAATCAGTGGGGCAAGGTGCTTTTTACAGACGAGTGCAAAGTAAAATTTTTTAATGATGATTGGCGTGTTAGGGTGTGGAGACAACGCGGCGAACGGTTTTCGGAGTCCTGCATCCACGAAGTTGACCGTTTCGGTGGTCCCAACGTAATGGTTTGGGGTGGGATTAGTTTACACGGTAAAACCGAGCTCACCATTTTACATGCGGGTACCGTAACTGCAGAACGTTACATCGAGGACGTCATCAGGCCTCAAGTGATCCCATTTGCACAGCGAGTGGGGCCTGGATTCATCCTGATGGAAGAATATCTCCGTGCACACACAGCTCGATCGTCCCAAACTGTCCTAGAACGGTCTCATATTGAGGTATTACCATGGCCAGCTAACAGTCCGGATTTAAATCCAATCGAGCAATTGTGGGACCAATTGAAACGAAGGGTTAGAGAGAATGAGCAAGGGGTCTACAACCAACAGCAGCTGATTGAAGCTTTAAAACGTGCCTGGGAGGAGATTCCAGATGAAAACGTGAGGAATTTGATCCAGAGTATGCATACGAGGCTTCAGAAGTGTATTGCTAAGAGAGGAGCACATACTCGTTACTAAACCGTACCGCACCGTCTCCTTTGAGTCGGCGTGCGTCCTGGCGGCATCGCCGCCCTGGGATTTGGAGGCGTAGGTCCAAGCGTCGGTGTATCACTGGCGCGCGGACCTCCGGCTCCATGGTGAGGAACCTACTCACAGGGCGGTGGAGACGCGAAGGTCCCAGGCTCGACTGGTCCTCGAGGCCAAATGGGAGGAGCGACTGGCCCAGCCCCGCTACGGGGTGAGGACCGTCGAGGCTGTCCGTCCGGTGCTAAGGCAGTGGACGGACAGACGGCGCGGACCGCTCACCTACCGGCTTACTCAGGTGCTCTTCGGACACGGCTGTTTCGGAGAGTACCTGTGCAAGATAGCCGGTAGGGAGCCAACAACCAGGTGTCACCACTGCGGGGAGTGCGACCGGGACACGGCGCAGCACACGCTGGAGGAGTATCCGGCGTGGGCCGAGGAGCGCTGTGCCCTGGTCGCTGTGATTGGCCCCGACCTCTCGTTGCCGACCGTCGTATCCATGATGGTCGGCGACGACAGGTGCTGGGGAGCAATGAGGTCCTTCTGCGAGGCTGTCATCTCGAAGTAGCATCAAAAAAAAAAAAAAGGATATTAAAAGTTGCGTTGGGCACTGCTGGGTGGGTCACTGATGTAGTTTCAGTTCCAGCGACCCACCCACCACTCAAGGCAGCGAGCTGGCACACCGTGATGGGTTTAGTCGGTAGTCCCCGGGACATTCCATCTTCCGGGTGAGCCCGACATAACCTCGCCGCTCCCCTTTTCCGCGGAGAGGTACGCGCTAATACATACACCCAATTTAAAAAATTAAATTAATACTTTAGTAACAGTACTTTTTTAATGTAATGTGTGTCCTTATGTCCTTTTCTGTTCTTGTGACAACGTGTATGCGTAATTTTATGATAATCGGTCGAATAGTTAAGCGTGAAAGCTTTAACAGACAAACAAAAAAATTCACATTCGCATTTACATATAATGTTAGTTAGGATTTCTTGACACATTCATAAGTTTTGCAGTCGATATGCAACTTAGCGTCGGTTTAATGTGTATAACCTATTTCTTGTGTATGCTAGCATAAAATCGACAGCCAGGTGGTTACGAAGGACATCGAACCGCTGCAACTTCGTAGAAACATTGCGTCCCTTAGCCTTTTCTATCGCCTCTATCATGGCGAATGCTCCGAAGAGTTATTGGACCTCATCCCACCTTCCCCCTTCCTTTTGAGAACCACACGTGCCGGTCTTCGTAATCACCGATTGACGGTTACCACAATCCCGTCTCGCACCAAAAGGTTCAGCATTTCCTTTTTATGCCATACCATACAACTTTGGAACAGTCTTCCGGCTCATGTGTTCCCTCCCTTCTATGACATTGGGTCCTTCAAACGTAGTGTGAAGAAGCATCTGGTTCTGACCGGCTTAACACTGACGACGACTAGAAGACATCTATCTTCTCCTCGTCGTCACTGTCTCTGGACTGTAATTGGGCTTTCCATCAGGTCCGTTACAATGACTTTGACGTGTCACGATAAAAAAAATGGAAAAGCAGTCCACTCGATTATTCAAATAAATCGATATGATGATCGGTCGAGTAGTCAAGGTGTGAAAGCGTAACAAACAAATAAACGCACATTCGCATTTATAATATCAGTTAGGCAATTAGCTACCTATAGGTATTAGTATGGATATGTATCTATACGCAAAATACTTGTCTAATCACGCGAAACGAACCAAATGATACGACCGCACTTACTAATGTAGTATTAAATCTAGCTGTATTTGACTGTAATTACTATGTGCACGTGATTGCTATTGAGCTATGAAAATGTAAATAGGTGGGCTGATGAGGTTGCCATTATCTTAATTAGTGTGCCATTATCTTAATTAGTGTGCAACTTGAATTTCGTCAAATGTAAGTTCTTCACAAATATACATAGTTAAAATAATTTAAAGTATCTATTATTTATCCAATATGCCATTACGGCATAAATTTTTCTAATTACAGATTTTAGAGGTTTATTTATCGAGTAATGTATGTTGCATATTTACGGAAGAGCAAAGAGGCTGCACTTCCTATAGTGCCGGAGAAAAAGCAATTCTCAAGATTTTTCAAAGTCAACTTCACGTTAGGGGCAAGGTTTGGTATAATCAACTCTAGTGTTTATAACAAGGTCCATGACCGTGATAGCAAGCTCATCGAACTTGAGGTAAATTTAACTGGATGATAGAGGTGAAGGTCGCACGGCTCAAGGTCAAGGACACATGGCTTAAAGCCCTGATCAGGAACCTCTGCGATCAAGGTCACGTCATTTGAAGTTAAGGTCATGTGAAAATTCAGTAACAGAACTTGAAGTCAATCTCAGTGACCCCGAGGTGAAGGTCAAAGATAATGCAGTCAAGGTCAATGATCATGAGGTCAAGGCTAAATATAAAATGTAACCTTGACCTCGTATGTCTGTGGTGTCATCTGTTAACTCCAAAGGATGTTATCGCAAACAGTCTACAATCCACCTTGAAGACAGTTCTGATAGTTCCTATATCGGACAGACCAAACAAACAATCGCTGAAAGGGTTAAGGAATATCGCAGCTGTCAAGAACTTTTAAATCAACGAGTCTAGCTGAGTATTAGCTAGCTAGAGTCTGGACTAAACCACTGGATTGAACTACAGCAACTACAAATTTTATCCACCGATCGTCATATACAAGTTTAAATTAAAAGTACTAATAATCTTTACTGGTGTCATCTTTACATCACAATTTACATGTATTGTCCTACCACTTTTTACAAAACTCAATACTTTTCCAAAAAACATATTTTACACACACGGCGTGTTGTTGACGTACGCCGCGCGCTGCCGCGCCGCTGCGTTTTTTTGCGACCGCAGTCCTAATCTTAGTCGTGCTTTTAGAACAACAAATTACATTATTGGAATTCCTGTATTAATTTTTTTCGTTCAAAATGTATCACCCGCACTATGTTGAAATCTTGTATCGCGGGGAGCTTTACAAACATTAAAACATGAACACAAAGAACGCTCAGAGTCGGAGCAACTATTTGTAAATCACACAAATTTTTATCCCGTGTGGGGTTTGAACCCACAACACTCGGCGTGCTGACAGTGGCGAGACGACCACTTAAACCACAACGCCATCCGTTCAGTCAAGTAATTAATGAATTATGAAATGTGGTAAACCAAAATTTTTAAGTAACGTGTTCATAAATCTCGGGTAAAAATGTTTTAGTATTTTCAATTATCTCTGTATATTTAATAAAAACCTCTTTTGACACATAATCTCATCTATATTTTTTATAAGCCACATCGTATATGCGAGACACCTGCGCGGATCACGTTGTTATTAATTCCACAGAATAGAAATTGGATTCTCTTATTGAACCAACGATTATTCCAACGGCTTCCATTCCAATTCATCGCATAATTTATTCCAAGTATAATTGAAGTGAGTTCGCGTCAATACTCTTTGTAACTTAAAATTGTTATTAGCTTTTGCACTGTGATTGGGATAGAATGTGAAAGCACTTAAAATTAATGCCGTGTTATTTAAAATTTCGGGTTATTTTTTGTGAAGAAATAATTGTGTTGTAATTTAGATTTTTCTTTGATATTATAGCTCCCAAAGATTACTCTGGATCAAATATTTATTTTAGATTTTAAGCTGGTTCAATTGGCATAGTGTCATTTCATTAATTATTGGTCTGATTAATGATAAATATTGAAGTTATCTATTAGTTCAGTAGCCAATGGATAAAACGAAGTGTTGTTTTAGCCATTGGTTGATGAATAGTAGGTATATAATTGAGAGGGGGGGGCCTGCTATGGATGAATCTTTTCAGACTCCCAACTGGCCCTCCCCCATTGGGTGAGAGAGGGAACACCCCAGGTTTTTTAGTGGGTATACCAGCACTCTGCTGGTGAGTCCCACACGCCCCGCCGGTGCCGTCCCCTTGCCGGCGGGTAGTGCATCAAGCATTTTTCCTGGGTATAAAAAAAAAAAAAGGTATATAATTGAGAGAGATATACATACTATTCACCTAAAATTATTGATTGGTTAGGTATTTAGTATCAGGCTTTGTTTGTGTAAGTTCTTTTAGTCGGTTTGATTTGATTGAAGCAGCACAGTGCCAAGAACTATAGACACCAGTCATACGATTGATATGATATTGTTTATTACTATTCAATCCTATTTGCCAAAAGATTTTTCAAGGAGTTGTTAGTATTTTATATTTTAAGTAAGAAATGTGTCCTATATTGTTGTATCTCTTTGTTGAGGATAACTTTAGGTATTAAAATAATTAATACTATACTCCATTTGGTTAGGTACTTAACTAAAGGTAAACAATTTATGATTGGGCTAGCATAATCTTTGTTTAGATTTTAAGCCTCTAAATTTCAAAAAGAAAAAAAAAAGAAACAAAATGGTAAACAATCTTGATGTGCCTTTTTATGTAAAACTCAGTTTAAAATTAAAATGCTGCTAAAGATCAATATAAATACAACAATAACGATTACTAAATCAATTGAAGCGTTAGTTTAAGCAGTAGTTTATTTGTTTAATATATGTTTGTGTAAAAAGTCACATCAAGATTGTTTACCTTTAGTTAAGTACCGAACCATATGGAGTATTGCTTTTCCTGGGAACAGTACTCTCATTCTAGATAAAATGTGCCCTTTGTCCTTTTCTGTACCCCTGACAACGTGTATGCGAAATGTCATGATGATCAGTCAAGTAGTTATGGCGTGCAAGTGTAACAAACAAACGAACAAACTACATTCGCATTTATAATATTAGTTACAATATCATATTATCACGAATTTAACCTGGTATATAATTTGGCAAGAGACACTAGCTTTGTACATAATATAGAAGATATATAGTTATATATAGTATAGTTCTAATATGAAGCAGCGTCGAGACTAAGTCTAACTATTCTTGATACGATGTTAATGAGGACGCCGCCTCACGGTGCACACAATACGTCAGCACGAGCGACAAAAACCGTTCTGAAATACTACAATATAAAAATATAAAAACGAACTAACATCCATATATAACATGCTTTCGTTTTTATATTCTGAAACGTTCATTTTTCAATGCCTACAAATATTTTCAGACCATTTTTCTCTATTGTATGTAGAAAATTTTAACAATCAGTGTAACTTGAAAATAGACTATATTTACATGATTTTCACAATTGCTTATTAAAAGTTTGGGCTAGATGGTGTTGTGTATATGTGGTAGAATATTATTATTATTATCTTTATTGGCTCATTTTTTAATGATAATTTTTAAATATATAATAAAAAAACACGTTTAAAAATATAAAAACTTTGAAGACCCACCGGCATCGGGAACTGGATCCAAGCTACCGGTGATTAGGGCTCCAGCGAGAGGAACCTCCTCACGATGCGTGTAGTGTCAAGCAATACAGCAATTTATTATTATTATTATTATAATGCTTCGCTATATATTAACTGTAAATTATTACCATCAGGCAAGCGGTACGTTTAATTATTTGCCAACTTTATTAAGGCGTGTTATCTTGGTTGTATGTTATCTAGCTGTAACATAGATGACGGCCATGGCCACCCAGCTTCTCGCCATCAATTGATAGGGAGCGGTTTGGCTGTGTTCCCTTGGCAATGCTTCTACTATGCCTAAGGTACAGGTCACAGGAAAGCGTCGTAAGGATAACACGTGTTACAGACGAAACGCGAAAGTAGGGAAGGCATCTCACAACTGACAGCTTGTCAGTTGTGAGCGCCCCGTCGTAGTCAAAACGTGCGTTGATTTAAAAACAAACTCTACAATAGCGCTTGTCATGATAATAATCATGACAATCGTTATTGTAGAGTTTGGATAATGTTACTATTTAATTTAAATAAAAAAATTGTAGGTCCACTATCCTATTCAGATGTTATGTTGGCGTAGAGTGTTAGATGACAACTCAACATCCAGAACGGTAGTGGAGCGTAACTTTTTAAATCTTTGTCTATGAGCAAAATAAACCTATCTAATATTATAAATGCGAATTTGAATTACTTTGTTTGTTTGTTATGGTGCTCCTACACTGCTGTTACAAAATGTTTACAAACATTAGTAAACATTTTTAGAAAACATTTGATCACAATGTTAAAAAATGTTTTTATGTTAGGTAATGTTTACTAAACATTTTTAAACAAAATTGTTTGTTAACAAATTAAAACATCTGTTATCATTTGTTTGTAAACATTTATTCAGTCGAGATGAGGATATACTATACTATTCTCTAGCTCTTAGCGTTTGGCGCATCCAGTTAGAGCGCTTTTCCGTTTTTTAAACAAAAAATAAAAGCTAATCTTCTTCCATTTTCGTGTAGACACTTCGGGATGTAAATCCAAACTGCGAACCGATATCATGATTTAAATGTTAAAAAATGTTTGTAAACATTTTCCATCAGTGTCGGAGAACTCAAAACATCTAACAATTCTTAACAGAATGTAACATCTCCTAACATTTGCTAATTAATGTTTAGTGTTAACAAATGTTTGTAAACATTTTGTAACAGCCATTGTGGGAGCACCGGTACGCTTTTACGCCGTAACTACTCGACCGATCATCATGAAATTTAGGATACACGTTATCAGGGATACAAAGTAACAAGGGCAAAAAGAAGAATAGAAAATTTACATAACCTACATATGCGACCGGTGCGAACTGCCTTCGTGGCGCAGCGGTAGTGAATGCGACTGCTGTGCTGACCGAGGTCTCGGGTTTGAATCCCGGATTGGGCCAGCAAAAATTATTTGAGTTTTGCTGGTAAGAAATCCCGATAGCAGCCCAAAATTAGGAAGTTGGCGGTGTTAAATACCACCGTGTCTCGGAAAGCACGTGAAAGCCGTTGGTCCTACGCCTGATCTCTCTCCGATCATGTCGGATTACCGTCCCATCGGGTCATGAGAGTTAGGGAACAGAGAGTGCACTTGTGTTTGCGCACAAACTTGTGCACTATAAGATTTCCTGTGCAGATGGCGAGTCTCCGTTAAGATTGGACGTCGAAAAAATAAAAATCTATTATTTAATATGTGTCTCTTAAATGGTTAGGGGTCTATCATTCTACTCTAGTGGTAAGTGTAACCGACTGCCACGTCTAAGGTCGCGGGTTCGATTCCCGCACAAGTCAAACATTTGTGTGCACGAACATGGATGTTTGTCTTGGTCTGGGTATTTCTATGTATATATATACGTATTTACAAAAAAAAATATGTGTATGTTTATCCATAGTCTAGTACCCATAGTACAAGTTCTGCGTAGTTTGGACTAGATGGTGTTGTGTGTATGTGATAGAATATTATTATTATTATTATACCCACCCATACATACTAAGAAGTCGTTAACAAGCCGACTTTACGTGTGAAGATAAATAACTTTGTAACTATTCCTTTTATATACGACTGTTGGATCTTAAAATGTGTAGATGTTGTATAGGTATATTTGTTGCATCTAATGCGACGCGGCGACTTTCGATATGATAAACACATTTATTTGTATAACATTGTACAACATTTATATTTAGTAGTTATCAACTATAAAAAAATTAACAATATATTTATAATGTGGCATCGTGAGCAAACCTGCATGTCTGAGAGTTCTCCATAATGTTCTCAAAGATATGTGAAGTCTGCCAACCCGCATTAGGCCAGCGTGGTGGACTATGGCCTAACCCTTCTCACAGTGAGAAGAGGCCCGTGCCCAGCAGTGGGACAATTTAATACAGGGCTGATATTATATATATATATATATATATATATATATATATATATATATATATATATATATATATATATATATATATATATATATATATTGTATTATAATGTTGAGGAAAGGTTTACTTTTGAAGGAAGCATTCTTTTAATATATTTACGTACTCTTATTTCTATTAATATACTATTGAAATTAATATGAAATATTTTTATAATAGAACACCTCGTGCCGTCTGGTATTAGACTGCAGTTTTACTTCGTGTGTCTCCAAGACACAGTGGTAGTAAATACGTGTCTATGAGGTCACTCGAGAATTGAAATTCTCGGGTAGTGAAAAGTGTTATTAATGTCAAAGTCAAAGTCAAAAATCATTTATTCATTTAGGTCACAAAGTAGCACTTATGAACGTCAAAATATATAGGTTAGTGAGTTTAGTTTACTAAGTTACTAAAGCTACATTTAGGTTAGTTTCTAGTTTCAGGCAAAGGGGTTGAGTCTATGAGAAGAAACCTGCAAGAAACTCACGGCCGCCCTTTTAAATCGCCAATTAAATATAATTTCAGTATTTTAAAACTCAGATTAACAAGGTGCTGCAGCCATTATGCCATATACCGACTATAAAAAACTAAAGATAATAACAATAATAACTTAATAATATTATAGAGATGAAATAATTTGGGCTAAGGTATATGTTTTAATTTAAATCTAAAATAGATAGAAGGATTCATTAGGTTTCGATATCAAGGAATCCTTAGTAGCAGCGCGATGTCTGGTTGACAGATAGTAGCACCTTCTCAGGCCATCAAAGTAAAGACCTCAACATCGCCTCGGCTGCTATGAGGACGATGTGGAGGCCACTGCTCTTAGACCACACGACTGCTTACCATCAGGCGTGATCATATTAAAGAGCAAAAACAAAAAAAAAATTTATTGCCAGCTATAAGAACAACGTAGGCACTTATCTTTATACATATATATAATTCTTCTGTACGTGTGTTGACAGTGAACTCCTCCTAAACGGCTGGACCGATCTGAATAATTTAATATTCTGCCTACACCTCACGGATATAGGCATAAGATTATATATCCTAACTAATATTATATATGCGATTGTGAATTTATTTGTTTTGCATACACTCCTTCACTACTCGACCGATCATCATGCAATTTCGGATACACGTTGTCATGGGGTATAGAATAGGAAATGGAGTACCTACCTTTTATTCAGTAAAAGGTACTGTTACTAATTTAACCTTAACTAATAATAATTAAATTAATATTAGTTAAGATGTAAATTATAATTGTTGCTTTGTTAAATATAATGAAAAGAATACCTTAACTTACGCGAGCGATGCCGTGGGCAAAATTTGTATGCATACATACATAAATTCACGCCTGTTTCCCAGAGGGGTAGGTATAGACTACGGATTTCTATTTGGTACGATCCTGACAAAATCTGTATGTGTGTGTAAAATCAACGCACACTCCGTTGTTGTAGCATAAACAGAGATAAGGGCCATTTTCGGTTTCTCCTTGGCACAATTTATTTCTCTTAACAGTTTCTTTTATTGTATAGTATATCTAAACAAATAAATAAAATTAAAGTGTCTGTTCATAATGTCAAAATAACAGCTTTTTACTAAATGCATATGAAAGTATATTCCATACTTATCTATATCTGCCTCCGTGGCGCAGCGGTAGTGAATGCGACTGCTGTGCATGAGGTCGCGGGTTCGAATCCAGGGTCGGGCCAACAAAAAGTTATTGGGTTTTCTGTTAAGAAATCTCAATACGAGCCCGGAGTTAGGAAGTTGGCGGTGTTAGACACCCTCGTGTCTCGGAAAGCACATAAAGCTGTTGGTCCTGCGCCTGATCTCTCTCCGATCGTGTCGGATTATCCGTCCCATCGGATCATGAGGGTTAGGGAACAGAGAGTGCACTTGTGTTTGCGCACACACTTGTGCACTATAATATCTCCTAAGCAGATGGCCAGTCTCCGTTAAGATTGGCCACCGTGACCGAAATCGGTCTGCAGGACATTATTACTTTTATATAAAAAAACAAATATATGTTTCTGTCTGTTTATTACGGCTAATCTCTGAAACGGCTAGGCCGATTTTGATGGGACTTTCACTGGCAGATAGCTGATGTTATAGTGTAACACCATCGATAGTATATTTGATCGATGTGTAACACTGTTAAAGTGTTCCGCGATAGAAAAATATCCAAGCCGTCGTAGTCGCGGGTAACAGCTAGTTTTGTGTATTTATACAACAATGTGCTAACAAGGCAGAAACAAAATATTTTATTTAATTCTTTCTATGTATTTACCAAAATTATAAGCTACTCTACAAAATGACTTAAGAAAATTACCTCAACGACTTACCCAAATATTCTTGCCCCTCGGCTCCATAAAAAATAAAAGCATCTACGAAGCACTCAACAACAAATTGCTTATGGCATCCGTCGAAACCTCTCATACACATCACGCCATACAAAATTGCGGCGCCATGAAAATAAAAAATTACTAAGCGGCCGGTATATCGCGCGTTCCATAATGTTGTGACGTCATTCGTCATGTGATTTTTAAAACTTTTAATATCGTGTCTTAGTACCTACTTAAAAAAACTGAATTCTTATGTTTATGGTTTGTCAATCAATGGATTGCCTTGAAATTTTGATACGCTATTGCATATTTATAATATAGTGTTTTATATACTTTTATCCCAAAGTGTAGTAAAAATAAAGTAATCCCTTCCCGTGAGAACTTTGTAAGAAATATTATCAGGCTGAGCAACAGCAAAGTGTGGTCGCGTTTGGCTAGTTAAGATATTTATTTATATTATGTAGAATGTCTGTAAGCAGCGGTAGCTCAGTGGGGAAACCAACAGACTGCAATGCAGAGGGTCTCGGGTTCGAATCTACATCGCGTACCTCTGACTTTCGGATATTATATTACTTTTCAAAATTATGTGCGTATTGATTGACAATTATCGCCTGCTCCGTGCCTCGGAGAGAGCACGTTAAGCCGTCGGTCCCCGGCTGCCATGAACATCTATGGCAGTCGTTATTGGGAAGTCAGTGCCCTATAATATCCTGACGTTGGTCTAGCCTTACGGTATCGTTAGCCTTCGGGTTGCGGAGGTCAGGTGGCAGCCGCTCCGTGTAAAAATTGATATCCAGTCAAAACCGGTTAGACCAGAAAAGCCGGGAATAACAAAGGCTAGGGAGAAGAAGAATGTCTGGAAAAGCTAGTTTGCGAATCGATTATGGTAATATAACTGAGCCCAAGGAATTTTAACTGCCCTAATTGTATAAATAAACTGTATTTGACTGTAAATGTGAGTGTGACTGCTATGCGGGCAATCTCGGGCTAGATGCCAGAATATAATTATCGGGTGTTAAGTAATAATCAGTAGGTAATCACTTTTTTATTAGTACAGGTGTCAACGTTTCATTATTTTCTAGGAAACTGTTACCAAATAGTATATTTCTTTCTTTCTTGTAAAATGATATTACTTATATCGATATTTTGAAATGAATATTCAGGATAGAAAATATAGGTTATTTAAGGCTATTGAAGAAAAATCAGTATTCGGTAATTTGCGGGTTACACCAGTATGCGTAGGACCCGTCGAATAGATTGGTTCGCTTCAAATTCGAGGTAAGGAGACCACAGACCTTTGCTATCGAGTCTGTCCATAATTCGCCGAAGTAAATTATCTTTATAATTTTAACATCAGCCCTGTACCGAGATCTTGCAACTTTAAGAGCAACTAGAACCTTATCATACACTTTTCCCGTAATTTGATGCTTTTTATTACATGGTTCTTTCCATGCGTCCACGATAGATATAAAAACATATATAATACACACATAATATAATAAATGCTATGATTTCCAAAGAAAAAGTACTAAAAGACTGTTATTTAGGACATCCACCCTGATGTAAACACATCTAGGGTATGCATAGATTCAAAGTAAATACTAACACTATCCCATAAATTTTATTTCTGAGAAAATAAGTTATGTCTGGGGGGAGGAGGTCCTAAGATCTTGGACTAATACTACGGTTAGCTTTCTAGACGTTTTAACTTGTCTTCTGACGTACAATGTCAATACATCTTAATTATAAATATAGTACAATCACGCTCACTTTCTTTCTTTATCATGGCATTGTAATATGTGAGCTCACTCCTCTTAGTATGGCCACTTTTTGCATGCTTAATCTTCTGAGATATGTACGGTATGGGCATATCAAAGATTTTATTTTTGGTACATACGTATACTTTTAATACATACAAGAAAATATTCATCAAGCAATCACAGTCATGCTATTGTTATCATTAATTATAATTAACGAACATTGGCATTTAAGTACATAATTATTTACAATTAATTTTAATCTTAATGTAAAATGAATGGTATTAATAAGCAATTGCTTGAATTAAATTAATAATTATCAATTAATACACATTGGTATAATTACCAATTTTTTTGCGTTTTTGACGTTAAAAAGTCGTGTATGGTGTAATCACCATACACGACTTTTTAACGTCAAAAACGCTTTGATGCAAAAGTTCTCATTTGACACGAATTATATACCGGCACTTAGGGCCGGTATATAATTCGTAAAAATGAAATTGATATAATTATTTCCTTGGTATTGGTACCATCTACTATATTTTACTCTGTCTTAACAATGAATCCACTTTCACCACAAAACTTTCCTCATCATGAAAATAATTCACACCAAATCTGTACGCATTACATTGACCCATAAGACTTAAATTTCAAATGCCCTCTCTATGTTTCTTTTCAATGGATATTGCACAGTCGTATCACCTAATATAACTTACTTATGAGGCTTACACGGGAGCAATTCCAGTCCATCACAGGGAATAAAAAATAATGCTTTATAATAATTTCTATCGGCCACAAAGGGCATGTTAAATCGTTGGAAACACAGCGTGTCGTGACTGCATAAGTTTTAGACTGGGAGCTGGGTGAATGGGCTTTTATCTGCTAGTGAAAACTAGTCGTGTTTTAAGTGTTTGTATTTCTGAGTGTGGTTTTATAGATTCTAATTAATGGTGATGCAACTTGTGTCAACACCCTTGCGCCACCACATCTTTTTAGCACAGCGGGTTGTGCTGGTGCTGCTGCTGCATCAGCGGAGACGCTCAAACGTCGTAAATATCAAAACCTTACTGGTGAGTACATATTTGAGCCGTTTGGGGTCGAAACGCTGGGGCCATGGGGTCCAAGTGCTAGGTCTGTTTATAGAGACCTAGCTATGCGGCTCATCGACGCTTCGCGTGACCAGGGGACTGGTATTTTCTTTGCACATAGAATAAGCATTGCCATTCAACGTAGCAATGCTGCCAGTCTTCTGGGCACGTTGCCAATTGACGATGATGCGGAGGAATATTATGACGCTTTTTGATTTCGCAGTTTTATTTTTCTCTTCAGTTTATATTTTTCTTGTAAATAATTTGTATATATATATTATGTTAATTATTGAATTATGTCATTGAAAAAAAAATTAAATAAATAAAAATAATAATGGTTAAATCTATTTTAGATATTGATTTTAATTAAGGCTTGATGATAAATAATCATCATTATGCATTTGTTTGAAAGTTATATCAAAGTTGATTAAAGTGGACTAATATAATTAATTTTCTCGCAGAAATAGAGTTGTTAGTGTTGAGTTTCGGAATGATGTGCGTATTGATTGACAATTATCGCCTGCTCCGTGCCTCGGAGAGCACGTTAAGCCGTTGGTCCCGGCTGCCATGAACATCTATGGCAGTCGTTACAAAACCGGTTAGATCAGAAAAGCCGAACCTAAGTGACTTGGGAATAATATAAAGGCTAGGGAGAAGAAAAAGAGCTGTGGGTTGACTTATATCTTTTTATTTGTGTGTTGTTCTCAAAGCATAGACTGACTTTAATACGATTGAAAAAGGCTTATTTTTATCAGCTTTGTAGATTACTAGTAATCTTTTTCTGGTTGGTGTGGAGATCTAAAATATACAATGCAAAGCTTGGCGTGCTTGGCTTTATCGGTTTTAATGCTGTGTGTTTTACATCTTTGCTTACCTCTTCAGGAATAAAGGCTATAATTGGATGTTATTAATTATTATCGAGCAGTCAATATTACACCTAGAGTCCCATCCAGTCGTGTGTTTTGATTGCTAATGTACTTAACAATCAACAATCATGATCAAGACCATATCATGCAGTCAAATAATAATTATCATATCATTATAGTGTCACGTATCAACATCTTAACATACGAAACATACACACATACTCACGCTTACATACACATCCACGTTTTGCCAGCTGAGGTTCTAGGTCCTATGTTATAGAGGGCGCGAACCTATTGCCGTTTAACTGAGAATCCAATATCACTTTGTCTGACTCGGTAATTAAACTCAACACCTTAAAAAAAAAACTTGAGAGGTGTCAAGGGACACCCGGATGGAACGAAGTTCCTTTCGATTAATTAGTGAAGGAATTGTAATAAAAAAATTTTAATTAATTAATTTATAAATTTCCGAAAATCTAAAAAAATCCATAAAAGATACACACCCTACATGGCGCGTGCATAATAATAAGAAGTCTGTTAGCTCGCAGCTGGCCACAAGGTCACGCGTTTTTTCCATAATGAAGTAATCTGCTGGCGCATGAATGAACAGTGCGAGCGAGATAGCGTAACTACTTACGCACGCTGCACAGCTTACAATAGCTTACTATAGCAAAAAGTGTCGTGACAACTTTTCGTAAGAATTTTTTCCGTCTAGCCCCCTTTCACAACGCGCGATAAGGAACTTCGTTCCAAAAGACGCACATACTCATGCTGCGCTACCGCTAGCCACAAGAAAAATATAAGAAAATATTAGGTCTTTTGATTCCCAGCTCCCGCCTTAGTTCTCCATCTTAACACCATTAATCTAGCTATATGTGTAATATTTCTCACTAACTGATGTTATATTCACCTCACACAACATATAAATTGTTTCTTTGCCTCCATTCTGTCTTGTAAAAGATGTATGAACGGTCAACACGATAATCTTTTATATTTAATTCTGTTATGTATTGTTTTAACGATCGTATGTTGTGGTGTTTCGGTTGTTTGTGTGATATTATTTTTAGGTGTTATTGTTTAGTTTTGAGAATATCATCATCCCAATTAGCTTCAAAGGATTATGTAGAAGTATACTTATATTGAAATTAAAACTACTACATATATACGGATTTTATCGCGTTGTTTATTTAACACTGTATTGCATAATTTTGAAACTGTTACACTACTACTACTACTATTGTATCTTATTTATTTATAAGCTAATAAAATTATTAAAACTTTTAAAACTATTTATATTTACGTTTACACTTTCCCCGACGTTTCGGTTGCTTTTCAGCAGCCATGGTCATGGGAAGACTAAGATGGTAGTTGTCTCAATGTTTCAGTGTAGTTATTTCAAAGTACCGAAACATAATTTAATCATTGGTGTTACTATTTACGCAGAATGAGCTCAAAGTATCATGAAGTCTAGCTGTGGTTTGCTTCTTCTTGGGTTTGACTATTTGAATCACTGGATCCCAAGCTGCTGGTACATTCCAACCATCTTCTCTATTGAAATTAGGATGTTTTTTTTATTTCAATAGCCTCGCGAAGCATCCTGGGTAGGAATCGGTGTTCTTTAGCGAGAATCTGTGGTTTGTCAAATCTCAGGTAGTGGTTGGTCCCCTGTTGTACATGTTCATACACAGCAGACTTCAACGAGCGTTGGTGTTTTACATCAGCTATGTGTTCTTTTATGCTTCTCTTGGATTGAGCAATGTATGAGAGTCCGCAGTCACTATCTATTTTATAGACCCCTGCATCTTGTAAAGGTAGTTGGCACTTGACGGATGGTAAAAATTTACTTACCTTCGTTGGCGGCTTGAAGTATGTGTTGATTTAAGCTCGCTTCAAGATATAGCCATTCTTGTCAGTGACTCCCCTTACATAAGGCAGTATAGCAGGCTGGCGCTCGACTGTGGCTGGCTTTTCTCGGGATCTGTGACAGCGGCGCGGCTGTTGGAGCTTGTTGTCTTGCAGTACTTGCTTGATATGTTGAAGCTCGACGTCCAGATGTTTCTTGTCACAGATCCCATGGGCTTTCTGAAACAAAGACATCCTAATAATATACATATTAGGTAATACTCAAAAAGTTAGAGGTGCGTGCAGTAGCATCAAACACGAGACCGCTGCTCACACTCCGACGACCTCACTACGTTATCGCTTCCATTTAACCAAAACTAATAGCTACACATTCAAATGAACCGCTATACCAACCAGAATGGCCATGTAAACACAAATCACGGGACAGTTGAGCTCATAATCTCAGTTAATTCCTCACATTAGTCGGTACACGGAAATAGACAGATGAGTGCCGAGTGCTGCTGGCAACTGCTTTATGGTCACCGCACACACATGCAAGTACCGCTTCGGTAATGTCCTGTGTTTGTATTTGCACTCGTCAAATGGTTGTGCTTTACGTCACTAATATGATTAGTATAGCGTTTATATTCAGCATGGTAACGTGTGGTCATATCCTGTACTCATTATAGTGACAATCCAATGTACCTATATACCTTTTTGAGAGAACAATAAACAATATATTATTATTATATGTTAAATTTGTATAATGGATCTATCGTAAAATCTACTATATGTAACTAGCTGTTACCTGCGACTTCATTTGCGTGTAATTTAACTAACATGTTTTAATTATCCAAAATTTCAAAAATAAATGTATCTTAAGTTACTTCTTATAACATCAGATATTGGCCAGTGAAAATCCCGTCAAAATCGGTCCAGCGGTTTCATAGGTTAGCCGGAACAAATAGATATAAAGACAACATTAAAATAAAAAATATTTTTTGTTGTAAGTAACGTATATACATTCATATGCATTTAGTAAAATTATAATATTTTGACATTACAAACAAAGATTTCAATTTTATTTATTTGTATAGATATGAGTAGCGATAGCTCAATGGGGAGACCAACAGACTGCAATGCAGAGGGTCTCGGGTTCGAACCCACGTCGCGCACCTCTGACTTTCGGAAGTTATATGACTTTTCGAAATTATGTGCGTATTGATTGACAATTATCGCCTGCTCCGTGCCTCGGAGAGCACGTTAAGCCGTCGGTCCCGACTGCCATGAACATCTATGGCAGTCGTTATTGGGGAAGTCGACACAAAAGATCCCACTGGGTCGAAGTGTCGCCGGTCTGTACTGACTGGCCCCCACACAAGATAAGATAAGATAAGATATTTGTATAGATGGACCCGTGGCAAAATCTATCAGAAAATTTTGTAGCAATGAAAATATGGACATCGAAATTAAACTCCTTTAAATTAATTGTATTGCATTGTTTATTTTGAAAACACTATTCTAAGATAATTTAAACTACTACTGGTAAATAATGTTACTAGATACAGTTTTTTTTAATTTATTTAAATTATTAATATTATAAAGCTATTTAAATTTAACTTTCTTAGACATTTTGGTTGTTTTTTAGCAGCCATGATCACGGGTACTCTCTCCGTAATATTTTATGAGCAAAAATATGTATACTCAAAAACTACAGAATCAATTTCGAAAATTATATTAGTACCTATTTTATTCAGACGCTATCTATATAACCTTTAAAAATGATATTATAATTTTTAAAGTTTTTTAACATGTTGAAATTAATCACTTTATACGGATTTTGTCGCGTTGTTTATTTTAATTTAAACACTGTTATTACATAATTTTGAAAACTCTAACACTACTATTATTGAACTTTACTACTATTTAAGCTATATATTTTCTAATTAAAACTATTTATATTTAAGTTTACACTTTGCCTCGACGTTTCGGTTGCTTTACAGCAGCCATGTTCACGGGGAAACTAAGATCATGTGTTTTTTAAAAGTAATGTTTGCCTAATTTTTCGCAGCACGGATTGTGAAATTGCTTATGAGGTTGCCTTATCCCTACTTCCTTTAATATGCTGCACTGAAAGCTATGGGTTCGAGCTCCAAGCAAGACAAACACTTGTGTGATTAATCAATAATTATTTTAATGTTTATAACCGCGACATAGGAATTCTAACATTGCGGAGCTTACTTGTACAAAAGATATATGTATCTTGCTTGTAGTGATCAATGTTATCTTATCTTATCTTGTGTGGAGGCCAGTCAGTACAGACCGGTGACACTTCGACCCAGTGGGATCTTTTGTGTCGACTTCCCCAACAACGAATGCCATAGATGTTCATGGCAGTCGGGACCGACGGCTTAACGTGCTCTCCGAGGCACGGAGCAGGCGATAATTGTCAATCAATACGCACATAATTTCGAAAAGTCATATAACTTCCGAAAGTCAGAGGTGCGCGACGTGGGTTCGAACCCGAGACCCTCTGCATTGCAGTCTGTTGGTCTCCCCACTGAGCTATCGCTGCTCTTCATTTGGTATTGTAACACTTCGTATTTTAATTAGTAAGTATTCAAAATGAGCTTTAATTTATACATTTAAACGCGTCCTTTTAATATATTGTGGGATTTCTTTGCCACTGCCATTGTGCCGAGTATAGTGGATGCGATACTCTCACTCGATAAAATATGTGTAATCCAAAAATAATTTTTCCAGTCCATGTTTTTTTGTAGCCGTTGTTTGAATGATTCCCAAGTTATTTGTCTCAAGATTATAAAGTGAATTATGGTTTGAACGAGGGTTGTACCTGGAAAAAAAATCATGATCCTAATTACTCTCTTACTTCAATCTTAAGCGTTTCTTCTGTTATCACTCATAACTTAACGAAAAAGATACATGTTTTGTGGTAGACAGAAAAAGCGAGATGATTGCTTAAAACTAGGACTTCGCTACACAATAGAAGAAGTATTCGGATACTGCAGAAGATTGTAGCCAAACAACTAAATCCAGGGTCTCTGCAGTGATTATTCTGTCAGAATTTTTAAAAGCGCGTAGGGTACCGAGCGATTTATATACCAGATTGACAATCTGCTAGTGATATATCTTATATTGTAGGCTCTCATAGACATTCAAGTAAGCTGCTACTTTACTTCAAAAATACAAACATAAACAAAGGGCACCACAAACTATTATCCCTTTAACAAGATAATTTCAAACACGATTAAATAAAACATTCTCCAACACGTATCTGGTATGCAAACTCCACTATCAATATAACACGACCCTATTAAAACTTGTGCGTCGTACAAAGCGTTACAGGACACTGTAATGAGTTGTGGGCGGAATGCTAGTGTGCCCAGAGGCTTCACGTTCAATGTACAAACCTATCGCGAGTGTAGCCACCAGTTAAAATAATGGCGAATGAGAGTGTTTGAATTTAGTATTGAATAGTTAAATCAAATTGCGTTTATAAATAAATAAATATTCTATCACATACACACAACACCATCTAGTCAAAACTAAGCAGAGCTTGTACTATAGGTACCAGACAATGGATAAACATACATATATACATTTTTTTTGTAAATACATACTTATCGTACATAGACACCCAGACCAAGACAAACATCCATGCTCATGCACACAAATGTTTGACTTGTGCGGGAATCGAATCCGCGACCTCGGGCGTAGCAGTCGGTTACACTAACTACTACGCCATCGAGGCCGATGATTTATCTATTTACTAGATTATGCCCGCGGCTTTGCTCGCGTATATATAGGGTAGGTTAGGTTAGATTAGTAAAAATATTTTTTTCTGAATGAAAGGTATGTGTGTTCTTTTTTCACCTGACGACGTGTATGCGAAATTTCATGATAATCCATAGAGTAGTTAAGGCGTTAAAGCTTAACAAACAAACAAACTCATATTCGCGTTTATAATATTAGTTAGGATTTGGTGACTGGAAATCAAAGAATATCCTAACTAGGCTTTAAATATGAATTTACATTTAAAATGTAGATTTGTTTTAGATGTTCAGTTGTCAATTAATCATTCGAATTATTCGAATCGTCAATCGATGTTAACGTAATTGGGGGTATATCTATTTAATACCCGATTACTATATTCTAAAAGATTTAAAATATAAATTGCAAATTATATATATATGGTTCCGTGTTAAAGCAGTAAGTAAAATAAAATATGGACATCCATATAATTAGCCTGTTACTGGAATAGGTGTATTTGCTTTATGTATGTACATGTAAGTTGTAGTTGGATCGCAGGTAGAACTTCTATTACCAATAATAAAGCAAGTTTCGTACCCATTGTCCATGTTATTTGTACCATGAAACCCACTAAATGAAGTTTACTAGATCCTTCTTAATTCTACTATGAAGTAGACTAAATAATGTCACTTATAATGCCGAAGAAACGCCACGGTACTTAAATATACTCTTGATATCTTTTTAACCCCGGAGTTTTCGGTAGACATTTTTATGGTAAGCAGAGATCAGAGACATTGTGGACAGACGCCAAGTCAAGAATATCCTACGAAAGTAAGAAATAATATGTAGAGATCTAATGAAGTATGAGATATAGGTAGGCTGGAATAGTAGAAATCTGTAGTCAATCTTTATCCCCCCGGGAAACAGACGTGACTTTATTTAAGTACACGTGTGTTTTCGTTAACCTTTGAAGCAGACACGTGTATGCTGCCTCGTCTTAAAACTTGTTCGAACATAAAAGCAAACATTTCAAGTCAAACCGAAAACTCATCAAATCTTGACGTATTTAGGGCTGTTATAAAATTTTTCGACAAAGCCTTAAGTCGCGGTGAAGTTTTACAATTAAGCCGTGGTATCGCTATGTTAGGATTTTCTCAGCGAATTTATTAAAACCTTGTTCGTGATATTTTGTTACAGCTTCTTGGGATCCGCAAAACTTTATAGTTTAAGGGACTGATCTGTCCTTTTCAAATGCAAGGGTTGAGAAAGTTGTGGGTGGAAACAAGGGTTAGTTGTCTATATAACGCCTTTTTATTTTTATATGGCTGGGTTGGTAAACAAGCACGGCCACCCTTTCTGTAGGATTTTCTTTCAGTCGGGGTACTCCATGTTCATACTTTAATCTTATGTATGCTAACTAACTTTTAACGCCTGCAGAGGTACGCAGAGACCAATTTTCGGTTGCTATGATTGTGGCATTATGGTGTATATTTGGCCTCATATACAACATCCTTTAGTCAGGGATTACTGGTATATCTGGGGTATCCCGACCGTATATTATAATTGTATAAATATAAATGTGCCTTAGTATGCTCATATGGCTAAGCAGATGTGTATTCTTCCACGTCTTCTCAACAGCAATTTTTTATTATTGACCTCATGGAAATTCAAATTGATGTATAAGCTGTTAAGATATGCTGTGTGAAAAGAAATGTGTAAGGTTGTCAATTTTTATATGCATAAATTTTTTTAATATTTGCGGTGTTGGAAATTGCTTTTATTTTATTCTATTCTAGTGTAATACTCATAGTATCAGAGTCTGTTACTATAATATTTTTGTAGAAACCCAATAACACATTGCCAGAATCGAATATCAAATTTCATGCACACGTTTCGCATTCATTACCTCAGCGGCACTAAGGCATAGGTAAACTAAAAGGATACCATTATATAACGTAAAACATAAAACACAATGAGGTCTACATAATGCCCAGCCCCGAAACCTTACAGAATACACCTTTAATCATGTTTAAAATATAATCAGCTACAGAACCACGCAAATGGAGGTACGTTCGTCTTTGTTCCACAAACTTTGACGGTAAACAATGAGTTCCTAATTAATTTCTTCACTTGTGTGCGTGGGGAACTTTACTAAATATTATTAATTTCTTGAATCTTACTTACACATAAAATTAATTTCGCCAACGCGTTGAAATTATCAGTTGGTAACAATACGATGCATGAGTTCTGAACAAAATGTGGAGGTACCTTTAGAGAGTTCTTTATTTGGATTGATCGAATGAACTAACATTCGCCCGCGGCTTTGGTCACGTTTTCCAGAATGCAAGGTACTCTTTGTCCTTTTTTGAACCCTGACAACGTGTATGTGAATCTGTCAAAGAGTTAGGGTGGAAAAGCCTAACAAACATAGTCTTATTCGCATTTATAATATAAGGAAGGATTACGTTTGCGAAATAGCTATTTTTCTTATGAGTTTTATTATGAGTATCGCTGTAATTATCTTATCTTATCTTGTGTGGGGGCCGGTCAGTATAGACCGGCGACACTTCGATCCAATGGGATCTTTTGTGTCGACTTCCCCAATAACGAATGCCATAGATGTTCATGGAGCCGGGACCGATGGCTTAACGTGCTTTTCGTGGTACGTAGCAGGCGATAATAGTCAATTAGTACACACATAATTTCGTATGTCATATAACTTCCGAAAGTCAGAGATGCGCGACGTGGGTTCGAACCCGAGACCCTCTGCATTGCAGTCTGTTGGTCTCCCCACTGAGTTATCTCTGCTCCTACCACTGTAATTAACTCTTGTAAAGTTAGTAAAGATTGCATATACAATACGTCATCATAAGACAATATTTTTCATTTTAAGCCTTGTAACATAACAATATCGAATACGAGATAATCAAAATCAAAATAAAAAATATTTGATGGAATCACATACATAGATCATCCTTTTCCATACACAAATACATCTTCTGTCGTATGCAACGTAAAATATGTTGGATGCGTTTTTCCTAAAGTAAAAACGTCATAAAGCATAATTAATGTTTCAATAACACCATAACAGAAAAAAAAAGGACATAGACATTGTTATATTAATTTTGAAAAATCTTTCTTTTTCAATTTCGGATGGTTTCCGCGGATAATACGCAATCAGCGAAACAATTAAAGCCTGGCCGAAAAGGTCGGGGCTTTTATTTTTCCAACCCTTTTACCTGATCCCCAGCTAATAAATCCGTTGAGGAAAGTTAGGGGCCTAGTGATGAGATGAAAGCGTTTTTGAAAGAGTAACAGGCTGCAAAGATTTATGGGTAACACTAATTCTTCTGTGCAAGTGAGGCAGATAAAGATGATTGTCGTTAATCGGGCACAGCTCCAGTCATCGTCTTCTTCTCCATAGACTTTATTATTCTCAAGTCACTTGGGGTCGGCCAACCCGAAAGCTAACGATACCGTAAGGCTAGACCAGCGTCAGGATACTAGAGGGCACTGACTTCCCAATAACGACTGTCAAAGATGTTCATGGCAGCCGAGACCGACGGCCTAACGTGATCTCCGAGGCACGGAGCAGGCGATAATTGTCAATAAATACGCACATAATTTCGAAAAGTCATATAACTTCCGAAAGTCAGAGGTGCGCGACGTGGGTTCAAACCGGAGACCCTCTGCATTGCAGTCTGTTGGTCTCCCCACTGAGCTATCGCTGCTTCAAGTTCCAGTCATCGTGATGCCGCTAAGAATTTCATAACAGAAAAATCTAATAACACTTTGCCGGACGCGGGATCGATCCAGAGACCTCATGCACGGCAGTTGCATACACTACCACCGTACTACTGAGTCACATCCTATATTTTGATTCCTACACAAATTTATTATTATTTTTTAATATACTGTCTTATTAATAATTCTAATCAATATTAAATATTTGTTATACAATCCATGTTTTAAGTTAGGTTGTTTAGAGTCTGCTTGGATTCGGTTTTTAAATTCATCGTAATTAAATGAGATCCTGCTTTCGGTAATTTCAGAAACCACACTTGGCAATATAGATGATAAAAGAAAAATATTTATATTCTTGTTTGTAACGAATAAACTCAAAAACTACTGGACCAATTTTAATCATTCAATCGCCATTTGAAAACTACTTTACTCAGAAGAAAATAGTTTATAAAAAATTACGATACGAGCTACGGGATGGGAGCAGCGATTATAAACGTAGATGAAACCTAATTGGACAGACCTAATTGCCTCCGTGGCGCAGCGGTAGTGAATGCGACTGCTGTGCATGAGGTCTCGGGTTCGAATCCCGGGTCGTACCAACAAAAAGTTATTGGGTTTTTCAGCTATGAAATCTCAATAGCAGCCCGGAGTTAGGAAGTTGGCGGTGTTAGACTCCACCGTGCCTCGGAAAGCACGTAAAGCCGTTGGTCCTGCACCCGATCTCTCTCCGGTCGCGTCGGATTATTCGTCCCATCGGATCATGAGAGTAAGGGAACAGAGATTGCACTTGTGTTTGCGCACACACTTGTGCACTATAATATCTCCTGCGCAGATGGCCAGTCTCCGTTAAGATTGGCCGCCGTGGCCGAAATTCGGTCTGGAGTACATTATTATTATTGTTATTATACTATATCTTCGAAATCACATTTGCCATTAGAAAAATATTTATGAAATAATTTGTTTCAAAACCACAACGTTATCGATTTTCTTCATACAAAACTGTAATTTTGAAGCCAAAGACCCAAATACTATTAAATAAAACGTAAAATAAACGAAGATACAGACATATTGAGATACAGAGCTATAAATCTTTCAAGTGAACAGAATTGTTTTAAGAAACTGTTTTAGTATAAATGTTAAATGTATTTTCATGTCTTCTGCCAATTAGTTGAAAAGTGATACAGACTAATTATTTTGTATCGCTTTTAGTTAATTAGTTCATAGGTGTATCAAATTTGAAATTGTGACAATTATGTACTGTTATGCTACTTCAGTTAATTTCTTGAGGGCATAAAATTCTCAAGATTAAATCTACAGTCGCCTGTAATATCGCATGGATAGCTTAAGATCTAAAATTTAGTAAGCACTCAAATTAGAATGAATATAAATGAACTAGATGGCGTTGTTTTATTTATTACGGCTTTATTAGGTATTGACAGTACACTTCTAGTCAAATGTACTTATTATCTAATTAGTTACTTATTTTTAATTTTTATTTATTAGTTAATCTAAGTGGGGCGACCAACAGACTGCAATGCAGAGGGTCTCGGGTTCGAACCCACGTCGCGCACCTCTGACATTCGGAAGATGTATGACTTTTCGAAATTATGTGCGTAGTGATTGACAATTATCGCCTGCTCCGTGCCTCGAAGAGCACGTTAAGCCGTCGGTCCCGGCTGCCATGAACATCTATGGCAGTCGTTTTTGAAGTCAGTGCCCTATAATATCCTGACACTGGTCTAGCCTTAGGGTATCGTTAGCCCTAGGGTTGCGGAGGTCAGGTGGCAGCCGGTCCGTGTAATAACTGATATCCAGTCAAATCCGGTTAGACCAGAAAAGCCGACCCCAAGTGACTTGGGAGTAATAAAGGCTAGGGAGAAGATTTATTAAAATTGTTTAAAATAATTTTAGCAAAATTGAGTTATTATGAAATCATTTTATTTTTATTTTATCGTAGTACACCTTCTTCTTTTACGATATAAATAAAGTAATAAAGTACTAAACAGTTCTTGTGTCAATTTCCGTTAGATGGTGTCAAATACAGGCAGGCTTATACCATTTTATTTTTGACTTGGGTATGCATTTATGTAGCTGTTCCTATGTTTACTTTCTATTACAGATCCAAATTTCGCTTTCGATACTGCTTATAATAAAATCTTACTAGTATTTAAGTGCAAGAGTCTGTGAATATGTTCTAATACGGGCGAGCCTATGGCCGTTTACAGACATGACCCGAGACCTGGGAGTTTCTTGGCAGGAAAACCCAGTGCATTTCACCTGACCCTGGAATCGGACCCAAAACCTCCTACACGGTAGTCGCATCGGACTTTGATTATTTTGTAAACTAATATAAAAGGCTTGTGATCTAAATGAATAAATAATCTAAAATTATTTATTAATTTAGATCACAAACATTTAATAAATTACAAGTTAGATAAACAGAAGTTACATATTAACGGGCCGGGCTCGCCACGATCGTGGCGGTAAGTCCTTTTTTGAGGAGTGGCTGGAGAGGCGGCATAGCGCCCTCACCTTCCGGCTGACTGACACAGGTAATGACTGGCCACGGTTGCTTCGGCCAGTTCCTGTATCGCATTGGCCGGCAAGAGACGTCCGATTGTCACCACTGCGGCGACTGCCGTGATGTTGTTGCAGACACGGCGCTGCACACGTTGGCGGATTTCCCTGCCTGGGGTACGCAGCGCCGTGAGTTAGTCACGGCAGTCGGAATTGTTGCCCTCTCGCTCCCGGCCGTAGTTAATAAATTATTTTGGGATTGACGCATTTCATTCAGATTTTTTTAAACAAACGACCCTCGTCTAGAAATTATTTCTGTGTCGCGGGGGACTTTACAAACATTCAAACAACGGACACAAAGAACACCCAACAAGGAAACAACAATTTGTGGATCACACAAATTTTTGTCCCGTGTGGGATTCGAACCCACAACACTCAGCGCACCAGCAGCGGCAACGCGACCACTTAAATCTCTACGCTATCCGTGAAGTCATTTTACAAATATCTTTTAAATTGTACCACAAAAATATGGAAGGAAACGCCGACAAAGCGATATAAATGTTTTATTGTACTTTTATAACCGAATTGCATATCAGCCTTCGTATTTTTTTATTAATAGCGATGAGCCTACCGCCCGCCATTCGGCTCTCGTGTAATTACCACTTTCGTGATTTTTTAAACAATCACACATGATCCTAACGCATTGAACTGTGGATGTATGTTGGATGTTTATTTATGTGGTGGTTACTTACCCCCCTTCTTTGGTCCTGTGGCGTATGCCTGTATGTTATAGTGAGGGCGGATTCGATTACAATATGATGTTTAATGTTTATCTGTTCGGAAAATGTGACTTTATAAATCTACTAAAAGACTCGAATATCGCTCCATTTCTCTTTATTATATAAGAACTGCGGCTCAATTTATTATTATAATTGTTCTTGTTTTATTGAGGGACATTAAATTTAATTAAAGGTACGTTCAAGTACATTGCTGGTACATTCCTTTCGTATATGACATATTAATTTCTGCAACAATACACCAGTCAGTCTGACCCACACAAAAAGATAGTTAGTGAAATGTGGGTGGAACATACCTTGTACTATCCCTTTGAGAGTAAAATAATAATAATATAATAATATTCTATCACATACACACAAACCATCTAGCCCAAACTAAGCAGAGCTTGTACTATGGGTTCTACATAGTGGATAAACATACATATATACTTTGTTTTTGTAAATACATACATATTATACATAGAAACACCCAGACCAAGACCAACATCCATGTTCATGCACACAAATGTTTGACTTGTGCGGGAAGAAAACACACTAAAGAGTTACACTAATCACTACGCCATCGAGACATATAAAGACGTGGTCCTTTAATATTTTTTATTAGTAATCTTACGTTGTCTGTTACACGCGACTTTTATTACCTACTATTTTGCATGCAACTTTACCCAACACTATGTATATATGTATGTACACTTTTTAATTTATAGATCAAAAATATACATTCTTCGTTCACCACTTATCTATTATAATAATATTCGAGCTCATTCTGTGTAAATAGTAACACCAATAATGAAATTAGTTCAGGTACTTTGAAATAACTACTCTTCAAGACATTAAGACAGCCAATATCTTAGTCTCCTTGTGAACATGGCTGCTTAAATGCGACCGTAACTTCGGAGAAAATGTAAACTTAAATTTAAATAATTTAAATAGCTTAAACTGTAGTCAAGTTTAACGGTAGTAGTGTAGGTAATAATAGTTTAAAATTATGTACTAAATGAAAGTGTTTAACAAAACATTGCGATAAAATCCGTATAAAGTAATATAATTTCTTTACTCATCTTTAGGTCACTTATCTTTAAAATTCATTAAAGTGCTGGTATATTTGAACATATAAGAAAATCAGTAAACTTGTAAAAAATATAAATAGTTACACTTATTTTCAACAAAGAAGAAGAAAGCGGAAAGCGTGATTTCATACAAAAATAACCCTAAGTTAGTAGCGAGATTATTGTGGAAGCCAATGAGTCCGTGTAATGCCGACCCGGAAATATGAAACCTTTTTGGCCACAAACATACTTAGAACTAGGTTATGTCTACGGCTTCACTCACTTGCCATTTATGAGATGATTTTATACGTATTTTAACGTTTTGTGGTAAAAGAAGGATGATAAACCTTGTATATGTTTACTATTTGTTAAAAATCTTTACAAATAACAAATATTTCAAATTAATATAATAGAAAATAATACATAAAGCAATAGCCTAGTGGGAAGCCGTTGGACTGCCACGCAGAGGTCTCGAGTTCGAACCCAAGGCGCGCATCTCTGACTTTTCAAAGTTATATGCGTATTAAATATTTAATTATCGCTTGCTTTAGCGGTGAAGGAAAACATCGTGAGGAAATCTGCATGTCTGAGAGTTCTCCATATGTTCTCGAAGATATGTGAAGTCTGCCAACCCGCTCTAAGCCAGCGTGGTGGACTACAGCCTAACCCTTCTCACACTGAGAAGAGGCCCGTGCCCAGCAGTGGGACAGTTTAATACAGGGCAGATATTACTATATTATTATTATTATAATACATATTAGAATTACATAACCACGACTTTAATAATGTTGACGAACGAGGTGAAGGGAAAATTATTCTGTACGGCAGGCTATGGCACCAAGTTAATAGGAATCTGGAGTGCAAAACTTTACCGCGCGATGCAGATACTAATATTTTTTGGTAGCGATAAGCAGTTGTCAATTAAAATTCAATTTATTCGAATCGTTAAAGAAAATGAAATGCACTAACATGTAATTCATTCATTCATTCATTCATCATACATTTCATTTAACTTTGATAAATATTGAAAAGGATACACTGGTGTCTGAGGCCATACGATACACCATCGAGCACAATCGACCGATGACGACAAATGTTTCGAATACTTATTTGATTATGATTCGAATACTTAGTGAAAACTAATCGATCAACATTCGTATGTGAGATCATACAAATTATAAACATTTTAATTTTCTTTTTCATAGCTATTGCACATCGCTTACTTTAGTTTTGTTTTTTCAAATTTTAAGTACAGTGCCATCTATTATCGCTTGGTATAACTTCACAACTCATTATTCGGTACTGCACAAAAGCATATTCCTCATTATTCTGCCTTAAATCCTGCGTAATAGATCCTACCTATCATAATATCGATTACCTATCCCGTGTTTGCATACTCTAACGCAAATGTACCAAAAAGGCACCCACTCGTTACAAATGGGAATAGATGTAAAATAACGATAAATGTGGACCGACAGACGTTATTTTTATTGCATGGAGGTTTTCCTCAATGTTGGCATGCGGAACCCTGCCTGAAGTATAAGTCAGTGTGTGTATAAATTTTGTTTATCACTAATAGGCGAGTCTAGGACGCGTGACGAATATAAATTGTGACTCTGTGAGACTGAGCTTTATATAAACTACTGGCTTTGTGAAGATTGAGGCTATGGTTGTTTGGTTTATTTCCGTTGGTTTAAAGGCTTTATTGAAACATCTACAGATGTATATTTAGAACAGGAAAGCAAAAGAGAGCCAGCAAATATTGCTATTTTAGAAACAATCTAAGATATATTTCATACTAGTTTTTCCCCGCGGTTTCACCCGCGTAAGTCTCGTTCCCGTGGGAATTTTGGAATCAAAAGTAGCCTATATGTGAATCCAGGTCTTCAGCTATCTGAATACCAAATTTCAACGTAATTGGTTCAGTAATTTTTGTGTGAAAGAACAACAAACATCCATACATCCATACAAACTTTCGCGTTTATAATATAGTAAGGTTTGTTACTAGATTTTGTCCACGACTACGCTCGCTCGGGAACAATACTTATTGCTGGATAACAGGTACACTATGTCCTTCTCTGTACCCCTGATATCTTGTATGTGATTTCATGGTGATCAGTTGAATAGTTAAGGTTTGAAAAATAAGCTCACATTCATTTATAATATGAGTTATGATTATTGACCGTCTCGACGGCACAGCGGTAGTGAATGCGAATGCTGCTCGAGATTTGTCAAAGTCAAATATCTTTATGCCATAAAAATCTGTAAACTCTTATTAGACACGTCAATTCACTAATATATTATTTAATAAATTACTATATTAAAATAATGAAACGTATCTAACAGTTTGTTAACCTCTTGTAGGTAACCTTCAAGCTAATGAATCATGAAAACCACTCGAAAATCCGTTTAGTGGTTAGAAAGACAGACAAAACTTCTTAGAATTGATATTTCAGGCTTAGAACCTTCTAACCTATTTAAAGGATTTCGAATCTAATTCCAATTAAGTAGTTCTTAAAATATATAATTTACAAATACAGCTTCGGTACAGTTTGATAGCTTAGATTTGGGCACCAATAATTAAATGAATCATTTAAATAATAGCAGCCTTATAAACAAAATGACCCACTGCTAAGCACAAGCGTCTTATCAGAACGAGAAAGAGTTAGGCCTTTCCACCAGGCTGCCCCAATGCAGGATGATAAACTTTATAATTATATAAAGGTTACCATTCTGCATTGGGCCAGCGAATCTTCGAGAACATTATGGAGAACACATACACACATAAAGAATTTCTCACAATGATTTCGTTAACTGCTAAAACGAGTGAATATAACTATTTAATATGGACATAACATTCAAAAGTCAGAAGTGCTTTGGGATAGAATTCGAGTTCCTGTATGGCAGTCCAACGGTCTCCCATTAGGTTATCGCTGTTTAATTATGTAATTATTAATTAACTATGTATTCATAAGTATGTATATATGTATATATACATGTTTTATATGTTATTACTAGGCTTAAAGCCTGTAAATATAGATATATTAGATTATATGAGACATAAAGTCTATACATATAAGTGTATGAATCGTCATCTATCACAGTTCTAAGTATTAATTTCTCCTTTTCACATAAATAAAAGATCAAATAAACATACTTTGCTTATATTATTAATTAAGATAAGTACCTTTTGATTCTGTGAAATACTAATTACGTCTTTATATTTAATGTGTTTTGTGGTGCGAGAGAATCTTGGCTTTCAGTGGGTGTATGATTGAAAAATAACGATACTCCTGTTAAAGACGACTATCACACTTGTTTTGTCGTTTGTGTTTGAATAGGTATATAAATATTATAGGTATACGAATATTTGTGGATCACAAAATTATCGTAGAGTTAATTGCTTGCTAGGCCAGAAATATTACTCATACGTTACCCATTCAAAGACAAGAAAATTAATGAAATAAAAAAGAAATGAATGAATCTTGAGATGTTCTCTG
Source organism: Catocala nupta (assembly GCA_963675205.1). Classification (NCBI taxonomy): domain Eukaryota; kingdom Metazoa; phylum Arthropoda; class Insecta; order Lepidoptera; family Erebidae; genus Catocala; species Catocala nupta. The sequence continues at coordinate 5,102,483 of OY776079.1, read as the reverse complement.
GAATTCTTACTTACTGAGCAAAACGCAGTAACAATGAAACAAATGTTACGTCGGTTTGCTGTAAAAAGGTGATAGTTCCCTGGGCGAACTGCCTTATTTGTACCATCGTCAGATAGTTAGAATCTTCAAATGAATATTCGAATGTTTTGAGCGTGATACTAATTAATTATTTGTTCTACGTCAATACGAAATTACGCGATTCATACCGCCGCTCGACTATTTACGCCGTGTAGATAATTAATATACAGACGTCGAAAAACAATCGATCGAGAATATTTGTTTAAGATTCGAATTACAATCATTGTTAATAAACTAATAAACATTCGAATGCGCCGTCATGGAATTGTATTTATTCGAATTTCTTTTTTTATCCCTGTGCAACGCATGTCTCTCGCTATTGAAGAAACGAAACCAGCAATGAATATACAGGATGTCCGGTAATTAATGGATAACCTTGAAATGTCTTATAGTAGAACTGAAGGCCGTTCAGAAAATGAAAAAAAAGAAAAAATATTTAAATAAATAAAATATATTAAAAAGTGCAAGCTATATTAGCATAGCATACTTTTGACTGTCTATCTATTAGCATAATTAGTGTTTAATAGTCGTATTATACAAGAAAGTTATACATGGTAATTAAAAAAGAACACATATCTCAGGTAGTAGTTAGGATATTTTTTTTTTCGTTTTTTTCTGAATATTTGTCAGTGCCACTATAAGACATTTCCAGGTTATCCATTAATTACCGGACACCATGTATGAAGCTTATAAAGAATTTATATAGGATGATAAATTCACACGCGTGACTTAAGCTACGTCTAAGCTTTTTGAAGTTAATCTCTAGTACCTACTTGTAAGCGGCATGTAGTCATTAGGTTTTCACCTATGAAGTTGCTGTATTTGTCCTACGTCTAATTTTGTTATTCCTATACCAAATACAATGGTTATTTCCATATATCTATGTTTCTTAAGTTAAATTTAATACATGACATATATTATTTTATCTATTATTATTAATTTGGTGTAAGAATAAGTTGGAAAAATAGGTTGGACTGAAAGAAAAATAAATGAGGAAGTTCTAAATATGGTAAAGGAAAAGAGACATATTCTAAAAATAAAAGAGAACAGAAGAAAATGTTGGGCCACTTAATACGATATGACAATTTTATGAGAAACATCTTGGAAGGAACAATAGAAGGCAGAAGGGGAAGAGGAAGGCCAAGGAGGACGTTCATAGATCAAGTGAAAGAAAAGGTAAAAGTTACGTCGTATCAAGAAGTCAAAGCGCTGGCTGAAGGTAAGACATTATGGAAGAGACTTCACTGACAAGAGCTTGGCGCTTAAATTGAAGAAGTATTAATATGGTTCAAAAGGTGTTACATAATTATATGGTGCAAAAACACATTCCGCCAAATTATTGGCATACATTTTTATATAAGTTAAAGTTTTTTTATTTACTTATAAAACTAGTCTTCTTCTTAATAGTCTTACGTTTACGCAAATGTTATACTTTGTAATTAAACTTTTTTATACGTCTTACTACTTTATGCAACGTGTAGTCTTCCCTTTCTTCGTGTCAATTATAATCATTCATAAAATATAAGCTTACAGTATTTACAACCAAATCGCTACAAACACAACAACAATTTATAATGAGATCTTTTTCTATATAACAATCCAAACTTAATTGCCTATACCTTTACATATACTAATATGGAGTCCTACCTTACTATATTATTTAAGTAAAGTAACACATTTTTATATATTACGTTAGGTTTATCAAAAAATATATCTGCTTCTGGATTGGCCTTGTAGCGACCCCTACAGCCTTAAGAAAACAGTTTATTAGTATAACGGCTCTGGAAGTAGGGCTGTGATCCGCGTGTGGGGATCAATTGTTTTTCTTGTATGAACTATAAGTTATTTGCACAATATTTGGGGATAACTTTTTCTTCTTTTATTTCTGATGGTAATCTTTATATATATACATCTTCTGTGCGTGTGTTTGTAATTAAACTCTTCCTAAACGGCTAGACCGATTTTAATGTTTTTGTGTGTATTCGAGAATGGTTTAGATTTTTATAAAATTTCTTTTTCGTGTGGTCAAGACTACGTCTTTCGGGTCCGCTAGTTTATTGTAAATTTTAATGCCCTCAAACTCCAAATTTCGTTTTCCATAGTTAGTTCTAGGTGGGCGGGTCACTAAGTAACTATCACGTCTTAAATTAATCTATCGTTCTTTTTGTTTTGTTATAAACTTGAAATTCTAATGGATTTCTTTTTTGAATATTTTATGTATAGGTAAATGTGTAGTATATGTACGTTTGTTTTATATTCATTATTTTTGTTTCCTCGTATATCTTTTTAGTGGGTGTCCGAAAATAATAATAAAATAAAATTTTAATTTATCTATTCTGGACTCGTTGAATTGGATCTATATTCTCTAGTCTATCTAGTCTTTGCTGCAGTACCTCAGATTTCAATTAGGTCGATATTTATTCGGCTATTCTAATTGCTTTATTTATTATTCCTATAATGGATTGATTTTATTTTTATACAATTTAGATTCAAGTTTCATAATTTGATGATGATATTTGATAATTCAAGACTAACTAAATCCAGTTTAAAGTAAATATATATAAAATAAAGATTAATTTGCGATTGCCATTAAAATAGTGCTGTAATAGTTCGTATAATACAACGTTATTTTCTTCATACAAAACGGCAATTTCATTGACCAAAACCCAATATAATTTATGTTCTACGACTACATTTGTAAGCATGTTTCAGTATATTAGCGTAGGTTGGTCTAAACCTATCCAATATGTGAGTGCTAATGCAAATACCTAATGGTAGATAGGTAATGCGTGTAGTTACTCACGTATTATGATAACCACGTCAAAGCGATATCATATCTGTGATTCCCCAAAGTATTAACAAGAGCGTGTTAAAGCAAACGCGAATTAGGCTGCAAATATGGCGAATCTGTTATTGTCATTTACTGATCTGCTATGCAATGAATGTAAAGTTCTTCTCGATTAGTTTTATGGCCTGTCGTGTTAGACTTATATATTTTAAAGCTTTGGATTTGCAGAATAATGTCATGGGGAAACAGGAATAGCCATTCTGCCTTCAGCTAAGTACCCACTTCATTGTGTTCCTTACTCGAGTGGGGCCGTTTTAAATGTTCACACATTATTATGTGTAAGCTGACTTCTGACAACCTTCTGACAAAATACTGAAGCATTCGTCTTAGTTCCCAAAGTGGTCCATCGGGAGACTCGACGGGGGTCTGCGTTGGCGTTACAAAAAATGGGGGTTCACAATTCGTAAGCGGTTGTCCACGATAATTTATTTGCTTTCGATAGTGAAGAATTAAAATGTTGGCTTGACTTCACCTATCAACCTGCCTATATAATATTTTAAGAAGCTCAGCGACTGTTACTTGTTTAAACGTCGCTGATATTTTAAGAAATACCATTCGCTGGAATCACGAGAATTTCTAAAAAAAAAAAATTTTGCCCTTGGAGATATGAACATTTTTTTTAAATTTTAACCCAGTTTAATTTGGTCCGAATATACCAATTTTACTTGGCGAATTAAATTTCTAGTCGCAGGGGTCCACCGGAACCAGCTAAATGTTGAAAGTGGTCTATGACAAAAAAAGTCTGGGACCTCTGATCTAGAGGATCTACATAGGCAAAAAAATTACAACTAATGGCAAGAGATGACACTGTACACAATTACACACTATTATACTACCTAAATGTCAAATCATGCAAGTAAAGTTCTCAGTACGAGTTGCTAATTATATACAAGTTCCCGACCAAGCGTCAGGCTGCGGCGCGCCAGGCACGTTTATCCAAACTGCTCAGAGATTTCATCATAATGGGAATTCATAACTACATACACACAGACAAAGGCCTATCATATTTATTAGAAGAAAACCGTAATGGAAGGTCTGCCCACGATTTTGTAGCGGAGCATCACATAGCTACTATTTCATCTAGATAAGGCTATACTTAGTTGAAAATCTTGTAGGTCATCATCGAAAGTGGCTCGTATAAAAATTATTCTTGTAGCTAAATATTATACCTGAAAATATCGATTATTTATGAGTTCACGCACCTTTCCAAGCAATGTCAACACAAGCGATTAAATCCATCAACTATGTATGCCACAGCACATTAAGCATTATAATACAGTAATTGCCAAAATAAATAAAAAATAATTAGGCTCTCAGAGCAAAGAGTTAAGATACTGTTCTTGACGACGTCGTAAAAGTACATCGTCAAAAAAATAATGCGAGCAACACTAAAAAATTTATAACTTTAGAGAAGACCTTTAAATTAGTTAATGAGACTTTAAATTTGTCTTGAGATAATATAATGGCTGCAAAGTTAATTCTTTATGTAAATATTTTGCTAACAAAAAGTAAATATAAAACTAAATTAATTTAAGACTTTATACCATATACCTAATTGTTTTAATTTTCCATAAAATAATAAGAAAATGTGATAAGTCTCTGTCCTGAAACCCATTTCAAGGTCTTTTCTTCGTTTATCTCGAGTTCAGACTTGGGCCTTTTGCTTCAGGGCACTATGTGTTAATAAATGCTGTGAACCGTCTATGGCATGTATGTATAAATGGCTTTTTATCCTCTGGACTAAGGTGTAGATTTATAATACTTAGATTTTTCCAATTATGCTTTAGGTGCCAGATAATACTGGTGAGTCTAGTGTTGTTACTGGGCATCTCTAGACTCCATGCTGTGACTAAGAATTTGTATAACACGAAATTTAATAACTTAGACCGATATAAAAACAGGTGTTTCATAAACATAAATTAAAAACACTATTCACCATGTATCAAATAGCAGCGATTTTGTGAAGCCATTTTTTATATAGCTTCCAAATCGCGATTGCTACTGAGTAACCTAGCAAAAATTTAATGACATTTTCCGATCCCGTAACTCACGCCCAAATTCTGACGATTGACGTTATACTTTGGAAAAACGTGGTATTATGACCCTCCAAAACCAAGAAAGGATCCTTCGACCAGGCAGGCGGCCCGACAGTGGATGTTGGGAACTTGCATTTTTTTTTATAGATATCTACTGGCTGTATAAAGTTCTCACCAAAACCGTAAGATTTTCTTAGATACCCAATCTACATACATCATAAATCTACATAACCCGTTACCACATTACTATTCCTATGCAATAGGGACACACTATTCGGCCTGTAATTATTGACTAATGGATGACAACCAAGAACACTAGACTAGAGCAGAAAAATCATACAAAGAAACGAGAATTCATTTAAAATTGGAACTTCCAATCATAACAAATTACCTACCATCACTCAAATCAAAGAACTTAATTTGCCGCATCATCCAAAGAAAACATGAATTAATAATAGCCACGGACGTAATCGACGTCGAACTTGATGCTAAACGTAAACGATTATCAAATTCCTTTCATCTTATGCCAAGTCAAGGTGTGCCAACGAAAAAGGATCCGAAAACTCCTACCAGTCTCATTAAAACTTTGGAGAGAGAATTAAATAACGACCCTGAAACAAATCCGTTTACTACGTTAGGGGTTTTTTGCAAAGTTTTATAAAGTAATTTTGAAGTTTGTGGTTTTAGTTGCTTAACCCCTTAATGGGACATGTTAAGGGTCGAGTCCTTTGCAAAAATAAAGATTTTGCAAACAAGCTTCAGTTTATTTATTCAATTAGGATCTTTAACAAGCAACATGCCTTGCATGTTATACATTACCAATTTTGATGTACAAAGTGTGTTTTTTAATTATAGGAGAACCAACTTTATTTTAATAGGTACATCTTCATTACTTATACTAGCTATTGCTTCGCTAGCTCGGTTTTTCTATGAAAGGTGCCTTATATCCTTTTTTGTACCACTGGCTACGAGTATGCAAAATTGAATGGTGATTGGTCGAGTAGTACAGATATGACAGCGAACAAACGACCTTATATTCGTATTTATAATATTAGTTGAATTACATAAACCCTTACAGCTATACATAAATCACACGCCTAAGATACATCAGGAAGGATCAGCAGATGGCTCGGTAGTTATGGATTTAAGCCTCACGTTATAGGGGGAGCAGAGGGTCTCGGGTTCGAACCCTCGTCGCGCGTCTCTGACTTTCGGAAGTTATACGATTTTACGAAATTATGTGCGTATTGATTGATAATTATCGTCTGCTCCGTGCCTTGGAGAGCACGTTAAGCCGTCGGTATCGGCTGTCATGAACATCTATGGCAGTCGTTATTGGGAAGTCAGAGCCCTCTTATATCCTGACACTGATCTAGCGTTAGGGTATCGTTACCGCCTTCGGGTTGCGGAGGTCAGATGGCAGTCGCTCCGTGTAACAACTGATATCCAGTCAAATCCGGTTAGACTAGAAAGCCGACCCTAAGTGACTTGGGAAGAATAAAGGATAGAGAGAAGAGTTATAGGGGGCAAAATCAGTACCATTTACAAGACTACGTTACAAGACTCTTTCTTGACAATAAACTCTTGCACGGCCTGTGAATCGAACTTGGGACCTCATGCATGTTACATACAGTACTGCTACCCCGCCGAGGCAGTCCACCACGATGACGCAACAACGAGATTAAATCAAATAGACAAAACTAACTGAATACGATACAGGCGAAAGACTAAGAATGTATGTTGTTGTTCCTAATTTGTGGTTTATATAAGCTGCAGGTAATTCACAAGAGTCTAATCAAACTAATAATAAAAGACTGCTGCAGCTACCCATAATGTTACGTCATAGATAAATTGTTTAAACAATAGGCTCTAAACGATTATTGCTAGCGGGGCACCGATCATAAACGTCCAGAGCTGAAAATAGGTCACCTCTATGGACCAATATAACAAATGGGTTCAAGATAAAGCCAACATTGAGTTGCAGCCAATTTGTCGATCGATACCTTCTGTTATGAGTAAACTTTAGACGAAGCCTATAGTTTGGAAATATAAGATAATTTCCTAGCTAAATCATATATGCTTTTTCAAAATGCATAGACCAAGTATCTTTATTGATTACAATTCACACACCCTCTAATATAAGTTAATGGTACTTCTCTTAATCTTAGAAACACATTTTAATAACGAATGTATAAGGTTCCTTTGAGTAACAGAGTCTAGCTGATTTTAGGATCAATGGGTCAGCTCCACTGCGGTGTGGTAAGTAAACCCTATTACAAAATATCAACATAAGTAGCTGTAAAAATAAAGATATGGCCAGTACAGATATGGTTACATTTCGTTTGGTGAGTGTAAGAGCCGGAGGCTCAATCATAAGGGATGATTCCCTTTCAAATAGATTATGGTGACGACTCACCATTAGGTAGTAACAAACTAACAAGCTCTCTACTACATAGAGTGCTTGCTAGCCGCATATGAAGCTTACGGTCGCTTGGCATCGTTTCTGTTGTACCAAGAAGAATCAACCATTCTATGACCGGCAGTTACTGCTTATCATTAGGTGGGTCGATAACTCGTTTGTACATTGTTTGTTTGTGTTTTGTTTTTTTTTATACCGAAGACGAATACACATATATTGAGCTATAGACAGTCTTTATACATAATTATGTAGATATGCATATAGGGTGAGGCAGAGTATACCCACGTGTCTTCATAACGAAATAAAACCGGCCAAGTGCGAGTCGGACTCGCGCACCGAGGGTTCCGTACAAACCTGTAGGTATATATTTATTTTTATTTCATTGACATAGAAGTTTGATTTTGTTACAGCTTAAAGGTATTATAGAGTTGAGTATTTGATATGAATTTCAATTTTATACCTCTACGCGTTCATGAGGAAAGGAGTAGTAAGTTTAAAGTTATTAAAATTATTTTTATTAATTATGATGTAACTAAAATTTATGCTTTTTGCAATTTTTCCTTTATCTGTGCTATAAGACGTTACTTCGTACCAAATTTCAAGATTCTGAGGTCACGGGCAGTACCCTGTAGGTTTTGATTCCCTTGCGAGTGTCGAAAATTTGCAGCATAAACGGCTGTATCTTTTGATTGCGTTGACTTAGAAGTTTGATTTTCACAGCTCTAAGCGACAGTAGACTTGAGTATTTGATATGAATTTCAGCTTGACACCTCCACGCGTTCCTTACAAAAAGGGTCTTGACAGACAGACGGACAACAAAGTTCGGTTTTTCCTTTTGAGGTACGGAACACTAGAAATGGTTAACGAAGGTGATGATAGATGAAATATGCGCAAAAAGAAGAACATACTAATATTAAGCTGTAAGAAGCATAAATATAGGCATACATACTTACAAAGGATAGTCAACCTAAATCCACATTTCACAAGCTATATTTGACTAAATATGCATAGGAACGTGTCCTAATTACGTAAAAAGACAAACCTAATGCCATCTACCAAACATAATTTTAGACTGAAAATTCCCTAACAGTAAAAACCAACAGCACTTAACCAATTGTACATACAAAATCGAGTATAACAACGCAATACAAGCACATAGACCGCCATTACGAATTGACGGTAATAAAATAATTGCATCGTTTAATTGTAATATAATTAATTTGCTGTTGTCATTTGGCGAAACGATAATTGCGAGTGCGTATCGAAACCAGTGTAATCGACATGCGGCCTGTAATTAATGTGTATAAAGTTGCGGTCTGTTGCATTCGGCTGTTTAATAATTGTCTTGCCGCTTTAATAACGTAAGCGTCGGGTAGTGATGTCCACAAATTTATTCGAATGATATTTGAATAGAGCTTAATCACCAATTGAACTTTCCATTGTGGGAGATGGTTACCTACCACGCAGATGACTTCAGTTCTATGGCATGCACCAATAACTTTTCGATGTTATTTGTGTATTGAAACCAGTGCTGTCAACATTCAGCTTGTAATTAATGTGCATAAAGTTGTGGTCTGTTGCATTCACTGTTTAATAATTATCTCGTCGATATTGATATTCGAATAGAACAAGCTTTATAGTAATCCAAAAAAGTGCCACCAATGAGCGCAAGGCCTTAGCAGTATGTGTGTTAGTCAGTAAGTTTGAGCTATATGCCTATGTAACATTAGTTGCATAGGCATGCGGTATGGGGAAAGACTCATATATTCATATGAGTCTTCCATACCGCAAAAATCTGCTCAAAATTTGAGTAGTATTAGTACCGTTAATAGAAGGCTTATGAGTCATGGCGACGCTGTTAGATGCATCAGGCCGTTGTCCCGGAGTCGTGTCGCCTGTATTTACGTTCTGCGAGCGACCCTTCTCGGTGAATTATCGAGGTCGTTACTTTTCCTACGATACATTCATCCCAAACGTGGAGTGTAGGCTCACTGAGCGAAACCAACATCACCCATTTGTTCTCCTTGCGACGGAGGCGCATGCATAAAGCATTTTCTTAAATAAAAAAATCATATGTCGTAACCTAGGTGGCGCAATAGTATTGAATGCGACTAATGTGTATCTTGGTTCTTCAGTTCGATTTCCGGACGGGTAGATATTGAGATTTTCTGTCATAAAATTATCAGTAGCAGCACGAAATTTTTAAAACGAGCCCTGTAGATCGCAAGAGCCTCGCCCCCTATTACGTCGTACCTCAATATTATTTGGCCAAATGTTAGTGTTACACACTTCTGTGGTCGCGGCCTTAACTAGAAACTGGCAATTTTAAGTCTCATAATTATCTCAGTCATATTAGCTAGATAGTTAATAATAATATGATAATATGGAGTACGTTTATTTTAGTGATATAATTAAATAACTAACATAATATATACACAAATTATTTACAAGAAAAATAAAATAAAGAGAAAATAAAACTTCAAAATTAAAAAGCGTCATTATATTCCTCTGCATCGTCATCAATTGGCAACGTGCCCAGAAGACTGGCAGCATTGCCGCGTTGAATGGCAATACTTATTCTTTGTGCAAAGAAAATACCAGCCCTCTGGTCACGCAAAGAGTCGATGAGCAGCTTAGATAGGTCTCTATAAACAGACTTAGCACTTGGACTCCATGGCCCCAGCGTAATATACTATCACATACACACAACACCATCTAGCCCAAACTAAGCAGAGCTTGTACTATGGGTACTAGACAAGGGATAAGCATACATATATATACTTTTTTTTTTGTAACCACTCCAAACATTCAGACCAAGACTAACATCCATGTTCATGCACACCAATATTTAACTTATGCGGGAATCGAACCCGCGACCTCATGCGTGGCAGTCGGTTACACTAACCACTATGCCATCGAGGCCGATCTTTTAGGATGAGTTAATTTTTTTGCCTAACTTTATATATAAAGTAGTCATAATATTAACATACTACCTTTCAGGGTATTTAGTTTATAATAAAATTCGTCATAAGTAAAATAAAACACAAAAAGAACTATTAATCTTCTGTTCTTTATACAGAACAGTACCTTTTTATCCGCTTGATTAATATTCGAGAATTTGTTAAACAAATGTTAACCCTGCTAACGCGGACGTTTAACATTAGCACGCGTAATTGGGCCGGTTATCCGGATCGTTAAGTTTTTCTAGGTCAACTTAGCCCGCGATATTCCACGTCTTAATTGTGCCACAAATATCAAGGTACGACATTAACATGAGGAAAATGTATTTCATGCTCGTAGTTGATGTTTATTTTTGTTCGGTATATATATTTGTTTTTTATGATTGTTAAACTGTAAGCAGGCTGTGAAAAAACAATGTTTATTACATTATAATATATTTTTTAAATACAAAAATAAGTAAGAACTAATTGTGTTTTAAGAAGTATGAATCCTGAATATAATTGCAGTCTGTATGTTTTTTCTGGCGTCACTTATAAACAGCTAGACTGAATTGGAAACGTGGTTCTTGGAACACAAAGTTTGGTAACTTGTGATTGAATTACAAATACAAGCTACAGTTTATAATCAAACTCAAGTAGAAAAACATTTATTCATTAAGATCATAAAGTAACACTAAGATTTATGATATTCAAAGTATCTATATATTAATACGTAAAGCAAAAACTTTGTACCCCTTTTTACGAAAATTGCGCGGGCGGAGGAGTATAAAAGGACGAAGGAATCACTCCATATATATCTGGGCCCAGTTGTTATCATAATCAAAGCAGCCTTATTTGAAAGAGAATATAATAACAAGTCGTCACCAAAAATTTTGTGATATTTCGCTTCCCAGAAATTAAGTTATATAAAATAAAGTAAAAGTGAGGTTATATGACATTAATCGTTTGCAAAATGTTATATATGTTTATACGGAGGTACTTTATCGAAGGTTTATCTATTTATTTACCAGTGGCGGTCTATGGGAGAGGCCCATGTTCAGCAGTAGACATCTGTGGCTGATAGATAGATAGAAGTAGGTACCTCAGAAAACAAACATCAATATTGCTTTGATTTTTATGTACCTATAAATAAAACATCCTTGTTTGTAACATGCAGATGCGGACCACTAAAAGACAAAGCAAAGATCCACTAGATTACTTAGATTGCGGCATTACCCTCTATAATAAGTATGCAACTGCACGCATTTTTTCACTTGCTATACCTACATACTTGCTATACCTATACCTATGCATGCCATTGACGTATAACTGATAAAATCGCTTCATCCTCCAAAACTCTTCTGCCAATAGAGTTATTGCGACCTATCGCAATGGTATAGTTCACACAGCGATCCATGTCGTCAATATCCAATTCAGAAGCGGAATCAGTTGTCTAATATGAAGTGCCAGGTAATTCTAAGTCACAAGATCCGTCGAACAGTCCTTTAGCAAGCCAAAGTCGTGGGGTAAAGCAAACAACATAACAAAACAAGAAAAATACATGCGCACTCCTAAGGAACAAACCACAGAGTACATTTGGAACAAACCGAACGAGTGTTCAACTTGATTTTGACATTAGCCGTTAAACTTGTCAGTCGGTGACCACAGGTAATTAATAACCAAAACACGATTTTCAATCGATTGAGATTTCATTATCATCATTCGATTATAGAACACATTTTGAGATTATACCGATTTAATATTACTCGATAGTATATAATTAGAGATGCATATTAATCGATTATTGGTTAACTTAATTTAATATAAGTTTCTCGCTTTCTATGAAGAAATAATCAAACGTATTTTGGTGGTAAGTACCTAAAAATATAACGAATTTTTTGGTATCAATTACAATGTGATAACTGGTGGGCCCAGGGGTTCTCACCCTCCTTTGGCACAGTTAAATTTTATATGGAGAAGGAGGGGCGAATCCTAATATTTTTAGAAAATATGCATAAGAAATACATTAATTTAATGAAAAAACACTACACGCACACAACCATGCATTTGACACACGCAGTCGAATTGCGTTCGTAGTATTTCGAAATTGTTCGTTTGGCGTGGTATAATTCTTTGTAACTATGTTTACCTATACCTTATTTATATGTAGTAAATAAAAGAAGAAAACAAAGTAGCAAACTTGCAAAAGATAGCTAAATTAACCTGTATAGCCTTGGCAAACTCAAAATAAAATGTGATTATAAGGGTAAAGTTATAGACAACAAAACTTTAATTACGATCAAACTTAAAATTTAAATCAATTATGGTCGAATTTTGACCACGAGGCGACCGCTAGTATACCTAATTCTGTTCATCAGAAGCGAGTTCACAGTGTGATTTAGTTATATTGTTTTACAAGCATACGAATTTGTTGTTAAAGAATAAATAAAATAATGGTTTAACGTAATAAAGATGATATAATAGTTTTATAACATTATCTTACGTTTAGGCGAATGTTATACTTTAAGTTTAAAATTTAATGTTATATGTTAGTTAAATATGCCTATTCCAAAAGTTTTCTTAAGCCAACCTAGTGTTTAAACCTTTTAAAAAGTAGAGTTATCTTATACCTACAAAACTATAGTTACGCTGACTGATTTATTTATGGTAAAAATTTGTTAATTTGGAGATTCCATTGCCATTCATCCTACAGAAGATGCAGACAATAAGGAAACTAATTTATATACCTACTATTTATATAACTAGTTTCTGCCCGCTGCTTTGCCCGCGTGGATCCCAGGGGATCGATACGTGGATACCCGTAATCCCGGATATGATCTATCTGTGTGCAACGATTCATTTAAATCCCGTCTACGATTCGATCGTGATTAAGTAAGTAGTAGTAATAAATATCTAAACATACAAACATCTTCAAAAACCTTTACATTTATAGTATTGATAAAACAAGTTACGAAGTAGTATTTTATTTTAATATCGCGCCTTCTTTCTTCTAAGGTTAAGATATGAAAATTGGGAAGATTTTAATTATAAACGCGACTTAAAGGCATTTAAATAGTTCTTAAAAACCTACAAGGTCATTAATAACAAATTTCAAACGCTAATCGTTACGCGTTCCAAATCCGAAAACTCATTACTACGATTGAATTCTTCTATCTAATTTAATGTAAAACCAATCACCTCGCGTTGCTAACAAAAAACCGATCCGCCTAACCCTCCAATGCGCAAGGTCGATATAGTCCGGGCATACTAATTAGCCACTATCCGAACCTATCGTAAATTGTCCGTACGATTAGGTTCCTAGAAATAAAAAAAAAAACAACAGAATAGAGATAACGTAAATTTACGTAGAAAATCTCCTTATTTAAAGATATCTATCGCTATAGGGAGATCATGTTATATACATACATACACGGCCTTGCTAGCGCAGCGGTAGTAAATGGGACTGCTAATAGGAGTTCTCGGGCACGATACCCACGGTCGGGCAAAGGGTTATTAAGTTTGTCTGTCAAAATTCTTAGATGTAGCACGTGAATGCAATACGTTCACCTTATTAAGTTCGTCCTTAAATGTTATCTAGCGGAATGTGAGTGCTATACCTGTAGAGGAACAGAGTAAGTCTCCCTCTAACACAAAGGAAGGATCGCTCTACCTGGCTCGTAATCTGATGATCGTGCCTTGCAGGCCTCGCCCCACATTCGATTTCGAGAATTTGTATAAAAAGTAGCTCTTAGTGTAAACTTCGCTTGCGAGATTGAGGATTGTTAGACGTAGTATGTAATTGTGTAAAGCGCCATCTATTGTCGTGTGTCGTAACTTCTTCGTTTGTTAGCGATTGTGCAACCGTCAGAAACCCACAGGCGTGAGAGTTTGTATATTATAAACTAATAAAGCATTAAAGCACACTTATTCATACAACAAAGCTTATAAGCCTTACTCACAATTGCTAAACAAACTCGCTACCCCGACACTCAATTTTGCTTCGTCTTAGAAATAAAACGAAAAAAGATACAAGCTTACTACCTCTTTGCACTAAAATAGTGAAGCCTCCTCGGCCAATGAACTGCGCTAACACTAGCCTAGGATATGTGGGGGTCTCCAAGGCATCTTAAAGCTGAAATAATGTGGCGGATCCTGGGATGATGTTAAGTAAACACTATATAACATGGCACATAAATTTTCAGGTTGTTTTCTACGATGCTCTTTGTTAAGGCTTTCTAAGAATCCTTAACAAAACATTATATTATGTTGGTTTATAAACAGTTTGGACTGCTATTTCGTAGGTGTATTGCAGCGAAGTTTGTGATATACTTAATATCTATACTATCTATACTAATATAATAAAGCTGAAGAGTTTGTTTGTTTGTTTGCTTGAACGCGCTAATCTCAGGAACTACTGGTTCTAATTAAAAATTTATTTTATTGTTAGACAGCCCATTTCTCGAGGAAGGCTATAGGCTATATAAGTCTGATCCCTGTAATTACCGCCCAATATCTGTGCTACCGGTGATCTCGAAAATTTTTGAGAAAATACTTTATAACCGATTAGAACTATATCTCAAATCAATAAATTTCCTTTATCCTAAACAATACGGATTCAGACCACGTTCAAATACTCTTTCGGCAGCCATTGACCTTATAACCAAAATTAAAAACAAAATTGATCAAAAACAAGTCGCTCTAGGTATTTTCATCGACCTCAAGAAAGCCTTCGACACAGTTAGCCCAGATATATTAATTCGATTAATTCGAATTGAAAAATTCTTTTAGTGTTGGATAGCTCATTTATCGAGGAAGGCTATCCGCTATATGACATCACGCTACAACTCATAAATGCGGGTGAAACCGTGGCCACATCTAATTTATATATAAATAGGCAAAGACATAGGAATTTAGTACCATTTTTCATGTTTGTCAATTGATTATATATAACTTTTTTGTTTAAAGAAGTTGTCACTTCATATTTTTATTAATTTCATTATCATAGCTATCTATCACAACATATTATAAAATAAAGTCCTCCGCCGCGTCTGTTTATCTGTATGTTTGCGATAAACTCAAAAACTACTAAACAGATTTTCATACGATTTTCACTAATACGCATAGTGGTATAACTCGTTAAGATTTTGTGTAAATTGGTTGAAATATGACGATGTTTGTTAAAGATGTCAGGGGAAAACAAGACGACTAGGAGCTTTAATAAAAGACGCTACCTAATCCCTAAAATAAAAAGAACGTGATAATTTTTTTTTATTGATCTGCTATCAATTGAAATATTCGGAATCCCTTACTTTTATGAATTTACTATTCATATAATAATAATATGTTTTTCTTAAATTGTCAATAATGATTATGATCGAATAACGACTGATGAGCCAACAACACTAGTATCGTTTAATTTATACCAATGCTATAAAGATGAATTAATATAAATATAATACATTTCTGCCTACCCTTTCAGGAATATACAAGCGTGTGTGTACGTTTATGTGCTACTACAAAATTAGAAGCAAAAAGTGCTACAATAAACATCTGTATGAACATTTTTCACGGCGCCTCATCGGCCCGCGTTACTAGTGGAAAATAAATAGTGCTAGTTTCATCCGGTAATTAGGTTAGCCGGATAAATGGCTGCCTCGGGTGTTATGTACCCGGCTAACGAACGGACAATACCGTTTATACACGCTACCTAATCAGTATGCCCGGGTAACACTGACCTTGCCGGGTTTTGTTGTTTTTATTAAGTAATTCTTGTGTTAGATTTTTATTTAATTAGATTGTTTTAATTTACTATTATTATTTATTTGTTTCTCTTTTACGGGTATTTCCTTAATATGTTAGGAAAATACCCGGCTCTTTGGGAGGCTTACAAGGGGACATGGGTCTAACATGCAGAGGCTCTTCGAGAGTTTTAGTTTAAAGTAAGATGAAACACTAACTGAGACCCTAGCCGCGGCAGGTGTAGGATCTATGGGGATGGGTGTTTATATTATTATTATTATTTATTATTATTATAAATTTTATAAATTACGGCATAAGATTATTTACTTATATTTTATGTATAACTCGTAGAACCGTATTTATGTAATTAACATAAATACGCTTCTTTATACCCTATATTACACCAACTTTCGACAACAATTATTTTGAGGTTTCTGGTAATAGGATAGAATAAATTTATGATTAATATTGTCTTTTGTTTACGCGAATGTTATTCATTGAATTTAAACTCATTTATACGGATTTTATCGCGTTGTTTATTTAACACTGTATTACATAATTTTGAAACTGTTACACTACTACTACTATTGAACTTTACAAATTTTTAAGCTAATAAAATTATTAAATCTATTAAAACTATTTATATTTAGGTTTACACTTTCCCCAACGTTTCGGTTGCTTTTCAGCAGCCATGGTCACGGGAAGACGTCGGAGAAAGTGTAAAACTAAATTTAAATAGTTTTAATAATTTTATAAGCTAAAAAATGAGTAAAATTCAATAATAGTAGTAGTGTAACAGTTTCAAAATTATGTAATACAGTGTTAAATAAACAAAACGATGAAATCCGTATAAATGAGTTTAAATTTATGCTTGTCAACAAGGTACTAATGACATGAGCGACGGTTGACCACTCCTAAGGTTAAAATCGCATAGCAGGCCAACACTTGTTTGAGTTTTTTACAAGGGTTTTTTTTAAGGGCGGAGTCACTTAAAGTCTTCACGTGTAAGCGAAATTTTTTCTGAAATGGTCATCGTCGCTCAAGTCGATAGTATATTTTCAGACTATGTGCTGCTACTGAAAATTTCTTCACAGAAGAATCCAATAACTTTTTGCTTAGCTCGGGAATCAAACCTCACTCAAACTTATGTCACAGCATCAAAAAATCGCCCTTCTCAGTTCTCGAATCCAAGATCTCATTCACAGCAGTCACATTCATAATTGTCACCAACAAAGACAGCCTTCGTAAAGATTCAAGGATTATATTCCTATTTCCCTCAATTTGCTATTCAAGCCCATACCGCAAAGAACGTAATACCTTTAATCGATAAATACACTAAGCCATAGTTACCTCAATAATGAAGACCACAATTTTCTTCACTGAATGAGTTTCCACTGTAAAATGTTCAGTATACTGCACCTAAAAGCAATACACAGTTTATCCAACATTCGCTCCACTTTGACTTCCCAAAAAAGGTAAAAATACGTTCGGTGAAAGCGTATTCAATTTTATGCTATCTATTCATGAATTGCTTAGCCTATGGCTCTAATGGATTTGCAATTTTGCCTCGACAATATTTCTCTGATCGGATTTTCTATTGGAACAGACATAATTTAGGCAATTAGTCTGCTTTTGCTATTCTTAGTTCGCATTTTGTATCGTTGAATTCGTGGCATATTTATTTTTAAAGATAGTAGCTAGGTATGAAGATTTCATAGAAACAATTTTTAAATTTTAAGTAATAAGGAATGAGAGTGTGTTTATGTGGGTAGGACTCAGATGGACTTTTTCTTGTTCAGTCAAATCAGAAATTTAAAAGAACGAGCACGCCTCGTTCATGGCGGTAAGTCCCGATTTTGAGAAGTGGCTGGAGGGGCGATATGGCGCTCTCAAGCCACCCTGAGCGTGAGCTTCGTGGGCCTGCGCACCACACGTTCAGCACTAGGTCCGAGAGGCGGCGTTCGTGTTCTCACGCGCGCCTCTGTGTCGTGTGTCCGTCTCTCCTCAAGGGGACAGTATGGTTAAAATTAGAAGTGACCAATAGGTAGGTCTTTTTGTTTAGTGGCCTGCCGTTTCATACGGCGGGCCGAAACCATGGCAGGATCGCGATTGCATGTGAAAGTGATTCACGCGACCCCGCCGACTCTGGTTATGTCGAGGAACACCGTGGTAGTTTTAGTCGGTATTTCCGGAATACATTTTCTGAGATGTATCCGACGTAATTAATTTTAGTTATAGTTAACCAATTATAAATTAGAAGTTAGATTATATGCGCAGCGATAGCGTAGTGGAAAACCGGACTGCTTCACAGAGGCCTCGAGATCGCTTCCAAGGCGCGCATCTCTGACTTTTCGAAGTTATGGGCGTAATGCGTATTATAAAGAGTTAATTATTGCTTGCTTTGACAGTAAAGGTATGCCTCATAGTTCTGTATAATGTTCACGAAGATATGTGAACTCTGCCAACCCTTACTGGGCTAGCGTTGTGGACTGCGGGCTGGCTTAACCCTTCACATATAGAGAAAAGGCCCATGCCCATCAGCGGAACAGTTTAATACAGGGCTGATATTTTATAAATATTAATAAAGTTAGATTATATTATGTAGTCAGCAAACTTTATAAAGCCATTATATAGCCAATAAAGTACACTCTTCCTACAAGGAAAGTCTTTTATTTTTTCTGTTCTATACACCTACTTAGTCAGTTAGGTATATTCAAATCAAAATAATTTCTTCGTCATTCTGGTGCAACCATCACACGTATTTATTATGAACAAAATATACAATTGACGAATACGTATTCGTTCTACTGTATTTTTGTAAGTAATTAATTAATTATGAAATACGTAACGAGATCAAATAATAATAATAATAGTGAGGAGGTTCCTCTCTCTGGACCCCTAACCACCGACAGCATGGACCTTGTCTCGATGTCGGTGGACATCCATAATTTTTATATTTTTAAATGTGTTTTTTTTTATAATTAAATAAGTACATTCATATTATACATAGAAACACCCAGACCAAGACAAACATTCATGTTCATGCACACAAATGTTTGACTTGTGCGGGAATCGAACCCGCGACCTCAGGCGTGGCAGTCGGTTACACTAACCACTACGCCATCGAGGCCGACCAACGTTAAATACGTAACGAGTTGAAATCAACGTTGATTTGAACTCGTTACGTATTTCATAATTTTATATTAATAAAAGACATATTAAAGAGGATAAGTTTTACCAAAGTTAGCATTTGGTATCATTCTTGTTGCTAATACATGTTTTCATAATTCCTATTTTTTTCTACACCAAATGCCTTGATATAGGCCACACAACCGTTGCTCGCACATGCATAATCGCTCGTCCTCCTTAGCGATCATAGCTCTCCGAAACTGACTCAAAATATTGCTTACTTATCATCGGGATCAAAAATTAAATTAGACCAGATATGTGAATACAATACAAGAACATAACACCTAGCTATGTATTAGGCAGATACAATTCCTGCAACCCAAACATATAAGCCAGCATATCTCAGAAAATAGTTACGTAATTAAGTCTTCAGGGTTGGAGGCGGTACCACAAATTAATCAAGATCGTATCCTCGTCCCGAGTCTGCCGAGATTACGCCCTGTGTGCCGCCGCCTGTGAAATTGTGAATTCAGAGAAAAACATAAGATGGGTTGTAGGACGATCGCTGGTTAAGTTGGGCGTACTTAATTTATGTTTTGTATATGTAGTGGGAGGAAGCAGCGATTGCGTAGGACTCCTATGCAAAGCTTTCGAGTTTAGATTTCACAGCACGACGTATCGTCGCACTAACAAATAATGTGTATAATTATCGCTTGCTTTAGTAGTAAGGTAAAATATCGTAAGGGAAACTACATATGTGAGAGATCTTCATTATGTTCTCGAATATATTATGTGAAGTCTGCCAGCATTGGACAATCATAGTAAACTAACTTTATCCATATCGAGAAGATGCATTTTGGTATACCATATGAATCTGAAACTTTGGGCCGAACGAATATAACTAAAAAGTATATTTCGGATTTCATTCTTTTAAAATAACGTCACTACGTTGTTCAGACTACTGGATAAAAGAGTTTACTTATCGAAATGCAGAACCAATTTAGGAATAAATGTGTTTCACGGCACAAACAGTCGGTCCGAAACTTGCCATTTACTTTTTATGGCAGAAATAGACGATGCCCTAAATTACACATTTAAATCTATTACCGGAATGCATTCTCTTGAACGAACGCGAACTATGCCACGTGCAAAAACTAGTTTTTATTAGTGATTAAAGAAATAATAGCCTTGATGGTACAGAAGTAGTAAATTAGTCTGCTACAGATAAGGTTTCGGGTTCGATCCTTATGTCGTACAATGTGTTATAGTGTGTTCTTGCCTCAAAATTGTCAGTGCTACTGAGAATATCGTAACAAGCGCCATCCTTGTCACAAAATTCTCTGGATCTGTGCCCGGCAGTTAGCAATTGGCTAGCCCTGTACCTGGGATATAAAATCATAATTGGCGAAACGTAGAAGGAATAACATCTACCTAACCCTCTGAGGAGACCCGCGAGGCTACGTATGTATAAATTCTTTGACAGGTGGATTAAGTCATCTATACCCCACGTTGTGTAAAGCCGTAAAAATGCAAAATGGTGTTGCCATTTTTGTACAAATAATTTGAAGCATTAGTTAATCAATACGTCAGTGGGTGAGTGATGGGTGGATCTTCCTGATCCGGGTGTCCATCGTGTCACCGGTCCCCGGATTAGTCCGGGTAAACGCATCCGGATGTCCGGATTACCGAAGTGAAGTGACGAGATTATTGCGATACGCTAAGTATTATGATAATGCACCGCATTTCGTTGTTTAGTAATATTGTTTTTGATTATTTGTTAAACGTTATTTTCCTCAAATTTATTTTGCTAGTTAGGACCAACAAAAAATAATCAGGCAATGTAATTATTTCGAATTTGTAATCGATAGACATTTCGACACATATATAACCTAATTTATATATATTTTTTTTTTTTATTAAAACCCAAACGCTGTGAATAATTACTGTGTCGCAGGGGACTTTGCAAACATTCAAACAAAGAACACTCACCTCAAACAACTATATGAACCACACAATTTTTGTCACACGAGACAATCATCGAGACATCGAATTCCCAATACTCAGCACAGTGTTAATGTTAATAAGTATAAAAATTAAATAATATTTTATTATTGTTTAACCATCTTGTCTTATCTTGTGTGGGGGCCAGTACAGACCGGCGATACTTCGACCCTGTGAGATGTTCATGGCAGCCGGGACCGACGGCTTAACGTGCTCTCCGAGGCACGGAGCAGGCGATAATTGTCAATCAATACGCACATAACTTCGAAAAGTCATATAACTTCCGAAAGTCAGAGGTGCGCGACGTGGATTCGAACCCGAGACCCTCTGCATTGCAGTCTGTTGGTCTCCCCACTGAGCTATCGCTGCTCTTTCTTGTTTAACCATACTAAGTACAAATTTCACCTGTAAATACTTGTTAAAATTAATTTATTTCCTCAATAATCGCTTTACATTAAGGTTACGGTAAATTGTTCAAGTTCATTCTTAATATAATTAGTTAAGTAAGATTGACTAAATTAGTCTATTAATAAATAACCTTTAAAAATCTATTTCTTGAATTTTATTATGATATTGATTTTCGTGAACTTTTACCGAATAATAATTAGCAAAGTTTTGGCCTCTAATTATTTTTTATTTTTTTTCTTTATGATATACCCACTGACAATCTAAACCTATTTTTCGGGTGGTCACTAAGATAATTATGTCAACAAACTGTATGCCAAAAACAATTATGGTAAAGTATGTATTATTATGCAAAATAGTTATGCCAAAGTATTTTAGGGAAACAACCTTATGCGAAAAGAATCTCTTACGAATTGTATAAATACCAAAATAGCTGGAAATCTTAAAAAATAACTACAGAATAAAAGGCTGACAATTAATCGAATCTCATTATCTAGAAATATCCATTTTATTTAATAGCTCTTTAGTATCAGTTGTTGCGTGCGTCCATGTAAGTAATGATATCAATTACCGTTATATACATTTGGAACACTGGTTTTGCCTACAATTACATATTTGTATTATTTTTATTCTGACTTGTTTTAGCCTGCAGGTATAATTATTTTATTTTAATCTAGGCTAGTGTAATTTATGGTCAACGAGGGTAGACTTTTGTTGAGAACTATAGATAACTGGTACTTAAATTAACATAACTTCTTTAAATTAATCTTAGAAGAATAAATTAAGGAAGAAGAGGACTTACCTTGGTCTAACAAGCTAAGGAAAATGTGGAACTCAAGGCGGATCAAGAGGTTGAAAGGCAATCAGAGATCAGAGATATATGGCGATTATTCCACTGACAAGAGCTACGCTCTTAAATTAAATAAGAAAGTTACAAGCAAGCATGTGGTCAGTCTAACAGTAAAATATTACCATAGCCTAGGGATGCTTGTAATGCCAGGAGTATACTACACAGTATAATATAGTCAATACCTGTGAAAAGCAGCAGCTCCACCGTACAAACCAAACTATCTTGTGTTGTACTTGTGGAAGTTTCAGGCTACTTGAAGAGATTGTGGTATCTGCAGGGTACTGGTTATCTTTTCTCTATGGAAGCAAAGCGATCCATTTTTTCAAGAAGGGCTCGAGGCACATACAAGCTCAAAAATGATGTCGCTAGTCTAACAAGGATGTTGTTTTCATAATGAGATGTAATTCGAATAGTAGGACTACAGCATAATGATGGTGTAGATAATATATGTCTTCATTATTTTCTCATATATAGTAATATTACAACAATACTGCTGTAAAATTCTGGTGGTATGATTAAAAAGTTTTAACTAAAAGTATTTGTATGACACAACAACAGAATACATTTTATTAAAACGTTAATATAATTATTACAATATTTACATAAGTATAACGATTTAATACAAATATCTGCTAATAGTAACCAAAGCCCTACCAATTTCCAAATTTTACTTACTATAACAAAATTATTGCTAATAAAAATAAATGAAATTTGGTAAAATTTTGTTAATGCTTCCGACAAAAAACAAAAAAAGCTCTGATATCATTCACGTAGAAAAATTAGACACTATCGACACTTATCCACGTGAGAACAAAGTAAACTGACCAAACGGTTCACCATTAAATAGGAACTTAAAAGTGACTAAAAGCATTGTATGGATGCTGTCTTTCTGCTTTATATCTACACAATGCCTATATATAGTATTTCTATATTAAAAGTTACAATGGTCCAGTTGCGAGGCATACTTTTGGACTCGAAAAGCTAATCAACGTCCGCCAAAATCAAATTCACATCACATGTCCAATCTTATTTAGTCGGCCAATCCCAGCTGTTGACATGATTCTAACCTTTTGCCGGTTGTCTGTTAACAATTTTTTGTGTTCATCTGGTTAATAGAAACGGCGTACCCAAGGAAGTAACAAACAGGCACATAAGATGCAGTTATGTGTCGGTCTTTCGGTCTATTGACTGAAAGTGAAACTTTCCTTTTGGAACAACCTTTATCTTTATCATCACTCCAATGGAAAGTCTCTTGGTAACATTATATATCGTGCCTCAGGGTCTCGAAGAGCGAAAGGACTCTTCTCAAACTTAGGAGTGTAGCTCTGCCTAGCCAACGTGAAACGTCGTAACATCCAAGCTAATGCAGTTTTAATTTGAAGTCGGGCAAATCTTGATCCTGTAAATAATAACAGAAATAATGTATAAAATGAAACGTGACTTTTTATAAAGGTATACAGTACTATAACAGTCATACGGCCCCAGTATTTGCGGCTTACCTATCCTATAGATACATAATGTAGCGGCGGTCATAGGATTAGTCTGAATAGAAATCGCCAACAAAAATTTAATTGTGTTGACAAAAGCCGTTGTCTTTCTGATAACATCACAATACTTTTACAAGATCTCTATAGACTGCAGAAATACAATATGTGTCTATTTATGCGCGGTGTTCTGTAAAATGGAGTTTCTATTCTAGACTGACTAAATCAGGCTGTGTCAATACTAAAATGTTTATATAGAATGTAATGATTAGTTTTAGATTTCTTTGTTTTAAAACACACATGTGACCTCATTATGGTTGATTTAGGGAAATAGTTTTGAAACTTACCAATGCAAATACGGTTTCCTTCACCAAACGGTAAATAAGTAAATTTTTTGATAATAGACGCATTGTCTGGCCTGAACCTTTCTGGATCAAACACTTCTGGGTTTGGATAATATTTTTCATCCCTATGAATAGCAAAAACTGGTATTACTACTATTGTATTTTTCTCTATGATTAGTTTGCTGGGTAGTTCTGTATTTCTGGTGCACAGTCTTTGTATGAATCCTATTGGTGGATACTTTCGCATTGCTTCATTAACTACCATGTCAAGGTATTCTAGCTTCTCAATATCTACGTAAGATAGTTCTTCTCTATAAGTTCCAAACATATGATCAATTTCTCGGTGTAATTTGATTAAAATCGCTGGGTTATTTGATATTTCTAGTAGAGTAAAATGCAATGCATTAGCAGTAGTATCTGCTCCTGCAATAAATAAAGCGAATGCCTGAGCTGCCAATAGTTCATCCGTTGGTTCTAACTCATATCCAGTTGTGAAGTCTTGCATTACACCATGTTTTTGTAACTCTATACACTTTTCTATAAAGTCGTACCTTCTTTGTATATTATGTCTTCTATATTCTAAAACTTTTTTCACAACACCCACAAAGAACTTTTCATGTTCACCGAATATTTTTAAATTTAATAAATTGATTAGACCCGGGAATGTATTTGCTATGAAAACTTGTATATTTATTTTTATAGACGGTTTCACTGATTTCCACGTCATATCCAAAAACGGTGAATACATAGTACTGTTTTTAGACTGAGTATCAATTCCAAATACTGCTGCTCCAATAGAAGCTGTAGTATACGTGTATAAAACATTGAAAGGATTTTGTCTCAGATGTCTATTATCTTCAACTAGTTCCACAAAATCACGAGCACATTTTTCAATTATGTAAAACATATTCTTCAGATCCACACTTGTAAAAATAGGTGATATCCTATGTCGCATCAGTTTCCACTTTCGATAATCTCCTATAAATAGAAGATTATCAGCTAAAATATCATTTGGATTTGTTTGAATGCCACGGCTGTAGAAACTTTGGAAGTCACTTGCCAAAACTGCTTCGATGTCTTTTAAGTCCTTCAAAATCAATGTTGGTGTAAATCCCATATAAGATCCAATATGAGGTGTGTCATACTTGTCATAAATAGTCTTGAAAATTTCTGCCATAGATCGTTTATCAAGTAGGAATGTCCAAATCAAATCATCGATTTGTAAAACATTTCTCTTCTTCCAGTAATTGTAATTTGTTGTTTTGTATTTCATGATAAGTACCACTACACAGAAAATTATCAATATTGTCAGTAACATTTTTGAATGTATGCACGCGCTTGTAGAGTTTGTCACACTGAATCATCTTTACACAGCACAGTCTATATATAATATCAAATTAGGCGTAATATGCATCTAATTGTCTGTCCGTCTGATGATTGAAAAGTAATTTACTTGGATTTAATCATTGCTTTTGGTAATAGTGCTAAGGTATAAATGAACAATATAATGAACCAATTTATTAAACAAATTAATATAATGTAAATGTCAATTATAGTTATACATTGCGCAATAACTCTAATTTGCACACTTAGTCATATTCATTCACTAATTAGTGATTGTGAGTCATACATCATAAATATAAAAACACACGTAGACAATTTAACAGACGATTTAATTTGATATTTTTATATTTCTCTAAGTTCTTTGTTGCGATTGTGTAGTGAACTAAAATATTTTAAAAGACTTTCTGTAAATAATTGTCGCAAGAAATCGTCTATGTCATCTAACTTTGGACTAGTTTACATTGTTTAAACCTTGATTGCATCAAAATTGAACTTGAGCGAACATTGATTGAGTTAAAACATGAGTGTATCAAAACCATCTTGTTATGGCGAATATATTTTGAATTTCGTCTGTACATTGGTTTTTTAATATAATATAAAAATATAAATTTTGTGTCAAATAATTTGTTACAAAACGTTGTTATTGGAATTTTTTTTAATCAAATAAGGCCTAATGGTCGTTTATCAAATCAAACTATAAATTGGCTCCAATTGCTTGCTGGCCGTGACCCTCAGGATGAAGACAATAATTTTGTTAGTGATGTTCTATAAGACTCATGAAACTCTATATTGTATTATGACGTCGTCTTTCTGTAGTGACAATTCTAAGCTACGCGACCGTATTGTGTATGTAACGTAAAGTTAAAGTAAAGTTTAATGGCTTATTGGTGGGTTTATAAATACAGAGGCAATTTTTAAAATGTATTTAATACTTCCAGATCTAAAAAAGGAAAATATATTCCAGAGGTGAGAAAAGCCTAAAAATATTTCATATTTTAAATTTAATATTAATTAAAACGCAACCTCAGTAAAAAGCTAGTATTCCAAATGCAAGTAATGATAATTGATACCATTAGTATCAATGACGTACGCAGTAATTGATACTAATAGAGCCATTACGTAAAATGTCCAAATTCTCATTTATAGATAGTCTGATACTAATTAATTGTCAGGCTTTCGTCTATTGCTTATGGATTTCAATTGGAAATATTAGGCCTGGATTTAATTCACATACTAATGACCATTCTAGATTGGAAATACTTTATATTAATACTCTTTTTTTTTTAATACAATTATGACCACCTGATGGTAAGTGGTCACCGTAGCCTATGGACGCCTGCAATACCAGAGGCATCATTTGCGCGTTGCCGACCCTTTAGGGAAAAAAGGAAGTGGGAAGGAGAAGGAGCTTGAAGGGGGAAAGTGGGTGATTGGGCCTCCGACACTCTCATTTACCAAACGAAACACAACAGTAGGAACACTGCTATTTCACGTCGATATTCTGTTAGAGGATAGTACTTCCCCGGTCGAGCAGACCCATTCATGCTGAAATCAGCGAGGCTCTACTACTTATATATAACATACTCTATATAAAAGCATTACTAAATTTATATTAACACACAATTTAATATATATCATTAATACAGTTGCAATGAAATACTTAAAAGTATATTATGATAGATTTTATGTAAATTCATACTTTTAAAATACATAGGTTTTACCTTTACAAGATAGTATTAGAAATAATGGAGTAATAGAGCTTGGCAAAGTGATATAAATTCAATAAGGTAAAACTGAGAAAGGTATACTACTAATATGTTTTGAGTGTGGATATAACAGAATAGAGGTTGAGGGGAAATGAAGCTGTTGCTGTGTGTGAACAGGACAGGAGACAGTATAAATGATAGCGTTCATTAAGAGAAAGAGATGACACTTCTTCTGGTAGCTCCAGGCTTGGAAATAATTCTAAAATTGAGTAGAGGTAGCGCTGTTACCAGGAGAAAATTTTAATGACTTGTATTTAGACGAAACCCATATCGCCGATGAAGAGTCAATAAATAATAACTACAAAAATGCAACTTTTCAGGAGGCGAGAAAACCGTTTCAAGGCCATTTAATTTTTTTTTAGTATATTTTATTTATATATATTATAATTATTTATAAGTATTATTTATTTTTATATACTTTTATATTTTTATTAGTGGATGCGTTTGAGCGTAGATAGTCTCTATTGCCATCATAAATGACGTAACAACACTTAGTATATATTGCAATAACTATTTATCTTGCAAAATTAATAAGAAACGGCCCAAGATCTTTGTCAGCATGTGTATTACTTTATTTTACAATGAATAATTCAATAAAACAAAATGGCCAAAAGTCAGTTATTATATATTGACTCTTCATCGGCGATATGATGGTTATACGGCTTAGTATAATACATAATGTCAGCTTCGTTTATAAAATATCCCTCTCCGCCTCTTCTCAGTATGAGCAGGGTATGGGTATGGTCAACTACGCTGGCTTGGTGCGAGTTGGCAGACTGCATACTACAACTGCATGGTTTGTACATGATGTTATTCCTAACCGTTAATAAGAGCGATAATTTAACAATTTATTTTAAAAAGGATTCAACAACTCTCGCATTAGGAATAATTCCTGTGTGTGAGGACTTTACAAACATTTAATCAATGGACACAAAGACGTCAAGACTCGGAACAAACATTTGGGGGTCACACAATTTTTTGTCCCGTGTGGGATTCGAACTCGCAATACTCGGTGCAGTGGTAGAGATGAGGCGATCACATAAATCACTACGCCATTTGTGCAGTCAAGTTCAACAATTTTATATCCACGTAACATCAAAAGTGAGAGGTGTGTGTCGCGAAATCGAATTCGAGATCTCTGTCGATCGGTCGCCCACTAGTTTCTTATATCCTGGGTGTTTCTTAGTATAGTGAAAACCTCTCAGGGGGTGATTATACTTATTATTATGAACATCTCTTATTCTGTAACATTGCTAAAATCGCGAAAAAAATACAGCTGTTCCATACAAAACTGGTCTTTGCTTTCGACAAAATGTATGGAACAGTTGTTTTTTTTTCGCGATTTCGTCAATGTCCCAGAACTAAAGTTGTTCATAATAACAAGTATAATCACCCCCTAAGAGGATTTCACTTTACTAAGAAACATCTAGTTATTTAAATTATATACGACGTATCTATGCGCACTATTTGATATTAACGCTGGTTTACTAAAAATATTGATGGGTTATTTAAAAATGAATAATGAAGTACATATATTTAAAATACAACAAATTGATAATGACATTGGAATTTTTATGATATTATTTTAAGTTTACAGAAATGTTACCATTATAATTAACGACTTTATACGGATTTTATTGCTTTGTTTAATAAAAACACAATTATTAAACTTTACTACTATTTTAAGCTATTTAAATGTTTAAACTATTTAAATTTACACTTTTCCCTGACGACGGTTCGGTTGCTTTTCATATTTAGTTTTTAATAGAAGGAAACATCGAGAATTAAGTTAGTAGTTTGAAATTCTTATCTTATGCGATATCATTGACGTAGCTTAATGACAGGTAGATTAAAAATCTTATCACCTTCTTAAAATAATAATTATGAATTATTTATTATTAATAACATTTAAAATTGTATAAGGATAACATATAATACAATATACTCATATTTTATATGTATATTAATATACAAACATGAAATACCTGAACGTCATAATATCTACTAAGATATTATGACGTTCAGGTATTTCATGTTTGGTTACTGAATTAAAAACGAAAAAACAGCGGTAACAAAAATCCAATCAGTTGCTCATCAATCCCCAACACAATCAGAGAGGTGTTTTTAATATAACATGGATATCTGGGCATCTGACTGTGGTATGTGGCGTGTAAGTCAATGGCACAGCGGTAGTAAATACGACTGCTGTACATGATGTACACCTGGTATATAAATGAGATGTATACTGAAATTATAATTTGATGACGATTGTAAAGAGTGGCCTTGAGTTTCTTGCAAGTATTTTCTCAAAAACTCAACCATTTGCCTGTACCTTGCAACTAACATAAATGGAAATTCACTAAATGTAATAAACTCATTTAATTAACCCCTTTGACGTCCATAAGTATTACTTTGTGACCTAAATGAATAAACGATTTTTGACTTTGACGTTTTAAGTTCGAATCGTGGGTCAGACCAAACGAATAGTTAATAGTTTTTTTTTTAAGAATATGGAAGTATTTCACACACCCGCCGTATGTAAAGCCGTTGGCTCTGCGCCTAATCTCCTTGCCTCTGCGGTCATTATGGATTACCGTCTTGTCGAATTATGGGCGTTAGGAAACAGAGAGTGCACTTGTGTTTGCACACACACTCTTGCGCAGATGGCAAGTCACCGTGTAGATTGGTCGCCATTACCAATATTCGGTCTGGAGGACATTATTATTATTCGTAATGGGTTTTAACGCGTCAACGCATAATGTTATATTTTGATCATTGACGTGTGATCGTGGTCACAATCTGACTGGTTCAGCGATGTCATAGCGCCATTTGTGAGGCAGAAGAAGAATCTTCTTCGACTCTTTTCGAACCTTTGTTGTATCCATCTACCGTCATACACTACATCGTAAGGTATCGCCGTATAGTTTCTGTCTGTAGCTTCGACTACAAATGTGAATTCCCTGGGAACATATACTGGTATAAAATTACCTACGTCCTTCCTTAAGGTATGATCTATCGCTTCGCCTAATTTTGTTATGATCTATTCACGGGTTGTTCCATATTCATCCTATGACGTCTCATCCTATTTTTTTATTCATCCTTAACTAGAATGCCTAACTGATCCAAATACATTATTTTGAAAAAGTTTCTTTATTCAACCGAAATTCGTTCCTTACTCTACCCGAGGCAAATATTACCAAACAAAGTATGGATAGCAAAACCATCTTTGGCTTCATAAAGGAAGGTTAATGTAGGCTTTAAAAAAATATAGCCTATGTTATAGTAAAGTTTTCTAATGGTGAACATATTGTGAAATCGTTTAAGCAAATTTTCCTCTTTATAATATTAGTATATTTTATTTTATTTATATATTTAGGCATATTTACAGGGTAAACATAGACATCACTAAAATAGTATTTTTTGTTCAGACAGTTAAGCTAAACCTTAGAGATTTTGGGTAATTTCGTCATCGGTTGAGCTAGAAATACTTATAGGATCGCCAGGTCCTACTGGAGAAGTGGAAGGAGCGACTTGTGCACCCCAGTGCCGTGTTTGAGGAGCGGCTGGAGAGGCGGCATGGCGCCATCACCTTCCGGCTGAAACGGGTAATGACTGGCCACGGTTGTTTTGGCCAGTTCCTGTGTCGTATACGTCGGCAAGTGACGCCCGGTTGTCACCACTGCGGCGACTGCCGCGACGTTGTTGAGGACTCGGCGCTGCACACTTTGGCGGACTGTCCCGCCTGGGCATCGCAGCGCCGTGAATTGATCACGGCAGTCGGATTGGTTGCCCTCTCGCTCCCGGCCGTGGTTCAGTTCATGTCCGGAGTGAGAGGTCATGGAACGCCGTCGTCTCCTTTTGTGAGGAAGTAATTTCTATCAAGGAGGCGGCGGAGCGGGAGAGGAAGCGCTTAAACCCTCTCCCCAACCGCAGCGCCGGGCGCCGGAGGGCGCGAGTTGACCTCCAGCCACCCTGAGGTTTGACCTGGGGATGGTGGGCTTTGTGGGCCTGTCCGCCATCCATTCAGCACCAGGTCCGAGAGGCGGCGTGCGTGTTCCCACGCGTGCCTCTGTTTGGAGTCCGTCTCCACTCTAGGAGAGAGACAGTAGGGTTTTATCGAGAAATGACCATAGGGTAGGTCTTTTTGCATAGTGGCCTGTCGTTTCATACGGCGGGCCGAAACCTCGGCGGGGTCGCGACCGCATGCGAAAGTGATTCGCGCGGCCCCGTCGATAGTGGTTTTTGTCGAGGAAAACCGTGGTAGGTTTAATGGGTATTCCGGGAGGTACATTATCTTTTCAACATCTTTCTTTTACCCCGGTGAGTCCGACATAATCGCTCTGCCCGCCCCCACGGAAGGGTATGCGACAACGCATACCACCACGTAAAAAAAAAAAGGAATACTTATAGTGTCACGCGGACCGCTCGCGCCATGATGGCTGCGCGCGAGTCGGAGTAGTGGCTGGCGCCCATCTTCCCCTCCTGCCCGTATATAGGTTGATTTAGGAAAAAAGCAGTGTAGGATGAAACGATGAGGATGACTCCGGCACAACAACGCCTATTTACCCGTTTAGTCATGAAAAGGTAACTAACAAACAGAATTAGTGTCGCATTTGTTATATAACTAGGTTTCGCCTGCGGCTTTGCTAGCGTTAATATAGATTTTACAAATTTTTTTTTATCCCTCGAGCACAGTACTTTTTCTGACAACGTGTACGTAAAATTTAATGATGTTTGGCAGATATTTAAGGCGTGTAAGCATAACAAACAAACACACTTTCACATTTATAATATTAGGTAGGATTAGGGATGTAACAGAATTGCATATCATTGTTTTCATTTACATAAGTCAAACATTTGTGTGCATGAACATGGATGTTTGTCTTGGTCTGGGTGTTTCTATATATAATATGTATGTATTTACATAAAAAAAGTATATATGTATGTTTATCCATTGTCTAGTACGCATAGTACAAGCTCTGCTTAGTTTGGGCTAGATGGTGTTGTGTATATGTGATAGTATATTATTATAATTTCACATTTATTTACTATTAACCAATAAAAATTACATTTTTAAATATATAATTATAAAAAACACATTTAAAAATAAAAAAAAATTGTATGCCCACTGACATCGAGACAAGGTCCAAGCTGTCCATGGTTAGGGGTCCAGAGAGAGGAACCTCCTCACTATGCGTGCCGTACCCAGGAGGACTGCCTTCTGCATCTAACCCTTGACCCAAGCACCTAACGCGAGCCTCTTAAGATGTTGGTTATTATTATTATTATTTTACACGCGTTTCTGCTGACGTATAAACTAAAACAAATAGATAACATTACAGCTCAAGCATAATTGAAATAACTAATCAGTGTGCTATTTCCATAGAGTATTCTGTGACTAATAACAAGGCAAATAGAGGAACCACTTACACGTAAAGATTATCATAATATACAAAGTCATTTGCATTTATAATACAGTTGTCATGCTAAGATAAAAGTGACGTCATTAATACGAGTAATAAAAAATACAAATATACCTAGTCTCACTAAAGGTAGGCAGAGGTGTATCACACCCATAACACTTTTGTTCTACCCCGGAATTTAAACTGAAACCTATTTTATATAGGCTACTAAAAATGCACCGCACCCACCTCTTAACATGGGTCGTCGTGAGCGTTGCGTGAGCGTGAGTAATGACGTCATGAGTGACGTTTTCGCCGCGACCACAACGATCGTAGTCGTCATGTGGAACGGCTAAATGAGCATATAAAGCGTCGTGAACGCTAAGTGGAACGCACCCTATGTATGTTTGTATGTATAAAATAAGCAAACAATCACTGAAAAGAAATTAATAGATCTTCTATTTTATAATTTTTTTTAACAGTGAAACAATAAAAAATACTTCATTATGTAGGAAGAATGCCTGCCGCCGACAAATAATTTGTGAATTATGCATTCTTTTTGTCCAGAGTAGGGTTCGAACTCGCAACACTCAGCGCTGTGGCAGAGGCGAGGTGACCACTTAAACTCCAAAGCCATTTGTCTAGTTCATAGCCAGTTGCACTCACTGATCGGTAAACGATTGGCGAGGTTAAGTAACGTTGGGTGCGGTCAGTCTATAGATGGGTGACCGCTTAGTGGTATTTCATCTGAGCGTCTCCGTGCTTTGGAGGGCACGTAAAAAGTCGGTCCCGGTTGTTGCTAAATTGACAGCAGTCGTTAAGCCATGTCAGAGGCCTACGGGCAGCTTGAACAACTCTTAACAACAGGTTGGCCACTAACCATATGAAAAAACAAAAATAAAAAAAATGTGAAGAAGAATAATAATTTTAATTCTAAATAAAATATTTATTACTAATTATTATTATTAAATAGCTATTTTGCTAAAAGAATATCTGTGCGCTTTAATTAATATAAAATTAGTGCATGTATTTGTTCGGTGAATTGTCATAGATTTACTAAATTTTAACCCAGGTATCGAACTGCGGCACTCCACGATCGTGGCGGTAAGTCCCGTGTTTGAGGAGTGGCTGGAGAGGCGGCATGGCGCCCTCACCTTCCACTGACACAGGTACTGACTGGCCACGGTTGTTTTGGCCAGTTCCTGTGTCGTATACGCCGGCAAGAGACACCCGGTTGTCACCACTGCGGCGACTGCCGCGACGTTGTTGAGGACACGGTGCTGCATACTTTGGTGGTTTGCCCCGCCTGGGCATCGCAGCACCGTGAGTTGATCGCGGCAGTCGAATCGGTTGGCCTCTCGGCCATAGTTCAGTCTATGGTCCGAGTGAGAGTTCGTGGAACGCCGTCGCCTCCTTCTGTGAGGAAGTGATTTCCATCAAGGAGGCGGCGGAGCGGGAGAGGGAGCACTTAAAACCTCTCCCCAACCACATAGCCGGGCGCCGTAGGGCGCGAGATGATCTCCAGCCACCCTGAGGTTTGACCTGGGCGCCTCTGTTTCGAGTCCGTCTCCCCTCTAGGGGGGAGACAGTAGGGTTTTATAACGAGTGAGTTCCTTTGGGTAGGTCTCTTCGCGTAGTGGCCTGCCGTTTCATACGGCGGGCCGTAACCTCGGCGGGGTCGCGACCGCATGCGAAAGTGATTCGCGCGGCCCCGTCGATAGTGGTTTTGTCGACGAACACCGTGGTAGATTTAGTCGGCATTCTGGGAGGTACATTATCTTTTCAACATCTTTCTTTTACCCCGGCGAGTCCGACGTAATCCCTCCGCCCGCCTCCGCGGAGGGGTATGCGTCAATGTATGACCCAAAGTAAAAATAAAAAAAAACGTTTCGAACTCGAGACCTTACGCCGTCGCATGCATAACGCTTTGCGAAGCAAGAAACTTAGTAATACTATGACTGAAGGTGATTCAGAATCTTCACTTTAGTAGGTAGTAGGTATAATTACCTAAATATAAATATATACATATACTGTAATCAGTATAATATGTACTATATAATCAACCAATGTTACAAGAATGATTTCGCAAAAACAAAACAGCAAAAAACACGTAATGCCTGACCGCCAACAATTTTTTTAAATCCCATTTTCATACTCACATTCGAATCGTCTGTTATAATTTGAATATTTCTACAGCATCCATTATAGTAATCATTGACTATATGTATAAACAGCCAATGTTACAAGAAGGATTCAGCAAAAAAAAAAGAAAAGAAAAATGGCTGACCGCCATCAATTTTTTTTAAATCCCATTACCAAATTCACATTCGAGTCGTTTGTTATAATTTGAGTATTTCTACAGTATCCATCACAGTAATTGTTCATTACTGTAGTTACATGTTAGGTACGTAATAAATGTACAACTTTTTAAAAAGGTTATTATATCAACTTTTGTGATTAGTCATCATCTCAGCTGAAAGACGTCCACTGCTGGACATATTCCTCCTTCAAGGTCTTCCACACAGACCGGTCTTAGGCCAGCCGCATCCAACCGTTTCCCGCGACCTTTACCAGGTCGCCGGTCCACCTTGTAGGAGGAGTACCCTTGCTGATTTATTACCCGTAGTACAGTTCAGTTGTCCGGTCAACCGGACTACGGAAAATATTTACTAATAATTAGAAATACAAATACAGTGTGAATACTAAAAAAATAAAATATTTTACGTGGTCCGGTTAACTGTACCATGGATAATTTTTTTTATCCGTAGTCCGGTTGACCGGATAACTCAAATGTACTACGGGTAAAATATAATTTTGAATTCGCGCGATGCAGACAAGGTTTTAGTGCGTACGTGACGTGTATTACGCTCCACGCTAAGCATGGTATTCCTGCTTCTAGGAATTATTGTGATTAGTAATCATAATTCAATATAATAAACGGCTTTCAACAGAGCAGCTGTAAAATAGAGACATATAAAAATTTAAATGTTTGGTCAATTAAGCAGGTCATCGGCATATTCTAAATTCTCAATGTAATATTTTGTAATTTTATTACAAATTCTCGTAATAAAAATACTTGATATACAGTACCTATCTAGCCTTGGTAAATATAAAATGGTATTCTACTCAAAATTAAATAATTGCTTTTCCATTTCAATTCACTTTTGCCGTTTTTAACATTTAACAACATCTTTAACAGAATTGGAAGGCGCTGGGACTTGTAACACAATGAGTCATATTAGTACAGATGCTAACGTTACATCTAATATAACGTAAATGTCAGATAAAACAGTTTTTTTATATAAAAGACATCTCTCACTCCAGCTATAATTTTTGTGTCGCAGGGATTTGACAAACATTCAAACGATGGACACAAACAATGCCCAGATTCGCAACAATGATTTGTTAATCACACAAAATTTTATCCCGTGGTGATTCGATTCAACGCTCGGCGCAGTGTCAATAGCGAAGCGATCACTTTAATCATTACGCTATCCGAGCAGTCAAATGCAGTCAATTTAGAACAAGTGACAAAATCTATATCTATACTAATATTCTTCTCCCTTCTCTCTAGCCTTTAGTATTCCCAAGTCACTTGGGGTCTGCTTTTCTGGTCTAACCGGATTTGACTGGATATCAGTTTTTACACGGAGCGGCTACCACCTGACCTCCGCAACCCGAAAGCTAACGTTACCGTAAGGCTAGACCAGTGTCAGGATATTATAGGGCACTGACTTCCCAATAACGACTGCCATGGATGTTCATGGCAGCCGGGATCGACGGCTTAACGTGCTCTCCGAGGCACGGAGCAGACGACAATTGTCATTCAATACGCACATAATTTCTAAAAATCATATAATTTCCGCCAGAGGTGCGCGACGTGGGTACGAACCCGAGACCCTCTGCATTGCAGTCTGTTGGTCTCCCCACTGAGCTATATATCTATACTATTAATATTATAAATGTGAAAGTTTGTAAGGATGTATAAATGTTTGTTACTCTTTCATGTAAAATCTACTGAACCGATTGCGATGAAACTTGGTATATAGATAGCTGAAGACCTGGATTCACACATAGGCTACTTTTTATTACACGGCTTTTTATCCCGATATTCTCACGGCAACGGGACTTACGCGGGAGGAACTGCGGGCAATATCTAGTCATAAATATTATCTTATACTCTTCCTTTGTAACTTTTTACCTTTCTACCTTACGTGGAAGTTTAACTTATATGTGTGAGGCTATCTTACGGTTTTAATATCCCACGAGAGTGTCCTCGACGTTACGCCAATTATTTCAACGCGCGGGCAATCGTTTGACATGTTAGCGATGTTCCGTTAAGGTAGTAGATCCTCGCTGGTTTCAGCATGAATGGGCCGGATCGACCGGGGTAGTACTAC
Organism: Catocala nupta; assembly: GCA_963675205.1. Taxonomy (NCBI): domain Eukaryota; kingdom Metazoa; phylum Arthropoda; class Insecta; order Lepidoptera; family Erebidae; genus Catocala; species Catocala nupta. The sequence goes on along the minus strand of OY776079.1, from coordinate 5,065,299 downwards.
CCTCTCACAGAATACCGCCGTGAAGTAACGTTACCCGTACTGTTGCGTTGCGTATCGGTGAGTGAGAACGCCGGAGGCTCAGCTACCCCGATCCTTTTCCTATCCTTTCCTTTGTCCTTCCATCCCTCATTCCTTTTTAAAGGGCTGCAACGCACTTGTAACTCCTTTGAGGTTGCGGGTGCCCATGGGCGGCGGTAATCGCTTACCATCAGGCGATCCATGTGCACGTTTGTCCCTATGCCAAAAAAAATCGTGATAACGACCAATAGGAGCGTGCGTTGGCCACGCGCTGCAGCACAGCGATTTGCAGGGAATAAGCACTCGTACCCTCTTCTGCCCTTCCTGCTCCTTCTCCTTCCCATTTCCTTTCCTAAAGGGTCGGCAACGCGCAAGTGATGCCTCTGGTGTTGCAGGCGTCCATAGGCTACGGTGACCACTTACCATCAGGTGGGCCCGTATGATTGTTTGCCACCTTCATCATCTCAGCCGAAAGACGTCTACTGCTGAACATAGGCCTCCCCCAAGGTTTTCCACACAGACCAGTCTTTTTGAAACCGTAGTAGAATAAAAAAAAAGAATGGCGCGATGTTCGGACAGTTAGACACGCGTCGTGTTTGTTAGCACAAAATTGTTTTCTTGTTATTTGTAAAGCGATATCTTATCTTATATATAAAATTCTCGTGTCACAATGTTCGTTCCCGTACTCCTCCGAAACGGCTTGACCGATTCTCATGAAATTTTGTGAGCATATTGAGTAGGTCTGAGAATCGGCCAACATCTATTTTTCATACCCCTTAGTGATAAGGGTTGTCCAACCCTAATATTATTTTTAAATCTTTTGGTCAGAAATTTTTTTTGTGGCAAAACAACGTTTGCCACAAAAAAAATTTTGCTAGTGTATTATATATTTCTCGTCCTCATGTACCTAAATTATAAGTTTGTTTGTATATCTGTGTGTTTCAATTATATACGCCTGTTACAAATATTATAATAATACAGTTTATTACGCAAATTATACAGGTTGTCCGGTAATTAATGGATAACCTGGAAATGTCTTATAGTGGAACTGATGGCCGTTCAGAAAAAAATATGAAGATAATCTATCCTAACTACTACCTGAGATATGTGTTTTTTTTATTACCATTTATAACTTTCTTGTATACTACGACCATAAATGAATGAAATCCATCGGTTTGTTGTTGTTTTATTATTAAACACTAATTATGCTAATAGATAGACAGTCAAAAGTATGCTATGCTAATATGGCTTGCACTTTTAATATATTTATATATTTTTTATTTATTTTTTCCTTTTTTTGATCGGCCTTCAGTTCTACTAAAAGACATTTCAAGGTTATCCATTAATTACTGGACACCCTGTATATACAACAAGGATTAGCTTTTGTTGGCTAACATAGTTGGTTGCAGTTACTAGGTCCCCATCGACATAAGTTTTAGTAGAATTGACCTGCTGTTTCTTGCTTATATTTTTTCATAGTCGCTTAATCACAGAGCAGGCGTCTTGTGCGCTACTTTTAGGAAATGAGCTCACGTTAACCTAACCTTGACTTAACCTTTTAAATCTGATCATAATATCAAGTAACCGTAATTTTGTTAACAAAAAAATATGTTTATTTAAGTTATCGATCGGTGAATACCGGTTTAATAATGTTAATATATAATTTTTTGCGATGTTATCGATACCATGGATTTTGAATACAATATTTATTTTTTATTAGGAAGACCAACAGCTTTAAAATACATAGTCACATCAACAATATTCAACAGAGAGCCAATGGTAAGTCTTCACGACTAACTTCTAAATAACAATATAGGTATAGGTACATAAAAATATAGGTGCCCGGGATAGGCCAAGTGGATTTTTCTGTCGATAAATTGTTATTAGCATTACGGATACGGGAACTATACTTGGTGAAAGGCAATAGTCTTGCTCCTAATTACGTGGGTCATCGTGGGAATCATAGATAGCGGTCTGCCTACCCCTTTGGTGATAAAAGCGTGAGACTATATAAACAGTTGTATAAAATTTGGTATCACGACGAATGTATGCTGTATGTGTCTGTGAAGAGACAGTAAGACAATTTGTTCGTCAACGTAGACATTTTCTGTTGACATTTGACGTTTTATATATTATATAATTAGCTTTTGCCTATGCCCGCGGCTTCGGTCGCATAAAATAGATTAGGTTTGGTTATGTTAGTCTGTTTCTTCTTTTCGTGTGGTTAGTGGCCAACCTGTTGTCAAGAGTTGTTCAAGCCGCCCGTAGGCCTCTGACATGGCTTAACGACTGCTGTCAATTTGGCAACAATCGGGACCGATATTTTACGTGGCATCCGAAGCACTGAGACGCTCAGATGAAATACCACTAAGCGGTCACCCATCTATAGACTGACTACACCCAAAGTTGCTTAACTTCGTTAATCGTTTACCGATCAGTGAGTGCAACTGGCTATGAGCGCTTCAAACTGGCTATGAGCGTCTCAAACTGGCTATGAGCGCCTCAGGTTATGTTAGTAACTTAACTACTTGTTTTATAATAAAGTAGAATAGCCATAATATAGCTTCCTAGTAAAGAAAGAATTTTAAAATTGGTTGAGCAGTTTTTGCGGTAAATCCTTATAAAAAATTAAACAAACAAAAAATCTAATCTATCCGCTTTATAATATAAGGATAGTTAGAATAGTATAATAGCAAGGGTTAAAGTACAACATAAACAAAATTACGATAGATTAAATTTTTGTTATACCTAGTGTGTTTAACTAAAATTGTATGTCTTGGCTTTCAAATAATACAGAGCTATTACGACTGTAGTTTACACAATAATATGGCTTCTACAATAGGTAATCAATCAATTATTGAACACTAGAATAATAAGTACTCTTATTATAAAAAAACTAATAATAATATGCAAATAATATGACGGAGACTGCCTCGGTCGCACAGCAGTAATGTGTGCGACTGCCAGCAGTCAGCTAGAGATCTCGAGTGCGATTCCTGAGCCGGCCAAATAGATATTAACTTTTCCTGTCATAAATTCTCAGCCGCAACACGGAGTCCGAAACTGTGTCTCTGTTATGGTGATAGGTTCACCTGCTATGACGGGGACTCAAAAAGCACAGCTGGTGAAATGTGGGTATACACTTTTGTATTTTTATTTTTATAATATAACTAGCTGTCCCGGCAAACGCTGTTATGCCACAAAAATAAATTCTGACCTGAAGATTTAAAAATAATATTAGGGTTGGACAACCCTTATCACTAAGGGGTATGAAAAATAGATGTTGGCCGATTCTCAGACCTACTCAATATGCTCACAAAATTTCATGAGAATCGGTCAAGCCGTTTCGGAGGAGTACGGGAACGAACATTGTGACACGAAAATTTTATATATAAGATAATAATATTGTATCACAAACACACAACACCATCTAGCCCAAACTAAGCAGAGCTTGTACTATGGGTACTAGACAATGGATAAACATACATATTATAATTATACTTTTTTTTTTGTAAATACATACTTACATATTATACATGGAAACAACCAGACCAAGACAAACATCCATGTTCATCCACACAAATGTTTGACTTGTGCTGGAATCGAACCCGCAACCTCAGGCGTGGCAGTCGGTTACACTAACAACTACGCCATCGAGGCCGGCTGCCTAAGCCTTGCGGATATAAGTGTGATGTTATGTACTCGTACACAAAAAGAAGCAACGTTTTCAAATGTTTCGGTCAATCTGGAATTTCTGACACCTGCAACCCGAAGGCTAACGATACCCTAAGGCTAGACCAGTGTCAGGATACTATAGGGCACTGACTTCCCAATAACCACTGCCATAGATGTTCATGGCAGCCGGGACCGACGGCTTAACGTGCTCTCCGAGACACGGAGCAGGCGATAATTGTCAATCAATACGCACATCATTTCGAAAAGTCATATAACTTCCGAAAGTCAGAGGTGCGCGACATGGGTACGAACCCGAAACCCTCTGCATTGCAGTCTGTTGGTCTCCCCACTGAGCTATCGTTGATACATAATGAACGAAAACAAGATATAACATTCAATTAATGTGTCTACATTTTGTAGTCTATTAAGTACCTACATCTTTTGGTGTCGAGAATTGACTCCGAAGTACCAATTACACAGTATCTTTTTTAATTTAGTGATGCTAGTGTTAAAATATCGATGTCAACATCCTGGCTCGCAGCATTGTACGTTCGACATGCTCTAATTAAAAATGAGTTTTGCCTGTATCTTGTCCTTGCCAAGGGAGTGTACAGCAGGTGTGATCTGCGTAAAAATGCAGATGATACTCGTACGCCAATTAGTCGTATGTCAATGGGTCAATTATAAGTATACTAATGCATGTTTGTTTGACTGTACGGATGACGGAGTGGTGTAAGTGGTCCCTTCGTAGTGGCGAATGTGTAATCCACAAATAGCCGTTCCATATCTGGATGTTCATTGTGTCCGTTGTTTGAATGTTTCTAAAGTCCCCCGCGACCAAGAATAAATGCGAGTGTGATGTCTATTTTGAAAAAGAAAAAGAAAGAAATAATCATCGTACATTGGTACTCATGTAGTTTGTTTACATATTCAAATATAATCCTGCAAAAATCATGGCTCATTAGCACTTAAGGAAAAAAAATACACGGATAGGTATGTTTAAGCAACATATACGGCGCTTGTGAAATACTCGACGAAGTCATTAGTAATTGTTTGAGGAAAAGATTAACTCTATCGTCACGCTCGTAGTTTTAGCGATTCGGCAGATATGTAATAGAATTACAATTCTTTATTACTGCTTATAATTGGTTTAGCTCCCATATAAATAGAAATTATGATATACCTAAGAAATCTATATATTAATACGTGTAGCAAAATATTTGTTTATTTAAAAAAAAAACTATTTTTGTTCAAATAAATACTCCAAAAATATGGCTATGAGTACTCGAAGGGTATACTTAAAGACCCTTATTTTTGTAAAAAGGGGTACAAAGTTTTTGCTTCGCTTATTAATATATAGATATTTTAAAGGACTGTGAACGCTATACTTCTTTACTATACCTTGTGGCTAACGAAAATAGTTCTTTTGTTTATAAAACGTTTTTGCTTTCAATATAAAACAATGCTATAAAACGAATGCTTAATTTATGTCTACCAGTGCCATGTCCTGCAATGTTTTGCTATTTTCTGACTGGGAACCCTCCAAAATTACTTAATCTGCATAGTTTACTACTGTTTTTAGATATCCATCAAACAATATAACAAAACTACATATCTATATTATTAATACGTGAAGCAAAAACTTTGTACCCCTTTTTACAAAAATTGCGCGGACGTATGAAACTTAGCACAGTTAAAGTGTACATGTAGAAGGAGTGGCAAATCCTACTATTTTATAAAATATGCATTAGTAATACATTAAATTAATAAAAAAAGCACTACACACACAACCATGCATTTGCCACACGCAGACGAATCGCGTTCGTTGTATTTCGGCGTTGTTCGTCTAACGTCGTACAATTCTTTGTAACTATGGTTACCTATACCTTATTTATATGCAATAAAGAATAAGAAAACAAAGTAGCAGGCTTAGGAATATCGTCAATGAAAGAGTATAGTTAAGTAAATAATAATTTAAATATAGATAAATTTAACCTGTATAGCCTTGGCGAAATCTAAATGAAATGTGATTATAAGGGTAAAGTTATAGACAATAAAACCTTAATAACGATCAAACTTAAAATTTAAATCAATTATGGTCGTATTTTGACCACTAAGTAGCCGCTAGATAATATAATTATGTATTGTATCATAGATATTGAAGCCTATATTCCTATTCTTATAAAATTATATATAGTAGATAAACAGATAAGCTTTGAACAGGAAATCATCTATCGGGAACAGTTTAAGACATGTCTATAAGGAAATAGAACAACTCATACACATCTCAAACACCGAATCGAACAACAATATCTCACAGTTTGTATTTACATACCTGTGTACCTTTGATCGAATCAATTTTAGTTGATGTTAGAGATGTTAAATATACTAATGCTTGTTAATACATTATTAACGATCAGACATTTCCTTATTATCTGCTAGTTATGCCTAAATCCTCACTAATATAATAAATGCGACAATGAGTTTGATTGTTACGCTTTATCGTATTAACTACCCTACCGATCATCATAAAATCAGGCATACACGTTGTCAGGGGAACAGAAAAGGGTATAAGGTACCTTTAACCCAGAATGAAGTACTGTTACTAATCTAGCTCTATGTTGGGTTGGATCTACATTTACGCGAGCGAAGCCGTGGGCAAAAACTAGTACTTTATACGTGTGAATAATGGACAACATCTAAGTATTCTAATTCATTACAAAAACTGTACATACAGGATGTCCGGTAATTAATGGATAACCTGGAAATGCCTTATAGTGGACTTATGGCCGTTCAGAAAAAAATATGAAAGATATCTATCGTAAGTACTACCTGAGATATGTGTTTTTTTTTAATTACCATGTATAACTTTCTTGTATACTACGACCATAAATTAATGAAATCCATCGGATTTTTGTTGTTTTATTATTAAACACTAATTATGCTAATAGAAAGACAGTCAAAAGTATGCTATGCTAATATAGCTTGCACTCGTTAATAATTTCATTATATTTTTTTTATATTTTGTTCGTTTTTCTGAACGGCCATCAGTTCTTCTATAAGACATTTCAAGGTTATCCATTAATTAGCGGACAACCTGTATATTTTTCATTTAATAACCAATATAAATTTACCGATCTAGTCTATGTTATTAAAAAAATAATGATGGAGTTTTTAACGTTCACAAATGCATACAACAGACTGACTAAGAAAGTTTATAAGGCTAGTGTGAATGGAACAGTCGCAAGGGGAAGACCTAGGCGAACGTTTCTTTATCAGATCGGAGACGTTCTGGATAAAGGCCAGGTTAAGAGCACCTTAAACCAGCGAGCGTGTATGAGAAATGTTATGAAAGTGAATGAAGCCAGAGAAGTGTGTCGGGATCATAGAATAAATGGAAATCCGAAGTCTCTGCCTACCCTGCCTTATTTTATTCAATGCCACTTTTGATTTCGTTTTCTGAACAGGTTTTTTTTTATAATTTTGCTCGTCAAATAGGCCAAACTCCACCTGATGGTAAGCAGTGATGTGGTCTAAGAGCAGTGGCCTCCACACTGTCCTCATAGCAGCTGAGGCGATGTTGAGGTCTCTACTTTGACGGCCTGAGAAGGTGCTCTTTCACGCCTCGCTTAAAGGAGCCAGGAAGGAAAAGGAAGAAGGAAACACGTGCCTTGGCAGAGAATTCCATGCCTTGATCGTTTGGCAGAAGTATGGGGGCTCAAACTTGTTGGTGCGCGATCTAATCGACTCTACCGTATAAGGATGGCATCTGAGCCCAGCACGCGTTGTTCTGGATAGGAAAGGGGAGGGCGGGATAAAGTGGAATAACTCTTCAGAGCACTCCCCGTGATATATTCTGTAGTAAAATGCTAATGAGGCAATGTCCCTATGCCTCATCCTGCTAAGAACTCCGAGTTATCGTGAAGCTTGCTTAATGACGTTCTTGATGTAGGTTTTAAGATTGAGGGTACGGCAAAGATCCATACCTAAGATGGAGAGGCTGTCACGTATCACCAGTGGAGTATTCTTCAGAGAAGGGAGGGGAAAGAACGGAGAATTTTTCTTTAAATTTTCATTAAACTGGACCAAGCGATCCGACGGACGGAAGGATATTCCCCAAAGGGGTCGCCGGAACACCATTCGGCACGACGAGCCACCTCGATATTATGCACGGCATGATGATGAGGCAGCCAACCAAGTTGGTTAGACTTGGTTGGGCCTCTGGACTATACCGCGGGCGGCCAGCAGAACACCGTTTCTATGGCCTGGCCGCCGGGTCGACTCGCGCCACCCACACAATGACTCCACGGCTACTCTGCAGGCCCTTCATAAGCTGCGAGAATCGTCACCTCATGCCTCATAGGCCTCCGGCGCTCTCATTCACCTTACGAAACACAGCAGTAAAACACTGCTGTTTCACGTCGATTTTCTGTGAGAGGGTAGTGCTTCCCCGGTCGAGTCGCCATTCATGCTGTAACCAGCTCGGCTCTACTACTTTACAAAATTCTCGTTAACTTGTAGCTAACTTACGAGTATATGAAAGCTTTAGTCCTTTTCTATTCCTTTATTTTTTATGTATTTTAACCATACACAGATGTATTTGCAATAATGGCGGCCTCGATGGCGTAGTGGTTATTGTAACTGACTGCTACGCCTGAGGTCGCGGGTTCGATTCCCGCACAAGACGTTAAACATTTGTGTGCATGAACATCGATGTTTGTCTTGGTCTGGGTGTTTGTATATATAATATGTATGTATTTACAAAAAAAAGTTTATAATTATGTATGTTTCCATTGTATAGTTCCCATAGTACAAGCTCTGCTTAGTTTGGGCTCGATGGTGTTGTATGTTTGTGATAGAATATTATTGATATTATTGAATACGCATAAATTACAATAAGAGTCTATGCAAATCTATTATTATTAGGTTCGTAGCTTTGTTATTTGAACTTTTTGTTTTGTAGACCAATTCTATACTTGTTTTGGGATGTACATAACATATAATTATCAACATTCCGTATGTGCTGTATTGTCCATAGGCTCGAGTAAGCGTAGTGGTTAGTGTAACCGACTGCCACACCTGAGGTCGCGGGTTCGATTCCCGCACAAGACAAATATTTGTGTGCATGAACATGGATGTTTGTCTTGGTCTGGGTGTTTCTATGTACCTATAATATGTATATATTTATAAAAAAAAAAATAATAATATATGTATGTTTATCCATTGTCTAGTACCCATAGTACAAGCTCTGCTTAGTTTGGGCTAGATGGTGTTGTGTGTATGTGGTAGAATAGAATATTTAAGCTACTCAATTACACATGAAACGATTATTTAGTAAGGATATATATATTATTACGCAAAGATATTTTAATTATAGTAATTTATAATTTAATACTAAAACCTAATCAATATATAATTAGTAATAATACTGTGATCGTAATTATACAGAGAGATACGTTCAAAATAAATATGTTATGCAATCTTGGTGCTACATGTAAATGGCGCTATGATAGTGACTAGTTTGTTACTTGACCTCGACATATGCGGTTGTATTCACCATGTTGTTCGTAATATTGATATTTGTGTGTGTAGTGTTGTTCATTGTTCAATTGCGGAACAAAAACAAAGATTATTGGAAGAAGAAGAACATTATTCAGGTTGATGATATAATGTGGCAATTCATGTTTGACAATCGGTCTATGCCAGAGATTTGTAAAACTGTTTACGACAAGTATGATCTACCTCACATAGGGACCACCTCAGGAACTGTACCTACGCTTATTTTGAAAAATATAGAAGACATTCAAGCGGTATTTGCTGGTGATTTTCAAAGCTTCTACAAGCGTGGCATCATGACTAACCCAAATGATATTTTGGCTGACAATCTTCTTTTTATGGACGACTTTCAAAAATGGAAGATTTTAAGGAAAAATCTGTCACCAGTCTTTACAAGCTTGAGGCTGAAGAACATGTTTTATATTATAGAAAAATGTGCGCGTGACTTTGTGGAATTAGTGCAAAATGATAAACAAATGAGGCAAAATCCATTTAATGTTTTATATACTTACACTACAGCATCAATAGGAGCGTCAGTATTTGGGATTGATACCGGCACAAGCAATACTATGGATTCTCCTTTCTTAGAAATGGCATGGAAATCTGTTGAACCATCGCTTAAAACGAATCTGACTGTAATTTTATCAAGTTTATTTCCCAAACTATTTAAACTGTTTAAGCTCAAATTGTTTGGTGAACACGAAGATTTCTTTGTTGGTGCTGTGAAAAGTGTTCTTAAAAGCAGAAGACGTGATACTGAAATAAGACGTCATGATTTTATTGAAATATGCCTGGAATTGCAAAAGAATGGTACGATGCAAGACTTGTCAACTGGATATGAATTGAATCCTACTGATGAGGTGTTAGCAGCTCAAGCATTTTTCTTTTTCATCGCCGGTGCCGATACCACTGCTAATGCAATGCATTTTACATTGCTAGAACTTTCAAGCAATCCAACAATTTTAAATAAACTGCACGACGAAATAGATCGCCTATTTGAATCTGGAAAAGAAGAATTAACTTACGCTGATATTGAGAAACTACAATACCTTGATATGGTAGTCAGCGAAGGCATGAGAAAATATCCCCCAATAGGATTTATTCAAAGACTTTGTACCAAAGATACTGTGTTACCTACAAATGTAAAGATAGCGAAAGATACCGCTGTGGTTATACCAGTTTATGCGATACATAGAGATGATAAATTCTTTCCAAACGCAGAACAATTCGATCCAGAGAGATTTAAGCCTGAAAATGCTTCAAGTAATAAGTTTTCTTATTTGGCCTTTGGAGAAGGTAACCGTATTTGCATTGGTAAGTTACTCATATTATTACACTATACCTTAAGTATATTTTATAAAACTAGATTGTACTTTTAGTGGTCTTAAAGAAATAATTATTTTATAACACGGTTTTATATCATCGATTCAAACTAAATAACCAAACATATTTGTTTTTTTTATAGATTTTGTAATTTGGTAACTTAACTAGACATAAATTTAGAAAAGATTTCGATGGCCACTTATCTGACTTGATTATGGTGCACGTACACTAAGTGTGCTTACACGTGTTAACACTCGTTTTGAGTACGAATACTCACGGTATGTAAGTGTATTACAATATAAGCAAGGACATTAGATAGCAGATCAAAATAACATATAAGTATTGAGTTTGAAATACATACATATATGAAGGGTTAAACAGAGTTCCTAACATATTTTACTAGTACTTTGCTCTATTTTACGATCCAAGAAGATGCTGTATGTTTATATTATAACGTGAGTGATTAGAATCGAATGGTGCTCAGATCGATTTGCTGAATCGATTCAGATTTTAAGTCTTATATCGTTTTGATCATTAATTTATTGGGGATGAACGAAAGAAAGAAATATTTATTGCTACTGACAGTAAGACACAATAAAATGCATTACAATAAATAATAAAAGATGAATTTAAATTATAAGAATAATAGCCATGCTTTGTGTTTTTATTTCCAGAATCAGTACTAGGCTACATGCTATTAAAATTTCCTAAGAGACAATCCAATAAAATCTACAGACGTATGTGACTGGACCTAAGCAACAATCCAGTTATTAAACAATTATAAAGTAATACGTTTTCATTATTTCTCAGGGGCAAGGTTCGCGCGTCTTCAGATCAAAGCTGGCCTTGCTTGGTTGTTACGTCGCTTCACGCTGGCTGAACAGAACTATTCTCCGGAGAGATTTGAACGAAGTACGTTCGGTCTTAGAGACCCTCAAGCCCGCTATGATTTGATACCTAGAGACATTTAGATTCATTATAATAAAGTGTATATTTTGATATATGTGTTATTTTATATTATAAAAATATAACCAACTTTTTTCTTTGCTCTATGTCTGTTCTGGCTAATGTTTTGAATGCCTGGAGTGTACTAGGTTTGAACTAGTTGCTGAGTTGTTAATTTATTTAGTAGTTTATGTTTGTTGAAAGGATCGTTCCACGGGCGAAGTAAGCGAATTTTTTTATTGATTACAGCGCGATTTTTTATTAATTAATTGTTTAGAGTCGGTTCATATGGGTAGTGGGTTGTGAGATTCGAACCCGTGACCTCTCGATCGTTAGTCCAATGCCTTATCCATTGGGCTACTGTAAATAAATTACACATATACCAGGTTTTATTACGCATGTTAGCTTTTTATGACGTAATTCTCTAAGTGAGTTACATTTGGTGTACAAAATATGAAATACTTAATACCGTTATTGAAAGTACAACAAACCGAAAATACCAAATCGTTGAATAGTTTTAATTAATTTAAATAGCTTAAATTCAGTAAAGTTCAATAATAGTAGTGTTAGAGTTATCTTATCTTATTTTGCGTGGGGGCCAGCCAGTACAAACCGGCGACACTTCGACCCAGTGGGATCTTTTGTGTCGACTTCCCCAATAACGACTGCCATAGATGTTCATGGCAGCCGGGACCGACGGCTTAACGTGCTCTCCGAGGCACGGAGCAGGCGATAATTGTCAATCAATACGCACATAATTTCGAAAAGTCATACAACTTCCGAAAGTCAGAGGTGCGCGACGTGGGTTCGAACCCGAGACCCTCTGCATTGCAGTCTGTTGGTCTCCCCACTGAGCTATCGCTGCTCTTAGTGTTAGAGTTTCAAAATTATGTAATAAAAGTGTTTTAAAAACAAACAACGCGGCAAAATCCGTATAAAGTGGTTTAATATTAATGTATAACATTTGAATATAAGACAATATTACCAAATCTTGGTGTAAAATACAATACAAATTTAATGTCTACCTTGTAATAAAATCATACGTTTTAATAAATACTCTATTATTATCATTTTCATAATATTTATGAAATATTTTATACTTAAGGTAATAAAATATATTAAAATGGCTATGTATATACATATGTATATACATATTTCTTTTACTTTCAGTTTGAATTGCGAAGTAGTAAATAGTTATAATTGATAATTTTAGAGTTCGAAAAACTCATACAACAGTTTTGTCCGTCTGTCTGTTACACAACTTTCAACTCAAGAACCGTAAGAGCTAGAGACTCACGGTCAACGCCATTCGCCTCGGCATAGTCGATATACCCTCGAAATGAATATGACCTTCGACCTCTGACCTCAAGGTCACGTGATACCATTTTTTCGAACTTTGAGATTTACGGCAATTCATCGCCATTTCTCACTTGTTTTTATAAAGCTCGCACTAGGAATGAATCCTGTGGCGCGGGGCACCATACAAATATTCAAACGACGGAAATAATGGAATCATAGATACCAATTTTTTTCTTTAAGTAAATCTGCGCTGTGAATTGGCCCTGTGTAGCATTCGGTAAAGATCGTAAAACTAAATACTGTTTAAGTATTTTACTCACATTTAACCAGCTACATAATGTTTATAAGTGGGGCCCTGGTTCTTCCTTTTTTATTTGCTTTTTCTTTCTCATTTTCAAATAAGACAAACCCTGCATTAGGCCTAATTCCTGTGTCACGGGAGACTTTACAAACATTCAAACAACGGACACAAAGAACACACAGACTCGGAACAACCCTTTGTGGATCACACAATTTTTTGTCCCATGTGGGATTTGAACCCGCAACACTCGGGTCAGTGGCAGCGGTGAGGCGACCAACTAAGAATTTTTATACAGAAAAACAGCCCGATCCGGCAATTAAACCAAACACGTCAATCATATTCACTACCGCGTCACCGAGGCAGTCAATAGGTATATAGATATTATAATTCGTAAACCCAAGGTTGTTTGTCAAATACAAATCTGTTTGCATAATGTATACACGAAATCTATATTTAACGATACTGCCTAAAGTATGTGTTACGCACACAGCCTTGAACATCAAATTATCCAGTTCTGGTATGTGTGTTCTCCATTTAAGATAACATAGTTTAATGACCTTATATCTTGTTTACAATAAATAATATCATATATATAAATTATTCCACTGCTGATCACGGGCCTCTTAGGAGATGCGTTGGACTAAAGTCCACCACACTGCTCTAGTGCGGGTTTGTAGACTTCACATATCTTCGAGAACATTACAGAGAACTCACATATAGAGATGCAGGTTTCTTCAATGTTTTCCTTCACCGTTAAATCATCATCATCCTCTTGCCCTGGTCCAAATTTATTTAGGGTCGGCGGAGTATGTCCTTCGCTGCCATACTTCTCCGTCACCCGTCATCTGATCATTTACCCCTTTCCCTTTCATATCCATCGTCACACAGTCCAACAATATTTTCTTTGGCCTTCCTCTCCCTTTTTATATATTCATCACTTGCTTACCTACATACGTATCATCTCTTCGCATAACATGTCCATACTAAGCCAAAACGATTTCCTTTCACTTTCTCGTCTATGGGCACCACTTTCAGACTACCTGTTACGTATTCATTCCTAATTCTGTCCATTCTCGTCACTCCACACATCCATCGTAACATTCATCCTTGAAAAGTTAGAGATGCGTGCTTTGGGATCGAATTTGATATCCATCACCAACTAGACTATCACTGTTTTCTTATTTATTGTGAACAAAATGAAATGGCAGGATAAACAAAATAAATAATTTGATATCGATGATATTTTGTTCCATTGTTATACAAGTTATTGAAGTGGTACAACAAAGATAGTAAACTTATTTTTCCATATCGTAAATGTAACTATATACTGCCTCTATGGCGCAGTGGTAGTCAATGTGACGTCGGTGTATGAGGTCTCGGGCTCGATATCCGTGTCAGGCATTGAGCCCGAGACCTTTTAAATTTTTTGTTGGTCTGGGTCTGAACCCAAGCCATCAAAAATGTTAAAAGGTTTTCTGTAAAAATCTCCTTGTCAGCTCGGAGTTGAAGTTGGCGGTGTTGGATACCTTAAACTTAAAACCGTTGATCCTCCGCCTGACCTCTCTCTCTGTTTCTATCAGATAGCTGTCCCATCGGACTATGAGAGAAATATAAGAATTTCCTTATAAAATCAAATATCCAGCAGTGAAATAAGAATTTCCTTACACAACATTCATATAATTTTGCCCGATCTGGTAGATTATCTCGGGGTGTCTTAAAATCGGTTGCAAACTTTTGCCAGGTGACCAATAAGGTCCTTGTGGAAGAATGAATATTATTTATGATAAACGTCCTTAAAAACTCGTCTCGTCGCTATTATATAAGACTGCAGATTATTGGGTACCTTAGTTCGAATCCCAGCTCAGGCCAATAAAGTCTTTAGGGATTTTAACAGAAAAATTGTCGTGACCGATAATCGGCCTGGATTACATAATTATTCCTTTATTTAAACCATTATTATGACTTATTTAATACGTCCCTGTTATGACTACACTATTCTGTTACACGCTAAATAAATATAATAAGATTTTTTTTACAGAACTGACAGGACAACAATGTTATTTGCAAAGGTCACTTGATTATAAACTGCCAACGAAGGTAGCTCGGGGTTCACAGAACCTGCCTTAGGCGTTTACTTTTACAAGTCAAAAACGTTCTCTTAAATTTTATTAATAAAATACCCTTTTGACCTTACCATGTATTTTCTTTTTTCTTATTTATACGTTGGTAAAAAAGTATACTGAACGCGTGGTGATGAACGGTTACTATAAACTATGCAAACATAGTCTCACGCCTATGGTCTTAAAAGGGTAGGCAGAGATGTATAACGTATCATTTGGGGCCCACGAAATAAGTTAAGTGTGTATTAACGCACATAGCCTCAGGGCAACATCATCAGTAGCTTATACCTTCCATCGTACGTCAGTCTTGTAAAAAATGTTGTTTAGCTGGTATTAGCTTTATTTATTATATAGGTAGACATATCGTTCTCCTAATAAAACAGGGACTCAACTCGAAATATGGCAATTAGGCAATTTGAACTCTAATTGAAACACCATTAGAGTTCAAATTGCCTAAATTCCAAATTTCGAGTTAAGTCTCTCTTATATCAAGAGTGCGATATATTACAATAATTAATATAATATATTATCTCTCTCTCTCTCTCTCTATCTGTGCCTCTTTTAGACTATTACTCTATCTAATAATATTAGAGAGATGTTTTAGGCAAAAGTATATTACACATCTTTTGTTGTTACACAGTTTTACAAATGTGCAGTAAAATAGGCAGTTTATGTTTTTTTTTTCCATAAATTATTTCTAAAACACAAAATTGAAATTTGGATCCTTGTCTCTTAGATATAAATAGAAATATATAGATTTGTAAGTATAATAGATATATTACACTTTTTGCAATAGTCACAATTATTATAAAATGCTTATAATTATGTAGTTTAAGAAAGCACTCTGTAGTTTATTTAATACTAGCTATACTAATACTATTTATTTAATTTAGAACAGTACTTTTTCTAGATGATAGGTTATGTCCTTTTGTGTACAATTAACAACGTGAATGCGAAAAGTCATGATGATCAGTCGAGTAACTAAGCACAACAGCGTAACAAACGAACTCACATTCACAATTATAATATTAGTAAGGATCACGAAACCTTCAGAGTTTATATAGGTAAGTAGTTAATTATTTTATTCAAGAGTTGAATTCTGGGTTATAAATACCCACTTCAAACCTGGAATTCAAACTCTTATATAAGTTAATCTTACCAGGAAGAACAATTACGTCAACGTTACAATCTATAATGGTTACACGAGTTGGAGATCAAAGTACTCAGGCAAATTTAATAAGGGGCCGCTGGTACTTAAAGACACTCAAAAATGTAGCTCGGAGTGTTAACATCGCTTGCGATATACAAGATTGCATCGAGTAGTGTGTTTGAGTACAGCGTCATCTGTTGTTGTGTCTCGTAACTTCTTCGTTGATTTGAAGTCGTTAGTCGCTACATATGTACACTTAATGTACAGAATCAATTTGATTGGAGCGTAAAGGATTTTTTTGTTGAAAAACTCCTTTTGGCTTCGGTCTAAGTATCATGTTACATTTTTATCTCTACACAACTTTCATTTAATCTATTTCGGCTTAAAACTTCACGGGTAAAAGTACCTTCTTTGTTTTGGCGTTTATTGTGTATCAGTGTGTGCTGTTTGTTTCGTGTGCGATGGCTACCCTTGTCAAAAAAGTTTAATGATGGCTACTCTACTAAAATAATTAATTTTTGATGTACAAGATTATTATTTCTATTATCAGCAATACCTGAAGGGTGCCAACCGAACCCTATTACTAAATCGCCGCTGTTCATCCGTCTTGACGACTCGACTGACGTGTGCTGATTTCATGAACTGTAATAGGTCGAGAGTTTTAAATTCACAGAGTGAGTAAACAACAAATAATAAAAACCGAAATGCTAAATATCAAAACGGTCGCCATGCAAGTTAATTGTAGTTTAGGAAATTCGTGTGCTTGTCTAAATCGCACATTATCACCACTTTTAGTAAGCAAGTTACGATGTACGCTTTATCAATAACCGGAATAAACTCAAAGCGCCTAAAGGACATTTCAATGCAAGCGGATAAATGGAAATACAAATTCCTAAAAGACACGGCGCTACGAATTCTACACTAGTTATAATTTGATACTAATCAGACACAGCGCTATAAATTGTTAACTAGTCATGTCTGCTATTCCATTTGTGCAATATGTCCGGACAAATCATGCCTCGGTAACCGGCTTAGTGCCACCGCAGTGGAGAATGCAATTGCTCTGCATTAGGTCTCGCTGAGGTCAGACAAAGTGTTATATTGTTTTATTTTTGTAGAATTCTTAAGTATTGGCATAGAGTCCAAGCTATACCACTACTAGGTCTTCTGCGTACAGTTCTAACTGTACCCAGAAGATGAGAATACCCTCGCCACTTATTTGGAAAGTAAAATATAGGTAACGGTGTGGGGATTTATACTTTTGCCTGAGCGATATTGGTTTCTTCTGTCAATAAATTCCCAGTAGAAGCATTGCGAGTATTTTTAGTCGCTGTGAGAAATGCTGAAAGTCATTTGAGATATAGGCGTTAAACATAATAATATGTACTTTACGCTTATTAATGTTACATGCCATTGGTCTTCTCTTATTTAAGATTGGGTACATATGATTTGGCCAAAAGTATTAGGCACCCCTATAAAACATGGATAATTCGAAAAGTGTATAAAAAATTTGCATTTTTAACTATTGTTAAGCCAGTTCCACCAAACAATGATTAAAATAATAGATAACCAATTTCTATGGGCAATAAAACATCTAGGGAGCAAAACACAAAACAAAGGTAATAAAAAAAATCAGAAACATTGTAAGTCTTCATTTGCTATAAACAGCTTAAAGAAGTTACCGTGTGTGGTTTGGTGGTGAAATTGACGTTCTGCTTTTTCGAAAATGCCGAAAAAAGGTGAATTGTGTAACGAGAAACGAATAAAAATTCAGTTGTTGCATGAACAAGGGCCTAGACCCTTGTTCATGAATTCCAGTCTAGTCAAGGGAATAATCTCAAGTAGAGATTGCCAGAATTGTAAAATGTTCTCGGTGCGCAGTGCACTCTGCTATTAAATGGTTTGCGGAGACTGGTTCACACGCAAATAAAATCCGGACTGGCAGAAAACGTGTGACTACTGAGCGCCAGGACAGAAAACTCATCCGCGAATCTCTGAAAGACCGCACGAAAACTTCTATTGAGCTCGCTGCTGCTTTGTCCGAGGAAATTAAAGAGACTGTTAGTGCTCGAACAGTAAGAAGAAGACATGCTAATGCGGGATTAAAAGGCTGTAAAGCAAGAAAGAAGCCATGGCTATCAGAAAATAATAAAAAACATTGTTTGGAATGTGCTTTACGATACCAACATCTCACGGAGGAAGACTGGTCAAATGTTCTGTGGTCCGATGAATCAAACTTTGAGGTAAGCTTTTATATTAATTCTTACAAACAATAACACTAATCATTCTTATTTTAGTCTACTTCCATAAAAATAATGAGCACACATTTCAACTCATCTATTTTGTGTTTTTCTAGGTATTCGGTACAGCGGCTGTAACATTTGTGAGGCGGCGCGTCGGCGCATCATCCAGATTGTGAGGTGCCCACTATTAAATACAGTGGAGATAGCATTATGATCTCGGACTGCATGGCAGCCGATGGTATTAGCAAAATGTTCGTTTGCGAAGGCCGTATGGACAGTGCAAAATTCATAAATGTGCTGGAAACTGCGCTATCGCCTTCGCTTACACGCATTTACGGCGACACAAACTTGGATGGCGTTAAATTCCAATAAGAAAATGCTGCTTGTCATAAATCAGCAACCACAATGCGTCAGTTTAGAAACAACAACATTGAATTCTTAGATTGGCCGGCGCAGTCTCCAGATCTTAACCCCATCGAGCATCTTTGGGGTATTCTGAAGCGCAAGTTTCGTGAGCACAACATTACATCCGAAACAGTGTTGAAATTCAAGAATGGGATGCTATTACTACAGCCGAATGTACAAGGCTTCTAAGCAGCATGCCCCAAAGAATCGCTGCTGTGATCAAAGCTAAGGGTGGTCCAACTAAATATTAGTTATTTAAGTTCTCTTATGTCAATATAGTAATGTGGAAATCAGAACAAGTTTTATTTTTTACCTAAAACATGTAAAAGTCAATAAATTATAGGGTGCCTAATACTTTTGGCCAAGACGTATACCTCATTAATGTGACGACAATTTCTTTGAATTTTTAAATAACATTTTAAAAATACCCTACAGATACTTATACTTTATTAAAATAAAAGACTTTTCTTAAAATATTTAGAGTATTACGTTATAAAAATACGTCCAATAACAAAGTTAAGCATACTCTTCAAGCCTTAAAATTATATCAGCCTTATATATTATATACTGTCTGACTGTTGGGCATGACCCTGCTCTCAGTGTGAGAACTATTAGGTTAGGTTAGTCTTCGTTTAGGCCACGCTGGCCCAGGGTGGGTTGATAGACCTTTCATAACTTCGAAAATATTATCGAGAACTCTCAGACATGCTGATTTCCTACCTTTACCTTTAAAGCGAGCGATTATTAACTAATTAATATGCACATATGTTACTTCAAAAAGTCAGAGGTGCGTGCCTTGAGGTCGAACTCGAGACCTCTGCATGGCAGACCAAAGCTCTTCCACTAGGCCATCGCAGCTATAAGTAGAGACATTCAATCCTTAAGTAGATACTAAAACATCTAAGTAATCCGCCGAATCATCACTCAAATGCATTACGAAAGTGGTTTTCGCACTGACCGCTGTTTTATACAGACAGAAAGACGCGTAAAAGTAATATGTGTCGCGTGTGAAGAGGGTACCCAGTATTGTTGGCAGCTGATTTTCATTACTGTCCGACGGTACACCTGTCTGGCTTAGTTGTTGTTTTGTCGTGATACAGTCGGCTTGGGGCGCGTTTATACTGAAATCTAATATTACATTTTTTGTAAAATTATTAATACATTATATAAATCTTAATAGATTTCCTCGCGACTTTGCTCGCGTAAAAGTAGGATAGATTAGGTGCAACAGCAGTTTTTAAAAATAAAATGTAGCCTATGTTACTCGGTGGTAATATAACTTTCGAGTTTATTGCGAACAGACACACAGACTGCAATGCAGAGGGTCTCGGGTTCGAACCCATGTCGCGCACCTCTGACTTTCGGAAGTTATGACATTTCGAATTTATGTGCGTATTGATTGACAATTATCGCTTGCTCCGTGCCTCGGAGAGCACGTTAAGCCGTCGGTCCCGGCTGCCATGAACATCTATGGCTGTCGTTATTGAGAAGTCAGTGCCCTATAATATCCTGACACTGGTCTAGCATCATCATTAATCTTCGGGTTGCGGAGGTCAGGTGGCAGTCACTCCGTATAAAAACTGATATCCAGTCAAATCCGTTAAGACTAGAAAAGCCGGCCCCAAGTGACTTGGGAATAATAAAGGCTAGGGAGAAGATAACGTCTTTGATTATATACAATGGATATATGGCTATTGTTGTTGCTATGTATCGAAAACTTGAAACCGTGTAAGCTTGCATTACTGTGCCCTGACTATAGACACTGCGTGTGTGTATGTGTGGCAATTCTTACTAATAAGTAGAACAATACATATGAAAAGAGCTTACGTGAAAAATATAGTACGCAGACTTAAGACAGCGCCGAGCGTAAGATGCGGTTGGATTGAATGACATATCTCGATATACAAATAGGCCATCATAGTAAAATTGTATGGAGGATATAAAGTGCTTTTTTGAAAATAGTAATCTTTATTGACAACCAATAACTTAAATATTTAGGACGGATAAATTGTAATATAACTATTTATGTTTCGTTTAAGCTGTAAAATATGATATATTTCTACTGTTATAATCTAAAAATCACGTAACACGAGCTTACGTTTCTGCATTTTTCGTGTAAATTTACGTAATTTTGTAGGCGAAAGAATTAATTATTTAAAATTGTTTACACGGAGTAAATGTAAACACATTCATTGTTATGGTAAATGTATATTTTATATTTGTATTAAACAAAAAGTGTTGATTTTATCAACTTAACTGTGACCGGCTGTTTTGGCACATTTCGCTCGGCGCAGTCTTAAGGCTTTTAACAATAAAAAGACTTACGGGTCCAGCTTTGCAATTTGGTGCAGTGGAAGTGCTCGCTTCGCCGAGTGTTGTAGGTTCGATTCCCATATAGGACAAAAATTGTGATTGTCAAATATTTGTTCCGAGTGGTACTTCTTGTGTCCGTTTTGAATGTTTGTGAAATTTGTCGCGCTACAGCAATTGTTCCTAGAGCGGCAGCAGTATTTATAAGAAAATAAAGAATATATCTACTTATGTATAATATAATGGGATATATTAGGTGTGAAAGAGAAAGACCTAACTGTATTATATTCAAGAAAATCACCTACCAATTACATATTTACTTTCAGATATTAGAATACAATTCGTTGACATTAAGAAAACCTCTGGCATTTGATCACTAATGGCTGTTTAAAATAAAATAAGGAAATTGTTGTATTAACGAAAAATGTTCGGAAAATTGACCTTTGACCGTTTAAAAGCTTTTAAGAATCCAACTGTATTATTTAGAGTGTGTTTATGGCCATTAAAACCTTTTAACCTGAGATCCAGAAACGCTTTGAATAATTTTATTTCACTACAGTAGTAAAACAATTGTATCAAATTAACATAGACCTAGAAGTTGCGACATACGACAAAAGATGGCACTGTACTTAATTACATAATATTTCAACAATCCTTAATTTTGCAAGCGATGTTTACAGGACGTAGTATGTACATACATATGTATACAAGAACCCGAAATCAATTGTGGGGCCGCGACCGGCTAGATATGTTCACCCAGCCTGGTCGTGGAATCGTCCTTTTTTATTTCACTATTAGTCGACATTTACCTGTACGTCGTCATACATATTGCTAATACATAATTAATCAACAATCAAAGTATTCCAATAACCAGCTATAATACACAAAAACATTAGTATTGTTTGAAAATCGACATTGCTATTTCTAATTAAAGCAGACATACCACTGAACCTTTTATGCTTCTAATTAAATAAACCAACTCAAGCCGGAGGCAAATTAAGCTTTGTACGTAAATTCATTCGCAGCACAACCATTTAGCTTTAGCAGAGAACAATGCCTGCTAGTAACATAGGTATAAAAAAAAAACACAATATATCCAGTACAAATGTGTAGCAATT
Organism: Catocala nupta; assembly: GCA_963675205.1. Taxonomy (NCBI): domain Eukaryota; kingdom Metazoa; phylum Arthropoda; class Insecta; order Lepidoptera; family Erebidae; genus Catocala; species Catocala nupta. The sequence continues at coordinate 5,042,836 of OY776079.1, read as the reverse complement.
TACACATGAATGTGTACTTGCCTTTACAAGATATTTCCAGTGATTGCTCTCGGTGCTAAAGTTACACAATATTCTTTGTTTGTGTTCGACTCGTGTTTGGTAGTCTCGTTGCCAAGAGCTGACTGACTAGGCTGTTGGAACGCGGTCTAAATATTCAGAGCTCTATTGGAACAAGTCTCGAGTAATACGATAGCACGTGTTGTATTTATAGACAATGTTAATAGCCTGTTCGTTTAAGGCTTTTCTGGTAAAGCTTTCCACCAAATATATAGCAGCGATAGCCTAGTGGGAATCCGTTAGTCTGCCACGCAGAGGTCTCGAGTTCGATCCCAAGGCACGTAACTCTGACTTTTCGAAGTTATCTGCGTATTAAATAGTTAATTATCGCTCGCTTTAACGGTGAAGGAAAACATCGTGAGGAAACCTGCATGTCTAAGAGTTCTCAATAGTGTTCTTGAAGATATGTGGAGGATATATGGCCTAAGCCTTCTCACACTGAGAAGAGGCCCGTGCCCAGCAGTGGGACAGTTTAATACAGGGCTGATATTATTATATATTTCCGCCAAAATCATTTGATTGATAAAAATCTGAATAAAATTTTAATATTGCGGTATCATACAAATGTCTGGTAATTGAATGTTAAGTATGGATCCCTGCCTGATCCTTTAAGAGATATATATGTGAATCAGTTAGTGTTTTGAGCCTCTAAATTTATTTCATTGTATATATTAATCGTACAACGGTGTGAATCTTGTATTAAAAAAAATAAGAAACACATTTTGTTTCTGTGTGTTATTATGTAGATGAAAAATCTACCTCACTTGCGCAGCGGTAGTAAATGTCATCACTGTGCATGAAGTCTCAGGATCGATTCAAGTTGGGCCAGCAAAAAAATACTTGACTTTTCTTTTAGAATTTTCAATAGCGGTCAGGAGCTTGGAAGCTGTGTTGTTGCACATCGCTATAACGCGATAAGCGCGTATTGTCTGTCTCCATTCTAAATTAACTTATTATAATACTAGATTTGGCTCATGGCTTCTGTCGAGTCAACGTAGGTTAGGTTAGTTTAGGTGAAGTACTTTTTCTGGGTGGTACCTTATGTCCTATTCTGTTTCCCTGGCAACGTGTATGCGAAATTTCATGACGATCAGTCCAGTAGTTAGGGCATGAAAGCGTAACAAACAAACAAACACACATTCGTGACACACGTATAAAAGTGTTAGGTATATATAAATTGTTGAAGTTAACATTGTCTAGTACTATTTGGCTTCTATTCTGCGTACAGCCTTACAGTAACAATTTTTGTTTCTAAAACACAGTTTCTTACATTTTTTCTTCACTTTGTAATTGTATGTAAGGTTGTATCAGAATCCTTTTGGTTCGTTTCTATTTGCATTTAAAAAGGAATTGACTTCAATAGTTTTCTCTTCGAAATAATATCAATGTATATTCATTTTGGGATCAAGTTCAAGTAGACTTTGAATCAATTTCATTTTGCTTTTTTATTCAATTACAGCGCCCATTTTAAAATTCATTCATTCAATTTATATTATATACATCTTAATATTCAGAGGTATCTTGACATTTTTGGTATGGATTAGACATGTATAACGCTGGCTTAATTTTCTGCTGGAAAATTTTATTTCAAATTGGTAGTAAAATCTTCGTAGGGTTTGTGATAAGTTACGTCTATACTAATTTAATAAAGATAAAGGGTTTAATCTCTTGCATTAGATGGATTTTCTTGTATTGTTTTGACCTTTTTTTGGAGAAGGTTATTTTATTTTATTGAATAGGTACAGTAACAGACTACAGACTAAGACTACTGTTTAAGATATATAATCTTAAACAGTATACAATACTCAAATCTGGAGTCCAATAATAACTCGGTGAGTGAGAGTGCCGGAGGCTCAATCACCCTCTTTCCCCCTTCCCGCTCCTTGTCCTTCCCACTTACTTTCCTAAAGGGTCGGCAACGCGCAAGTGATGCCTCTGGTGTTGCAGGCATCCATAGGCTTCGGTGACCACTTATCATCAGGTGGGCCGAATGCTGGATTGCCACCTTTGTTGAATAAAAAAAAACAAAAAAAAACCACTTGTACACATCACTTAGTGAGAGAGAACTTATGCGAGTGAAGATTCGATATTATCGATTATATATAATAATAATATTCTACCACATACACACAACACCATGTAGCCCAAACTAAGCAGAGCTTGTACTATGGGTACTAGACAAAGGATAAACATACATATATACTTTTTTTTTGTAAATACATAGACATTATACATAGAAACACCCAGACTAAGACAAACATCCATGTTCATGCACACAAATATTTGTCTTGCGCGGGAATCGAACCCGCGACCTCAGGCGTGGCAGTTGGTTACACTAACCAATACGCCATCGAGGCCGACTATACCCTATGTCACGCTTTGTACCACAGCTGGATGAAACCGCGAGATACAGCTAGCTATGTATATACATAGGTACCTAATGTTCCAAGTTTACTAAAGTCGAATGGTGCTTTCATAGTTATCTTATCTGGTCTTTTAGTTTTTCACGCTGCCTTAAAACTTGATAAACGTCTGCTATTTATCAATCTTTATTTTTGATTAAAAAGCACATTAGAGAATTAGGTTTGATATTCGCATACTATATATTAAAATCAAAAAACGAAACCAATTTTGTGCTTAAGTATACTTCTTGCATAAAAAGAGTATAAGAAGAAAAATAATATTCTATGTGCTGTCTGTTTGTGTTTTAATGTATCTAAAACGAGTAGCGCTATTGATTAAAAAAATATTGTATGACATCGTTTTCGTGACAGGCCACTGTTAGTTTTGCAGTTAAAATTGCTGGCTTTATTCGTTCTCATGTAACCATTAGCATTATTCATAAACCCTTCGCAATGCACAAGTGCAATATTATATAATAATTCACAAGCAATATATAAAAAAATACCGTCGGGGTACTTTTTTATATATTGCTTGTGAATATATCAAGCAACCTACGCAAAAGAGCTGTGTTCAATATGAAATGATAATTTTCTGTTTTCAAGTCCTCTCCCGTACGGACTCTTGGGAATTAAACATCTCAATATTCATATGAACCTTTCTTTCGGCGATTCCTTCAGAGGCAAATGCAAATATTTGAACTATGATGCTAAGAAGGGTGTATGGTATGATGCTTAAAATCTTTGAGAAATAATTTATACATGGGCTTAATAAGTTATTTGGAATTTGAAATATGTTTTTTATGTACAGCGAGGTTGATCCGACGAAAAAAAAACCGGTTTGGATAGTCATATTCCAAAATTATGAGTTAATTATAATTCGGTTTAAAGAATCTTTATTCTCAATAAAAACAAAAATGTCACTTGAGAACAATAACAACTTAAAGTATAGTTACAAGTTCGTCATATCACTCAATTATATTATTGAAGGTAGGAACTTAATTAATGTATTAATTTGCCCGAAGACCCGAAGACAAATTATGTGCATGATGTACGTACATATTGAGCTCATCGGGTTTTGAATACATCAATTGAGTGTACATTTTTAATGTGCGATGGTAGTTTATTATATAGCTGTGCTCCTACATATGTTAACATTTTGTTACCGTTATTTGTTCGGATCTTAGTCTCCCCGTGACCATGGCTGCTGAAAAGCAACCGAAACGTCGGGGAAAGTGTAAACCTAAATATAAATAGATTTAATAGTTTAAATAATTTTATTAGCTTATAAATTAGTAAAATTCAATAGTAGTAGTAGTGTAATAGTTTCAAAATTATGTAATACAGTGATTAATAAACAACGCGATAAAATCCGTATATTAGTAGTTTAATTTCAATTAATAACATTCGCGTAAACAGAAGACAGTATTATGTAAAACCAAGAAACTAGCTCGGCGAGAACTACGTTGGGTTGTGTGTTTAACCTTAGTGAATGATAAACTAGAATTAATATTTTTGTTTAGAAGTTTTCGCACTAATATGCGCGTATTGTATATAAATAGTTGTTTTAGGTTCATGATTTTGGTTTCTTTGTAAATTTTTTGTGTTGGTAAAAGGCGTGGATGATTGAAGATCAATTTTACGAGTTTATTTTGCATAATTTGTAGCTCGCCCTATTTAGTCTTAGAAGTATTACCCCAGATTTCTATTACATATTGCAAGTGAGGTTTGACTAAAGCATTATCAATTTACACATAACAATTAAACTAATTTATAAGAATTTTATCGCGTTGTTTATTGACAAACTACATAATTTTGAATCTAATAGATTAGAACTACTATTGTTAAATTATACTACTATTTTAAGCTATTAAAATTATTAAACTATTTAGATTTACGCGTTCCCCGACGTTTTGGCAGTTTTTAGCAGCCATGGTCATGAAGTACTACGGTGTTTTTTTAAAGTTGTTCAAAATTTGAATTATGTCTCTTCTGTACAGCTAGGTTAGCAAAATTATTAATTGTAGTCCATTTTTATATTGTTAAATTAATGTTTTAAAAGAATAAGTTGTTGTAAGAATTACAGGTATTTAAAACCAGAAGCACTTTTGCTTATAACCTATAATAATATACTTACGGCAGCCAATCTTGACTTCAATCTTGAGACTAGCCACCTACACATCAAGATATTATAGAAAAGCGTCTGCGCATATATAAATTAACTCTCTATTCACTAACTCTCATGGTACGATGAGACGGTAATCGACAAGACAGAGAGACCGCAGAGAGATTTGGTAAGCGATAGAAACATTTGCGTGGTATCTGAGGGACGGGAATGTGCAATGTATAACTTTCTATGTAGCTCTAGGCTCCATATCGAAGCTCTTATAAAGTCAAAGTCAAGTCAAAGTCAAAAATCATTTATTCACTTAGGTCACAAAGTAACACTTATGAACGTCAAAGGGGTTAGTGAGTTTATTACATTTACTGAATTTACATTTATGTTAGTTGGAAAGTTCAGGCAAAAGGTTGAGCCTATGAGAAGATACCTGCAAGAAACTCAAGGCCACTCTTTTAAATCGCCATAAACTTATAATTTCAGTATTTTAAAACTCATTTATGTACCAGGTGTTGCAGTCATTATGCCATATGTCACTGTCCATATAAAACTAAATTCTAAAAATAAAGTATATAATGGTATGAACAGCTCTTTATACTCGCCTCATCGAACATGCCTGATGCACTGCTGTATCGTGGCCCATGAAAATCGGAAACGCATTGTAAGGGATTGCAAGGGTTAGGCCGGATTCCACCACGGTCACCCAGTGCGGGTTGACAGACTGACAGACATATCCTCGAGAACATTATGGAGAATGTACAGACATGTAGATGTACCAACGATGTTTTCCTTGACCGCAACCGATAATTAAATATTCAATACGTAGATAACTTCAAAAAGTCAGAACTATGTACGTGCCTTTGGCTCGAATTTGAGAGCTCTGTATGACAGTCTAACGGCTTCCAACTAGGATATCGCTGCAAAAACATTATACTACACTATAAATTAGTTAGAAGCTTTAATAATTTCCAGCTTGACATTAAAATCTGCATACTGTAATAGGAGCACAGTTCAAACGAACGTTTAATAGGATGCTAACTAAAATTCTACCGCTTTTCATAAACAAGAAATAATGGGTGAAATATCGACAAGTTCTATTTGCGGTTGGGTTTGTTGCATCTCCAATATGAGCTCAATATTATGTTCATAATAATCTTAGATGTGCATTTTATGTACTCAATATATATATAATGTTATATATCATCATCCTACATATGTATGTATATAGGAGGAGGCTAAGGTGTAATACATTTATATTAGCCAGCTATGCTTTTAGATCTCATGTAATAAGAGCCAATTCTATCTACCGGACAGATTTCTATACTCCACGCCCAATGAGAATCCTAAATGGGTAACTGAATAACGCTTTGCTCGATCCAGGCGTAGAACCTGGGACCCCACGATTACACGCAAACTTATGACACGGGCCTAACAAGACGTCATAACAGGTTTCAAATAAAAAAATAATCATCAAAATCGGTTCACGTAAAAAAAGTTATGAGATAACACACATAAAAAAAGAAAATACCTACAGACGAATTAATAAACGCCTCCCTCCTTTTTAAAGTCGGTTAAAAATGTAAGTGTGTTCTAATATTATTAATTTTTATTATATAAAAGAAAACTTCCGCACTACGATGTTTCTCCCGTGTGGGATTCGAACCCACAACACTCTGCGCAGTGGAAACGACAAGGTGACTGCTTAAACCACAACGCTATCAGAGCAATCAAATTAGTAATGCACATTTAAAAACAATCAGATACTTTAAGACGACCACTGTTTAATAGTTTCACACCTAATTATAATAATTATACTATTTCTTAGTCATAATGGACTTGGTGAGGCGCTCATAGCACTCACTGATCGGGAAATGATTAGCGAGGTTAAGTAACGTTGGGTGCGGTCAGTTTATAGATGGGTGACCGCTTAGTGGTATTTCATCTGAGCGTCTCCATGCTACGGAGGGCACGTAAAATGTCGGTCCCGGTTGTAGCCAAATTGACAGCAGTCGTTAAGCCATGTCAGAGGCCTACAGGCAGCTTGAACAATTGTTGACAATAGGTTGGCCACTAACCACACGAAAAGAAGAAAAATATGGACTTGGTGATGCAGCGGTTATGAAGGCGATTGCTGCTCATAACGTATCGGCTTCAAATCCCAAGTTGAGCAGTCTTATTTGGTTTTCCATCAAGCAGTTCTGAGCAGCACGTAGTCTGAAACTGTATCCGATATACAGCGATAAGCTTGCCCCGTATCACACATGACCGATTAACAAAATATGGCTATAACATATCTACCCCTTCGGGGAAATAGATGTGAGGATATATGTAACACTTATCTATTCACGTTTTCATATTACATTGCCGCACCAATGTGACTATGCATTTATTTTGCTTCATCATTACGCTACTAATATAATTATATATATATTTTATTTAAACAATTAGATTAAACTACGGACTATAATCACGTCTTGTCTTGATTATTTATGTACATGTAAGTGGATGCTCCTATTTACCATACTGCTGCTTTAGAGGCTACCATCAATTTTTATCAAATGCTTGAGTATGTTGAGTAGTAGTTCATGGAGAAATGGTGGAGCAGCACCTTACAGTTATGATTTGTAAGTGAAATATTATTGTACACTTGGCGATTAAAAAGAGTGGCTATGAGTTTCTTGCCCGTTCTTCTCATGAGCCCTACACACCCTAGCTTTGCTGAAGTGGCAGTAAATGTAAATTCACAGGAAAAAATTTACGTGTAACTTTGACATTCATAAGTGTTAACTTGTAACCTAATTTGAATAAATTTATTTTGATTTTTGATTTTGATTTTATAACATTAATATAATTAGTGATGCGATGCGATGTTAATAATAATATAATGATGTAGAGTTAGACATTACCCAATTCTATCGAGTTCGTAGTATACAATACAGTTAAAATGTATCTTACTAAACTATACTCTTCTTCTTTTCCCTAGCCTTTATAATTCCCAAGTCACTTGGGGTCGGCTTTCTAGTCTAACCGGATTTGACTGGATATCAGTTTTAACACGGAGCCATTGCTATCTAACCTCCACAACCCAAAGACTAATGATACCCTAAGGCTAGATCAGCGTCAGGATATTAGAGGGTACTGACTTCCCAATAACGACTGCCATAGAAGTTCATGGCAGCCGGGATCGACGGCTTAACGTGCTCTCCGAAGCACTGAGCAGGCGATAATTGTCAATCAATACGCACATAATTTCGAAAAGTCATATAACTTCCGAAAGTCAGAGGTGCGCGACGTGGGTTCGAACCCGAGACCCTCTGCGTTGCAGTCTGTTGGTCTCCCCATTGAGCTATCGCTTCTGCTTACTATACTATACACACATATACATATGTAGTTTCACGCCTATAATCCCGAGGAGCTAAGCAGTGGTGGATTACAGCTGCAGGTTATTATGCCAGCTGTTTTTGACAGAAATAGGTATGTGCATTTCGAAGCATGGGGTGTGTAATACAGGCAACTGCCTAATATCGGCTGCTGAGAAATTTTTATTTTTAAAAAAAGGAATAAAAAGCTATGGAAATAATTCCTCTAGAGCGTGAGTGAATGTTTGTTGAGTATAGGTATTCATTGTGTCTGAAGACATTCAAACAACTGACACATAGAGTACCTACACTCGAAACAAACATTTGTAGATTTTCTGGTGCGGACCAGGCCAGCTTGGTGGAAATCTACAAATGGTAGACTTCTCATATCTTTAAAAACATTGTAAAGAACTCTTAGGGAATCCGTTTCTACACAGGAAAGCAGTGGTCGGGAATAGGGCTATGCTAAACCAACACCCATTTGTGTCGCAATAAGCTTACTTGAGAAAAAGCTATTGTGAAATTGTACGCATTCATGCGAATCGGTGGCCCCCACACGTTCCATCGGCAAAGTTGTTGATTGGCAAGGTCTACGGCATCAGCCGTTAGTCAACGAGGGCATCAGTCCTTTAGAGTTGTAAAAGGTCCATATGTGATCGAATCCGGATTTGCTAGTCAAAGGTACTCAGATATGCAGGACCACAATATATTAATAATGTCCTCCAGACCGAGTTTCGGTTATGGCGGCCAATCTATACGGAATCTGGCCATCTACGCAGGATATATTATAGTGCACAAGCGTGTGCGCAAACACAAGTGCACTATCTGTTCCTTAACTCGCATAATCCGATGGGACGGTAATCCGACACGACCGGAGAGAGATCAGGCGCAGGACCAAAGGCTTTACGTGCTTTCCGAAGCACGGAGGTGTCTAACACCGCCAACTTCCTAACTTCGGGCTGCTATTGAGATTTCTTGACAGAAAATCCCAATAACTTTTTGTTGAAACGATATAACCATATCGGTACTATTTATTATACCTTCACAGACAAAGTAAAATATTCTTACTTCATCTATTCTAGTTCATATATATTTTGTAGTATTTTAGCTAGGGTTAGATGGAAGCCACGGGTTTGTTGGCACATATAAGCCAATGCTTGAACTCCAGCAGGTAACAATATAGACACTCGATTACTTTATAATTGACAGCGAGTGCCGAGCTAAATAACAGAGGCTTTGTTTGACTGAAAGGCAAGATTAGTTTACTACGCCGTCAGGTATGGTTTTAGGTGCTACGTAATAGGGGGTAAACCTATTGTCGTCTACTAGGCACAATTTCAGACTCTGAAACTTCTGAGAATTGTGATATTATATAATTATAAAATAACAACCTTGTATATTAACTGTACCACAGTTAATAATAATAATAATTCTTTATTGTAACAAAAAGTCGGTAACAATTAATGTGTGAGTCCTGATTCCCAAACAAGCGTGAGCTGTGTGTTGGGAATCAGTTCCTTCCCAGAAATAATTATACAAAATAGTTACAATGCAGTTTGTAGGTTTCAGCATGAATGGGCCGGATTGACCGGGGTAGTACCCTCTCACAGAATACCGGCGTGAAGTAACGGTACCTGTACTGTTGCGTTTCGTATCGGTGAGTGAGAGAGCCGGCGGCCCAGTTACCCCGATCCTTTTCCTATCCTTTCCTTTGTCCTTTCCCTCTTTCATTCCTTTTTAAAGGGCTGGCAACGCACTTGTAACTCCTTTGGGGTTGCGAGTGTCCATGGCCGGCGGTAATCACTTACCATCAGGCGATCCGTCTGCTCGTTTGCCGCCTTATGCCAGAAAAAAAACCTTTTTAATTATTTAATAACTATGCTGTACCTACATATTACAGTAATAATTATGTGTGTGTTAATGTAACGCGCATTTATTACTGAGTGTGTGTATGCATCTGCAAATGTATGTGTAGTTACACGATAACGCGCGCGCGCGTGTATGTGTGTATGTGTGTGTGTGTGTTGTGTCTGTATGTGTTTCATGTGTGCATGGCATTAAAATGGAAATAATAATAATTTTATTGTATGACTAGCGGCTGGCAGCTGGGCACGGGCTTCTTCTCACTGTGATAAGAGTTAGGTGATAAGCACACGCCGTTGGCCCAGTGCAGTTTGAGAGATTTCAGGTATCTTCGAGAACAATGTTTTCCTTCACGATTAAAGCGAGTGATAGTAAATACTCAATATTCAATACTCAATATCTTTGTTGAACTCCATATGTTATATAAAGATGTTATACAATATCACAGTAGGTACAATATGGGTCCTGTAGAGCACGGCAATGTAGAAGAGAGGAGGATGCTGTTTTATACAGGGTGTCCGGTAATTAATGGATAACCTTGAAATGTCTTTTAGTAGATCTGAAGGCAGTTCAGAAAAAACGAAAAATAAAATTTATATATATATTAAAAAGTGCAAGCTATTATAGCATAGCATACTTATTACTGTCTATCTAGTAGCATAATTAGTGCTTAAAAATAAAACAACAAAAAACCGATGTATTTAATTCATTTATGGTCGTAGTATACAAGAAAGTTACACATGGTAATTAAAAAAAAACACATGTCTCAGGTAGTAGTTAGGATAGATTTTTGCATTTTTTTTTCTGAACGGCCATCAGTTCCACTATAAGACATTTCCAGGTTATCCATTAATTACCGGACAGCCTGTATATCACATAAATCTCTGTATAAATTAATTATTGCACTATTTGTTTTATATTATTTTAAATTAAATGTACTCGTATGTAGTATTTACGTTCTAGCCTTATTCCATTTAGGTAATATTTATATAAGCAATTAAATTACTATATCAACTTTTTATTATCATATTATTTATTATATTGTGTATATTTATTTATATTGTATTATGCATTTAAATATGTAGTTATATTATTTATTTAATCATTATTATTGTTTAATAATATATTTATTATAGTTTTCGTATTTATTTATTTTAAGATTTTATCAGCAATGTATTCTTTTATATTATAATAGGATTTATTTATGAGTATTTTTTTAGGTTATTTGTAAGTGTTAAATTTCTAGGTTCTTCTTTTAGGGCTTCTGGAAGTTTATTATATATTTTTATTAAAATTGCATATGGGCTATTGGAATGACCTACTCCGATACGGAGAATTCGCTTACAGTCGTAAAATAGCTTTAAGTCATCAGTAATTTGTAATAATATTATGTTATCTATGTTATTTTTATTGTATCAATATACATATTTTATTTTAAGTTTACGCACATTGACCTAAACCCTAATATTATTTGGCATATATTTTATTTTTGTAAGTAGAGAAATAGCCTGAAACACACCTCTAAACCTAGTTCAGGCAACCACTTTATAAAAACCTAAATTAAATTAGAATGCACAATGTTGGCCGATTAAAGTATACCTAAGTAAAACATGTACCAGATTAAGGATAGTTATAATTTATTGTAGTATAATATTATTTTAGACTAACCTCTCAAATACCGTTGACGCCGATCGACGTCTTTGAGATTTGTACTCGTCAAACCCCGGTGACGCGATAGGGCGTCGAGCACACTCGATTGTGTATGGTTTATGTTTTCAACGGCGGAGTTTGAGAGGTTAATAACAAAAATGTATATCTATGTATTATTATTGAAAAATATTATTATTATAAATTATTATTATTAACTTCAAAGTCGGAATTGTGCACTATGGGATCAGACTTTACTGAACTGACAGTCCAAAGAACTCCCATTAGTATACCGTTAAACATTATTTACTGAAATCTGATTCTAGCAGAATATTCTAACGACACTTTTCTCGAACTGGAGATTGCACCCTAGACCTCATGCACAGCAGTCGTTTTAACTACCATGGCGTCACTGGCGCAGCCCCCAAAAATTATTACCGAAGATATTTAACAAAATCTCTGTACTAAATTGAAAAGGACTATCTAATCGAACCTCATAAATTCAGTGAAAATTAATTTAACCGAGGCACGTGCAATAATGGCCTTATAAATTTTTCATTAACCATAGATTATATTTGAGAGTCCGTGGTCTATAGAACCTCGGTGCAATATTAGCTTTTAATATAGAGTTGTACTGCCTCGATGGCGCAGTAGTGTGGGTGCGACTGCTATGCAAGTGGTCTCTGTTTTGATGCCTGGCTTTGGCACTGTGATATACTGCTTTTCTGGTAGTAAATTCTCAGTAAAAACACGGTGCGTAATAATGTGTTTGGTAGCCAGCAAAAGTAAAAGCTCGCCCAATATATATCTATAACTCGCCCGTATTATAATAATATCAGCCCTGTATTAAACTGTCCCACTGCTGGGCACGGGCCTCTTCTCAGTGTGAGAAGGATGAGGATATAGTCCACTACACTGGCTCAGTGCGGGTTGGAAGACTTCACATATCTTCGAGAACATTATGGAGACCTCTCAGACATGCAGATTTCCTGGCAAGCGATAATTAGATATACAAGGCACATAACTTTGAGAAGTCAGAGAAGCGCGTCTTTGGATCGAACTCGAGATCTCTGCGTGGCAGTTCAATTGTCTCATAGTAGGCTATTGCTGCTGTTTTGCCGCTTTTACGAGAGTTTTAGGACCCCTCTGACCTTACGTAGTGAAATGTCAGTGTAACACACTTCTAACTACCCCTCCAGGGATATAAGCGTTAGTTATTTAAGTGTAATAGTTTATACGACGTCGACACATTAACTATATTAGCTATTAATAACGAGCTAAGAAGGCGAAGATTATTGCGCTGTATTTCTGTGCAGTTATTGCGAGCATCGCATTAGAGGTTCAGTGTTGCAAATATTAAACTGTTGATAATTATTGGAAAATAAAGTGTAGATATACATACTTTTTAATAAAAATGTTTGTTTTAATAGTCCACTACCATGCTTCACATAATTCGAGGCACAACAAACAGTCAAACAACATTGAAATGAAACTACTTTATAAAAAATTTATCATGTTACGTGAAAGTAGTTTGATTTCAATTATACATTGAATTTTACACTACTTTCATATACTTTAACATTCCCGTGAACGTAAGAGAATATTAGTTAACCAACGGCCACAAAACACACCCAGACTGGGACTAACTATTTGGGGATTAAACAAAGATTACGTCCCGTTTGTGATTGAACTCTCAATACTCGGAATGATGCCAGTGGTAAAGCTACCATTGAAAACAGTATGCTATGCGTGTAATACAGCATGATTGATAGAACGAATGAGATATTGAAAGAGAGACTTGAGAAATCGACTCTCTTATATATATAACAATAATTTATTATTTAATCTAATTATTGAAATTAAACTACTATATACGGATTTTATCGCGTTGTTTATTTAACACTCTATTACATAATTTTGAAACTGTTACACTACTATACTATACTATAAAACTTTACTAATTTTAAGCTAATTAAATTATTAAAACTAAGTTTACACTTTCCCCGACGTTTCGGTTGCTTTTCAGCAGCCATGGTCACGGGGAGACTAAGATGGTAGTTGTCTCAATGTTCCAGTGTAGTTATTTCAAAGTACCCGAACATAATTTAATTATTGGTGTTTCTATTTACGCAAAATGAGCTCAAAGTATCATGAAGTCTAGCTGTGGTTTGTTTCTTCTTGGGTTTAACTATTTGAAGTACTGGATCCCAAGCTGGTGGTACATTCCAACCATCTTCTCTATTGAAATTTGGATGTTTTTTGATTTCAATAGCCTCGCGAAGCATCCTTGGTAGGAATCGGTGTTCTTTAGCGAGAATCTGTGGTTTGTCAAATCTCCCGTAGTGGTTGGTCCCCTGTTGTACATGTTCACACACAGTAGACTTCAACGAGCGTTTGTGTTTTACATCAGCTATGTGTTCTTTCATGCGGGTGCCTATGCTTCTCTTGGTTTGACCAATGTATGAGAGTCCGCAGTAACAATCTATTTTATAGACTCCTGCATCTTGTAAAGGTAATTGGCACTTGACGGATGGTAAAAATTGACTTATCTTCGTTGGCAGCTGAAGTATGTGTTGATTGAAGCTCGCTTCAAGATGTAGCCAATCTTGTCAGTGACACCCCTTACATAAGGCAGTATAGCAGGCTGGCGCTCGACTGTGGCTGGCTTTTCTAGTAGTTTAATTTCAATGAATAACATTTGCGTAAACAGAAGACAATATTATGTTAATCTAATTATTCAATAAAATACATTAATTAATGGATGATTATTTATATCTGTGTCTGTGTGCGACATAAATTTACGCTTATATTTTGAGCTAAACGGCTCGGTATTACCCTATCTGGGCCATATAACCACAATGATAAATGTGTCATTGGTGTTATATGTCCCCGAAGGTAGCACGGAGGATCAGGTGTTTTGCCCAGTAAACTGTAATAGGCTTGCCCTCTACAACGTGGGACCTTAAAGTGTCATACACCCCTGTGCAGGGTAAGCAGTGGTGTATTATATCCATATTATACCCGTTATGTTTTCTGATCCCACATAGTATAAAATGATACTATTATTTTCCTTAGCCTTTATTATTCCCTAGTCACCTGGGGTCGGCTTTTTCTAGTCTAACCGGATTTGACTGGATATCAGTTTTTACACGGAGCGGCTACCATCTGAACTCCGCAACCAAGGCTAACGATACCCTAAGGCTAGACCAGTGTCAGTATATTAGGGGGTACTGACTTTCCCAAAAACGACTGCCATAGATGTTCATGACAGCCGTGACCGACGGGTTAACGTGCTCTTCAAGGCACGGAGCAGGCGATAATTGTCAATCAATACGCACATAATTTCGAAAAGTCATATAACTTCCGAAAGTCAAAGGTGCGCGACGTGGGTTCGTACCCGAGACCCTTTGCATTGCAGTCTGTTGGTCTTCCACTGAGCTATCGCTATAAAATGATACTATTGATGGGTACATTTCCAGAGTATGCTGATTCTCAGAATTCCTGACAGAATAACCTTAATAATTGAACTTTGCATCTAAATACGCAAACCTATGTCATGAAAACAATAATAACTCTTATTAAATAAAATATTATTCAATCAACTTTTCCCCTTACAAAATGATGTAAACGACAGAAACACAAGTCATTGGAACTTAAACTAAAAAATACTAAAAATATATATACAAATTACAATAATTTAAAGTTATAGAACAGTTGGCCGCGTACCAGGAAGACAGAAACTATCGGCACACTTCGCCTAAGTGTGGGTCGCACTTAGACTCCGTACAATTTATGTGTTACTTAGCAAACGGGATGGCCAAGTTGGGAATGAGGCTTTACAAACAGCGGACTGCAATTACTTAACCAGGTATATACTGTATTCTGGAGTTTATCAATATATTTACCTGGTCAAAATCAAACCCGACATGGGTTTGTGACAGTGATTTAATTGGCTTTTGCTAATGAAATCAGCCAATCACAGAAGTTGACACGTGTTTGATCCTCTTAATACATTATTGTGCTGGAAAAGTCTTTTAAAAAATGTGGGCTACATGCTTGAGTTCAAGTGTCTGTGTTTTTCGAGGAATGTTTTAGGAGTTTTATCGATCTGTGCGGAGTATTTGTCTTTCTGTGCGTTGGTTCCGTCTGTCTGTGCGGGAGTTTTATCTATCTGTGCGGGGATTTGTCTTTCTGTGCGGGAGTACTGTCTGTCTGCGCGGAGGATCTTTCTGTCTGTGCGGGCTAATCTTTGGATTTGCTTGTAAGAAGTAACCAGATAACTGAATATTAATAAACTTTTTATGTGTCATCTAGCAAACGGGATGGCCAAGTTGGTAATAAACATATCAAATAAAAACCCAGTGATCGTTTACAATATCGATATAACCATAAAAACTTCGGCTCTGACCGATGTCCACCGCGGCTGCATGCTACATTTTCCATAGGGTGGGCTGCCGCCGCTTGCATTGTCAGCCGATGTCCGCTAAACTCGGCTAGACGGACGTTTCGGTTTATCACTTGTGTTCGATGCTGCATAGAATTCCATATATTGTACAAGCTTTAGCTCGCATAAAAGCAGGTTATGTTAGTTTAGGATATGTAAGTAATGGTACCTTTTTAAAATAAAATATAGCCTATGTTACTCGGTGATAATATAGCTTTCTAATGGTGAAATAATTTTTAATCGGTTGATTAGTTTTGTTTTTCTTTGCTTAAAATCCATCCAAAAATCTAATTTTATAATAATAGTATAGAACTATAGATAATGCTGGTCAAATTACCAAGCCATACGTTGTCTGCAAAACGCCTTAGAAAACAGAACAAAAAGCAATTATTGTTTTTTTTTTTTTTATACTACTAAAGTGGCAAACAAGCTTACGGCCCACCTGATGGTAAATGGTTACCGTAGCCTATCGACGCCTGCAATACCAGAGGCATCACTTGCGCGTTGCCGACCTTGTAAAAACCTTTTAACGCCCTTTTTGAAGAACCCCATACTGTAGTCTTGTGGGAAAACCTGGGCAGGGAGTTGTTGAATTTTGTTTGTTGTACTATCTATACAGTTTTACCTGCTGAATTGCTGATTCAATCGTAATGCAATTTCGCACAAAGGTAAAGCAACAAACGATGTCAGATCTCTATTAGTATTACCAAAATTTCACATAGACGAAGTCATGTAGGAAATTTCTTAATAAATTCTTAATAAACTGCAAATTTAACGGACTAATGAATACGCTCGCAGCGTTCACTTTGTCGCTGTATTAACGCATGACGACGCACCGCGTACACAGCAGCTGTGCCGTCGTGCGCAAAACAGCCACGTCACAGTGAATGATAAACGAACGTTGCAGTACACGGCTCTCGTGTTAGACGTGACTTAAACGTGAATATGTCTTTGAAATGGTACCTCTGGAGATGGAAGCAATAAACGAGTTTTATCTTTCAAGGAAAGGAAGGTTCGGTTGAAAACTCATGACATTCCAATCCAAATTCTTTGGAAAACCACGATCCACGTCGAGTCATTGTGTTGCTAGTAAAATTGGCAAAACTTCCACTGCCTTCTCTCCACCGATATTTTGCCAGCTATGATTTTTTAGGTTCCACGTAACAACTACGTGAACTCATTACTGTCAGGCACATTGCACGAGTCTGAACTACTAGTGAAAATTTATGCAATCTTATAATATCAAAATTATCTAATAGTAAAATCTGAAAATCGTGATAAAATCATCATCAAAAACTAAATTACACTTTGCCCAATACGAAAATTGAGCCTTGGTAGTACATGGCTCCTTAGTTTCGTAGTTTTACAATAAACCTATTTTAAACTAATAATTATATTGTCATTTGGAAAGTTTATTGCCTGGGCAGCATTTAGTCCGAAAATTAAAGTGCGTTTGGAAATCGTAACAGTATACAATTATAAATGCTTAATTATGCTCCAGAGCCACATGAACCGGCAGTATTGTATCTACTATAAAATAAGACACACACTTGCCATCCTCCAAAAAAAGAATACAGAACTACACAGCCACTAAAACCGCTGACTTAGCGGCTCAATATAAGTGTTATCAAATGGAAAAATAACATCGAAACTTTTAGCGTCCAACCGTTTAAGTGCTTGGTTTGTGACCACCAACTTGGGATGTCGTTGAGTAGCCAGAATGTAGTAAAATGGACGAGAGACCGCTATAGGTCACATACTCGACGCTAAGTTAAATAAAAAATGTACACGTAAAGACTCAAGTAGCGCACTTTGAGGCTTTTATCTTTTCTTTTTGTTGATGTTTTTAGTTTGTTCTTTGATATCTTTCGTTGTGGAGCCGTTGTTATTATTAGACGTAAGATGCTTATATCGTCTAAGGGTCTTGCTGGTTCCGTGGCATAAGTTTGGATTTATATTTGCAATCAACGAGCACAGTTCTGTTCTTAGGTAAGGCAAACTGACACTACCATTTCCTGACACAAATTTTATGGAGTCTGGTAGGATACAGAGTCGCTTTCTGTTAAAAACACGTGTTAAGAATATACATCTGTCGAACCCTTTGAGCTTTTATAGGCGTGTATGTATAAGACAGCGCTATAAGAAGCTTACTTTAGCAAGTGCAAGTTTCGATTACGGAAACATTATGAGTTGAGTGTCGCTTTGAAGCAATTTGTGATTGTTTCAGCTAATTGTTTTTCTATGTTAAATATAACTAGCGGTCACCAAGTGATCGAAATTCACCAATAATTTTTATAAATTTTAAATTTGATCCTTAAGGTTAATGAAGGTTTTATTGTTTATAACTATACCCTTATAATCACATTTCATTTAGTCACCTACTCCACATACATATGCATGTAACCATAGTTACGAAGCATTCTACGAAGTCAACCGAACAATGCCGAAATACTACGAACGCGATTCGACTGCTTGTGTCAAATGCATGGTTGTGTGCTGTAGTGCTTTTTCTTTAATTTAATGTATTTGTAATGCATATTTTATAAAAATATTAGGATTCGCCCCTCCTCCTCCATATAAACTTGAACTGTGCCACAGTGTGTAAAAAGCTTTGTAAAGGTACAAAATGTTTGCTTCATGTATGAATATATAGGTAACTCAATCATTACCGATTTCAAACATTTCCGTTTTCAATCATATCTTACGTTTATTCGAATGTTACATATTGAAATAAAACAATTTTTAATGAATTTTAATAATAATATTATTGACACTTATACAAACCGTCAGTTTCGACAGATTTTTAGCAGTTATAGTCACGAGGATACTTAAGTTAATTAAAATAAGCTGCGATAAATATAATATCCTTAACAAAACACTTGCTTACAACCATTTGAAGTTCAGTAGTAAGCCACAAGCTCTCATAACTGGCAGCCATTTCTCTAAAAAACAATCATCTTGTGAGTAACCGTTTGTTCATTCTGTCTTTGATGTCGTCGGTGCGTGAATTCCCACTTAATTAGACACGTGTCTTTGTGGCCCACGTTTTGTTGTATGGGCAGCTTAAGATTTGTTTGGTGTTTGTGATGACTACATAAAGGTCGATGGGTTATTAAGGGTGAGCGTTAGGAAATGTGTCAAATGAATTTGCCTTTTGAAGATATGTTCCAGTTGACTGATTTGGTGACGCAGCTGTAATGACTTTGCCATTGATTTGGATCACTCGACCATAACTTGATTTTCTGAAAATAAATTTTCATTAGCAGCCTGAAGATAGGAAACTGGCAGTGTTAAACATCTCCATGGTCTTATGCCTGATCTACCTCCAGTCGTGTTATATTATTGTCTTATCGGACTTAAAGAGTGAGGGTATAGAGAGAGAACTTGTGCACGCACTTCTACACTATAATATCGTCTGCGTCGAGGGCTAGTCTTCATTAATATTGGCCATCGTGACACAAAATTCAAAGATAACTGTCCTTGCTGACAACCTCTCCTTAAAAAGCCTAAAAGCTTAGCCTTTTTAACCGCAGTAACATAGTGTTACGGCTAATGCCATCTGACGGCACTGTGGGCAAGACTCGGCAGTCCCTTCTAATAATTTATTACAGCACCATCTATTGACATCTTACGGAACTACGTAGTTGTCGGTACGAATAGAGTAGAGAGAACGCTGGCACATTCTCGAATCATCGTACTATTACATACCGGGTATGGCTTTTCTAGAAAACTCCAGAAACGCTTTACCCGCTTATAAATATAGCGCAACCGCACCGCCGAGTCAGTTTACAATCGTAAGCGGTCAAGTGTTCATCGAAGCTAACGGAAGCGAAAATACTATGAAGTTTGAAACGGTTACAGGGGAAAAGTGTAGTATAGTGTTTGTTGTGTTTTAAAGTTAATTGTGTGACAGAATAAAACATGTTTTAGTCGGTAATTTTGTTTTATATTCTTATCCGTCAAACCCAGCACGTAACAATAGCATAAAGTTGGCATGAATTTTCTTAATGATGGAGGTACGACTTGGGCGTGGAGGATCGTGCAGTTTAATTAAAAGCTCAAATGTAGTAACTTTGGCGTATCGCACTATTTTTGAAATAAATTTTTCTTACAGTGATTGTTCAATTCTATTAGTAAAATCTTTTATATTTTGGTCTGCTTTTAAAGCGTATTTGAATAAGATTATCAGGACTTTTCATTGTAAAAAAAAGTTAAAACATGAAAGATTAGTAGTATTAATATTAAAATATGAGAAGTACACTCAACGGTTCAGAAACTTTTATTTTTCTTTAATGGAATATGATAACTTGTTTCTTCTTTCTCTTTTTCACTTAATATAATAAATATAATAAAATAATATCAGCCCAATATATAAACTGACCCGCTGCTGGGATCTGGGATTTTTTCATTGAGAGAAGGCTACGCTGGCTTAGTGCAGGTTGGTAGACTACACATATCTTCCAGAACATTACGGAGAACTCTCGGACATGCAGGTTTCCTTACGATGTTTTCCTTCACCGTCGAAGCATAATACGCACATAACTTTAAAAAGTGAGAGGTGCGTGCCCTGGAATCAAATTCGAGACCTCTACGTAGCAGTCCAAAGGTCTTCGAATATAATAATAATAATATTCTACCACATACACTCAACACCATCTAGCCCAAACTAAGCAGAGCTTGTACTATGGGTATTAGACATGGATAAACATACATACCTACTTTTTTTTTTTTGTAAATACATACATATTATACATAGAAACACCCAGACCAAGACAAACATCCATGTTTATGCACACAAATATTTGTCTTGTGCGGGAATCGAACCCACTAACCACTACGCCATCGAGGTCTATCGTAATTTTGTTTATGTTGTACTTTAACCCTTGCTATTATACTATTCTAACTATCCTTATATTATAAAGCGGATCGATTAGATTTTTTGTTTGTTTAATTTTTTATAAGGATTTAGCGCAAAAACTGCTCAGCCAATTCTAAAAATTCTTTTTTTGCTAGGAAGCTATATAATGACTATTCTACTTTATTATAAAACAAGTAGTTAAGTTACTAACATAACTTGAGGCGCTCATAGCCAGTTTGACGCGCTCATAGCCAGTTGCACTCACTGATCGGTAAACGATTAACGAGGTTAAGCATCGTTGGGTGCAGTCAGTCTATAGATGGGTGACCGCTTAGTGGTATTTCATCTGAGCGTCTTCGTGCTTCGGATGGCACGTAAAAAATCGGTCCCGGTTGTTGCCAAATTGACAGCAGTCGTTAAGCCATGTCAGAGGCCTACTTGAACGGCGGCTTGAGGCGGCTTGAGGCGGCTTGAACAACTCTTGAGAACAGGTTGGCCACTAACTACACGAAAAGAAGAAGAAAACTAACATAACCAAACCTAATCTATTTTATGCGACCGAAGCCGCGGGCAAAAGGCAAACGCTAATTATATAATATATAAAACGTCAAATGTCAACAGAAAATCTCTACGTTGACAAACAAATTGTCTTACTGTCTCTTCACAGAAACATACAGGATACATTCGTCGTGATACGAAATTTTATACAACTGTTTATATAGTCTCACGCTTTTATCACCAAAGGGGTAGGCAGACCGCTATCTATGATTCCCACGATGACCCACGTAATTAGGAGCGAGACTATTGCCTTTCACCAAATATAGTTCCCGTATGCTAATAACAATTTATCGACAGAAAAATCCACTTGGCCTATCCCGGGCACCTATATTTTTTATGTACCTATACCTATATTGTTATTTAGAAGTTAGTCGTGAAGACCTATCATTGGTTTCTGTTGTATATTGTTGATGTGACTATGTATTTTAAAGCTGTTGGTCTTCCTAATTAATAAATAAATATTGTATTCAAAATCCATGGTATCGATAACATCGCAAAAAATTCTATATTAACATTATTAAACCGGTATTCACTGATCGACAACTTAAATAAACATATTTTTTGTTAACAAAATTACGGTTACTTGATATTATGATCAGATTTAAAAGGTTAAGTCAAGGTTAGGTTAACGTGAGCTCATTTCCTAAAAGTAGCGCACAACACGCTTCAGAGCAAGCGTGATTAAGCGTGAAAAAATATAAGCAAGAAACAGCATGTCAATTCTACTAAAACTTATGTCGATGGGGACCTAGCAACTGCAACCAAATATGTTAGCCAACAAAAGCTAATCCTTGTTGTATATACATGGTGTCCGGTAATTAATGGATAACCTTGAAATGTCTTTTAGTAGAACTGATGGCCGTTCAGAAAAACATATGAAAAATAATCTATCCTAACTACTACCTGAGATATAATAAAAAATACCTGAGATATAATAAGAGTACCTATTATTCTAGTGTTCAATAATTGATTGATTACCTATTGTAGAAGCTATATTATTGTGTAAACTACAGTCGTAATAGCTCTGTATTATTTGAAAGCCAAGACATACAATTTTAGTTAAACACACTAGGTATAACAAAAATTTAATAATAATAATATATTCTATATAATATTCTACCACATACACACAACACCATCTAGCCCAAACTAAGCGGAGCTTGTACTATGAGTACTAGGTAATGGATATACATACATAAATCCTTTTTTTTTGTAAATACATTCATATTATACATAGAAACACGCAGACCAAGACAAACATCCATGTTCATGCACATAAATGTTTGTCTTGTGCGGGAATCGAACCCACGACACGACAGGCCGGCAAATAAATAGGCGGAATAGGCTTTATCGTCTTTTTCACTTAATAAAATATATTAAGAAATGTCAGCTATAAATTTCCGTGTTTCAATTCCACTAACAAGGAAACTTTCTACCAATATTAGTAACAATATGGGGAAACAGAATAAATTATCGTCACAGTTCAAAAAGTATCCGTTTGCAAATTGCAGCCGTTCGCAGCTAAATCCTCGTGAGCTTGCTAAATTAGATTGCGTTCCTAACTTGAGAGGTTTGGCAAAGATAGATCGTTTGATTAGAGCTAAGCTAATGTTTGTACGATCATTAATTAGGTATCTTGCCGTACATCTCGAATTCAAGGACTCTTTGTACGGCTTAGGGGATTTTTGAATGGTTGCATCGTCTTCCCTTTCTATTTAATTATGAATAAGCTTAGTTGCATTTCATTGTAAACTGTATAATGTTATTTATGAATCAGCTTAGTAAGCAAGTGTAAAGTTCTATAATCCTACAACTACACTCTTAGTTAAACTACACTGCCTCGTAAAATAACGATAGTATATACAATTTCTAAGCACGCGGTCGCAGTTTTAATTCGGGTTAAGTGATATTGAGGAGAAATTCTCAGTAGGAAAACGGTTTGGCACTGTATCCAGTAAACGGCAAGTTACACTATATTGTAGTGTATTTAAAAACGTAAATCACGAAATGAATGTATAATACGCCTCTGACTAGCCCTTTGGGGATATCCCCAAAACGCCTATATGCCGTGAGACTATATATGTATTAAAGAATTAATAATAATAATATTCTAATAATATTCTACCACATACACACAACACCATCTAGCCCAAACTAAGCAGAGCTTGTACTATGGGTACTAGACAATGGATAAACATAAATACATACATATTATACATACATAGAACCACCCAGACCAAGACAAACATCCATGTTCATGAACACAAATGTTTGACTTGTGCGGGAATCGAACCCGCGACCTCAGGCGTGGCAGTTGGTTACACTAACCACTACGCCATCGAGGGTAGCCATCTCCGTTAGATCCGTGGTACACCACGTATGAGGCTGCATATTTAAACGCCTATCGGCCGCAAACTGATAAGCTTAGACTTATGCAAATACATCCAGTAAATTAAAAAAGCACTGTAGGTGTAATATAGTTCGACTTACCCCTTTGAGGATAAAAAATCTTGAGTATGTTTATATTCATTAAGACTACGCCGAGCGTACGCGATTGGACTGAATGACAGAGCTCCATATTAAAATCGGCGCGCGGCCGCCATAGTAAAATTGTATGGAGGATTTGAAGTGTTTTTTTGATAAAATATGTATCTTTATTGTCAACTAATAACTTAAATATTTGGGACGGACAAATTGTGATATTACTATTTATGTTTCGTTTAAGCTGTAAAATAGGATAGATTTCTATTGTTATAATTTAAAAATCACGTAACTCGAGCTAACGATTTTGCATTTCTCGTGAAAATTTACGTAATTTTGTAGACGAAAATATTAATTATTTTAAGTTTTTTACACGGAGTAATTGTAAACACATTCGTTGTTATGGTAAATGTATATTTTATATTTGTATTAAACAAGAAAGTATTTTATTCGGGTGAAAGTACCCCATGTCCTTTTCTGTTCCCTTGACGTGTATGCGAAATTTCATGATGATCGGTCGAGTTAAGGCGTGAAAGCGTTAGTTAAAATAAAAATGTCTAGTATTCTTGTTAGTATTATATTTTATTTCAATCGATTGTTCACAATCTAATATAGAAATATTTCTGCCATTCCCTAGAACGAGAAAAGGGAATTATTTTTCACTTTTGCATTGCGAGCGTCGACTGTGCTGTTTGAGAGCTAGAGCTAGCTTGAGACTCTTGAATGTATAAAGAGGCTTAAAGTGTTCGTGAACAATCTCATTAGTTGTATTTTCACTGTTCTATGAATCTTATAATAAACATAATTCGAACTATCACTTGGATTAAAGAGACATGCGTATAACAGCCTTGAAACCAAGTGATTGAGATTTAAATAAAAAACGTATTTGAAGCGGCTAAAAACGCTTAAAATATTTGATGATGAACACAAAACATTGGAATTTGGATGTTTGTGAGAGAGAGCACGTCGCTTATTTTTTTTTTCAAGGCTATATATAAGCTTTAGTCTATATAAAAATATTGCATGATTGATATTTTTTTTAAATAATTTGTAGTTTATATAAATTTATCATGTTTTTTAATAATTTAAACACAAAATATTGGAAATTTGTAAGAGAGAGTATGTCGCTTATTTTTTTTTATATCAAAACAAAATATAAGCTTTAGACTATTTAAAAATATTGCATGATTGTTTTTTTTTTTAATAATGTATTAATAATATAGATTTATCATGATTTTTATTAATTTAGTTCGAGTTCCGAGTTATGTTTAAACTTTATCGGTATTCAAGCTTATCAGTAAGTAAGTTTAAAATCTTTTATAACATTAGTACCAACAAGACAAACAAATAAGAAAGCGAGTTAATCAACGCATGATAGAAAAAAAGAGAAAAGCAAGTATGATGATCATGTCAAAGAAATGAAACATTACAATTTGGCCTAAGTAAATAGGAGGTCACTACTCATTGTTATTATATTTGAAACAAAAATTATTGCATAACAGATCATAGTTAGATATATGGTATATACAATAAATTAAACAGCCAATAATTGAATTCCAATCGAGCTAAATAGAAATAAAAAATCGTCGAGAGATCCTTAATTGCATCACGGCATGTTATTCTATTTATTTAAATACACTCTGCCCTCCCACGCTTGATATTGATGGCCCTCTCTACAAACCCCTACAAACTTAACTAGATCATCCACATAGCCACTATACCTACAACAATAAGGTTCATTTTTGCCTGCACCGAAAACAGAACGAAGTTAGCACACGTCTCTTGAATAGATTTATATTCAATTTAACTTTTCGCTGTTAGGTTGCCATTGGTTACAATAAATAAGACGGTGATAGGTTATTTGGTTGTTGCGGATGCTAAAAGGTACTACCACTGTTCGTAGTTGTGATTTTGGGACCCGAATGGCTGTAATATTGCCTGTTATGGGCACTCGCTTTCCATTTCACATGCCTGTACTGTAATTTGCTTCCAAGTTTGTGTTGACAGATTTAAGGACACTTCGTTGCTTTTAGAATATTGCGGGGGCTTTCGTTGTGAATTGGGAGGAAAATGGAAAACAGCAATTCGTAAGATTAAGGAAGGAAGTTAATTGGTTACTTGATATATACATAACTGCGTCTGTGGGACTGCGGTAGTAAATGCGACAGTTGTACTTTAGGTCTCGGGTTTGATGCCCGGGTCGGGCTAGCAAAATTTTATAAGATTGTTGTCTTAAAACTCGCGATAGCTTCTGGGAGTTTAGAAGTTGACAGTTACCACTCGTGCCTTAGCAAATAAGTAGGTGTCCGGTCGTGTCGGATTGTTATCCCGTCGGAATCTGAGAGTGTACTTGTGTCTGCGTACACTCTTGTGCACTAAAATATCTCTTGCGTCTAGAGTTGCCAGGTCTTAAAACTGAAAAGCCGGACAGACCAACCAGTTTAGCCGGACAATTTAGTAAAAAGGTTGAACACTCTTAATTTTTTAGTCTTAGTGTATCACAATAATTTTTTTAGTGCTAGTCCACTCGCTATCGCTTTCGGTACAAGGAGCGGTGGGCAAAGCGGAAACCAATATAATAAAAACAAATGTAAAAAAAAATGGTTCAATTTAAAAGACCTATCAAAAGCCGGACGGGCCGAACACCGTCTAATGTGGCCGCACACGCAACCAAAAAGTCTGACTATTTACGGCTCTATCCTGATGCCTGGTACGCTTCTTACACCGATAGCTATCATTCTCTACATAAACGTATGATCAAAAGTTAACCGATGTAAAGATCAAATATTAAAAAATCCTGATCAAAAGCTCACCGAAGTAAACATCAAATATGGTTCTGAGCCATTGAACCAGCCAAACAGCCTCTAAACCCAACATTTTATAATCGTTAATACTCAAAAACTTATTGGGCTTGGCTAATCAAATCAGATACGGCTGAATACAAATTAACTTAAACCAATACAATGTTTATTAAAGCATTGAAATAAATGATGCCTCAGGGCAATTAAAATAAACAAACTGGAAAGCAACTTGGGGCTTTGACCCCTAAACTATGCCAAATATACATCAAAGGCTTCAGTCAAAAGCTTTCAATTAAAATATCCGCATTTGTTTCGTATCAAATTGGAATTGTGTATATTATATTCAAGTTTGTATTAAGCCTTTACCTATGAAATTTCCGGAACGTAGCAAAATCAGTAACGTTGTGTTTTTCTACAAACTATTTAAAATGTTTATTAGCTCAAATTCAAATTGTTTTATTGTGAATCACAGGTACAAGGATGTTATACAATAACATTATAGACTGATCAGCTATGTTCCGCCACTTGGGCGTACATAATAAGCTTAATACTTATAACATTTGTAAATAACCAACCAACCAACGTGTTATACAAATAATAAAATCGATGGCGTTTTACATATATAGTTTGGTTTTAGGTTCATTATGATTTGAAAATTGTAAGCGAGGAAAAAGGCAACCATTAAGGAGAACTTTAACCAATAACATTGATTAACTATGACGTCGCTTTAACAACTAAGCCATTTCTAGTCATAATAATTATGTTAAGGATTTAAAGGGGATTGCCCTCTTTCTATAGACACTTTTGGCCATCGTGGACAGGATCATTTAGCTAATAATATGATATCAATTAAATACTTCACATCAGTAAAATGGAGAATATAAACCTAGTTTTGTATCAGACTTAATATTTAGATAGGTTTATATATGTTATTGAAAACGGTAATTAATCAAATAAAACAACATATTTTCACGAATATTTTATTAATCAGACTCATATGTAAGTAGTATATTATGATCAAGAAACTGGGCAGGTGGATTAATGAGCTCTTGATACCTTGCCTAGCCTAAAAACCATATTATGGTCATTATGTGAGCGCAGCAAGGCAGCAACCCACTGTTCTACGGCCCACTATGTTTTGTTTGTATGTTTTTCAACAATGTTTTGTTTTTTTGTTGTTTTAACTTACACAAAGATCTTTAAAATAACAAATGAAAAATAAATAAAAATATTCATGAATTTATTTTTTTCATAACATCGTGTCCACGGATGGCCAAAAGTGGACAATGTCCTTTGCCTCTGCATTTCGCATATGACTAAATTTTGCCTCGTTTATAATTTATATTGCATGTAAATGCTTAAAATAAATTTTAATACATTAAGTATTCTTTATCTTAAATTACCAAAGGCTGCATCATCGTCTCGTTACGGGCAAGCAACGAGTCCGCGCACTCACAGAATTATCAATCACAAATTGTATTATTATTTTATAATATGTGTTCAAAGTCAGGTTGTTTAATTGATGTAGATGAGATGATTATTAATAATATGTTATTTTGTAAGATACATAGCCATTACTCAAAATAAGTATATTATGTAGGTATTATAAATTACCTATTTATTTTGTATATAAATCGCTTAATACATACATATAAGTAGAAAAAATTTAGATTTAATTGGCATAGATCTAATATTTTTGTGTTTGGTTGACTTATTTCAGTTTGTTAGCGTTCAGTAGCGTACAAAAAATTTGTTAGCATTTATATCGTTTATGTTAGTTCGCCTGTCCATAGTCGAATGGGTAGGCAAAAATGTATTACAGTTTTTTACCTCGTACAAGAATTCGAGTCTGTTGCCATTTACCAAAAAAATTGCCAGACCCCGTACGCCTACTGAGAATTTTTAAACCCAATAATACTGCTTGACTTGGAAATCGAACTTGGGAATACTATGGATCCAAAAATAATCGCAAACGATTACTTATTGCATCTCCATATATGCGTAAGTTAGTAAGCATGATAACGGTTGATATGAATTAATAGGTTTTCCCAATCATTATATTACAATAGATTTCCGCCTAGCAAACCGCATTCAATTCACTGTTTCTAACAATGAAACAAATTATCATATCAAATAGTATCACAGGCCGTTATTCACGTATGGTTGTGTACCCAAGTTCGGAAGTCGCAACAGCTGCGCTGCAAGATTCCGATGCTAATGAACTCAACTTACGCCATAAAAGCATATCAAGATATTTGCATTTTGAGTAGCTTCGTACGCCAACTTCGGGAACGAAGTTAGCTAGAACTTATATAGATTCAAAAATGACTTAATAGTGTTTTGTTTAGATGTAGAATTTAGACTATCATTTCGTTTCTTCCACGTTTTAATATCAGGTACGTACTATGTAGTAAGGGTTCTTGATAAATTAAGGATGTCCATTTGAGTTATGGATAGCGTAGTGGGCAGGCGGTCGCCTCGCCGCTGAAGAACAATGTGTTGTGGATTCGAATCTAGCCGGTAACAATTATTTATTATTCGTGCGATTGGTTCGTATCTGGGTGTATTTGTTTGTCCCCTGCGACGTAGGTACTAAAATATAATCCGATAGTTGTCTTTAAAATTGTACAATTGCTCTCTGTAATCCTTAAGTCTCATTATCGGATGAGATTGAACACTGAAAGGACTGAAGAGAGATCAAGCTACGTGCCTTTAAGGCAATGATGTGCAATAAATACCACGTATTTCCTAACTGTCTACTAAATTTAGAATTCATTGACAAAAAACCCGATGACGTATTTTTTCTTAGTTGGTTACGAAACAGTTGTCCAAATCTTCTTACTTACTTCCGTCCTTACTACCAATTAATTACCTTTATAATGTAACTAGTATTTTTAGAAAATATATTATGTTGGTATTATACACCTCCGTTTGCCTCCTGATTTTTCAGATATACATCTCGCAAAGCTATTTTTTTAATCTTTATTGTTTTATAACGATTTTTGTCCACATGGACATGCCAATCCTATTATACCATATAACATAACGAACACAAAAATAAAATAGGACAATTTATTCAGTTAAATCTATAAATTATTGGTATAGCCAAAGAACACAGACTTTCTGCTACATCAGTGTTTAGATATGATAGGCTGGACTGGATTAAGCCCACATCTAATTTGTTTAATGCCCTTCTTCCCTTTTGCTAATGTTTCTGACACATTTTATTAATAAATGTTGCACATCGTCTATTTCATTGCAGACATTACATTTGGGTGAATCTACTTTTTTAAGGAATGCGAATTTTGCGGAAGGGTTGTGTCCTGATCGTAACCTTAAGGCTAATTTGATGTAACTTCTACTGAGGTTACTATCGTCGAACCGACTTAGAATGCTCTTGTACCAAATGCCCTTAGTTTCAGATATATTATTGAAGTATTCTTTTCAATATTGCTAGATTCCACTGATTAGCAGACGACCCTATCAGACACAATAATAAATGCCGTCTTACTACATGGAATTGTTTAACAGAAAATCGCTTGCAGCCCTGACCGTGCACAGCCGTCGCATTCACTACCGCTTCACCGCCGATACAGAATTAATCAAACGGTGAATAATATAACAATTTCTGTCTATACGTTATACAACAGCTAAATTGAGCGTCAGCCACTGAATCAGCATCATCAATCACCGTATTAAACGTCAGTGTGCCTGACAATTGTACTGGCGGTATCAACGCCTTTGAGTTCAGCGATAATGTACCGGCGCTATTGTAACGTTACTATTGCTTTGTTATCGGCTGATCTATTTATGTAATTCATTGAAATTAAACTACTATATACGGATTTTATCGCGTTGTTAATTTATCACTGTATTACATAATTTTGAAAACTGTTACACTACTACTACTATTGAATTTTACTAATTTATATGCTAATAAAATTATTTAAACTATTAAAACTATTTATATTTAGGTTTACACTTTCCCCAACGTTTTGGTTACTTTTCAGCAGCCATGGTCACGGGGAGACTAAGATGATAGTTGTCTCAAGGTTCCAGTGTAGTTATTTCAAAGTACCCGAACATAATTTAGTCGGTGTTTCTATTTACGCAGAATGAGCTCAAAGTATCATGAAGTCTAGCTGTGGTTTGTTTCATCTTGGGTTTGACTATTTGAATTACTGGATCCCAAGCTGGTGGTACATTCCAACCATCTTCTCTATTGAAATTAGGATGTTTTTCGATTTCAATAGCCTCGCGGAGAATCCTTGGTAGGAATCGGTGTTCTTTAGTGAGAATCTGTGGTTTGTCAAATCTCAGGTAGTGGTTGGTTCATGTGAAACACCAACGCTCGTTGAAGTCTGCTGTATGTACAGCAGACTTCAACGAGCGTTGGTGTTTTACATCAGCTATGTGTTCTTTTATGGGGGTGCCTATGCTTCTCTTGGTTTGACTAATGTATGAGAGTCCACAGTCACAATCTATTTTATAGACCCTTGCATCTTGTAAAGGTAATTGGCACTTGACGGATGGTAAAAATTGACTTATCTTCATTGGCGGCTTGAAGTATGTGTTGATTGAAGCTCGCTTCAAGATGTAGCCAATCTTGTCAGTGACACCCCTTACATAAGGCAGTATAGCAGGCTGGCGCTCGACTGTGGCTGGCTTTTTCCGGGATCTGAGACAACGCGATAAAAGCCGTATATAGTAGTTTAATTTCAATGAATAACATTCGCGTAAACAGAAGACTATTAATAAGAAGACTATTTAGGTAAATTAAAAAAACTAACTACTAACTAAACTGTAAACTAGCTACAATCCAAGGCATCGCCTAAGAGTATGTTACGGCAGCGCAAAAAGTTAAAATAATCTGGAAAGATGATGTGGCCACGGTTTGTCGAGATCGCAGATTTAAGTTATCCTTCATGGATTTTCTTTTTCTCTGTTATAATTTACATCAAATAACGAGGAAATTTTACTTTCATTTACAGTCAGAAATATGTCTGCAGTAATGGAAGTAAGTTATTTATTAGTGTGTAACTAAATACAGCCAAGGTGTCTCGTGAATTCTGGTAACGCATACCGGGATAAAAAGTTGCCTATGTTAATCCAGACTTTAACTTCTCTTCCGGCTGGCTTCAACATCAAGCTAAGTGTTCTTGCTACTGAAGAACCACGGAGCAAGCCCTTTGTACGAACCACGCCCTGTTTACTGTTCGCGTAGGATTGTGAATATTGTTAATTCATATATCTAATTATTTTCATTACTAGACAATTAAAAGTGTTAATTGTTGGTCTATCTTTAATTAATATCTGCATAACTTAACCTTAAGACACCACGTCTCTACCACGTGGCCTGTCCTCTTTCTGGATCGATCAGATCCCTAGTTAATAACCACATAACAGGTTACTAAGTCCTAAAGGACTCGGTCTATCTGTCTGCTAAGTTTTATCCAAATCTTTTTTACAGTTTATGCGAAAATGCGTAACAAACAATAAAATATCTTCGCAAGCTATAGGTAAGCTATTAGCAGGTATTGAACTTATAATACTTCCACCTATGCGACTGGTCTGGTTTTGATTGAGATACAAAAATGATAATGAAGGAATGTTAAGTGAAAATTTTCTTATAAGATAATTTAAAACTATACAGGTTATTCATTGAAATTAAACTACTATATACGGATTTTATCGCGTTGTTTATTTATCACTGTATTACAAAATTTTGAAATTATTACTCTACTACTACTATTGATTTTATTTGACTAATTTATAAGCTAATAAAATTATTTAAACTATTAAATCTATTTATTTTTGGTTTACACTTTCCCCGACGTTTCGGGTGCTTTTCAGCAGCCATGGTCACGGGGAGACTCAGTCTCCCCGTGACCATGGCATAAATAATTTTATTAGCTTATAAATTAGTAAAATAAAATCAATAGTAGTAGTAGTGTAATATTTTCAAAATTTTGTAATACAGTGCTAAATAAACAACGCGATAAAATCCGTATATAGTAGTTTAATTTCAATCACTGAAAAATTCACAAAATATTTATTCAATTGATTCCCACAGGGTCAATTGTATGGAATTTTTGGCATCTATTTTATTTTGTTTTATTAACCCTAGCCTAAGCCTTTACTAACACAATATGGATTCTATGTTATCTGAAATAAATAAATGTAATTTAATTTAATTTAATAAGTGCCATAAAATGCATTTAAAATTTGCATTTTCAAATTTGGCGCGTAATTTGACGAAAACGCTGCAAGCAGTGGACGTCTTATTACTCTGTGGTCATGACGTTATTTGGCTTGTCGTTGTGTGCATATGCAGTGATATTTTGTATGTTATATTAATTGCTTATATTTTAAAAATGAGTTATTATTCTAATTATCGTTGGTGTGCTGTTCCTGAATGCAAAAATAAAATAATAAAAAGCCTATAGAGATTAAAGGTACGCCGATCAGTTGACACTGTTGACAGTTGACACTTCTTAGTTTACACAGCCGTATGACGTAATAACATGGCGACTACTATTTAATGGTGTTATGAAACTGATTAAAAAAGCTGAAATCTTTAAATTGAATTGTGAAGCTTATTTTGCTATTTTTTAACTAAAACTAACGTTTACCGATTGCGTTTTGCCTAAGCTATCTGAATAATATGTTTTAGATTTTTCTCATATAGAGTAAAATTCCCTTTCAATGAAAATGTGGTAACATTTCTTAATCTGTTAAGTCTTAGAATATCACATATAATAATAACCTACTGTTTCTGACCACCGGTATGCCGCCGCTGCGACTCAATAGGTTAAGAGCTTTATTTTTTAACTAGATGTGCCTGCGGTTTTATCCGCGTTTATGATTACTGCGCTGCCCCCGTAGGTCGTAGCATGATGTTATTTAGCCTATAGCCTTCCTCTATAAATGACCTAACGAACACTAACATATTTTTTCAGTTTGGATCATCCCCTTTCTCTACGACTATTGGGATAGTCGTTTATGATATAGCGTTCCCCTACACCAACCGTTAGGTTATATTAGAGGAGCCGCTGTACCTTCCAGCGCCCGCGAGCACCTTCCGAGACCAGTTATAGACAGGTCTTGTCCCCAAATCTCGACTCTCCACCCTAACCTCAGAGATCCGGTTCTCGTAAGCGAGCTACCTCGTGCCCAAGTGACACTACCTATTCTCCAGATAGGTACCGGAGCAATAAAGCCGCTCACCACCCGCAACTCAGGGAGTTGCTAACGAAAACCTCGCTGAAGCCGACGGAGAAGCCGCCTCCCATATCTCCAGTATGGTACCGGAGCTGTGCAAGGCACGCTCACTTCCCGACATACATCCGTACGCCTACCCAAATAGGCCTACAAGCCGGGTGTGGCCCGAGTCACTCCAGCTATGACTCTTACTTGCTGAGCAGGCAAGCGCCCGAGATGCGTTGCGGCAGTGAAACCACACTGCCACTTTGCTAAAGGCAACTCCGTGCCTCATGCGACCGACTGGTTCGCA
Source organism: Catocala nupta (assembly GCA_963675205.1). Lineage (NCBI taxonomy): Eukaryota > Metazoa > Arthropoda > Insecta > Lepidoptera > Erebidae > Catocala > Catocala nupta. The sequence continues at coordinate 5,008,737 of OY776079.1, read as the reverse complement.
CTGGCCGCGCCTGAGTCCGACGCTCGAACGCAACGTGCTTGCCGAGCAAATGAACATGTTGTTCTCAGCGGCCAACCACATACCCCTGCGAGTCCAATACCAACGTCAGGCACCGCGCACTCTAGTCAGCGGTCGATAGAACACGTCTTTCAAGGCGCAGTGGGCTTCCTGACCCCGCAGTACCCTGGTCCAAAGGGGGAGACCCGTAGTTCTCCCCCCGAAACCCTATCTACTCGGGTCCTGAAGATAGGGATCACTTTGGATCAGTAATAATATAATATCAGCCCTGTATTAAACTGTTCCACTGCTGGGCACGGGCCTCTTCTCACTGTGAGAAGGGTTAGGCCATAGTCCACCACGCTGGCCTAATGCGGGTTGGCAGACTTCACATATCTTCGAGAACTTAATGAAGAACTCTCAGACATGCAGGTTTCCTCATGAAGTTTTCCTTCACCGTTAAAGCAAGCAATAATTAATTATTTACTAGGCATATAACTTTGAAAAGTCAGCTATGCGCGCCTTAGGTTCGAACTCGAGATCTGTGCGTGGCAGTCCAACGGTTTCCCACTAGGTAGGATCAGTAGTTCCTGAGATTAGCGCGTTCAACCAAACACACAAACTCTTCAGCTTTTTAATATTAGTATAGATTATTACTACGTACTACGCCATCTTCAACGTCCATAAAGACACTGTATATCGTTTTTAGTTACACTATAGTATGCAATAGCATACTACGTAATTTTTACATACATAGATTCACGCCTGTTTCCCAGAGGGGTAGGCAGAGACTACGGATTTCCATTTGCTACGATCCTCACACACTTCTCTGGCTTCATTTACTTTCATAACATTCCTCATACACGCTCGCCGGTTAAAGGTGCTCATAACCTGGCCCTTATCCAGAACATCTCCGATCTGATCAAGAAACGTTCGCCTAGGTCTTCCCTTTGCGACTGTTCCATTCACACTAGCCTTATAAACTTTATTAGTCAGTCTTTTCTCGTCCATTCGATTTAATGAATAATAATTACATAATTTATGTAAACTATAATGGCGGAAGATAATCCATAGAGCAGGACTTGAATCTGCAATCTTAGCAAACCGTGTCTTCGGATTGCCAACTAAGCTATTCATGGTCGCCTTGACACTTTTCTTTAGCTGTATAGTTAAGTTAAGTAAGTTAGTAGCGTTCAGGTTCACGTACGCGATTTACATATACTAGCGGTCGCCTAGTGGTCAAAATTCAACCAAAATTCCTAAGCTTTCTACTTTGTTTTCTGTTTTTCTCTACTACATATAAATAAGGTATAGGTAACCATAGTTACAAAGTATTGTACGACGTCAGATGAACAATGTCGAAATATTACGAAGGCGATTCGACTGCGTGTGTCAAATGCATGGTTGTGTGCGTGTAGTGTTTTTCATTAATTTAATGTATTTCTAATGCGTATTTTATAAAAATATTAGGATTCACCTCTCCTTCTCCATAAAAACTTGAACTATGCCAAATTTCATACTCCTCCGTCCGATAAAGCTTATTTGTTTTTTGTTGTTAAATAATATAATAATATTCTATCACATACATACAACACCGTCTAGCCCAAACTAAGCAGAGCTTGTACTATGGTTACTAAACAATGGATAAACATACATATATACTATTTTTTTTTTGTAGTTGCATGTTGTATATTATACTTAGAAACACCTAGACCAAGACAAACATCCGTGTTCATACACACAAATGTTTGACTTGTGCGGGAATCGAACCCGTGATCTCAAGCGTGGCAGTCGGTTACACTAACCACTACGCCATCGAGGCCGACAAAGATATCTATTTATATAACGTAATAGGCAGCGAGTCTATCGGGAGACCCCAAATAATAAGATAAGATAAGATAATTTATTTGTGTAAACATGTGTATACATACAGAAATATAAATGCATGAAAGATGTAACATGAATTTTGTCCCAACATGTTTGCCATATTATATGACGTACAAATATTTATGAAGTTAAATGTAAAAATAGCATGCATAGTAAAATATAATTTAAAAATAACACTATTCATAGCTTTAATTGAAAATTGTCAAAAGAATAATTAAATTTGTAATAATGATAAAATATAAACAAAATTCGCCCTTTCTCTTCGCCAATTTCAAGTGATAGTCATAATAATGAAATAAAATAATAAAAATAATAAATAATTCAATTTGAAATAAAAAATTAATAAATATTTAGACATCGGGATTATATTCTTAATAGGTATTTAATTTAATTTATTATATTATGAGCTAAAAAGTCATAGACATTATAGTAAGCCATCAGCACAAGGTATGTCCGCAGTTTTCTTTTAAAGGCTAAATTTTTTAATATTTTCCATTCTTTAGGCAGTTTGTTAAATATGACGGGTGCCATGCAGAAGACACTTCTGCGCATAAGTGCAGTCCTAGAAGTATGTATACAGAGCTTGCTGTTGTCGCGTCTTTTTCTAGGCTAATTCCTAATGCTAACTTAGCTGGTGGAGGAATGTGGATATAATATACATCTGCCCACCCCTTCTGGGATATAGGTGTGTATGTAAGTATGAATGCAATAAGATCAAAAGGTTAGATCACACCTTCCAATTTGTGATATAAATTTTATCAGCTGTTCCAATTTCCCGCCATGATCATCTATAAAACTTGTGGCACCACAAAATAGCTTTATCTTCACCAACAACTGAACGTCTTTTATATACAATGTCCCAAGACTTGCAGCTTACTTGTTTAAATCGTAAAAGTTATCGCTTGCTTCTAGTTTAACAAGGTCTGGATAAGCTGAATCTATTTACGCTTCAGACAACTTTTTGTCCTCGTTTCAAACTTTAACCGTCTCAGATAAAGACAGTATAAAGATATACCTGGTGTTCGTGAAAGTAGGCTTCCATTTTGTAAGAACTGTCACCATTTAAATAAATTTGAATAGAGAATACTGTTGACAGTTGATGTGCAATTGTTACAGAAATATAATTCGAATATTCGAAATTCAAATCCGGTATTCGAATGTTGATCAATTCGTTGTAATTGATTACAATTCGAATCGTAATCAAATATCTGAAACATGAGTGATGACAGGATTAATATATGTATGATGCAAGTTACAGACTGTACGGATGCTGTATTGATTTAAGTGGTCTTCTCGCTATTGCCACTGTGCCGACTGTAGTGAATTCGATACACGAGATAAAAAATTGTGTTAGCCAAAGATAGTTGTTCCGAGTCTGGGTGCGATTTGTGTCCGTTGCTAATGATTGTAAATGGAATGGAGTCAAGAATTATTCCTTGTGTGGAAGCTGACTTTTTAAAAGAAGAATGTAAAAGAAGAAGTTATGATGATCCGTGATGTTTTTGTTGAAGTTTTCTTTTCATTAATTATTTAAAAGTATTATTATTTGTAATTGTAATTATAGAGGCATATAAAAATTTTGTGCTGCCACATTTAATTTATATTTATTATTTTTAAATAGAATTCTTTTAAATTATTATAAATTATTAATTATAAATTACTACACTGGGGAACAAAAAATATATATTTCCTGCGGCATTAATTTTGTTACTGGTGTCATTATACACCTTCATCAGTCATACCCGAAATGTATTTACTTTGTGTGTATTGACTCTGGTTCTTGAGATATTCAACATAAAGAACGGTTCCATCAGGACATTAGACCAATGAAAGAAAGATACCGATGGGGCACGGGGATGGGACGATAATGGCAGACTATTGCTTGAGTTTAATAAGGGATTGTCCTGAATATAAACACAATAGAAAAGCTTACAGATAAAGCTTTTCTAATAATTTATTCATGATATTTTTAATAGCATATGTATTAAGCTTTGTTGTCGTTATTATATAGCCGCTTCTAAAATATATATTTAATATGTAATTGTATTTTTAGTTCGACCTACCTTCAGTCATATAGTTATAAAGTCTTATTTCATAAACTAGAGTCAATTTAACAAATCGGATATTTTCTCGTATTCAGCATACAGAACTTACACAAAATTGACTTCAACAGTGTTATTATTAAATTCTTTGAAATAATTCTCTTGAAGATAACTTTTATTTAAGTAGAGTGAAGAAACAGAAAATTAAATGTTTTATTTACTGTTTTATAATGAGGCGATAAGTTACTACTAGTTTAATACTTATTTAATCGGATTAAACATATAACATATACATTAATTTATTAAGTATTTGAAGTTCGGTATAATTGATTAGTGGAAGATGCTGCACTGCCGACGCAGTGGTCTTGATTTCAACCCACTTTTAATTTTCAAAGTTTTGTTCCGCCAAATAGATAATTATCGCTCGCTTTAATTATGGAGCAAAACCTCAAGAGGAAACCTGCCCGTGTCACAATTCACCATTTTATCTTTTTTTTTTTTTTTACGTGTGGGAATGCAATGACGCATATCCCTCCGCGGGGGCAGGCGGAGGGATTATGTCGGACTCGCCGGGGTAAAAGAAAGATGGAATAATAGTAAAGTACCTCCCGGAATACCGACTAAACCTACCACGGTGTTCCTCGACAAAACCACTATCGACGGGGCCGCGCGAATCGTTTTCGCATGCGGTCGCGACCCCGCCGAGGTTACGGCCCGCCGTGTGAAACGGCAGGCCACTACACAAGAGACCCACCCAAAGGACTCACTTCATAAAAATTCCCTACTGTCTCCCCTCTAGGGGGGAGACGGACTCGACACAGAGGCGCGCGTGGGAACACGCACGTCGCCTCTCGGACCTGGTGCTGAACGGATGGCGGGCAGGCCCACAAAGCCCGCCACCCCCCAGGTCAAACCTCAGGGTGGCTGGAGGTCATCTCGCGGCCTCCGGCGCCCGGCTCTGCGGTTGGGGAGAGGGTTTAAACGCTCCCTCTCCCGCTCCGCCGCCTCCTTGATGGAAATGACTTCCTCGCAGAAGGAGGCGACGGCGTTCCACGACCTCTCACTCCGGACCATAGACTGAACTACGGCCGGGAGCGAGAGGGCAGCCGATCCGACTGCCGCGATCAAATCACGGCGCTGCGATGCCCAGGCGGGGCAAACCGCCAAAGTGTGCAGCGCCGTGTCCTCAACAACGTCGCGGCAGTCACCGCAGTGGTGACAACCGGGCGTCTCTTGCCGGCGTATACGACACAGGAACTGGCCAAAACAACCGTGGCCAGTCAGAACCTGTGTCAGCCGGAAGGTGAGGGCGCCATGCCGCCTCTCCAGCCACTCCTCAAACACGGGACTTACCACCACGATCGTGGCGTGCCCGACCATAATGTTTACAAAGATACTCGTATGTGAAGTCTGCCAACCCGCACTGAGACTCCGAGCTGTAGGACTTTGGCCTAACCATTTACTTACTGAGAAAAGTTAGTTCTTAGGACTGAAGAGATAGGCTGGGTAGGCCCAGCACTGGTACAATTTATATCAGAGCTGATATTATTATTAATTGAAGTGGTAGTCCAATGAACTAATCATTGTACTTGCAATCGTCAGATCGTTCATTGATACTAACCTAAACCTATACCGAACACAAATAATTAAGGATAGATAGAGGGACATAAGAATGCTAATAATTTACAACTCAAATTGCTAGTAATCTTGTCTATTTAAAACATAAATATTGATTTTCATTTTTTATTCTCGGCTAATTTTTCTTTTCACAAATACTCTGTTGTGACATTGCTGATGCTTTAGTTTTATAACGTCAGGTGCAAGTATGCGGTAGCGCGGCGCGGCAGTCGGCCTCCGTCCAGTAGGATCCCCTGCTTCGATCCCCTAGGGGATTTATGTGGATTTTTTGTCCACATAGATCCCTTTATCGAGATGATTGTGATCCCCTGGTGGATCTATATGGATGCCACCGTCCAGTAGGATCCCCTACTTCGAACCCCTGGGGGATTTATGTGGATTCCGCGCAATCCACTTAGGTCGTAGCTCAATGTATTTATTATAATTGTAACTGATAACAGTAAATATATATTATATGTTAAGGTAAGTGTCATTAATTGAAAATGTTTAATAATTAAATGTTTTTATTAATAATTACCTCATGATTTGGTAAATGTGAATATAATATTGAAATTCATCACTTTCACCAGTTGTTATTAATAATTCATTCCTCTTGTCGATAAAAGTAATAACATAAGGCGCCGGCCACACTGCGGGCGGTCAGCGGTCAGAGTTTCGAGTTCTGCGATCCGCGTTCACTGTGATGTCAGACCGCGGCGGTCATAGAGAAACTGTATATTACAAAGAGGAACTCGACCGCAGAACGCAAACCACCGGGGCGATGTGTTCGGCGCCTAAGACTCGAAGTAAGTGGTCCAGTAGGTTTTTGTTTATAATAAAGTTCTAAAAAATACCAAATGAAATTTACATGCAAATAGTTTTATTGTATTTGCTTAAATCAAACAAAAACAGTTAAAATAAAATGTATACAATCATAGACTCCGTAATATTGGTCTACTCCACTATGATTACCTGGGTGATATCACCTGGGTCATCATAAGCGACACTTTAGTGTTCTTTGATCACCCGCGAATATAATCACCCGGGTGTTCATAGGCAACTCCGATAAAATTATTAGTTTGGTACTCTAAAGTCACCTTCAAATAAATATCAGTAACGCAAACTTTTAAAAATTTAAAATACCTAATATTGCTACCGTCATTATGGTTAACACCCCAAATCAGAGCAATCCGATTCGTATAGGTCATAATTAGGTTAGAAGACTAAGGCGAGAGAGAGGCTAAGCAGAGCTCTCGCCTTAGTGTTCGTGGTTATTTTAAAAAAAATATTTCTTTTGTCGGTACTGAGGTTAAATTAATTATTAATAATCTCTGATAAATATGATTGTTTTTTACTTTTACTTCGCCTTTCGGTAAGTATTAATAATTATAGACAATTATAAATAATTTTCAATTAATCACACTTACCATTACATTTTTTTTTATGGTATTGGAGGCTAACGAACTGACGGATCGCCTGATGGTAAGCGATTAACGCCGCCCATGGATATTCGCAATACCAGAGGAGTCACAAATACGCTGCCAGCCTTTTTTTGCCTCGCCCCTGTCCTCCCAGGAAGGGAGAGGGATTTGGCCTCTGATTTGGCCCTCACTCACTTGACGAAACACAACGCAAGTGCTATTTTACCCAGTTTTTCTGTGAGGCAGTGGTATCGCTTCGGTCGAGCCGGCCGATTCGTGCCGAAGCGTGGCTCTCCCGCGGTAAAAACATATACATAACTATCAAAAACTATTTCATTAGACCGCCCAAAACAACCATCTGATAACCTGTGGGTAATCAGATCAGATGCATAATAGTATCCAAAACACATTTATCCTGCAAGAAATATTAGCATTTCCCCTCAAAAGAATAGCGTATCATAATAACAAACACGTAGCCGATCTATTTGTTCACCAATCAGTTAGCAACTCGGCAAAAACATCAGCCGCTTAAACTCTCAAGTTAATTGGTAACTGTTTACCCGGAGCTAATTAATACATTATCATTAGGGGACAGTTTCTATCTTGCTACTGCGGGGATAAGATTGAACGCTTGTTTTGTTTGAGATGGTCGGAGAACTTGGCAACGAAACTTAACTAGTAGGAAAATTTTGAGAATTTGAGATACTTTTCATTACGGGGTCCTCTTGACCTGCTTAGGACGTACATATGTCCTTAGGCAGTAAGAGTAAAGCAATTAGAATTATTTTTAGGCGTTTAGGCGTTTCTAATACACATATTATTGGAATTACAAGGAAGGTGGCCTGTTGGTGTTTGCGGTGCTTAAATTTTTGTCTTTATAAATATTCTTAATTTCGTCTCCCATTTTGCTGCTCAGTGGGGAGACCAACAACTGCAATGCAGAGGGTCTCGGGTTCGAACCCAAATCGCGCACCTCTGACTTTCGGAAGATATATGACTTTTCGAAATTATGTGCGTATTGATTGACAATTATCGCCTGCTCCGTGCCACGAAGAGCACGTTAAGCCGTCAGTCCCGGCTGCCATGAACATCTATGGCATTCGTTATTGGGAAGTCAGTGCCCTATAATATCCTGACACTGGTCTAGCCTTAGGGTATCGTTAGCCTTCGGGTTGCGGAGGTCAGGTGGCAGCCGCTCCGTGTAAAGACTGATATCCAGTCAAATCCGGTTAGACCAGAAAAGCCGACCCCAGTGACTTGGGAATAATAAGGGCTAGGGAGAAGTCTTTGCTAAGAATGGAAGTAGAATACTTCTTCTGGTTAAAGACATTGCGTGTTCCGAAACAGTTAAGCGTTTTCCGAAATCTGTGTTTCAGGTATAGCAATCTATACCTGATACACAGATAGGAGTGAGAATGAGAAAATGTATAAAAATACGTAAATATGTAAGTAGAGACGACGGCACTTACTTCAGTCCTAGCATAGTAGTATTTATAAACTCTCTATTCTGTCATATACTGTAAAGAGACAGACAGCGCATGCAATGTTTAAATAGTCACTTGTCTTATTTTTTGTCGGCCTTGATGGCGTAGTGGTTACTGTAAGCGACTGCCACGCCTGAGGTTGTGGGTTCGATTCCCGCACAAGTCAAAAATTTGTGTGCATGAACATGGATATTTGTCTTGGTCTGGGTGTTTCTATGTATAATATGTATGTATTTAGAAAAAAGTATGCATGTCCGGTAATTAATGGATAACCTTGAAATGTCTTATAGTAGAACTGAAGGCCGTTCAGAAAAATGAAAAGAATCAGTTCCAGTATAAGACATTTCCAGGTTATCCATTAATTACCGGACACCTGTATGTATGTTTATCCATTGTCTAGTACCCATAGTACAAGCTCTGCTTAGTTTGGGCTAGATGGTGTTGCGTGTATGTGATAGAATATTATTATTATACTCTTTATTCAAATCTTTTCATTAAATTTTTCATTTTTAAATATACATATATAAAAATACATTTAAAAATATAAAATATATGGTACCCCACCGGCATCAGCATTATTATTATTATTATTTTTATCACCTGTCTAGTTGTCACTGACTCACTTGGATTGCATAAAATATGACATGCGCTCAACAACGAGCGAGTGACACCTTTGATATAGCAAGTTCAGTACACAGTAACTGCTTACAATAGCTTAATTACTTTATATAATTGTTCACCACCATTATTGAACAATATAAAAATACCTTATCTAAATTAAACAAGCTACATGTCCTTCTTTCATCCATAGCTTCAGTTTTAAGTAAACGAAAATAGACATCTTTGTAATCGAACCCAATCGTTATAAAACTTAGTATTGTCCTATTAAAAGTTGGTCGTTAAGCGCTGCAGATATCCTTAATTGCTACGAAACCAAATTCTTTATCTTAACCGATCTTTGTAAAAAAGATAATGGCTTCAGGAACTCTGTAAAAGGTTTGGAAGGGGACCGTGATAAGACACAAAGTTTTATTTATCTTCAGATCGCCAGAAGCATAAGTTTCTGTTACTCTGGCCGATGAAGTATGGGGTGAAACAAGAAAAGTGCACGATAATAAATCTTGCTTTGTGCGATTCATTCCGAGTTAATTCTACTTTCACAAACGGAATTACTTTTTGAACTTAGTATTGCCGTTCACGAATGTTATACAGCAAAATTAAATTGCTTTTTATGGATTTTATCGAAGTTTATTTTGTTTATGAAACTGTTTTATTAGTTCCATTTGTATAACTTACTGCTTATGCTTAAAACCGATTTACGAATAGAGCAAACAGTTTTTGGACTTTTTTGTTAGGATCTTTATGGTAGTAACTCGAAATTGGAATTCGAATGGATTCGGTAGATAACTAAAAGCTGCTCGCAAAATGTAGGTGTAATACAGCTTTGCCTATCGAATCTTGGATATACAGGCGTGATTCTAAGTACTGTCAAATATCTCAAGATATAAGTTATAACTATTCGAAAATCTACATCAATAAATTGCTATTGAAAATAATGACCTTGAATTACTTTTGATTCTTCTAATGTCAGCTGCTTTGCTCCTTGAATTGGCTGTTTATCAATATTTTGATATTTCCCAGTGGCCATGAGATTTTTTCAATTCTTTTAGTGTAAATTGAACAGCTTTTATTCTCATTGTTACATTATTTTATATTCTACACTGCATTTTAACTTAGTAAAATACTTAAAATATTTGAAATACATCATTTGTATTTTAAAATGTTTCCATTTTATACTGAAAATATGATAGATTACTGTAGACCAGTACTGTAAATGGGCAAGTTAGAAGTTATAACCAAAAAATAATTGGAGGTTAATGTAATCTTGTCTTTGAAACCAATTTGCTAGATTAGCATTGTAATATACACTAACTTTGACCAAATGTGGAGATAAGTATGTAAATATGGCTATTAGATAGTCTAGTCATGTCAACACAAATGTATTTTGTCGACCATACATACATAATTCATTCTATCATTCAGTTTATATGCTATGATCGGGATTGTATTACATAAAATTACGATGAAAAGAGAAAGCTTTAAGAAGTTAAAATAGGAACATGTGTGGCAAGTTCTTTTGTGCTAATATAGAGGGAAAAATTACATTAATTCCGAAGTACGACTATGAATAGATCAGCTGTCGACGACATGCTTTATAGCGTTTTCTTTTTATTTGCTTTGGTGGCTGACGAGCATGTGGCCCACCTGATGGAAAGTGGTAACCGCTGCTCATGGACTTCAGCAATGTCAGGACACAACAAAACCTCTGCCTACCGTGAAAGAAGAACTCTCTTTTAACCTCGTTTGAAGGAGGACATATCATAGTGCTCGGGAAACACCGAAGCAGGCAATTCATTCCAGAGCTTGCACGTACGTGGGAGAAATGATCGCTGAAAGCGTATCATCTTGGATTTGAACGCTTCCAAGTGATATGGATGAACCCTGCTTCGTTGTCGAGTGGTACGGTGATAGAAAGGGGCCGCTAGTAACAAATCAAACAGTTCTTCAGAGCACACCTCGTGAAAGAGTCGGTAGAACACGCAGAGAGACCCAAAGTCTCTCCGTTACTCCAACGACTCCAATCTATCCGTGAGATTGGGATCATCGACGATTCGAACTGCCCGTCTTTGTAGGGAGTCAAGTGGGTCGAGCTGGTATTTAGGGGCCCCAGCCCAGAGATGTGAGCAATACTGCTCAGTACTACTGGTGAGCTAAACAGGTCCGGACCTGTGCTTTGTAAAGCACAAGACGTTGACCTGGTGTGAAGTACCACCTCGCCTTGTTCAGTACACCCAGTGTTATGCAATAGGACATTGACAGTCCATTTTAATTATAATCGAGGAAAAAGACAATTTCTTAAGATTGATATATCCGCGTTTATCATTTTAAACTTTTGCTGAGGGTCTGAATTGTTTAAAACAGTCATTGGAGTATTGTTTAAAATAAATATTAACTGGAGTAAAAAAGGCGAAGATAAATAAAGTTCTTCATCATTGACGCCATTGAAACATTTTTGAGAAAAAATAATTTTCCTTGGCTTTTAAGTGACAAGCGGGATCCACAGTTTGAATATTCTGTATCAAATCTGTATTAAAACAAGTTGATAGCATCGATAGAATAAGCAGTATTTTGGCAAGTAAATTGATGTTAATGCTATTGGACCTTCATAAAAGTAATGTGTAAAACACCAATTTCAAAAAACAACGTGTTTTTGTAATTGATCCGTATCCATACTTTAACGTGGATTAACATGGGTCAATTTACGCAAATCAACCCTTTACAAATTAATAGCAAGCGACTAGCAATACTGACACCACTCAATTATACGATATCAGAAGGCACCAGACTATTTCAAGGTCAACTCAGAGTAAGACATACCTTTAACCAGTAATAGCTAAACCAAATCGGAAAATGATGGAAAAAAATTATTACCAAAGAAAACAACATCCTTTTTTTGTATCCTGTGGCCCTTGGCAAGCCTGTCCTGTAGAGATGATAAAAGCATTGTCTGGACGGCGGCGTTTGAGTCCTGATAGACATATCGAAATGATAACCCATCGCCTGTGGTTAAGCATATTTATAGTCGACTAGATTTAGCTCACGGCTACGCTCGTGTAAATGTATGCTAGTTTAGGTTAGTACCAGTTATTTTTCCTAGATGAAAAGTAACTTGAGAACGTGCATGCAAAACTTCATGATGATCGGTCGAGTAGTTAAAGCGTGAAAGCTTATCAAGTAAACATACATTCGCATTTATAACATTAGTAAGGATTTCAGTGGCTTGCCGTATGCGGCTTGCAGTATGCAGCTTGCCGTATGCGGCTTGATGCAGTATAGCTACTTTAAGTGTTTGTGTTTTTAGTCACCGCTGTCTAATCGACATATTTTGTCATTGACATGGAAGGTTTTCGCAATGCGACCTATACATGCAGCGAAATTGAACCTAGTTAATATATCGATCAATAGATATTAAAAGAAAAGACCTAGCTCAGTCACTGACTGGTTCCTTGGACTTAGAATGCTGAATTTGCACAGATGTTGCGTTTACGACGTAAACAAGATATAATTCCATATTTTCAAAATTCTTTCATAGATACTTATGTGAAGTCTGTCAACTCGTACTGGGCTAGCGTTGTGGTCTATAGCTTACCCTTCTCAAATTGAGAAGAGACCCGTGCCCAGCAGTAGGACAGCATTTATTAGGTACTTCAAAATTCGTTCAGGATATAAAAAAGATAATGTTTAGTTTTAAAGTTGCTTCGTTATTATAATTACAGCAGTAATTAAATCACTTTCAGTATCATATAATCTGCTTTCAGTAGTTTTCGCGATTCACTCGGTTTATGATAAAAAGCATTTAACAACTAAAGTCTATGCGAACGTAGTCATTGGCAAAATCTATAAAAATAATTAAATTAAAATTATAAAGTTTAAGTTGGCACAAATATAAATACAATAGGTTTTAAAAATACTTAAAATAGGATACATTACTTTGGACGCCTGTACTAGGTTATACCTGTATCACAGGCGATAATTATGTGCTATTATAGTGTAATAGGAAGAGCATTCATAACAATATTTTACAAATTTAGATTGTTCTATAATAATTATAAAATATTTACACTTGATTTCGAAGTAAGCAATAGAAATTTACCTATCGTTATAAGTAAAACATCCAACATTAACATGAAAACGATAAACATTACCAAAAGTACCTCAGAATAAACTGGTCCCTACCAAGTATATTTTTGTATTTGGCCTAAAATATTTTTTCCTAAACTTACTTCCATAAAGTAGGCTTACAGATCGCCTCATTGTGCCTCTCTCTGACGAGTTATGAACTCACGTATAAACTAGGAAAGAACACATATTCCTGAGAGGCTTCTGAAAATATACGGCTATGTATTGCTAGCGCAGCATAATATGAGATATATATCTCTGTTTGCTTCTGTGATGAATAATTCCATTTATCAAGATTGGTTTTCGGATTGTCGTCTGATTTCTGTTTCGAATAATTTTTGATCATATAAACTAATGTTTTAGCTGCTTAGTCACCAATCTGGTTATAAGAACTAGTAAATAATCTTTTTTATATCGTATATCAACTGTTCTGTTTCTGTAGATTTTGGTTTAGATTTTTGACTACTGTCTCTCGAAAATATCTAGGATGTTTAACATACCCTATCAGTACCTTTAATGAAAGAGTTTTCTATTAGCTGGCCGCTATTTGATTTAAAATGATACCTCCTAGCAAAAAGGTTACTTGTCCATGCCAGGTGACTTTACAAACATTAAAGCAATGGTAACAAAATATACCCAGTCTCGGCACAACTACATGTGAATCACTATAATGCATCGTGCATAGTGAAGATGTAACTACTTAAATCTCTGCGCTATCAGTTATTTTGTAGGGTGAGTGTGCAGAAACTTAATGTTTTATGACAATAAGATCCTGCACACGTTTTATAAAACTTCACCATTCAAAATGGTTGTTTTAGCATTGAAACAAAATTATATAACATTTAAATTATTCCTCACACATTATTTCACTTAAACAAATATGTGCATATTATACTCACACTAACAAGAGCGAAAAAAAACAAATCTAAACCATCCCCGAATCCACTTGAACACACACAAAAAAATCATTCAAATCGGTCCAGCCATTTAGGAGGTTCACTGTCAACACACGTATAGAAGAATTATATATATAAAGATGTGTGATTGAATTGGATCGCTTTACGGTAACGCTCACAATATCCTGAGCATTACATTCACTAGTGATCAGTCAAGTACAACAACGGTACTGCCCTATAGGGAGAAAACAACTTTTGAATAAACTGTTTGAGAAACTAAATGAAAAACTTTTGTCGTTTTCTGTAAGTGTCTATGAATATTAATGTTTTAGTTACTGCTGTTCACCGTTAAGCAGCGATAGCTCAGTGGGGAGACCAATAGACTGCAATGCAGAGGGTCCCGGGTTCGAACCCACGTCGCGCACCTCTGACTTTCGGCAGTTATATGAAGTTTCGAAATTATGTGCGTATTAATTGATAATTATCGCTTGCTCCGTGCCTCGGAGAGCACGATAAGCCGTCGGTCCCGGCTGCCATGAACATCTATGGCAGTCGTTATTGGGAAGTCAGTGTCCTATAATATCCTGACACTGGTCTAGCCTTAGGGTATCGTTAGCCGTCGGATTGCAGAGGTCAGGTGGCAGCCGCTCCGTGTAAAAACTGATGTCGAGTCAAATCCGGTTAGACCAGAAAAGCCGACCCTAAGTGACTTGGGAATAATAAAGGCTAGGGAGAAAAAGAAGTTTTTCCTTCACCGTTAAAGCAAGCGATAATTTACTATTTAATACGCACATAACTTCGAAAAGTCAGAGCTGTACATTTTGGTTAGTACAAGTGTATCTGTTTTCTACACAGGCCCTGTCAATTGTAGTATTGTATGTTATTAGTAATGACTCAAACATCTAACAGCTGTTTTCCGAACACGATTATTTTATTTACGATATATAATGTTTCAATGAATCACGAGATGAGATAAAATAAATAACTATGACCTCACATGTCCATGATATCTAGGTCCAAATAAGAGACGACATCTCTATTTTATCTATTGAGAAATATATCCAGGTCAATATGTAAGTAATATGTGGTTGTTACAGATTTGATCTAAGAATTATTATTACGAAAATTATTGTTACTGTATTATGTTCTGGTTTGTTTAGAATTTGGTATGGTCTTGAGATGAGATTGCTTTGTCGTGAGTAAGATTTGGCTTATGTTTCATCGGATGATTTTGTAGATTTTTTATTTTAACTACCCGTCACCAAAGGGATCTAATTGAATATCATCGCCAGAGTGTCAGACCTCACCTCACTCTTGCCTGCTCTTCCCGTAGGCTGTGTAACACCTCTGCCTGCCTTTCCCCGAAGAAGTATGCAAAGGTGTTCTACAAACAAGTTTGGCCAGCTATAGTTTCAAGTACTACGTAATAAAGCTGAGCATTTTTGATCGATCTTTGACACCTAGATCGTAAGTCATCTACGTTGAAATCGATGGCTTGGAACTGAATCTACATATGTAGATATATAATGAGATGAGATAGATGTTTGAATGTAGTGCAAATATAAGTATAATAAGATGTTATCCTAATTAATATTATAAATGCCAATGTTACGCCTTAAGTACTTTGACCATAAAATTTTGCACACGTTGCCAGGTGAACCAAAAATAACAGAGTACCTTTTATCCAGTAAAAAATACTGTTATTTAACTAACTTAACCTATATTTACGCGAGCGAAGCCGCATATAAAATCTAGTTATAATAGGATAAAATATTTATTAAATGACATAATTAAATAAATAACATAATATATACACAAATTATTTACAAGAAATATAAACTAAAGAGAAAAATAAAACTGCAAAATCAAAAAGCGTCTTAATATTCCTCCGCATCGTCGTCAATTGGCAACGTGCCCAGAAGACTGGCAGCATTGCCACGTTGAATAGCAATACTTATTCTTTGTGCAAAGAAAATACCAGTCCCCTGGTCACGCGAAGCGTCGATGAGCTGCTTAGCTAGGTCTCTATAAACAGACGTAGCACTTGTACCTCATTGCCCCAGCGTTTCGACACCAAACGGCTCAAATATATACTCACCAATAAGGTTTTGATATTGACGCCGTTTGAGCGTCTCCGCTGATGCAGCAGCAGCACCAGCACAACCCGCTGTGCTAGAAAGATGTGATGGCGCAAGGGTGTCGACACAAGTTGCGTCCCACACCAAAAGCCTACCCATTTTCCATGACAGTAATGACATACCATCTGGTCTCTTGCCATCGTCGCGTACCAAGCCGTGAGGTTCAAACTGAGCCGAAACGCCAGCAGTGACAAGAGCTCGACGGAGAATGTTATTCAGGTTGGTGTGTCGTGATATACGACCAGCACTCCTGCTGCATGATAGGCCATGATGACCAAGACTGTCGACAATAGTTATAATTATATTTGCACTACATTCGTACACATTGTTAATACAACCTACACTTTTGACCTTTGTCGGCAACGTTACAAATGACACATACACTGATCCTTTTAGGTATGTTAGGTATAAGTGAAATAAATCTACGGATATACGGATCCTTGTAATAATTTAAATAATTTTTGAATGTCTGTACTGGACGTTTGCTGCCAGATGTTTGTTGAAACTTATTTAACGTGACGTATACAAGGTGCCCCAGAAGTTGACGTCAAGCCGGAATCAGGTAACAGGCTAAGTTATAATGCTATCAGAAAAGTATAAACAAATCTAAGATACCTATTTTAAAATTATAGGCTCTTTAAAAAAATTCAAAGAAACTACACCCATCATCGGTCTTTCCACTTCTGTTACTACAGATAAATACTTTTTATTATTTTTGAAATTCGTAACTTAGATTTTTTTTCTGGTAACTATTATGAATTAGCCTGTTATCTGATTTCAGCTTGACGTCGACTTCCGAGACAACCTGTATATACCGAGAACTAAAAATAGGTCCTTATGTAAAGGTCAAACGAATATTATATGGTAAATAGTCAATTCAGTACATCGCAGATTAACGTAAAAAAAAGGTTTGTCTTATTGCATTTCTCTCTATCTTACTTTTTCTTACCCATCATAACTAATTTTTTCCTTTTATTGTGCTCTAGTGAAATAGCCCTTTTCGAAATATTTAACCTTAATTGAATCGTCATTAAAACGATAATTAACTATTTATATTATTTATAGACAATTAATAAGCACATAACATAGAGAAATGTGTGGTGTGTGCTTTTAGATCGAACTTGAATCCTCTGTATGGAAGTCTAACGTCTCCATACAAGCCTATTAATTTTCAAGTGCATATTTTGGTATATCTTGACCTCGATGGCGTAATGGTTAGTGTAGCCAACTGCCACGCCTGAGGTCGTGGGTTCGATTCCTGCACAAGTCAAACATTTGTGGGCATGAACATGGATGTTTGTCTTGGTCTGGGTGTTTCTATATATAATATGTATGTATTTACAAAAAAAAACTATTTATCTGTATATTTATCCATTGTCGAGTACCCATAGTACAAGCTCTGCTTAGTTTGGGCTAGATGGTGTTGTGTGTATGTGATCTATCATTATTCTTATGTTATTATTATATTATCTTCTATTAGGCAGATGTATAGAATTATAGCAAGTATCAATCGGAAGTATATTATTATCCATCCAAGTTAAAAATCGTTTCAAAGTTTTACCTCCTCCTTCTCCAGGATTACAGTAAACATTTCCGTAAAAAATAAAGTAGTTTTATATAGCAAAATCTACAAAATGTCAATCGAAAACCTGAGCCACAATAGGCGGTAGAGTTACCGTTTGGAAACTCAATAGAGACCTAAAATCGACCGCTTTTAACGTTACCCTCAACTCAAACAGTGCCTTCCAAACATATTGTTTAGGCAGGATAACAAGACGTATTTGAAACGCAATGTATGATTCCATTTCATTTGTGTGTTAATGTTTTCGTTAGAAAAGTATAAAGCCTCGAAATTCTTGTGTATGATCTAAGAATAGATAATAGATACACAGACATGATATGTGTACATATCTTGAAATTAAACTACTATATACGGATTTTATCGCGTCGTATATTTATCACTGTATTACAAAATTTTGAAAATATTACACTACTACTACTATTGATTTTATTTTACTAATTATAAGCTAATAAAATTATTTAAACTATTAAATCTATTTATTTTTGGTTTACACTTTCCTCGTTTCAATAGTAGTAGTAGTGTAATATTTTCAAAATTTTGTAATACAGTGATAAATAAACAACGCGATAAAATCCGTATATAGTAGTTTAATTTCAATGAATAACATTCGCGTAAACAGAAGACAATATTATATGTACATATGTGTAGATATATGACAGTGATCATGCATCCGATTTATTTGTACATATGTGCTTTATTTAAATATTCGAAAATAATCTGTATTCAAATGCAATAATTGTTGATTGATTATGTATCAATAAACAATTGTTGTATTCAGACACATATTGCTAGGCATTATAGTAAGTAAAAATTCACTCGCTTGGAACATAATATAATATCATGCATGCACCAAGAACATAAAAGTTTCAAAATAAGGGTTATCAACATGAGCGGCCTCATCAGAATTTAATTCAAGTATCATGGCTTTTATGTATGGGTCATCGAATTGTGATTAAAATATACGATCATTTATTGAATTAAGACCACCTCGTTGACGATTTGGTGGCGAATAAGATTGTTGTGCATTATGTCTCGGGTTCGATTTCCAAGACAAGCAAAGTGTAATTCGATGTTCATATTAATACATTTTCAGTAACAACACATATTATATCTTGCTCGGTAAAGGACAATAGATTCACCTACTACTACGCAGTTTTTTTATGGTATAGATGGCAAATGAGCAGACGTATCGCCTGATGATAATCGAATACCGCCGCCCATGGACACCCGCAACACCAAAGGAGTCACAAGTGCGTTGCCGGCCTTTTAAATTCCCGTCCGCTAGAAAGGGGGAAGGGGATCCTGTCTCACTAGACGAAACACAACGCAAGCACTATCTCAAGCTGGTTTTCGGTGAAGCTGTGGTACCTATCACTCCGGTCGAGCCGGCTCATTCGTGCCGAAGCGTGGCTCTCCCACTGCATAAAACTTAAAATGTAAGTTGGTAAAATATGGGTGTTTTACACCTCAGGAGTGGGCTCCTCTCGAGTAGAGGCTATATATGTAGGTGTTTATTCGAATAATCAATGACAGCAATTAAATACATATTCGAATACAGGATCATACTATGTTTGAATAATGTTTCGATGACTATCGGGCGTTGCTAAAATACAGCACAAATTGCCCCCACCGAGCAATTTGCATTGCAGATGCAATTTACATTCCAAATAGATTTATAAATAAATTTTTATTAGTAATAAATAATTACAAAAGACTAAAGACCTCCCGTTAGAAAGCTCACTTTAACGATAGAAGTTCTACTTAAACTGGTAGTCTACATTGACGCAGAAACATAGAACAAAGGAATTCATAGACGTCCCCGCTACTGGAAAATACTTGATTTATTAATAACAAGCCTTTAGCTCCAACTTTACTTTTTATAAAACTATGTTAAACAAGTAAGTTGAAATAAAAATAAATAAATTATACAATTTTCTTTACACCTTCCTTCCTAGTGTCGCGGAGTGCAATCTAATTATGTGAAGCAAGTCGCCGCTTGCGGGCGCAATCTAATATGCAAGTATGAAGAATGTCTTGGTCTGGATGTGGCATTTATTTCTCTGAGATGTGTATTACAATTCAGTAATATACAAGCGGGATAGGTACGGTTATCTTACTTTTACTTTGCTGTGTTATATCACATACTGACGTATTGTACCTATCTGTATTTGCGAATGCAAACGTATTTTATGTTTAAATTTCGCATAGCTATGTTTTAAGTCCTACTTAATAGGGAAAATGTCTATTACCGTCATCCAGCCACATTTCTACACGCTATGCTGCTGCTGAGTTTTTTCTTTTAGAAAAGCTCAAGAACATTTTGCTCAACCCAGAAGTTGAACCTCACGATCGCACTCAGACATATGCCATGGGTCTAAAATTCAGGAATACAGACCAGAAGGCCACATTTCTACAAGCCATGCTGCTTCTGAGATTTTTCTATTAGAAAAGCTCAATAAAATTTTCCCAACCCGGAAACAAATCTCACGATCGTACGCAGACGTATGCAATGAGCCTAGAATCCATGACTCCTGATCAGAAGGGCAATTAAGACATACAATACAATGTTTAAGATAGAGTCCCGATCAAGTCTAATAAACGTCAAATGTCAAGTTAAATGCAATTTATGTTCACATTTGATGATTATTTGAATTTAGGAGAAGGATTTATTAGGGCAGGGAGTAGTTATATAAAATATAATTAAAAAAATTAAGCTTTTATGTCATGTTGATTTTAAATAACGATATTATAGGAAAGCAATGACGTTCGTATATAATGATTATTTCAAATCTAAAGTATTAAGAGTATAAGAGAGATACCACCTCCTTGTTTTACGTCATCTCAGCTCAGTGGCGTCGCAATACGAATAAAAAAGTTGTTTTTTTATTACAACGACGCTTGTTGGTTCAATTTTGAAATTCAATTTAGATTTTAACTTCAAGCTAAAATGTATCAAGCACTCGACCACTAGCTAGCTGTGCTCGTTTAATGAACCGTTTGCCGTGGAATTCATTAATTTCTTTGAATGTCCCTTTACTGTATTTTTTAATTTAATTTCGTAGCATTTCTATTTTGTTGTATTTCTATTTTACAGCATTTCTGTTTTACCGCATTTTTATTCTTTACAATTAATTAATTTTAATTGAAGTAAAAGCATTTTAGCGTTACAACATTTTTTGTTCGCTGCATCACCAGTACAAACGTATTTGACATAGCAAAGTTGACTCTAACACCAGCTAATTAGACGAATAGTCATTTTCATTATTTACTTCTTACGTTACGTTCTTCTCATGAGCCCTTGCTTTGCTGAACGTGGCAGTAAATGTAAATTAACAGGCAAAATATTGTGTAACTTTGACATTCATAAGTGTTACCTTGTAACCAAACTTGAATAAATTTATTTTTGATTTTTACTATATTTTGTGAGGCGCTCCGTTCGCGAATAAACTTCTATTGAAATTCTATGATGATCGACTAAGTAGTTAACGCGTGTAAGCGTTACAAGAAAAAAAAGCACGGATTCGCGTTTATAATATTAGTTAGGACCTTACTATGAGTTGTCTCGTTAGTATCGCGTCATAATTTTCTACTTATGCAATGAGGTCTCGGGCATTGAACTCGGTTTTTGTTATCCGAATATTTTGAATAGTGGCTTAGGGTCTGGATACGATTGATAGACTGGAAACACAGGCAATGATAGTGTTATATTACCTATCTGCGGACCGTATACCTGTTTACATTTTTGCTATATTCCATGGTTTCTCAACCTGGAGTCCGGAGTCCGTATACCGCCGGCAGATAAAACACCTATAAAGGCGTGGCCGAGCATGGTAGAAACGTACGATGAAAAGCAAGCAACACCAAGCATCTCATAAAAATTTAAATTATCATAGTTACTTTGATGGATATGCAAGCAACTCAGATCCACGTTAGTTTCGCATATAAAAGTATGATTGTGATTTGTCTGTTTTATTTATAAGGGTCCGCAAATCATAGCAAGATATTGCTAAGGGTCCGCTCTAGAAAAAAATAAGGGTAACTCTGCATAATCTATATATGTGCTACATACGAGCTAGTTGTAAGATAATCCTGAGATGGTCATCAGCTAACATTTTCCTTCTGGTGGTGAAAATGCCTGATCGCATACCACACCGTTCTGAATGCGATGCTGTTATGTGAGGCGCTCACGTAACTGCATTGTATTCTAGGCGAAGCATCGAACTAACTAAGAACCTCCCTCATACCTATAAGTCACATATCAAAGGTAGAGCCTTTGGAATGGGACTGACGAAACTGCAACTATCTCGCCAATCAATCGTCAGCTAGCCTTGAGCGATGTATGAAGCTGTTTCATAGCTTTTTTTTAAAGGCGTCGCCATTTAAATTCTACATTTAAATCGTGTATAACGGGGAACTTTACAAACATTCAATGAACGGACACAAAGTGTTCTTTGTGTCCATTAATTTAATTATTGTAACTCCAAATGTTTGTTATTGAATGTTTGTAAACCAGACTCGTAACAACCATTTGTGAATCGCAGAATTTTTCATCCCTTATGGGGATCAAACCCACAAGATTCGGCGTGTAGCAAGTGGCAAGGCGAACACTTTAACTATAGTAGTTAAAGTATTCGCCTCGCCACTTGCTTGCCCGTACGTGCAGTAAATGTGGAGTAACTGTTAATGAGTAGCGAGCTAAGTATTAAGACAATCCGAACTTCGTTACCTCACAAAAATATCTTCAACTTATATGCAATAGTCCCTTAAAAATGTTATATGTTTTCTTTTATATATAATACAGGTTTAAATAAAAAATGAGGGTATATTATGTTTGCCAATATTTCACTGCGTAAAATCCAGCCATGTCAAAAAAGAAAGATCAAAGATCGAGTTCACAGAATTAAAACAAATATAGTTTGGGTCTTTATTTTTTTTGGCTTATGCCTTAAGGTATACGAAAAACTAAATCATTTAACTTGACTGTATATAACAAAGCCATTTATGTACAGAAGATATATTTTTTTTACTATTAGTGACTAGATTTTGCTCACGGCTTCGCTTGCGTTATACTAGATTTTCTCAATTATTTTCTATCCTACGGGAAAAGTCCTTCTTTTTTGATAAAAGGTACGTTATGTCGTTTTCTGTACCCCTGACAATATGAATACGAAATATATCGATTATCGATCGAGTAATTAAGGCGTGGAAGCGTAACAAATAAACAAACTCATACTTACATTGATAATTTGTAAGGATTAAATGTAGAGCCTTTTCAGGTTATGAAGCTTAAACGAAGATTTTAAACTTTTATGTCTTCTTGTTTGTTTTTGCTAACATAACTAAACATATTTTCTTGCGGTTTTCACAGTTAGGTGCGTGGCAATAAGACTTAAAATCGGATATACATTTGATTTGAATCCGTTTAGTAGGACCTCTTTTAAGGAGCAGATTGTTAACCATATAATTGACGTTGCGGGCAAACTATAGTCAAATGCAAAGTTGCGGGCAAGAGCTAGTATGTATAAAAAATTATTAATCTAATTACGATTGATAAGACCGAATACTTATTACTTAAGCATTATTAGAAACAGGTGCCTGTATTCACCCTGCGCCTTCAAATCATTAGTCATCTTACTTTTATGAAAATTAATCAACTTCATCACAAGTAAATTTGTACGTACATAGTTTGCCACCTGTATTTCCCGAAGGAGTACGCAGGAGTGTATCGTTAGGTATATTTCGTCAGATATGTTTTTAAATCAAATGTAGTTTGTATGTTTAATCGTCCAAAAATGTGGTCGACCACCCTACGGTTGAAGTTCATTTGAACGTCATGAAACAACAAGGTCGATTACCATCATCTTTATATATATAATTCTACTGTACGTGTGTTGATAGTGAACTCCTCCTAAACGACTGGACCGATTTGAATAAATTTTTTTGTGTGTGTTCAAGTGGATTCAGGAATGGTTTAGATTTCTTTTTTTTTTCGCTTGCACAGGACAGCGTCTGTCGGGACAGCTAGTGTATTATATTTACGTCATGCCATGTGTCAAGTCTTCTTAATTTCAATTCTTATTTTCAATCTTAGCGATGATTAGATCTCAAAGAAACTTTTGTCAATTCTGGTAGACCACTTTTGTGGCCGACTGTATCTAATAGAGTGTGATGGCGTATTGGTTAGTGTAACAGACTGCCACGCCTGAGATCGCGGGTTCGATTACCGCGCAAGTCAAACATTTGTGTGCATGAACATGGATGTTTGCCTTGATCTAGGTGTTTCTATGTATATTATGTAAGTATTTACAAAAAAATATAATATATAATATGTATGTTAATCCATTGTCTAGTACCCATAGTACAAGCTCTGCTTAGTTTGGGCTAGATGCTGTTGTGTGTATGTGGTAGTATATTATATTATATTATATATATGTATATAGGTATGTCGTGGCCAGATCTTAGACTTGATCACTTCATGATGTGGCCGACCATTTCATCAACGTTTGATGATAATTATGTCAAGCCACATTTGGCCACATCATTCATATTTTCATGATATCAAAGGTTTAATGAAAATTCCAAATAAAGAAGGCATTTAAGTTTTAAGTAGTGATATGTCGTAATGACATTAATAATACTATTCTTATCTTCGACCATATACATATGTCGGAGCGTCAAGAAAATAATCATTAGATTATAATTTATTTCTGTAATTGGAGTTGAATAAAGCGCCATTTATAGGTTTGTTTCAGAACGTCAAGCGTAAGCTTGAGTGAGGTCGCCATAGAGGCAGTTGGAGTGACAGTTATAACTGTCAGTGTCATATTGACCTTATATAAGCGACGGAGACTCATGCGCGGACACATTCGGTGGACGAACTCGCTGCGTTTCGAATCAAATCAGAGATAGTCACAGTCAACCTTTATTGTTTTATTTCTCTTGTATTTGCCTATCATTAGTATAATACCACGCCTATATTTTGTTGCTTCATCATGTCACAAGCGAGTTGCCGTCCAACTCTCCGACATATATAAGTACGGGGTAGACACCAGAAAGACGCTGTCGTCGGGGTAGGACTAGGAAAGAATGGCGCGATGATATGGACACAATTTTGAACAACTGGCGGACAGAAGGCTAGACCTTCTGTCCGCCAGTCGTTTATACAGGGACCGTTAGAGAAATATAGGTATGTAAGGAGTCATTTGTCCAACAATAAGACAGTACGGATTAAGAAAAAAAAAAGAGTGCGTATCTATTGTCGTCTATCGAGCACAGTTTTAGTAAACACACAGCGTCGTAAGTCGTAAGTAACGATGTACCTGACTTGGAAGTGGAACCTAAGATCTCATACGCAACAATCATACTAACTACCACTTCGACATCGAGGCTGCCTCCAAAATATTAATTAGAAATACACGGCAAACAATTGTATAGTCATATTCCACACCTCCTGTTTTGATATTATTAAAATCAGTGACGAGAAAGATTATATAGATTTAATTTTCCTAAGTGTTTTGAACAAGAAATCCTTCAATTTATGGGTGGCGTTTATAAAACGTAATTCTTTTCATTTTGTTGAAAGTGTTCCGTCATTGTGGTGTTATAAGCTTAGTGGGTGAAATTTAATAAATTCTCGGTTGACGGTCGCTAGGATGAATGACGTTTAATGATGTTTATTGAAAAATGAACAGCGGGTAATGCTGTTGAGGTTTTTCTGTAATGAGTTTTTGGGAAATCTGGAATGGAATCCAGATTGCTCATTACCATGGTTGGTAAGCGATATTTGATTTAAGAGAGAATCATTTAAATTTGACTGTACATTGTATAACAATATATCAGAATTTCTCCTTTTGGGCTACCTACCGATACTGTTAAATAATATTTCACTACACGGATGGTGGCAGCAGGTTATTAATTTGTGATTTTGCAGGTAACACCTATGGACGTCAAAATCAAACATAAAAATTGATTGTAAAACAAATAATCTATATATATTAATACGTGAAGCAAAAACTTTGTATCCCTTTTTACGAAAACTGCGCGGGCGGAGGAGTATGAAATTTGGCACAAATAAAGGTTATATGTCGAAATTCGACCAAAATTTATTTAAATTTTAACTTTGATCGTTATTATATATACATATATACCGCGAAATTGCAATAGGTACTTAAGGTATGTAACCGTAGTTACGAAGAATTGTACGACATCAACCGAACCATGCCGAAATACTACGAACGCGATTCGACTGCGTGTGTCAAATGCATGGTTGTGTGCGTGTAGTGTTATTTCATTAATTTATTGTATTTCTAATGCATATTTTATAGAAATGTTAGGATTCACCCCTACTTCTCCATATAAACTTTAACTGTGCCAAATTTCATACTCCTCCGTCCGCGCAATTTTCGTATTAATATATAGAATTCAATATACCAACTACCTAACGGGAAGGCCTATTGTACTGTGCAAAGACATCAGCCTAGAAATAAAATACAATATATTATATCAACACAAATAATATTGTAAATAAAGTAAATACAGAAAATTGTCTTGCGTTTACGCTAATGCTATACATTGAAAGTAAACAATTTTACACGAATTTTATCACTTTGTTTATTATTACGAAACAATATTATTAGGCACATAATTCTGAAACTTTAAACTAATATAATTGTACGTGGAGACTGTCTCCCCGTGTACATGACTGCTGAAAAACAACCGAAATGTCGGGAAATGTGTAAAATTAAATCTAAATAGTTTTTATAATTTAAATAGCTTAAGTGTTTAAGAATTAGAGAAGAAAGAGAGTTAAGAGTTTTATAAAAAATTAACAACGCGATAAAATCCATTTAAAGTTGTTTTATTTCAAAGTAAATACAGGGGTTACACATTATAAAAGAAAAACGTAATACTTAAACAGAGCTTGTGCCAAAAAATACATATTAATAATAATAATAATATTCTACCACATACACACAACACTATCTAGCCTAAACTAAGCAGAGCTTGTACTATGGGTACTAGACAATGGATAAACATACGTATATACTTTTTTTTTGTAAATACATACTTATTATACATAGAAACACCCAGACCAAGGCAAACATCCATGTTCATGCACACAAATATTTATCTTGTGCGGGAATCGAACCCGCGATCTCAGGCGTGACAGTCAGTTACACTAACCAATACGCCATCTACTATATAATATTCGTCAGAGCTAATATGTAACATATATTACGGCACACATTCTGCGGAGAGCTTAATTACAAAACCTAAGTTGCCTTTGGTTTCCACACTCGGAAACCGAATAGAATGTAGCAAAGAACATATAGTCGCTTTCTTATTTTAAAAGTGGCTTACTTCTAACGAGTACTGTTAAACTATATGGATATAAACATAAATTAAATCACATATATAAGTACAAGTATGTACTCACATGTAATAAGTGAGTATATTTACAAAATTATTTTAACTATTAAACAATGACATAATTATTATAATATATACACAAATTATTTACAAGAAAAATATAAACTAAAGATAAAAATAAAACTGCAATATCAAAAAGCCTCATAATATTCCTCCGCATCGTCGTCAATTGGCAACGTGCCCAGAAGACTGGCAATAAAATGTACTCACATATGTGTTTTAATTAATCTTAAATTAAGTAATCTCACACCTATTTCGAGGGTCAAAGCTACAGATTCCTGCATGTTAGGATCTATGTAGATCCTTATAAAGCAAATAATGAAAAGGAATATGCCTACGCATGTCTTTTGTGATATAATAAGAAGAGATATGTGTAGGCATATATCTTCTGATTATTCGCTTTCATCATATTGTACATGCATATTCGTTTATTTAGAGCTATTATTAATGCTAAGACAATACTTCATTACGGCAGCATCTACTACTGTCACAGAAGCACCGGACTAATCATCGTAGGGCTAAGCTCATCCAGTACAAGGACAACGCTATACGTAAGCCAAGGACGAGTTATAAGTACGTTTTCGCGTGAGCGGCGTCAACCAAATAACGCCAATACTAAAGTACTGCCAGTCGTACTCCTACACGGGTGAGTGCCGTATTACTTTATGTAGTAATTTATTTATATATTTATGGTTTGCTAACAAATGTAACAATAATACAATGACATAATAAATATATAACATAACAGGCTTTGTAAAAAAAATTACATCTAATTAGAAGTAATAAAAAATAATTATAATTGGAATAGTTATGATTTAAAAAAGTAATAATTATTACACTTTTTGTTACTGCGGCGAGTAGAACTTCTAGTGCTTTTATTAATTAATTAAGTACTATCAAGAAATGGAGTAGTCGTAGTAAGTACTTAACTATCAATAGATTGAATAGTCGTTTTTCTATTGGGTTGGCTGGTTGAGTGGTAGGGCCACGCTGGTTACAGCATGAATGGGCCGCCTCGACCGGAGATGTACCACCTTCTCACAGAAGTCCGACGTAAAATAAAAGTATCTGTTATGTTTCGTTCGGTGAGTGAGAGCGCCGGAGGCCCAATCACCCTTCCCTTCCCAAACCCCATCCTGCTCCATTTCCCTTTTCCTTCCGGTAGGCAGCGACTTGGTTGTGTTTTTGACATTGCTTCTGTAATGCTAAGAAAATACAATGTGTGTGAGCCACGGTTCTCGCTTACTATCAGGTGGGCTGCTGGCTCGTCAGTAACCTTTGAAAGCAATAAAAAAAATTAAAAAACGGTTTTGCAGGATGAAGGCGACACTAGGGATGCCATTAGAGTAGCAATTCTTTGTCAGTAATGATAGGTGATAAGCAGGATATATATACTGACTATATTCAATAGTTCAATGCAGGAACACATACGATCATATAACTCAAAAAGATAGGAACTTAAATAATAATGAGACCAATTTTGACTGCACGAATAGCGTAGAAGTTTAAGTGTTCGTCTTGCTACTGTCACTGTGTCGAGTATTGTAGGTTCTAGCCCCACTCGGGATAAAAAAATTACAAAATTTATTGTGGTCGATAAATAATTTTCCAAATCGGAGTGTCCTCTGTATCCGTTGTTAGAACATTAGTCAAGTTCCTTGCTACACGGGACTTATTTCTAGCAAGTTAGATGTCTAACAGATAAATATTAAAGATATTTACGTATACTTACTGGTTAATATTTAAAAGCTCAATCCAAAATATACGCTATAAAGAAATTTAAATAAAAATGAGAGCAATGCTAAATTAAGTTTTGTTAAAAAAGTTACGAGTTTGAGTTAGTACTTAAACTAAGATTCAACAAAACTTTCCACCCCTAGATTGAAATACTTTTCTAAGCGTAATCTTTTAAACATAACTCGTCTACAACATTGAAAGTGAATTACAACTAAAATATACTTTAATCTCTTAGTCAATGCTCGGACCCCTGTGGCCAAACAATACTTTTTTATTGGGACTGTTTGCCGT